>CM028130.1:1584202000-1585596000 GCA_016271365.2 Neoceratodus forsteri
CTTCTCCAGACACAAGGCAGGGCATTCCATTTGGGCGCCACCTGGTCCAATTGGTGGACTCAGTTGTCAATCACTCAAAACTCCCCCTGTTGGTGCAAATAGGTGGCAAGGTCCAGAACTTCACTTCCTAGAATTACTAGCTATACTGTCTTATGGCAAGCTGACTCCCAAGAGAGTCCAGATTCTGGTTGGTCCACATAAACTCCATTTTAGAGGCCCCCCCTTGCACTGATTTGATCTATTCAGTAGTCCAGATCCAAAATGGAGGGGTAAAACACACAGAGTCCCAGCTGCAAGAAAGGCAGGTTAGACAAATTACATTTCCACTAATACCCTAAATGATATGTGGCAAACAGTTACATCTTTGAAAAGTACTCACTCTGTCCACTTAACGACGGCAGAACTGGAGCAACTTGCCAGCAGCTCGAGCAGGGAAACACACAGTTCCCCCATGCAAACTAATCGTGTCAGGAAGCAGACAGCTCTTAAAGAGACAGTACCAGAGACTCTAAAAGCACTCACAAATACACGGCTTAAATGCCGAACACCATTCAGGCTGGGAGCACTCAGCCAGCTCCTGGAAGACTTTTGGGTTCCCACATTTGCAGGGGGGTTACACCAACATGGCTGTCACTGGACAGACATGATTTATATACTGGTGGTGCAGGGGCTGCATATAGATAAACATGGCAGTCGTACACCAGTGATTTATGTTACTGGGGTGTAGGGACTGTACACAGACAATCATGGCAGTCACTGTACACCAGTGATTTATATACTGGTGGTGTAGGGGCTGAATCAGACAAACATGGCAGTCAGTGAACATCAATGATTTATATACTGGAGGTGCTGGGACTGTATACAGACAAACATGGCAGTCACTGTACATCAACGATTTATATACTGGTGGTGCAGGGGCTGAATGTAGACAAACATGGCAGTCAGTGCACACCAATGATTTAAATACTGGTGTTGTTGGGACTGTATATAGACAAACATGGCAGTCAATGTACACCAATGATTTATATAGTGGTAGTGCAGGTACTGTATATAGACAAACAAGGCAGTCATTGTACACCAATGATTTATATACTACTGGTGCAGGGGCTGAATGCAGACAAACATGGCAGTCAATGTACACCAATGATTTATACAGTGGTAGTGCAGGGACTGTATACAAACATGGCCATCATTGTACACCAATGATTTATATACTTGCAGGGTGAGGAAGTTGCAGGAGGGTGAAGGGACTATATACAAACATGGCAGTCACTGGACAACAATGATTTATATACTGGTGGTGCAGAGACTGTATACAGATAAACATGGCAGTCATTGTAAACCAGTGATTTATATTACTGGGGGTGCAGGGACTATATACAGACAAACATGGCAGTCACTGTACACCACTGATTTATATACAGGGGTGCAGGGACTGTATACAAACATGGCAATGACTGGACAGTAATAATTTATATACTGGTGGTACAGGGACTGTATACAGACAAACATGGAAGTCAGTGTACATCAATGATTTATATTACAGGGGTGCAGGGGCTGTACACAGAGAAACACAGCACTCAGTGTACACCAATGATTTATATACTGGTGGTGCAGGGGCAGCAGCAGAATGCAGACAAACATGGCAGTCATTGAACACCAATGATTTATATTACTGGGGATGCAGGGACTGTATACAGAGAAACATGGCAGTCAGTGTACACCATTAATTTATATACTGGCGTGCAGGGACTGTTTACAGGCAAACAGGGCAGTCATTATACACCAATGATTTATATACTGGTGGTGCTGCAGAAGGGCGGAATGCAGACAATCATGGCAGTCAGTGTACACCAATGATTTATATGCTGGTAGTGCAAGGACTGTATACAAATATGGCCATCATTGTACACCAATGATTTATATACTGGAGGTGAAGGGACTGTATACAGACAAACCTGGCAGCCACTGTACACCAATGATTTATATACTGGGGTGCAGCGACTGTATACAAACATGGCAGTCACCGGACAGCAATAATTTATATACTGGTGGTACAGGGACTGTATACAGACAAACATGGAAGTCAGTGTACACCAATGATTTATATTAATGGGGGTGCAGGGCCTGTACACAGAGAAACACAGCACTTACTGTACACCAATGATCTATATACTGGTGGTGAAGGGGCAGCGGCAGAATGTAGACAAACATGGCAGTCATTGTATACCAATGAATTATATTACTGGGGATGCAGGGACTGTATACAGAGAAACAGGGCAGTCATTATACACCAATGATTCATATACTGGTGGTGCAGGGACTGTACATAGATAAACGTGGCAGTCAATGTACACCAATTATTTATATACTGGTGGTGCAGAGGCTGAATGCAGATGAACATGACAGTCAGTGAACACCAATGATTTATATTCTGGAGGTGCTGGGACTGTATACAGAGAAACAGGGCAGTCATTATACACCAATGATTCATATACTGGTGGTGCAGGGACTGTACATAGATAAACGTGGCAGTCAATGTATACCAATTATTTATATACTGGTGGTGCAGAGGCTGAATGCAGATGAACATGACAGTCAGTGAACACCAATGATTTATATTCTGGAGGTGCTGGGACTGTATACAGACAAACATGGCAGTCAGTGCACACCAATGATTTAAATACTGGTGTTGTTGGGACTGTATATAGACAAACAAGGCAGTCATTGTACACCAATGATTTATATACTACTGGTGCAGGGGCTGATGCAGACAAACATGGCAGTCAATGTACACCAATGATTTATACAGTGGTAGTGCAGGACTGTATACAAACATGGCCATCATTGTACACCAATGATTTATATACTGGGGGTGAAGGGACTATATACAAACATGGCAGTCACTGGACAACAATGATTTATATACTGGTGGTGCAGAGACTGTATACAGATAAACATGGCAGTCATTGTAAACCAGTGATTTATATTACTGGGGGTGCAGGGACTGTATACAGACAAACATGGCAGTCACTGTACACCACTGATTTATATACAGGGGTGCATGGACTGTATACAAACGTGGCAATAACTGGACAGTAATAATTTATATACTGGTGGTACAGGAACTGTATACAGACAAACACGGAAGTCAGTGTACATCAATGATTTATATTACTGGGGGTGCAGGGGCTTTACACAGAGAAACACAGCACTCACTGTACCAATGATTTATATACTGGTGGTGCAGGGGCAGTGCAGAATGCAGACAAACATAGCAGTCATTGAACACCAATGATTTATATTACTTGGGATTCAGGGACTGTATACAGAGAAATATGGCAGTCAGTGTACACCATTAATTTATATACTGGCGTGCAGGGACTGTTTACAGGCAAACAGGGCAGTCATTATACACCAATAATTTATATACTGGTGGTGCAGGGGCGGAATGCAGACAATCATGGCAGTCAGTGTACACCAATGATTTATATACTGGTAGTGCAAGGACTGTATACAAATATGGCCATCATTGTACACCAATGATTTATATACTGGAGGTGAAGGAACTATATACAAACATGGTAGTCACTGAACGGCAATGATTTATATACTGGTGGTGCAGGGACTGTATACAGATAAACACTGCAGTCATTGTACACCGGTGATTTATATTACTGGGGGTGCAGGGACTGTATACAGACAAACCTGGCAGCCACTGTACACCAGTGGTTTATATACTGGGGTGCAGGGACTGTATACAAACATGGCTGTCACCGGACAGCAATAATTTATATACTGGTGGTACAGGGACTGTACATACATAAATGTGGCAGTCAATATACAGAGAAACATGGCAGTCAGTGTACACCATTAATTTATGTACTGGCGTGCAGGGACTGTTTACAGGCAAACAGGGCAGTCATTATACACCAATGATTTATATACTGGTGGTGCAGGGGCGGAATGCAGACAATCATGGCAATCAGTGTACACCAATGATTTATATACTGGTAGTGCAAGGACTGTATACAAATATGGCCATCATTGTACACCAATGATTTATATACTGGAGGTGAAGGGACTATATACAAACATGGCAGTCACTGAACGGCAATGATTTATATACTGGTGGTGCAGGGACTGTATACAGATAAACATTGCAGTCATTGTACACCAGTGATTTATAATTCTGGGGTTGCGGGGACTGTATACAGACAAACCTGGCAGCCTCTGTACACCAATGGTTTATATACTGGGGTGCAGGGACTGTATACAAACAGGGCAGTCATTATACACCAATGATTCATATACTGGTGGTGCAGGGACTGTACATAGACAAATGTGGCAGTCATTGTACACCAATGATTGATATACTGGTGGTACAGGGACTGTACACAAACAAACGCAGCAGTCATTGTACACCAGTGATTTATGTACTGATGGTACAGGGACTGTTTACAGGCAAACAGGGCAGTCATTGTACATCAATGATTTATATACTGGTGGTGCAGGGACTGTATACAGACAGACATGGTAGTCAGTGTACACCAATGAGTTATATACTGGTGATGCAGGGACTGTATGCCAATAAACGTGGCAGTCAATGTACGCAAATAATTTATATACTGGAAGTGCAGGGACTGTTAACAAACATGGCAGCCATTGCACACCAATGATTTATATACTGGTGAGCAGGGACTATATACAATCATGGCAGTCACTGGACAGCATTGATTTATATACTGGTGGTGCAGGGGCTGTATATAGATAAACATGACAGTCATTGTACACCAGTGATTTATGTTACTAATTGGAGCAGGGACTGTATACAGACAAACACGGCAGTCATTGTACACCAGTGATTTATATACTAGTGGTGCAGGGACTGTATACAGACAAAAATGATAGTCACTGTACACCAAATGATTTATATGCTGCTGGTGGTTGGGACCGTATACAGACAAACATGGCTTTCAGGGAACATCAATAATTTACATACTGGTGGTGTAGGGATTGTATGCACACAAACATGGCAGTCACTGTACACTAGTGATTTCTGTACTGATGGTGCAGAGACTGTTTAGAGACAAACAGAGCAGTCACTGTACACCAATGATTTATATACTAGTAGTGCAGAGACTGTATACAGACACGCGTCAGTCATTGTACACCAATGATTTATATACTGGTGCTGCAGGGACTGTATGCAAACATAGGAGTCATTGTACACCAATGATTTACGTGCTGGTGGTGGTAGTGACCCTATACAGAGAAATATGGTAGTCAGTGTACATCAAAGATTTATATATTGGTGGTGCAGGGACTGTATGCAGACAAAGATGGCAGTCATTGTACACCAATGATTTATGTACTGATGGTGCAGGGACTGTTTACAGGCAAACAGGGCAGTTCTCAGAAATGCCAATGAAAACCAGGCTTATAAGAAATTTTGCAACCATGTTACCCTTCTGCTTCTCAACAACTATCGCAAAGTAACACAAACAAACACAAATCACAGTTACCACTACAAATTCAACACATTTTCTTCATTTTTTTAGTATTTATTATTAATTACACCCCAGTCCATTACCTTCTTCCCAGGCCAGCCAAGTCAGAACCAACAACAGTCAAACTAGTCTTAAGTGCACCAAAACACTGGTCCACTGTCCATTATCTGATTAAAAAACTTTCACAGACACATTTAAGCTGGGTCTCTCACTTGACGAAAATCACTTAGAGGTGTAAATAAACTTTGTTCACACTTAGGCCATTATTGGCATGGCCACAACACCACTTCAGAATCATTAAAATCCTACCTCACAGGAGGCTCAAATAAAAATCAGGAACCACCACCACTCCAAAGCTGACGGTCACCGAGCTCGCAATTAGTTTGATTGACTCAAGGATGACTCGACTGCTCGAAGGATGCATTGTTACGCGAAGACTGACAAAGACTCGCTCGCTGAATCACAATGGCGACCCGTTAGACTTTGGCTATTCATGAAGAGACCCACTCCCAGACAGTGCGTCACTCTCGAGTCAGGCCATGCGTGCCTTTCGTCACCAGCTGGTCCATCCCACTATCTGCCACCGACTTACTGAAGTGCTGACGCCTGTCACGCCTCAATCAACTATAGTTTCTGTTGAAGACTGCCCCCATCACTAATGAGTGCTTACCTCTTAAAGTGACAGTACTGCAGTGCATACAGTACATTAAAAAAAAGAACGGACAGTTCCAAGCGACCAAGAGGAACTTCGGTAAATCCTTCCCACCCTGCGTGCTGGGCCCCTCTTAGTGCGTTGGCCCCTGTGCTACTGCACAGGCTATTACTCTCCACCACTGTGTATACCGATAAATGTGACAGTCGATATACACAAATAATTTATATACTGGTAGTGCAGGACTGTAAACAGACATGGCAGCCATTGCACACCAATGATTTATATATACTGGGGTGCAGGGACTACATACAAACATGGCAGTCACTGACACCAATGGTTCATATACTGGTGGTGCAGGGACTGTATATAGACAAACATGACAGTCATTGTACTCCAATGATTTATATACTGGGGGTGCAGGGACTTTATATAAACATGCCAGTCACTGGACAGCAATGATTTATATATTGGTGGTGCAGGGACTGTATACAGACAAACTTGGAAGTCAGTGTACGCCAATGATTTGTATTACTGGGAGTGCAGGGACTGTACACAGACAAACACAGCAGTCAAGGTACACCAGTGAGTTATATACTGGTAATGCAAGGGCTGAATGCAGAGAAACATGGCAATCAGTGTACACCAAAAATTTATATCAATCAATCAATCAAAGTCTTTATTTAACCAGGTGATCACCGTTGAGCAAGCTCATTTTTGAGGTTGGACCTGGGTTTGTTAACAAGGAACAAGGGATGCAACATACAAGAAAATAGTAATAATACAAATAAAGTGAGATATAATAATAATACAGTATATACAAAGTATCAGCAGGTAGCATTGACAGTAGTATATGTTTGGAACAGAAGATATAGCTAGTTTTGAGTAGGCCACACTTTTTCATAAAAGTAAAGAAATATACATATCAGATGCACCAAACACAGATAAAACCTAATATAAAAAGATATATAGTGATACGGTATGGAGAATTTAGAGCTGGAACCAGGGTCAAAGGAATGTAGAAGGGACAGATATGGGGGGTAGAAACTGGTGGAGCAGGGACTGTATACAGACAAACAAGGCAGTCATTGTACACCAGGGGCGGGATATTCAGACTGCGCCAGGCTGTGACGCAAGCCTGGGCGCAGCACAACTTGGCTGCGCAGGGGTGTTGACAGGGTGATATTCAACAGAGCTGCACCATGGCACAGCATCGTTGAATATCACACCTTGGCCACCCGCAGTGCGCATGGTGCAGTGGCACTGAGCCAACACAAGTGGCCAGAGTGGAGCAGGAGGATGGGCTAGTGCAAGTTCTGTTGCTCTAGGCACAACAATCACGATATTCAAAAGTGCACATGCAAGTGGGGCCATAATGTGCGCAAGGCGCAAATGGAGCCATTTGCATGTCATTATGGCCCCATTTGCAGGGAGGTGCGTCGATCCCTGGTGACATGCACCTGGCGCCCTGCCAGGCTGCAGCCATCAGGGACCGACGCCCCCCTGCACATTGCGGCAAAGTGCCCCAATGCCCAATCGCGGGTATGTGTACATGAAGAACATGTTCTATATCCATGGTGGTCCAGTGGACCGCTTGCAGGTCGATCGCGGGCATAAGTATATTTGTAACAGTGAACTCTATCACTGAAGAAAGCACCGCAGTTGGACCACAGTGGGCTCAGGGAGGGTGAGCAGGGTGGAACAGAGGCACACCCAGTCAATTGTTCCACTCCACAATCCATACACCATTCTGGGGGAGCATAGCTCCCCTATGGATGCACCCGCAGAGAAGATTGATGATAACTGTCACAAGGGAGGCCCACAGAAAGGAGGCAGAGGACACCAAAGGGAAAAGAAGCAGCTCCTGGTGGGGGACTCAATTTTTAGGGATATAGAACTGGGGGGAGCTGGGAAAAATGAAGTAAGGTGCCTGCCTGGTGCCATGGCTTGGAGGGACAGGAAGCGCATCCTCAGGATCATGAGAACAGCTGCAAGGGATTCCTGATTGGACGTGAATTGTCCACCTAGGGACAAATGACTTGGCTCTATCATGAGATTAGAGCAGTGCAGGAGGACATTGCAGAGTTGGGGAGGGGCCTAAGATGAGTAGCACACACAGTATCCTTCTCAGAGGTGCTGCCTGTCAAAAGCATGGGGAAGGCGAGGGGAATTGGCACCATGCAGTTTAATGAATGGTTGAAAAAATGGTGCGGAGCACAGGGGTTTGGCTTCATTGGGGACTGGGGTTCCACCTGGAGGGACACCAGCCTATACTGGCAGGATGGTCTGCATCTGTCCAGGAAGGGAACAAGTCTTTTGAGCAATCGGTTTAAATGCTTCATTGGCAAGCTTTTAAACTAGTCAAAGGGGGAGGCACTGACAAGCAGCAGGAAAATCCCAGCCTCTCCCTACAAAACAGGGTACTAAATGAGAAAAAGACTGAGGTAGAACGGTCAGTGGGGGATGCTGCAACAGAAGGTAAAGCCATAAAAAAATGGAGAGCAATGAGTACCAATGCCCGTAGTCTGGGTAACAAGCTTCCTGAATTAGTGGCCTTGATGGAGGAGGAACATCTGGATATCATGGCAGTCACAGAAACATGGTACACACAAAACCATGACTGGGACATAAACATACCAGGATACACTGTCTACAGGAGGGACAGGGAGGGTAAAAGAGGAGGAGGAGGAGTTCTTTACATAAGGGAAGGAATAAAAGCAACAGAACAAAAGGGTAAACAGGGAGGAGAGAAGAAGCACTGTGGGTAAATTTGGAGACAGGCAATGGCACCCACAATACGCACAGGGTTGATCAGAACCTCCTTCTCAGGGGAGGAAATGGACAGGGAAATGATAGAAAGTATATTTAGAATGGCAAAAAAGGGAGATATTGCTGATGGGTGATCTGAATATGCCAGATGTTAACTGGAGTGCAGTTGCAGCTGCCACTTCAAGAGTGCAGTTATTCTAGATGCCCTACAGGGGCATGCCTTAGACAACTAGTACTGGAACCCACTCGAGAGGGAGCAATATTAGACTTGATTCTCTCAAATGGAGATGGAGAGGATTACAGATGTAGAAGTGGGTAGCCATCTGGGAACTAGCGACCATTGAACAGTATGGTTCACAAAAACACAGCAATAGAGTCAAGCCATACAAAGACAAAAGTACTGGACTTTAGGAGGGCTGACTTGCCTAAAATGGGTGAGTGCCTAAGGAATGCACTAGCAAATGGGCAGGAAGGAGGGTGGAAGAACAATGGGGAATAATAAAACTGCCATCACAGAGTAACGAGCCTTTGTGTGAAGCAAATAAACAAAACAAGACAATGTAAGAAACCACTATGGTTCACAAAGGAAGTGGCAGTGAAGGTTCAAGAGAAAAGAAAGCATTCGGGAAGTACAAGGAATCGCAGAAGGAGCAGGACAGAGAACTGTACAGTTAAAGCAAAGGAGGCTGGGAAGGCAGTCAGAACAGCAAAGGCCCAAACCGAGGAAAAGATAGCCAACTCAGTTAAGAAGGGGATAAAACCTTTATAGGTACATCAGGGAGCAAAGGAAGACCAAGGAGGGATAGTGAGGCTTAATAAAGGGAGGGAGGGTGGGCAGAGGGAGACTGTGAAAAGGCAGAGATACTAAACAAATACTTTTGCTCAGTATTTACAAATGAAGAGGGGAGGTACATAAAACAAACAGTAGTAACACTCTGGATACAGAAGTTGATACCAGCCCATTTACAGAAGAAAGGGTTCTGAAAGAACTCTTAAAACTGAAGGTGGACAAAGCAATGGGGCCTGATGGGATTTATCCAGAATTCTACAAGAACTAAGGGTAGAACTAGTGACACCACTGACTACCCTTTTAACAAATCATGGGAGGATGAGGTGGTACCCGAGGACTGAGAGGGCAGATGTGATTCCCCTTCACAAAAGTGGGAGCAAGGCAGAAGCAGGAAACTACAGACCTGTTAGTTTAACCTCAGTGATAGGGAAAATGATGGAATCACTTCTGAAGGAAAGAATTGTCGAGTATCTAGAGGCCAGAGGGGCACAGGACCCTAGGCAGCATGGATTCACAGCGGGAAGGTCATGCCAGACAAATCTGATAGATTTCTTTGACTGGGTAACCAAAGTAGTAGATCAGGAAGGGGCTGTGGACATGGCCTACCTAGACTTTAGCAAGGCATTTGACACAGTCCCACACAAAAGATTAATATACAAGTTAGCCAGCCTGGGAGTGGGTCCCAAGATGACAACCTGGGTAAAGAATTGGCTGGAGAATAGGACACAGAGAGTAATAGTAAATGGAGTCCACTCAGAAGAAAGGAGGGTTACTAGTGGGGTACACGTGAGATTCAGTATTAGGACCGGTCCCTTCCAATGTATTTATAAGCTTACATCGGAAGGACTGGAAGGAAAAGTATGTCTCTTTGCAGATGACACTAAGATCTGCAACAGAGTTGATGCACAGGGTGGGGTGGAAAGGATGAGAAGGGACTTGGCAAGTTAGTGGAATGGTCAAATGTATGGCAGCTTAGATTCAATGCTAAGAAGTGCAAGGTAATGCACCTGGGAAACAAAACCCAGGGAAGAGTACACAATGGGGGTGAGATACTAACAACAAAAATGGAAGGGACCTGGGGTAGTCATATCAGATGACCTAAAGGTGGGCAAGCAATGTGGAGAGGGCAGCAAGGAGGGTTGGGGGTTACTGGGATGCATAGGAGAGGCATCACCAGTAGAAAACAGGAAGTTATTATCCCTCTGTACAGACAGCTGGTGAGACCCCATCTGAGTACTGTGGCAGTTCTGGAGACCCAATCTCCAAAGACATAGACAGGATGGAAGCTGTCCAGAGGAGGGCAACTAAAATGGTGCAGGGTCTGCACCGGAAGACCCTATGAAGAGACTTAAGGAGCTTAATATGCATAGCCTCGAGGAAAGGAGGGAGAGGGGACATGATAGAAACTTTCAAGCACCTCAGGGAATCAACAAAGTCCAAGAGGGTAGCATCTTTCAAAAAGAGTGTGCAAGAACAAGAGGGCACAATTTGAAGAAGAGAGGGCGGCTCAGAGGTAATTTAAGGAGTATTTTTCACAGAGAGGGTTGTGGATGCATGGAACGGCCTTCCGGAGGAGGTTGTGGAGTCAAAATCAGTGGTGGAATTCAAGCATGCATGGGACAGTCATAAGGCAATTCTAGGGTGTGGGGGTAAGAAGAAGTAGGCTGCTGGTTAACTAGGATCTGCAGCTTATCCAGTAGGTAGGGAAATGGGCAGACTGGGTGGGCCAAGCGGTCCTTATCTGCCGTCAAATTCTATGTTTCTATGTTTCTATGGTGGTCCAGTGGACCGCTTGCAGCCCGATTGCAGGAATAATGTTTAAACATGGTCAACCCTATCCCTGGTGGTCCAGTGGACCGCTCGCAACCCGATCGTGGGCATCTGTAGTAAACACTAATAGTCCCATATCCTGGTGGTCAGTGTTGCCCTCCCCACAAGCCCACTGAGCCACTGCCCCTCCCCCAGGTCAGCGGCGGGCGCAGCTCCCCACCCATTTGCCGCCCAGTCACCCGCGGACTGACACCATGGTAGGACTGCTACACCCATTGGTCCACAGCATGAGCCAATGGGCGTGCAGCCCGTACCATACTACACAATCCAGATATGTCACATATCTGGACTGATAAACAGTATGAGCTGCATGCCCATTGGCTCACACTGTGGACCAATGGGTGTACAGCCCTACCATACGGTGTCAGGCGCGGGACAGCAAGCGGGGGGGAGCTGCCCCCCGCCGCTGATCTGGGGGGAGTGGGGCAGTGGGGCTCAGTGGGCTTGTGGGGAGGGGGGCACCACTGGATCACCAGGGATATGGGACTATTAGTGTTTACTACAGATGCCCGCGATCGGGCTGCAAGCGGTCCACTGGACCACCAGGGATAGGGTTGACTGTGTTTAAACATAATTATGCACAAAGGTGCAGCCCGAGCTCGGGTGGCCACCCACAGGTGGCAGCTGCCGTGTTGTGCCCTGCAATATGGCAGCTCACCTGTGGGTGGCCACCTGTCTGCAGCACAGGTAGGGGTTGCGCATGCATGGGCTCAGCACATCCCAGGCTAAATATCGGAATGTGTGAGTATGCATGGGCAGACCCCCCCTGGACGCCCGCGCCATTACTGATGCACTCCGGCGCGCCGAGTTTGTGCCGGGCACAATCCCCCTTTGAATATCACGCCGGGGCGCATCAGTGGGTTGCGCATGACGAAACTGAATATCCCGCCCCAATGATTTATATACTGGCGGTGCAGGGGCTGAATGCAGACAAACATGGCAGTCAATGTACACCACTGATTTATATACTGGTAGTGCAGGGACTGTATACAAACATGGCCATCATTGTACACCAATGATTTATATACTGGGGCTGAAGGGGCTATATAAGAACATGGTAATCACTGGACAGCAATGATTTATATACTGGTGGCGCAGACACTGTATACAGATAAACATGGCAGTCATTGTACACCAGTGATTTCTATTACTGGGGGTGCAAGGACTATATACAAACAAACATGGCAGTCACTGTACACCAATGATTTACAGTATATACTGGGGTGCAGGAACTGTAGACAGACAAACATGGAAGTCAGTGTACTCCAATGATTTATATTTGTAACCCCTAGGTGGCGGTATCCCAAGGTCTACTACCCATGCCTACTTGGCTTGTAGCAGGTTAAGGGGACTGAGTTCTGAAACGGGTACCACCACCCGGAGGTCAAGGTTGGTAGTGGTCAAGCTAACCTGGACACAGCTCTCCGGGACATTGTAATCCCCTCTTGCCTTACTAGTGGCTGGAACAATACACAATAATCACTTTCACAATACCCCTGATACACCACACAAATACCCACACTGTTTGCACTTACCACCAGGGCTTTCCTTTGGCCCGGCCCTGGGGATCCCCTGCAAAACAAGGTTATACACAGCAAATAACAGCAGTACAGTACTCTTGCACAAACTGGAACTACGGTCAGGGTAAATGCAAAAAAAGAATTAGATCTGATTTATTTAAGGGGCTTGAACAAGGGAGGGGTGTAATCAGGTTAATCTGCTTAAAGACTCTATCAGTCAAACAGTTATGCATTTACTTCAGGGTCCATAAACGGTCACACACTCTGGGCACCCAGATGGAGAATGGTGGGCTAGCCAGGAACATTGGAGCTGGTTGGGGCCCTGTGATGGAAGAAAACAACATGCACAACACACACTATTTGTAATACAGAGCCAGAGGGCTCAGTTTGTGAAAAGAAAACAACAAGACAATCAGATGACACACTTTTAGATTAGGCTGTTGTTGCAGGGAGCAACCCTGATGATTACTCATGATACCCAAGGCTGGACGAAAACCGAGACAGCAGGTGGTTAATCTGGAGTGCCAGGAGAAGCAGGACCCACACAATTCACAGAGGCGTCACTCCTGTTCAAGCGTGGAGTAGGGGGCTGATCCCCAGGCAGGGCTCTCGTCGGTGACTTTCTCTGTGTAGTGGAGTAGTCTGGCAGGGCCAGCATAGCATGGCCCAGGCCGAATGGAGATGAACACGGATTCAATCCGATTAGGCTGGATAAAGCTTCCAGCAAGCAGAACACAGTTCACACAGTGGAGAACCAAATCACGACCCACTTTCAATACACAGCACATTTGCATGTAAAGGATTCTACGGTCCCAGCAAGCAGAATACAGTTCACACAGTGGGGAGCCAAATCATGACCCACTTTCAATACACAGCACATTTACATGTAAATGATTCTATGGTACCAGCAAGCAGAATACAGTTCACACAGTGGGGAGCCAAATCATGACCCACTTTCAATACACAGCACATTTACATGCAAGGAAATTCAACTGTACCAGGCAAACCGCTCTCCGGTCACGATCGCAAAGTCTCTGCACAAACCAGGGATTCAAAAGCAGCTGGAAATCCTGACAGGCTGATTGCATTCAGCAAATCTTTGGTCTTCTTCAGGTTAAAGCCTGGTCACAGTCCAGTGGCTTAAATAGTCCTCACAACTCAGATTCAATCCGAATAAACTCTATTTTCCTTCTCTGGGACAGCAAGCAGACAGGCAAGCCAAAATTCAGCCCTTTCACAGTTCTCCCATGCAAAACTACACAGAACTGCTGACAAAAATCACTGGAGCTGTTACTTCTTCACTTCTCAGCTCAAAACTGGAACTAGCTGCAGCAGTCTGGGAAATTCCCCAAGATCAAAAAGGTTTGGTTGGCTAAGTCTCCTGTCAGTCACAACAAAGGCTCCTCCTTCAGGTGCAAACATGCACAAAAAGCCCCAAACTACAATTCCTACAGATTTTAACTCCAGACAGCTCCTGTAGTCCGGCTCCATTGTAGGTCCCAACAGTACTGATTGGTCCAATTCGCAGTCAAGGATCAAGACAGTGGCGATAAACAAGACAGTCCTTGCTGCAAGGAAGGCAGATTAGACAAAAACTACATTATCGTTATCACTCTAAATGATTTACAACAAATAGTTACATCTTTCAACAGAGCTCCCCCTCAGATTACTTATCACTGCAATCCAGGCATCTCTTAAAGAGACAGTGCACAGAGGCTATACAGGCACTCTCTAGCAATCGTATTTAAACTGCTAAAACGCAAGACACCAGCCCGGCAATGAGCATTCAGACAAGCTCATGGAAGACTTTTTGGGAACCCCCATTTGTAGGGGGGGGTTGCATCCTTCCCCTACTGGAGAAAACTTGGCGTCCGCGTCAAGTCTGTACCGTCATGCATTAGTTAACATAAACTTATTACTTTACTATACATATTCACTGCACTTCATGATACTATATCCATTCTGACAACACATTGTGCATATTTCACACGGGTATATTGAACATTACTATACTGAATCAGGTAATAACTTCTTGTACCTTAAACAATGCAATACGGGCCCTTAGCTATCAGCTAACTTGGGGCTAGAGGGGGCACCATGGTGAGAGGGGAAGACAAGTAACCTGGTATTGGCTGTCAAGCTCGATTTGGGCAGTGAGCTTGGTGAGACATAAACACCTTTGTGCACCACATTGAGAGGAAAATCCACTGGCCTCCCCAGAGAATCATAACTGAGGTGTACTACTGGCTTGACAGCTTGGCCAGTCTTTCTGAGGGGGACAACTACAGTCTCTGTACCCTCAGCACTGGTCTGGGGACTCTCGTCACTTGTGAGGGGTGCCTCTACCTGGATGGGAACATCTAAACTTTGGACACTGTCAGCTTCTTGCTCTGCAGGCTCTGTTTCTACAACACTTGACTTATTTTGCAACGGCTCAGGCACACTCAATCTTTGAGGCACTGAAGAGGGGTTGTCAGCACTCTTATGGTGTTCTTCAAATTCTGGTATGTTACCAGAAAGACTCATTCCATCAGTCCCTCCCTCAGGCAAATCATACAGTTCCACAACACACAGACTCAGCATCTTCAGATGTGATACTCTGCATTTCACTTTCAGGGAGCATTGGCTCCAAGGACAAAGCTGGGGGGTTAGGCAGTCCAGAAGGCCCAGCTTCATCCCTACAATTAATCATGGGGTTACCTCGAAACAGCTGACTCAGTCACCAATGATTGGTGCAGGGACTGTGTACAGACAAACATGACAGTCATTGTACCCCAATGATTTATATACTGGTAGTGCAGGGACTATACAAAGACAGACATAGCAGTCAGTGTATGCCAGTGATTTATGTACTGGTGGTGCAGGGACTGCATGCAGACAAACACGGCAGTCATGTGTACACCCAATGATTTATATACTGGTAGTGCAGGGACTATACAAAGACAGACATAGCAGTCACTGTATGCCAGTGATTTATGTACTGGTAGTGCAGGGACTGCATACAGACAAACACGGCAGTCAGTGTACACCAATGATTTATATACTGGTGGTGCAGGCACTCTGTGCAGATTTCTTTAGTTGATAACCAGGTAGGTGCGCTGACCCAAAGGACCATTTCCAGGCATGACCTGAGCCACAAACATGGCACATAGAGCAATACAGATACAGGTACATGTAGAACATGACAGTAATACAGGCCTCAATAATGAAGTGTGGGAATTATAGTACAAAGAGCCTTTTACATAAAGTGAAATTACATAAGGTACACGGTGCAGTAATAAGCCAGTAAACAGGTCCAATACATAGGCTCAGAAAACACAACAATACATACAGTGACAAATTACAGTGCTCCCTCACTATCGTGAACACTTCGATAAGGAATTTCTGTTATAGTGAACACCTGTAATGCCTCTCATTGTTAACTAATTAGGCATTCTCTGATAAAAAGGGGGCAAATTGTACACTTTGTACTTATCTTAAACTATCTGTATCTCCTCTGACTCTTTGGTGCTATTGTATTATATTTTTGTAAGCGTAGGTTATCATAGCTGGTTTGATAATGGGCACACTCCTGGGGAAGGAGGGTAGTAAATAAAGTAGTTTGTTGCTACCTGATTAAAAGCTTTTGACAAGGTACATGTGTGGTTGGTTTTGTGTTATAAAACTTAATAAAATTCTAAATTTAATAAAAAAAACTAATTAAGCATCACTGCACATTAATATATCCAGGGATTTATTTAACTCTAAAAATTGATTAGCGTTTTGCTCATAAAAGTGCTAAATCTTTGTGAAAATACATAGCTCTTGCCTCACTGTGTTTAACAAACTCAGCACTTCTAGAAAATCTATATAAATACTTTCTGTACAGTTAGTATCGTCCCAAGAAAAAAACTGCTAATCAATTATTTAAAACCCTGATATGGTTGGTGTAGGAAGAGATATAATGCATTTGGACTGGCTCCATGTTTTGGCTGATAGTTATTAATAAACTAATGGAACCCCCACTTTCATACATTTTTAAAATGATGAATGTGCTTTTAAAGAGCAGGTTCCTACCCTGCATGGTGCTGCTCTCCCCCAGTCTGCTCGATGACATGCTCCCTCGGTAGCATTTTGCCCCAAGTGCTGCAGGAAAACTCCATATATTTCAAAAGATATAACTCTCGTAAAATTAAAATCTGCAGTCAAAGCGAAAACAGACTAACTTCCCGTCCTGAAAACATGCTCCTATCCATGGGTTCATTTAACCCTGTTTTGTGATGTCACAAACCAAGGTTGTGTGAGCGCCCATTTACTTGAATGGAGCCAGTATTTTCTAATTGTTTTATATCCTTTAGTGTTGGGATTTTAATAAATTAAAGCAATCGCTCGACTAATAGGGTCCTGTTAGTCGATCGATCGCTTTCGTTTCAGAGGTTTCATAGGTTTGTCGGAGTAATTTAGTAGATCAAAGATCCATATACTCGCTGCAAAATCAGTTGTACCCAAAGATTTTATTACTAAGCAGGTATCCGTCCAGTTTATACTTAAATTCATCCACTGTTTTACTAGTCACTATATCCAGTGGTAGCTCATTCCAAATTTTTGTAATCCTCATAGTTAGCCAATATTTTTTCCTAACTGTGTTTAATCTCTCACTATAAATTTGTAGAGGGTGTACTCTGGTATTATATACCTGGTCACTTAATGCCAAATTTAATTGTTCCTATAGGTCAGTGTCATTTAGTGCCTTAAAGACAAAGCACATGTCTCCTCTCATTCTTCTATATGCTAATGAATATAAACCCAAGGTCTGGAGACGATCCTCATAGCACAATCCCTGTGCCTCATATATTCTACACGTGGCTGTTTTTTGCACTTTTTCTAAGCTTTTTATGTCTCCTGTGCCCCCAAGGGCCCATAATACAACAATTCTCTGATTTATCTGCTTACACAGCCTCCCTCCCATCACAATCCTCTGCTGCACAGCTTAACCCTACAGCATCTGATGGACCCCCAAACTTAACCAACCCCTTTTATTTCAGGGAAGTGCCTAGGCATCAGGTCCTAAAACTGTTCAGGTCACTCTCGGACAACACCAGCACTGGCTCTGATGGCCTAGAACCAAGACTACTAAAAATGGCCTCTCACTTCATCTCTGGTCCACTGACACACATTTCACCCTATCTCTTCCAATGGTATTGTCCCAAATCTGGAAGGCAGCCAGAGTTACTCCCGTATTTAAGAAAGGCAGTAAAAATGACATATCTAATTACCGACCCATTGCAATTCTATCCATTCTGAATAAAGTCCTGGAAAAAATTATTTCCCTACAAATCACCGAACACCTCGAGAAATTCAACTTACTAAGCTCAGCACAACATGGCTTTAGAAAGAATCATAGCACTATGACTGCACTTGCAAAATTCACTACTGATATTGCTCACAATATGGATCGAGGAAAGTTCACAGGGGTGGTTTTCATTGACTTAACTAAGGCTTTTGATCTGGTTAACCATTCTCTGCTACTAGCCGCTCTCAATTCCTTGGGTTTCTCTCCCCCAGTCACTAGCTGGTTCAAAAGTTACCTCTTCAACAGAACACAAGCCGTTAAGTTCAATTCATCTGTGTCTGACAGTGCTGTTATTAACATTGGGGTCCCTCAAGGGTCTATACTTGGCCCTCTTCTATTTTCGTTATTTGTCAACAAACTTCCTGAGCTGGTCACCACAGGTCACTCACTTCTCTATCGCGGATGACCTGGTAATTTATTATCACTCTGACAATGTCCTGGAGATTAAATGCTGCGCTCACCACAGATTTTCATGCTGTACAGCACTGGTTTGAACTCTCAACGCCTGGTTTTAAACACAAGTAAAACAAAAGTTATGATGTTTGGCTCCAACCACAGACTTAGATCCTGTCCCTATCCATCTCAGTCTCAGATACAGAAGGGAACCCTATAGAAGCTGTCACTGCCTTCGCTACCTTGACATCCACCTGGATCAAACCCTGGACCTAAAACTCATATTCAAGAAACTTGCAAAACAGGTAAACTGCAAACTGGGGGCTGCCTATAGAGACAAATACCTTCTCACCCCTGCTAAACTGGTGATAGCCGAGGCATTCTATTGCCAACCCTCACATATGGGTGTCCCATCCTGTCCTTAGCCACAAAATCCTCACTGCAACTTTGGGATACTACCTTCAATAATGTGTGCAGATCACGCACCAGGCACCTCGACTGCATCATCATTGTCTTTTATATCAGGACCTTGGTTGGCTCTCTCCTTCCGCGACCAGGCAGTACTACTTGCACAACCTAGTGATTCCATCCTAAGGGCGTCCAAGCCTGCTGTCCTGTCTGATCTACTGCCATGACCATTCCCACAAGGAATCTCAGATCTGCTGATCAGACATTACTTTCCATCCCTTCTGTCGGACTAAAAGGGCATGAGCTCCTTTCACTATGCTGCCCCCACCTCTGGAACCTGCTACCACAGGACCTGAGAGATATCTCCACTCATGAGACATTCAAGAAAACTAATAACCTTCCTCACTACTATGGACAAATGTGTCTGCTTTGACCCCACCTGATGCACTGCACTGTACTGTTATTTCATTGATAGCACTGTTGTTTATACAAGTAGTGGGTTTTATACTATTCCTCGTAATTAATGTTTTACCTTAGCCTTGTAATTAATGCTGTCTCAATCTGCTTGTCATTCAAGTCTAATGTTAGATGTCGATAATTGTTAGTTGCTATTTTCTACTCCATGATTTTCTTCGCTGCTCTGTCTCTCCCTTTGTTTCTCTCCTCCTTCTGTTCTATCTTCTTCCCCTGTTTCCTCTCCCACCAAACTCACCTCTACCTGCTCCTACCCTATCCATGCCCCTCTCAAGTCTCCATCCTTCTGCACTTTGTCACCTTTCTCCTTATACCACAGCTTTATTCCCCGTCTACCTACCCCTCCTTCCCCGCCTGCCATCTCTGGTTCCACCGGTTCGGCCAGCTTTGACACTTTTGCCGCTGTTGCCGTAACTCCTCCGTCTCCCCTCTTACCACATTCTCACCCATGCCTGGCAGTCTTTTGGCTCCCACCGGCCCAGCTGTACTTTCCCACCTCTCACGCTGTTGCCGTCTACCGACCCCTCCTTCCCTGCCTTGCGTCTCTCGGTTCCATTTCTCGGCTTGACTTTGGCGCTTCGCCGTATGTGCCATAACTCTCCGCTTCTCCCCTCTCACCGACTTACTCACCCTTGCCCTGCCGTCTTCGGTTTCTAGCCAGCCTCCACTCTTCCCTCCTACCGCTGATGCCTTCTGCCGCCCCACTTCACCCTTTCTTAGCCTGCCGCCTTGTGGCTCCATAAGCCCGGCTGCAGGTTGGTACCTCTCCACTGTTGCCGTATTCGGCGCCTCTATTCTCTCTCTCTCCCATCTCTGACCTGTCTTGTGTCTTCATATTGCCTCTCCCTCCTGCCTTACCGTCCTCCACTATTCACATTATGAGTATGTATCTTGGATACAGTGATAAAATGTATTTTTCTTTATTATTGTTCCTATATGTTGCAGTGCCATATGTATCTCTCTCTGTTTTCAATTGTTTTTGGTGTTTCGATTAATTCTGGTTGTACTGTGTCTGTATTGTAATTGTACCTCCCGGGTCGTGCCTGAAAACAGTCACTTGCTGGCTAGTGCACTTACCCGGTTAACAAAAACTAAATAAATAAATAAATAAATAATTGGGTACAGTATTCCAGATGAGGATGCACCAGTGAGGTATACAGGGGCAGCAGCACCTCTTTGCTTATACTACTGATATATCTATTTATGCAGAATTGTATACTGCTGGCTTTTTTTTATAAGCTGATTGTAATGGGATCTAAAACTAAGGTAATTTGTAATTTTTATGTCGCAGTCCCTCTCTTCGTACACTTCACTTAGGTCTAAATTCCCTGGTTGATATTGGTAGTTATTGTTGTATCTCCCCAGGTGGATAACTGTGCATTTGGTATTATTGAATACTGAGCCATGGTCATGAGCCCACATTTCTAGACTTGCAAGGGCAGATTGCAGTACATCGGCATCCTCCCTATTTCTTACTATGTGACCAATGCGGGTATCGTCTACAAATTTAGATAACCAGACATCCTGTAGTAGGCTCATAGTTGCTATATACAAGTTAAACAGTATGGGACCCAAAACTGAGCCCTGTGGGACCCCGCTGGTCACATTTATCCAATTTGAATATTCCTCTTTTATACATACTCTCTGATTCCTATTTTTTAACCTTGACTTAATCCAGAGGTTGATATTTCCCGGTAAACCCTGTTTTATCATAACCTCTATTAATCTGTCATGGGGAACTTTGTCAAAGGCTTTTGCGAAGTCCAAATAGATGACATCCACGGGCTTCCCCTCATCCAAAGCCTTGCTGACCTTCCCGTAGAGCTCTAAGAGGTTGGTTTGACAGGACCTCCCCTTTACAAAGCCATGCTGTGTTAGGTCCATATTACCCGAAACGTATTGGAAATTGGTAATGTACTCTTTTAAGAAAGTTTCCAATATTTTTCCCAATATTGAGGTCAGACTAATCGGTCTATAAATAGATAACTCATGCCTTGAGCCCTTTTAAAGATGGGAATGACCTCAGTCAATTTCCATGCTTCGGGGACCATTCCTTCGCTTACCGATTTCTGAAAAAGATGTGATACCGGTCCTGCTAACTCCTCAGCCAGCTCCTTAAGTACCCTGGGATGTATCTGGTCGGGGTATTGTGCCTTGTATTGGTCCAGCTGCTTTAGTTTTTTCTTATCATCCTCTTTTGAAATAATAATGCTTGTGATTTGTAGTGATATTGGTAGTATTCTGATTGAAAACAGGAGCAAAGTAATTATTACACTCTACTGCCATTTTGGTGTTATTTGTAATCAATCTCATATTTTGATCCACTAGTGGGCCAAATGTTCTATTGGTTCCCCTTTTGTTGTTGATATACTGTACATATAAAAGGACTTATAGTTATCCCTAACCTTAACTGCTAATTTACGTTCATAGTCCCTTTTTGCTTGCTCAATCTTCTTTTTTGTGTCCCTAAGGCAGCTTTTATAATTATCCCAACTTTGTTCATCCCTGCTTAATTTGGCCATTTTGAACAACCTATTCTTGTTTTTGATGGACTTCTTAACTACTGCAGTTAACCAGGGTGAAAGGGTTTTTTTTTGATCCACTATGTTTGCTTCTAGTGGGTACATGCTTCTGGACCAGATTTTTTATTTTAGAACTTAGCAGCTCCCACATGCTATGTACAGTCAAGCCACTAAATTCAGTGTCCCAGTCCCATTCAGTTAGCTTACTTCTCATAGCTTCAAGGTCTGCTAAGTCATACCTATATATCTGGGTTTTCCCATTTACTTTAATAGGTCCAGTGTAATTAAATCTGACCATTTGATGGTCACGTGTTGCCAATGGGGGGTAGAACCATACAATTCTGGATGAGAGGTCCCATGTTGCCTAGGACAACATCCAAGATATGATTATTTCTAGTATTGTCCAGTACGTATTGGTCCATAGCTGCTAAATTAAATATCTCAAGATATTCCCTTTCAATGCCTGTATTGTATTTGAGTCTTTCCCAATTTATTCCAGGGAGGTTGAGGTCTCCTAGAATGATGACATTCTTCCTTTGCACTAACTGTTTAATAAAGTTCAACAGTCTGGTATCCTCCAATAGGGTAATATTGGGAGGTCTGTATATTAAACCTATGTTAATTTTGGTATTGTGCATTGGTACCAATGTAACACTCAATACTTCACAGTTTTCCCACATTGAGATATCCATATTTTCAACCATGATATCATCACTGATATATAATGCCACCCCCCGCCATTGGTCTGCTCCTGTCTCCACCAGGTCTCTGTTATGGTGCAGATATAAATGTACTGATCATGCAGGGCCAAGTGAAGTTCTTCCATTTTGTGGGTCAGACTCCTAGCATTTAGGGATAGGAAGTTTAAATTTACTGATTTGGGGGTGTTTTTATGGATCTCCCTAGATGTACCTCTACCTCCTTCCCTCCAATGAACTAATTTAAATGTAAGTCAATTATGTGTCTTAGTTTAGATGCAAAAATGCACTTACCCTGCCTACTGAGGTGTAAGCTATCATGAGAAAACAAACTGTATCTCTGAAAATCTTGCCAATTATCCACATATCTATATCCTTCCTTATAGCACCAATGGTGTAACCAACCATTACAGTACATCTCTCAATCTCACTTTTTAATCTAAAATTTGCCCTGGGGACTGGCAAGATCCCAGATATAATAAGATCACATATCTGGGCTTTCAGGGCATGTCCCACAGTTTCAAAATTCCTCTGTATGTCTACAAAATTTTTCTTTCCTACATCATTTACTCCAACATGTATAAGAGTGACGGGTTTGTTGATATTCTCTGTCAGGCCTGGTAATAAACTCTTTATATCCCCTATACCAGCACCTGTGAGAGCGCTAACTGTGGTGTATTCCTTTCTATTACCACACAGAATCTTGTCTGTTATGTTTAAGCAATCATTTGTTAAAATCCCAGCACTAAAGGGTGTAACACTATTCGAAAATACCAACCACATACAAGTAAATGGGGCGCACTCACGTAGTCATCGTTTTGTGACATCACAAAACAGGGCTGTGTGGGCCGATGAAGGGGTGTATCCATTTTTAGCTCTGGTTGTAGATTTTAATTTTACGAGGGCTATATCTTTTAAAATATATGGACCTTCCTGCAACACTTGGGGAAAATGCTACTGAGAGGGTAAGTCATCTAGCAGACTGGGTCAGGCTGCTACCCAGAACCGGCTCTTTAATAACTTTCATGTCCTAGGAACCATCTCCCTCCACTGGCAGCACAGAAACATATAATTTTATTTTATTTAGTTTTCGTTTACTGGGTAGGTGCGCTAGCCATGGCAATGACTATTGTCAGGCACGACCCTGAAGAATACAAAACAAACTTCTGGATAAACAACAGTAACAGTACATTCTAGAAATAGTCAAAGTGATGTGTACAGGTACAAGCAGGTAGCATACATAGGTAATACAGTATCATAGGTAAGTGTAAGCAGTACAGACAATTTCATGAAAAATTAGGGCTTATACTAACATTAGGAGGAGAATAAATAACAAAAGGAAAAATGCAGTGTCACTTTAGGAGACAATGATTTGGTAGATAAGAGAGGAAGGAACGAAGAAAGTAATCTTTCAATGCCCAGAGCAGGTCTGAGAGAAAGAAGAAAGTAAGGGAAGTAAGAGGCAGCAGGTTGGAGTGGAGGGGCAAAAATGGGGGGTGAAGGGAAAGAGATTAGGAAGTGCAAATACATTCGGGTGAGGGAGTAACCCTGTCGGATTGAGAGAAAGTGCTGAGGGAGGAATGTGGTCAGGATTAAACGGGAGGCGAGGGGAGTCAGAAAAAACCTTTTGTCTATGGAAGTTTGAAACAGGAGCAGATACTAGAAGATACGAGCTGGTGGTGCAGTGCTTTCTTAAAGCAGGAGTGTGAAGATGCTTAACGAATGGTAAGAGGGAGGGAGTTCCAGTTCTGGGGGGCCTGACAGGCAAAAGCACTAGAGCCCATTGTGGTAGCATGTTTAGGGATACAGACAGGGGCATTGTCAGCAGAGCGAAGGTCATAGCAGGAGGCCTGACTTTGGAAGAGTACCGCTAGGGGTTTAGGTATCTGAGTCCTAATTATATTGTCAATGAGGGAGCCGAACGAATAAAGCCTTGACGCCTGAGGAGGAAGCCAACCAAGGTCAGAGTAGAGGAGGCAGTGGTGTTTCAGCCGATGAGAGGAGGATGATGCATAGTGACATATATCATTATAGGTAACATCCCATTTGTGAAGACTTGACTTGTTTGCAGAAATATAGGTAGCTGCCCCATAGTTAAGTGATGGCAGTAGTATTCCATGGGCTACAGCAAGCCTGGCAGATGGAGTGAGAGCATAGCTGGTTCAATAGGCAGCTCCAAGTTTAGAGTTTACAGATTTGCAGGTCCTCTGAATATGAAGATCATAGTTTAGTGATGGATCCAGTGTGACCCTCAGGTACTTAAAAGAGTTAAAAACTTCTACCAAGGTACCACTGATTGTGGAGACTTTAAACTTGTGCTGGGAGTGTTTAAGTTTAAGATTGGATCTGAAGAGCATAGCTTGGGTCTTTGTTTCATTTAGTACAAGTCTGTGCCTGACCAGCCATTGCTGGAGTAGTTGGAAATCATGGCAGAGCTTCAGGTTTATATCCTTGATGCATTTGGCACTAGAGTACAGCACTATATCATCTGCATACAACACGGAGATGGTATTCATAAGGTTTGAGGTGATGTTGTTTATGAAGATAGAAAAAAGCAGAGGGCCAAGTATGGACCCCTGGGGTACTCCGATGTTAGTTGTGATCTTGTCCAAGAGGGTGGAGTTGCAGTCAAGTAGCTTTTGAACCAGCTCATAACGCTGGGTGAGAAACCTAATGATTGAAGTGTGTCCATGAGGATAGAGTGGTCAACTAGGTCAAAGGCCTTGGTCATATCAGTGAAGATAGCCCCTGTGAGAGAAGCAGAGTCCATGGCCATCAGGGTGTCAGATGTGAATTTGAGTAGAGGAGTGGTGGTACTATGGCCCTTACAGAATCCATGCTGGGCAGAGTTTAATAGGTCATTTTTCTGGAGGAACTCAACAGTTTGGTTAGCTACAAGCTTTTCAAGGATTTTCCCGAGAACAGACAAGATAGCAATTGGCCTGTAGTTTGAGGGGTCCTTTGGGTCACCTTTTTTAAGAACAGGGTAATCCTTGCCATCTTCCAGATATCTGGGGATGAATTTGCTGGCAGATAAGGATCATTTGGCCCACCTAGCTTGCCTACAGTATTACCGCAAATTCTACTTGATGTCTGGTCCGTTACTTTCTCCCTCTCAAGATTCCCTTGTGCCTAATCCCATGCATTCTTGAACCCCATCAATATGTTCATCCCCACCACCTGTGCTGGAAGGTGATTCCAGGAACCCACCACTCTTTCTGTAAAGTAATATATCCTCACATCCCTCCTGAATTTACTTCCCCCTCCAGATTCATATCATATCCCCTTGTTCCTGAGCACCTTTTTTTCTGAAAAATACTTCCCTCATGTACCTTATTTACCTCTGTGTGGTATTTGAAGGTTTCTATTACATCCCCACTTACCCTCCTCTGTACAGTGCACACATATTCAGGTCCTTAAGTCTCTCCTCGTAGGACTTCTGATGCAGATCTTGCACCATTTTAGTTGGCCTTCTCTGGACTGCCTCCACTGTCTGTATCCTGCTGGGGATGTGGTCTCCAGAACTGGACATAGTATTCTAGGTAGGGTCTTACCAGCGATCTATAAAGAGACAACACCACCTCCCACTTTCTGCTGGTGATACCCCTCCCTATACACCCCTGCATCCCACTAGCCCTTCCAACTGTCTTGTCGCATTGCCTGGCCACTTTTTGGGCATACAATATACCCCCAGGTCTTCTGCCTGTTCGGTGGTTGTCAGGGCCACCCCTGCACTTTGTACTCTGTCCCCAGGATTCGGTGCCTCGAGTGCATTATTTTGCAGTTTTTCACATTGAAACCCAGCTGCCAAATCTTTGACTACTCCTCTAATTCTCAGGTCACAGAGTGGCACAAAATAGAGGAAGACAGGAAAGCTTGATGTTCTCCACATACTGCTTCAATTTTAAACAGGCATTTGTCAATGCCAAAGTTTCATTGGAATTGCTGTTGGTACGCACCAACTGGCAGGACTACAGTTCCCAGCAGAAAGAACAAGTTATGCAACCAAGTTCAAATTCTCATTGAAATACACTGAAGTGTATATCTGTTTCCTCAATTCGTGATCTGGCTTTGAAGAGTGAAGATGTGTCTGGGGTTCAAAGAAGATGAGGCCACCGAAGCCCCACCATGGGTTGGGGGGGGACGTTATGGTTAGAAACCCTAACACCCCGGGCATTTGTTGGTATTTGCACTACAAATTTTTAACATGGCTTTTTGTGCCCCCCACCTCATGAAAGTATTTCGGACCTCTGCTCATGAACAATGGCACTGTGATTTTGTTAATCTGTCCCGAATGTTGATTTTTCACAGTGACCACGCCATTCTGCACCAGATGTGCAAAAACACAGTTCAGGCACGATGTGAAAATTACAGCTGTACCATTCATAGGGAGGTGTGAAGAGATGGCAGTGCTGAAAATACTAAAAATGCTCGAACGTACACGTGTACGTGGAATCTGTGCAATGCACGCTTGTAACACAGTCATTTAGTGGAATTATTTCACCAAAATTTGAACATAGGAATTTTGTGACCTCTGCTCATGAACACTGTCACGATGATTTTCTTACTCTATCCCAAATGTTGATTTTCCACAGTGACTGCGCCATTGTGCGCCAGATGTGCAAAAACACATTTCGGGCAGGATGTGAAAAATGACAGTTGTACTGTTCATAAGGAGGTGTGCAAAACTGACAATGTTGAAAATCTTGAGTGAAAATATTACAAATTCTCGAAGCTACAAGTGTGCATGGAAACTGCACAATACACGGTCGTAACAAAGTCATTTTATGGACTTTTGTCACCAAATTCTTAACATAGACATTTTGGGACCTCCGCTCATGAACAGTGTCACTGTGATTTTCTTAGTCTGTCCCAAACACTGATTTCCCACAGCGACCGCGCTGTTCTGCTCCGGAAGTGCAGAAACACATTTTGGCCAGGATGTGAAAAATGGCAGCTGTACTGTTCATGAGGAGGTGTAAAAAAATGCCAATGTTGAAGATCTGGAGAGAAAATATGACAAATTTGCAACGTTACAAGTGTGCATGCAAACAGTGCAATGCACATTCATAACACAGTCATTTTTTGGAATGTTTTCACCAATTTTGCAGCATAGGCTTTTTGGGAGCCCACCTCATGAACAGTGACACTGTCATTTCGTTAATCAGTCCTGAAAGGTGATTCTACGCAGTGACCGCAAAATCACCTTTTGGGACCAAATAACCCAATGACAGTCACCGAATTCATGAGGTGGGGTCAAAAGAACCCCATGTTGAAAATTTGGTGTAAAAATTCACAAAAATGGCCAAGATATGCACCAAAGTTGAAAAAAAAAATGTATGCCATTATACAGCTTATTGGCATTTCTTCACTTCGCGGTCGGCTTTGAAGAGTGCAGACGGTTCACACTCCACTGAAGATCATCGTGCCAGCCCGAGGTAAGTATGGGTGAGGGGTGTGAGGAGGTGGGTGCATAGAGGGTGGGTGCAGGTTGGGGAGGAGAAGGTAGACTACGGGACCGTTTTCTTGTTTATGGGTTAAAAAAAAATTACAGCAAAGGAAGGTTTTCTTTTTTAACAGGGACTTTCACCGTGCTACTTGATTTGTTGGGGGAGCTGTAGCCGATGGGGACTGGGAACCCTGTCAGCACATAGAGAGTGTTTGGGGGGGGAACATGAGCCGAGGGGACTGTGCACCCCCTCAGCACACAACAAATGGGGAGGAGACATTATGCCGACGGAGAGTGGGCTCCCCCATTGGCAAATAAACTGGGAGGGGGCATGTCGACAGGGGGATTGGGCACCCAAGTCAGCTTTCATGGGGATTGTAAGAGGTGGATGGCAATAGCTGCTGCTATTTGTTTATTTGAAACTGGGGGGGGCATGCCGACAAGCTGGTCTCAGTGCATTCACACTGAAAGCTACAGCAGTGTGAACGTACAACCAGGAATTTAACAATGCAGGAATGCAACATCAAAGGACCGAGCCGTGCCACAATTGGTGCGGCTCTGTCCTTTGAAAAGTTGGCCAACTCCGCCCCAACAGCTGAAAGGCAGTCATTGCCAGCCTGCCGACTGATTCGCGTGCCGCTGACCTACCCCTTGAAACTGAGCTCTCCATTGGGCACACCCCTGAATGGTACCTCTTACAGCAATGAGTTCGTCTGCACCTCACGATGAACTCAAAAAGCTACAGGAATGTTATAATGGGGCCCCAATTCCATCCATTCCCTTCCCTTCTTGCTCCTATCACACCATAAGCACTGAAGTTGCTAAAGGAAAGCCCATTCCCTCAGAATAATGATCCCCATCTTTAAGACTGTGTCTATCCTTACCTACTGAAATCATGGTTTCATAATTCTGCACCATCACATCCCTGTGTAGCTCCTTCTCCTGTTTGCTTAACATCTTCCATTCCTCTTCTGAAAAAGCAACTGCAACATCTTCAAAGGTTTCTGGTACCTAAAACAACATGAGATGTATTTTATCATTCTAGATTTTACTGCAAACATCAATAAATCTTTTCAACACAAAGTGCACAGTGAAGGTTCTGACAGGCAGCTGATAAAGATCGAGGAGACCCAAATGCATTGGGATGCAGTCAGAGCAGTGGCCCACCCCCTCATATCTTAGCAGTTATATCCTGTGGTGTTACTTGGAAGCCCACTTAATTGCACACCCCTTTTATAAGGCAAAAATGTGCATTCCCACTTTTTTTTGCTTTGATCATGTTTAACGTGTATGTGTAAGCATAAAAATGCCAGTTTTATTTACAATTGTTTTGGATAGACTAGTGTTTAAAAGGATAAGGGTAGTGATCAGCCAACTGGGTGGAGGACCTGGCGACCGACGATAATGGACAGTATGTTGGGGGGTCACAAGAAGAAACTTAATGGCTTACCAGCTATGACACCAGGGAACCAGAGAAATAGAAAGCAGGTTGGGGCACCAAACACAAAAGGGGACTGAATGAAAAACTGATTTTTTTGTGGCCAGGGGCCAGATAACTGACATAAGGGTGTATTACTCCACTAGAACATATCCAGTTTGCACTTGAAGTGAGGCTGGTTCACTAGTGTTCTGTGGTAATTTCCTACCATCCTGTGAGTAATGTGCTGGTTTCTAATTTGCACCCCAACCCCCAACTTTCAGCCCATGTTTCCTCGTTCTTTTTTTCTGGTCTGAACCCAACAGGCAACAGGAGTCTATCTTCTTAACTCCTTCATTATTTAACACACCTGAGTCTCATTTCCCTTTAGCTGCCTCCTCTCCATAGAGAAGACATCCAGCTGCTGTGATCTCTCTTCATACAGGAAGGAGCCACTCTGCAGGAAAAGGACATCGAGGTGAACACAGCCACAGAGTCCATCTGGGCCAAACTAGAAGAAGAGGGCATACGAGTCCCCCCAGGGTGTACTACAGGTCCACAAACTGCTCAGTGGAGCCTGAGGAAGTGGTAGGGAACCTTGATGGTGGGGCCTGAGGTTCGATCTTTGTTTGCTGTCTGTAACTATTTTGTACAAATTAACACATATGCACTTAATTACTTTCAGCACTTGGTGTAATGATCATAACTGTATGTACTGCCTCTTTGTTGTTGGATACTGGTGGTATGCTTCTACAGCACTGGCAGTAGTACCAACAGATGTGAGTGTCCCATCCTTTCATCTGTTTTTTCGCACTCAGTGGAGCATGCATGATGTCCAACTGGTCAAGGTGATTCCTAATGTAGCTAAACTGGATACAGCTGGATTTTTTTCCCCCAATTGTTTAACCAAGAGTAGCATACTAAGCTGAAAGCTTGTTTACAGGTGTGACCTGGGAGCACAGGGAAGTTAAGTGACTTGCTCAGGGTCACACAGTATGCAAGTGGGGCCTGTGGGATTCAAACCCAGGTTTCCAGATTTGCAGCTCAGAGCCTTAAACCACTGCACTATACTGCCTCCTTGTGCCTCCACAGTGGTGATCCCATAGCCTACACAGTGATTGGCACCCTGAGAAGGCTTGTGTAAGGGCTGAGACAAAGATGCTGTCCACCTTAAAGAACTGCTTCCTGAAAAAACATGTCCAACAGAAGACTAGGTTTGAGGCCAACCTTGACATAGTTCTCAGCAACGGGAATTGGGTCAACTCTTTTTTAAACATCAAGAAGTGGGGGGTGCTGATGAGTAGCTAGCAAGATAGATGTGCCAATTAGCTGCTCCGTGCTAACGGCCGAACAAAAGTTAAAATTAGGGTGGAAAAGGCTGACCCCGAAATAGTGCAGCGGTACCAACCGGCTCAGGAAGGTGTGATGGAGGAGTATCTGGTGCCTAATATGGGAAAAAGTCAACGAATCACTGGACAATTAGGGAAAAAGGCAGTGGCTCCCATGGCCTCTACGTCGGGTGAAAGTGTGGGTAAAATATCCCTGTCAGAAGCCGAAATCGCTGCATTAGGCCGAGAGGTTACAGGCCAAGTGATTACTGCACTGGAGCCCAGACTGTTGAAACTGGAAGAGAAAATTGACCTGAAACTTCAAGAAGTGCTTGAACAACAGACTGTGCACTCCAACAGAATAGAGGAGGCGGAGGAGCGTATATCACGACTGGAGGATGAAAGTGCGGAGACCCCAAGGCAAATCATACAATTACAGAAGGAATTAGAGGAGTTAAAAGATGCCATGGACTACCAGGAAAATTACTATCGGTGACTTAATTTATACCATAGAGGCTTACCAGAAGGCGTGGAGAAAGGAGATGTAATGAGTTTATGTGCCCAGACCCTCCCAGAGCTACTGGAAATTCAGCCAAAGAATGGCCGCTTCAAACTAGAACAAGCCCATCAAGCTGTAATGCCACAACCATCAGGAGACCAGCCCTCGCAGCAGATAATCATTCGATTCCACTCTTTTCAGGATATAGAAGCAGTCCTCAAAGTCTATAGAGGGAAGGGGGTGCTGGAATATGAAGGGGTGCAAATGTTTATCTCACAAGATTATTCCTTATAACTCCTTCAGAAGAGAAAGGTGTTCAACTTGCTCATGGCCCAACTGAAAAACCTTACCATCAAGCATTTTATGATTTATCATGCAGTGCTAAAGATCAAGTTTGAGGGGCAATGTACTCTTTTTGGGAGCTCAGAAAGGTGGACATTTTTGTGGCTGACTTGCAAAAGATGCTGGGCAAATGATGGCACGGGGAAGGCCAATTAGATGCCAGACTGTGAGTTGAATGCCATTGCAAGATTAATGTTTTGAATGTCTCCCTGTCTTTGTGGCTTAGTCATCTGGGATGGGAGACAGCAGAGTTTTTTGTGCACCCAGTACTGGGAAAACCTGACTTGGGGCCTTCCCTGATGAGAGTTGGGTAGTATACCTGGAATTGTAGAGTGACGGTTACTCTGGCTGCTTCTTCCCAGAGAGGAACTGAGTATGCAGATGACAAATACCCAGGACAGGACAGTTCCCTTTGGACATAAAGGTGTAAGAAGGCTGGAAGGTCATGGAGAAGAAATGGCTGGCTCGTTTGTGAAATCGTGGGAAGGGGGGGGCTTAGCGCGTATATTCGTGGCGTGGCCTACCCCCTTCTCACAGACTTTCTGCATATGAAGCATACTGGGAGAGAGGCATACTGCTGATGAATGATGTGGGGAAGAGGGGAAAGGCATGACAGGGTTGGAGGCTGTGTTAGGAAAGGGGAGATAAGCCAGGAGCTAATCTGATATGTTCTTATGGGGGGCTCAGAGTGATGTAAAGTTTTGTACAGGAGCGCTCCTATCACATACTTTTGGGATATCACCGGATGGCGGGGCTGCACAGGGGGACATTAAAGTTGTTAGTTGGGGCTCAAACTTTTTCTGCCCATGTAGTTTGGTAAACCGTTAATTCTGTTTTATATACAGGTTCGTAAATGCAAATAGCTATCGGCTGTGGCAGGAGCAGTGGCGCATCGGTATCATTGAATGGGGTATCTGACACTTACTCGGAGATCACAACTGGTGTCATCAAGGGGGGGTGGGGGATTTGGTACAGGGAAAACTCAAAGTGATAAGGGATATAGTGAGGATATACTTCTTCGTGGAGATCAGATGGGGTAGTAGGAACTTAGGGGTAGATGTTAACATTCAATCAGTTGGGGGTATACTGTTCATGTTATCCTGCTATCTTGTTGTTATTTCTGTTGTATGTTGTCATATGCATCTCATGTTGAACTCGAAGTGGAGCGTTGAGGTATTATATTTTGGAGCATGGGGAGGTCCAATGGTTGGCTCTTATGCAGGGGAAAAAGAGGGGAGTGAATATGGGAGGTAAGCAAGACTTAACAGTGGTCTCCTGGAATGTGTGGGGGGTTACAAATCTGATCAAGCGCACAATGCTCTTAACAGTGCTCAGAAAGCGGGGTACGCAAGTAGCATTACTACAGGAGCCCCACCTGTTGGATGCTGAGCACACCAAACTTGCTCGAGGGTGGGTGGGTAAGTGCTTTGCCACTTCCTACTCTTCGCGGAAGCTGGGGGTGGCTGTCCTATTGCATAAGAGTCTATCATTTGAGGTTAAAAAAGTTGTAAAAGACTATAGGGAAGGTAGATATGTCTTTGTGGTGGGGCAGTTGTATGGGGAACAAATCACATTTGGCAATGTTTACGCACCTGCTACATATAACTCGAAATTCTTTCCGGAGCTCCTGGATTTACTAATTAGGGAACAGTTCCCTGTGCTTATACTAGAGGGAGACCTGAATAGTGTATTGGACCCGGGTCATGGATCACCTGGGTCAGAGGTACTAAATCAATGGTGGCTGGGTATGTCTTACCTTGATTTAGTAGATAGCTGGAGAACACGAAACCCAGGGGCCAGGGAATATACGTTTTTCTTAAGTCCTCACGGGACATGGACAAGAATCGACTATATCTTGGTCCCGCGTGACTGGAACGATAGGTTGATAGATGTATCACATAGTCCGATTCACATTTCGGACCACACTATGGTGATAGGGAAGATCAAGATGCTAGGGATAAGGGACACACCACCGCAGTGGAAATTCCCTACATATATGCTTCCTAATAAAGAATTTAGGGAATACCTATCAAAACAGTGGTGCTTTTATAAAGAAACTTATCAAGGATCAGAGGTGCCCCGTGCTGTCTTTTGGGACACTCGCCTTTTGGCCTTCCTGCAAGGTTCCATAATAGCCTATATGGCCAGGGTCAAAAAAGAGAAGCAAGTAAAGAGACAGAGATTAGAGAAGCAGCTCAAAGATCTGGAAAGATGGGTGGTCCAGGGAGAGGGAGGTGCAATAAGTCGGTTGCTAATAGCTACAAGGGAAGCATTGAATTCCTTGGTGCATGGGGAAGCTAGAAAGTCATGGTTCTATGCTACATGCCAGATGTACGAGTGGTTTAATAAACCGGGACCACTTATGGTTAGACTTATGGGGGGGGTAAATGCCCCACTAGGATAGTGGGGATTAAGGATAAGGAGGGCAAGGTGCATAGGGAGGCTGGGGAAGTGAGGGACTGTTCTCAGACGTTCTACACCCAGCTCTATAAAGCAGAATGTAGGGGTAGGGGCAGTGGATGCAGGAATTCTTGGATAAGATAGAGCTACCCAAGCTAACATCGAGTCAGAGGGACCGTTTAAATCAACCTACAACAAAAGAAGAGGTTATAAAAGCTATCGGCAAAATGCAAAAAGGTAAGGCAGGTGGGCCAGATGGATTCCCATTAGAATTTTACAGGGCAGTAGGGGGTCAGTTAGCAGACACACTGTGTGAAGTATTCCAGGGGGATAAGGGGGAAGAACATTTATGGATACCGGACACCTGTTATTGTGCCATGATATGCCTGGTACCTAAACCGGGTAAGGAGCCATCGGAATGTGCTTCATACAGACTGATTTTGCTACTAAACTGCAATCTTAAAATTTTGGCCAAGATCCTGGCGATGAGGCTTGAGGATTATCTACCTACATTGATACACCCAGACCAGACCAGGTTTATAAAGGGAAGGCTATCCTATCATAATATGCGTAGATTACTTAATGTGGTCTGGAGGGCGGGGCAAGAGATAGAAAAAACATATGTTATATCTATGGATGCAAAAAAAAAGCATTCAATAGGGTGGAGTGGGCATACCTCTTTGAGGTGTTAGCCCAGTTTGGTCTGGATGGGTCATACGTCAGGTGGATTAAAGCTAAGTACCAGGCTTCTACAGCACGCGTCTTGGTAAATGGGATACCTACTATACCATTTACTCTGGAGAGGGTACTTGGCAGGGGTGCCCGCTGTCACCGCTGCTGTTTGCTCTGGTGCTGGAGCCCTTAGCTGCAGCAATAAGGCAGTGTCAGGGGATTCAGGGTATCAGAGGGGAGGGGGAGGTTATGCACAAGGTCACCCTATACGCAGATGATATGCTTTTATTTGTTAGAGACCCTCAGAGATCTATGCCACTACTACTAGAGTTAATAGAGAAATTTGCCACATTTTCTGGGTATAAAATTAATTTAAATAAATCTGAAATGTTTTGTTTCCCTAAGCCGGAGGATATAGATACGCAATGGGGAATACAGGGTAGGGAGATTTGCATTACTTATTTGGGTATCAAAGTGGGTTGAACAATTGAGTCCTTATATGGATTGAATTATACGTCACTTATTAAGGTGATAGAAGCGGATTTGGGGAGGTGGATGCAGTTACCCATATCTTGGTTAGGGCAAATTAATTTATTCAAAATGAATATCCGACAGGATCTTATACCCTATGCAAATGATCCCGATGCACCTTGTTAGAGGGGATGCTGTTAAGATAGAGAAGTTAGCTACTCAGTTCACATGGAGGGGCCAAAAACCGAGAATCCGCTTACAGAGACTTAAGGCAGAGACAACTAGACGGAGCCTAAACTTCCCCAACACAACAAATTATTACTTAGCCATTCAGCAATGATATATTGCTGACTAGGTTTATCGCCCTGCAGTGGCAAGTTGGGTTATGATGGAACAATGGGGATGCCCAGGACGTTTATCTGCCTATTTACATAGTAAAGGCGCACAGGTCTATACTGCCCGGGGGGGGGGTCATAACTCCTTAATAAAATCAGTATTAGAGGCATGGAACCTTCTTAGGAAATCTAGACGGATTAATAAAGGGGAAACACTACTATTACCGAAAGAGGGAAATCCTTTTATTTTTTACCGGGATTAGAGGATGGAGGGTTCAGGGATTGGGAAAGAAGAAGAGCTAAATGTGTGGGAAACTTGGTTAATAAAGACACACTGTGCACATTGGAAGATATTGTAGGGGGGTTGGGCCTAAAAGGACAGCAAACATTACGGTATTTGCAACTTCAGGCATTCTTATCGAAGGTAGAGAGGGGCGGGGGAGAGTCACATGGGTGGGGGCTAGTGGAGGCGATGATACATAGGACGCAATGTGACCCCAAGGGGTTTATTGGTAAGGCAGTAAAGGTAGGGAGAGAAATATATCCAGATTATACGCAGACAGTTAAACAGCTGTAGGAGAAAGACTTGAGAACCCAAATTTCAGAGGATAGCTGGTGACAAGTGCTGATAGGCCACATGGGCCTTTCAATATGTAATAAGTTCAAGGAGGCCTTTTATAAGTTCCTGCATAGAGCATATTATCCACCGACGGTGGTGCATAGGGCATGCCCCTCCATTTCTCCTCCCTGTGGCAGGTGCGGAGAGAACAGAGGAACATACATGCACTCTTTTTGGAACTGAAGGGTTTTAAGGGCCTTTTGGAGTAAAATTTTTAAAGAAATAATGCAGACGGTGGGATTCCCCATTCAAATGGATCCTATTGTGGGATTGTTTGGTATGTCTCCAGGGGAGGCAGGTGAATGGGAGCCACTGCCAAGGCGGATTAGAATAATATTGATGATGGCCAGACACTGTATCCAGAACACTTGGGTCAACCGTGTAGTTCCCACCACGCTGCAATGGCGCCAATTGGTGTTACAGAACTTGGCATTAGAAAGACTGTTATTGATGCTTAGTAATAGGCAGGATGCTTTTTATAGAGAATGGGCCCCCTTCTTGACAACATTAAGTAATGAGGAGATGGTTATTCTACACTGTGGCCTGGAGTAGAATCAGACAGAGGGAGTTTACAGAAAAAAAAGAAAAAAATTAATCTGTTTCAGACTGCATCTCCCTCATACACTCCTTTCTGCGAGAGGCATTTATGTTGCAAACCAGTTGCTGGCACAGTTTTCCCATTTATCCCCTCATAAGGAATTTTACAATTTAGGAGACTCTTTCATACCTCTAAATCCTTTTCTACCCTTCTTCCCCACCCTCTGCCCCCAATATAAGCATATTCCACATCTCCCATTGGGTCCATTTTTGGATAAAGGACTGTGTTCGAGAGTTAATTCATTGTGTTAGCTCTTCCATCTCCTGTATCTCTTGTACTATCTCTTTCCAATTCTGGATGGTGGAAGACTCGGGACACAGCCATTTTCTGGTGATTGCTTTATGTGCAGCTGTTATAAGTATGTTCCATAGGTATACTTTGTCTTTTCCCTTTATCTCTCTAGGTGGTAGTCCCAAGACCATATGTCTCGGTGTTGTGTCCTCGGATATTATCCATCCCCCAACTGCCTGGATTGGTGGTAGTTCAGGTGGATGTTAAAGATCCCATGACACTTATAGAAAAAGAGTAGGGGAATTTCCCCGGTGTCCTGGCCAAATTCCCCTCATTCATTAAAAATACCACCAACAGCTTAATCTGACTGAAGATCAGTTGGCATTCATCTGTATTCCCTTCCCTCGGGTCGTACCTGAAAATAGGCAGGATGTGTCTAGTGCACTTACCCGGTCAACAAAAACTAAATAAATAAAAATAAATAATAATTATCAGGATTTCCCCCATTGCCTCTCTAATTTGGTTCCAAAAATGGGTCAGGCCTGGGCAGTGCCAAAACACATGGAGATGAGAAGCCTTTGGTTCCTGGCATCCTCTGCAACATGCTGAGGCATGGTTCCGATCCCACTAATTCTTCATCACTGGGGTGATGAAGAAGTGTGTTCTGACCTTCCACTCAAACTCTCTCCATCGTGGAGAGTATGTCGTTTTACTTGCCTATAGAAATATTGTTTGCCATTCTCTATCCGTCAATCCCTCCCCAACCTCATCTTCCCATCTTTTTTTGAGATGCTCCGAGTGACTGACCCCATGTCATGATATTCATCACGTTGCCCGGAGCAGAACCCCGAGTCTCCTGGACCCTTAGTGTTTGAATATAAGTTCTGATTTGTAAAAATCTATAGTAGTCAGCTTGTCTCAATTTAAAATTTTCTGTAAATTGGGCAAATGTCAGTGTATTATCCCCGTCCATAAGTTGTTTAAGGGTAGTTAAGCCCAGCCTTTCACATTTTCTGAAGGTAATATCCTGAAGCAATGGGGCAATGTCCTGGTCCCATGCAAACCATCTCAGTGGCCATAATTCAGTACCAAGTTTGTACTTGGCCCATAGTCTTCTGATTGCCCATAATGTACTTCTTACTGCCATCAGGGATATGTTATCATCCTGTTGTGTCAGTTTGGGATTTGTAACCCTGGCACCTAGTGGGGCACCCCCCCCCATGCTTATTATCTCCATAGTTTTCTAATGGGCCAAATAATCCTTGGCTGACCAATGGAGGGCAATCCTAAACTGAACTGCAAGGTAGTAATCCTCTAGGTTTGGTAGTGCCGTTCCTCCATGTTTTTTATTTATAAGCATAAGTGTTTTTTTAATTCTGGGCCTTTTGTTTGCCCACACAAATGTCATGATAGTTTTCTGCCAGATTTGTAGTCGGTTGTGGTGTATTTTGACGGGGAGACCCTGAAAAAGGTATAAGTACCTGGGCAGTATATTCATGATAACTGCTTGAATCCTGTCATAGAGGGGTAGATTGAGGAGTTCCCATCCCTGCATGTCCCTTTTAATTTGATTCTCCAAGGGGTCACAGTTATTTGTGAATAATGTTAGGATATTTTTGGTAATAACAGTACCAAGATATTTTATTTTCAGGAAATTCCACTTCAGGGGGACTAACTGGGTAATCTGCGGGGATGGGTTAAAATAAAACTTTAGCACTTATGTTTTTTGTTTATTAAGGGCATATCCCACGTACCAGCCCAATTTATCTAGGAGATTCCATAGCTAGGGAGAGGCACTTTTCTGGTTTGGACATATAAAGTAACACATCATCTGCATAAAGGGCGACCTTATGCTTCATGTCCCCAACCCTCAGCTCCCGGATCCCCCCATCCTCTCTGATGGCCTGGGCCAGAGCTCAATATAGAGAGCAAAGAGGAGTAGTGAGAGTGGACACCCTTGTCGAGTGCTCCTCCCAAGCCTAAACCTCTGGGGAATCCCCCCAGTTGATCCTCACATACACCTGTGGGGATGCACAGAGTGCTTTAATGATTTCTATGAATGACTGGGGAAAGTCCAGTCACTCCAGGACCATGAATAGGAAGCTCCAAGTGACCCGGTTGAACGCCTTTTTGGCATCAAGGTGCATTATACATGAGGGGGGATGTTGTCTATTGATTATGTCTATTACGTCAATAGTTCTTCTGACCCCTTCTGGGGCTTGTCTGCCCTCTATGAAACCTGTTTGATCCAAGTGTATTATGTTTGGTAGTATGGGGTTTAGACGGGCTGCTATTATGGCTGTAAGGATCTTATAATCTACATTTAATAAATGAGATAGGTCTGTATGAGCTACATTCTTTGGGGTCCTTCCCCTCTTTATGTATGACCATGATTGTGGTGTAGTTCCACGATGGGGGGACTGTCTCTCCTTCTAGCCTTACCGGGTTGAACACATTCTGTAATAAGGGTGTTGTTTCTGTTCAGAATGCTTTATAGAATTCACTACCAAAGCCATATGGGCCCAGACATTTCCCCACCTTCATGTTCTTTATGGTAGACCCTATTTCTTTTCCTGAGATTGGTGTCATAAGGGTTTATTGTTGCTTCAGAGTAAGTCTAGGTAGCTTTAGTTGCCTAAGGAATTGATTAGTTTCTTTTGGGTTTGTGTCTTCTTGTGGCTGTTATAAAGCCTTGTAGTAGGCAACAAAGGATTTAGCTATTGCTTCCCACTTATGGGACAAATTTCCCAGGTTAAGGTGTTTAATAGCTGTAATACTGTATTAGCTTGGGCTGCTCTCTGGCCAATAGTTTGGAGTTTGGCTCCTAGATCCCTAAAAAGATTGTTTTAAATATTGGAGAGCTTTTTCTGTTTCAGTTTTGTTAATGGTCTGTGTTTTACTTTTAATGTTCTTTATTTCTGTTTCCCTATCCTTACTCCATGTCTGTTTTTGTGCCCCTTCTATTATTCTAAGTTGGTTATGGAGGCTGTCTAGCTGTTTTTTTTCTTTCCTTCTTTTTATATGTGGATATTGATATTAATGTCCCGCTTACCATTGTTTTTATTGTATTTGGGCTGTGGTCCCTGGCCTATCATTTATCTCTATTATTTGTTTTATGACCTTCTTGATTTCTTCCTGAATTTGTTTGTCCCTGAGCAGGCTAGTATTTAGTCTCCACTGTGTTGGCTTCCTCAGGAGCTCTAGCTCCACCTCTGCCACCACCGACTGATGGTCCGACCGAGTGACTGTGCCCACCTGCATTGAGCTAAATAGGGACATATACCTGTTATAAGTGAAAAACATATCTAACCTTGAGTACATTTTGTGTCTAGCAGAATAATATGTGTAATCCTTGGCTGGTGGATATTTAGACCTCCATACATCTGTCATTCCCATATCCTTCATGGCTCTGTCTAATCTCTGGGCCACTCTTCCTTCTGGTTTGGGTGTACCCGATGTGGAGTCTAATTTCCTGCTAAACATTACATTCCAGTCCCCCCTGCAGTAAACATGGATCCTTTGTAAATGTGCTCTGCTCAAAGGTATCTCCGAATATATAATAATAAAAAAAAATGTCTCCCTGGTGACAGAAAACATGAGCAGGGCCACAGCTACAGAGATACAAAATATCAGAAAGGCAAACTTTGCAGAAATGAAGGACCTGGTATCAAGGGTACTGAGCAGACAAATGAGTAACAAGTGGTGTTCACTTATTCACTTAAGAAGGGTGCTCAATCGTAAAGTTTTGCATCCCTATCAGAAATAAGAAATAAAGGGTCAATAAAAGCCACCCCCTGCCCCACACACACACACACTCACCATATAACTAAGGCAATTTTTATCCTAAATAAAGTGAAAAAAAGACCTATGACTGCTGAAAAGAGATGGTTTTCCTCCAGGTCAGAGAGGGCACAGAGCAACACTGAGAGACAGCAAGACCAGAACTAATAAATACAGCTAGGGATGGAAGCCCAGATAGCAGCAGGAGAAAGAGGGTCAGAGCTCAATCTGGCCTGTCAATAAGCAACTTTGCTGAGATGCTGGCATGCAAGAAAACAGGGGTAGTGCTTTGTTTTATTGCGGCATGCCGGTTATCTCTGGTATTTCAGGACACCCTGTTCATAGATGCTGACATGCAAAAACAAGCATTGGTTAGTGCCAACCGTTTGCTTCCTTGTATTTGCTATGTAGTTGTTGGCAAAGATACTACAGCAAATAAAATTAATAAATTAACATGAGGTCTAACAGTGAAATCATGATTGGGAAATGAAGAAGTTCACACATAACATTATTGTGCTCTCAGACTGTGACCTGAATTGTAAAGATGGTATTTCTTTTTACCCCAGGATATGAACATGACAGGTGTCATTCATCAAATATCACCTGAAATGTAATTTTGCAGAATGACTGCAAAGACAGATTTTGGAGTGAGGTTGGAAAAATACATCTCTCATGTTTAAGAGTAGAGATGGTCGAAGTGGCCCCAATTAAGCTCCACAAAGTGAATAAAGTGAAAGCAAATTCGTGAGTGCTCCATAGCCTTGAAGCAAGTACTTGTGTTATAATGATGTAACGCAAAGTCCATTGAAAACAATGACTTTGCATTACTCAGCCTTCCCAAACCACTACTCCACCAATTCTTAAGGCGAAGTACATTGAAAGCAATGTACTTCACCTCACTTCGCCTTGTTTTTAAGCTCCAAAAGCGAATTTTGCAGTGATTCATGGGATTTCAGGTCACATGGGCTACACATCCTCAGTTCAGGGTAGTGTGTGTAAGAAGTTGTAGGAGACAGTCTGCTCTGAGAGCTCTCTGTGATTCAAAACTTCTAAAAGCTATTAAAAAAGCCTTTTTGAGTAATTATTTTTTGGTGAAACTTTAGTTCGATTGTAGGAAACCCTCCTGTGCTCATATCATTGAGCATTCATTGTTTGTGTATGGATTTTGAATGTTAATGTACGACATTCAGTCTGTGTACTGAGAGACAGTGGAAGTGTGCTTTGGGGGAGGGGTGTATCTGTGGTGTAGGTAGATTAACTCGGAGAAAAAGACAGTTCTTTCTGTTTTGGTGATATTTGTCTTGTATAACTGTGTTAATGTACACACAGTAATATCTTCAATAATTCTAGCCATTTTTTTGTTGATTGTTGTGGTGCAACAGTACATAATTTTAGTTTGTTTAAAATACGTGGTTATATTACTGAAATGTTCAATTTGCTACTCATTACCTAGTGTGTCAGTTAAGGTCCAATAGAGGGAGAAAGGTGAGGTTGGTGGTGGTTTACAGACCACCCAGTTAAGATGAGGAGAGAGAGACAGGGGACTGATCTCAAAAATATTGGAAGTTGCTGGGAAGGGAGAGGCGGTAATTGTGGGGGACTTCAACCTGCCCAAGGTGGACTGGAGTATACCATCCACAACATGTGCTAAGAGTCAGGTGATCCTGGAAGGACAGCAGAGTGGATTCCTGACTCAGGGTGTCACTGAACCAACAAGAGCTGAGGCAGTTCTTGATCTGGTGCTCACAAATGGGGAGCATGTACAGAAAATAATGGTCAGGGAACCACTGGGGGGAAGTGACCATTGCAGTGTGATTCCATTTGGATACAGGCAGGAAAAGCATCCCAACTAAGACTAAAATCTTGGATTTCAGGAGGGTGGACTTCAGGAAAATGGGTGAGGTTCTAAAGAGATATCTGGTGGACATCAGAGCAGATATGGGGGTGGACCTAAAGTGATCCATCGTTAAGGAAGCAATACTAGTTGCCACAGATGAGTGTGTTAGGCTCAGGGGGAAGAACACAATGGCCAAAGCACCCAGCTGGTTCAGTTCTGGGGTTGCCAAGGCAGTAAGGGAAACGAGGTTGGCCTATAGAAAATTCAGAAAGACTGAGAGAGGTGGATAGGGAAAATTACCTAAGGTTGGCTAGTGAGGCGAATAAGGAAGTCTGGTGAGCAAAGGAACAGAAGAAGCTTCAAACAGCTGAAGGAATTAAGAAGGGGGAGAAGGCTTTCTTTCGCTATATAAGTGAGAAAGGGGTCAAGAAGGAAGGGATTATTAGGCTTAAGAAAGGTGTGGTGGAGGATAATGGAGGAAAAGCAGAGATACTTAATGGGTACTTCTGTTCTGTCTTCACCAGGGAGAAGGATGGACCAGTGCCTTCAGGAGGGAAAAGAGGAGCGGGAAGGGGAACACAGACATAGTGATAGAGGAGGATAGAGTGATGGAGGGTCTGCTGGCATTGAAAGTGGACAAATCACCAGGCCTGGACAGAGTACATCCAAGGGTACTAAAGGAACTGGCTGAGGAGTTCGCAGGGTCTCTAGCAGACCTATTTAATAATGCACTAGAATCAGGCATGGTACCACAGGACTGGAGAACAGCACATATAGTGCCCCTTCACAAAAGCGGACAACAAGGATGATCCAGGGAATTACAGACCAGTCAATCTGACCTCCATTGTGGGCAAACTGATGGGAGACCATACTAAATTAAAGGTTGGTGGAATATCTAGAGGAACATGGTCTCCAGGAGGAGAGGCAGCATGGGTTCATGGGGGGAAGATCATGTCAAACAAATCTGATTGACTTCTTTGACTGTATCACTAAGACAGTAGACAGGGGCCAAGCAGTAGACTTCCTCTATCTTGATTTTAGCAAGGCCTTTGAGTCTGGGCCCCACAAAGGTTGATCAGGAAACATAGACTTTGATGGCAGATAAGGACCGCTTGGCCCATCTAGTCTACCCATAAAGGAAGTTGGTGGATCTTGGAGTTGGGGAAATGATGGTCAGATGGATGGAAAATTGGCTGAGGGACAGAACCCAGAGGGTGGTGGTGGGAGAAAGAGTTATCTGGCACCAGAAAAGTAACCAATGGGGTCCCACAGGGCTCTGTGCTGGGTCCGTTGTTGTTCAATATCTTCATCAATGACACTGGGGATGCCATTAAAGGCAAAATGTGCCTATTCACAGATGACACCAAGCTCTGTGGGAGAGTAGACACAGCTGAAGGAATAAGGGACCTACAGGAAGATCTGGAAAAGCTGGGGAGGTGGTCCAGGATCTGGCAACTTGGCTTCAATGCCAAGAAATGTAAAGTTATACATATTGGAGCCAAGACTCGTAGGACAGAGTATTACCTGGGTGGAGTCCGAGTATCTGCATCAGAGGAGGAGAAGGACCTGGGAGTGATGATCACTAATGACCTGAAGCACTCCATGCAGTGCAAGAAAGCAGCAGCAAAGGCAAACAAGATGCTGGGATGCATAGCTAGGGGGATCAGTAGTAGGAGAGGAGGAGGTTATACTGCCCTTGTACAGGTCACTGGTAAGGCTGCATCTAGAGTATGGAGTTCAGTACTGATGCCCACATCTCAAAAAGGACATCAACCTGCTGGAGAAGGTACAGAGGAGGGCTACAAAGATGATAGCCGGTCAGCAGGGCATGGCTTACAAGGAGAGGTTGAGGGTACTGAACATGTATTCTGATGGCGGTGCTGGACCTATCGAGCTTACCGAGAGATTGCATGGATCCAGGAGAGCTGGTACTTGCCTATAATGAGGCGGTGGCAGGGGCCCTGGATTCCATTGCTCCTGTTCGTGTTCGTCCTCTCACTCTTCAACCCAAGTCTCCTTGGTTTGATGAGACTTTGACGGAGTTGAGGAGAGTTGGACGAAGGTTGGAGAGGTGCTGGCGGAGGTCGGGTCAGGATTGTGACAGACTTAGTTTGATGGATCACTATGTGATCTATCAATCAGCAATCTCTCGTAAGAAGGCAGAATTCCTGTCAGAGAGATTGCTGCTGCACAGAATAGACCAGCTCAGCTCTTCCGGACTGTGGACAGATTGTGCAATCCAATCTGTCTGCAGCCCAGAAGAGCGTTTTCTCAAGAAGCGGTGTGAGGAGTTTGCTCTATTCTTTTCAGATAAGGTTGCCACAATCAGATCGGACATCCATCTAACCCTCTTTAATGGGAGTAGTGATGGTCGGCAGGAGATGTTGGACACCCAGTTTGTGTGGTCTGACTTCGGCCTTCCCACAATTGAAGAAATTGTGATGATCATACAATTATTGCGTCCGACCAACTGTAGTTTGATCCGGCCCCACACGCCTCTTAGTGGGGTGTGTGGATAAATCGGCCCCATCCTAGCTGGAGATAGTCTGTAGGTCCATGGAGAGGATTTTCCAAATCCTCTAAAGGAGGCGGTGGTCCAGCCCCTCCTTAAGAAATCCTCCTTGGACCCGGACTGCCTGGCAAACTACAGGCCTGTCTCTAGCTTACCCTTTGTTGGTAAAGTTATTGAGAAGGTGGTTGCTTTGCAGTTAAATGATCATTTGACCAGCCACAATCTCTACGATTCTCTCCAGTCCGGATTTAGAAAAAGACATAGTACCAAGACAGTTCTGATTCGGGTGCTAAATGACCTCCTAATAGCGAGAGATCGAAGATCTTGTTCCATTCTGGTCCTTCTTGATCTCTCTGCAGCATTTGATACTGTAGACCATGGTGTGCTGTTAGAATGCCTGCGGTCTATCTGTGGACTGTCTGGTACAGTCCTCAGTTGGTTTTGGTCTTACCTCGAGGGTAGGACTCAGAGAGTGGTGTCTGGGATTTTTTCCTCAGCATCATTCTCCCTATCCTGTGGGGTACCGCAGGGTTCCATTTTGGCACCCATGTTGTTTGCAGTGTATATGCTGCCATTAGGAGCGATTATTAGGTGGTATGGTCTGAGTTTTCACTGCTATGCAGATGATACTCAGCTGTACATGTCCTTTGCGCCCGGTCAAGATGCTGCCTTTTCGGTCTTTAATAACTGTCTTGCTGAAATCCAGGACTGGATGAATGTGAGTTGGCTGAGGTTGAACCCTGATAAAACTGAGGTGTTGGTTGTGGGCCAGGATGCGGGGCGAGTTTAATGTGATTACTCTCGGGTTTATGGCTCGGGATATCCCGCTAATTACCTCAGACCGAAAGGAATCTGGGCGTTGTATTTGATGACCGCTGACATTTAAATCTCAGGTGTCAGCGGTTGTCAAAACCCTTTACCATCTGAGGAACATCGCCGGTGAACACCTGGTTCCCCTGACGCATCTGCCTATTTTGGTCCACTCGCTACCTCCCCGCCTTGACTACCGCAACTCGCTTCTACCTAGGGGCTTCCTTGGGATTGAGATCACCGCCTGCAGCTAGTGCAGAATGCGGCAGCCAGGCTGTTGACGGCTCATCTAGGGCCAGTCATATAACGCCTGTGCTCCGTGGTCTGCACTGGTTGCCAGTTTGCTGGCGAATCACTTTCAAGGTCAGTTTGCTGACCTATAAGGCCCTACATGATCAGGGACCGGTTTATCTAAAAGATCTCCTTCATGCCTACTGTCCCTCCCGCTCTCTCCGATCCACTGACGAGGGATTGCTAGAGATTCCCAGGGTTCGTTTAAAACTTCAGGGCAAGATCATTTAGTTTTATGGCCTCTACCCTGTGGAATTCTTCACTCAACAGGTCGGAAAGCGACTCCATAGTTTTAAAGAATCTTTAAAGACTCACCTCTTTAGTAAAGCTTATAATGATTTTTAATATTGTTGTTTATTGTATTTGTAATTTATCTAGTATTGTACAGGCGCCTTGGTTTTTAGAAAGGCGCCTTAAATAAATAAATAAAGACTGAGATTGAGATATTCCCTGGAAGACAGGAGAAAGAGAGAGAGAGACAGGGGACATGATTGGGGCATTCAAGCACTTGAAAGGGATAAATAAAGTTGACAAGGAGAGTCTCTTTAAGCTGCGTGGCAACCATATCACAAGGGGACACAGTCTTAAGCTGGAGGGTGGAAGGTTTAGGAGGGAGGTCAGGAGGCACTTCTTCACAGAGAGGGTGGTGGACACTTGGAATGCGCTGCCAGAAGAGGTCATCTCATTGAAGACAGAGGGCAGCTTTAAGACAGGCTGGGATAGGCATTGGGGAAGGTAAGAATCATGGGTAGGGAGGATGGGAGGAGTGGGGAGGGACAGCAGGGACATTAGCTCAAGCTGTGGACCCTGCAATACGAGCAGACTTGATAAACCAAATGGCCTTCCTCTGCTGGCTTGTTCGTATGTTCATATGTTTGTGATGTGTGTCATCAAATCAGACACCTTTTATTGTGCCACATAGTAATTTCAGCAATGTGAACCTGCTATCCACTGCAGCTGTGTGATTTTTGTACTTCTTTGTGGTATCTTTACTGGTACTAGTACTAGTGACTGTTACTGCTCCCCCCCCCCCCCGCAGCCTGCCCCAACCAGCAAAGGTATTCTTTTCCAGATTTGAATTCCTGATGGTGAGCACTGATTAGGTGTTGTGCCTTTGCGTCTGCATCTCTTTAGTGTGCAGCGCAATCTTAATCTGTCTGTATTTTTAGGGTCCAATCTCCATCTGTAACTTAAGTCACAGTTGTTTCTTTGGCTTCCCTTCAGAGTACTGGACTGGTGTGGTGCATAATTGTACATGAACATTGTACTCATTAATATGCATTTTTATGTCAGGGCCATCATCACAAGTCACTTGTGATACAAATCACATTCTTCATCATCACGGTCACAAATGCAATCACAAATCACGATTCACGATCTCGTCACGAATCACAGTATTCATCATTTTACTAGTTACTTGGGTGTATTGTAAGCCTGTTTTGTAGTATGTCTCTAGGCTTCACCACCCCACCATTGTACTCATTATTAAGAGTTTTTAAGTCAGGGAGTTTTGTGCTACAGTTCATCGCGGAAGTACAGCTGTAGGCATTCACATACCCAATACAGCTCCAAACTGGTTATCACACACCGTCGACACTGAATCACGTTCTTCATCATCATGGTCACAAATGCAGCCACAAGATTCATGATCACATCACGAATCACAGCATTCTTTTTTTTACTAGTTAACTGGATGTATTGTAAGCCTGTTTTGTGGTAGCTTTCCAGGCTTCACCACCCCACCATTGTACTCATTAAAAAGAATTTTTAAGTCATGGAGTTTTGTGCTACAGCTCATCGGGGAAGAATAGCCATATGCATTTGCATTCACAATACAGTTCCATATTGGTTATCTCACACTGTCGACACTGATCAAGTCACGAATCACAACATTAATTTTTTTTACTAGTTACTTAGCTGTATTGTAAGCCTGTTTTGTAGGATCTCTCCAGGCTTCGCCACCCCACCAGTGTACTCATTAATAAGAGTTTTTAAACTGGGGAGTTTTATGATACAGGCTTAGCTCATCAGGGAAATACAGCCATAGGCATCCGCATTCCTTCCTGTACAGCATGTGAGTTATAGTACTGTAAGTAGTGGTGGGCGAAGTGGTTCCAATTCGCTCCGTGAAGTGATTCACAGAGTAATGCGGAATCCATGTAGTACTACACAATGTGAAGCGGAGTACTTCGCTTCATAATAAGGAACGCGAAGTCCATTGAAACCAATGACTTTGCATTATTCCGCCTTCCCCAAACTACTTCTTCACCAATTTTAAGGTGAAGTACACTGAAATCAATGTAACTCGCTTCACTTTGCCTTGTAATTGAGCTCCAAATGAAATTCTGTAGTGATTCATGGGATTGCAGGTCACATGGGCTCTAGACTGTTCTGCACAGCCTCAGTTCTGGTCTGGGTAGTGTGTGTGTGTAGTGGTAGCTGGAGACAGTTTGCTCTTAGAGCTCTGTGATTCAAAACCTCTAAAAGCTGTTTAAAATGCCTTTCTGAGTCTTTTTTTTTGCTCAAAATTTAGTACATCGATTGCAGGAAACTCTTCAATGCTCAAATCATTGAGTGTTTATTGCCATGTGTGGATTTTGAATGTTAATTCAGAATAGTCAGTCTGTGTACTGTGAAGTGTTCTTTGGGGGAGGGGCATATTTGTGGTGTAGGTACATTAACCGGGAGAAAAAGGCAGTCTTTCTGTTTTGGTTATATTTTTCTTGTAAAACTATGTTAATGTACACACAGTAATATTTTCAGTAATTCTTGAAATTTTTTTACTGATTGTTGTGGTGCAGCAGTGTATAATTTGTTTAAAACATTTGGTTATATTACTAAAGGTTTTCAATTTGCTACGTATTACTTGTAGTGTGTGTGTGATGCATGCCATTAATTCAGACACCTTTTATTGTGCCACAGAGTAACTGTAGCAGTGTGAACTTGCTATCCACTGCACCTGCATGAATTTTTTATACTGCTTTGTGGTATCTTTACTGGTAGCGGACTGTTGCTGTTGTGCACTAATCCCCCAACTGGCAAAATGTATTTGTTTCCAGATTTAGATTTGTGACTTGTGAGCACTGGTTAGGTGTTGCTGTGCCTTTTCATATGCATCCCTTGAGTGCGGAGCGCAATCTTAATCTGTCTGTGCGTTTGCAGTGCACCATTTATTTTGGGAGACTGCACTTCTTGTTACGCTCTCATTTCACTTTGTCAGCACTGGGGAATTTTTTGGACACAAGACAGTAGCATTTAGCCAGCACTGGGGAATTTTCTGGACACAAGACAGTAGCATTTTGGGGATGCACATTAATTCTGGTGACTCTGTGTGTGACCACTGCACGCATGACTGAGTGCACCATTAATTCTGGGAGGCGTTGCATTTCATGTTACACTCTCATTTCACTTCATCAGCACTGGAGAGTTTTCTGGACACAAGACAGTAGCACTTTGGGGATGCACATTCATTCTGGTGACTGTGTGGGTGTGGTGCTGCCAATATTGTTGTCACTCCGCCTTACTTCACGTTTAAGGCGGAATGACAATGAATAATAATAACAAGGCGTAAGTGAGCTTTTCCTATGGGCACTTCTGCCTAAGCCGGCGCCAATGGGCGCCACTTCACGTTCAGTTCGCCGGTGGATTTAAAATTTGCTGTATCTCTATTCAAGAGATGGTGTGAAAAAATTACTATATTGGTAATGTGGGTTCAAAAACAAAAACAAGAAGTGATGTTCACTGTGGCAGCATGAGTGCGATCAACTGTTAATAGACTGCTTGTGCAGACCAGTCTTTTTCATGGCAAAATTTAGTGTCCTGGTAACTGTGATGCACTGTGGAGAAGTTCTTGCTCACAGCATGACTGCAACTGTTAGGACCTCTGCTCCTGAGAGCAGTGTCTCATGGGGACCAGATACTGGTAAAAAGACACTGATGAAAAGTGTTTTTTTTTTAACTTTTATTTATAGCTTTACTTACATATGGTAGAACATACAAAATCCCCCGTATTTCTCCCTGACTAGGGCCTCTGGCCTGCTTACCCCTTTGACCTGTTTGAGTTTAAGACTCTGTTATTCGTCTAAACTATAAATGTACTACTAATGACTTGTATAATTTACTGCTAGCAACCTTCTGTTAGCCTTCACTGTTTTGCAAATATGCTGGATTATGTGCCTTGTCGAATTAAGTATTGTGTTTTTTGCGACGTGGAACCTTTGTAAAGGAGTCTTTGACTCAAAGGTATATCCGACTTACTCAGTAAAATAAAAATAAATATTTCTTGTCACAATACAGCATACTGAAACAAATTATAAAATTGTTACCGTGAGGATTTTTCATGCCCCAAACTCTGGTACATCACTGAGGCGATACCAAAACATTGCGCTAAAAAGAACTGTTCTTTCTTTTCTTCATCATAGACTGTTCGATCCTACTATACAGATCAATAGTAGTTTTATAAAGTATGCATCAATCTCTTCTGCAAAGCTTACAACATTGTTTAAATGTTTTTATATAGTATTTTGTTAACTACTGAAGGTTAAGATGAAAAGTGTTTTAATCTAGGTCTACTAAATAACAAACATTTGCCAATGCCGAACACTGGCTGCCTGTAAAACAATTAGTTTTTTGCAACTCTGACCCCAAATTTGAAGATACTTGTTTTAGGATTTGCCTTATAGACATGACATGTGCCATTTGTAGTATATTGGCCAAAATGTCATTTCACACCAGAGGTGAGAAAACACATCTCATCCAGGATTTTCAAAATGACATGTCACATTTATGAGGTGGTGTGGAAAAATGACTATGTTGAAAGGTTGGGGTCAAAATATTAAAAATGAGTGAAGCTATGAGTGAACATTACAATGGTGTAACGTTCAATCATAACCTGGGCATTTTAATGTATTTGTACACCAAATGTTCAGCATAGCCTTCCTATTAGCCCACCTAATGAACGCAGTAGGTGAACATTTTCAAATCCCCAACAAAACATCATTTCAAGCCATAGGTATGAAAACACATTTTGGCCAGGATTTGAATAATGACAGCTGTCACATTCATGAGGTTCTGTGAAGAAATGACTATGTTAAAAATTTGGGTTCAAAATATTGATAATTACCAAAGTTATAAGGCTGCATTCTCAAACTTCAATGTAGGCTCATAACTTTGTTGTTTTTTAATGTTTTTATGCCAGATTTTCTACGCAGCCTTCTTATGACCCCACCTCATGAACAAGGGTGGAGAAAATTTTCAACTCCTGCCTGAAAGGTGATTTTGCACAGCAACTGCAAAATCACATTTCGGGACAGATTTACCTAATGTTACTTGCATTTTTCATGAGGTGGTGTCCCAAAAAAGGTATGTTGAAAATCTGGGGCAAAAATATTGAAAAATGCTCAAGTTATGCTACTAAATTATGGGTTTGTTGCCCCTACCCTCTGGAATTCTCTGCCCCGTCAGCTACGGGAGTGCAGGATGGTGGGGTGCTTTAAGCAGGCACTGAAGACCTTTCTGTGGGGCAAAGCTTACCCCAATCTTTTATGATTTAATCTGTATTTACTGTATTTGCTGCAGTTGTTGGTTTTTATCTGATTGTGCAGCACCTTGATTTGTGATATTAAATAAAATGTATTATTATTATTATAAGTTCAAATCCCACTGAAATACATTGAATCACATATCTGATTTCCTCAGTTCACAGTCCAGCATTGAAGAGTGAAGACGTCTCTGGGGTCTGAAGAAGACCGGTGTCGGACCCCGTTGGGTAAGTAAGGGCTTGGGGGTGTGTGGGGTGCTGAGTGGAAGGATCAGATGGAGGGGAATAACAGCACAACAGACAACGATGGACTGTTTTCTGTTTTACAAATTAAAAAAAAAAACTACAACAAAATGTCGAGGGATAGTTTTCTATATTTCAGGTGATGACACTGGGGGATTGGGCACCCCCAGTGTCAGTGTGACATTTATGGGTGGGGGGAGGTGGGTGTTGAGAGGAAGGGTCAAGTGGAGAGAACAGTTAACAACTGTTATAAATACAATTTAAAAAATAAAGAGAAACAATCTATGAGGGACAACACTGGGGGATTGGGCACCCCCAGTTTCAGGGTTATGTTTGTTGGTGGGGGGGTGTAGAGGGAGGGTCAGGTGGAGGGCAGTTACAGGGGTGGCAGCTACAGACACTGAGAGAAGGTTTGCTTTGTTACAGTTGTAATAAATAAAATCAGAGAAAAACAAGCATTTGCCAGTGTCGAATGTTGATTGATTATGTGTGCTGCTTAGGTATTTGGAAGTGAAAGTGCCATGCCTAAGAACTGTCATGTGCCCCACCAAGACATCCACTGTGTCTTTCTGTTCAGTATTCACAGAAGAGGGGGAGGGGCAAGGACCACAGCAGTACAGCAGTTGCAAAGGCGTGAAGAGGTGGACAGCAGTCCATTCACAGGCAGAAGAATCCTGCAGAAGGTGAGTAAACTGAAGGTGGACAAAGCAATTGGATCAGATGGCATACACCCAGTGATATGAAAAGAACTGTGAAGGGAAACAGCAGTACCTGTGGCAGCCCTGATCACTGAGTCATTCAACAGAGGGGTGGTACCACAGAACTGGAGAAGAGCACATGTGGTCCCCCTATAGAAATCCATCAGTAGGGAGGAGGCGGGGAACTATAGGCTGGTCAGCCTCACTTCAGTAGTGGGGAAGATCATGGAGACATTGGTTAAGGAAAGGACAGTGGGGCATGTAGAAGCCATCGGAGCCCAGGGCCATAGGCAACATGGATTGACAGTGGGGTGGTCATGTTAGACAAATCTGGTTGATCTCTTTGGGTGACAAAAGAAATAAATCAGGGTGGAGCAGTGGACAACACTTACCCTGATGTAAGCAAAGTGTTTGACACCGTCCCACATAGGAGACTGATAAACTAGCTGAGTAGGGTGGGCATGGGAGAAAGGGTGGTAAAGTGGGTTACAAACTGGGTAAGAGACAGGAGGCAGGGAGTGATGGTATCAGCAGCATAAGGAGGGAGGTAGTGATGCCATTATATAAAACCATGGTCTGGCTTCACATGGAGTACTGTGTGCAGTTCTGGAGGTTGCACCTTCATTAGTATATTAACAGGCTGGAGATGGTCCACAGAAGGGTGAATGAGATGGTACAGAGCTTACAACGCAAGACTTATGAGGAGAAATTAAGGGACCTCAATATGTACTCACTGGAAGAGAGGAGGGAAAGAGGGGATATGATGGAAACTTTCAAGCACCTGAAGGGTATAAACAGAACTACTGAGAAGCAGGAGACAGCTGCTATAAGGGATATGTGCCAGATTCTGTGTGATATTCTTTTGTTCTTATAAATCTGTAACCTCCAGTATTTCAGTAACCACATGACCACAATGCCTTCTTTAGACAATTTTATGCTGGTTGATGCTTGGTGTCAGATGGCAGACAGAGGGCACACTAGATTGTGTTGCCATATGAAAAACTTCATAGCATGTTCTTTTACTGGTAAGCGTTTTGGAAAGCTGTAAGGTCTCACAATTTTTATTATGATTTTATCTCCTTTTGTCTGTTCCCTTTGGTCCCCCATCCCCACACCCCAACAGTCATCAGTGGCCACAGCTTCAGCCTTCTTCTTGCCAAGATGGTGGGTGAGAAACATAGAAACATATAAGTTCCCCCCTCCCCTCCTCACTGGATTCTACCCTTATTGACTGGGTTCTCACAAATCACCCTGACCGGATAAAAAAACATTAAAGTCCTCCCTGACTCCCTCAGTGACCACTCCCCAGTGTCCTGTACCTGGTCTAATAAATTTCTCAAGCCACCCCCCAAAGTTATAACAAGCAGAGTATTGCCTTATGGGAATCTTATCACGTTGAAAACCCATGTACTACAACAGGACTGGATGCCAATCCTTGAATCACCTGATATTAATACCACACTAGAATACTTCATTAAATCTTTCAACTCTGCATGCGACTTATAAGCCCCAGTAAAAAAACGTAAAATCAAAGCGCTATCAAATCCATGGATTACTGCCAAACTACTTGCCGAGCTCAAGGTTCGGGACCACCTCTGGGCAGTTGCCAGAGACACAGGCTCACCTCATGATACTCAAAATACAAGCAGGCACGAAATAGATGTACCTCACAAATTAGGCAAATGAAGAACGCCATTTCAAAATGCCCTTGAATCCACCTGGGGTGATGGAAGAGCTTTTGGGACAACATCCGAAACATAATGGGTAAACAATCAAAATCGTCACCTACCATTATGAAAGTTGATGGATCCACCACTCTTGACCCAAAGTCTATTGCAGATGCGCTTAATAAGACATTCACAGACCTTAGTGGGGTCCTCCCCCCAGATTTCTTCTCGGACTTACCTGTGCCTAGCCTAGTATCACAAAACACCCCTCGTGACAAACCACAATTTTACTTCAAGAAAATCAAGTGCACGAAGCACACAAGTACATAAGAAAGGCCTGCTCCAAATCCAGAACAAGTAGTGACACGCTAGATATAAAAATCCTGTCTCTCACCCTGGATGAAGTAATTCACCCCCTTGCAAAAATTCTTAATCTGTCACTTTGCCAAAGTCAATTTCCCAACAAATGGAAATCTGCCATAGTTACGCCAGTGCACAAAGGAGGGGACAAAACCTCAACAGGAAACTATCGACCAATATCAATACTCCTCCCTCTCCAAAGCACTTGAACGAATAGTGGCAGACCAATCTCTGATTACCTGGACAAATACAATCTACTCTGTAATCAACAGCACGGCTTTAGGAAAGGACATAGTACAACAACAGCCTTACTTCATTTCTCTGGAGAAGTCCACTCAGCCCTGGACAAAGGGTGCCAAACAGGTGCAGTCTTTCTCGATCTTACAAAAGCTTTTGACACAGTCCATCATGGCCTACTTACCTCCTACTTTCTAGCCTAGGCCTGGCCAAGGTCCTTGTGCTTGGGGTAAAAGTTACCTGTCCAATCGGTCACAGGTTGTAAAATCTCTAATGAACTCTCCGACTTCAAACCAGTTCTCTTGGGTGTACCACAGGGATCAATTCTTGGACCGCTCCTCTTTAGCCTGTTCCTTAACTCCTCCCAGATATCTGCCAGGAGAAAATAATCTTATATGCTGATGATGCTGTAATTCTCTCTTCCCACAAGGATCCAAACTCCCTACAAAAACTTGCTTTCTCTAGTGTTGAAAGGTGGTTCCTGGATAGTAAACTTGTGCTAAACCACAATAAAACAAAAGCCATGCTCTTCTCCAATCACCAAAACAAAAATAGGCATACTCCACTCACCATACAAACCTCTGTGGGAATTACACTGGACCAAGTAAATACTTTCAAATACCTTGGCATCACTTTTGACCAAGGACTCACCTTTGCAACCCATTGACAACACTGCGAAACAGTGAACCAACGCCTTGGAATACTATTCCGTGACACGTCAATTTCTAAATCAGCGGCATTGAGAATAGCTATACAGGATTCCATAATCTCAATCATTGACTATGGCCTTATTATTTATGGCTCAGCTACCTCCACTGCTCTAAGGCGATCTCAATCACTCTAAATAAGGCCTGCCGCTCCTCACGGGGTCTCAAAGACTGACTCACACGCAGGATCTGTACTATGAATCAGGCTGGTTGAACCTATCAAATCGTCTTATTTATCTCACCTGCACAATGGCAAAAAATCTATCTTGGGACTGACTTCATTATGTATTCAAAACCTACTCCGACTGAATCCTGGCTCACGACCCTCCACCAGATCTGAGACGCCAACCTTTCCTGGTTCGAGATGCCGGACTGCACAGGGACAAAGATCTTTCTGCACACAGGGCCCCGACATGGTTCAATGCGCTTAGTCCACCTACTCTATCCTCAACCTCGCCTGAAGCTTTCAAATCCATGCTCTATGCCCACCTCACCACCACTAGCAACTGTGACTGCTTAGATAAAGACTACTACTCCTCATGTCCATCCTCACATCTGAGGCCTCTTCCTCCTGACTAATGAACCCTCTGGTACCTCTACTACTTCCTGTCTCCCACCCAAACTCACTCCCCCTTTTTTCCTGTCCTCTCAATTACTCTCCCGCTCCCACCTTTACCTCCTCTCTAGCCTCCTTTTGGTGCCTAATGATCACCCTTTCCTGGAAGTTTCCTTAACCTGAAATTGTCTACTCGCTTGAACCTGTTATAGCTTTGTTTTCTATGAAACTTAAAAACGTTACTGCCTTAAACTGTTAATAGCAAATTTATGATGTAACTTTCCTGTCTGGTTTTACCTGTAATGTGTATCGTGCTTTGTTAAATGTTCTTTGTGACGTGGAACCTTTGTAAAAGAGCCCTGGCTCAAAGGTATTAATTCCTAGACTAATAAACTAAACTAAACCCTCACATCTTGGTATACCGAATGCTGCACTTTTCACCCTCTCCCCACCCTTCCTACATTCCTTCCCCCCTCCTCTCTTCCCTCTTCCTATGACTTTGTTGTCTATTTTCTCTGACAAATGCTGCTGGCTGCCTTGTTACAATGCTACCCTTGAATTGTATTAATCTGTACTCTGTTTGCTATGTCCACATTGTTGTAATGTCTGTCTTGATGTTCCCCATAATTTGTATTTCTCTGATGTGGAACCTTTGTAAAAGAGCCACGGCTCAAAGGTATTTGTAATCATAGACTTGATAAACAAACAAAAAAAAATAAAAAAAAAGTTGCCAGCACATAAGGACCGCTTGGGCCACCTAGTCTGCCCACTTCCCTACCTGATGGATAAGCTGCAAATTCTAGTTAATCAACAGCTTACTTCCTCCTAACCCCCCCTGTAGAATTGCCTTATGTCTGTCCGTGAGCAACTGCCTTCACAGTCTGTGAGGTCTGACGTCTTTCAGTGCTGCTTATTGATCATCTTCCAACACAGGCGAGGCGCTGCCAGCCCACAAGTAACTCAGGACAAGCAGGTTTCAAAGTGGGAAAGAAATGGAGTGAGCAAGAATCAAGTACTCATTCAGATGCGGTGTCGATTTTTAGATCAGCATACCGGTGTGGACACTGCAAATAGAACCTCAGCTCTTTAAGCAGCCTTATGAAGAGTAAAGGCTTCTTGAAGCACTGGGGTTCTGTTTACTGCTGTGTACATGGGCTGCATCTAATTCAGTAATTTACTGTACCTTAGATGTGGATGTATGGTACTCCTAACTTTAAATAAACACTGCACCTGAATTAACACATGATGCGATAGAAACCTAGAATTCGTCAGCAGAAAAGGACCGCTCAGCCCACCCAGTCTGGCCAAATGTTCTCTACCTACATGTAACTCCTGCCTTTATATGTTAGTGCAGGTCTTATTCTGCCTGCATCCATCAGGACTTCCTTGTGAATGAGCTTGCTTAATGGATTTTTCCTGCAATTAACTTGAACCTACTCCACGTCCACGGCCCTATTCATCTCCGTTGACCCCCTCCTTCTCCTTTCTGTAATATATCCCTATGTTTATCCAATGCATGCTTAATGCCTCCTACCATTTTAGCCTCCACCACTTCTCCTGGCAGTCTGTTCAAGGCACCTACCACCCTTTCAGTAAAGAAATATTTCTGCACATCTATCCTGAATGCCCCCCCCCCAGCTTCATTGTATGTCCCTTGGTTTGGGTGCTCATCCTCATTTGAAGGGAACTCCCCAACTGTACCCTCTTTACCCTTGTGAGGTACTTTGTAGGTCTTGATAATGTCACCTCTCGGCCTCCTCTCTTCCAGAGTGTACATGTTGAGATTCCTCAGCCTGTCCTTGTAGGGAATCCTGTGAAAATACTGAACCATTTTAGTTGCCCTCTTCTGGAAAACCTCCACCTTAAGTCCTTTCTGAAGTGTGAATTGTAAAACTGGACACAGTACTCCAGCTGGGGGTATGCCAGGAAGTGATACAATGGCAGCACAACATCCCTCATCCTCCTACTGGAGATGCCAGTCCTTATGCACCCCAGAATTCAATTTGCCCTGTCGTTAGCCTTGTCGCACTGTACTGCCATCTTGAGGTCCTCTGATATAATAACCTCAAGGACTCTTTGATGTCTAGTGAGTATCAGTACCTTCCCCATCCTATACCCAGCATCGGGGTTCCTGTTCCCTAGGTACATGATTTTACGCTTGTTGGCTTTGAACCCCAAGTAAGAAAATGGAACTGATTTGAATGAACTGCAGGCTTTAAAGCAGCTTTTTGGGGAGTGTGTATGTGTGTGGTTGGGGGGGGGCTCTGGTACCGGCAATACCTCAGAGAATGCCACCAACTTCCCCACCCCCTCACACTGCCTGCTCAAGTACTTAAACCTCCCTCTCACTACTTCCACAGTGTCCCCCAAGTGATTTGTACCTACATGCAACAGTAAATGAGGTTTCTTCCTGCCCCTTGCTGCACGCATGAGCAGTGCCTGCCCTGCCCCTCCTGCACTCAACCTGGGGACAGCTTCAATCCAAATATGGGTATGCCTCCCCCCTTTCCACCCCATCTCACCCATTTCAGTACAGAATCTGCAAGGATGAGTACCCCTCGCCCCTGACCACCTTTCCCTTCTAATGCCCCTTCCACCACCCCAGTATTCATTTTTTCCTGTCCTTTACCCCCGCCAACTGCACCCTCTGTGACTTGCATTCAGTAATTCCCTACTTCCACCCTTCACCCTTTCTCTGCCTTATTCCTCCCATCCCCTTTGAACCCCTTCCCAGCCTGACTACTTCCTGCTGGGCTTCCCACATCAACCTCCCATCCTCCCCTGCTGATTTCCAACCCCTCTCCTATCCCCACTATTGTCGATTTAGAGCCCCCATTAGTTTCTACCCCAATAGTGATGCCCCTCCCATCCTTCCCCCTTCCCGTAGCCTTCTCTCCTTCGGTCACCACCCCCTCCTTCCTTATTAGCCCCCTTCTACCCTTTTGTCCTCTCTATCTCTTCCTCTACCTGTTGCCATCCCTCTCATGCCCTGCTTGTCCTCCCCCCTTCAATAAGTTCCTGCTCCCCCTCTCTGTCCCATAGCAGAGGTTTGAATCTATTCATAATTGATACCTGTCCTACATCTCTTCCCCCTATTGGTTCCACCCTCCTGCTTCTTCCCCTCCATGCCACCCCTGGTGCCACCCTACCCGCAGCCATCTGCTCTCTCCCCTGGTACTCCACCTGGTGTCTTCCTCCCCTATCAGAAGGCAGCCCCGGCCTCACCTCGGGCACCCCTCCCCTCCTGTCTCTTTCCTGCTAAAACCTCTTATACTGGGGTCAGTTTCAGTCCCTAGTTATTCTTCCTCTGTTCCCCTTTGCCATCCTCATTCCCCACTCAAGACGCCTATCATACTCATCTGCCCTGCCACTTACACTCCTTGCTAATCTCCACAGTTCCTCTCTCAAACTAGCCAGTCATCTACAAACCACACCCCCCCCCCATCCTCCTAGCCCAGTCCAGGATCATGGCACACCCACACCCTGTACACCCCTCCACCCTTCCAAAGATGTCTGTCCTAGTAACATGTAGCACCTGCCCCATTGTGGCCCCCATCTTATGCTAGGGGCTCTTACTCCCAGGTTCTGTACCCTACTACAACTGTTGGCCCCTATTTAATCAAATTCCTGTCCCCTCACACTAGTTCCCCTACTGACCCCTTGCTGATGGGGGTAATTCAGACTCAAATGTCATCCGTTAGACACTGTATTACTGTAGCAATCCTAAAGCCTCCTTGTCCGTTTTTCACCCCTCAGTCACCATATTTTTTGTTCTTGCCTCCCATATAGTTTCACTTAGCCCAGTTAGAAATCCTATTGACTCCAAGTATTACTCAGTTCAGTTAGAGAAATAAACAGAACAAATAAATATGTATTACAGCAATCATAACAGTATAGCTCAGTACTTAGCTCAGTTAGAGAAAGAAACAGAAGAAGTAAATCTGTATTAGTACAGCAGTCATAAAGCATCCAATCATTGCTTTGTCTCCACTCCAGAGACCATGCTGTAGTAGAGGACCACAGAGGACACTGGGCGGGAGGGCAGGCAAGTGTAAAGTCCCGGCAGAGCTCCACTGAGCTCACTCACTCCCCCTCTCTCACTCGCTCATTCTGTTTCTCCCGACGCTGCAGGCTGCCCTTTTGTATTGGGCTCATGCTTGCATTGGCACCTTTTTTGCCCACAAAGAAATCTGCAGCAGTCTCAACAGAGCTCCATTGAGGTCGTTCACTGCCTCTCTCTCACTTGCTCGTTCTGTTCCTCCCGGATCTACAGGCTGCCCTTTTGTACTGGACTCCTGCTTGCGTTGGTGCCTTTTTCTGCCCACAAAGAAATCTGCAGCAGTACCAACACAGCTCCATTGAGCTCGCTCACTTCCCCTCTCTCACTCGCTCGTTCTGTTTCTCCTGTCGCTGCAGGCTGCCCTTTTGTACTGGGCTCACACAATTCAGAAATTACCCCGCTTCGCTCTGCCAGTAGGTCCAAACTGATGCACCTACTCTGTAATAATAGCTAAAGAATGGAAATATGAACTTTTGAAAATCTGCCATTTGCTGGCCCAGTGGTACAGAGGGCTGAGGCACGGTGGGCACCTTACCTTGTCCCATGGTGGCAACCCAGGTTCAGGAACAGATGCAGGCTACTTGGGGGGGGGGTTGGCAAGGAGAGGGAGGATTGAGCATCCGTTAGACTGCAGTCCTCCTTCGGGGACAGGAGGATTGGGTGCCTCACCGCTTGACTGCCATCTGGAGGAATCCAGGTGGTGGTGCATGTGTGCCACAATGGAGGAAGGGCACACGTTAAGAGCACCATGGGGGCATCTCTGTAGAGGTGGAGCTCACACAACGTGCTCATTGCAGGTTATGCCCAAGGGGATAAATCAGGAGGAAAATTGGAAGATAGGCTTCATGAAGCCCTGTCCGTCACACCAGTGGCCTGCTCAGTCTCTCTGCAGGAGACTGATCCCTCAATCCCAGAGGAGACTTAGGACGACCGTGGCTGATGGGGACAGGGCTGAGTAGCAGTTGCTCATACCTGCCACAGAGGATAACAACAATAACAAAAAATCTGACGTTGCTTATGTTTTGACCCAGTAGGTTCATTTTAGACCCACATTTATTACACCAGTAGGTCAAATTCAACCCATGTTTTAAACCACCCAATACTGTCACTGGCTTATGTACTTATGTAAAGATTAAGAACATGATGGTAGCCTTATAAATGTGAAAACACATGAAAATGCTAATGAACATGAACCTGTAATGAATGAAAATTGTGCACAATCAATTAAAAGTATTGCCATTAATCTAGTGTTATATTTTGTTTGCAGAATAACAGTGCATATCGAGAAGGGGATGTTGGGGAGGTCGGAGATGGGGTAGAAAAGAAGTGGAACACAAGTGTTGAGAACAGTTAATTTACATTATAAAAATGGTCTTGGAAATGGAGTACTGTGATTGGCTAATGACATTCCATTAGCCTTACTTTAATCTTTAATTAATATACATGTGCAGCCCGCTTACTAGAGTAGTGATCTTTTTTAAGGTGCTACAATTTTTATCATTCTAATTTAAGAATTCAGAGCCACCATTATAGCCCTGCTTGAGGTGCCACAGTCAGTCAGTAAAATAAAAAGTTGTCGGCTAGTTAAATGAAATATATATAAAAAATACAGTATATTCTTACCACACTCTTTATACCTCACCCCAAGGTATGCATTTTTAAGTTCAGCGCACATGCATCAAACTTCTTAACATGAGTAGCTATTGAAGGGTGTGACACTGTCTGTCCAATGCAGAGTGGTCTGCAAGAGGCTTGACCGTGCCACACCAATCATCAGCCAGGCTGATCGTGATGGTGTTTTGCCTGAAATGGTCTCCACTTGAGAAGAAAACACAGCACCAATCATGTGGCAGCTTTTTCTTTTCCTCTGCAGGGCACACCCAGCAAACAGCTGCTTGGTGTCCAGATCAGCCTGGCTACATGGTTTCTACCACCCACCGCACTCTCTCTCCCCGGTCCTCGCTCCACTGACACACAGGGACAGCACACGGGATAACAGGGCACAGTAACATAGCAATAACCTTACTAGTAGAAGCATGTCCCCAAACATAACCTTACTAGTAGAAGCATGTCCCCAAACACACACTCACACAGCAGCTGCTTCTTTGTGATATGAAATATCCCTGTCTTTCCTACCCACCGTGATCCGCCCCATGGACCTCCGCCAAAGGAGCGCACAGTGTATCCAGCAACAGTGAGTGTCTCATGCTAAATGTCACACTCAGCCCACAGACCTCTGAAAGTGCACAGTGTATTTGGCCACATGGACTGTGAGTTGTAAATTGCTCCTGTTGTCCCACGCATCCGCCCCAAGGACCTCTGAGTTAACATCGCACAGTGTAGCCAAGAACAGGGAGTTCCTCATGTAAAATATCCCTCGTTTTTCCCACTCACCCGACCTGTGGACCCTTGTATAGTGTACCTGCCAACAGTCACAAAATAGCAGCAGTTCCCCAGCTTACGTATTTCTGATCCAGGACACAGCAATTCAGTTGACGTGGCAGTGAGCATGTTTCGGGAGAGCAGCAGTGTGTGTGTGAATGCCTGCGGTACTGAATGAGACAACTGCATGCAGCACAGAGAGAGAGAGACAGCAGCAGTATTCACAGACTGCACCACTGTCCCATGTCCAGATCTGGTGCCCCCAACCCCCAAGACGATGCAGTGCATGGGCCCCTAGCAGTGTCACCCCCAATCTGATGATGCAACCAACCCCCATACTCTTTGTGGGTTGTCCGTTCAGGGATGCTGTGTCACTTGCAGTGTTTCAGGATAAATGTGATTGAGTTGTCCGCCAATGCCCCCCACGCCTGCTCACATGATGTACATTGCAGGAGTTGGGTGAGAGAGATCACACTTTTGGGGATGTACAGTAGTGGCAGCAACAGACAGTGTCCTGGTTGTGTCGCTGGGAAGAGAGAGACATTGTGCTTTCGAGTTTGTGGCGAGAAAGGGAGACACATAGGTTTTACAGTTGCTGTCAAAATGGGTACCACCACCACCACCACCCACAGCTCTCCAGAATGATTGTGGCAGAGTCTGTGAGTTGCACATGTCAGTGGGTGCCTTTGTAAATGTGGCAGGTTTCATGGAGACGGCAAGGGAGGGGGAGAGAGAAAGTTGTTAATTGAAAGTTGCTGAAGTGTGTGTATGTCTCTCTCTCTCTCTTTCTCTCTCTGGATGTAGTCTACACTGCCATCAGCAAGGGAACAGTTGAATGTATGTGGGGGGGGGCTTTCCGCATGTGCTTGGACGTGTAGGAGTGCATGTTATGCACTGCAGATATCATAGATCCTATCAGTAGTGTACCTGTGACATCTGTTTGTGCATAATATTGATGCAGTCTTTCTTATTTATTTATTTATTGAATATTATTGACCCGGTAAGCCCACTGAGCCTAGAAGTCCCTTTTTCAGGGGCGAACGGAAGGAGAGGGGGGGATACAGATGGTAAGCAACTGAAATTGAACCAGATTAAGCTGTTGGTGGTATTTTTTAGTGAGTGTGAGAAATTTGGCCATGACACCACGGAAATTCCCCTCCTCTGCCTGCAGGGGTGCTGTCACTTCCTGCCAGTGGGATGGAGGGACCCAGTTCACAGCCGGACACAGGAGGAGGAAGCGATGATGCGAAGGAAGAGCAGGCCTCCTCTCCTTTCATGGACATGCCAGAGGCTAAAAAGCAAAAAAAAGACCTTTTGAATGGAGATTCAGATGAGGACATCAGTGATGTCTATATTTCTACTGAAGATCTCAGTAATCCTACCTGTGTGGACAAAGATGCGGTTTTACTTGTGAACTTGGAGGACAAACATCCAGAAATGACAAAATGAAGGTTTACAGAGGAAATGAGTAATGGGATGGAGAGCGAGTGCCTTGCAGCACGCACTGAAACTTGGCTTTCCCTGTCACTTCGGGTGCTGGGCTTGTCAACTGTCTAGAGGGAACTACAGCAGTCAATGCCCTGACTGGGCCGGGTGAGTCACATTTAAAGCATTCAAAAGATATCCTGTTGCACACTGGCAGTAGAAACACTGACAACAGTGTGTGCCAACAGCCTAAACTCTCTGAAATTCCCAAAGTAGCTGTAGCTACAAACAGTGATAACTCTCAGACAAAGCAGAATGCGAGTTTACAGCAGACTGCATCAGTGGAGCCTTAGAAATGGGCTCCTGCAGCTACACTTTCCCGTATGGCTGGTTTTGTCTTTAACATACTAACATACTAAAATGCCAGCAGAATAGGCCTAACGGTCTTTCATGTCTGCTCGTTTGGTCAGCCCCCAACCTGGGTGCTGACCTTGCTGTTCCCCTCGCCTTCTCTGGCTTCTCCCTTCCCAGTTCCGGATATTCTTGCTGCATTGGATTTTGCTTCCAGAACCCTTCCCCTGTACCTGTCCCACCCCCTCTTGAACCCCTCCACTGTCTCTGCCTCCACCAGCCCCCTAGGCAGTGCATTCCATGGCTCCACCACCCTCTCAGTGAGTAGCACCTCCTCCTTTCTCCCCTGAATCTTCCCCCCTCCAGCTTCCACCCATGCCCTCTAGTGGCCCCTTCCTCCTTCCTTCGAAGCACCCTGACTGTTCCTCCCCTATTTACCCTCTTCATGTACCTAAAGACCTCTATCTCTGTCCCCCCAGTCCCTTCTCTCTTCCAATGTGTACATATTTAGCTCTTCGAGCCTCTCCTCATAGGTCCTGTCCCCCAAGCCCCAAATCATTTTGGTTGCCCTCCTCTGGACCCTCTCCAGGAGGTTAATGTCCCGCTTTAAGTGTGGCCTCCAAAACTGCACGCAGTACTCAAGTGCGGCCTCACCAAGCAGTTATACAGAGGGAGTATCACTTCCTCCTTCTGGAGGTGATCCCCTAGCGATGCATCCCAGCATCCTGTTGGCCTTGGCTGCTGCCCTCCCTACAAGTCTCAGAGTTGTTCATCTTGACATCCACCACCACCCCCAGGTCCCTCTCAGCCATCGAGACTTGTAGCATTTCCCCAGGGTGTACACTTGGCCTGGGTTTCTAGCTCCAGGTGGAGTACCTTGCATTTCCTGCATTAAACCTCAGCTTCCACTTTCTAGACCATCTTTCCAGAGCCTCCAGGTCCCCTGTGAGCCACCTCCCCTCCTCCCCATCCACCACCCCCCAGTTTGAGTCATCTGCAAAGAGACTCATCTCCTCTGATTCCTGTCCTTATGTCAGATCGTGGCGTTGAACAGAAGGGCCCAAGGACTGATCCTGTGGGACCCCACTAATGACCCTCCTTGGGATGAGACTATCCCACCAACTTCGACCCTCTGGGTCCAGTCCTGGAGCCAATTGCCTATCCATCTGATCATCTGGTTCCCCACCCCATTTCTCCCAGCTTATCCAACAGGCCCATGTGAGGAACAGAGTCAAATGCCTTGCTGAAGTCTAGAAAGAGGACATCCACTGGTCTACCCAGGTCCAAGGCACTTGTCACCCAGTCATAGAACTCCACCAGGTTTGTCTGACACGATTTCCCAGGGATGAATCCATGCTGTCTATCGTCCAGGCACCCTGACTTATCCAGGTCCTCCCTAGCCTCTCCTTGACAATGCCCTCCATCACCTTGCCCACCACCGATGTCAGGCTGACAGGCCTGTAGTTCCCTGCCACCTCCCTTGATCCCCTTGTGGATAGGCACTATGTCATACCACTTCCAGTCTTGGGGCACCCACCCTGTCCTCAGAGAGATGGTGAAAAGCTCTGCCAGGGGTTTTGCCAGGACATCTGCAAGTTCCTTCAGCACTCTGGGATGTAATTTATCCAGCCCGGTGCTTTCTCCATCTTAAGGGAGCTGAGGGCTTCCTCACTCTCTCTGCTGTGATTTCCACTTCCGGTGCCCTTCTCCCTGCTTAGCCCCCCCCCACCTGCCAGTGATGCCTCCCCCTCTCCCCAGACCTGCCGATCGGTAAGGGTCCCCCCTCCTCAGTATCTCTGTCTCCTCCCATGTATGATGCAGCACCCCCATTTTCCTTGGTGAAAACTGAGGTGAAGTACTCATTTAGTACCTCAGCCTGCTCCCCCGGGTCTTGTGCCCATCTCTCTCCCCTGATTTAATCCTGCTAATCTGCCCCTTCACCCTTCGTTTTTCCCCAATGTATCTAAAGAACCCCTTGTTCCCTCTCCTAATTTCCCTGGCCAGGTTCTGCTCCTTCCTTGCCTTAGCCACCCTCACCACTCTAGTGGCCCTTCTAGCCATCAGTTCGTACTCCCCTCGATCCCTTTCACTCCTTGAGCACTTGAATTGCTTATAGGCTGCTTTCTTTCCCCGCACCACCTCCTGGACCTCCCTGGTCCACCAACAGGTTTTTGGGCCCTACCCCATTTTCGTCTTACTCTTGCACAGATAGCTGGTAAACCAACACAAAGCGTAAATCTTTCACACCCTATGATGTATCAGTCCAAATCGAATTGTCAGTTAGGTACTACTGAATTTACCTTCACCAATAACACCCAGAAGCAGATTATTTATTCTAAAGCTCCATTAAATCAGACAGTTTTAGATGGTATTGACAAACTAAGTGCTACACAGGGTATGGAGTCTTCTGTTTTAGCGCCACCTACTGCTTGAACTGAGAATTTTTCACAGAGCAACTCATGGACTCCACAGAAAGCCTTGCAAGGGTCTGGTTGTCAACAACTTTAAAAGAAAACTGGGTGCCTTATCCTAACTGGGATTCTCCTTTTCCCTTTTCACAAACCTCCCCTGAATGGAAACCACACGTTTCAGGACAGTATACTACTTCAGACTTGCCTCAGATTAAAAAAGAAGTACTCATTAAATCTGTGGCTTCGACTCCCTCCACAACCCCTCCCAGGAAAGAGGTCCAAGGAAAATTTTTACATGAGTTTCCACCATTAAACATTAAACATTCAGGAACCTTGTGTTGGGGACAAACCTTTACTAAAACAAGACACCATAAATAATGACTCAGACTCTAAACCCTTGTTGTCAGAGTTGTTTTCTAAAGTAAAAGTTAAAAAAGAGGCTGCACCCAGAAGGAATGCAGTATGCATTCGTTATAAAGGAGGGTGGACAGACGGACCTGATAGGCATTATGTTGGGAAGCTTCTTTTGAAAGATTCATTACAACTTACTCCTCAAGATGTTTTTGCCTTTATAAATATTTCTGGGGAGGATAACTTTGATGTCAGTTTTAGAACTGGATATGCACTAGATTTATTCTGGGAGTGATATGGGTAGGTGAAATTTTCCCCTCTATGGACTCCTTTTATGGCAATCCCCCTGACAAAGCCTCTGGTAAAATATGTCATGGTGATGTTTCGAAATGAGGGTATACATGTTGATGACATCACTTACTCAATTTCACAAAGGAGTGAGGTGTTGGAGGAACCTGAGGCCATACTAGACAGTGAATGTTTTTGGACAGGGGGTTGGAAGTACAAGGTTAAACTCTGACAAAATGAAACCGGAATTGAGTACATTCCAAATTCCTTCTTGTTAGGCAGAGACTGAAGGGTATGTTTTTACACAGGTCAGACTCGAGCATGCTATAAATGTGGCTGTCGGACTCATCTTTCGAGTTCCTGCGATAAACTTAGATGCAATAACTGCAGGGAAATAGGCCACATTACCATGCAGTGTGCTAATCACACAAAGTGTGATCTTTGCGAGGATTATGGCCATGTGTTTGGGGAATGCCCATGGGCAGCTCGAAACAAAGCATCGCGCAGAAGTCCTGAACTACTTATTCAGCAAGCATACGACTTAGCAACTACACTGGTTGCAAATCAGTCAGCTCCTCCCTCAGAACCTACTCCCCTCCCCCTCCTTCTTCTTTTATTGTACCCAAGGTTGTTGATCTTATCTTGCCCCCGGATGACCTGTCTGTACTATCAGACATGCCACCTTTAAATTCGACTTCACTTTTGACCCCTGAAATTTTGGCCCCTGTTATTCTGATCCAGTAAAGCGAGATAACGAAAAAGATGGTCAAACCTTCCAAGAACCATTATCTCATAGGAGGTCTTCTCAGTTTCAGAAGTCTTTACCTCCCGACCCCCTATCCAACCCCCCCAACAACCCTCATCTCCAATATCTCAGCCTCCTCCACTATCTCCTTCCCGGTGGAAACTAAAATTCATACTCTGACTTGTTTACATCCGGGAGATTCTGAAAATGGAGATGGAGATTCTGACTCCCAAAAATCCTTAGTGGAACAGGAGACTTGTGGTATAGAGCAAGGGGCTTACAAAGAGAAGAAAAAGAAAAAAAAGGAAAAAAATAGCTGATTTTGTATACTTTGACACTTACTTTAATGGTTTTTGGTGTTTTAGGATCAGTGAATGTTCATAGTTTATTGAATCCAGTTAAAAGACAGACGGGTTTTCAGTATCTGCATGATGCAAAATTAGATATTTCTCTCTTACAAGAGACTTGGATGAGCACAAATGATCATGCTTGGAATTTTCAAAAAGAATGGGTTTGGGGACTTTCATATTGGTCTTTTGGTTTAGAAGTTGCCAATGGGGTAGGGATTTTGTTCCATTCTTTTTCTTTTACATTACACAAATTAATAGATTTGGTTCCAGGAAGGGGTTTTTATTTTGGATGGTATCTGGAAAGGAATTGTCATTTTATTAATGTTTACAACTCACAAAAAAAAAAGCAGAAACAGTTCACCATATGCAACTAATTCAGCCTTTTTTAGTTACTACTTATAACGTTTTCCTTTGTGGGGACTTCAATTGTAGTATTTTTCATAACAAAAAACGGAAAAGGGAAGAACAGAAAGTATATTGTGATTCTAATGCCTTAGCACACTTGGTTGGTACAGCTGGCTTCATTAATTGTTTTGAGTATCATACAAGTGGTCCTAAATTTATGTTTATAAACAATAAATATACATCTACTATTGATTATGTTTTTATCTCCCAAAATCTTTCGAAAGGGGTTTTATCCATTATTCCGGTTGAATTTTCAGACCACCTTATGCTAACAATATCCTTTACTCATGAAATTAGCCATCCAGCCAGACCTGGTAGGTGGAAGCTCAATACTTCTGTTTTATCAGATCCAAACGTTTTTCAAAATCTGGCTATCTTTATATCAGATAGACTGTCAGTAGAATTTTTATATACTGATAAGGGGGACTGGTGGGCCGATACATAAAAAGACATTAAGGATTGGTGTATACGGTTTGGCAAATCACGAGGCAATAATCATTTTTTAAAATATTTATCTCTTAGGCAACAGCTAAAACGTTTGTATACCGGAGCTAATATGTCCACGCAAGATTACACTCCACAAATTATGGCAATAAAAAATGACAAGAATGTGTACCAACAAGATAGTGCTAAAATACTTCAGGCATTGCTGCACAATGGTACTTAAAAGACTCCAACTGGGAACCCTTTTTTAGCACTTAAAACAATTCGGAATAAAATGAACATGGATTTTCTTAATATCCTCAGAGGGGAAAATTTGATAAAACAGCACTAGGACTCCCTACAGCCACATAGTTCAATATCGGAAAATGATATTAAATCTTTTTTACAGTCTATCCATATCCCTGATTTTCCAACTGAACTCATAAATCTACATGCCCCTATTACTAAGTCAGAAATTTTACAAGCTATAAGTTCCTTGCCCAATAACACAGTGCCTGGATCAGATGGTATTCCTCATTTATTTTATAAGTCCTTTAGTTAACAGATTGCAACCAGCCTAAAAATGGTATACAAGTATTTTCCCAATTCTAACTCAATTCCTTCCTTCTTTATGGAAGGTTTATTAATATATCTTTACAAAAAGGGAGATAAAACTAGTGTAAGTAAATGGAGGCCAATTGTTTTATTAAATACTGATTACAAAATTGTGGTACATATGGTAAACTAACATCTTCAGACATATGCTTCACTTGTGATCTCCTCACCACAGTATTGTGGGCTTTCAGAGAAGAAAATTCAGCATGCGCTGATGACTATTCGAGATGTCATAGAACACTGTAATTTACTAGGATTATCTGGGTGTGTGGTGACAGCAGACCAAGAAAAGGCTTTTGACAGAGTCCATCATCCCTACATGTTCTTGGTTCTGGAAGCATATAAAATTCCACCAGCATGTATTACACAACTGAAGCTGCTTTATTCAAAATTTTTAGTACAACCTTTTCTGAAGGGACAGATTGGCACTGGTTTTGAAGTACAATTAGGTGTCTGACAGGGATGCCCTTTAAGTCCTCTTTTATATGTTTTTTACGCTGGATCCTTTACTCCAACACATCATGGCACAGTCTCAATGGGTAGGTTTATCAGGTCCCAGTATCCTGCAGCCTTTACGAATTCAGGCACATGCAGACAATATTTGTGGTTTCTTTTTAAATACACATCAGGTTTTGGTTTTTAGAGACACTTGGACACTACCAATTGGTGTCCAATGCAAAATTAAATGTTACAAAAAGTAAAGGGCTTTTGATAGGACCTAGAGTTTCAGCTCCTTTTGTGGTAGCCAGAATTTCCTTTTCATGTGATCCAATTGAGGCTTTAGGTATTATTTTTGGGTCTCATAACCTTCCTGAAGAAAATTGGGATAGGTCAATTCTTACAGCAGAGTTTAAGATAAATAGGTGGAAACAGTGGAAGTTATCCAAAGTGAAAAGAATTGTGATATTAAAAAAATGTATTCTACTACTTTTACAGCATGTAGCCAAGATTTTCCCTTTACCTGTCAAATATGAGATGAAACTTTATAGCATATTTTTTCAAATGCTGTGGGGTAGTAAGTTAACTCCCCTTAAGAAGTGTTATACATATTTAGGGATAAAGCAAGGAGGCCTTGGTATGATGGACCCCATTGTGTTTTTACATACTTTATTTTTTAAACAAACAATACAGGCGGCTCTTGCTGTCTCATCATCTACTCATATTTCTTGGTTGCGGCAATCTTTAGATAGATACATTAAACTGTGGACAAATCTGGCATGCAAATTACATCCTTGAATTCACATTCCTTCCTATTTTAGACCAGCTGCATAGAAATTATATAAATGGAGCATGACACAAATGGCAATTTTAACTATGAAAAATAAACAACTGTATTAGGACATTATGTCCAGAATATATCCATCTGAACCATGTTTTAAAAATTGCCCTACAGTTGACAATTCATTACTTCTGAAACAACTTAATAATCCCAGAATCCCCCATAGAATGTGGGAAAATGTATGGCTTATGGCACATGGTAAATTGAACATAAGGGGAAATACTAAACATAACATTTTGGAAGAAATAAACTGTCCACACATGGACTGTATAGCTATACCTGAAACCATGGAACATTTTTCTTTTGAAATGTACTTACAGCAATGTGGAAATATCTAGCTGTCAAATGGAAGATGAGTTGGCTCCAAAACTTAACCTATGACATTTTAGTTCTTGGCAAATATGACAAAAAACTGAAGTTATACCATCCGGATACTGTACTTGGTATTACTTGGTGGATTGGAGCACAAGAAGGAAATATGACATCGAGAGTGCACCCCACAATGCTGTGGATCATAATTTGTTAATAGTATCTAACCAGAGATCTAATTTGGTTTTAAATGTTTCAAAATTGGGGCTAGTAACAAGGTCGTTAGGTAATTTATTCCATGTTCTGGGGGCCCTAAGTGTGAAGTAATGTAATCTCATATTGGTGTTTGCTTTGGGGATAGGAAGCTGTTTAGGGTTGTTTAAGTTGTTTAGAAACTAATTTCCTTGTTGTAAAGTTAATTCCACATTGTCGCATAAGAGTCGGTTTTTCTAGGATCTTATAAAGAAACAGGAGGTCTCCCCTTAACCGCCTCATTTCCAGTGAATGAAGTTTTAGTTTTTTTAGCCTGTCATCATATGATAAGTGTGCTAAATGTGGTATCATCTGTGTTGCTCTCCTCTGAATGCTCTCAATGGTTGCTATATCTTTCTTCAGATATGGACTCCAAAATGGTGACCCATAATCTGAGTATGGTCTAACATATGTCCTATACAGGGGAATAATGCAATTTTCAAGTTTAGTCATAAACCTGCAGTTTATTCTTCTTAGTAATCCATTTGAATTTTTGGCTAATTTATAACAATGGTCACTAAAGGACAGTTTATTATTGACAGTAATCCTGAGATCTTTTTCACAATTGGTTGTTTTAAGTGGCATGTTATTTAATTTGTAAGATTGACATGGGTTATTATTACCAAGGTGAAGTACAGTACATTTGCTGTTATTGAACGCCATGCCATTTAATAATGCCCATTCCTCAATTTTATGCAAATCTGTGCACAATTGATTCCTGTTATCCAATGTGTCGACCCTTCTTCCCAGTTTGGTATCATCAGTAAATTTTGATAAATGACTGTTGCAACTGGTCTGCATATCAGAAATAAATATGTTGAATAAAACAGGTCCAAGAACAGAACCCTGTGGAACTCCACTAGTCACCTCACCCGGGTCCGACAAAAATCCATTGATCCTTACTTGTTGGGTCCTGTTATTTAACCAGTTGTTCACCAATTAATTAAACGTGATGAAATTCCCAACAAGGTCAGTTTATTGATTAATTTTATATGAGATACACGGTTGAAAGCTTTACTGTAATCTAGAAGAATAATGTCCATAAGGGTCCTAGCATCCAGCTCATGGTGAATTTGGTTATAAAAGGAAATTAAATTGGCAGTTGTTGAGTGTCCCTGTTTAAAACCATACTGTGTAATGTCCAGAAGATTTAGATTTGAAACTTCTACTTCTACTAGGGTTTTGATGATTGTTTCCATTAATTTGCATGGTACTGAGGTTAGATTTATAGGTCGATAGTTTTCAGGGTTAGATCTATTCCCCTTTTTAAAAAATAGGTGTTACATGAGCTGTCAACCATTCAGTAGGTACTGCTGATTCATTGAGGGATTTGTTAAAGATAATGGTTAAGGGAAGGGATACTGTATTCATAGTTTCTATCAGGAATCTGGGATTAATCCTGTCAGGTCCTGGGCTTCCTTTTTTATTAAGTGTTTTCAGTGCCTCCTTTGTGTGACTGATTGTTATAGAGTAATTATGTTTATTAACTTGTTTTGTTGTTTGAGTCTGGTATGTATCTAAGTATGAAAAAACAGAACAAAAGTATTTATTTTGGTGATCAGCTATTACTTTATCTGATGTTATTGGTGTGTTGTTAATTGTTAGTGGACCTACTTGTCTAGTGTTGCCTTTATTCTTATTTAGATAGGAATACAGTGATTTTTGATCATTTTGTAAGTGTGCAATCCTAAATTCTAAGTTTCGTTTCGATTTCACAATTGCTGATTTTAACTTTGTTACAGAAGCCCTATAGGATAGTAAAATTTCATTGTTATTTGGATTTTTTTTAAGTTTGAGAAACATCTTCTTTTATGTTTGATTAATGTTCTTATATTATTATTTAACCATGTGGGAATATGACCTTTTGGATTATATTTATGTTTTGTTGGTATATGTTTGGATTCCAAATCCAGGATGATTGTTTTAAATCTAATCCAGGCATGTTCCACTGATAAAGGTAATAAAATATGTTCCCACTTTATGTTCTTTAGATAATAATTAATTAAATTGAAATTGGCTTTATCATATTGTTTAAGTAATATATTATTTCTTAAATATTGTTGATGGTAAGGTAGACTAAAAAATATGGATTTGTGATCACTATTCCCAAGGGGATCTGATATAGATAAATTAGAAATACGAATATCAGTAGTTGTGAATAATAGATCTAATATGTTGGTTCCTCCAGTGGATTCTGAAATAAGTTGTTCTAAACCTAAATCAATTATCCCTGAAAGGAAGCTCCTGTCAGTATCTGATTTACCAGTTAAATTGTCCCAGTTAATGTTTGACATTGCCTTTCCTTGCTGTTTTTAATTTAGGCCACTAATAAATTAGTGTAATCAAAATTTTCATTAGGTGGCCTGTAACATGTCCCTAGGAGTATTTGTGGTTGTCCCTTAAATTGAATTGTGACCCATAAGCTTTATGTATTTATTTGAATGTTATTTTCAAAAGAGGGAATATGGTCTCTAATATACATACATACTCCTCCACCTATTTTATGAGTTCTGTCTTTGTGATAAAGTTTAAAACCTGGTATATGTCTGGTCCACTCAGAGTCAGTGTCCCACTATGTTTCGGATATTGAAATAATATCTGTATTATGAGTATTGATTTTAGCTTCAAGTTCAGCAAGTTTTGTAATACCTAAAGATCTTGAGTTCAGCGATAGAACATTGCATAATGTGTAATTATCATTTTGGTTAGTAAGAAATGTGGAAATGAATCCATTCTCCCCCATGTTTTTTAGTTTAAAGCTTTATGAATAAATGTGGCAATTTTTTTCCCCAAGAATTGTGCTTCCTCTCCTACTTAGATATAGACCGTCCCAGCAGTAGAGAGAGGGTCTATCAAGAAAGTCTTCCCAGTAGGTTAAACATGTGATATTTTGTTTGAGGCACCACTTCCTGAGCCGCTCATTTAGGGCTTTGATTTTATTTGTGATGCCTGTAGTAGCTCTAGGTACAGGAAGTATTTCAGAAAAACATATGTCACATCCCTTATCAACCAATACATTGTTCAGGGCTATAAAGTCCTTTTTTTGATCAGTTAGTGTGTTCATATTGATATAATTCATCCCTGCATGAACCATCACTAGTGCCCCCCGTGGTTGACTTTTTAGTATGGAATTGGCCATTTTTGTGATATCAGAGATTCCTGCCCCTCTAAAACTGGAGCAAGTACGATTGGTTTTATCAGGATTACATATCAATCTGTCTGTATGTTTAATAATAGAATCTCCCAGGACAAAAACTGGTTTGGGACAGTGAACAGTTGTGGGGGTTTTCATGCTGTCTTGACCATTGATTTGTAAGGGTTGTGATGGAATGTGTTTTCTAGATACTGTTATCGGATGTGGTGTCAATTTGGGATATGCTACGGGAGATGATGCTTTGGGGCTAATTCTTTGTATTGTTGTTGAGGTGTTTAGAGGATGTGTCTCCATGATTTGGGGGGTGGGATCATCATCTTGTTGCAGTAAGTCAAACCTGTTACTTAGCAATAACCATGAGGTACTGGAGTAAACCTGACCACCTCTTCTTTTTGTTTTATTTTTGTTTATTGGTACAAGTGCCCATGTGTCATTTGGTTTAGTTGACTGTGAATAGTTTATCTGTGCTTGAAGAGGACTAATTGTGTTAGTTTCCAAATGTGACTTGGGTATACTGGTTTCACATTTTGTTACCATAGAGTCAATATAGTTCTCTAAATGGTTTATGTCAGCTTTTACTGACATCCTAGTTTGCAAATTTGCTATTTCGTCATAAAGGGTAGCTATAAGTACACAGTTATCACAGGTATACCCCCATAATTGTTCCCCTAGGCTGTACATCCCACAGTTTTGGCAGCAGTTCTCTGGAACTGCCATTATAATCCACCCACTTGCCAATGCTGTAGTTATCTGAAGCACCTGGCCTGTATGTCAAATCTAGTTTATTCCTAGTAAATAAATATTAGATGTTTGTGGTAACCACAGTCCCGGGGCAGTCCTTTTCTACTTACCCCTTGGGTGAACTGGTGCTCTTTTCCCCAGTTTCCACAGAAGACACAGGAGACATGAGCAAGACACGTGGGTCTCTGTGCACATCTCCGCAAGCAGACACATGCACGCTCGCCCCGCTCGCTAAGCGGGTTGTTTTAAGTGCATCAAACCGGAAGTGCGCATTCGCTATACTTCCGTTTTTTTGCACTAGCGCTAGAATCATCAAAATTAAAATATAAGCCTTTAAAAAGGCAAGTCCTGAGTTGAATAGATATAGCTCTATCATAGTCCCCGAAGCCGCCATCTGCCACTGGAATTGGCAGTTGCAATTTACTGCAGTTGCAATTAGTTGCAATTGCAGTAAATTGAAATCATAATGTGAGCAGTTGCAATTGTCGAACTTGAACCTACCTCACAGTATACTAGCAATGCCATGGTGTGCTGCAGCTCTCCAGTGGGGGGGGTAGCAGCAGGAACCGCTGGGTGCTGGGATGTCTACTAATTCCCTTTGTTTGTTTGTTTTAATTTTTGCTGGCTTTTCCTGACTGTGACTACTTTCTACTGGCAAGCCTGTAAGTTACCTGTCCTGTGTGACGTAGTAGCCCCGTGTACCTGACTGAGATGTATATGCTGCCATCTCAATCAGGTCCGCTTGCGAGGAAAGGAGGCATGGTAGCTAGTAAGAGGTGGGCTGGTGGGCTCTTTAAATGCCCCTGGAAAGACAAGTTCTTTCTGTTTGTTTTCCTGTCGGGAATCAGGATAGTCGAAGCGCCACCCTGTAAGAGCTTTGGCGTGTGAGATGAGGAAAGAGAGTATGGTGATCAGTCCGATCATTGAGAAGAGCTGCTGTGGAAGACAACTGGAGTAACTGCAAGCTGAGCCCGGAAGTTTTGGGTCGGGAGAGCGGTTACAGTCTGACTGAGCAAGGAGCAGCTTGACACGGAGCTTTGCCGCAGTGACTGTGAGGAGAGAGACACACTGTGTGTAGTGTTAGTGTCAAGCCCAGCCAACAGAAGCATTAAGCAAGCAGAGGAGCTGCCTGCTGTTTAATAAACTCCCTGAGTTTCATTTTTCTCTCTCTATCCTGACTCTGAGTGGACCGTTTCCATTACTGCTGTCGGTCAGTCAGTCAGTCTGTTACTGTTCATGTTTGCAGTGACTCTAGTCTGTAGTGTAGCAGCCAGCTAAGAACTTTATTGCAGTCTTGTCAGACACAGTGAAGGGACCTTCATCAGCTCAGCCTCAGTCATCAGGTACTCTTTTTTGTTGTTTGGATATTTGTTTTGTTATGTACACTACTTCTAAATGTATTGACTACAGCCTACAAAATATTTTAGATTGGGAGGGAGGCGCCCCTAGTAACATGGGGTAGGTAATAAAATACAAAAATGAAAGCTAAAAAAGTAGTCTGGGAGTTACATGGTTGGGGGAGATGAGTAATTTCAAGGCTCTAACTTTGTTCACAGCCACATACGTGTGTTGGAGCAAAATAATATACTTTGAAAATTATATGGATGTGGTCGGATGTATCATACTGTTAAACCCACATATTGATCCAATTTTTACATAAGTAGAGGTTATATTCCTCCACCTTTGTTATGGCCATGGTGGACTGTTTGGGGGGGTGTAACACCACCTGCAGTATGGGGTAATCCAGTCATCAAAAAAAGGGCAAATAATGGTCTGATTTTCATGAAAATGTTATGAGTAACTCAAGAACCAGCCTCTACTTAAATTCAGATCCCATGGGTAACATGGCATGAGTCAGCTTGGTGTACTGCAGGTCTTTGCAGGTGACAAAGACAACCAACATAAGTTGTGCACCCCAAAAACACAGTGCCACAATTCAAAAGCTATTTTGTTCAGTGTTTATTAAATGAGTGTGATAAGCAACAAAAAAATATACTCCCAGTGCTTTGAACCATGCAATTCTCCCTCAAGGGATCGCAGATAATACATTTGTTTGTTTGAGAAAATGATACTTGTGTCGGGCAAGGGCATGGACAGTGGGGGAAGGGGTAGTTGGCCCAAACATTGAGGGGGGGTTGCAATGAGTCTACTTGGTGTGCACATCTGAAATTCCTGGCTACACCCCTGTGCACTGGTGGACTGGACCGAGGACTGGTCATGGAGGCAGATCAGCACAGGGATAACTAAACAAATGTCTGTCAGTCAATAGATTAAATCACTGCTAATATATGTTGCCATGCCCATTAGTGCCATTCTACCAAGGCTGACATTGACTGCATTCATTACAGGCCAGCATGTGAGTTGGGGGGAGAAGTCCAGGTGGGGAATATAACAAAGTTACAAATATAATCAAATGTTACTCCCTCTGGCCCTAACTTAGGAGTGTACTCCATTAAATGGAGACCCTACCAGTCATCATCACAACATGGGTTCAGGATGATGGGATCTGTTTTTGGCAGAAGACATTTTTTCAGTATGAACCAGCCTATTCCTAAGCCAGGGTGGGTGTCTGGCATTTTATGAAAGTCTGCAATGAGTTTAGAATTGGTGAGTGACTATTTTAGTAGCAGGATGTACTAGGTCCTATCATAATCTACATACAGTGTGATACTGCAGGAGGTTGTGTCTGGCTGGGATATAGCTGTAATGAAGGGAAACACAATGGAATGTGGTTCATCACAATCACTGCTTAACACCTTAGGTCTCTCAGTGTCGAGGTGCTGATGTGAGGATCATCAGTGTGGTGTGGTTGAGTGATTTAGCTTTTGCTTGATGTCTACTGCTCCCTCCTGAATCCTACCTCTGTTCTACTCCCTGTCATATTGAAAGGTCATGATGTGAGCAACTAAATAGCTTCTATGACTATTATACTGAGTCATCATAGTTTGTCTTTGGTAGGCACTGGCTGTTGCATTGTTAAGGTGCCATCTGTTGGATCATGTGTAAAATCTGAAGAAATATATTTGGTCTCTCAGTGGTCTGGTGTAAGGGTCTTTGGTCTGTGCTGTCAGTGGTGTCAGAACTAGTGAATTGGGGCTGCACAGGTCCGATCAGGTAGAAAATGTTTAAAAAATGAATCAAAAACAGTGTGATAGAAGAAGTCTATACTGCACGGCAGTTTTAAGCTTGGGCTACATGTGTTAGATGTAAAAACGTTTCTTTTAAGAGACATAGTCATTTGGTTGAGGCTTTCTGTCACCACAAGACCCTACGAATGAGTGGGGCTTGTGTGTGCTTTAAATAACTTAATTAGTAAACTTGCAGGAACGAGTCCTTTACTTGGGAGGCACCTCATTACTTGCGGGATTCACACAGTACAAAAGCCTGCTGTAGTGAGCGGGGCGAGAGTTGAACAGTGTGATAGAAGGAGTATATACTGCACAGCAGTTTTAAGCTTGGGCTACATGTGTTAGATGTAAAAACGTTTCTTTTAAGAGACATATTCATTTGGTTGGGACTTTCTGTCATCACAAGACCCTACGAATGAGTGGGGCTTGTGTGTGCTTTAAATAACTTAATTAGTAAACTTGCAGGAGCAAGTCCTTTACTGAGGAGGCACCTCATTACTTCAGGATTCACATAGTACAAAAGCCTGGCCAGAAGTAGCGACGAGCTGCACGGAGACGCTGCGGTGTCTGCTGTGTCCGCTTGAGGTGGTTGGCACTGGGGTACACTCTGCTCATAAGTGGATATTTTATTCACTAAAACCGTTTAAAGAAATGGAAGGCCAATTCAAAAGGTGCGCTGAGTGTCATATGTACACTGAAGGGATACAAATCAATGTATTTATATGTGATAAGTGTAAACAGGTGGAAATGTTGAAAGAGGAAATTACACGATTATTGGGAACTAAATCTGAGAATGAGGAAATTGTAAGCTTGGAAACATTCATAGATTCTATGGTATTTAAAATACGTGATAAAGCACAGAAAAGTGATTCTACTTATGGTGTAACTCAGCCAAAAATATACTTAGAACCTGAACAGGAATCAGAAGGATGGGCAAATGTATCCAAAGTTAAAACTATGAAAAGAGGGGGTCAAATCTATAATAGTGCACCTATTACATTACAAAACAGGTTTTCACCCTTACAAACAGTGGATTCTGTAAAATCTAGTACTGATGATCTCTATGTTTCAAATATACAGACATTAAATCAGGAAAAGAGTGAAACAAAGGCATTAAATAGTGACTTGTTGATTATAGGAGATTCCTTGATAAGGGGTTTGGATACCATGCTATGCAAAGGACGTAATGACATCACCACAGTGAGCATGTTGCCAGGAGTTAAGATTCAGGATATAATTATACTTCTGGATGGGCTTATGGAAAATACTACAAATCCTCTGGTGTTACTGCATGTAGGAATAAATGATATCCCAAATCGCAATTTACAGGATATTTTTTTGGATTTTCAGAAAACCTTACATAAAATTAAGCAAAAAGGGGGTTCTGTAATAATATCAAGCATACTACCGGTGTTCGGTTTTCACTCAGCCAAAACTTCCAAAAATAAATACCTTAAACAGGTGGCTAAGAGAATTGTGTAGGAAAGAAGGGGCTGAATTTTTGGACAATTCATTAGTATTTAACAATCCAAGCCCGTTTAAATATGATGGACTGCATCTGGAGAGGGCGGGGACCCGTTATTTAGCTAAGAGATTCAAAGAAGCTACAAAAATTAATTTAAACTAAATGAAAGGGGGGATGGGAGTTTTGCCAACACAAACACACAAAGAAGTAAAAACATGGAAAATAAATCAAATAAATCCAAGTTTTGGAATTGCTTGTTAGTAGATGCTAGGAGCTTAAAAAATAAAATGGGTGAATTTAGAGATCTTTTGGGAACCAATAACATACATATAGCTGCTGTGATGGAAACATGGTGGGATGTAAATGATAATTGGGGTCAGGATATTGAGGGTTACACGCTATACAGGAGATCAAGAGAATTCAGGAAAGGGGGAGGAGTGGCCTTGTATATAATAGATGGCATAAAATCAGAATTAATGGCACCATCCTTGGACATGGAGGATCAAGTATCGATCAAATTACTACCAATTCAAGCTCCAAAAATTATTTTAGGTTTAATTTACAGAGCTCCTTCATCCACCTCACAATAGAATATGAGCTTGTTAGACCATATGTTGATTTTAGATCCATCAGATAGGATATTAATTTTGGGTGATCTAAACCTACCAGGAATAGATTGGGGAAGATCTTATGTGGAAACACCTTTTGAGAAGGAGTTTAGAATTGTGTGTGATCAAATAGGCTTAGTCCAGCATGTGGAAGAGCCAACTAGGGGAGAACACATACTGGATGTAGTTTTGACAAATATGGGTGACACCCTGTGTGAGTGTAAGACTTCAGATGCCCTAGGAACAAGTGACCACTTTATGGTGGAATTTAAACTGGTTGAACCAGTATTAATCCACAGGGGTAAAACCACTAATTATGATTTCGCGAAAGTGAATTTTGCTAAAATGAATACAAATCTCTCAAAATGGGAATGGAGAAATGAGTTCATTGATAGACCTCTGAATGAAATTTGGAATATTTTTTACACAAAAATAAAACAGCAAGAATTGGAAAATATTCCCACAAAACAAAAGTATACCGGGAGAAAGAATAAAATACCGTGGTGGACTCGCAAAATTAGATCATTAATCAACAAAAAACATAAACTTTACAAACAGTGGAAAACAAATAGATCACATATAACTAGAAATCAATATAGGCAATTAAAAAATCAAATAAAAAAAACATATTAAGATGGCCAAAATTGATTATGAATCAAGCTTGGTTAGTAGAGTAGAGGGAAATTCAAAGGACTTCTATGCATATATTAGGAATATGAAAGGAAATTCAGATACAATAGGTCCATTGAGAAAATTAAATGGTGATACCACATCTGATAATAAGGAAATGGCAGATATAGCAAATAATTATTTTTCAACTGTTTTTTCAAATGATAAATCTGCACACCATGTTAAAAGATCCATTACTGACTTAAATGAAAGAATAATAATAACCCATACAGAAATCAAAGAACGACTGGTTAAATTGGACCCTACAAAATCTCCTGATGGACTTCATCCAAGAGTACTTAGGGAATTAGCTGAGACAATAGCCTCCCCTTTGACATACATTTTTCAGCAGTCCCTAGATACCGGTGAAGTGCTCGATTGCTGGAGATCAGCAGTTGTGGTCCCAATTTATAAGAAGGGGAATAAGACGGATCCAGCTAATTATAGACCTATTAGCCCTACTGCCATACCCTTAAAGATCCTGGAAGGGGTGCTAAAGGATATAATACAAGAACATCTAGAAATAAATCATCTTACAGATAAATTCCAGCATGGCTTTGTAAAGGGAAGGTCGTGCCAGACGAATATGTTGGCCTTTTACAATCTAATTATTGATAAATTGGACAAGGGTATCCCCGTTGATGTGCTGTTTCTCGATTTTTCTAAGGCATTTGATAGATTACCTCATTATGAATTAATACAACAAATGAGTACTCTAAATATAAATCCTTATATAATAGTTTGGGTTCAAAATTGGTTACACGATCGGAGTCAGTGCGTGAGCATTAGAGGGGAATTGTCCGATAGTTTGGGAGTGACAAGTGGGGTGCCCAGGGTTCAGTCTTGGCCCCTGTCTCTTCAATCTCTATGTATCAGCACTTCAAATAAAACAAAAATCTGTTTGGTTGCATAAGTTTGCCGATGGTTGTAGGGTTGGAGCAGAAGTAAATATTGGATTAAACACCTCAAACTTACAAAATGTAATAGATGACATAGCTACATGGTCTAACAAATTCAAATTGGCATTGAACCTAGATAAATGCTTCATTATGCATTTGGGTAATAAGAATCCTAAACTACCATATAAATTAGGAAATATACCACTCAAAATAACATACGAGGAGAGAGATTTGGGTATAACAGTTTCTAGTAATGTGACATTCTCATCTCATTGTCAGAATATAGCCCAGAAAGGAAACAAAATCCTGAATTGCATATTGAGGCACATATCATCTAGAAGCAGGGAGGCTGTTCTGCCCTTGTATGTATCCTTGGTAAGGCCTATCATGGAATATGGAGCACAGGTGTGGTCACCTTTTAAAAAACAAGATATTGTCCTGTTGGAGAGGGTGCAGAGGAGAGCAACACAAGTTGTTTGTGGTATGACAGGAAAGAACAATGGGACTAGATTGAGGGAATTAAACATGTACTCCTTGGAGGAACATAGAAAGCGAGGAGACATGTGCATGGTGTATAGTGCTTGGCAAAATGATGACTTGTGGGATGTTACGGGGCTAAAATTTAATAGCTGTATGTACAAAACTAGGTCCCACCCAATGCAACTAACAGCACCTAAATGTAATAAAGTGAGAACTACATGGTGGTTTAACCAAAGGGTGGTGCATTCTTGGAATGCATTGCCATTGGAGGTTGTAGCCAGTCAACCTATTGCTGAGTTCAAATCCAAGTGGGATAGGAATATGTATCAGATTAGAAACTAGACGATAGTGGCGAGCAAGGACATAAGTCCATTCAGCTCAGTATCTTCCTATGATTCCTATGAATGGATGACAAAACATTATGATGGGCAGCGTAATGCCCTACATTTAATTTGTTTTCATTTGTTTTGTATGTTTTTCAATGCACTCCTTTATTGGGGGATAGAATTACATCATTTGAAAATTTATGGGGTCTGAGGCAATATAGTATTTGACATGTAGGCAAATCAGAGACCAATGTTGAGTATATGCCTTGACATCAGTAATGAATATTAGGTACTACTTTAGCTCACTACTGGGCTGGTGGTCTTAGTGGGTTGCAGACTCTGTCACAATCCCACAAATCCAGCAACCAGAACAGTGGTGTGCTAACATCAACTGCCACAAAGAGGCTAGATAGTAATAGTTATTGCTGATTTCAAGTCTGTCATTACCACAAATTTGTAGTCTCCTTTACACCATGTCAACAACTGCACTGGGATTCAAAGTGGTTTTGCTGAATTCTTGAATCTACACCAAATTCATGAGGCCAACTTAAAGCCGAACTGAATTTATCAGTTCCCACTTATCTCCACCTTTTATCCCTGGTGTGTGCTGGGAGCAAGGCCTCAGGTCAAGTGTGCCTCAACACACACCAGAGGAGTGCCTACCTATACTTCCCCTATCAAATGCTGTACCCAGGAGTGTGCAATTGTACTTTTAGACTGTCCTAGTATTAATTTTACAATAAAAATGTAACACCCTGTACAGTATATGTGACTATGTACAAGCATGGTGGGTGACTTGGTTTTTGAGTACTGCTGAATTCCAAATGTGCCACTATCCTTTCAGCAGTGTCTCCATGATCTTTCCCAGCACTGAGGTGAGGCTCACTGGCCTGTAGTTCCCCGCCTCCTCACTACTGCTGCTTTTGTGCAGTGGGATTACATCTGTCCTCCTCCAGTCCTCTGAAACAACACCTGTGTTGTGACTCTGAACAGGGCCACCAGAGGCGCTGCTAGTTCCCTTCACAGCTCCTTTAATATCCTCAGGTATAAGGTTGATCCATCTGGCCCCATGGCCTTATCCACCTTCAGCTTTGTGAGTTCTTTCAGAATTCTCTCCACTGTGAATGGACTGGTGTTCACCTCTTCTCCCCCTCAATCATGGTTGAGGGGTGTTGGCACCAGTACTGAACCACATGTTCTGGCTGAGGCCTTACCAGGGACCTGTACAACTTCAGTATAACCTCTCTCCTCCTACATTACTTTGGCAGTGTTCATCTGTGTGGTGTTACTATGGCAGAAAGGAAAATGCTTGGGGCACTCGGAAGCTAACTCTTGCCTGCCTTGTTCAGCTAGGCTGGTGTGGGTAAAAATACAAGAGAACTTCCACAAACATGAAACACATGGGTGGGGTGCACATGGCCTAACTAAACTAAGTTGGCATTAAAGGATTAAAATGGTTTATAATCTATAAAATAACTCTTCGGGGGGGGTGCTCTAACCCCCACCTCCCAGCTGCACTGATGAAGCTACCTATTCTCAAAGGCAATATTGTACAACTTCATCAGAGCATTCAAGGCTGGGGGTGGGGGGCAGTGCCCCCACAAAAGGGTTGCCTAATTTGAGTTTTATTTTATTGTAGTTGCTGCAGTGATTTCTTTCTGCAGGGGCACTCCACCCCAACCCCTGGGTGTTCAGATTTCCAATTGCTGCCATAACTTTTTGCAGTAGATGCTATCTTATCTCGAATGTGTTTTTTGGGGATGATGTATTGAATTTTCCAGGTGCAGCTATGTTTCAGCATTAAGTCACCACATCGCAGCTATAAAACAGACTTCCTTGATGAGGTACACAGGCTTGTCACAATGCAATATATGTAAACAAAAACCAGTCTGTTAATCTGACACCTGTTGGTGGTGGCATGTCTAGTGTGGAGAGTGTGTGTGAGAATGGACCTCTGTGGGACTGGCTACCTTGATGAGGTACAGAGGCTTGTCACAATGCAATATTGTAACCAAAAGCCAGCCTGTTAGTCTGACAATCTGCACTCCTAGATGAAAATATGCACCTTGAGGGATGAGACTGTATGTAGTATGCAAAACAAATAAAGCACAGAAAATCAATCCAAGAATAGCTTTGTCTGGGTGATGGAAGTTCTTCTTGGAGTTATGTTCTATCATGTTCTGTGCTTTTTGCATACTACATACTATACAGTATTAACCGTCAACTGAAGTGCATATTTTTTGTCTAGTACAGTATAGCAGTGAGAGTGACAGTGTGTGCAAGTCTCATGTCTGATAGTTCGCTTTACCACTGTGTTTAACATATAGAAACATGGACTTTGACAGCAGATAAGGACCGTTCTAGACCTTTTGGTTCATGTGATTATGTCAGTAAGGTTACGATTCTGGGTGTGTAGAAACCTAGACTTTGACTGCAGATAAGAACCATCCTATCCAGGGACCACCCAGTCCAATGCAGCTGCCTCAAAGGATGCCGAGAACGAGGAGCACTTGGATGACAGTGGGCTCAGGAAGGGTTAGAGCAGTCAGGCAGAGGCACATCCCAGATCCTATTCCACTCAAGAACTCATATGCCACACTGGCAAATGAGGACAACATGCCACACTGGCAAAGCGAGGACAACCAAATAGAGGTACCAGAGAGTGGAAGGAAAGGATGTGGAGGTTAGCCAAGGAGGTGACCTCAGCGGGGAAAGCAGTGGACCCCAGAGGAGGAGGCGAATCCTAGTGGGGACTCCATCATAAGAGGGATCCAGCTAGGAACACAGGAGGGGGAGGACAGGGAGGTGAGGTGCCTACCAGGTGCTACGGCATGGAGGGATGGAAGGAAGATCCTGGGGATCACTGGGAAGGCAAGACGGGAGAGCTGGATGTCATTATCCACCTAGGTACTAATGACCTGGCAAATGGGGAGCCAAAGGAAGTTCAGGAAGAGTTTAAGAAACTGGGGAGGGGTCTCAAGCAAGTAGCTACTTCTGTCACTTTCTCAGAAGAACTACCTGTGAGAGGCAAGGGAGAGCATAGGAGTGCATGCACCAGGAACTTTAACTCATGGTTGAAGAACTGGTGCTGTGAGGAAGGGTTTGGATTCATTGGCGACTGGGGACCCACCTGGAGGGATGGAGGGGAATCAAGCACTCAATGATAAGTTTAAATGCTACATTGACAAGCATTTAAACTAGCAAAGGGTAGCAGACCAGCAAGGAGGGTACACTTGCTCACCCCACAGCTAGCCGTGGAACCAGTGAACCAGAGGTGGCTATCTCTGCAAAGCAGTGTGCAAAAGATGGAGAATTAGTGCCCAAGAGGTGGATAAGCAGAAAGGGCAAAATTCAGCAGAAGGGCAGACAGCAGAGAACCAGGGATAAATGACAACCAAGGAAGGGCCTGGAGTAGAACAGTGAAGCAGTCTAGGGAAGTCAAATCATGGAAAGCCATGTGTGCAAATGCCAGGAGCCTTAGCAACAAGATGGAAGATCTGGAGGCTGTCATGGTACAGTCAGACCTGGACATTGTGGCCATCACTGAAACCTGGTGTAATGATAACCATGACTGGGAGATGGCCATACCTGGCTACAACATATTCAGAAGAGACAGAGCAGGCAGGAAGGGAGGAGGTGGCACTGTATGTGAAAAATGACATAAGGCACAGAGATCCAGGAGGAACAAAATGGGGAGATACTGTGGGTTAAGCTGGAAAGGAAAATGGGACAGCCATCCGCACAGGTGTGGTCTAGACCATCAGCCCAGGAGGAAGAAACAGATAGGGAGCTGATGCTAGCCATCCAAGGATGGCAGACAACGATGAGTAGTACTGGTTGGAACTTCAATATTCCAGGCGTGGACTGGAGCATCCCAGCAGCAGCATCAACTAGGAGCAGATTTATCCTGGACTCCTTCAGGAGTGCCTTCCTCAAGCAACTGGTCATGGAACCAACTTCGGCAGAAGGCAATACTGGACCTGTGCTCTACAAACAGGGACAGTGTGATGGGGGTAACAGTGGGGAGCACCTGGGTAACAGTGACCACCAGTTATTGGTTTGAAAATCACAGAAAGAGCAGAACCAAACCACACAAAACACGTATCCTGGATTTTAGGGGGCAGACTTTGGGAAAATGGGAGATACTTGAAAGAGGCATTAAGGGAATGGGACAGGAATCAGGGGTTGAAGAACAGTGGGCAGTATTTAAAATGGGGATTACAAGAACAACAGAATTATGCATTAAGCAGAGTTAGCAAGAGGAAAAGGAAGAGGAGACCATTATGGTTTTCCAAAAGAAAGGTAAGCAAAGAAAGTGAAAGCCAAAGATTGCATTCAGGCAATACAAAAGACACAGGCAGAAGGGATAGGGAAGTACCAGGAGAAGCAAAGGGAGGCAGGGAGGTCAGTAAGGAAGCCAAAGCTCAGACAGAAGAACACATTGCAAAATCAGTGGGTGGGACAAAACCTTTTACAGGTATAAGTGAAAAAAGAAAAAGACAAAGGGAGGGATAGTGAGGCAGGGAGGATGGGGCAGCGTGGAGATGACAGTAAAGCTGACATATTGAACAGGTATTTCTGCTCAGTCTTTACTGAGGAGAGAGGGGTAATGGGTCTGAAGGGGTACAAGGGGTGAGAATGGTGAAGAAATGGACACAAGTCCCTTTACACGAGAAAGGGTCCTAAAGGAACTGGAAGTAATAAGAGTTGATAAAGCAATGGGCCCAGGACGGGGTGCACCCAAGGGTCATAAAAAGAACTAGGAAGGTGGTGGCTGAACCTTTGGCTATCCTGTTTGGCGATCACTGGAAACAGGAGGTACCCAAGGCTGGAGGACAGCAGATGTAGTCCCCCTTATACAAAAGTGGGAACAAGAGAAGCAGGGAACTACAGACCAGTCAGCCTCACCTCGGTGGTGGGAAGATCATGGAGCACTACTGAAGGACAGATTGGTGGAACATCTGGTTGTCCAATGGACTACAGACCCAAGGCAGCATGGTTTCACAAGGGGAGGTCATATCAGACCAACCTCGTTTAATTTTTTGACTGAGTGACTACGGAGATTGGATCAAGGGAGGGCAGTGGACATGGCCTATCTGGACTTCAACAAGACCTTTGACACTGTGCCACATAGAGACTAATACACAAACTGGGGAATATGGGTGTGAGCAGGACAGTAGTGTGGTGGGTAGGTAACTGGCTGGGTGGCAGGACACAGAGGGTGGTGGTAAATGGCTGTCACTCCACAGAGGAAGAAGTGACCAGTGGGTACCACAGGGATCAGTGCTGGGACGGTCCTCTTCAACATTTTCATCAGTGACATTGCACCAGGATCTAGAAGGCAGAATTTCCAATCACTGATGACACAAAGCTCTGTAACAGGTAGACACACCAGAGGGTAGAACAGAATGAGAGCGACACACAGAAACGAAGAATGGTCAAGGGTTGTGGCTAGAAGTTCAATGCAAAGAAGTCAAGATAATGCATATGGGGCACAAAAACCTAGCACAATACATCAGTTGGGGGTGAGGATACAAGCTTACCAAGCAGAAGGGATCTTGGGGTTGTCATCTCGTGATGACCTCAAGGTAGAAACAGTGTGAAAAGCAGAGTAAAGCAAATAGGATGCTGGGATGTATAGGCAAGGGCATCACACCAGCTGGAAAGGAGGTCATAATTCCGCTATACAAGACACTAGTGAGGTCCCAACTGGAGTACAGTGTACAGTTCTAGGACCATACCTACAGGAAGGACATAGACAGGTAGAAAGGTTCAGAGGAGGACAACAAGATGGTGCATGGATTGCATCACGAAGTCCTATGAAGGCAGGTTGAAGGAACGGCAGACATGTACTCCCTGGAGGAGGAGAGAGAGAGGGATATGATAGAGACATACAAGTATCTTACAGGGAGGAACGGTGCAGGAAAACACTATTTTTAAGCAAAAGATGTTCCAGGACTAGAGGGCATGGGATGAAGTTGGAGGGAGGGCGATTCAGAGGAAACATGAGAAAGATTTCTTCACAGAATGGGTTTTGGACAAGTGGAACACCCTGCCAGAGGAAGTGGTGGGGGCTGAAACAATCACGGGATTTAAGAATGCATGGGATAGACATAAAGGAATTCTAGCGGTCAGGGGTAAGGGGCAACAGACTTCTAGGAAAACAAACTGAACTTACAAGCTCAAATGGGCAGACTGGGTGGGCCATAGGCCCTTATCTGCTGACACTGTCTATGTATCTATGTATCTATGTAACCATTTGGCCCACTCAGTCTACCCATTTCCCTGCCTACAGGATAAGCTGCAGATCCTAGTTAAGGATTAAAGTAAATAGGACTCCATGGATTGATCATTCTTTTATGTAAAAAAGTGCAGATTAAACACTGGCCAAAGTGGCTGTCAAACACTGAAGAAACCTGGCAGCATGTCAGGAGAAATGTCAGTTTATTTGCTTGCCACTTTGGTCAGTGTTTTATCTGCACTTTTTACATAAAGTAACTCAATCCATGGAGTCCTAGTTCTCCGTCTGGAGTGTGGGTACAGAACTATTTACTTTAATCCTTGGATATGAATGCAGAATAGCACCACACAGGTACTCACACATGTTTCTTTGAAGACATCCTAGTTAACCAACAGCCTATTTCTTCCTGCTCCCCCCCCCAAAAAAATTGCCCTATGTCTGTCCCATGCATTCTAGAATTTTCCCACAGTTTTAGATCCCACAACCTCCTCTGGAAAGCAGTTCCATGCATCCACCACCCTCTTTGTTGAAAAATACTTCCTCACAGTGCCCTGGCCTGGGCCATGCCACCCTCTATCTTCAAATTGTGTCTGTCCTCTTGTTCTTGACATCACTTTCTGAAAGATGCTACCCTTTGTTGATTCTACTGAGGTACTTAAAAGTTTCTATCATGTCACCTCCTCCTTTCCTCAAGGGTATACATATTAAGCTCCTTTAGTCTCTCCTTATATGGCTTTTCTTGCAGACCCTGCACCATTTTAGTTGTCCTCCTCTGGACTGCCTCAATTTTGTCTAAGTCCTTGCGGAGATGGGGTCTCCAGAACTGGACGCAGTACTCCAGATGGGGTCTCACCAACTGACAGAGGGATAACAACTTCCTGTTGTCTGCTGGTGATGCCTCTCCCCCATACATCCCAGTATCCCCACAGCCCTCCCTACTACCTTCTCATTGCTTGCTAACTGCCACAGTCATCTGATATGATTACCCCCAGGTCCTTTCCATTTTGTTACTGCCTACCCGCTCCCATTGTGTAATCTTCCCCTTGGTTTTGGTTTCCCAGGTGCATTATTTTGCACTTCTTTCCATTGAATCCAAGCTACCATACTTCTCACCATTCCTCCAACCCTGCCAAGTCCCTTCTCATCCTTTCCTCTCCCATCCCCCCTTGTGTATCAACCCTATTGCAGATTTTTGTGTCATCTGCAAAGAGGCAGGTATACTTTTCCTTTCAATCCCTCTGCAATGTCACTTATAAAGACATTAAAAAGGACTGGATCCAGCAATGAACCCTGCAGTACCCTACTAGTGACCCCTTTCTTCAGAGTGGACTCCGTTTACTATTACCTTCCATGTCCTGTTGTCCAGCCAATGTTTTACCCAGGTTACCACCCTAGGAGCCCTCCCAGATTGGCTAATTTGTTAATCTTTGTGTGGGACTGTGTCAAATGCCTTGCTAAAGTCTAGGTAGGCCATGCCCACAGGCCCTCCCTGGTCTACTACTGGTCATGTTTTGTATATCTTCTAACAGTAATGTGCCTATGTACTCCCTCTGGTCTGGAGGCCTGTAGACAACCCCAGTTCACATGGCTGTCCCATTTCCTGTTTCCAGGGTGACCCACAGTTCTTCTGGCTCCTTTCAGACCTGGGAGGGGGACTTTCACAAAAGTGTGGCTCGTGAGCCAAATCATTCAGTTTTATTAAGACCTGGCAGACAACTGAGTCAGCCAACTCACGACTCTTTAGCAGCTCTTTAAGTGTGCTGACAGAAAGTGCTGTGAAGGCCAGATGGTTAACATACATATAGATGTAGACGCATTAGCAGGTAATTATGTGCACTTGGTAGAATTTGTAGGAGAAATGTAAAAAAAAATGGGGACAAGTTAAGTTTGATTTGGACTCATTAACACCTGCTTAGTATACTTGGGAGGTACTGCATCACAAAGGTGGACATTGTTATCCAGCTATCTAAAAGTGACGCTGCTCTGCCTCTCCCCCCCCCTAGCTGTACCCAGGTGCATTATTGAGGAGCCAATATTTTCTTGCCCTTTGTAATGTGTCTAATGTGTATTGTTAGCAATGTAATTGTGACTTTAGAGTTTAGGACTCATGATAAAATAAAAAGTGACACATCTGAAAAAAGACACCAATATAACAATTGCATTTAATATATTTATTAGAGTTTAAGTGAAGACAGCCTCAACAGCAGCTGGACTACAGAGTACAAAGTGACCTGCCTCCTTCTGGACCTCAACGGAGTCATCAACCCCAGGGTAAGTAAATGTCTTATTCTCAGTCTCTGTCTCAGGGAAGCCGTAGTCTTCTTCTAACACATCCACACTAGAAAGTAAGACCACAATGCAGTTATGCATTTTATTTCTTTGCACATGCACATTATTGTGAAGTAGTATTTTGGCATAAGCTTCAATGTAAAGTTAGCTTAATGGGAATGTGCACTGGACAGTTCTAATGCACAGCTAGTGGGTTCAACCTGCAGCCTCATTCCTCACCGTGTCCCCTAGCCATGCGTTTGCATTGAAACTGTCCAACACACACTCCATTGTATGTTATTGCACTTTTGATTAATCAATCTTCCTGTTTGATTTCAGAATGCTTAAAGGGACACTGTCAGCCTATGTTTCATTGTATTATGTCTAGTTAAAAACCTACATTTTATGATTACCTGCCTTCTCTAAAATTCATTGATGGTGCTGTTTGTTTTGTCTGTCTCTATGTTTAGTTGAACTACTAGCTAGGGCTGACCCAGTGGCGCTGAGGGTTAGGCGTTGGACGCCACACCTCGCTCCACACCAGTGACCCAGATTCAGGGACGAGCTTGGGCCACTGGGGGTCGGCAGGAGAGAGAAGGATTGAGGCCCATCAGTGGCTCTCATTCTCTAGGAAGGGTTCCATGCAAGTCTCGCTGCACAACTGCCATCTCTCGGGTGTACCTGATATAAGAACGCTCAACTGAGGTGTAGACAAACTCGATAAACACTAAATCAATCTTCCTGTCTAAAGAATGCTGAAGCTAAGAAGACTGTCTCAAACATTGTTGAAGAATCAATCTTCCTGTTTAAAGAATGCGAATACTTAACATAAGATTCAAACAGGGTCTGGCCCGGTAGAGCTGAGGGTTGAGGCAGTGTACACCACACCTTGCGCTACACTGGTGATCCAGGTTCGGATATGGACTCTGGTCACCAGGGAGAGGATGAAACATCTGGAAGACAGATCTCCTCTCCTGGGGGAGGGCTAAGGGCTGTTCGGCATCCTAGTGGCCCCCAATGGAGATCGGGGACACTAGAAGGCAGCCAACACAACGTAACAGGGTAAGCGCACCAGACATCAACAGAGTTGCCATGCACCTTGATGTAATTGCATGTCTCTCAGAGGGAGGGGCAGCACTCTCTGGACACAAGCCAATAACCCCCTTGCGGATTGCAGAGATGAAGAGAGCTCCAATGGCATGGCCCACATCCCAAGGCTGGCAAAGTGCAGCAGGATTCTCCCCAGGCGTCAACCCGACAGCCATATAGATTGTGTTTCAGATTACAGTATTTGAGACCATGTTTTTAGTGGTACTTATTACTTAAGTGATAAATGACAGTGATAAGGATGCCATGCAGCATTATCATCTTGTTACTTTTGCAGTCTTTCATAGATGGACACAGTCACAGTCCCAAATTCTGGTAGATAAGCAGTTACAGTTTGCGGCCACTTGACTTGTACCATTTCCATACCTTAGTGGTCGGACGGACAAAATGTGCAAAGCAGTTGTCACTAACAGTTGTTGGGTTCCCCCTTTTTAATGAATTATAGTATTTGTTTCTAGCTATTTAGTTTGTTAATGTAGTACAGCAAGATATAGTAACCATACCTGGCCCTTAAAGTAACATTCTGTATTGTAGGATAAGGTAGATTGCCTGAGAACTAATCGAGCGGAAGCAAGCAAGGCTCATCTTCTTGAATTGGAAAGACATTTTGTATTGAGGATGGACATTTTGTAGCGAGGAAGTGGCAAAGACCTGGAGTGTACAACATTAACAAATAGACTTTTTCAGAACTAAGCTGTATGTGCTTTCTTGTGTGTGCTGGACATCTCATCCTGATCTTGGGTACCCAAGTCTTGATTTGACTTTGTGTTCTGTAATATTTCTTACCAGTGTATACAGAAAAGCCAGTACTTATTAGTAGAAGGGTAGTATTCTGATTGTCAGTATGGCTGGTGCATCTCCCCGTTGTAAAACTAACAAGCATGTAAGCACATCACTACTGTCACAAAGTGAAAAATCAGAAATATGCAACCTGTTTGTTGCCCCCAAATTGCGGTCTCATGGCAATAGTAAATCCATTGTTTGGAAATACTTTGGCTCACTGTACGTTAAAACGCAAGTCCCAGGCACCTCTTCAGGTGAGAGGTGACCCAGGTTCAGTTTCTCCTGTTTTGCTTGATCATGGTAGATATTTCTGTTCCCTTTGCTTAGATGCACAGCAGGCACTGTATGCAAAAGGACAGTCTTCTGCACACATTAGCAGAGTTAAAAGTTATGCCCTGCAAACAGCTACTACATCATTAACAGAACACTTAATCCATGTTCATAACATAGATGTACATGGCGGTAACAAAGTACAGAAACTTAAGCAAAGTACAATTAATATGAGTCTTGGTGGTGCCAGTGATGCTGTTCGGCCAACTGCAACAGATTTTGAACTTGTTCGCAATGTTTTGGTCTGGTTTTCTTTGGATATGATGCCTTTCGATTCAGTCAACAAAAATGGCTTCCAACTATTCTTCTCCAAAAATTTCCCAAGCATGAAAATACCAAATGAGAGGAGTCTGCGTGGCAAAGCTCTACATGATGTATACAGCTTATTACAAAACAAAGTGAAGGAGGACCTCAGTACAGTGCGTTCCATCTGCATTATGTTTGATGAATGAACCGACAAACACAAATGTCGTCCCTACCTTGGTATACACCTTGCCTACATTAATGTGGGTTGGGACTTTCGCATTGTTACATTGTCATGTAAAGTGTTGCCTAACCACACTGGGGAAGCTGTGGCGCAGCATGTCTGCAGGGAGATTGAGAATTTCGCCATTGACAGAACAGTGAAACTTTTCTCAACACATGATGGAGCGGAGAACATGAAGAAGGCTAGCTGCATGTTACGGGTGAAACAGTGCAATCACTGTGTTGCACATGCATTGCACCTGTTGCTGATGACTGACTCCATGAATCATGTCAGTGATGTTCAAGATTTGATGGAGAAATGCAAATCAATAGTGACCACATTACATTTCAAAGGGGTACCTCATTGAAGAGGAAGTTGCCAACAGTGATGACTGGCAAGTGATGGACAGCCTCCTGGAGAAGACTGCAAATGTGCAAAACATTCTGGCACTGGATTCTGATTACCCAATTGAAGATGGTGGAAGTGGAACAGATGAGAAAGATATGCATTCAGAATTTGGTCTCTTTCTCAGTGATGATGATGATGATGCAACACCAGACACCATTCCCAATCCCATCAGAGGCGCACAGGAAAGAAACAGTCAAGGAGCCACTTTTTTCAGAGTCATGCAACACAAAAGGCATTCTCACATAACTTTAAAACAGCAGGTCGTGTGCTGATGGAATTCAGTGCTTGTTATGTTTGAAAGCATCATAGATCTTCACCGGGAGGCTGAGCAAGCTTTGAAACGCTCACGACACAGCGAGCTGTGCCTCACAACTGAAGAGTTTGATATTGTTGAAGAACTAAAACATTTTCTTCTCCCATTTAAGGAGCTCACTGAACTGGTCAGCAGCAATCAGCCGCACCTGGCACTAATACCACTCATAAAAAATGAGATTATGGAAAAATCACAGATCACTAAAAAAGATCATCCAACTGTGCAGCAGGTGAAACGGCTCATGCAGGAAAATTTAGAAAAGCGATTTCCAGAAAGTGACACAGTCAAACTGGCATGCTTACTGGATCCATCCACAAAAGAAGCTTTGCAACTGTCTAGGGAGGAACAAATGGCAGTACTGAAACATACAGTTCAAGAACTGACTGAGTCTGGAACTATGTCAACAGCTTTCTCAAGTTCAAGAGCCAGCAGCACACCATCTATGACATCATTTGCAAGAATCTCAGTCAGTGATGGAGAGGCAGAGGACAATCCAAATTTTCAGGAGGATGATAAATGTATTCCTGTGAGTAAGAAAAGGAAAATGCTTCAGAAGCTGAAACAAAGCTTTCAACTCGGCGAAGACAGCTCGGCTGTGGAAGATGAAATCAACCGATATTTGACAGTGAAGCCTACAACTAAGGAGGAAGATTTCCCACTTACATTTTGGAGGAATAACGAACATAGATACCCTACTCCGGCTCAGTCTGCAAAAATTTACCTTGGCATTATGGCATCCAGTGTGCCAGTGGAATGCATGTTCTCGGTCACAGAGCTATTGTTGAATGGTAAACGATCGAGCATTGCCCCATACCGTCTGAACTACATGTCACTTATTCACGATAACTATCCACTCTTTTTCCCATTGCCAAATAAAAACAAACTAAGCTCCTTGGACACTTTTTTTGGGGGAAGGGAACCTGTCTGCTACAGTAAGACTCGCCACCTGCACCCACCATGCCCTAGTAAAAACACTGCCTGTTACTACTCTGGTTAGACTACAGACAAGAGGTTCCTTCAGATATGCTGCCCTTCTTGGAAGTTGGCACCAATGTCAAATGGCTTCTTAGAAGCTAGCTACCTAGATCATACAGCTTACAATCAAGAGCAACAGTTTACTAATGTGGAGGCAGGGGGTGGGCATGCTCAGTTTGCACACTGTACATTATTTTTTATTGCTGACTGTTCACCTTTAATAAATCTTTAAAGAATGTGAATTTATTTCTTGCAGGTTTATATATGTATGTGCTGTTGCTAATGTGTGAGACTTCACTGTATCCTTAATGGGACACAGTCAATGGAATCTCTCACTATTATTATGTTTAAACATTTTGCTGCTGAGCGATTACTGTATGTACTGCATGTCATCTAAGTCTGCCTCTTAGGTCAGTGGTATTTCTGTATTATGTAACATATGCCAAATAATTAGTCATTTATTAAATGATATGAGATTAAAGTATGTAAAACTATTAATATATAAAATTCAACGATGCCAAAAGTTGAAAAAATTGGTTGTATTTCTTTAGTTAGTTGAAGTCACAAATTTCAAACTAGTTGGAAAAGTCAGTTGCAATATGTGTTAAGTCAGTCCTAATTGGTTTTTCAACTAACTCCTGGGTCTACTCTATCACCACAAAGGCAAACAGTGTAGGATAAGTGAGAGTGGAGTTACTGATGGTCGGGAAAGAGCTTCCTCTAACCACCCATTTCCCACACTCCCTTGTGGCAATCAAGGAGAGAGATCTTAGTTAGGGATAGTACCCTTCCCTCACAATAACCATTCAGTAGTGTAATACAAATAAAAAGTCAATATTTCATCTGTGCAGCAGGACTGCAAGTGTTTCCACCTTCCAGCTACTTCCAGTACTTTGGTACTTTTTTTCTGCTGTATTAGATTTTATTTATGGCAGGCAAGATATCAATGGGTCTTTCAACAACGCAGGATGTCATTTGACTGTCTCAGTAATTTGGTCTCAATGGAGTTGGGTCACATTTATTTAAGGGACCAAAGTTTGTATTCTTCAAAACAGGTGATGCACTGGTGGAAGGGTTTTAGTTATTTCATTAAGTACAAATGAGAAGGTATTGCTTGTTTGTTTCTTTTTTCTCCCTTGAATATGTCTCCATTTTATTTTGCCTTTATGGAGTTTCATGTTATTTTTTTTTTTTCCTCAGTCATTTTTCTAGGTTTATTTATTGTTTTGTTATGATTTATGATTATGATCATGTTTTTTCTGTATATGTGCATTCAATAAAATTCCCCTACTCTTGCTTCTTGTGAGCAGGGGGAGCCCTTTTGTCTGTGGCTCCAAGATGCTGGACGACAGTCCTGGTGTGTAGGAGGTTGCTATGGAGGTGTTTGAATCTGTTTCTGCCCACACTTCGACTCTGCCAGAATCTGCTATGGAAAAGTCTGCTGTGGATGTTTCTTTTCAGGATATTTAATCATAACCAGCTCCTGCACGTTATGAGTGGGGTGACTCTGTGGTGGGTGACTTGGATCAGAACCCTGCTGTACCTTTGGTTTCTACTCCTCCATCTGTTATTTCTGAATCGCCAGAACCTTTGGACTTATCCCATGCTGCTTCAGGAGAGGCACAAGAATTACTGTGTTTACTCGAGTCAGAGGAGCGGTCATTTTGCTTGAAAAGATCTGTCCTACTGCAGAAAATCCGATGGCTGAAGGTTGACAGCGCTCTAGCCCTGTCGAGAAGTCTCCACAGAAACCTGGACCTGCCTTAGCTACTGAGCTGTCATCTGCTGAGGAGGCCGTCACCGCAGTGAGTGTGCCTGTTATTTCCCAAACTACTTCTACTCAGCTGCCTGGGGCTCTGGCCTCTGGTCCTGAACCTTGGTCAGTTGATAAAGCACTTTGAGATGCGGGTTGGGAGAAACACCCTTCTTCAAGTCAATGGACCTCTGGTTCGTCTCCAATCTGCATGCCGTTGTCTCCGATAGCAGTTGCTCCTTCAGCGGTTCCTCCTGCTGTTGCTCCTGACCAAGTTTTGGATGGATTTCTCCTGCCAGCTGATCTTTTGCTGACCCAGAATCCTAGTCTTGCTTTTCCTACCCTGTCAACCACTTCTACAGCCCTATCCCCAGTCCCTAGCCTTACGGCAACTCCGCTTAATGCTATGCCTGATAGACAAAAGAAATCCTTTTCCTCCCTTTTCTGCTTGCCTGGTTTGGCAACTAAGAGGCATAATGCGGTTCATCTTTCCTATGTGGGGGTATGGAGGAACCTCCTGACTGTCTCTTTGTGGCCCAGACTTTGCTTAAGGATTCTATGAATTTTTCGCCCATGAAATTTATACCGTTATCCACATTTCTGGAGAGTTACCTTTGACGTCAGTTTTCAAACTTCTAAGGGTTTGGACAGATTTTGGTCTAGGTATCACACGCTGAAGAAGTCTGCTTTATGGTCACCCTTCTTAGCCATTCCCCCTATCGAAACCTGCTTATAAAACTATTTCTATTCTTTTTCGAAATGAAGGTGTGGACTTGGCAGATGTTCTCTACTGGTTAAAGCTCCAATGTACTGTTCTGCGGGACCCTGAGGCCATTCTGGATTCCGAAAATATCTGGACTGGTGGCTGGAAAGTTAAGGTTTTACTAAAGTCTGAGGATTCTGGTGTCCTTCACCTCCCGAACTCCTTTTTCTTGGGCAGGGATGGGGGGGTTTGTTTTATCTGGGTCAGCCAAAGGCCTGTTATAGGTGTGTGAAGTGAAACCTATGTAGGGAATTGGGCCATTTTGGTGCAACCTGTCTGAATAAATGTCGCTGCAATCTCTTTGTCGAGTCTGGTCGCACTTTTCTGAATTGCTCCTGGGCGGCCCATAATCAGGAACACCATGATGGTGGGGCGGACCAGCATTTCATTATTACTGAGGCCCAAAAGGCTAATTTTCATAATAAATCATGTCCCTCTGATCTCCCTCAAGCCCCTGCTGGACCCCCCTCATCTACCGTGCTTCCACCTATTCCAGTGTGTGCTTTGCCTCTGAGTGACCCAGTAGTGTCAGCTCCCCCCCACCTGTTTCCCCAGGCTCAGTGGTGGCCGACCCCAAGACTCAGACGCTGATCTGTGATCCCCTGAATGCTATGCCTCCTCCTCAGGAACCTATGCAGGTTATCTGTCGACGTTCCGTACGTTCCAAGCTGAAAGCTACCCCATCTCCTTCTAAGGCTGTTTGGACTGCCCCTGTACAACTTTCAAACACCTACAATGTTTTGCAGGAGACTTCGGCAGACTCTGGTGAGGATACTGATTCCCCCTCTGTTCTGTCTTCCCATCCAGAAGGTACTACGGATACTGAGGTTTGCTCTATGGGTAGGGGGGCCCAAAAACGGAAAGTCAGATCTAAACTGAAAGCTGCAGGTGGGAAGGATAAGAAAAAATAATGTTGGTTATTTGCCTTTTCTGTTTTTGCTTTTTCTTGCCATGACTTTCCACCCCTTTTCCTGTTACTCTTTGAACGTCAACAGTATTAAGAGACTGGATACGCGTAACACTGTTTTCACTTTCCTAGCTTCCTTGCCAGGTGGTATAATATTCCTGCAGGATGTTAGGTTTCATGCTTTGCATGAACTGAAATAGGCTCAAAGATACTGGCTTCTGGGCCCTTCTTATTGGTCAGTGGGTCCGGACAGATGTTCTGGTGTGGGGATTTTGGTTCACTCTGTTACCTTTGTGCTTCTCAAGCTTTATGATATTGTCCCTGGTCAGGTGCTGATTCTTGATGCTTTGGTTCACCAGGTCCCTTATCACCTTATCTGTTTATATGCCCCCAACTTAAAACTGCATGGATTGACATTTTTTCTCAGAGTCAGCCCTTTTTGCATACTTCTAAACGTATAATTTTTGCAGGAGACTTTAACTGTGGGCTTAGCCTTCTGGATAAAGGCTTGCACACTATTACTAGGAAGTTACATAGTGATTCCTGCTCCTTAAATTCCATGATTAGCACTGCAAACCTGCAGGATGCTGTCCTGGAATTTATGAGACATCATTCTTCCACTTTTCAGAAGGGTGTCTTGGCAACCAGAATTGACTATGTTTTTCTATCCCCCCAATCTGGTTCTTTCAAAGGTCTCTGTTAATCCTGTTGAATTTTCAGACCACATGCTTATTTCTCGTACTTTTGATGATACCACCCCCCTTCCAAAGGCCCAGGTATTTGGAAATTTAATATTTATTTACTTACGGATGATGTTTTTTTATGCTCCTTGAGTCGATTTTTAACTGCCAGGAAATCTGTGCTCCTAAGTTACAAGAACCCTGAACAATGATGGGAGGATTCTAAATTGGATCTTTCCAAGCTCCTTCGGTGGTACAGCAAGGCTCAAAGCACCTTGGCATACTCGTCATACTTACAAGATCACCAGCGCTTACAATCCCTTTTGTCCCTTGCTCATACTACTGACCAAGATCTGAGTGCACATATTCACTCGATTTGGCAGAATATGCTGTGTTATTCTAAAACTCGGGCTGCTCACCTTTACTGGCAACATAGATTTGGCACTAAGGGTGTGGCTCATGAAACTTGTCCCTTTACCCATAATAAATCACAGGTCAGCAAAAAAGGCATCACTAGCCTGCTGGATGATTTGCGTACTCTTCATAGCTCCCCATGTGATATTATGCGAATTGTAGCTGATTTTTCTTGTACTTTGTTTTCAGAACTCCCTTCAGATGTTGGACGGATCATACAGTGTTTATCTGATGTTTTTATCCCTGATCTTTCTCCACAGGTTCTTACAGGTTTAAGCCAGCCTATTACTTTACCTGAGGTTCTGGATGTTATCCGTCATTTGAAGCCTTAGGTTACTCTTGGCCCTGATGGGCTCCCGAATGAATTATATAAGCTCATGGGTGACTCCCTGGGGTCAGAATTGGCCCTGGTGTTTAACACTATGTTGGAATTAGGAGATGTTCCCTTGATTTTCTACATAAAAAGGGGATAAATCTGACTTGCATAATTGGAGACCTATACGCATGCTTAATGCGGACTGTAAGATACTGTCCAAAATTTTGGATAACAGGTTGTTATCTGTTGCAAATCTTGTCACTTCCTCTGAGCAAGCTTGTGCTATTCCTCAAAGGAAAGTACAGGATCATCTTGTTTGGGTGTGGGAAATTTTTACCTCTGGGTTTTCTGGTCAATGTTCAGGGTATGTTGTTTCTTTAGACCAAAAGTCTGCTTTTGACTCCATTTGTCATGTTTTTTTTGTGGGAAATTCTTTTACATTATCGTATTCCTCCTACATTTGTTTCTTGGATACGATCTCTTTATTGGACCACCACTGTGGTCCCTCTTGTCAATGGGTGGCTGGGTCCCTTGGTTCCCATTAAGTGAGATGTGAGACAAGGGTGCCCCCAATCCCCCTTCTATATGTCTTTTTTATTGACCCCTTATTACGGAAATTAACTACGTCCCCGAGTATTCGCCCAGTTTCACATCCTGCTGTTCAGGATACACCCTCCTCTTTGGCTTACATTCATGACTTGTACTTGTTGACTGCAGAAGCCTCCTCAGTTCAGGAGGCCCTTTCTGAATGCTTTTCCTTTGGTTTGGTCTTGGGGCTAGCTTGAATTTGGACAAGTGTCATGCTTTTACGCTGGGCCTTTCCTCACAGGCTGTCCCCTCTACTGGCCCGATTTCTGTTTCCTCCTCCTCCTCCTCTATTTCTCTCTTGGGAATTAAGTTTGGCCCCCTTGGGGATTTATGTCCAAAATTGAGAGGAAAAGTTAGCTATTGGGCATTTTAAGGTTTCTCAATGGAATCGTAGTAAGGTTGGGAAGAAAAAAAATGCGTGTTTTTGGTGAAAATCTTTCTTCTTCCTATTTTTTTATATTTAAGTTATGTGTTCGCTATTCAAAAAAAACTTGAAACCCGTCTCTCAAGTTTGTTTTTCCAGGAGATATGGGGTAGTGGTCTTAACCCAATCAAGAAGGATGTTCTTTATCTGCCCATTCCGGAAGGTGGGCTGAACATGGTGTATCTGATTTTTTTCTTTTCTACTGTTTTTTTCATGTCAACTTTATGACCTCTTTTGATTAATAGACAACATGAGTGGGAGTGCTGGCTCTATGGTAATTGCAACTCATGGTTCCATTCTTGGGAACGGAACTCCAGTATGGTTCTCCGGGGTTCAGAAGTCCTTCAATACCTAAAAGACATGTTCCTCTGGTTAAAACAATGAAAAATTACTCCTCATCAGCTCCTGATGGCTTTTTCACATAAGATGTTTTATAGAAATTTACTGGCTTCTGTCCGTCCCTCCCCTGACTCCCTTCCCTAAATGTGATGCCTTGTATAGGGCTTCCCTGAAACTCCTGTTGGTGAAACCTAGGATCCCTGCACATATCTGGAACTTCCATTCGCTCTCTTGCCATGAAAAAATTAATATTGAGTAATCACAAACATAAACAGCTCTCTGACAGGTTCTGCAGTAGACCGCAATGTACTGCCCCCCTTGAAATGATTGATCATTTACATTTTTAGTGCTCCTTTATTAAAGATTTCTGGACATATTTAGCTAACCAATGGGGGGGACCACTTTTCTCTAGGATTTCTTATGCAAATCTTATATATGGCCATGTGTCCTCTGCTTGGGGAAATGGGATTTGGAAACTCTGAGTGTCTTATTTTTAATTATCAAATGGAATATTTGGATGTCCCATTATTTATTTACTTTGCAACAACACCATTGCACTTATGTTGAATTATGCAACAAGATAGTTGCTGATGCCCATGTAGTATATTTATTGGACAGCTCGCATCTTTCTGCCCTGGGCCTTTCTGGATTATGGAAGCATTTGCCCTGGATCACTGATACAGATGCAGCTGTTACCTGAACTGTGTGGGTATTGGTGTGTTCTTTCTTTTTTTTGTTTACCCTAGACCTGTTGTACTGACCATTTGTTTTTGTCAGTTTATTTTAGTACTGATTCTTGTTTTGCTTCATTTGTGGTTTTCTGTATTATTCTTTGTTCTTTTTTTTTGAACTGTACTGATTTGTTCTTTAATAAAACTTTTCCCTACTCTCCAGTAGGGGAACCTTTGTCATCCTGGTTCTTGACCAAGATGGTGGCCGAGGTAGTTGTGGAGGAGTTGATGGACGCTACTGAAGCTGGAGACCTGGTATCTCCCCCTGCTTCATCCTGGCATGAGACCACGACTGAAGGAGATATTTCTGCTTTTAATGTTTCTGCCTATCTGTTGAATTCAGATATACCACTTATGCCTTCTTGCCAAAATGGACAACAACTAGATCTGGTAACTGACCCTATGCTTCCTACAGCTTCTTGTACCAGTACCTCACAGCTTCTGAATCTGGAACATTTGCTCTCTTTAGAGGATGAGCGCTATGCTAACCACCGACAAGAACTATTACAGGCTTTGATTGCTGCTAGACTACATGCCTCTGCGAGTGGGGAACCTACGTTTTTGCAATCAATGAAGGAAGTACCTGCTTTACCTTGCACGGTAGTAGTCGAGAACCCTGAATCAGCTGATGTTTGTTCTCCCTGATCTGGAACCTCTGCCTCGTCTGGGATTCCTTCTGGTGTGGTGGTTTCAGCAGCATGCACTGTGGTGGGAACACCAGGAATGGCTACAACAGATACAGATACAGATTCTGGACTAAGATGCTCCCTGTCAGCTGGATCTTGTTCTTCAAATGTTCATATTGGCACTGCTCTATTGAACGCTGGCTGGATTCAAACTTCAGATGGACACTGGGTGTCAGGACCTATCCCTATTGTTACTTCTCCAGGGACTGTTAGGACTGACATCTCTTCAGCTGATATGGCTGTTCCCTCTACCTCTGCTACTCATGACCCTAATCCTATGGGTACATCTGCCCCTTCTCCTCTACATTTGCCCTCTGATTTAAATCTTACTGACAATCTTGTTCTTGCACTGAATTGCAATGCTGGACATCAGGTCTCTTTTTCTGCATCTTCTGCTACAGCTGCACCACTGAATACTTTCGGAAAGACTGGCAAACGGCTGTATTCTTCTCTCTTTCATCAGCCTATTTATCCTGCAAAAAGACATAATGCCATCCACCTTTTATATAAGGGAGGTATGGCTGACTTTCCTGATAGATTCTTTGTTATTAAGAATATGTTGAAAGAGTCGATGACATTTTTTGCCAATGAGATTTATGCTATGATACATGTCTCTGGTGAGGCAACATTTGATGTTAGTTTTAAACTGAATTCAGAGTTGCAAAGATTCTGGGCGCAGTATAATACTCTCAAACATACTCCCTTATGGGCATCTTTTGAGGCCATTCCCATTACTAAACCTGTGTACAAAAATATCACTATTTTATTTCGCAATGAAGAAGTTAGCGTTGCTGATTTGACCTATTGGTTGAAGCAATGTTGTTCAGTTCTGGGATCTCCTGAAGCAATTTTTGATGCTGAACATATCTGGATGGGAGGGTGGAAAGTGAAGGTTATGTTGCATGTAACCGATGCTAGCTTAAGTCATCTGCCAAACTGCCTTTTTGGGGCAAGATGGGGTGTTTTATTTTATGCAGGACAACCAAAGGTCTGCTATAAGTGTGGCTCCTATACACACTTAAGCAGTCTCAGTGATCAGGTGAAATGTAACCTCTGTCAAGATCTGGCTCATACCAGTGGGAATTGCCTGAATGAGCCTTGCTGTAACTTGTGTGACTCTGTAGGACATACATATCAAAGCTGTACATGGGCAGCACATAACCAGGTGGATTCCTCCGATGACGTTGAACAGTTTCCCTTGGCCACCTCCCTCTTCTGAGGCACCCAACCCTGCTCCTGCTTCTGTTTCTGATTCTCCTGCCAGACAGTTGAGAGTGGTGCCCCTTCCCCTTCTGGTGTCCCGGTGGTTAGTTCAGTAGTTCCTCCAGTGCAAGAAATGGAACTGACTAGTAGTCCTTCCCCCCTCACTGGGAAAAGATCTTCTAAGCGGACCCAGGCAGCCACTCAGCCGGCCCCAAGGTATGTAAAACTTCTGACTTGCCTTTAAGCAACCAATATGAGACATTTCAGTCTTCTGAACACTCTGGTGCTGATTCAGAAGGTTCTTCTTTGTGATCCTCACAAGTTGACCCTTCATCAGAACTGGAGGAACAACCCCTGAAACCTATGGAACAAAAACACAGATCTACCAGGACCAGGAAAAAAACCCTTGAAGTGTTTATTGTTAGCTTTTCTAAATGTCATCACTAATCTTAGGCACCTTGAGTGTCAATAGCATAAACAGTACCAAGAAAAAGAGCCTGGCTTTTTCTTATTTTTTGTCCAGTTCAGTGCAGGTTGTTGTTTTTGCAAGACACCAGACCGCATACCATTCCTGAACTAGGTCTTGCTACCAAACTTTGGCATGTTGGTTCATCTTATTAGTCCCTGGGCCCTGATACCTGTTCTGGGGTTTGGATTCTATTTCATTCATCCCTGCCAGTCCAATTGATTAAATTGGTGGATTTAGTCCCTGGGCGGGTTTTAATATTGGATACCAAGATTAATGATTTGTATTATCGCTTTGTTAATGTTTATGCCCCTCAAACAAAGGTGGATAGGGTTTCCCTTTTTTAAAGATATACAACCCTTTTTGATGTCCTTTCAGGCTGTTATTCTTGGTGGAGATTTTAATTGTGGCCTTGATAAACATGATAGGGGCTTACGCTCTACCACTAAAAAGGTCTTTTGTGGTATGTCCACTCTGAAATCTATTGTCTCCACTTCTCATCTAAAAGATGCCTACATGTCCACACATCAGACTGCACAACCCACATTCCAAAAAGGTAATTTAGCCACTAGAATAGATTTTTTCTTTATCTCTCAAACACTACATATCTTATCTTCTCAAATTTTGCAAATTTAATTTTCTGATCATAAACTGTTACAATTGCATTCGGATCCTGGGGTTCATAATCTCACTTATTTTATGAAAAAAAAATGTTCAGTGTTTGACTTGTTTGACACTCCTGCCCTCTGGTGGGCAGATGTCAAATTGGACTTGAGGAGATTCTTGCAGTTGGGGAGCAGGAAATTTCATGCTGCTTCTTATCTGCAATATCTTAACCAGTGACGCCAATTACAGACGTTACAGACCTTGGCTAGAATGACCTCACATGATTTAGTGCTCAAATTCATTTGCTGAAACAAGACATGCTGACTTTTCACTTACGCCACTCTGACAGCCTGAAAAAGCAACAAAGTTTTGGCATTCAAGCGAAGGCTGAGGTGACTTGCCCCTATATACACTGTCATGACCGGATTAATTAAAAACGGATGGACAGTCTTACAAATTTGAATTGCCATTTGTATACTGATAAACATAACATTTTCTGGATTGTGTCCCAACATTCGACTTCTCTTTTTTCAGTGTGTCCCTTTACCTGATTCCTTCACTGAATTTTTGTCCTTGGCCCATATTCCGGTTTGCCCTCCTTATTTGGAGGGTGAACTTACTGTAGACATTACTGCTCAGGAAGTTGAATCCGCTATCCAGTTTTTGCATAATAATAAGGTCCCTGGATTGGATGGTCTCACCCCTGAATTATATAAAATCCTTGGACCTTTAATTTCCAAGGAATTAGCCATGGTTTTCTCATATTTATTACGTACTGCATCTATTCTACTGGACATGGCAAAAGGGTTACTGATATTCTTTAATAAAAAAAAATGGGATAGAACTGATATTTCCAATTGGAGACCAATTAGTCTCCTTAATACTGATTTCAAAATTCTTGCAAAGATTTTACAGAGTAGGTTGTTACCAGCGGCCATTCAACTCATTTCCCCTACACAAACATGGTCTATTCCAGGGAGACAAATGAGTAACCATCTTATTCCCTTGCATGAATTGATTGAAAGGGATAATACCGAGGGTTTGGAGGGATTTCTCCTGTCCTTGGACCAGAGATAAGCATTTGATACAGTTGAACACCAGTATCTCTCTACTATGTTTGCTACTTATGGTATTCCTGCCACTTTTTTGCAATGGATGAAAGCTCTATATAGTGTAGTGACCATTGTGCCCTTTATTAATGGATGGCTGGGGCCTATGATTTTGGTTAAACGGGGAGTTCGGCAAGGTTGCTTCTTAGCCCCCGTTGTATGTTTTTAGTATCAATCCGCTTTTGTGGGTTCTGAATTCTACCTCGTCTCTGAAGCATGTTCAGGTAGATACACTATTTCCCATGTTGCTTTAGCTTATGCAGATGACCTTACTTTGTTGTTGGGTGATGAAGCCTCCACCGTGGAAGTAATGAGGCTCTGTCAGGTCTTTGGGATGCTTTCAGGTTCATCTTTCAATACGGCTAAATGTTTAGGGAGACAGTTTGGGAAGGTTCCACAGCCCTTTAATTCTATCACAGGGATTACCTTAACTAGAGATCCGATTACTATTTTAGGTATCAGATTTGGTTTCCAAGACTTGGATATCCTTAATTGGAGTGCTAAGCTTTCTCAAGCCCAAAGGATGGTCAAGGGCTGGAACTCATGGCACATGGGTAAGTTAAAGAGGGTATATTTAAAATATTAAATATTTAAAAAAGGCAATAGAGGTTCTGCGCAAAATCATCGTCCAATTAGCCTGACCTCAGTGGCTGGTAAATTAATGGAACAAGTAATGAAGTTTCTAATAGCTCAAGATTGTAAAATATTAGGAATTTATGATTCAAATCAGCATGGGTTTACTCCCAAGTATTCCTGCACTACCAATCTGATATCTTTTTACAATAATATAAGTACTCTACTAGATGTGGGTATCCCTACTGATATAATTCTTTTGGACTTTAGTAGGGCTTTCGATAAAGTCTCACATGAAAAACTCATTACTAAAATGCACAATCTAGGTTTGTCACCTGATATTGTCAACTGGACTTTAAACTGGTTGACAAATCATTCTCAGAGAGTCAGAATTAATGATATCTTGTCTGATTTGGGTAGTGTGACAAGTGGTGTACCACATGGGTCGGTCTTGGGACCAACATTGTTTAATCTCTTTATCAGTTATTTACAAACAGGGCCAAATAACTTCATGGTTAAATTTGCAGACGATACTAAATTGAGGGGCAAGGTTAATAATCATGAAAATATTTCTGCATTAAAGGAGGATTTGGAAAACTTAACACTTTGGGCAAATGAAAATCATATGCAGTTTAATCAAGAAAAATGTTTAGTAGTGCATTTCGGTGTAAATAATCCCAAAACAATATATTATATAAATGGACTACCATTTCACTCATCAAATTGTGAAAAAGATTTAAGGATATACTGTATGTTAATAATAAACTTACATCAAATGATCACTGTGTTAGAACTGCTTGCATGACCAACAGACTTTTGAGGCAAATAAAACGCACTTTTGTTAATCGCACTGAACAATGCCTTATTCCATTGTATAGGGCATACATTAGACCGTATCTAGACTATGGCTCCCCTTTCTGGAATCCAAACCAAAAAAAAGACAGAGCAATTCTTGAACAGGTTCAAAGGAGAGTAACTAGAATGATTCCAAGATTAACAAACTTGGATTATCAGAACAGATTAAAAGTTACTGGTCTCTTCTCTCTTCAAACTAGAAGATTAAGAGGTAATATGCTTATAGTTTTTAATTTACTAAATTCACCAGATCTAATGGAAAAATGTGGTCTAATACTCTCCAAAAGTAGACATGTTCCGAGACTGCATAATAAACAGCTTGAAGTAAAAACTTATAAAACCAGCAAAAGGGGAAACTTTTTTCCAATAAGAGCATCCATTGTATGGAACACCTTGCCTCAAGAATTGGTACAGGCAACTAGTGCTCTGTCTTTAAAAACAAATTAGATGTTTGGTTGAGGGATAATAGATAAATAATGTCCCACATAGTGTGGGGAACAGACTGGATGGGCTCTGGCTTCTTCTGTTCTTTCATGCCAAGTAAGTAATAAGTAATATCTTGTTAAGACATTTCTTTTACCCCTTTTTTTGCACATTAGTTGGTTATTCCCCCCCCATACTCTTGAGACTTCCTTTTATAGTATTTTTTTAAGCAGTTTGGGGCAGCAGGCTAAATCCTCTGAAATGGAATATTTTATATTTACCGAAAGCTCAGGGAGGCTTAGGGATGGTAAATCCGGCGGTGCAGTTTACTGTTCTTTTTATAGTTGTAGATCTGAAACCGGTTTTAGCCCGTGTACACAGAGCTTGGATTACTTTATTTCCCTTACCTGTAGTCCTTGGTTGCCCCAGTGGGAATCTGCATCTCTTGGCCTGTTACAAAAATTGAACATTTGTCCTCTGCATGTGAGAAAGGAGTTTGTTAGAATTAAGAGTTGGCAATTGACTACTGGAACAGTTATTAGCCAACCTAGGAAACTTATTTATAGGCACATTATCTTCACTAGATTTCAGGAAATCGACTCTTTTCCTAGTTGTCCGGACAGCCTGAAGTTGACACTGCTAGATTTTTTGAATAACCAAAGGATACAGGAGAAAACATGGGATGTCCATTGGTTATGTTGTCACAATAGGTTGAATGTTAAGGAACATCAAAAACATAAGCAACTACCAGAAAGGTCCTGCCCTAGACCTCAATGTCATTCCCTACTTGAAACAACTTTCCATTTATTTTTTTCCTGTTCATATATTTCACAATTTTGGTTTTTTATTGCCCACTCTTGGAATATGCCTAATTTTCATACTATTTCATTGGAGGTATTGTTATATGGGAGTTTTGACTCTTCCTGGCAAGCCTGGGATGGGTCTACCTTACAAGTCATAGTAACAGTGTTGAAATGGTATATTTAGAATTTGCGCTGTTGGTTTCCCTTGCAACAAAAATCACTGCCTCTTTCTGAACTCCTGGGGAAAATTATTTGGGAAATTAAGCTGATCTATAGGATGGAGGTGAAACAGAGTGTCCTCTTGGGTATTTCAATCCTGGAGAAATCTTCCATGGGTTACGGACGCAGATGTTCCAATCACCTGAACTGTAGTTTGTTTTGGAACTTTCTTTATATTTTGGAGTCCCCACCCCTTTTTTCGTGTTTGTCATTTGAATGCTGTAATTTGAATGCTCTGTTTTCATTTTGCATTTCATCTTTTTTCTTTGTTCTTTTATGATATGATGTATTGTATTTACTTTGTGTGATTCTCAATAAACATTAAATACCCCTACTCTTTTTCGATAAGTGCCATGGGATCTTTAGCATCCACCTGAACTACCACCAACCCAGGCAGATGGGACCTCAGTTTAACATCTCATCCGAAAGACGGCACCTCAGAAGTGCAGGACTCCCCCCATGCTGCACTACAGTGCCAGTATTGGGATATTAACCCAAGTGCCAGATGTGGGAACTAAACCCACAGCCCTCTGATCTCCTAGCCTCAGAGGTGAGTGTGCTACCTACTAAGCCACCAAGTGGCAGGATATAGTACCTTTTTGCTGTTTAAACATAAAAAAACATATTTTTTGATATTTTTTGCTGTTTAAACATAACCCGAGTAATAAGTGCATTAATGCACTCCAGGATGTGCTGATAATGTGGATTAATGCACACCTCGGGGGCTGTGAGGGTACTGAGGCTGCACCCTCATGCCTCACAACGCCCCTGAGGTGTGCGTTAATCCCCATTATCAGCACACCTTGTCATTTGCTAATGCTTACTTACCAGCCACGGACCCAGAGACCTCTGTTAAAGCACAGATATATGCATTCTCATTACAGTTGTTTACAAGATGTTGTTGAGTTATGAGTTTGGTACTGTATTTTCCATCACAGTGCAGAGGTATACATGTCCTGCATATGTACTGCCCGTCGCAACACCGCTGGGTAATGTATATGTGCACATTGTCATGTTTCTTGTGCTGTAATAATAGTTTTTTTTCTCTCCACAACACTGCTACAGCTTGCCTGAATTGTTACCATGTGTTCTAAAGTGCGTGCAGCTCTTTCAGGTCATGTATTTTGGCCCCCTTCAAGTTACTATATGGAGGGCACTGCATTTGTGTTCAAATTAGTATAATGAGGGCACCATGTTTGTACTGTAACAGACTGTGTTACAAGGTGCATGGTCTCTGCAGGTCACCTTGTTCAAATTAGTGTAATGAGGCCACTGTGTCAGTAGTTCTGTGTGGCTGTTATCTCATGGTATTTGTTCCCTTACTTGTACCTTGGTCATTCTCCCATGCAGTTAGTGCCACGTTCACATATGAGCAGCATTTTGTTATGTGTGACATTCCCGAACACAAATGGTAAGAGTGCAGAGCCACATTCTGGCACTCTACCGTGTTGCACCATTACTGCTGCCCTATTCACAGTGGTAGAGTGACTGGGTGAAAGAACTGTTCCATGGAGACGACGGTGTGTTCCACTATGAGCTGCACCTCAGTACGCAGAGTTAAGGTAGTCCATGCTGACCTTCTGTTATGTTACTTCTGTATTCCAATAGCGGGGTCCCCTTGTCTAATCGCATAAATTCCGTATATACGATTGAGAGCAACAGTAAGTAAATGTCTTCCCCTTCTCAAAAGAGTAGTCAGCACAGTTAATCTTGTGTTGTAGCAATGCATTCATCACTGTTCTTATTATGTTATAACACAGCAATAACAGTTTCAATGTTACAAACAGCTGCAGTTCACAGAGCACAGCTGCATGCCGGCGTGTCATCCTTCCTGTTAGAACAGTAAAATGTAAGTACAGGAAATGCACAGTAAAGCTTTGTGCAACATTATGTGTTAAATAACCGAGACAGCAGTATGTGTGCTATACAAGACACTAGTAAGGCCCCACCTGGAGTACAGTGTACAGTTCTGGAGACCATACCTACGTAAGGACATAGACAGGGTAGAGATGGTTCAGAGGAGGGCAACAAAGATGGTGCATGGATTGCATCACAAGTCCTATGAAGACAGGTTGAAGGCACTGAACATGTACTCCCTGGAGGAGAGGAGGAAGACAGGGGATATGATAGAGACATACAAGTATCTTACAGGGAGGAACAGGGTGCAGGAATACACTATTTTTAAGTGAAAAAGATGTTCCAGGACTAGAGGGCATGGGATGAAGTTGGAGGGAGGACGATTCAGAGGAAACATGAGGAAGAATTTCTTCACAGAACGGGTGGTGGACAAGTGGAACACCCTCCCAGAGGAAGTGGTGGGGGCTGAAACAATCACGGGATTTAAGAATGCATGGGATAGACATAAAGGAATTCTGGAGGTCAGGGGTAAGGGGCAACAGACTTCTAGGAAAACATAAACTGAACTTACAAGCTCAAATGGGCAGACTGGGTGGGCCATAGGCCCTTATCAGCCGACACTGTCTATGTATCTACGTATCTGTGTGTAAAATATGCAAGATATACCTTATGAGCCACAGTTCGGGTGTTATAGCCTACCGTGCTAAGTGACTTCTGTGTTCAAATTGCTGAATGCCATAGTGTAATCCTGTGAGTGCTGTCTGTGGGTGGAATACCAGGGAGGCTGCTGTTTTGCTGCGTGTTAGATGTAGCAGCAGAGTACAGTCCTCTGCGCCCCTTCCCCCACATGTAGAGTTATCAGAAGCACTTCCAATTCCCCCTCTGAGGTCTGTATCTAACCACCCACCTGTTCGCTCGCTCACCCAGCTGACCTCAAGAGCCGTGACCCACAATGCAGTCATAGAAGGGTGCCCCCTACTAGATGTGCCATCTTGCTTCTTTCCCTGCCCACCTACCTACCTACCCAGCGGACTTCTGAGCACCCTCCGCATAGTCCAACCCTCGGAACATCTGCAGGTGTGCATTTACAAATGGGTCTGGGGGATATAGCTACCAACTCACCCAGCGGACCTCATACAGCCTGCAAGCCATGCAGAGCAGGAGCAAGACAGAAGGAACCATGGCATGGCAGGCAGCCGAGGAACTTCTGATGTTGGTGCCATGTGTTTCTGTCTGCCACACTGAGCCATTCTGTCCTGTGTGATGTTCCATTATGAAGCAGCACCAGTTGGTAGAGATAACGCAACAGCCATGATGCTTCCAGTGGCAGTAAAATACATAAATTTGTGACAGGGCAAGAGACAGACCCATTAGCAGTAGAAAGATAATGGGGATCAGGGTGAGCTGAGTGATCAGAGGTGAGTTCTACGGTTGTGAGGGGGTGGAACGTGAGGCGGCTGGGGGGGGGACTAGGGACCGTCAGCCCCAGATGTTAGGAGAGACACTGTTAGTGAGAGAACAAGAGGCCCCCCTCTGAAAAGAGCAGAGCAGCCATTTGTAAAAGCAGCTAAGTGGTGCAGACTGAGGTCTGTACCACAGCTGTTTGGTAATGCTGTCCCGGTGGCTCATCCCACAGTATTCACCCACCCAGCTAGTGAAACCTCCTCTGTCTCTGGATATTGGTCATGCACACAAAGAAAGCTACTGTTTGTGCAGCTATGTCATGTGTTATCTTCCCAATCAGTCCCCTCTACATGTTCTGGGAGATTGCATTGTGAGCTGCCTACTCTGTCTGTTCCCACTCACCTGCCCAACAGACCTTGCAACACTGGCCCCCCCCGTCCCACAATACATTAACCACCGGTGCATTATCCTTCTGGGTGAGGTCTGACTGTTCCTGCCCAGCGGACCTCATAAACCCCATGGAACAGGCAGACCCAAGGAGCTTACTGCATCGCACAAAAAGTGCTGACACATAGTATATTAGTAGGAGAGCAGTAGCAGTCCCACCCGCTGTGGACTGCACACCCATCCTGGGCTACACACCCATTGCAAAGAATATGTATACTCTGCACCGTGATGCTCACATGTCAGAGCCTCCATGCACACCCATATATATAAGCACAGTATGTAGTTAGAATAATGTATGTTTTCATTTTTTACTTGTGTTTTCTGAATGGAGGAGTGTTAGGATTTTGTTTTCTATCTTTGCCATTATCTTATAAAAAAAATATGGATTTTACAAATGTTCAGGAAGTTTTGTTCTAATCAGATGTTTGACATCATTGCACAATGGATTCATGGCAATTGTTAAAATAAGGGCCAACTGAGAAACTTCGGAGCTCAGATCACAAATAGCAACCTACTCCAATGCTGTGAGCCAGCTGCTACCTTTATATTTGTTAACTGCACTTTTCAGTTTAGTACAGTGTAGACACAGTTCTCTTCTACTGCAGTTTACAGTCATAGTGGGAGCCTGGGGGGGGGTCTTCTACCACCATAGCTAAATTGTTACACATGTAAAAATGCAGTCCTTTTTACGGTTGCTTGCACGCATGTGCAAGAAACATAGTGCCACCATATGAGAATTCGTAGGTGTGTCTCCCTACTTCCAATGCCCTGCTGCCTTTTGCAGGCACAGCCTCACCTCGCCAATGAATGTAAGAGCTATCTAGGACAGTGTTTGCAAATGCAGCGGCATACAGTTGAAAGAAAGAACCGCAGCATGTAGGCAATTTGCATACTGCCGCCATTGGCCAACAAGTAGCATGCTGGGAGCCAACCCCAGCGTGCTCACACGCTCTCCCCCCACACACATACAGTATGGCCAACAGGGGTGCCCAATCCCCCTTTGGCTGCACTGCGCTCCCTCAACAGAGTTTTAGGTGCCACACTGGGAGCCCACCCCAGCGTGGCAACAATCTATAAGGCTGATGTGTGTTACACAAGGTCCTTGCACCCTAACTGGTACCCTCAGAGGTACACCATAGACAGTTAGTGCTTAAGCATATGTTATACTAACATATAGGGCTGAGGGCATCTACTGTACATGAGCAGATGTCAGGATATGTACGTATATTGTTGTAATACACTTTGCTTGCTAATACATATATTATCCTATGTATTTTCTGTGTATTTCTTACTTGTAAGATGCCAAGGCACTTGTGTCCTTGGAATAATTATGATATGTAAGTCAGCATTGCCACCTTTTGGTGATTTGTACTACACTGAGTTATGTAAGACTCTGTATAAGAACTCTTTTGTTTCACAAATTGATGACTACTACAAAACTGTATAATGTTATCTTGGACCGTGGAGCCGCCTCTAATTTAGCCAATAGGGCTCATCTCTGTAACTAGAAATGTTTCTATCTTACAGTAACCATAGTAATTATCGTAGGTATATAATGTGATACACTAGTCTTGTACCTCGGAGATCCCAAGAGACACAAAGAAACCTTGAGGTATAGGCAACGCTTAGCACTGGCTCCTGGTTCGTATTGGTAAGAACTGCTTAGGGCAACTGTGATTTTATTCTTTTTGGTAGTAATAAACAAAAGTATTACTCTTATGCAACATGTCTGTGATTACTTGCATTCCCAATATTGCCAAGAACCTGAAAGTGAGGTTTAGACCTCCTGACAATTGACAACCGCGTGCAGGCAATATTTGGTGTTTTAAGTTTTCACTTGTTGCCATAACTTTTCCCTTTCCCATTGGGACAGTAGGTGTACATTCCCATATCACCTCTCCCATGTTGAAACCAGTTTATAGTCACTTACAAAGTCTGGCTGTCGTCCTTTTGGGTGTGGTCGATGCCGACTCAACTCACTCCATTGCAGCTTTGAATTGTAAGCCTACAACTTTTACAGTAGCCTGACTGTGTATAAAGTGCTCCTGCTGAGGATCAATACATAGCACGGCGCCTTTTTCACAGTCTGATTTTTTGTTCCCTCCCACACAATGGCCACCGTATCAAATATCTGTGCAGAACTAAGACTCGATGTCTCAAACTTTCTTACCTCCCATGGAGGCTGGGCTGACTTCGCGTGGGGCACAAGTCAACCTGAAACCCTATACTGGGGATTTCAACCCAGTACACAGAGATGAGACAATCAGTCAATAAGCATCAGGCTAAAGGGTTGATGGTCGCGGGCCTCACGGCTCTCTATGCTGCTCTGGAAGCCTCTGAAGCAAGGTTTCAAACCCTTGATCTGCAAATTTCATCTCTTAAGCAACAGATGGGTTTGCAGGAAACAGAATGCGTTAGACTGCAGCAGAACTTGGAGTCTGAACTCTAAACTCTGCGGAATGAAAAGGATTCACTTTTGCATCATTCAGCTCAAGCTGGAGAACAGGAACTTTGTATATTGAAGCAGGAGTGTGAAAGTTTGAGACAGGATAAGGGACAGGCATTGCATATGAATGATTTGCTAAGTGCTGCAAATGCTCAGTTGAGTGAGGAGATGGGAGAGCTACAGGACGAGATGAACCAGGTACATAATGACTTAGAAGTGGCTACTAGGGACAATCACAAATTGAGCACCGCGTATAGAGTGTTGCAGAAGCAAATGCAAGATGAGGTTGATATGAATGTTGCAACTGTGAGTCATGCAGAATGTAAAACCAAGATGGCAAAACTGCGCCATCAGCGGGAGGTTCTGGTTGGACATATTAAGGTGATGGGAGGTGCAGCCCCTGCCTTACACACGTCATCTGAAGGGAAGGTATCAGATGACAACATCTCTCAGTACAACGCCCAGTCACACCCCTACTATGGCCCAGAAACGCCATCCAGCCATCCACAACATGGCAGGTCCTCACTCCACTCTCACCATGTCATACGTCATCGACGTTATGACGCCCATCATGGCAGATGCCAACATGGCGGCCCCATGATAAAGGGGGAGCAGGCTCAGGCCTGGTCCAGACGGCACCTCCGATAGCCGTTATTAATATGGAAGATAGGCAAGAGATAGAAATGGTGATTGAAACTACAATAGGCAACATACCTCTTCCTGAGAGAAGTAAACGGGCTATTAAAACCCAGATTAGGCAACTTCTGCAGGAGGCTGGCACTCAGGATAGTATTGTTCCTACTGCGGCAGAGGCTGCAGCTCGGGCCACACTAGACAGCGTCCGAGACAATCTACCTCTGCCTGATTGACCCAGTAATCCCCTACAAATGGCCTATTCTGTTCAGCAAATAGCTGACAGTATTGGTCGGAACCCATCCGACAACCTCAGCTGTCACTTAGAAAAGGTGCATTCTAAATGTGAGATGCTTAGCCTCGCTGCAGAATACCAGGTCCAAATACTATGCCAGACCATTGATCCTAGTTTGTGGGCCAAACTCCCCGATGCCATCTGCCAGGATGGGAACGCCACCTTTGATGACGTTCAGCTGAGCCTAGTTCTGCTCACAGCCCAGGTGTAGTAGGAGTGATGCTTACATACCCTGTAAAACAGAATGCGAAGGAAAGTCCAGCAACTTACCACCAGAGACTTTGGATGGCCTACTGAGCAGGAAAGCATCTGGCACAAGAAGCTACAGATGTAGATCTTATTGAGAATAAGACCCTGTTCCTTAGGAACATGATTCCTGCAGTACGAGAAAAGGTAGAGCCAACCACCTACCCCAATATGGATAGGTTTGCCGACATCCTTCGAAAAACCGAGAGAGTTTATCAACTCTATATCCGTGATCTGGGCTCCGGTTCCAAGAAGGTAGCCGCCGTGGAGCCTGCTTTAGAGGCCACGATGCACTACACTGTGGAAGGGCAGACCCAACACCAACAGGCCCCTCCAGCTGATAAACAACACCCTCAACAGAACCAACACCAACAACAACCATAACCACAACAGCAACAACAATGGGGTGGGAACCGGAATTGGCATAAGAATAAAAAGCATAAGGGTAAGGGCAAACAACAAAGAACAGGCCCTTCATATAGGGAGATAGCCAAAGAGAATCAGAAAATCCGAGAGCTCCTGGGACAAGTGCGCTCTGTAGCGGATGCTGTTCCCGCACAGGCCCTAGCAGCAGTACAACTGGTGACCCAGACCCGAACATTTTTTTTTTTTTTACCAATTATTTTACCAGGTGAGACACACTAAGCTGAAAGCTTGTTTGCAGGTGCAACCTGGGAGCACGAGGAAGTTAAGTGACTTGCTCAGAGTCACACAGTATGCACCTAGGGGGCTGTGGGATTCAAACCCAGGTCTCCAGATTTGCAGCTCAGAGCCTTAACCCACTGCACCATACTGCCTCCCCATACTGCCATACATGTCATGGGGATACTGGAAGTACAGGCCTTCAGGCTTATACAGGCCTGAACCCAGAAGTTCCTCCCTATATAGCATCAGTGCAGCATGGCGAAGTGATTCACAAGAGTCAGGCCCAACCCCTCCATGCTCCCAGCAGTACAGATTGACAATTACAGGCTCCAGTCTGGATTGTAAACAAGCTGGTCTTGGATACAAATGGAAGGCCCTGCACTGAGGCCAAGGTCGGGGGCTGCCTACTAGTAGTCTTGTTAGATACAGGTGCAGCTGTATCTGTATTACATGATGAACCTCCAGACACATCACCTTGGTCCACCAGACAGAGGACCAACATGTCAAGAGTTGATGGTACTAGGCTACCTGCATACCGCTCTCTACCCTTACCGGAGAGCTAGGCCCTCTAAAGGCCTCACACACTTTCCAACTGATGGTAATGCCTGATCATCCTAGTATCATAGGACCTGACTTCCTTGCACCACACGGTTGTCTGGTTGATCTAGCCAACATGCTACTGATACAGATTCAGGGTCAATACCATATCATATTCTGCCTGCAACAAAGTTTTACTGTGTGTGTGTGTGAGAGAAGCCGTTTTTGCTGGACTTTATATAGTTATGTGAGAAGCTGTTTTGTGCTGTACTTGAAATATCTTTGTGCCAAAGCTCCCCCTGCAATTAAGAACTTGAATCAGCTGTAGAAGCTAAACCGGCAGCCAGTGAGAGGGGCGTGGACCAGAGGCTTGTGATCTTGCAGTGGAGGAGGGACAGTCAGCATAAAAGGGTGCTTGCAGCTACTGTTTAAAAGGTACCTGACTTTTTTTCATTCACCACATTCTGCCTGCAACAAAGTTTTACTGTGTGTGTGAGAGAAGCTGTTTTTGCTGGGCTTTACATTGTTATGTGAGAAGCTGTTTTGTGCTGGACTTGAAACATCTTTGTGCCAAGGCTCCCCCTGCAATTAAGAACTTGAATCAGCTGTAGAAGCTAAACCAGCAGCCAGTGAGAGGGGTGTGGACTGGGTGCTTGTGCTCTTTGCAGTGGAGGAGGAGCAGTCAGCATAAAAGGGTGCTCACAGCTACCGCACGAGTGCCACTCGGCATCAAAAATTTGTTTGTAGGTTTAGTGAAGGGCTGAGTTCTTTAGCTTGATGTTTGGATTTACAGATTGAGAACTATTTGTAGTAATTAAATATTCAAACTCTCACTCAGATTTAAAAGTCCAAGCTTGGTGAGTGTAATACTGAATTTCAATTGTTTTAATTACTATCGATGCAGAATTATGTAATGTACTGTGTCCTAATTGTGATACTTATTAATCAATGGAAGAAGACCGACTGTTGGGATCGGGGGGTCACACCATCACCTGCAAGGCAGCAAGAAAAAAATATGTTGTGGCATTTACTTATGTTGTCAGGTTCAGAACTTATTCATAGAACCAGAAGAAATGGATTCTCTAGGCAGTGGAGATTATTTAATCAGGTTAGAATCCAATGTTTTTCACCTAGAAAATCCCACTTAAAATTAACTACACCATTTGTTTGCAGTATAGTAATACTGCTTGCAGGTGATGTGGAGATAAATTCCGGCCCCAAAGGAGTCAATAAACAAATTTAAAAATTTCACTTGAAAATGCAAGTAGTTATAAACAAGATGCATGAATTTCAAATATGGACTAAAGTTATGAACCAGACGTGATAGGATTAACTGAAACATGGTTATCTCAAAACATACAGGATAAGGAAATATTAATGGATGGTTATAATCTTTTTAGATTAGATGCAGAAATAGGGGTGGTGGGGTTCTTTTATATATCACAGAGAAACTGGGTTTGGGAGAAGTTGTTTTTGAGGGTAATTTAGAGGGAATTGAATGTCTTTGTGTTAAATTTGAAAAATTGCAGCTCTTAATTAGTATAGTAGATTCCCCTCCAAAAGTAAATACTACCAAGTTTGAATTATTGGCATCTAAATTAGCATTATTGTCAGATAGTAAAGATGTAATACTAATTGGTGATTTCGACGCTGCTTGGGGCAAGCCAAGGGGATTAAAATTGGAACAAAGTTTTGAGATATTAAATGTCAATCAAATAATAAATCAAAGTACTAGGAAAAGTGGGGTTAAAAGTCAGGGGAGTATTTTAGACTTGATTTTTCTGTCTAGGAGCTTTCATGTCGAAAAATGTTTGATTTTACCTCCAAATTTGGGGGATCATAATCCAGTATACTGTATTGTGTTGTAAAAGATTTAAATCAAATAATTGAGGAAGAAAAGATTACCCTAAAAAGAAACCTTAAGAACTATCACACAAATAATTTTGTTTATGATTTAAAATTGTATAGAGTGAGGAAGATTAAATTTAATTCCAGATGTAAATTTGGCAGTTGAAGAATTTTCAAAAACTTATTTAGAGGCCTGTAATAGGCATGCACCATTTAAAAAAACTAAAACAAAGAAAAAGCATCTTCCATGGAGAAACGAATATTTGAAAAAGAAAATTCGTATCAGAAATAGAATCTGGAAAAGAGCAAATAAAACAAAAAGGGAGAAATACTGGGTTAATTTCAAAATTAAGTGAAATGAATGCAAAAGGTTAATTAGATCTGCAAGAAAAAAAATTTACAACATTAAAATTGAGACAACTCATGATCCTAAACAATACTGGAATATGATAAAAGAATTGGAAAACCCTTTGAGAGTTAAGTCTTGTATAAAAATGTCTAATAATAAGGACGAGCTCCTTGACTCAAAGAAAACAGCCCAGTTATTGAATAAATATTTCTTAACATTGCCTGATATTACCATCCCAGCTGGTTCACAAATGCAAACAGATTTACTAAATAAAGAAACTAATAATGAAAACTGTCCTCTTTTTTATTTAAAAAAAAATAAAAATCTCGGAAGTTAGGTGGGAGATCTTAAAATTAAATAAAAATAAATCATATGGTATGGACAATATTGAAGGGAAATTTATTAAAGATGCAGTTGAAGTCTTATCACCAATACTGACTGATTTATTTAAAGTTTGATGGAAAATGTTTTCCCTCTATCTGGAAAATAACCAAAACAGTACCTATATTTAAGGGGGGATTCAAATGACCCCTCAAACTACAGACCAATAGCAATCCTCTCCATCCTCTCTAAGTTAATGGAATGAATGGTGTTTGACCAGTTGTATAGTTACTTAGAAAAATATTCAAAATTGACTAAATACCAACATGGCTTTAGGGCAGGTTATTCAACTTGCACTGCGCTCATGGACTTTGTTGATAAAGTGGCAGTGGCCTTGGATAAGGGAGAGCCCATGGGTACAGTGTTTGTTGACCTCTCCGAAGCCTTTGATTTGGATGACCACCATTTATTGTATGAGAGGATGGAGATGATTGGTATAGTCCCTAGGTCATTATTATAGTTTAAATCATATTTGAGTCAAAGAAAACAGCAAGTAGTAATAAATGATCCATTTTCTGAAGCAGGTAGTATACTAAGAGGTGTCCCTCAAAGTTCAATTTTGGGGCCATTATTGTTTTTGTTATATATTAGTGAATTACCTACCAAAATAAATAATACACAGATCAGGTTGTATGCAGATGATACATTACTTTTAGCATCAGCCAAATCTCAAAATGAAATGATGGTTAAATTACAGATGGATTTTGATGTTCTACAGGATTGGTTTTCCAGCTCTAAATTAGTGATAAAAAAACTCAGGTTATGTTTTCAATAAAAAAACAAAGTTTAATAAAAAACAGATCAGAGAAAGTGAAATACTAATGAGGAATGGGAAAAAAATTGATAATCACAGATCAATATAAATATTTAGGTGCAGAGATTGATTATACTTTATCTTTCTCAGCTTATATTAATAATACAATAAAGAAAATTAATAATAAGATAGGGGCACTACATAGGTCTTCAAGGATATTAAATCTACAAACCCGGAGTTTAATTGCAAATCAATTAATAATGCCTGTATTAGAATATGGAAATATGGTGTATAATTTTGCAGGTCAGACACATTTAAATAAATTAGTCATATCATATAATCAATTGGCAAGATTTTTCCTGAACTGTAGCTATAATACTCATCATTGCATTTTGTATAAAGACCTAAAATGGGATAGTTTATCAGTACGATTTAAAAAACAATATTCAGTATTTATCTATAAAATAATAAATGGGATGATTGATGGAAATGTGGAACTGCCTTCTGTTAGTAAATATTATCCATATCTTTTAAGGGATGTAAAGCATAGAGGTTACACTTTTCCAAAAACTAATACAAGCTATGGTACTATGACACTTGAGGCTCAGACTGCAAATATTTGGAATAATATTCCCCCTGAATTAAGGAAAGCAACTAAACTATCCCAGTTTAAATTAGGATTGAGTACTGTACTTTATGATGAACGTACTTGTTTGTAAAATGTGGATAAATGTGTTAGTTGTTGGTCTGATTGAAGATTTTTGTGTTGTATAATGTCAAAAATGATTTATTAGTTGTTTTATGTAGTCTGAATTTTTGTATGTTATATTGAATGTAATTTGTTCTTGACACAAGGCAACTTTGAAAATAGGTCTATGACCTAAAGTTTGCTATCCTGTATAAAAATAAACATTTTTACTACTACTACTACATTTTGATCCCTGATTCACATGTTGTGGTGACAATCTCTGCCAATGACAAGGAGTGTGACGTCATAGATTTGTTCAAAGGTCATGAGCTTTTCCCAAAGCTTCTCCCCATTTTGCAATGACATCTGGAGGTGTTTGCAATTAACAAACATGACTGTGGCAGAATGCACACCATCATCGAAGTGCCAGGCCCAGCACATGAGAGGCAAAGGCAGTATCCTTTTCCAGCTGAGGCTTTGCCTTCTCTTAGAGAAACAATCAAGGAATAATCAGAACTTGCATTTCTACTGCTAACTCTCCAGTATAGCCCGTGAAAAACCCCACAGGCACCTGGAGACTTACTATTGACTACAGGAAACTGAATCAGGTCACCCCCAGTTGTTTCCCAACTGTGGCATCAGCACCCGATGTGCTATGACTCTTGACCCCTGACCTGAAATGGTTCAGTGCCCTGGATATTTCCAATGGTTTTTGGTCATTACCATTGGCCCTTAAGAGTCAATATAAGGTTGCCTTCACCTTTGAAGGAAGACAGTACACGTGGACTTGCTTGCTGCAAGGATTCCATAATAGCCTGTCCCTGTTCCATCTGCACATGATGGACGCCCTCGAGAGTTTCTCTACTGCCCAATGTCTCTTGTAATATGTGGATGGCCTGTTGCTGCCAATAGCCACACAGGAACAACATCTGGATCTCTTGGACGAACTACTGACTCTCATCCAGAGAGCAGGCCTGAAATGCAATCCAGCAAAAGCACAACTATGTCAGAAAGAAGTACTCTTTCTGGGTCTAAAAATAACTGACCAAGGCCGAAGCCCTACCTGGCAAAGATACAGGGATTGCAAGACTTGCCATTGCCTACCAGCGTGGCAACTCTTCAAAGGTTCCTAGGTATGGTGAATTATTCAAGAGATTTTATTTGTGATTTTGCTCAGAAAGCTACTCCTCTGTATGAGCTACTCAAAAAGGACATCCCATGGACTTGGGGTCTTATACTCACCCAGGCTGTGATGTCACTGAAGCACGCCCTGGCCTCCGCCCCAACTCTGGTCAACCCCAATCCAGCACTACCATTCCATCTGGAATATGGCACCTCTGACATTGCCATGTCAGCAGTGTTGGCCCAGAAGGTTGATGGCACTCTGAGACCCATTGCATATGCATCACAGCCTTTGTGAAAGCAACCTTTTGGCCACCTACTGGGCTGTCAAGCACTTCCTGTATATCATTGGGTACTTTCCACTGATCATTAACACCAATCATACCCCAGCTACCTTTCTGCTCTCAGACAGAGTGAAGGATGGGTCAGTCTCCAACACCAGACTGACACACTGGTCACTTCTTCTTCAAGATAGAGACACACAGGTACACCCGACAAAAATTCCATCTATGCTGGCTCATGGACTCCCTTTTCCAAGGAGAACCCCATGACCGTACACTGCAGTCACCTGATCTTCCAGATCCAGGTCCTTTCCTCCCTGCCACGCCACAAATACTTGACAACACCTCTTTGTGTCACGTCTTTACTGATGGTTCAGCATCCTACTATTAGGGAGAACAAACTGCAGGGATGGGCATTCTAGTGATTTACCCTTATGGGAATACTATTAAAATATCTAAGCGCTGCACTGTAGCATCATCACAGTATGCAGAGATGGCAGGGGTGGCCTGTGCCCTCGAGTTCATCCAGCATGGGACCAAGGATACTATCATTTTTACTGACTCTAACTGGGTTTGTTGTTCTGTTACAGAATTTCTCCCTTTCTGGCAGAAGAACTCCTTCCTCTCCTCTGATGGCAGCCCAGTGAAGTACAAGGAATTGGTAATATACATACATTCTCTGGCACAACAATTTTCACACAAACTCTATGTACATAAAGTCAAAGCTCATTCTCTATATGACCCCTATCATGCTTTCAATGACACACCAGACACCCTTGCTAAGGAAGGGGCCCGAGGGGGGGACATCTGGATGATGGACCATCCAGAGGCCAATGTGGCAGTACAAATTTGAAGCACTCAGGAAGAAAGCTGAACCCTTCCCCCCCTTGGACTTCTCAGCAGCCCAACATGTTGATACTGAACTCAAAGAAGTGTTCAGATTCCTTGACAAGAGTACCGAAGAGAAACTTCCTACACATAACCCTTACCGGAGGCATGAAGGTAAGTTACACTTGTCACCAGATGACAAGCTTATCTGGTACCAACCAGATGATTCCACCACCAAGTTGTGGGTGGTCCCCAGACACCTCAGGTCTGACTTCTTGGACCAAGTGCATGACACACCCACTGGTGGACACCAGGGAGTGGAAAATACTCTCCAAAGGCTTAAGACCACCACCCGGTGGCCTGGTGTCACCAAAGATGCTAAATAGTACACAGACAATTGTCTTGTTTGTGCGCAAAACAACCCCGTCCCTACCAAGTGAAATGCCAAACTCTTACCACACTGACACTCTGGCCCTTGGCATGCCATACAGATTGATTTTATTGGCCCCCTGACCAACACCAGCAGAAATAACAAGTATGCTCTTGTGGTAACTGATCTCTTCTCTAAGTGGGTTGACGCTTTCCCCACTAAGACATGCACTGCTAAGATCACTGCCAAAATCCTGATGGAAAAGATTTTCTCCAGGTGGGGCCAACCTCTCAAGGTAGACTCTGACAAAGGAACCAGTTTTACGGTGAGTTGATGAAAGAATCCCTTGAACTCCTTGGAGTTCAACAGAAGTTCCACATACCTTACCACCCCCAATCCTCAGGTCAAGTAGAAGGAGCCAACAGATGGATTAAGCAAATGTTTTCCAAATTCATTGAGGACAATCCCAAAACCTGGGACTTCCTATTGCTGTTACTCCTTATGGCAATTAGGGGAACACCCTCAGCCACTACCCAGCTCCCACCCTTTGAGATGATGATGATTGGAAGACAGATGAGATTACCTGAACACCTGTTGTTTGACCTGCACACCCCACTGCAGACCATGTCCCAGATATTCAAACTGCGCCAGGCCGTGGTGCAAGCTTGGGCGCAGCGCAACTTGGCTGCGCAGGGGTGTGGACTGGGCGATATTCAACCGAGCTGTGCCATGGCACAGCATCATTGAATATCACAACCTGGCCACCTGCATTGTGCATGGCGCAGTGGCACTGCGCCAGTGCAAGTGGCCAGAGTGGAGCATGGGGATGCGCTAGTGCAAGTTCCATTGCGCTATGCGCAGCAACCACGATATTCAACACTTGACATGCAAATGGGGCAATAATGTATGCAAGGCACAAATGGGGCCATTTGCATGTCATTATGGCCCCATTTGCATGTAGGTGCACCGATCCCTGACCACTTGCACCTGGCGCCCTGCCAGGCAGCAGCCTTTGGGGACCGATGCCCCCTGCGGCTGGCAATGTGCTCCACAGCCCGATCGCGGGCTGCAGTAAAAAAAGGAAAATCACAAATCCCTGGTGGTCCGGTGGACTGCTATCTACCCAATTGCGGGCATTTGTAATAAAAAAGATTAATCTGTCCAATAACCCTGGTGGTCCAGTGGACCGCTATCTGCTCGATCATGGGCATTTGTCATAAAAATAGCTTACTCTGTCCAATATCTCTGGTGGTCCAGTGGACTGCTAACTGCCTGATTACGGACATTTGTAATAAAATGATAGCCCCAATATCCCTGGTGGTCCAGTGGACCGCTGTCTGCCCGATCGTGGGCTAAGTAATAAAATGATAGCCCCAATATCTCTGGTGGTCCAGTGGACCGCTGTCTGCCCAATCGCGGGCTAAGTAATAAAATGATAGCCCCAATATCCCTGGTGGTCCAGTGGACCGCTGTCTGCCCGATCGTGGGCTAAGTAATAAAATGATAGCCTCAATATCCCTGGTGGTCCAGTGAACCGCTGTCTGCCCGATCGCGGGCTAAGTAATAAAATGATAGTCCCAATATCCCTGGTGGTCCAGTGGACCGCTGCCCGCCCGATCGCGGGCTAAGTAATAAAATGATAGCCCCGATGTACCTGGTGGTCCAGTGGACCCCCACTGAATCCCACCACCTCGCTCCCCCCAGTCAGCCGGTGGGCGGCAGCACACCCACCTGGCCGCGCGCCGCCCGGCTGACGACACCGTCGGTGAAGCTGTCGCCCATTGGTTGACAGCGTGAGCCAATGGGTGTGCAGCCCAGATTGTACTACATTCCTGGAATGTGTGTACAGTACTAGCTGCACGCCATTGGCTCACGCTGAATCAATGGGCGACAGCCCTACCAACAGTTTCAGTCAGCGGGCGGCAGGCGGGTGGAGTGCTGCCACCCGCTGGCTGACCGGGAGGGGAGTGGAGCGGTGGGATTCAGTGGCAGGTGGGGTGGGGGGTCCACTGGACCACCAGGGATATTGGGGCTATCATTTTATTACTTAGCCCACGATCGGGCAGGCAGGTCCACTGGACCACCAGGGATACTGGGTCTATCATTTTATTACTTAGCCCTCGATCGGGTGGGCAACAGTCCACTGGACCACCAGAAATATTGGACAGCAGTCTATTTTTCTTGCAAATGCCCATGATCGGGCATACAGTGGTCCACTGGACCGCCAGGGATATTGGACAGCAGTCTTTTTTTTTTTTTTTTACAAATGCCAGTGATGGGGCATGGAGGGGTGCGCCAGTTGCAGCCAGGTTGGTGGCCACACTAGGGTGGCAGCTGCCATGTTGCACCTAAAATGCGGCAGCTCACGTGGGTGGCCATCAGTTGTTCCTTTATTGAGGGGGATCAACTTTGTGCTGGCACAGGTATGGGTTGCGCATGCATGTTCTGCACATCTCGGTCTGAATTTTGGGCTGTGCAGGGTACGCACAGGTACACCCCCCCCCACCTGCGCCTGCATACATTACTGATGCACTCCAGCGCATTGGGATTTGTGCCGCACACTTTTCCCTTTTGAATATCATGCCGGGGTGCATCAGTGGGTTGCGCATGGTGATCTGGGCCCATGTGTCTGTAAACCAATATGTGGAGAAACTCAGAAAAGACCTCATACACACACACTTGTATGCTGTCAACTGCATGGGCAAGGCCCAGCAAAAATCCGAAATACAGTTTGACAAACATGCACAAGAAGTGGATTGGCAGGTTGAAGATAAGGTAATGGTACTCTGATTTGCACATCCCACCCATTCCTTCTCCAACAAGTGGGAAGGCCCATACCCTACTGTCAACAAGCTCAGTCCAGCAGTCTATCAAGTTAGACTCCTGTATAACAAAAAGTTGACTGACAAATGGTTACATGCAAACCAACTGAAATTGTATAAAGGAGCTTAATTACTTTTCCTCACCCCACTGGGCGGAATAGTACTAACTTACTAATGTTTGATTTTGCTTTACAGATACACTGACAAGATGGCTATATTGTTCCATTATCTCTTCATCTCAGGAGTTATCCCCTGCATCCAAAGCATGGTACCGAACCTCCTACCACACCTTGATCATCCAGCATCTCCTTCAGAGGGCGTATCCATCAATATACTCTATAGTCTGATTACTGTCCAGGAAAGTTCCGATGCTTACCTCACTGCCTCGGTTGTTGCTCCTGATAAATCTACCCTACAAATTGAGTGGCAAACCACATCGCAAGGACAAATTCTCCCTGTGGCCAAATTCTCCAAAGGAACTTTCCAGGGTTGGCCCAATGCTAAATTATCCCCAAATGGTTCTCTGCCCTTGTTACAAACTGCATTAAGACATTTTGGTTTGTACAACATTACTGCCTTAATTGATCCTTCGTACTGTAATTCTTTGTCTAAGGATTCTGCTCAAAAATTTTGTGCTGTACACCACATGGCTTCTGCAGCCATGTGTCTCTCTGGGTTACCATCCACTCCTGATGATCAAACTCATAAACGTAAGATACGTGAAGTTGACAGTTCTGATGTCACAGGTACAACAGGTACTGTCACAGGCCTTTTTGGTACAGCTATGTCCATTTAGAATAAAGCAGACCTTGCTGCTGTCAAAGCTCATTCTGCTAAGTTCTCCACTGGCCTGGTTAACAATATACTACCCCCATTATTGCATGGTGTGGATGGCCTTAGTCAGGAAGAATGATACACAGTACACAACATGCATGACATTGCTAAGGCATTCACTGATTCAAAAGACAAGATTAACGCACTCATACAACAAAACAAAGAAGCAGATAAACAATACATTGCTAGAGAACTTCTCTGCTCTGCCTATAGCTCATACATCATCACTACCATCAATAATCTCTTCCATGATCTAGAATCTGGAAGGATTCCTGATATCATACATGACAGACGCAGTTCCAAATGGTAATGTCCAAGATGTAAAACCCCTAGCTGTATTGCTATGTGTATGCAATAAACTCTAACCATTCCTCTTTCCACAACTAGGAACTTGGGGTTTGTGACCAGACACCCTAACACTGGTTCTTGTTTTACTACTAAGAAATGTTCCATAAGAGATATTATGTTTGTTTCTTTTACTGTTTCTTTACCATGTTTTGATCCCACTACAGCCTTGTTCGACAAGCTTGCACTGGAACACTCCCTTGAGTATTTGGATGAAGACATCTACAGAGAACACCTGGATCTACCACCTCTACTGGTTTTCCATCCTTTCCTGGATGCCTGGGTGGCTCCGCACACAGACTGCTGTGCAAAGAAGCAATAGATTTACTTGTGCCGATGTGATGTATTTGATGTTACTCAACCTGTTTGTGGTTATTCTCCAGATAGCATTGACTGGACTTTTACCATGGATGATGACATCACCAAGAATGGCACAGATTCCTTGGATTTGACTTTCGCTCCGGATAAGCTCTACCAATCATATCATGAGGAGGTTCATCGCCTGTCAACATGGATTTCAAAGACGGCCTACACCTGTCCTGTCCAGTTACAAAAGTGGAGACTCCCTACCATTCGCTCTCAGTATAATTCTGATGGGGAATATTGTGTGGTAACTAACTTTAAGAGCTATACTTATGGATCTGTGACATGTGTTATTGATAACCCAATTTTTGTTTTGTACCCCACCAGAAGACTGTCATTGGACATACCGTCATAACCCCCATCCCCCTCATAGATGCAGACTTCATTGATGGTAACCCCGATTATCTGCTCACACTGTCTGACTACTTACTATATTTTAATGTACACATAGACCCACTCACACTTACATTAAAATCACTTTTAGACAGGAAAAACACACACACTTCATCCACATCAGCAATAATATGACCAAGGCCAATGAAGCTATCCTCTCACTGATTAATGATGGTGACATGAATGACGCATTGACTAACACCCGGTTGGAAATTACTTTTAAAAGTTTTGTTATTATACAAGCATTTTTAATCTTCATTTTGATTATCATGCTCTGCTGCCTATGGCGCACACTGTGCCAACACCGTAAGCAGCTCGAGTTCCTTTACAAAGCTTGCGCGTCGGGTTTGTAAACAACCACTGCTCTCTGGCCTTTCCCTAGATTTGCCTGTGTTGCCCTTGGAGGCAACAAGGGGGGGAATGTTACGCAAGGTCCCTTCACCCTAAATGGTACCCTCTGAGGTACACCGTAGACAGCTAGTGCTTAAGCATATGTTATACTAACATATAGGGCTAAGAGCATCTACCATACAAGAGTAGATGTCAGGATATGTGTGCATATTGTTGTAATACACTTTGCTTGCTAATACATATATTCTCCTATGTATTTTCTGTGTATTTCTTACTTGTAAGATGCCAAGGCACCTGTGTCCTTGGGAATAATTATGATATGTAAGTCAGCACTGCTACCTTTTGGTGATTTGTACTACTACTACACTGAGTTATGTAAGACTCTGTATAAGAACTCTTGTTTCACAAATTGATGACTACTACAAAATTGCATAATGTTATTTTGGACCGTGGAGCCTCCTCTAATTTAGCCAACAGGGCTCATCTCTGTAACTAGAAATGTTTCTGTCTTACAGTAACCATAGCAATTATCATAGTTATATAATGTGACACACTAGTCTTGTACCTCGGAGATCCCAAGAGACACAAAGAAATCTCGAGGTATAGGCAATGCTAAGCACTGGCTCCCAGTTCATATTGGTAAGAACTGCTTAGGGCAACTCTGATTTTATCCTTTTTGGTAGTAATAAACAAGTTTATTACTCTTATGCAACATGTCTGTGATTACTTGCATTCCCAATATTGCCAAGGACCTGAAAGTGAGGTTTAGACTTCCTGACACGGGGGTGCCCAATCCCATCAGCTCCACTGCCCCCCCAAACAGCCTTCCAGGTGCCACGCTGGGAGCCCACCCCAGTGTGGCAAACCTCTCTATGGCTGACGGGGGTGCCCAATCCCCGTTGGCTCCACTGGCCCCCCTTAAAAAAAAATTCCAGCTGCCACGCTGGGAGCCCACCCCAGCATGGCAAACGTCCCACATCATCTTCCTAAAAGGAAAAAAAAACCTAGAAAGAAAAAAACTGTCCCTTGCTGACTGTCTTGACCCCCACACCCACCCTCTGCACACCCTGCCTCCACACACTCCCCTCACTCCACACTTATCTCTGGAGTCCAGTGCGACGATCTTCGGTGGACTAGAAACACGTCTGCACTCTTCAAAGTAGACTGCGAATTGAGGAAATGCCGGTAAGCTGTATAATGGAATAAATAGGGTTTTTTTCAACTTTGATTCATATCGCAGGCTTTTTTGGAATTTTTTTACCAAATTTTCAACATGGGTTTTTTAAGACCCCACCTCATGAATTCTTGCACTGTCATTTTGTTATTCAGTCCCAAAAGGTGATTTTGCGGTCACTGCGTGAAACCAGGTTTTGGGACTGGTGTATGAAATGACAGTGTCACAGTTCATGAAGTAGGCTCAAAACCCTATGTTGAAAATTTGAGGAAAATTCAAAATTACTGTTTTTATTGGCGTAGTGCTATGCAGTTCCTATGCACGCTCATAGGCTTGAATTTTAATATTTGCACTCAGATTTTCAACATTGCCATTTTGCCACACCTCCTTATGAACAGTACAGCTGTCATTTTTCACATCTTACCCAAAATGTGTTTCTGCATGTAATGCACAATGGCGAGTCGGTGTGAAATCAATGTTTGGGACAGATTAAAAAATCACAGTGACAGTGTTCATGAGCAGAGGTCTTAAATGGCTATGTTGAAAATTTGGTGACAAAAGTCCATAAAATGACTGTAATATGAGAGCATTTAGCTTGTTTCCATGCGCCTGTAAGTTCAAGTGAATTGTAATATTTTCAGTCCAGATTTTCACCACTGGCATTTTTCCACACTTCCTTATAAACAGTACATCTGTACTTTTTTACAACATGGCCGAAATGTGTTTTCACACTTTCTTCGCAGAAATGCACGGTCACTGTGGGAAATCACTGTTCGGGACAGATTAAGAAAATTACAGTGACACTGTTCATGAGAGAAGGTCCCAAAATGCCTGTGTTGACAATCTGCTGTAAAAAAAAAACAACTAATTACATTAAGGTTGTGCGTTGTACAGTTTCTACACACACTCGTGACTTCACCATTTTTATTTTTACTATTTTCACTTCAGATTTTCAACATTGCCATTTTTTACACCTCTCCATGAAAAGTACAGTTGTCATTTTTCACATCCTGTTCGACATGTGTTTTCACACCTGTGGTGCCAAATGCCATAGCCACTGTGCAAAATCAGCTTTCGGCTAACAAACTAATATTGCCACTTTTCATAAGGTGAGGTTCACAAAAAACCCACGTTGAAAATTTGGAGTGAAAATACCAACAAACGCCTGAGGAGTTAGGGTTTCTGACCATAACACCCCACCCTGTAGAGAGTGACAGGCATCAGGGGTGTGACTTGGGATTGTCACCTGTAATGCTCATTGGTATGAGCACCCCCCCCACCCTGCAGCCAGTGAGAGGCATTGAGGTGTGCCTTGGACTCTTCGGCCGAAAAGTTCACCCCATTCTCCTATACTGCACCAACCTCACCGTATTTCCTGATGGAATGGGGTAAGCATAAGGGCCAAAGACCCAAGGCACACTATGACACTTGTCGGTGTCTGCCGGGTAGGGTGTGGTGAAATGGCGTGGCCGTTATGCCTGACGACCCAAAGGCACACCTCACCAATGCCAATAAGCAAACATTCGGCATTGACAAATGCTTGTTTTTTATTATTGCCATTCCATTTTTGTGAAATCTGTATTATAGCAACCTGTTTTTTTTTTTGTAAAGTGACCAAAGTATTTGTAAAACAACTGCTTTGTTTCTTTGTTTTTCCAGCTGGGGCTCATAGACTGTAATAGTAAAGAAATAATGTGAACAGGAATAATTTAAAGTTAATTTCAATGAAAGTCAGAAACATCACTAGATCCACATCTGGAAGACAATCCAGATTTTTGAAGTCCAAAATAGTACCCCTACCCCCAACCGAGTCCCCAGTTTCAGAAGTCATTATAGTGAGAAGCCAGTTTTTAAGCAGTAAAAATTAAATATTATACAATGGCAAGAAAGAATCCTGGCTCTTGACTGACCATCACAGCAGGGATGTTATCCTGGCATAACATCCCTGCTGATAATATCATTGAGGACCTTGAGCACTGCCTGCATCTTTTCTTAAAAAAATATTTTAAAACACTAAATAAAATAACATTTTTCTGTATAAACAACAAGCCATTGTATGATAGGAATAATGCCCTCCAGGGTGGGTGTTATGTTGGGATAACATCCCTTCTCGGGTGTTGGACGCCCTCAGCCAGTGGCCTCGGGCCCAACCTCCCGAGGTGGGATATCCCAGCATAACACCCACCTTGTCAGGCATTATTCCTTTATTATTGATATAGTGCCCTTTTATTCAGAAACATCAACTGTTGCTGACTTTCACTGAAGCCAGAATGGATGTCACCCAGTATTCTTTGTTCCCCTTTTGGGAGGCCAGTACTTCACATCCTCTTTCCTCCTTTATTCTGAACATAAGAACATGTCGGCAGAAGGGGACTGTATGAGCCATCTAGTCTGCCTAGGAATGCTTGTATCTTATTTTTTTTATTCTTTTGGGTAAATTTTGTGTTGGGCTAGACGCTCAGGCGCCTAACCCCCCCCCCCACTCACCCAGTCTTTGTTGTGCAAATTTTACAATTTAGCACCTCTTGCAAGCCACTGCCTGCAAGTGCTACTTCTGACTGCCCTCTCCTCTGTCCCCTCCCTTCTAGCCGGCCCTGCCCTCGAGGACACACAGACCGTAGGGGCTCCGAGCCGCCAGCGGTCGGGCGGCCACCACACAGCCGAGAGGGAACCAGGAGGCCGGGAGAAAGCCAGAAAGGTGCGGAAAGCCGCAAAATTTTTGCCTGCCCCCCCACCCCCTTTCAGGGTGTTTCTTTTATAAACACCTTCCCGTCAAATCTCATCCCCGCCCATAGCTATTCTCCTAGCCAATTCCCGAGCTCATTTCTTCGCATCACCTTAGCCTTTCCTACCCTCCACCATGCTACAGCGCCTATTACTGCTGCTTTGCCTCTCACCTTCCTTGGATCCAGAAGAGATAACTGTTGGAACCCATACCGAGGTGCTTAGGGCGACCACTCAACACTGTCCCCCTCTACTGTCCCCAGTGGATGCCCCTAAACTCTACATACATATTTTACCGTGTCTGCATAATAATCCTTGGGGAATCCCAAAAAAAGGCTCACAACCAGTTCGGAACTCCTCTATCCCCCTGCTACCATACTGGCACTACAATTACTCCCTACGCCTGTCCATTAAGCTGGTACTCTATGATAAAATCGACAACCATGCAGCAGGATCATCACCCACTATACATTGGATCCCAAGCAAGAAGAAAAAACTGCCTGACTGCTCACTACTCCTATCGCTTGGTGCCCTCATCAAGCTAATCTTCTTTCTGCTGGTCTGTGTTGGCACATGTGGAAATCAACCCTGGCCCACTGAAGCTCGATCTCTCCAACTAACCTAACCTCCATAAATGGATTGAGTTTTCTTCACATCAATGCCTGCAGCCTCCTAAAAAGTTCTTATCAATACAGGCCTGGGTTGCACACACCTACCTGACTTTCTGGTTATATCTGAAACATGGCTCAAATCTGCAAAAAAAGATAGTGAAATAAACCTTCCCAACTACCAGCTCTTCAGATCTGACCGTCTATCCAGAGGGTGTGGGTAGCCATCTATGTCAAAGCAAACATCTCTGCATCCTGCCTCAATTCTACATCACAACCAAAGGAATTCAATGCTTGTCAATTAAAATAACCCTTCCACCATCATCCTTTCAACTGATTGGTTGCTATAGGCCCCCCTCTGCAGGCCTCAAACTCCTATCCCACCTTGGATCTGTCTAACCTGGGCCCTGAAGACACCATCATATTAGGAGACATGAACTTGAATTGGCTGTCTAATGCATCTGCACCCCTGGTAACCTTCTGTGACACCTATGGATTCTCTCAATTAATCAAAGAACCAACAAGGATCAACCCAAAGAATATTCTCAACAGCACACTCCTGGATATTATGTTGGTAAATAAGCCTCATCATTATCCCTATGCAGGAGTACTATTCAGTGACATAAGTGACCACTGTCCCATAGCTGCCATTAGATCAACAATCAAGCCACCCAATCCTGCAAAATTCCTCCCACGAAGGTCAAAAGAACTTTAATATTTCAGGATATCTCCATGATCTGTGCCATACCCACGTTGGTAAGAATTCATCTCACAGCCTCAATAGAGACAGCTCTTCAAATCTTAAATGATATAATCATAAGTGCCCTCAATTCACATGCACCCCTCACCAGTGTCAGAACCAAACTCAAATCCTTTCGTTGGTTCTCTGCCGATCTCAAATCCGCACTGCTTGCCAGAGACAAACTCTGGAAAAGGGCAAGAAAGACAAAGGACCCAAATGACTGGCTTCAATTCAGAAAAGCCAGAAACTCCTGCACAAAACAAGTAAGAAATGCCAAGGCAGCCTTCTACACAGCTGAACTAGATGCCTCCTATCACAACCCTTCCAGGTTCTGGGGTACCATAAAGGGTATCCTAGGTCAAACTTCTACCCCTGTCTTACCACCCAAAATTCAATTAAATAGTATTGAAATCACCGACAAGCAAAATATCTTGAATGCCTTTAATGATCATTTTACTACAGCTGGCCTGGCTTTCGACTCCTCTCCTGCAAACCTATTAAGATCATCATTAAATCTACAATCTACTGAGGGACAAAAGGTTGCTTCCACATTCTCATTCAAATCAATATTCTTCAAAGAAGTAGAAGACCTTCTACTCCAGCTAGATACTACCAAAAGTGCAGGTGCAGACTCCCTGGATCCCTACTTTCTAAAAGTAGCACTGCATGCCTTAACCGCCCCCCTCACCCACCTCTTCAATCTATCACTTGCCACTGGTTCTATCCTCAATATGGAAAACAGCTCAAGTGTTTCCATTATAGGTAGGTGATCCCATGGACCTCAATAATTATAGGCCCATCTCCATCTTACCAGTACTATCTAAGATGCTTGAGAAGCTGGTAAACTCTCAGTTAACTGCCTACCTTGATACCAACAATCTCCTTAATCCAGCTTCAATCTGGGTTTAGATCTATGCATAGCACCATCTCTGCACTAGCAAAAGTCACAAATGACTGGCAGACTGCCCTAGACAAAAGAATAATACCTGTGCTGTGTTTCTGGATCTAAGCAAAGCCTTTGACACTGTGGATCATGAACTTCTAATCTCCCTCTGAACTCCATAGGCCTTGACTCACTCTCTCTAAATGGTTCAGATGCTATCCTCCGGAAGATTACAACTGGTAAAAATGAAGGTGATCTATCTACCTCTAAACCACTCCTAAGAGGTGTACACGAAGGCTCCATCCTGGGTCCCATCCTTTTGCCATTTACATCAACAATATTGATTCCAATCTCTCACTATCTAATATCCACCTTTTTGCAGATGACACTGTACTATATGTGAGCAATCCCTCACCATCAAAAGCCTGTGAGCTCCTACAGTCTGAATTCTCCCTCCTTCAGCACAACCTATTAGAAAAGAAATTATTATTAAATGCCAAGAAAACCAAAGCTATGTTCTTTGCCACCAAGAACTGTTCTTCCACTATCCCATCATTCACCCTCCCACAACTCTCTACCATCCTTGGTGAAAATCTGGAATATGTAGACAAATTCAAATATCTAGGAGTATGGATAGACAATAAACTAGACTATACTACCCATGTTGAAGAGCTCCTGAAAAAGCTAAGACAAAGACTTGGTCTATTCTATAGGATCAAACACTACCTGACCAAAGATTCCAAACAAAGATTAATCCTAGCGTCATTCCTGTCCCTCATTGATTATGCAGACTTCCTCTATGGTCATTGCTCCCTCTCCCATCTAAACAAATTAGACACCCTGTATCATAGAGCTATTATATTCATTACTGACCTTCCCTCTAGCACCCACCATTGCTCTCTCTACAATGCAGTCAGTTGGACATCCCTGCAACATAGAAGAAAAAAAAATGCTGCTATCTGGATCTACAAAGCTCTGACAAACAAACTCCCTTCCTACATCTCAGACTGCTTCAACGGATCACTTCCAGGCCCTACACCTTGAGGATCAACAAACTGATCCTGCTGAAGATTCCTATCACCTGCACCGGTATGGAAGAGCTGCAATCAGTTATTCCTGGCACTTATCTGGAACTCTATCAAAAGTCATTGAAACTGGATACACTGATTCCTCTTATATCCTTCAAAAGCTGTACACCAGCCTAATCCCAGATTCGTGCAACTGCTTCCACAAGGCCTAGTCCTCCCACACCCCGCCCCTCCACACCCCCTCTCCTCCACCCCCCTCTTTTAAAGCTCCTCCCTATTCTTCTATCATTCCTCTAGCCCTTCCCCATCAAACCTCATACATATATACCACCCATGTACCATTATCCAAGCCTTATCCCAACTAAACTGTTTGTTTCTCTCCTTTATTAGATTTTAGGTTTACTGTCCTTTGCCTTGTATATATGTAAATATTTGTACATCTATCTCACTCATAAATGATTGTATTTGTGCTTACTCAATATCATGTTTTTGTATACAACTTGTAACCTTTTTGTTATGACCACTCAGGTCCATCTTGTAAATGAGCTATGCTCAATGATGTTCGCCTGAATAAATAAAGATTTTGATTGATTGATTGATTATTTCTAAAACTAATCAATTTCCAAAATGGAGTTTACTGAAGCACTGAATGTGACTTGTGCTCAAAATACAGTAAAAACCTTTCAGGGGTTAGTCTTTGTTCTCTAGGGGCTGGAATTCCTTAGGAAGTTGGGGGGGAGGGGAGATGTAGAGGGAAGTGTTTTAGTCTTTTTTTCCCTTTAAAAGAGAGGGGGTTAATTACTGCCAGATGTTCACTGTAAAACATGTGGCTTCCTTCAGATTAGACCCCCATGTAGTAAGAACGTGTTTCTATTCAGTCATCTTAATGGTTTTGTTTTTATTTAAATCATAAATGCGTAACCCCTAGGCGGCGCTATCTCTAAGGCTACTACCCCTGCCTGTCTCCCAAATGACAGGTTGAAGGGTCTGGGTTCAAAACTGATAAGTACCGGGGTTTCCCAACCCTCAGTAAACACAATATTTTGGTGCCTCCACCCAGAGGAGTAATTACGTGGGTCTCTATCTAGACTGGTATAGCCCTCTGGGGAGCTATAGCCACCCACAGTGCCATCTAGTGACCAGTTACCTTGACACAGCCAATGACCCTTGACAGCATTCAACAGGCAGTTTGCAAGTAACATTAATAATATGCTCACAGTTGTCCCACTTACCAGCAGGGTCTCTAGTTCTGGTGCATGCCCTGCAACCCACTGTAAAGACAGTTTGGCAGTGTAGCATGCACTTTTAACACATTCCATAAAGAGCTTATCTCTTGAAGCCAGGTAATAATAATACACTCACAAGATAGGTTCAAAGCAACACAACAAATCAGATTTATTAAGGGAACGTGAACAGGGAGGATGAGCAAATCTAGGCTGTTCCGATAGACCAGATTAATTAAACACAATTAGTTTAGTCTTTGTGATAAACAGTCCCTTAGCTACTGGGTACCCAGGATCTATACTTACTGGCCAGAATCATTGCCTGGGGTTGCAGCTGATGTTGGGGCCCTTGAAGAAAATCATTATTAAGTTATGCCAGGCAAAACAAAATTATTTGTATCCATGGCTGGCTGGACTAGTCTATTGGAAACCACAGAAACTAAACTGAACAATTAGATGATACCATAGGGAAATTAAGGTGCCTGTTGCAGGGAGCTACCCTGGGTTTACTCACTGTATCAATTGATTCATGATGGCCTGGCAAAATGAAGACCTGATGCTGCTGCACATGGAGAAACTGGGCCATCACGACTCACCTCCTCTTCACAGCCTTTCCTTGAAGGTGGCCACAACCTGCAATGACTTTCTGCGCAGGGGCTGGATCCCCAAAGCTAGTCTCTCGCTGGTAACACTGGAGCTGGCACAAGAACAGGCGGCATGGGCAAGGATGGACCTTAGCCCCAAATTCAACGGAGTGTCTCTGGCAAAGTTCAGTTGAATTGCTGGTGACCCCTCCAGCTGGTAGAGAGTTCAGTCACTGGTAAAGGTAGGCTCCTCTCTGGCAATCAGGAGTCCCAGGACGGTAGACCTTGACCCGCAATAAGCGTTCAGCACGTTTACTTCTGGAAACATCAAACTCTTTGACTCCTCTTTTGGCTCCTGGCCAGTTTGCTATGTCAGCCAATTTACTGAGCAAACCTCTTATTTTGCAGTCAGGTGGTTCCTTGCAATTGATCCCCACTCTGGATCCAGGATGCACACCAGGAAAACTAGGTCTCTCACAGGCTGGATCTCCACAGAGCCCACAAGCTCCTCGGTGGTTCAAGCTGGAGTCTCCCAGGTCTGTCTCAGACCTTAAACTGCCACCAACAAATCTGCAAAAAATCCTGGAATTTGAACAATCCCTCCTAAATAAAGGGAAATCCTTAAACTTTGATTGGCTGCCCAAGCTGTTTGCCACGGTTCTAGTCCTCTTACTGGTTACATTTTGGGTGCCCAAACTTTGTTCCAGTTTAGCTCCCCCAAGTCCTTAGTACTATCTCAAGAGTCTCTAGCCAAAATCCCAGTTCGTGATTGGCTAGAAAGCTGACAAGATGGTGGCTGCAGATAAAGAATCCAAATAATTTATGCAGTCTCACAAGTTCAAAGTTTTGATGCAGCCAGAATAAAATATATATATTTACAGTTTTTCCACACACATGTAGCCCCAACAGTATTGTTTTAAATGAACCCACTCTTGTTTAATTATCCCCTGTACTTTTTCTGTCACTGCTGCTGAAGAATTGTCCCCCCAGGTGTCAGGCAGCAGCTTATGAATATTAATGAGGGCTCTTGAATATGCATTAGTTCCCCATAAATACCCTCACTTAATCTTTATTTAAAATAAATACTGAGGCTTCTCTCTGGCCTCATTTAGGTCACCAGGCCCTATTGAACCGAGGAGGGGCACCAGGACCACTGACCAACTCCCCGCATGACTGCAAATTTGCTGGTCGGCACATTAATGCACTACTTGCGCACACACAGTCGTCAGCTCTTTAGAAAGCATGCCGGTGATTCACGGTTTAAACTTAAGCCCAAAAATGGACTAAAAAAATAAAATGGGCTGCACAGGGAAACCTTTGGGGAGCACCAGAGCACCACAAACACTTGGGCTGGCGCAGAGGAGGAACGGGATACCAGCAGACAAGTGGGAGATATGAGGGGACATGGGGGCAATTAAGCCCCCAAGCGGTGGGGTTACAAATGTGTACGTTTGTATTACAAGAAAAGCAAAGTTGATGAATACGTAACTGATCCATGGTTTAAAGTCAGTTGACTTCCATTCTTTCAGATACAATAAACTTGAGAAACAAAGCACACTAACTATTGTGAGGATGTGCTGCAGTATATTAAAGTCTGTGTTACAATGACAAGCAGAAATATTGGTACCAGTAAAGAATCAGGGAACTATTCCCATCTGCAATTCATTATACTGCACAGTATGATGTTTCAATTAAATCAATCAATGTTTATTGGAAGGCAAATTCAGAGCAAGGGCTGTCTTTTTCAGAGCTATCAACAGTACATAACACTGACTCACTTATTGGCGGCTCCTGCCACCCACTGCACACACACTCTCTCTCTCTCTCTCTCTCTCTCTCCCCCCCCCGGTCCTTTTTCCCTTGAAATCCCCCCCCCCAACCTTCCACAATAGCTGCAGTGCAGCAAGTGAACATTCAGCATTGACTAATGCTTGTTGCTCTTCCTTTCCTTCAGCAGCAGTAGCGGCAAAACAACATGGGAATTCGAGTACTGCTGACTTCATCTTCAGAACATTCTGACGTGGAGCTGAGAGTTCCACTCCTATCTACTGCTTCTCTCATCTCCAGCCAGTCAACACCAGCAGAGCAAACAGCCAGAGAGGACGCATGGAGTTGAAACAATGAACGAGCCTGTAGTACTCGGTATGATGTACCATGTCAATTGCGTCATGAGCTGGAGGGGTTTACCAATAGCGCTTCAACAGAGCTAGCGCCGACATCCCCTACAGCGATAGCTGCAATGCTGACTACCCATTGTGTACGGGGATGTCAGCGCACTATTCGAGGTCTGTGCCCCAGAACCCCCGGATCTCTAAGATTCTAACTCCAAGTCGGAGTTGGACTGGGGGGAGCAAACACACAGCGAGGCAGTCCCAATTGGCACACAGTCCACCACAGCAACGGGCGGATTTTGCCCGATTCCGGTCGCTGTGGTGGTCTTCACTGTGCTGGAGTCACTGTGGTAATGGTATACCAGCTGGAGGTGCAGAAACTGTTGAACCTCCCCATACAGCTGTAACCCCCCTGTTACCTGGGGTTACAAGAATCCCAGTAAGACCTAGTGGTACGCAGGGAAGGCAGCTTATGAAACGCCAGTTAAATGGATTTCACATTGTCTCACTCTGTTCTCAGTCTCAGCTGAGACTGAGGGATGACATCATTTAGAACTGTTACAGCTGCATAAGCCACACTGGAATGTTGCAGTTGGAGGTTAGAGTAGAATGTTGGGGAATTTAAAGTCAGTCTGTAAGAGTCTGTTGCAGTCTGTAGTAGAGGAAGGAGGTGTTCTGCTGTAAGCAGGCCCTGAGAGCTCTAAGCTCTGTCAAAGAGCTATTATTTTTTGTATAGGTGTGTGTTCTCACCTGAAGAGGAACACAAGAAGAGCCCAGTGAAGTGGTAGAGACCGCTTTCAGTGGTTCAGGGCCCCATCCCTGCGGGGACGGGGGAAGAAATCAGCCTGCTTCCTGGGGCAACCCCCATGGTCCATCTAGGGAAAAAAGAAGCTGCCTGAGTTAAGTTCATGCTGAGGCACCAGAAGTTCTGGACGAGGTTTCTTTGGAGAGAAAACGCCTGTGGGGCACCTGCAACCAGGGGGTGAGTTCGCTCTGCTATAGGGCCAATGTGCTTACACCTGAAACAAGATGAAAATAAAGAGACTGTTACTGTGGGGTCAGGAAAAGACAGCCAAGTACAGTTTGGAAGATGTGGGGGTTGGACTACTTAACTCTGTGGGGGCTCTAGAGAAATGGACACAGCCACTTATTAAGTATGTTCAAGTTCATCACGAATGGGATTTAAAGACAGTAGATTGAATGTGAATACATTTAAAGAGAATCTACACAGCAAAGTGTTTTAAAGGATGAGGTGTTACAGTCCAGAGAAATGGCCGGGTATGAATTATGGGAGCGAGAGGTGGGAGACCCCCCCCCATCAGTAGTAACTAAATTCACCTCTACGGGTTTGCTTTGGGACATATGTTGCTTTCTCTCAGGTACTTGGCCAGTGCCTGAGGAAAGTACCCAGACATGTGATTGCTGAGGAAGATTCCCGTATGGAGCCAGAAGTGCTCATAGGTGGTTTAGGGAGCCACCAGTAAATGTTTACATGCTATATGGAAAGTGTCCAAAGGGCTGGCAAGGGGGCTGAGCCAGGGAAAACCCAGAGCAGCATACAAGTTTGGGTGGTGTGCCCAGTGTGTTTCTGAGCCTGAGGGCTAAAGTGAATGAGGATGTGTTCAGATCTCCATAGATCTGCATTACCAGGAGTGTAGCCCCGTGGGGGTCCATCTATGCTTTGTTTATTCTGTTGGATGTGAATAAAAGCCACACTTTAGAATCCCACTTCTGGTATTGGACATTACAGTTATTGCTTCCTTTGTCTGGAGTTACTTGGGTGCCCCTGTTGCAGAGTAGCCAAACCTAGCCAATGTGCCGAGTGACATATTTCTCCCCGAACCCAGCCCACCAGGTAGTGCTGTCAAGATGGAAATGGCATACCTGGGTGGGGGTTACACAGCTTTATGACTGCCCATAACTTTTTCTAACCTAATATTCCTACTATTTGGTTGAACAAAGTGGGAGATTTAAGGAATGATCCGTGATTGGGTGTGGATTGGGCTGGGATTTACCCACATCTGCCATGGTACCATGCAGCCGTGGGTAAATCCCAGCCCAACCCACACCCGATCATGGGTAATTCCAATTATACAAGTAGGACATATAAGACTAACACAAAAAAAAGTGAAGGTAGAGCTTTTTTGTATTGTACTGTCTATGAAATTGCATATTGGTGTAACCCCACCCTGGCCAAATTGGGGGCTTACCTACAGCCCATTTGATCCATGTCTTGCTCTCTTCCAGGGCACCTCCCAATATGGCCTGCATTTTTTCTGTCCCTCCTGGTCCTTTTCTGCTCTCTTTGGTGGCCCAGTCTAGCCCCAACCATGTCATTCCAGCCCTCTGGGGCTCCAAAAAAGCAAACCACGATCACCCACTTGAAGAATGCCCTTAGGGCAGTAGGGATTGTGCAGGCATGAGCGGCACCTTTGACCTATGACTGCCTAAATTTGCAGTCATCCCGAGAGGTGTTCTGTTGGTCCCAGGATCCCCAGTAGTTAAGTGAGACCTGGTGACCATGGACAGGGCCCTAAGTGGTCGGACTGTTAAAAATGAAAGCGATCCATGGGGTAATGTTGGTCAGGGCTCATGAATACTGATGAGCTGGAGCCCTGATCACATTTACATATTTATGAGGGTTTGTCTGTCCTCAGGGCAGCTGGTGTTTGGCAAACACCGAGAAAGCAAAAGAAAAAGAAATGTTTTAAATAAATAATGTAACTGAAAGTATGTTTAGGGGAAACATGTTTTACAAGGGAGACAGTAATTACATAAAACAAATGCTGCTCCTGGCTGCACCAGTTCTGTTTGAGACTCAGATAAGACAGCCTGCCTGCTGCAAATCTAGCAAGAAAAATATTGGCAGCAGCAACGGGCTTATGGACTGAGCAATTTAGCTAATCTGTGAAGCAACCGCAAGTATTCTATCAGGGCTAATGAACTGTGGGGCATTGGAGCAAATATTTAATTATTTCTGGCTGCACCAGGACTCTGTTTGAGACTGTACCTATTCTGCTTAAGGACTGTGTGTTTACAGCAGCCATTACAAGCAGCCGCAGCCAATCAGAAAGCCAGGATATGAAAGCCAGGATTTGTGGGACATTAGCAAAAGCTCATAGGAAATCACAAAGTACTCATGTGGAACTGCAGGGACTTAATTTCAGGCACCAAAACAGCAAACCAACTGTGCATTGAGTGAGGTTCATGCATTATTCATTTTTTTTTTTTTTACCTATTATTTACTCTCCTCCACAGTGCAGTCCCCCATCTGGAGGGTGCCCCAACCCCATCCCCCAGTGTCTACCTGCCAGCGCTGGCACTTACCCCCACGGCTTGCCCCCCTGATGGGGCTGGCAGGGTTCCCCATCCCCAACCGGAGACCAGATCCAGTGTGGCAAGCGCCATGGCTAGCCAGGAGTTGGGCCTGTAAGGCATCCTCCTTCATACTACCGCACTGTTCTTGCCTGTTTTCGTGCCCCCTTGTGGGTGCACTGCACGCAATGACTCTTATGATAGGGTCATGCATGCTCCCGTGCGTGCCGACGTCAAGCGTCTGCCACGCTGCTGCCCCTCACTGTTGTGGCTCCATGTCACTGAGCCCTAGCCTCTGCTAGGAGTCAAGTGTGTACCGGCCACTGATCCCCCCTCCCCAGAGATCGAGAGCAGTCCATCGGATGCTCGATCCAGCTCCTCCCCTGCCAGCCTATGGTGGCACGTGCTCGATTCCGAACACGGGTCACCAGCGCAGTGCGAGGTGTAGTGTCCAACACCTCAACCCTCAGCACCTCCAGGCTGGCCATTATTCATTTTCTTGACTGACAGGCCCTCAGGCCAGTTGGAGGCCATTCACCCAAGGGCTTCAGCCAATCAGGAGCCTCAGGAGAGCCCTTTAAAGGACTGTGTTTTAGCTGTGTGAGCAGAATGAAGGAGATCGCAAGAGATTTGAGTGGGAGCCTCTTCACAGGGGTGGGGGCTCAGGCTTCCAGCAGAGTAAATGGGCCTGGTGATCCAGCTTGAGCCTCTCCGCCAGGGAGAGGAAATCTCTCCTGCCGAAATGAGAGATCAGCAGATGCCTGCAGCAAAAGTTCCTAGCCTGGGGGCTGCCAGCAGAATGTCCTCCAGAGCTAGTTCCAGCCTTTCCATGTTTGGGGAAAATGTGGGCAGTGATCTGATTGTAAGCCAGCTGTGAGAGAGCTGAATCTGCCTCAGCAGTGAGAGTGCTTATGAATCCTGAGACCACAAAAGAGAAAATCTAACTCTGCTAAGTAACTTGAGTGAGTAAAACGGTGTCTGAAAGTGCAACTGTATCTGAGCTTTAATGGGCCACCCAACCCGAGCTAATAAGTGTGACTGTGCAACTTAAGAATATCTGCAAAGGGCAGCAAAGTCCAGAGTGTGCCAAATGGTGACTGTAACTTAAAAGTATCTGCAAGGAGCAGCGAATGCCGAACATAACTGGATTGTGACTGTGTGTGTGTGTCTGCACCCTGCGTCTGATCGCCTGTAATGGGTGGACATCTGCTAGTAACTGGAAAAAGAGTTTAAAACTGTAGAAATGTGTTTGACTTGAGCTATTCCACAGGCCTGAATGGGAGTTCCCTGACCATGCAGAATGTTCCTGGTGGGCCAGCAAAGAGTTCTGTGTACTGTGGGAGCTGCAAGTGCTAGCAAAGAGCCACAAGAGACTGCATGTTGTGTTTTGGGCTTCGCGAGCTACAGAAATCAGTACTGCCATGTGCTACAGTAAAGTGTGAGCTGAAGCAAGTTACCAAAGTGTTATTGATCCCAGGGAGCTAAAGTAAATAGAGATACAGCCAAGTATCAGTGTTTGCATTGAAAGAGTTTGCTGTGTCTGTGTTTCTGCCAACAAGCAAAATTTCTGCACAGAGACAGTAATTCTTAACACAGGCTCAACCTGGAGAAAGTGTTACAAGTGGCAGTGAGGTAGGTTTAAGCTCAGTCCATGACAATATGGGGTCCAGTATGACAAACCAAGTCTTAAGTATGGTCTGGGCAGTAAAAAATCTAATCCTAGCTCCACATGGGTCAAATGCATTGCCTAGCAAATAAATGTACTGAATGCAACTTCCAGACTAAAATGATTGTGGGAGACAGCCTGGTAGCGTGCCCTCAGCCAAGGCACTGCCACATGCACTGCCCTTGTGGGGTACAGCCTAGACATGGTGTTGAAACGTGCCAGCCCTACTCCTACCTGTTCATCCAGCAAAGTGTTCCAACCAGTATAACCAGGCTGGTTACCTCCACCTGAATTGTTCAGTCTGTGACAAGCAAGACAATCCCTGCTCCAGTGCCAAAAGCAGGGCAACTTCTGCACTTCTGCCAAGAAGCAAAAGTTGTTGTTTAAGTACTTTAAATTTAAGCATCATTTCCTTCAGTAAATCAAAGTCGGCCAATGCCAAAGCTGCAACGTCCACCAGGCCTGCACCCATTCAGGACTTTTTTAACTGGGTACCAGGTTGTGTGGGATTGCAGGGTCTTGCACAGTATTGGATACTGGTACCATTGTGGGTATTGCTAAAAATGATCTGTCTTATGCAGTTAGTTAGATAGCCAGGGCTCTGGTTTATCTCCAAGGTTGGTGGGGAAAATACAGTACTGAAATGTGATTTAAACCGTACTATTTTACCCAGCTGGAGGATTTCACCAGTGCTTGCAAATCTTAATCAACTGTAAATATTGTGAATGAATGCCTTTATTCCATTCCCCTTCTCCTACTTCACATCCTCACATGCCCCTAAAAACTATTGTTGTTATTGCTTTTTGCAAATCATGGTGTTGTGAGCATATTATTAGAGACAGTCTTTAAATACAGAAATGTCTGGAATGTGGGGAATTGTATTGGGTCATGTGTTGGGGTGGCTATAGGCAATAGTGAGTGGTATGACATCTCGGGGCATAGCTCCAAATAAGAGGATTTTAGACGTATTTTAGTCCTGAAATGCATACAAAATGTCCAAAAATAGATTCTTGGAGTCATTTACGCCTAAAGCAAAAAACACTGATAAGAGCCAACATCCATTTTTTATGTTCTGGATGTCCTGAGAATAGCCTAAGTTATTGCTGTATGATAATGTCAGTGCCTTTGATCTGTGAAGCTGACACCTCCAGTTTTTTGGTCTGAACCTAACTGCCCTTTACATACACTTAACAGCTGCAGATGATCAGGTCTACGGTGTGTTACAGTTCTGGTAGTGTCTTGCCTTCACCATTTGCCCTGGCCTGCCCCCACACTAAGCAAAAGATTACATAAATCAAAGAAGACAGCTTGTAACAAGCTGTCCAGTCTCAGTGTCAGTGCTGATTCCCTTCCCCAGTCCCAAAACAGGGTTGTTATCAGATAATTGACTGCATAACTGGTTGAACTTAACAACTCTGGTGAAACTTAGAGCTCATATCTGCTGTTAATTAAAGGAAAACTACACCCAAAACTTGAAAAAATATATGCTGTGCAGAGTGTTTTAATTTGTATGTGAAGTTCTAGTGTTTCCTTCCCTCTGACTGGTATTAAGAGTTTTTCCTAAATTAGCCTGCTAGCTTTAGGGTAGTTTTACGACCCCTGGAGATCTCCATATCAAATAGGTTTATTGCATTTCTTTGTCCTACAATGCACCTTGTTTTGTGTAATGGTGATGTAGCAGAGCCCATAAATCCAGCAGAAAGCATTGCATTGCATTACAGTCAGTTCACAACAATAGAGATGGCTATATTTTAAAATCTGTAGAATTCAGCTTGGTGACTACCCTCATCCTAAAGGTTTTACTGTCCTGAAAAACTTTGCTGCTGGTAATTTTTGTGCAGCTTGTAAAGCTTCAAAGATATTTAGTTTGTTTGGCATGTGTGTGCTGAATGTTGGGTCTCTTACATCACAGTCACATGAGACAAGATGCACTGTGGGAACAAGAAATACAATTACACTATCAGGTATGAAGATCCCCAGGGGTCATAAAACTAGCATAAAGCTAGCAAGCTAATTTGAGAAAAACTCCTAATACCAGTCAGAGGGAAGGAAACACTAGAACTTCACATACAAATTAAAACACTGTGTACAACATATATTTTTTCAAGGTTTGGGTGTAGTTTTCCTTTAAGGAGCCTTGCTTTGCCATTCATCAACCCTTCCCTGCACAAAGCAGCAAATGGTGTGGTGATGAAATAAATTATTTTGTGAACAGAAGGTCCAGTATGATGTTCTGACTCAGGTGGGTGTGTAATAAACCTAGCCCTCACCATACCCATCCTGTTTCTCCCTATGCTCCAAACTGGCTGACTCCTGCCTTGCTAGCTAAGTTAACCTACCTCCAATTATTCAGGCTGGGAATCTCTGCTCTGCTGCTGCCTGTAGCTGCTCTCAACTGCTCCTCTTTCCTATTATTACAACTGAGCACAACAACCACCAGGTACATTCATTAATCATTTTACTGTACTGCAGAATATTTCTGCTCAGTATTCACAAAAAGAGGAGGGGGAAGTGCCTAATCCAATTAACAGAAGCACTCTTGATAGGGGGGTCGATCCCAGTCTTTTCACAGAAGAAAGGGTTCTGCAAGAACTCCAAAGACTGAAGGTGGACAAAGCAATGGGTCCTGATGGAATTCACCCCAGAATTCTAAAAGAATTAAGGAAGGAACTAGTGAAACCACTGGCTACTCTTTTTAATAAATCATGGGAGGATGGTGTGGTACCCCGAGGACTGGAGGAAGGCGGATGTGATTCCCCTTCACAAAAGTGGGACCAAGACAGAGGCAGGAAACTACAGACCTGTCAGTCTGACCTCTGTGGTAAGGAAAGTGATGGAGTCACTTCTGAAGGAAAGAATAGTTGAGTACCTAGAGGTCAGTGGAGCACAGGATCCAAGGCAGCATGGGTTCTGAGCGGGAAGGTCATGTCAGGCGAATCTAATAGATTTCTTTGACTGGGTGACCAAAGTAGTAGACCAGGGAGGGGCTGTGGACATGGCCTGCCTAGACTTTAGCAAGGCATTTGACACAGTCCACACAAAGATTATTAGTCAAATTAACCAGCCTGGGAGTGGGTCCCAGAGGCGGTAGCCTGGGTAACACATTGGCTGGACAACAGGACACAGAAGGTAATTGTAAATGGAGTCCACTCTGAAGAAAGGGTGGTTACTAGTGGGGTACACAGGGAGTTCAGTATTGGTCCAGTCCTTTTAATGTCTTCATCAGTGACATTGCAGAGGGACTGGAAGGAAAAGTATGCCTTTTGCAGATGACACAAAGATCTGCAACAGGGTTGATACAGGAGGCGTGGAAAGGATGAAAAGGGACTTGGCAAGGTTGGAGGAATGGTCAGGCGTATGGCAGCTAGGATTCAATGCAAAAAGTGCAAAATAATGCACCTGGAAAACAAGAACCCAGGGAAGAATACACAATGGGTGGGGAGGTAGTAACAACAACAAAACAGGAAAGGGACCTGGGGGTAATCATATCAGATGACCTTAAGGTTAGCAAGCAATGTGAGAAGGCAGTAGGGAGGCCAGGGGTATACTGGGATGTATAGGAGAGGCATCAGCAGCAGAAAACAGGAAGTTGTTATCCTCTGTACAGACAGTTGGTGAGACCCCATCTGGAATACTGTGTCCAGTTCTGGAGACCCCATCTCCATAAGGACATAGACAGGATAGAGGCAGTCAGAGGAGAGCCAACTAAAATGGTGCAGGTCTGCAAGAGAAGCCGTATGAGGAGAGACTAAAGGAGCTTAATATGTATACCCTTGAGGAAAGAAGGAGAGGGGACATGATAGAAACTTTCAAGTACCTCAAGGGAATCAACAAAGTCCAAGAGGGTAGCATCTTTCAGAAAAAGAGACTTGCAAGAACAAGGGGACACAATTTAAAAGATAGAAGGAGGGTTCAGGGGCAATGTGAGGAAGTATTATTTCACAGAGAGGTAGTGGATGCATGGAACAGCCTTCCTGAGGAAGTTGTGGGGTCTAAAACTGTGGGAGAATTCAAGAATGCATGGGACAGACATAAGGCAATTCTTGTGGTGGGCAGGAAGATATAGGCAGTTGGTTAACTAGGATCTGTGGCCTATCCTGTAGGTAGGGAAATGGGCAGACTAGATGGGCCTAGCGGTCCTTATCTGCCGTCAAAGTCTATGTTTCTATGTGCCTCCATTATAGCTGCATGTTTATGAGCACTTGTGAGTTTTGTGGCATGCATTAATTGACTAAAAAGATGAAGCCTCAGCCTTCCCAGTATGTCATCCTGTCCCTTTATAATGATTTGGTTGGTTGGGGGGGGTTATCATGCAGCAGTAAGCATCACAAATCCTCCCCGAAGGGAGTGCAGAGTGTTCCATTTGTTTAACAGCCCTTTCCTCAATGCTTGGTACTGTAGTCTTAATTTATTTTTCAAATGTCACTGTGCTCTATAATAATGAAAAAAAAATAGTAATATTTTGTGTCATAGCAGAAAAGACCAGCCATCTGGCCATGTTGCACTGGGGAGAAGATTGCAAACACGTATACAGAAGTAAACACTTTTTCAACTTTATAAAACACTTGTAGACTAAATCATATTATGCTGTGGAAATAGTAATAAAATAATGCTTGAAGAAGCAGCTGACATTATTGGGGCAGACACTGAGAAGTCACATTAAGGGCCACAAAAACTGTTTAAATATCTTTCTTGAAAAGCCTTTTATAGAGCCAGTATATATTCAGCTTGTCTGTCCTTAGCATCGACCTGCTAGTTGCAGTACATCATTGATACTGTAGTCTCTTGCTTGCTCTATGATGTTCTAGCTACCACATTGTTTAGGAACTACACAGAATGTCTCTCCCATGTTGGACTGTAACTATGTACTTTCACTGTAACAATGTACATATATGTAAATTATTCCCTTATAATTCTCTGTATAATATGTTTACTGTGTTTGGATGTGTTTTGTACTGTTTTTTGACAAAGAGCCTCTGTAATCCAACCGATTTGAGAATGCCTCTGTCCTCCCAGACAACTTCAGTGACCACTCCCCTGTCGTGTTCAGTTGGGCTAATGATTCCTCCAAACTGCCTCCTAGAACAATCACCAGCAGGGTTCTCAAACCTGGTCATGCTGACCACTTCAAAATGTATCTCCTCAATGCTGACTGGTCCTCAGTTTTTGAGGCTTCCAACGTTGATAACGCACTCAACCATTTCATCCTCCTCTTCAACACAATCTGTGACACCCATGATCCCATAAAAAAGTGGAAGATCAAAGGCTACTTTAACCCCTGGATGAGCCCTGATACCCTTGAACTAATGAAAAATAGAGACCACCTCTGGCATTTAGCTAGGACCACTGGCAAGCAGTCTGATATCCTGAACTACAAACATGCGAGGAACAACTGTACCAGGACCATCTGATTAGCCACAAACATATACCATAAAGATGCCCTAACCAAGAGCTGGAATGATGGGTGCAAATTCTGGGCTAACCTAAATGAGGTCACTGGGCGAGAACCCAAAACAGCCCCTACCATGCTCTACGTTGATGGCTCCCCCATCCTAGATCCTAAATCTATCGCGTACACCTTTAACAATGCCTTCACCGACTTGCTGCATGTTCTCCCCATGACTTCTCCCCCCACCATCCCTGCTGCAGCCACGCAATCCCCATCGCATCCCCCCTTTCGCTTCAAGACTATTACCTTCGGAGAAACCAGGAAACATCTCCGCAAAGTGCTTGGGAAGGGGATATTCAGTGGGGATAACCTCGACCTGAAACTAATCTCATGCTCACTCGAAGAAATCCTGTCCCCTCTCACCCATATCCTTAACCTCTCACTCAGTCTCGCAGTATTCCCCCCAAAATGGAAAGCTGCAGTAGTCACCCCTGTGTAGAAGAGTGGGGATTGTGCCCTCCCCGGGAACTATAGACCCATCTCTATACTACCACCATTCATGAAGGCCCTTGAACGAATCATTGCCAACCAACTTGTTAATTGTCTGGACAAGCACATGCTCCTATGCACAAAGCAACATGGCCCTCCTGGGAATACACAGACTTCATCCACAAATCCCTTGATCTTGGTCAGCTAGTCAGGGCTATCTATATTGACCTAACAAAGGCCTTTGACATGGTCAACCATGCCCTCCTTGACCAACTCGCTGCCATAGGCCTTGCCCCTGAGGCGGCTGTATGGTTCCACAACTACCTACACTGCCGTTCACAGCAAGTCAGGATAGATACCTTTCTCTCTGACACCAAGCCTGTGTGCTCAGGCATTCCACAGGGTCAATACTGGGACCCTCCTATTTAGCCTATTTCTGAATTGCCTCCCCCTAGCCAGTCAGTGCCATATCCTCCTCAACGCGGATGATGCGGTTATCTTTTCTAATGGCTCTGACTGTACTGCTCTTGAGCAACAGCTACAATGTGACTTCACCAGCATTGAGTCACGTGATTCAAAAATCATAAATTGATAATGAACTACAAAAAAAAACAAAAAAACATGTTGTTCACCAGCCTTAAGAACAAGCACAAAAACTACCCGCTATCAACAGGGGTAGGGGTGGTGTTCCTCTTGATTGTGTTCATCACTTCAAATATCTCGGAATCGCTCTTGACAGCTCGCTCTCCTACGCCCTCCACACAGACATCACAGCTAAAGCAAACAACAAATGCTTATATATTTACTATTTATTTAGTTTTTGTTGACCGGCTAAGTGCACTAGACAAATTCTGCCTATATTCAGGCACAACCCAGGGAAGGGGGATACAGATGAATGCCAACTGACCGTGAACCAGATTAAGCTGTTGGTGGTATTTTTCGTGAATGGAGGAAATCTGGCCATTGCAATTCCCCTGCTCTTTTTCAAGAAGTGCCATGGGATCTTTAACATCCACCTGAACTACCACCAGAACAGGCAGATGGGAACTCGGTTTAACATCTCATCCGAAAGACAGCACCTCAGGAGTGCAGCACCCCCCTCATGCTGCACTACAGTGTCAGTACTGAGGGATTAACCCAAGTGCCTGGTGTGCGGATAGAACCCACAGCCTACTGATCTCCTGGCTGCAGAGGCAAGTGTGCTAACTGCTAAGCCACTAACACTGACTGGCTTAGGGCTACTTTACCGCCATAGGCAGAGCCTGACCCCTGAAGCCCTCAGCATAGCGGTCCACAGGTCAATGGCTTCCCTAGTGGACTATGGACTGCTGATATATGGCGCTGCCACAGATACTGCCCTCTGAACTATAAAAACTGCCCTTAACAATGCCTGCAGGCTCACCTTAGGGGCACACCAACTAACCCACACCTGCGATCTCTTTGCAAAGGCTCACTGGCCAACGCTCTTGGTTGCTTAAAAAATCAATCCTGCCTCTTGGCCAATAAGTCTGCCTTGGTCAGTTCCTGACTGGGGTCCAACAACAACTAGTTCACAGCACTAATCCCAGGCTCACCCGAAATTCAGAACTGCAGTCCTTCCTGACTCCAAAATGTCGACATCTCAAGGATGAAGGTCCTTTGTCTATCGGGCACCGTAGTGGTTCAGCTCCCTACATGAGAACATTATTAGCCTGCCCACTCTGTGGACCTTCAAAAAGAACTTAAAGAACCATTTAATACAGGAATCTCAATGTGTCTGCATCACTAGCACCCAGCAAAGGCATCTCCTACCTTCTGCCAAACAGATCTCTCTCTCTCTCTCTCTGTCTCTCTCTCACCCTGTACTTGGGGCTCAACCCTCCACCCGTCTCTCCAGCACTTCTATGCGTTAACCCCCTTGTGTTGCTGACAACTAACAGGCTCCCTGTTGGGCACAGTTATTTAGTTTGTTCCTGTATGTATCTGACTGTGTTTCCTTATTCCACTTTTAGTTTTCGTTGTATTTTTGGCATTTCTTTGTTTAAAGACCAAATGTATCTAAATGTTCTCATTCTAATTCTATTGTCTTGTTTGTTTCAATCCTCTGTATAATCACCTACTTGTTCTAAATGTACTAACCTGGCTTAATTTATCTTAGCCAAGTAATTATGATAGATTTAAGTACACGTGGTAATTTTTTAATTGTATGTATTGAAGTCTGTATAAAAAGGGTGCTGTTTGAGAAAGGAAATTAACTCTGATGAAGCAGGGCACTGCCCTTTCGAAATGTTAGTTCTTTTTTGTATACTTTGTACTGCTTTTTTTAAATAAATGGTTTGAAATAAGGATATGAAAACATGGATCCTGTTTGTTTTTGGTGGGTGCTGTCAATGTAATTGATTTGTGTCTTGAGTTTAATTAGCACCACCTATTTATCCTGGTGCTCAGTTTCACAGCTCTAAATTTATATCACCTGGTTTTACAGGAGGTCCCCAGGGTCGAGCCAGAGGAACCAGCCCTGGTGGAAAGTGTAAACAGTGTGGGTACTTGCATGGTGAATAAGGGTCATTGCAAAAGTGATTACTATATATTGTTCAGGCCACTAGAAAGGAAAGAGGGGGGGTTACAGTGTCCCGGAGGGCTGTGCCCAGGTTAGCTTAACCACTAACAACCCTGACCTCCGGGTGAAGGCATCCATTTCAGTACCCAGGACCCTTAACCTGCAACTAGCCAAGCAGGCAGGGGTAGTAGCCCATGGGGTAGCGCCACCTAGGGGTTACATCTTGGAGGCTCACCGCTGGGATTTTGTGTGTTCTAGTGGCCAGAGGTGGAAATTGCCCCAATATGTTCAGAACTGCTGACAAAATGGAGGGGCTTGCTCCACCTAAACTCAAGATTACCCCCCACAAGCTGTTAGTGCACCAAATGATGGGGTGGAGCAAGACACAGGGGGCAGACCCCCAACAGGCCTTCCTGTTAATGAATATCCCATTAGGGACCACTAACGCTGTTATTGTAGAGACTGTTGAGCAAGTTAAGTGTTTGGGGAAGGTTGAAGTCAAGGGGAGGGATTCGGACCAGTTTGACCCGACCATAGTGGTCCTCCTTTCCTGCAACTCCCCTATAGATCCAGAGAAAGTACCCCCCGTGATTCGGTCAGAAGGGGTGGAGGGTCTGATCTGGCTACCCTGGGAGGGTCCCCCAGCATACAGGAGTTCAAGGACAAGCTGCTTAAGTTGTTAGTTTCTGAGGGGCAAACTGCCCAAGAGTTAGTGAAGGTGCAAGACCTTTCTGAAGAACCCACGCCATTGCAGTCCCCGGCAGCATCTTCTGCCTCCCCTAGGGTCTCCCCTGTGGTCACCTCCCCCATCGTAATCCCCATAGTAATTCCATTTGTGCACCTGGATTCATACCATAGACTTAGACTTTTTTAGGGTACCGTTCCAGTGCCCGTAGGAAAGGATGACCAGGAAACATGGATGGACTAAGCTACCCCCCTGGTCCAGGAATGGCAGTGTTCTGAGGGGGATAAAGGAAAAAGACTTATCAAGAGTTTGAGGGGCCCTGCACTGAAGGCCATATGCTTCCTACGAGCCACTAGCCCAGAAGCTACTGCAGCTGAATACCTCTCTGCATTGGAAGGGGTTTTTGGAAGTACTGAGTTACGGGATGATTTACTGTGGAAATTTAAATCTGCCGAGCAATGGAGAATGTGAAGTTGTCTATGTTTGTTACCAGAATTGAGAGGACTCTGCAGAGGGCTCACAGAAAAGGAGGGGTGCCTGCTAATGAACTGAATCAGGTCAGATTAGACCATATTCTCAAGTCAGCCAGGTCCTCTAGTGTGATGATGCTAGAACTCAAGTTGCAAAACAGGAAGTCTAATCCTCCTGAGTACTGTCACTTCATGAAAGAGATTTGTGAAGCAGAGAATGATGAAGAGGCATAGTTTCAAATAGCAGGTATCGCACCGCATTTTGCACTGCAAACCGGCTGGTCATGTGAGACAAAATATGGAATGGATCGCATAAAAGTGCGATCCATTTTTTCCATTTTTTTGTGGTTTCCACCTTGCTTGAGGCACGATTTCAGCCACAGTGATGTAATTCATGCAAAATGGGCTTTACTATGGCCGTTCTGCACATGGTCTCCACAGTTATTGGCTGCCTGATCCCGCGCTCTGGAAAGTGGCTACGTGCTGGAAAAAACGTGACTTCAGTACTGTAGTGTGATACAGCGAGCAAGAAGGAAGAGCAGCTCCCTGAATTGAACAGCGAGAAGACCAATGTCAGACCTGAGAAAAGCAAAGCTAAAGGTGGGTATTTATTTTTATATTGTGTTCATGGCACTCAGAAGAAGCATTGATTAACCCATGGGGGTAATTCTGTTGTGGTGGTCAGGTGGGAAGAAGTAAAACGCAGCTCGATACAGGGCCTCATTACGAGTTGGACACTGGTGGTTGTTGAAAGGTCGTGGCAGAATGCAAACCCCCTCCCCAGACGGCGCAGAGCTTTATGCCAAGGTTTAATTGTGTGCGACTTGAAGTGTGTACCCCTTTTACTGTCGATGATTATATCTGCGTGCTGCGATGAGCCCAGCTCATAGACTTTCTGCACACCCCCTTCCCACCCATAGCCTCCGAGCTGCTCTGGACCTGGGCTCAGTCGGGACCCTTCCTGCAGAGAATAAAACTTACAGGTAAAGTGCAGGTGTCCGGAGGGGGTTGCTGGAGTCCTGTTTCACTGACCGTGGCCATAATCATCAATGAGTCTGTGCTGCACGCTGCCCATCCACAATATCGATCGCGTGTCTGCATGCCGCCCACAGGTTGTTTCTGGCTGAGCCCTGGCTGCAAACAATTTGGATGGCTCCTTCTCTCCCCAGCATGACCAGATAACCCAGCTTTCCACCGATCAGATCACTCTCTGATCCCCCTCCCTTTGTCTCTGTGGGTGACTGCAGCAGGCCCTGATGATCCCCTTGTGCACAGTCCCTGATACCAAGTCAAGCTGAGTGCCGCTGCCTGACCCGCAGAACTTCTGAGTTATGATCAGTCATACTGCAGCAGTCGGGACAACTTCTTTAGCTTAGAGCGCTGTGGGTCTGGAGGCGACTGGAGTCGGGTTATGTGCAACTTCCTCGGGGGAACTACTGTAGGTGGTGGGGGGGGCTTGCTGCATAAAACGACGGGCTCAGACTGTGCTCAGCAATGCCTGCCAGTTCTGTGACATGGGGTGTTTGGGGGAGGGCATGACCACAGTTAGTTGTCACCAGGGGTGGTCCTCAAATTTGGGGGGGCTGTTCCCCACAGTATATTCCTTCGATACAGGCTGCAGTTATTCTGAATCTGGGCACTCTTAAGGCCAATTCATTCAGCACTGTAATTGTGCCCAAGAGCAGGGACTGTGCTGATCCCTCCCTGTTGAGTGAAACCTGTATTGTTCTCCATGGGCCTGCCTGCCTCATGGGAGGGAGGGGGAGACTCAGGGGTGGGGAAGTTCTTGCAAATGAGCTGCCTGGTGGTGGTTTCAGAGGCACTTCACGGTTGAGTGTGAGTGACAGCTGCTTTGAGCAGCCCTGAGGTTCTAACTGGCATAGTCATGCCTTTATTTATGTGCCTAGTGATAACACCATCCAGCGGACTGAGGCAATGCAAGACACATCAGTCCCGGGACCCCTGGGACAAGCTACTGTCTGTCACACTGATTACTACGTGTAAGACAACTGCTCTTGCAGGGCCTGTGTGGAAAAGTACCATCTGGGCTTGTTGGAGGCCCTCAGTGCAAGTGCCTTTAGTTGCAATGTGTGGGCCTGACTTCACCAAGGCCCTCCAAGTGACAAAGCCCACTCTACCCCCTCTGGGATGTTTCAGTTTTGTCAGGCAGAGCATTACGTTGTGCAGCCTTGCCACACCAGTATATAATTATGGGGCCCTGAAGCAGTCCTAAGTGACCAGGATCAGAGCACCAGACTGGGTCCTTCTTCTCACTATGGACTGCCCCTGCATTCAATGATTGAGGCCTGGCCATGATGCATGATCAGTGTGGCCCATGGATGCATTTGATTTGTGCCGGTCACAGCTGCTGGTACTGCCACTCCCCCCCAATGGTGGGTGGTATTTTGAATCAGGTGGTTTGTGCAGCTGCCCACCAAGCTCGCCAGTGAGCTACTCTGTTGTGGAGCAGTCTAGTGTCTGGTGTTTTGGGGATTTTTGTGTTGCTGGTGAAGGTTATTATGTGGGGAGGGTGGTCAAATTTAGTTGAGCCTCTGATGTCAGAGTCTGAATCGGATATTGGTTTAACATTTTTTTCAGGTTGGTGACCAGACGCGACTAAGAACTTTGTCCCTGATGGCACAAGAGAGTGAAAAGAGGAGCCTGCCACAACTGGTGGCCCTGCTGTAAGTTACTGCTGTGTTACTGTCCTCAGTGAAAAATGAATTTATTTGAATTAAACGAGTCTCTGAATGTAATGTTCTGTTGTTTTGCAGGGGCTCGCTACCGCAGTGGTTCATCGATTACCCGACCAGCTTGGCCAGCCAGCGGTTACATCCAGTTTTCCAGAGACAAGGTAGGGTAACTTACATTTGGGGCATTTGGCAAGCTAGCTTGGGGAGTGTATTGGAAGTCAATCACATTAGATGAGTATGCAAACACTGACAAATTGTCATTGTGTTTGTAGGTTCAAACTGAGCTGCAGCTAGCTGCATGTGGACTGAATTACGCAGCCAAAAGGAGCTATGACTGGGTGGTAGACTGGGACTCAGGAAGAGGAGGAGGAGGAGGAGGGTTGGGAAGAAAAACAGTGACAGGATTCAGAAAAAGTGCCAGGAGTAGAAGCTCTCAGAGGGAGGAAGACACAGGCTGACACACTTATGAACTGAAAAAAAACACAACATTGTGTCAGTGAAACTCTAAAGCCAACTGTGCCTTGTCATTATAGTTGAAGTGGAATGAGGGGTGTTGTTTGGTGAGCTTAGGGCTAGCAATCAAATTCTGCCTGAGAACATTTGGGGGGGTTTGGTCGGTGTGGCAAACGGTGACCAGACTTTTACACTTTTAGCATTTGAAACTCGTGATGGTAAATAGTCACTCTGCTGTTCTCGGGATGCCCATTTTGTGTCTGGCCACTGAAACGTTCAATACCAGCAGCTGTGACAGAGCGAGACAAGTAGTTTCTAGGGCCTGCCATATTGATGACTGGTGTTTAAGTCCAGTCTGTTAGTATTTTGTTGTCTGAGGCCTCCCTCCCCCCATAAAACCAAGATTTGGTCATCAGCCCTGCAGAGCTGTGCAGACAGCAGCAGATAGCAATTGTCAGTGACCGTTTAAGTTAGAGGCTCTGACCTGTTACTAGTACTGTGTGGGTACTGACTGACTGGTCCAGTTAAGTTAGAGGGCTCAGTCAATCAAGCCTCCACCACAGATGGTCATCTTCTGCCCTGCACAGCTCTGCAGTGTTGTGTAGGAACAGGTGGGTTCTGAGACCGTTTAAGTTAGAGGGCTCAGACCCAGTGTTGCTAGGGTAACTAAAGATGTGTCCCTGACTCCCATTTAAAATTAGAGGGTAAATCAGTCTCCCCTCACCCCCTGACAACTGTTCAGCTGCAAGTAATCACTTGGTGGTGTCTGTAGGAAAGAAGCGACACAAGACAGAATTTAGAAGCCTGATGTTTATTGCCAAATATCTTTCAACAAATTATACACACTGGAAAGAAGCACACATACATTCTTGTTCAAGTTGTTTTATTATTGTTACATACGCAGTGAGTCAGTCAGTGTCACACACAGCTACGTGAACCTAGAGAACAGACAGCAACCATGGCAACCAGCACCAAAAAAAGTAAAGAGGCATACTATAGAAAAATGGAAAAAGGAAATTGATCACAGCAACAAATGGTTAGTGTATGAAACAAACAATGGTGGTGAGTTTGTAGACCAGGCAAAATGTTCCCTGTGTAAAAAATGGGCAGACCAGGTAAAGTACTGCAGCAATGTTAGTGCAAGTTTCATGGCTGGTATCCGAGGTACAGCTTTGAAAATGTTGCAAAACACGGTCAATGTGATGCTCATAAACGAGCTGTTACACTCAACCGAAAACCAGAATCAATTGCCTCCATATACAAAACTACACCAATAGGACGTGCACTATTAGGAGCAGAATTAAAAGACAGAGCTGTAGTTCACCGTCTGATTGAAGTCGCTTATCTGCTCGCTAAAGAAGAACTTTTGTTTATTAAATTTGAATCATTTGATAAACTTGAAAAAAGACATGCTGTTGATCTCGGAAGTGCATATGCAAATATTAACGGTTGTCGTATGTTCACGTCAGTTGTAGGTGAATTGTTACAGGACAATCTACTCACAGCCCTTCAGAAAAGTCTGTATTTTGCGGTTCTTGTGGATGGGGCAACAGATGAAAGTTGTATTGAAAAAAAATTACTGTAAATTATGCATTTTAACAAAAGTTCTTGTTTAATGGAGATTACCTTTTTCAGACTAAAAGACGTTCAGCATGCCACTGCAGAAGGTTTGTTACAAACTCTTCAAGAAGTCTTCTTAGAGTCAGGCATTTTAGACTGGAACAGTCGCATGGTTGCAATGTGTGCAGATGGTGCTGCAGTAAACCTGGGGAAAAGAAAAGGGCTATCAGCTCTGCTAAAAGTGGAAATGCCATGGTTGCTGTCTATTCATTGTCTCAACCATAGACTAGAATTGGCAATTACAGATGCACTGAAAGGAACATTTTTTGATCAAGTGAACAATAATCTCATGACATTGTACTACCTTCTCGAAAAAAGTCCAAAGAAACTTCGCGAGCTCAGAGAATTAGCTAAAATAGTGGGCGCTGAAGTCAGCAAACCAGATAGAGCATTTGGAACAAGGTGGGTAGATCACAAACTTCGTGTCGCTCAGACACTGGTAAAATCCTACACAGTTACGATTCACCATCTTGAAAATCTCACAGAAACTGCCACTACACCACCAACAGACAGAAGCAGAGTTAAGGGCATTCTGACCAAACTGAAAACTGCCAAATGTGTCACTCATTTACTCTTCTATATTGATCTTCTAAGGCCACTGTCACAACTCTCCCTCAGTTTACAGGGTTCTTCTGCTGACTTGATCTTAGCTTTGGCTTGTGTTGACACAACCTTACAGCAACTACAGCATCTCACAGATAATCTTTTTGGAACATGCAACTCTGAACTTAAAGACACTCTTACAGCAACATGATCATGACGTAACTGACAATGATGAGTCTGACAATTCTGAACTGGTCGTGTTTAAAGATGTTACGATCTCGAATGCAAACAACAGCATCAGGCACCTTATAACACAGGTACCTAATTATGTCAGTCATGTACAGCAGTGCATTTCTGATAGATTTTCAGATATCACTGACTGTGACCCTTAGGACCAACACCCAATTTTTAAGACTTTAAAACTGTTAGATGTTACACAGTGGCCTAGGAGTGCTGATCAGCTGGAAACGTTTGGGAACGTAGACTTGGACTTTGTTAATTACTATGGACAGATACTCACAAAAAATAATGTTGACCTTGCTACTTTGCCAAGAGAATGGTCTGAACTTAAAACTTTATACAATAAGTTTTTAAGTCACTTGAACAGGGAAGACTTTTGGAACTGTATTCTGAAGTCCTACAGAGAACAGTTCTCAAACTTCTACCATGTTGTCATTATTTGTAAGCTCATTCCAGTGTCCAAAGCAAAGCTGGAAAGGTCATTTTCAGTAATGCAGCATGTAAAAACTGAGTGGAGAAACAGACTGAGTGAAGTAATGTTGGAACACCTGGTTAGAATTTCAGTTGAGGGTGACAGTCCAGAGACATTTGATCCTTTTCCAGTTGTAGATAGATTCTTCAGCACCCCAAGAAGAGTTTGTGCAAAAAAACAAAGACAGTCAGAAGCAAAAAAGTCAGATTCATCTCGCAACACAAATACTACTAGTTCAGAAGATGCAGCAAATATGTCTTACACTACTTCCGAGTCAGACAGTGACGACGACGACATGATCATGTAGCAAGCCCCTGTAAACTGAGGGAAGTACACTTTTGGCTGATAAGTTGCAGCCTAAGTGGCAGTGAGTAAGTGCCATGGGGAAAAACTTCAGGTCCTCATCAGTGTTGGTAGTTGGTCACTGGAGGGAAGTGGGTATGAAAATCCATGCCAGTCAGAAGAGCACCTCTCTTCACGTCTGCCTGCCAGCACCAATTCCCGTGCTTAGACGTCCAGATCTCCAAGCAAGGGGAGTGCACTGGCAATGGGGGGGTGCCCTGCTTAGCAATCTAGATCATCTGATTACGAGGGCTGGCACAGGCAGGCAGATGTGGAAGTGGACACTCGGAATCCTGGCTGGACAGGAGAACTCGGCTGTTTCAGAACTTTGTTTAGTACCAATCCGCACAGAGGACTCTCTACTCACTTCAGCAAATGGGCTCACTGCACCTGTCTTGAGTTCAGCAGGCACCTGTACATGCCGGGGTACCAACCATGCCATGATGAGATCAGACATGATTGTTTAAAATTAAATTTTTTTCTTGTGCTCAGCTGACTTCATCACAAGTTTACTAATTCTACTGAACTCTCAGAAGTGGCCTCGGCCTGTGTGGTATTTGGGATTACTAAGTCTCTATAAGTTTAGCACTGACTAAAGTGCTGCTTATGAAGCAAGTAGTTATTGGAATTAGTTTTCCAAGTTAAACATTTATAGGGCATTTAAGTCCTCAGGTTTGTTCACTGGCTGGTGGAGACTCACGTGTATATTTTTCAGTGGATCAAGTTGAAGTCCACAGTTGTTACATTTCTTCATTGTTTGGTGAGAATTATATTAGTGGCTACAAATGTTTGAATAACTTGCACTGTGAATCAAAAATCCCTCTCGCTCAACTGTGGGGTTCAGGGTTGGGGGGGAGACTGTATGGGCAGCCTGGCTTCTCAGGTGGGTCAAAAGCCATCATCATCTTTTGTGCTCTGGCTGGTCCTGGAAATAAGTCAAAGAAGTAAAATGGACAATGAGTCTGACACAGCGCTTGCAGCCTTAAACTGGCACTTTCTGTTCTAAATTGTAAAATCTGCACTTACAGTAAAATAGTGGGATCAGATCTGACCGCCGGGAACCAGGTCTACAGGCCTGAGTAAACAACTACTGACTGTTCTGAACCGCATTCATTGACCATTTAAGTTAGAGGCTCAATCCAAATCTGGATGGTGGCTGGGAACTGCAGTAGTCCAACTCATGTTTATAAAGCAGTTAGGGTGCTGCAGCTGCTTATTACTGGCGTAACCCTACAGACCGCTTCCCTGCCACCACAATTAAATTTCTGTGCCAGCACAAGTCATGACTGCACACTACAGGCTTTAGACGCAAGGTCAGGTTCAGTACCGAACATAACTAAATTTTGTTTGAGACACTAGACAGCCCCGACTACTGTTCCCAACCACCCATCCATTGAAAATTGACCGTTTAAGTTAGAGGCTCAGTGCAAAATGGATGGGAGGTTGGGAACACTAGTCAGCTGTACTTGTATCTGTTGTTAAATTACTTTTAGGGTGCAGCTGCAGCTGTTTATTCTACTGCTACTTTTAAGTAGTCAGTTGTCACACTTAGGAAGGTTGGCAAGTGGAAACTACATTTAACAAGGCTGGTCTGAAAATGTTCGGTACGTGTGAGCTCTCTAAATTTTGTTTCAGACACTGGACTCCGGACAACTGAGTACTATTCCCAACCGTCTCATCCATTTAAAACTGACTGTTTAAGTTAGAGGCAGTGCAAATGGATGGGAGGTTAGGAACACTAGTCAGTTGTAACTTGTGTCTGTTTTATTACTTTTATGGTGCAGCGGCTGCAGCTGCTTATTCAGAAACTTATGACTGCTCCCTGTGTAGTCAGGCTTGGGAAGGTTGGCAAGTAGAAACTACATTATTTGAAGAATCAAATTTGTTTTTAATACTAGTAACTCATGTCAGAGTATTATGAACTTGAAAAATCCTGTTTGAATTTCACTCAGAGAGACACTGATGGAAAAAAAAATTAATAAAGTGACTCAGTGACTGCACACACTCCTGTACCAGAGTCTTTTTTTCCCCTCTTGCTCCACACATCAAAGGAAATCAAAAAAGGGTTTATCAGGTGAGAAATAACACCAAACATATTGTGTCTAGTAAATATGGCATTTTTTTCATTTTGCTAATCAATTCGATCCAACTGCTACACATTTGCAACATTCCGTACGGAAGTGCTAATCAATTTAAAATCCTTATTTAAAACTCTGAAGAGGGATGGGATCCCTATGTTGGGGTTGCTCGTACCTGCCACCGCCTGAGAGAAGTGATGAGACTGAGGTGCAGCAAATGAGAGTACTGATCAAAGAACTGACAGAGTTGAGAGTCAGTCAACAAGCCGCTGAGGCAGCCAGACATACTAACCTTTTAGGATGTGGTCCTCACAAACCGCCCTAACCGCATGCACAATATCCAAATCCTCCCAGACTGCCTTAGCGACCACTCCCCGGTTCTCTTCTATTGGTCAACCTCCTTGCCCAAACCCACAGCACAAACTACCCTTCGGCGACGTCTTAGACCTGGTGGGCTGAAAGGCCTTAAGCAACTCCTAGCCCTCATAGACTGGTCCCCTATACTAAACGTCCCGGATATTGACACGGCCCTTACCTTCTTTATCCGCACCTTCAACTCTGCCTGCAACATTTTTACATCCATAACTGCAGGCCGGTCCAAAGTAAGGCAAGCCCCCTGGATTACCCCCACCCTGCACCAACTTCTTAAGCACAGGGACAATCTATGGCACACTGCCATGAAACAGGGCCAGCTGACAGGCTGGCCTATGCTGCAGCCCGAACAAATGTACATGGGCTATCCAGCAGCAAAGGCTGAGCACTATCAAGCTTCCCTCACTTCCTCATGGGGAACTAGGACCTTCTGGGACAACATTAAGCAGCTGAATGGTAGCACGTATTTCCCCCACCTTTGCTTATCAACATTAATGGTTCGGGTCTCCTCAGACCCTGTCCTTATTGCCAACCACCTCAACAAATCTTTCACAGACCTTAGCCCGGTGCTCCCTGATAATTTCTTCATTCCCCTCCCTCCAGGTCTGTCCCTATTCTCCCACACCCTTGTTCTACCTCAGAGTCACTGCCCAGGAAGTCAGACCCTACCTACTCAAGGCCTTAAGAGTAACACAATTGGATGACTCCTTGATCCCAGTCTTCTCCGGCAGGTTCTGGATCTGGTTATCTCACCAATCACCAACCTCTTTAACAAATCCTCTGCCTAGGCAATTCCCTCCGCCTGGAAGATAGCTACTGTCACCCCAATACACAAGGGTGGTGATAGGACCCTCCTCAGTAATTATCGACTTATCTCAATCCTCTCTTCTCTCTAAGGCCTTAGAAAAATTGTGGCCACCCAACCTCTGAATACCTCGATAAATATAGCATCCTCTGCCCAGAACAACATGGTTTCAGAGCAGGCCACAGCACCAATACATGCCTCCTGAGTTCTCTAACTTTCTTCACACCCTCACTGACTTGGCCCTTGCAGGTGCAGTGTTCATTGACTTATCAAAAGCCTTTGATACTGTCTCCCACCCTCCTGCTAACTACCCTTAGTCACTTAGGCTTTGCCACTTGGCCTGTTTCCTGGTGCTCCAGCTTCTTGTCGGCCCGCTCTCAAGTGGAACATCAACGGAACTTTCCAGCACCTGCCCTTTCCCGCCTCCGAGTCCCTCAGGGCTCCATTCTTGGGCCCTTTTGCTCTTTTCCTTTTTCTCAATTCCCTGCCGAGTGTATGTACTGGTAAAATCCTTCTTCACGCAGGATGATGCTATACTCTTTGCCTCCAACCGTAATCCCATCTCACTTCAGGATTCTCTGCAGGAATCCTACAATGACACAGAAGCCTGGTTTACTGAGCACAGGCTCGTAATCAATCTAAAGAAAACCAAAACCATGCTCTTTGCCCACCCCCAAAATAAATCCAGTAACTATCCTCTCGCAGTCCACTCCACCTCTAAACTCCCTATTGAGCTAGTTCACTCTTATAAATACCTAGGTATAACCTTTGACCCTGCCCTCTCTTTTCATGCCCACATCTCTGCCCTTGCCTCAGCCTCTAACACTCGGCTGGGTATCCTTTACCATCATATAAAACTGCCTCCCATGGATGCCCTCCGACTTGCAGTCCACATCCTCTGTTCTATCTCTGATAGACTATGGCCCTACCTGTGTATGGTGCAGCAGACCAGACTGCCCTGCACAAGATCCGCCTCACCTTAAACAAGGCCTGCAGGCTCACAACTGGGGCTCTAGTCTAACCCACACTTGCCGTGTTTACACCATGGCTAATCTACTCAACCTAGATGAGCGCCAAATACCAAACCTGCCTCCTAACAAAAAAATCACTCCTTGGGCTATCCCCACGGGTCTGTCAACCACTATCCACCGTGCAAACCCTAGAGTGCACCCACTTATCCCACAAAACTGCACTGGTTATACCGAGGCGAGAACCTCGAGGTCAAAGGGCTTACCCACAGAGCCCCCTGTTGGTAAGTTAACGACTCCCTTGGAGTCACTGATGCTGCCTCGTTATCTTATTTTAAAACTAGTCTTAGAAATCACCTGTCCTCAACACGCAGCTGTACCTGCCTCTAAACCTCCTCTTATCCTCCCAGACAAGGCTCGCTGAGCCGCTCTGACTCTCTGTCCAGCTCTACCTTTACTTGCTACTATCTTCCCCACACCTCTTCTGATGTCTTCCACCCAGCCTTACCTTTATTCTGCCCACTGAATCAATCTCCTTGTAACTACTGTATATTGTCTACTCTAGTACATGTAAGCCTGTTGTATACTGTGTTTGACAAATGCCTGTATTTTTTTTGGCTGATTTCTAAATGTACTCAGATTTTTTTGTCTGCCTTGATGTTTGTTTCTTGCACTGTTTTGTCCTCACTGTGACGAGGTACCTTTGTAAATGAGCCTCTGGCTCAAAGGTTGTTAAACTGATGTTCTAATAAATAAATAAATAAATAAATATCAGGCACCTCCTGAGTCAAAGGGCGAGGTCCCGCCTGGTGGAGTAGGGGTGCATGTCGTCTCCTCAGAAACCTGGACTGAGGGTAACCTACTGGAAGAAGTACAAGAATTGAGAGCCCTGGTGGGAGACCTACTATGGGCCACACAAACCCCCGAACTTGATGGAAGTCCAGAGGATCAAGAACGCAACTCACAAGTCAAAGAAGGGCAGCGAGGTGTCCCTGATGCACCCAAGCAGGGAGATGGCCCGCAACCACTCAGAAACTTTAGAGAACCAATTTTTGCTACCACTGCGGGAGGACCGGGCACACGGAGAACTTGAGAAGGTTACTATTAGGCTACTAGCCTGGCAGCTATGGAGCAATAACCAGCTGCAAGGTGGAGCCGCTCGGAAGAGTTATTCGTCCAAGGCCGCTGCCAAGTCAACATCCAAGTCTACATCGCCTGAGTGGTCTGAGGTGGTGGGTCCCTCAATGGAGACTACAGTGAAGGTGAACGGTATATCCACCCGGGCCGTGCTTGACAGTGGGTCTCAAGAGACCATAGTGTTCCAAGACTGGTATCAAAAACATCTGCCAGATGTGCCCCTACAACCCTTGGAAAGTTTACATGTGTGGGTGTTGAGTGAGAAGTCTTATCCATATTCAGGTTATATTCGGATCTGACTGTCTTTCCCTACCTCAGTGGCTGGAGTAGATGAACAAGTCAAGACACTTGCCTTAGTGTGTCTTCCTACCAGACTGTATGATGGGGTTCCTCTATTAATTGGGACAAATGCCCACATGTTTGGGAGACTGGCATAGCTCTGTCACGAGAAGCAAGGGCAATGGACTGGGTGGGCCCTAAGAATTCCAGCTCTGATCAAAAGGGCCTATGATTTGCAATGGAAACACGAGGAAGTAGACGAGGATGAACTTGTGGAGATTGTGTGGAAGAAGGAACCTAAATCTCTGGCATGGCACCCAATGCCCAGTGTACCACTCACAGGGAGGTTCGCCTCCGGAAAGATGTCAAGAACAAAATATTAATGTTGGATGCACCAGGCAATGGAAAGTTGCCAGAGGGATTGTTGGTCAAACCCAGCATCTTGCCTGCCCGTGCCCATGCCTATGCATGACAAGTGATGGTTCAGATTCAGAATGTGTCAGATCAGAAGATCTGGGTGAACAGTACACTTCGCAGACACTGCCGTATTGCCCAGCAACAAGTACACTGGCAAAAAGGAGAGAGTGACTCCGGACTTATTTGACTTTGATGATTCCCCTTTGCCAACTGAATGGTAGGCTAGAATTAGCAAGAAACTCGCCCAGAGAGATCAAGTGTTTTCATTAAAAGAATGGGACATGGGGTGTGTCCGGGGTGCAGAGCATCACATATGCCTGCATGATAACCAGCCATTTCAAGAGGGATTCCAATGCCTCACCCCAGAGGACATAGATGATGTGAGAAGACACTTGCAGGAAATGCTCACTGCTGGCATGATACAAGAAGCAAGGAGCTCATATGCCTCTCCCATTGTGGTTGTGCGTAAGAAGAATGGGTCCGTGAGAATGTGTGTTGATCATCGAACCCTGAGCCACCAGACCATCCCAGATCAATACAACATGCCCGGTATACAAGATGCCCTGGTTTGCCTGAATGGGAACAAATGGTTCTCGAAATTGGATCTTCGCAGTGGATATTACCAGATTCCGATAGCCCCAGAGGACCGTGAGAAAAGAGCCTTCATCTGTCCTTTGGGGTTCTATGAATTCCTGAGACTGCCACAGGGGATTTCGGGCACCCCGGCCACCTTTCAGTGACTGATGGAACATGTGGTGAGAGTTATGAACTTGCTGGAATGTCTAGTGTACCTAGATGATGTCATTGTGTTCAGACGCACATTAGAGGAGCATGAGGCCCGACTGTTTAAAGTTCTGGACTGATTGGAAGACTTCGGCCTCAAGCTGTCCATCGATAAGTGCCAGTTTTTTTCAAACCTCCGTGAAGTATGTGGGGCACATATTATCTGCAGAAGGGATAGAGGCCGATCCCAGTAGGCTGAGTCACTGACTACCTGGCCACAGTCCCATAACTTGAAAGAGCTACAACATTTTCTGGGGTTCTGTGCTTACTACAGCAGGTTCATAAGACTATTCCAAGATGATCCGCCTGCTCCTGAATCCCACCCAGGGTTACCCCCCCCTACCAACCGTAAATACAAAAAAGTGTCAAAGAACCCGAGAAAGTGTACTTCCGAACAGGTGAACCTTTTGGGCCCCACTGAACACCCAAATGTGAAGTAGCCTTCCACGAAGTCATATACCAGCTCTCCCATGCTGCCATTCTCACCTATGCTGACCCTACCAAGCCCTATGTGCTGCATACGGACACTAGTCTGCAGGCCTAGGAGCTGTGCTGTATCAAGACCATGAGGATGGTTTGAGACCAGTTGCGTTCACCAGCAGGCACTTGACCCAGTCAGAGCAAAACTATCCTGTGCACAGGCTGGAGTTCCTTGCCCTAAAATGGGCCTTCGCTGAACAGTTTCCTGAGTATCTCTATGGGGCAACTATATTGGTGAAGATTGACAATAACCCATTAACCTATGTACAGACCTCCGCTAAGTTAGACGCCACTGGGCACCAGTGGCTTTCCGCCTTATCAACCTATGATTATGTAGTTGAGTACAGACTGGGACTGAACCATATTGATGCTGATGCCCTGTCACGAAGACCCACTTCCAAGAGTGATTGGGTAGGCTGTCTGAACTTGACATCCGATCATTGTGCCAAAAGTTTGACAAAGATGAGCAGATGTCTGCAGATACAGTGGACTGTTTAGTAGATTGCTTGGGCCCTGCTGATACCTGCATACCGGCTGCCTTTTGCCATTTCTCTGCTCCAGATATTAGTGCACTACCTCAACTTGACAATGACAGTATTCAGTGGGCTCAATCCCAAGATCCTATGATTCAACCCACACTTGATGCCCTGCGTGCGGGGAAGATGTGTCTAAGTTATGTTCCCCTGCCTTGCAAACTGCCCTATTGTTTAAAGAAGGCCCCAGGTTGAAGTTACTCAATCAGTTGTTATACAGAGAGACAGTGGATCACAGTGGTCAAGCAGACAAGCAACAATTGGTCTTGCCCACGTCCTTTAAACACTTGGTATTGAGGTCCCCCCACAATCATATGGGGCATCTCAGTATTGACAGGACTCTCGACCTGGTATGATCTTGATTCTACTGACCCAAGAATGGGGCCGATATTGAGCACCATGTAAAGACCTGTAGTCATTGCCTCCCAAGAAAAGCCCTGCCTCAGAGGGCTGCCCTCCCTTGTCAATATCACTACCAGTGCCCCCATGGAACTGGTCTGCATAGGTTTTTTGTGCTTAGAGCTTTATCAACAGGATATTGGCAATGTGTTAGTGGTTATAGATCATTTCACATGGTATTCACAAGCTTTTCCAACTAAAGATCAAAAGGCCTCTACCGTGGCCAAGGTGCTAGTGGAAAAATTCTTCATCTACTATGGTGCCCCCCAGCAGATACACTCTGAGCAAGGCAGAGACTTTAAAAGTAGGCTAATCAAAGAAATGCTCTCTCTGTGGGGGGTGCAGAAGTCAAGAACCACCCCCTATCACCGGCGGGGGATTCTCAACCAGAACGTTTTAACTGCATCCTTCTAGACATGCTAGGCACCCTCCATCCAAAAGACAAGCATAAATGGAGCCAGCAGATTAGTACCTTGGTACACACACATACAATTGCACCAAAAATGATGCTACTGGGTTGTCCCCCTACCGTCTCATGTTCGGGAGGGAGGCCCAACCGCCAGTTGATGTCTGCTTTTGGGTCTCTCCAGACGGGGTCCGGGATGAAAACTACCTACAGTATGTACAGAAACTGAAAGCTCAATTGAACTATGCATATCAACTGGCCCAGACAATCACCGCCAAGAAAAATCTCACCAACAAAGAGAGGCACATTAAGAAAGTAAAGGTTCAAGAGCTACGGCCCGGAGATCATGTGTTGCTCAGCAATTTGGGACTACATGGCAAGCACAAAATTGCTGACAGGTGGCACCATCTTCCTCATGTAGTAGTTGGAAAGTTGGATGATCTACCAGTGTATAAGGTACGCCCAGAGAATAACTCCAAAGCTGTTAAGACTATGCACCGTAACCACTTGCTGCCTATCGGCCAGGTTATTATTGAAGCTGAGCCAGCAGACATTGCCTTCCCTGGGCCTGTGACTTGTGCTGCTGCAAAAAAGAGACAGGGTCAACCTACCCCAGTGGTTACAGATTTAAGGTTTCCCCCACAGCAGGCCCAGAATGATAGTGACTGTCAGTCTACCTCTGATGATGGTGAGTGTGAAAATGCCTATTACCCCTCCTATGAATTGCGTCAGCTGTTTTGGGGTAACCCTATGACTAATTGTGGGGATGAAGCTAGGCCTTCTGGACTGCTTAACCCCCCAGCTTTGTCCTTGGAGTCAATGCTCCCTGAAAGTGAAGTGCAAAGTATTACATCTGAGGCTGCAGACTCCCTGTGTTTTGTAGAACTGTGTGAATTGTCCGAAGAAGGGGCTGATGGTCTTACTCTCTCTGGTGACACACCAGAACTTGAAGAACAGTATGAGAGTGCTGACAGTCCCTCTTCAGTGTCACAGAGTCTAATTGTGCCAGAATATTCTCAAAATGTACTAGCTGGGCTCTCATCAGAAGATAATGAGCAAAGTGTTGTGGAACCAGAGCCTACAGAGCAAGGAAATTGACAGTGCTCCCAGTTTACACATTCTCACCCATGCAGAGGCACCCCTCATGAGTGATGAAAGCTCCAAGACTAGTGTTGAAAGTACAGAGACTGTGGTTGTTCCCCCCAGAAAGACTGGCCAAGCTGTCAAGCCAGTATTGCGTTTCAGTTATGATTCTCCTGGGAGGCCAGTGGATTTGCCACTCAATGTGGTTCACAAAGGTGTTTGTTTCTCAGAGCTCACTACCCAAACTGAGCTTAAGGGCCAATTCCAGGTTGATTGTTCTTCCTTCTCAGTATGGTGTCCATGCCCCATCCAGCCCCAAGTGAGCTGATAGGGAAGGGCCCCCCTCCTAAATTGTTTACTGTGCAAGAAGTTATAACATGAATCAGAACTGTAATGTTTAAAGTATGTTAATCTTAGTGGAATCAGTATCACTGTATGAAACATGCGTAAGTATTGTCATTACGGATATAGTATTGTGAAGTGTAGTGAATATGTATAGTAAAGTAATAAGTTTATGTGAACTGATGCATGATGGTACAAACTTGACGCGGATGCCAAGTTTTCTCCAGGCAGGGAATGGTGTAACCCCACTACAAATGGGGGTTCCCAAAAAGTCCTCCTTGAGCTTGCCTAAATGCTCACTGCCAGGCTGGTGTCCTACGTTTTAGCAGTTTAAAAGTATTGCCAGAGAGTGCCTGTATAGCCTCTGTGTACTGTCTCTTTAAGAGCTGCCTGGATTGCAGTCACAATTAATCTGGGAGGGGGCTGAGTGTTTTTATGCTCAAGTCCCATCCAGACTGCCAAATAATTGCTCCATTCTGCCATCGCTATTAACGCAGAGGGTCTCCACCATCTTGGTCCTGGACTGCTGAAATGGTCAATCAGTACCTTTGGTGACTCTAAAATGGAGCCTGTCCCCAGGGGCTTTGTGTGAGCAAAATTCTATAGGAATTGTAATTTTGGACTTTTGGCGCCTAAATGAACCTGGAGGGGGAGCCCTTGTTGTGACTGACAGAGGAATCAGCCAACCGAACCTTTTGGATCCTGGGGAAAGTCCCAGACTGCTTGCAGTTTCGGTTCAGATCCGAGTTCGGAAGTGAAGGAGTAACAGCTCGAGATAGTCGAGCAACAATCCTGCGTGGATTCGCACGGGAGAACTGTGAAAGGCCTGCGTTTTGGCCTGCATGCCTGCCTGCTGTCTGTGGGAGGGAACCTGTGCTTTTTTCGGACTGAATCCGAATTTGGAGAGCGAGTTAAGCCACTGAATTGCGACCAGGCTCCTACCCGAAGAAGACTGAAGATTTGCTGAATGCGATCGGCCTGTCAGGACTTCCAGCCACCTCTGAACTCCCGGATTGTGCAGAGACTCTGTAATTGTGACCAGAGAGCCATTTGCCTGGTACAGTAGAATTTCTTACATGTAAATGTGCTGTGTGCTGTTAGTGGGTCGTGATTTGGTTCCCCACTGTGTGCTGAACTGTGTTCTGCTTGCTGGAGGCTGCATCCTGCTCCCACGGACTGAATCCGTATTGCATCTCCATTTGGCCTGGGCCTTGTCACACTGGCCCAGCCAGAATACCCACTACACAGAGAAAGTCATTGATTAGAGACCTGCCTGGGGATCAGCCCCTGCTCAATGCCTTGAACAGGAACGACGCCTCAGTGATTCGTGTGGGCCCTGCTTCTCCTGGTACTCCAGCTCAACAACCTGCAGTCTCGATTTCACCCTGTGTCCTGTACTGGGTATCGTGAGTAAACATCGGGGTAGCTCCCTGCAACAACAGCTAAATCTAAAGTGTTGTCATCCGATTGCTTTGTTGTCTTTTCTGTCACAAACTGAGCCCTCCGGCTCTGGATTACAAATAGTGTGTTGTGCATGTTGCTTTCTTCCATAACAGGGCCCTAACAAGCTGCGACACTGACCTACCCCGGGCAACGATCCTGGCTAGCCCACTGTTTTCCTACCTGGATACTCGGAGTGTGTGACTGTGTAGGGACTCTGAAGTGCATGCATAACTGTCTGATTGATATAGCCTTTAAGCAAATCAATCTGATTACATCCCTCCCTTGTTCAAGTCCCCTGAACAAATCAGATCTAACTCTTTTTGCATTTAACCTGACTGTGGTTCCAGTTTGTGCAAAAAGTACTGTACTGTTGCTATTTGCTGTGCATATTTGTTTTACAGGGGGTTCCCAGGGTCGAGCCAGAGGAACCAGCCCTGGTGGTAAGTCCAAACAGTGTGGGTACTTGCATGGTGAATAAGGGTCATTGCAAAAGTGATTACTGTATATTGTTCAGGCCACTAGAAGGGAAAGAGGGGGTTACAGTGTCCCAGAGGGATGTGCCCAGGTTAGCTTGACCACTAACAACCCTGACCTCTGGGTGGAGGCACCCGTTTCAGTACCCAGGCCCCTTCAGTACCCAAGCAGGCAGGGGTAGTAGCCCTTGGGGTAGCGCCACCTAGGGATTACATATAGTAAACATGATACTAGCCTTGACTATGAAAGGTGACCTGCTTAGCTGAGTAAAGTGACAATGACAGCCCACCCTTTCCAGTTCTACTGCACTGTACATTGGACACACTGTAGCACTCATATCGTAGAAATTAAAAATGCTGTTTTGAGGAGGAACAACAAGTAATTCCAAAGCATACTGACTATAGGCCAGCCCTACAATGGTGCTTACTAGTTAAGTACTATATGATTTCAAAACAGGTGCTTATTTAGAGTCTGAAGCAGGTAACACCCTGGTGTGACTTGTCTGCCCCAGGTTAAAAAGAAACATCAGCAATTTTAAGCTGTTTGCCATATCAACTGATCTAGTATATACATTACATGCTGTCAGTGATAAGAATTAGTTTTTGCCAATGAAAATGAATAGAAGAATGAATTATGATAAAATAAATGATATATTGCAGTTTCAAATGTGTAGATAATCTGTGCATTGCCTGTATGAAAAGAATTCTGAATAGAATAGAAAGTGTGTAAAATGTCCAGAACTCAAATGGCTGCTTGCTGGTGGGCTGATTCTGCTGGTGTAAAGTGCCGTGGAGCTGCAAAGCAAGTACATGTGAAGATAGGTAGGCGGGGTTCTGCTGAGTATGTAACAAACAGAAGCCTGAGTGTATACTAACAAACCAAGGCATGAGAGGGAGGATGGGTGGGGATGTAAACAATATTAAGCAGTTTGGAAATGATGATGTACTATAGGAGAACTCAATTCAGTTTCAATTCAGTTTTATTTATTTGAGCAGGAAAAGGATCCATTGAGCAAGCCCATTTTCAAATAGTTCTTGGGTGAACTACACACAATATAGTGAGTAGTACAAATACAGAAGAAACGAGCATTTGTCAATGCCAAATGTTGTCTTGCCGGCATTGGCTTTGGTAGTGCAGGAGTTAGAGATGCATAATAGGAATGGCAGTGAAGTGTTGAACTGATGCCAACCTCACCCCCACCCTGAAGAGATGCATTTTCAACATAGGCATTTTGGGACCTCCCCTCATGAACAGTGGCACTATGATTTTGTTAATCTGTCCGAAAAGTTGTTTTCCTACAGCAACCACGCCATTCTGCAGTAACAGGTACGAAAACACATTTTGGGCAGGATAGGAAAAATGACAGCTGTACTGTTCATAAGGAAGTGGGAGAAAATGCCAGTGCTGAAAATCTGGCATGATAATATTGCAAATTTGGGAAGTTACAAGGGTGCATGGAAACTGCGCAACGCATGCTTGTAACACAGTCATTTTATGGACTTTCATCACCAAATTTTCAACATACGCATTTTAAGACCTCTACTCATGAACAGTGTCACTGTCATTTTCTCAAACTGTCCTGAAAACTGATTTTCCACAGCGAATGCGCTATTCTGTGCCGGAAGTGCGAAAACACATTTCAGCCAGGATATGTAACATGACAGCTGTACTGTTCATTAGGAGGTATGGAAAAATGCCACTGTTGAAAATGTGGAGCAAAAATATTACAAATTCATGAAGTTACGAGCGTGCATGGAAACTGTGTAACGCAAGCTCGTAAAACAGTCATTTTTTGGATTTTTTTCACCAAATTTGCAACATAGGCTTTTGAGAATCCACCTCATGAACACTGGCACTGTCATTTTGTTAATCGGACCCAAAAGGTGATTCCGCGCAGTGACCGCAAAATCACATTTCGGGACCGAATAACGCCATGACAGTGACTGATCTCATGAGGAGAGGCCCCAATAACCCCATGCTGAAAATTTGGTGCACAAATTTTGAAAAATGCCCGAGCTATGCACCAAAGTTGAAAAAACCCTATTTATGCCATTATACAGCTTACCAGCATTTCTTCAGTTCGCGGTCGACTTTGAAGAGTGCAGACGTGTTCCCGGTCCACCGAAGATTGTCACGCTGGGCTCCGAAGGTAAGTATGGGGTGAGGGGGGTGTGGGGAGGCAGGGTGCACAGAGGGTGGGTGCGGGTTAGGGAAGGGAAGACAGACCATAAGGGACTGTTTTCTTCTTTTACAGGTATAAAAAACAACATTGTGGGGTTTTTTTTTTTTTTACAGGCACATTTGGCATGCTGGGTGGGCTCTCAGCTTGCCATCTGAAGTGTTGGGGGGCTAGCCGATGGGGATTGGGCACTCCTGTTGGCACATACTGAAGGGGGGGCTAGAGCCGAGGGGGATTGGGCACCCCCCTCGGCACACAACAAATGGGGGGGGCATTATGCCGATGAGGAGTGGACACCCCCAAAGTCGGCATCGTGGCAGGTGGTGGCGGCAGTCTCTGCCACCATGTTTACTAGAACGCTTCTTCAGGAAAGGCATGTCGGGAGGTGCTGCTGTGTGACGAGCTTGGCTCTCATTGCAGCGGACCTTTTCTTAGATGTACTCACCACATTATGTGTTGCTGGTGTGGCGTCTGCATGCTGCCTTACTGGAGAATGAGGGATGCACCTACTGATGCGTGTCCTACATTCACCCACAATGACCGCACCTCCAAATCTGCTACTACTGCATTATGTTGGCTGGTGTGCAAGCACGAGCCAACATAAAATATAGCACAGTGTCCTGTCACATACAGAATCAACAGCTAGTGTTTAAGGATAAGAATGTCTAAGAAATAAGGATAGAAATCTCGAAAACTGCGTAGGATCCGGATAGTCTGTCGGTATATACTTAATGCTAGCAGTGGCATTATACTATCAAAGGTAGTTATACCTTAAGGCTTCCTGACTGGACTCTCTAGAACAAGTATACTCAGATGAGTGGCTATGTACTTAGAATGTTCTATAGTGCTTTACTGGTAACACACCCCTAATGCAACTTATTTACCTGTGCAGATTTCTGGATAAGTTGCCGTTGATAAGAGATTTGAAGTGAATTTGTCAATGGTTGAAATATAAGCAGGCCCACTCAGGCAGCACAGGAAAGGAAGGGGAAGTGGGCTAGCTCCAGGTCACTGAATGGAGCAGCATAGCATGTGAGCCTTCTAGACCATTACGGTTTCGACTTTGCTGGAACTAGTGCAGAGCCTGCATGATTTCTGTACTAGCCTGTAAAAGTACAGTATGTTGATTTTTGAGAATGGAATTTTTTAATGTGGCACGTTACAGATATTGTATTTGTTTCCACTGCCAAATATCCTGGAACACAACAGTAGATAGCTAACCCTGTGTCCAGTGGGACAGTTCCCCAAATTACCACAGTTCTAGGTGAAAAACTAGAATTTGTTACAAAATTCAAGTATCTGGGAGTTTGGATAGACCAAAGACTCTCCTTCATTGAACATATCGAGGACTTGCTAAAACGACTTCGGCAAAGGCTTGGACTGTTTTTTAGAATCAGCCAATTTCTCACCAGAGATGCCAAGAAACAACTGGTCCAATCCATTTTCCTATCATTGGTTGATTACGCTGACTTCCTCTACAGCCAATGCCCCAACTCTTACATGGCTAAACTGGACACACTCTACCATCGAGCACTGAGGTTTATAACGGGACTCCCCTTCGACACACATCACTGCACCCTATATGCGGCAGTGGGATGGACATCACTAAAGTTCAGGCACCACAGAAACGCTGCTCTCTGGACCTATAGAGCCATCTCTAATAAGCTGCCTTATTATATCTCCTGCTGTCTTCCCTAAGGTATAATTGGAAATACACAACGTTAAGAAGTTACTCAGCTATTACACTTAAAGTACCCAAAGCAAAATCCCGCTTGGCAGGGCAGCCATAAGCTTCGTGCTACCTACCTTATGGAACGATCTACAAAAAACCCTCAAATTAAGCACTCTAATCGGTATAAATGCTTTCAAGATGCTTTATTTCCGTACAATCAGAGAAGTATGTAACTGCTTCACCCACTCAGACCCAGTACTGGTATATAGCCACGCCTAGACCCAATTTTAAGTACTGACCCCCCCAGCTTGCTCCTCACCAGCCTAATTGTTCTCTCTCTCTTATCCCCATCTTATCAACACTAGGCCCATCCATCCCCTTATTCTTCCTTTCCCAACCTCGGACAGGAGCTCACTACCCTGGGTTGTGACATCCTACCATGCCCCGTACTTTATAGCATTCAATCCCGGGGCTCACACATACTCCTTTTCTCCATCCACCTTCTCTGCTTCCAGCTTTACCAACTCCTTTCTGTGCACCATGCCCTCCTAGCCTTTCTTCCCCTACTTCCCTCCCTCTTTTCCCCCCTGCCTTCACCTCTACCTGGTGTATATTTTTATTTTTTTCTTCCGTTACTTCCTCCTGCAACCTTAGATAACCTGCTTTATCTTCCTATAGACACTTCTATGTATGTAAATACCGTGTAATCTGTACAATATCTGTATAATTCTATGTACATATGAACTTCTTTTTCTTCCTCTCTGTAAAGAGTATTATCTGTATTGCCTTGTAAATACCTGTGTTGACCTGTATATACAATTGTTCATGCTCCACCCAGGTCCATCTTGCAAATGAGGTTCTGCTCAATGATGAATGCCTGGTTAAATAAAGACTTGATTGATTGACTGATTGAGTAGAGAAAGATATTCAGCTCCTACAACCTCCTCAAACCAGAAAAAGGAGGATGCACACCAAGAAGCTGGCAGATACTCCCTCCCCATGGCAGCCATGTTAATTGAGAACATAAAATCCCAATAAGTAATGCACTACCGCGTCAGTGTACTCAAAAGTAGAGTTATTTCATACACTTTTTTTTTACTTGTCACTTTATCCAGGATAGCCCAGCTGCAATGCAATGTCTTGTTTCCAGTGCGATCGTGCTTCTGCCCATTTCTGCAACTTGGCAGACTAGAGAACTGAGAGGTTAAGTGACTTGCTCAAAGTCACAGTCAGTATTTGGCTGTAGTGGGGTTTGGCGCCTGATTCCCAGGCCAGTGTTCTAATCACTATAACTCACTGCCTCCTAAGATACCCCCCAGCCACCTAATAGACCACACTGCCTCCTATCAATATTTAAAAGTCACCTCCTGGTTTTGTTAAAGTAGCTCCTGATCAGCAAGAAAATTGATATCCAGATCACCTTTCTGGTTCTTCATTGTAAAATCCATCTTTCTTTTTTTTACCAGGAGAGGGACACTAAGCTGAAAGCTTGTTTACTGGTGCAACCTGGGAGCACAAGGAAGTTAAGTGACTTGTTCAGAGTCACACAATATGCAAGTGGGGGCTGCGGGATTCAAACCCAGGTCTCCAGGTTTGCAGCTCAGAGCCTTAAACCACTGTGCTATACTGCTTCCGTTTTGGCCCCTGCTGACTTCTGTTTACTTCTGGTCAGAAAGGATTAATGCTGGAGCCAGTCCAAAGTGATGCTGGGGGGGGGGGTTTACTGGTCCAGGAAGCTACAAATCAATTCACTGAAGTGACTAGTTAACCCCTTCACAACTGAAGAGAGGCATACATGACTCTTTCTCAGTTGACTTCTATTTAATTCTGCTGAGATTGGAAGGGGATAATCAGTCTGTCATAATCATTCATTCAACAGAGCCTGTCGATGTCTACTCTCTCGGGATGGCAACAGGAGCCTGGCTGAAATACTGTGAAGGCAGCAAACTCTTTAGAATTTCATTACTAACCCAGAAAAAATATGCCAAAGTTGTGGGATATACAGTATTGTAACCCCTAGGTGGTGCTATCCCAAGGGCTACTACCCCTGCCTGCTTGGCTAGTAGCAGGTTAAGGGGCCTGTGTACTGAAATGGGTGCCTCCACCCAGAGGTCAGGGTTGTTAGTGGTCAAGCCAACTTAGGCTCAGCCCTCCGGGACACTGTAACCCCCCTCCTTCCCTTCTAATGGCCTGAACAATATTTTTATTTTATCTAGTTTTTGTTTACCGGGTAGGTGCACTAGCCAAAAGACTATTTTCAGGTACGACCCGGGACAAACATCAAGAAAAAACATTTTTGTACATAATACAGGAATTACATGTATGCGTTGAACAATTAACAGTGATAGATGTGACAAAACAATACAGCATTTGAGTTTACAAGTGTCAAATACAAACAAGTTGAATGTTTTTAAGGAGAAACTGAGCAGTATACAAACAATAAGGAGTAAAGTGCTGTGAGAGCAAGTAATAGACAAGTAAGAGCCAGTAATAGACAGGTGGAGTGTAGCGAAAGGGGAAATAGTGAAAGTGTTGGAAAGAGGAGGAAGGCAATTGATTGGGGGGGGGAGACAGGTATGGTACAGTAAGGACAGGTTACCAAGTAGGGTTCAGCTGATGAGAAAGAGTAAGGCTGAGAAGTTTGAGAGGAGAAAGCACCCAAAGTTAACCAGAAAGGGGAAGGAAAAATTGAATGCTACGAGTTAGGAGGAGTGATTGATAGGAAGTGCTCACTGTTGGAGTAGATCTAAGGCAATCTGTAAGAGTACAGAGTGTGTGAGGCAGGGGATTAGAGAGTGGGGGCTAGGGCAGTTTGAAACAGGAGCACACATAGGAGGAGAACAGATAGTGGCATAGCTCTCTCTTAAAAGAGATATGGGATGCAACTTAATGTAGTGTTAGGGGGACTGTGTTCCAGAAATGAGGTGCATAACTGGCAAAGGCACAACCACCTTCTGAAGTGCGATGCCTTGGAATAAGAACTGGAACATTGTCCGCTAAACGCAACGCATAGCTGGTGTTCTGGTAGGGCAGTTTGGCCAGGGTTTAGATGAGCAGGATCTGATGATGTTATCAGTAATAGAACCACGTGCATAAGACCTTAGTCCTTGGGGAGGTAGCCATCCCACATCTGTGTAGAGAAGACAGTGATGTTTCAGTCTGGGAGAGCAGGAAGAGAAGCGACAAAAATTATTATATGCAACATCCCATTTTTGCAGACTCGAGTTGCAAGCTTAGACATATGTAGTGACCCCATAGGTGAGGGAGGGAAGTAGTATCCCATGGGCAATAGCAAGTCTGGCAGATGGAGTGAGAGCATAACTAGTGCGGTAGGCGATAGCAAGTTTGGAGTTAACCTGCTTACAGGTGGACTGAATGTGAAGGTCAAAACTCAGTGTTGGGTCAAGAGTGACCCCAAGATATTTGAAGGAATTTACCAACTCTACCGGTGATCCATCAGGGGAGGAGATGTTAAAGTGAGTCTGGGAGAGTTTAAGTCTGGAGACAAATAACATAGCTTGGGTCTTGGCTTTATTCAGAATGAGTTTGTGATTTGCAAGTCACTGGTGTATAAGCTGAAAATCATAGGACAGTAGACGGTTTATATTCTCTGTACAGTTGGAACTGGTATAAAGTACAATGTCATCTGCATATAGTAGTGAGGAAGTTTTGAGTAGATCAGAGGTGATGCTATTTATAAAGATAGAGAAAAGCACAGGACCTAAGATAGACCCTTGGGGTACACCAATATTAATAGTAACCTTGTCAGAGAGGGTAGAGTTAAATTTCACTTACTGAGACCTATCAGTCAGGTAACTTTTAAACCGGTCTACTACATTTTGTGAGAAGCTTAGAGAGACAAGAGTGGCAGAGAGGATGGAATGGTCAACAAGATCAAACGCCTTTGTCATGTCGATGAAAATGGCCCCCATGAGCCAGCCAGAGTCCATCGCCTGTAGGGTATCAGATGTGAGTTTGAGTAGGGCAGTAGTGGTATTGTGCCCTTTGCAAAAGCCATGTTGAGCGTCAGCTAAGAGGTCATGCTTCAGCAGGAAGTCAGTTGTTTGGTTGGCAACTAGCTTTTCAAGAATTTTGCTGAGTGCAGATAGGATGGCAATGGTCTGTAATTTGTTGGGTCAAGTGGGTCACCTTTCTTATGTACCAGGGTGACTCTGGCCGTCTTCCAGATTTCAGGGACAGAGCTATGACAGAGAGAGAGAGAGATTAAAGATCTTAGCAAGGGGACCAGCTATGTGTGGGGCAGTTAATTTTAGGAGCTTGGGTTCCAGTTTATCACAACCCACAGCTGCATACTCAGATGTTTCGTAGAAGTTTGAGAACCTCATTTCTTTGGACTGACTTGAAATAGAAATTTGGCCCCGTGGAGCTTGCTTGTATGACAGGTTTTAATGGGGTAGTGAAAGTAGAGTTGTGCTGAGTGAATTCAGCAAATGTGTGTTAAAGAAGTTTGCAATAGTGAGGGTGTTGTTACAGTGGATGCCTTGTTATTTGGAGTAGAGGACTGGTTTGAACCCAGGAAGAACTTAGTGTGGGATCAGAATTTTTTTAGGGTCCCCTTGGGAGTCTATTAATAGGTCTTTGCAGTAGAAGCTTTTTGCTTGCTTGATTTCATTCTTACAAGCACTTCTTAGAGCGCTGTAGGTATGAAAATCTTCAGGGAGACCAGATTTCTTGTACCGGAACCAGCTTTTGTCCAGCAGGCGTAATTTAGAGAGGAGGTCAGATTCCAACTAGCGGGTCTGCCTATTTTTTTCCACATCTGGCCACAAGATGACGGTGGTATTCTTGTAGTGCTAGGAATTTGGTTTAAAAGATGTCTAGGGCAGACTGTGCATCCGATGATTCATAGAGAGAGGACCAGTCGATGCAAGTGATGTCCAACAAGAAGGCCTGTGGGTCAAAGTTAGCATAGTTGCAGAAAGTAAGGAAATGGGGCTTCATAGGTTCAGGCCTGCTTTTTCCCCAGATACAGTAAGTGGGGGAATGGTCAGTGATGGCATCAGGTAGCACGCTGGCATCGATAATGCTTTCAGGATGGTATTTCATAATCCAGTCTAGCAGTGTGCTGGTATTCGATTTGAGGAGCAGTTCTAGTAGGTAAAGGGATAAGTTGATGTAGGTTGCAGCTATGCAGGTTAGTCAGGACTGTCATTTGGGAGCTGCCCAGCCAGTTAATGTTAATGTCTCCCAGTAGAAGAACTTCACTATTTCCTGAGTGAGAAGCAGTTTGATCAAATAGCTCACCCAGCCCTTTTAGACCATGGGTAGGGAGATTATAGGCACAGACAATGAACAGCTTCTTGGAACCTAGGGTGAGGAGGACATGAAGTGCCTCACAGTGGTCTAGGAGAGACAAGCTAATTACAGAGAGCTGGAGATGAGACTTGAAATAAATGGCTGTACCACCCCCCCCTTTTTGGAGTTGGCCTGTCATTTCTCAGGAAATTATAAGATGGTAGGGAGCACCGAGAGTCAGGAGTGGATGGCTTCAGCGAGGTATATTATATCTGGCTTATAGTGTACAGTACAGGATTCAAGTTCAGCAAAGTTTCGTTCAAGGCTCCTAATATTATGGTGAGTAATATAAAATAATCGCTTTCACAATGACTCTTATTCACCATGCAATTACCCACATTGTTTGCACTTACCACCAGGGCTGGTTCCTTTAACTCGACCCCTGGGGACCCCCTGTAAAACAAGGTTATGCACAGCAAACAGCAACAGTACAGTACTCTTAGCACAAACTGGAACCACAGTCAGGTTAAATGCAAAAAGAGTTAGATCGGATTTATTCAGGGGGCTTGAACAAGGGAGGGGCATAAACAGGTTGCTGGCTTAAAGGCTAAATCAATCAGACAGTTATGCATGTACTTCAGAGTCCCTACACAGTTGCACACTCTGGGTACCCAGGTAGGAAAAAGGTGGGCTAGCCAGGACCATTGCCTGGGGTAAGCCGGCATCACAGCTGGTTGGGCCCTGTGATGGAAGGAAGCAACATGCACAACACACACTATTTGTAATCTGGAGCCGGAGGGCTCAGTTCATGAAGGAAAAGACAACAAAGCAATCAGATAACAACACTTTAGATTTAGTTGTTGCTGCAGGGAGCTACCCTGATGCTTACTCATGATACCCAATACAGGACACAGGCAGGACGAAATCGAGACTGCAGGTTGTTGAGCTGGAGTGCCAGGAGAAGCAGGGCCCACATGAATCACCGAGGCGTCATTCCTGTTCAAGGCATCGAGCAGGGGGCTGATCTCCAGGCAGGTCTTTCGTCGACGGCTTTCTCTATGTAGTGGGTAGTCTGGCTGGGCCAGCGTGGCAAGACCAGGCCAAATGGAGATGCAAATGGATTTAGTCCGCTGGAGCTGGATCCAGCCTCTAGCAAGCAGAACACAGTTCAGCACACAGTGGGGAACCAAATCACGACCCCTAACAGCACACATCACATTTACATATAAGAACTTCTACTGTACCAGGCAGATTGCTATCCGGTCGCAATTACAGAGTCTTTGCACAAACCGGGAGTTCAAAGGTGGCTGGAATTCCTGACAGGACAATTGCATTCAGCAAATCTTCGATCTTCTTCAGCTTAAAGCCTGGTCACAGTTCTGTGGCTTAAATCGTCCTCACAATTCGGATTCAGTTAGGCTAAACTTCAATTTCCCTCTCAGGGACAGCAGGCAGACAGGCAGGCCAAAACTCATCCCTTTCACAGTTCTCCCATGTGAATCTATGTAGGATTACTGCTCGACTATCTCGAGCTGTTGCTCCTTTACTTCCCAACTCAGATCTGAACTGAAACTGCAAACCGTCTGAGACTTTCCCTAGGATCCAAAAGGCTTGATTGGCTGATTCCTCTGTCAGTCACAACAAGGGCTCCCCCTCCAGGTTCATTTAGGCACCAAAATCCCAAAACTACAATTCCTACAGAATTTTGCTCCCACAAAGCCCCTGGGGGCAGGCTCCATTTTAGACTTCCCAAAGGTACTGATTGGCCCATTTCAGCAGTCCAGGACCAAAATGGTGGAGATAAACAGAAATGTCCATGCTGCAAAGAAGGCAGGCTAGACAAACTGCAATATTATTACTATTCTAATAAATGATCAGCAAACAAGTGCATCTTCTAACAGAGCTCCCTCCCAGATTAATTATGACTGTAATCCATGCAGTTCTTAAAGAGACAGTACACAGAGGATATACAGGCGCACTCTGGCAATACATTTAAACTGCTAAAACGCAGGACACCAGCCTGGCAGTGAGCATTTAGGCAAGCTCAAGGAAGACTTTTTGGGAACCCCCATTTGTAAGGGGGTTACTGTATGTTATCAGTTCGGACTGAAACATTATGGGTCATGATGTCCTGTATTATAGAAAACCAGTTCACACAGTACACAACTGAAGGTTATGAGAGATTTACCCCATATTATTATTTATTTCAAATGTGCTGTTTGTACAGAACTGGTCAGTACAGCTCTGACTGTGTCTGTGTGAGGAGAGATTTTCAATAGGAGCTCATCAATCTCTTTAATCTGTGATCCCTTATTGCTTACTGCTCACTTGTTGCTTATACAAGAATGTACAGTATGTGTACCATGCTGCAAACATCAGTGCACCACTCAACTACTGACCTAGTAAAAAGCATTATCTATGTCACGCCAGTGATGGAAGTAGTACCATAAATACAGAGAAAGTCAATGCTCATGGTGGGGGGCGGGGGCTGAAGACAGTGATTTATCCGATGAGGATTTTCTTGAAATAATTGAGTGTGTCGGTGAATAATTTCATAACTGTTCTGATTTGACTGGTTTGATCAATGCTCTGCAGTTTTGTGTATAATTCTACTGTCGGACATACTGCAGATACATGCATTAACATTCTAATAAGTCTAATACTATGAATCTGCTTTCTGTTGGAACAAAGTAAATCAAATATTGTTGCACAGTGGAGACCAGCAGCACCATCTTAAGTTAAGTCTGGTGGTGTGTGGGTACTTTTGTGGTGAATTTCCCATTTAAATGGGTGGCAATACTCTACAACATGCTGTAAATTAAACATGAGCAACAAAACCGCAACAAGTTTGTTTGACTATTGACTTGACATGCTAGATGAAAAATTGCATTCATGCTACATTGTAGTTTGCTTGCCATCATTTATGTATAATACAAACATGAGATCTGATATCAAAACATACGTCAGCATTAGTATGAAGGTGATATCTGTGTGTTTGTGTATGATCACTGGACTTTAAATATAGCAGGCATCTGACTGTAAGCAACTTAACACCAGATTGATGGAGGTTACTTGGAATTGCAAGAATAATTCAATAAATAAACACATACTGTTACTGATTTACTGTGCACATTTTCCTTTCCTAGACTTATTCATGAATGTAATTCTGTGGATGTGCTGTGGATAGGGTTACAGTGAGGTATTATAAAGGCCTATGACTTCAAAAACTATAGGACTTGGGAGAATTATGACTTCCAAAATTTGTGGACTGGAATTACTTTGACTTCCAAAAACTGGCAGAAGTATTTTAACTCCAGTAAAACTGAAATGACTTCCAAATTTCAGCCCACGGAAGTATTTGACTTCCACCAAAAAAAACATTATCTGAAGCCCTGCTCAGTGAGTTGTACCAGGTAACATCTAGTCCACTTTAAAGGAGAGAGAGAGAAAAAAAAAGAGGAAAGAGTAAGGATTGCAAACAGTTAAGGGGCCAGAAATAAGACATGATTGGAGTGGTGCAGTGCAGTGGCTGTGGAGCAGCAGTCTTCCGGGAGATGTTCTGGAGGATGCGGTGTTGTCCCATCTGCAGGCACCTCTCTGGGCTGAGGGAGGAGGTTGCTCATCTCTAGGCTGAGTTGGCCAGGATTTGTGGGACCTCCTCTTCCCTCCAGGGACCACCAGTGCCACTGCCATTGCCTCAGAGGTTGCCAAGAAAGAGGAGTGGTTGGACCACAGCGGGCTCAGGGAGGGTGAGGGTGGTGGAACAGAGGCACATCCCTCCAGTTGTACCTCTCCACAATTCCTATGCCATTCTGGCAAAGTGTGGTTCCTCTATGGAGGCACCTACAGGGGAGACCAAGGAGGATGCTGCGAACCTCCACAAAGGAGACCCACAGGAGGGTGGCAGGGGACCCTGCAGGGGAAGGAAACAACTCCTGGTGGGGGACTCCATTGTTAGGAAGGTAGAACTGGGCAAGGAAGGGGAGGAGGAAGGTCGCTGCCTGGCGCCATGGCTTGGAGGGACAGGAGGCGAATCCTCAGGATTGCCGGAGCAGCTGCACAGGGGAGGAGCTGGATGTCATTGTCCACCTAGGGACAAATGACCTGGCTAAGAAAGGATTAGAGAAGTGCAGGAAGAGTTTGTGGAATTGGGAGGGCCTTAGTCAAGAGCACGTGACGGTAACCTTTTCGGAGGTGCTACCCATCTATGGCATAGGAGAGGCTAGGGTGTTCCTGCACATGGATTCAATCAGTGGTTGAAAACTGTGTGGAGCCCAGGGATTTGGCTTCATTGGGGATTGGGGTCCACCTGGAGTGATGCAAGCCTATACTGGCATGATGGGCTGCATCTGTCCAGGAGGGGAAACCAAGATCCTAGGTGATAGGTTTAAATGCTTCATTGGCAAGCTTTTAAACTAGCCAAGGGGAAGGCACTGGAAAGGAGCAGGAAAATCCTAGCCCCCCAAACAATCACAGCAGTAGGTGGCAACACCAACATGGAGGTGCTCATAGGGAGAAGGGCAGGGTAAATGGAGAAAGTGACAAAGGCAAGAAGGACAGGATGGGGCAGTGGGGGTAAGGCCATCAGGAAATGGAGGGTAATGAGTACCAATGCCTGTAGTCTGGGCAACAAGCTCCTGAGCTGGTGGCCTTAATGGAAGAGGGATGCCTGGATATTGTATCAGTCACAGAAACATGGTACACAGAGAACCATGACTGGGATGTTAACATACCAGGGTACATAACTTACAGGAGAGAGGCAGGGAGAAGAGGGGAGGAGTAGCTCTCATGTAAAGGAAGGATAAAAGCAACTGAACAAAAGAGTAAACAGGAGGAGAGGAGGCACTGTGGGTCACCTTGGAGACTGGAAGGCACCACAATCCGCACAGGGTTGTGTACAGACCCCATGTCAGAGGGAAGGAATGGACAAGGATATGATGGAAGGCATTCTTAGAATGGCAGAGAAAGGGGAGATACTGTTGATGGGAGACCTGAATATGCCAGATGTTAACTGGAGCACATTTGCTGCAGCCACATCCAAGAGCAGGGCCATTCTTGATGCCCTACAGGTGGCAGGCATTAGACAGCTAGTTTCGGAACCCACTGTGAGGGAGCAATCTTAGACCTCATACTTCAAACGGGGCAGTGAGAGGATCTCATATCTAGAAGTGGGTTGTCATCTGGGGACAAGTGACCATCAAACAGTGTGGTTCACTTTAACTCAGCTACAGAGTCAAGCCATACAAAAGTGAGGGTACTGGACTTTAGGAGGCTGACTTTGGCAAGATGGGAGAGTGCCTCAGAAAAGCACTAGCAAACAGGCTAGAAGGAGGTGTGGAGCAACAATGGGGAATTATCAAAACTGCCATCACAGAGGCAACAAGCCTTGTGTGAAGCAAATAAACAAATCAAAACGAAAGAAAAGCCACTATGGTTCTCAAAGAGGTGGCTGTGAAAGTCAGGAAGAAAAGATAGCATTCCAGAAGTATAAGGAAACACAGAAGGAGCAGGACAGAGAGCTGTACCAGTTAAGGCAGAAAGAAGCAGGAGGGAAGTCAGAATAGCAAAGGCCCAAACTGAGGAAAAGATAGCCAACCCAGTTAAGAAGGGGATAAAACCTTTATAGGTACATCAGCTGTGAGAAAGACAAAGGGAGGGATAGTGAGGCTGAATAGAATGAATGGTGGTGGCAGAGGGGACAGTGAAAAGCAGGAATACTGAACTAATATTTCTGCTCAGTATTCACAAAAGAGGAGGGGAAGTGCCTAATCCAATTAACAGAAGCACTCTTGATAGGGGGTCGATCCCAGTCCTTTCACAGAAGAAAGGGTTCTGCAAGAACTCCTAAAACTGAAGGTGGACAAAGCAATGGGTCCTGATGGAATTCACCCCAGAATTCTAAAAAGAATTAAGGAAGGAACTAGTGAAACCACTGGCTACTCTTTTAATAAATCATGGAGGATGGTGTGGTAACGGAGGACTGGAGAAAGGCGGATGTAATTCCCTTCACAAAAGTGGGACCAAGACAGAGGCAGGAAACTACAGACCTGTCAGTCTGACCTCTGTGGTAGGGAAAGTGATGGAGTCACTGGAAGGAAAGAATAATTGAGTACCTAGAGGTCAGTGGAGCACAGGATCTAAGGCAGCATGGTTTCACAGCAGGAAGGTCTGTCAGACTAATCTAATAGATTTCTTGACTGGGTGACCAAAGTAGTAGACCAGGGAGGGCTGTGGACATGGCCTACCTAGACTTTAGCAAGGCATTTGACACAGTCCCACACAAAAGATTATTAGTCAAATTAACCAGCCTGGGAGTGGGTCCCAGGGTGGTAGCCTGGGTAAAACATTGGCTGGACAACAGGACACAGGAGGTAATTGTAAATGGAGTCCACTCTGAAGCATGGTTACCAGTGGGTACCGTAGGTTCAGTATTGGGTCCAGTCCTTTTAATGTCTTCATCAGTGACATTGCAGAGGACTGAAGGAAAGTATGCCTTTTGCAGATGACACAAAGATCTGCAACAGGGTTGATATACAAGGAGGTGTGGAAAGGATGAAAAGGGACTTGGCAAGGTTGGAGGAATGGTCAGGCGATGGCAGCTAGGATTCAATGCAAAAAGTGCAAATAATGCACCTGGGAAACAAGAACCCAGGGAAGAATACACAATGGGTGGGGAGGTAGTAACAACAACAAAACAGGAAAGGGACCTGGGTGTAATCATATCAGATGACCTTAAGGTTAGCAAGCAATGTGAGAAGGCAGTAGGGAGGGCCGGGGGTATACTGGGATGTATAGGGAGAGGCATCAGCAGCAGAAAACAGGAAGATGTTATCCCTCTGTACAGACAGTTGGTGAGACCCCATCTGGAATACTGTGTCCAGTTCTGGAGACCCCATCTCCGCAAGGACATAGACAGGATAGAGGCAGTCCAGAGGAGGGCAACTAAAATGGTGCAGGGTCTGCAAGAGAAGCCATGAGGAGAGACTAAAGGAGCTTAATATGTATACCCTTGAGGAAAGAAGGGAGAGGGGGGACATGATAGAAACTTTCAAGTACCTCAAGGGAATCAACAAAGTCCAAGAGGGTAGCATCTTTCAGAAAAAGAGACTTGCAAGAACAAGAGGACACGATTTAAAGATAGAAGGAGGGCAGTTCAGGGGCAATGTGAGGAAGTATTATTTCACAGAGAGGGTAGTGGATGCATGGAACAGCCTTCCTGAGGAAGTTGTGGGGTCTAAAACTGTGGGAGAATTCAAGAATGCATGGGACAGACATAAGGCAATTCTTGTGGGGGGTAGGAAGAAATAGGCTGTTGGTTAACTAGGATCTGTGGCCTATCCTGTAGGTAGGGAAATGGGCAGACTAGATGGGCCTAGCGGTCCTTATCTGCCGTCAAAGTCTATGTTTCAAAGTCTATGTTAAACCCTGAGTGGAGGCACTGCACATTATGTATCAGCATGGAATCTGAACCATTTAAAGTAAGTTTAAACACCCAGGCCTCTCAGCCTTGTTTAGGCCAGGCAAGGCAGGGGTGTAACTCTAGGAGTAGCGCCACCTAGAGGTTACACTGGTGTTGCATTGCAAATTTGTTCTGGACCACTTCTGTGCAATTTCAAGACAAACTTTGTTACAAAGAAGTGTTAAGGAAGATGACAAATGAAGGAGGAGATGGGGGATTAGTTGAGGTATGTGCTGGACAGAAATAAAAATGGAAATCCATGCATGATTTTTTCTGTTTACAGAAATTTATAGTGGAAGGGATCAAGCTGCAGACAGAATAAAGAGCAACATTTAGATTGAATTGCTGAGGTGTACCCAATTCCCGGTCATGGCCACTATGGCTTGCATGCTTGGATTATTACTGAGCCTCTCTGCAGCATATGCCTCCTCGTCTCTTACTTCATGGCCTGTGCAGAAAAGGTACTTTTTACAAGCTTTGCATGTCACTGCTCCCCTCACCTTGCTCCCCTAAGAAAACATAAGTTATGGATCCTGCTACTTATCTCAGGCAATGTGGACTCTAACTCAGGCACTGCTAGTTGTAGAGCGCCATCCCACCCCCCACAAGCCTCTCAGTGAGTTAGCACACAGGGTCTTAAATTAGTACACAAGAATATCAGTAGTTTTAGTCCCAAGATTCATGAACTTGAAGCATGGGCTAACCTTTACACCCTTGATGTCATAGGTATTTCTGAAATCTGGCTAAAACCAAAGGTTCAAACACATGAAACTGAGCTCCAAGATTACAATGTCTTCAGGAAGGATAGGGAACGTAAAAGAGGTGGTAGCACATTGTTTTCTTTTTTATATAATATACATATATAAATAAAACACCAGGGGTTGGGTTGTGGTGTTATTAGTGTGCGATGCTTCAATTTTTGTAACCCACTACCTGGCTAGCCTGGGTTCAGGGAGAAAACATTCACTCAGCATCAGGGCTAGGTCTGCACCTCTGGTCAGGGGCACCCAAGTAACTCTGGACACAGGAAGCAAGAACTGAAAATGTCCAATCCAGGAGTGGGATTCCAAAGTGTGGCTTTTATTCACTTCAACACAAGAATACAAAGCAAGATGGATCCCCACGGGGCTGCACTCACTGGATATGTAGCTCTATAGAGGTCAAAACACATCTTCTTCATCACACAACAACCCTCAGGTTTTGAACACACTGGGCTCACAGCCCAAACTGCTACTCTCACTCTTGGATTTCCTGGCATGGCACTTGGCCAGCACCAATACACATTTCCATATGGCATGGACATTTTGGTGGTGGCTCCCTCAACCACCCATGAGCACTTCTAGCTCTAAAGGGAAAAACACATCCCTAATCCCATGTCTGGGTACTTTCTATAGGCATTGGCCAAGGGCCTGGGAGAAAGCTATAGGTGCCCAAAGTGAATCCATCGAGGTAAATCTGGTTACTCCAGATGGGGGGGGGGGTCTCCCACCTCTTGTTCCCAAATCCATACCCAGCCATTCATTTGGAGTCAACACCTTTCCTTGAACTCTCTGTTCGTAGATGCTATCTCGAAATGTAAATCACATTTAACAATCTACTTTCCATGTAACTGGTGTCCTGACTTGCAATGTTCTCTAAGTGGCTATGTCCGTCCCTGTAGACCCCCACTGGTTAGATACATTTCAAGCCATACACATATCTCAAATGTATTGTATTTGGCTGTCCTTTCCTGACCCCACAGAATCAGATACTTCTACACAACTCTCTTGGTAGAAATATGGGCTGTATGTCAGAGCAGACTCACTGTGTTTAACAGGTGGCCCAAGGCTTCTCACACAGAAAACACACATCTGGTACCTCAGTACAAATTCTCTAGTCAGGCAGCTTTCCCTCTTCCAGCAGGGCCAGGGGATTGCCCCTGAAATGCTGGTCTTTTTCCCCCCATCCCTCCCGGGATGGGGCACTGGAACAAACTGGTGAACAGTCTCAACAACTTCTACAGGTTTCATCTGTGTCCTTCTCTAGGGCGAGTACACGCACCCTCTTCCTGTTGTAGCTCTATTACAGAGCTAGGCTCTGAGGGGCTGCCAACTGCAGCACACCTCCTCCTTCCACTGAGTCTCCCAGCAGACTGACCTTAAAAACCCCAACATTCTAACCTAACTCCCTGCTGCAGCATTCCACTGTGGCTTATGCTACTGCGAGAATTCTAAGTGATGTAATGCCTCCAGCTCAGCTGAGACTGAGGACAGAGTGAGACAGTGTGAAACCCATTTAACTGGTGTCTCACAAGCTACCTTTCCCTGCCTGCCACTAGATCTGAGTCGGATTCGAGTAACCCCAGGTGACGGGGGAGGGGGGGTTACACCCAACCTCGGCCAGGAAAATGACTGTCCACAGTCATTACTTTCCTGGCCCAGGCCATCCTACCCTATGTGTTGACTACAGGGAGGTAGCGCTACCTTTTCCCCTACCATGTGCCAGGCACAGGTAAGCAACACTAAGGGCACAGAAGCCATTGGCTGACGCATCAGCCTCTACTCTATGTTCTGTCTATGGATACCTAGAGGCCCTGGTAGAATTGCCCAGAGCATAGCCCTAATAGATCAGTACTGCGGCCCCTACTGCAGGTCTGGACCACAGCCTGTCTATCCCCCCTTCCAGCCCTCTAGGGAAACCTCTCTGACCAAAACACAAATTTACCCAAAAAACACAGGGGAACCTCCCCCCAACCCTGGACACCTGCAACCAAACGCAAGGAGCTAATACTATACCCTAGGTATTACTTTTACACTCCCCCACAACCATACCTGTGAAAGGAAAAGTTAAACACAGTAAACAACAAAATTGTACTTTAAAAACTTCTACTTTAAAGCACATGAGGGACTCCTCGGAGTCCCCCCCTCCTCTTCTTGCCTATTCTTCTTCAGGATCACCTGCAAGAGAAAAGACAAAACAACCCCAATCTGCAAACACAGTACTATCTAACCCCTACCATCAAAACACTGGAGAATTCCAAAAATATTTTTAGAAAAATAAAAAAAGTAGAAATAGTAAAAAAAAAAAAAATGACATTTACAATACACATTTTGGAGGCTGGAAGGCCCAAAAAGTCCCATCTAGTGACAACAGTGCCCAAAGGCAAGTCCAAGAAAGAGTCTCTCCTGGGCAGCAGCCCAGTGAAGCACAGTTCTGGTAGGACTGTAATCCTGAAGGGGAAGAGTCTTTGAGGACAGTTCAAACAGTCTGACGTCTGCTAGATGTAGGGTGTGTACTGCAATGTCATTAAAATACAAAAGTCTCGACTTACCAGTCCCTTGAAGAACGAAATCAATATGACACCTGGATTTCCAGCCGAAGACTCTCCCTGGCAGCATTCTTTGGATACAGCTGGGCAGACATCTTCCGAAAAACGACAGGATGGCATGTCTGAAAACTGCTGGGTTGATGTCATCTAGGAGATGGAACCTTGGAACGGGACAGGAAACAGCTGGTCTGAAGTCATCCGAAATCCCAGGCGATGAATCAGTATACAGCTGGGCTAGTTTCCTCCCCGGATATGAAGACACCTGGAAGGGCAGGTGATGGAATCTGGAAAGCCAATACACTACAAGGCTGATGAATCTGGGGCACCTGGTTCCTGGAATGCCAATCTGGCGGAACAACACAGGTACGGCAATGGCTGGATGGCAGCACTGGCTACTACTGCTCTGCTCTCCACTTGGTAGGCATGGGCACATTCACAGGAAGTTGCCTGCATTGAGGGAAGTAACACAATGGGTCAGGTGCAAGAATTATTACCCCATCTGGGCGCTCATAATTCACACTGAAGAAGGTTTCATGTCCCCCTCCATCCACTATGTGAACAGTGTCTATAAACAGTGTTCTGCCCACTTTCCATTGTCTGAATTTCTCTTGTAACACTCTGTCTTGCACATACCGACTTGCAACAGAATGCACATATCTTGTTGCCTCTTCCATTATCCAGGATTTCCTGTTTCTTTCTAGCTCCTCCCAGACTCTCTGAGGAAAGGTAGGAAAGGATATCCCATAGATCTCATTCACCTTCCTACGAACCAATCTTTCCTCTTTACTACATTTGGTCAATTTGAGACCTCTGGCCTGGCTAGGTGGCGGCCAGTCCTGGTTCTGTCAGCTATGCATACTTAATGCAATGTAAAATGGATCTTTGACTCCTCCTTGTGGGGACAGGGCTGTGGAGTCACCGATCTCTCCTTCTGTTCGCTCCTCCAAGGCAAGAGCCCGAGGCTGTGGATCCGCACCTTCTTCATAAGGCCATATCAGTTCCCCCTCATATTCTTCCTCACTGAGGATCTGAGCCCAGGAGTGAGCAGTCATCCTCACTCCTGAGACTATTCACTCCTCGCTGGGCGCAGAGGTCGACACCTCCCATTCAAGGGTCTCCCTCATCTCATCTTCTCCTATGAGATTTGGGCTAGGCCCCTCTCTCCATGGGTCTGCTGATGCTCCCTCTGTAATGTCTCTCTGTGACCTGGACGCGGATACATCAGTACTTTGCTCTGCTTGTACATCTGCACCCTCTAGCTTCGTGCCACACTCTGCTGAGCCTCCTCCAACAGGCTCTGCCTGGTGCTGTGTGCTGCCAACTGCAGGTTTTTTAAGCTTTGTCCATGTGGGAGCCAAACGAATCTTGGGTGCTTTGGTTAGGCCATGTCTCTCTAGGCACCCAGAACAGTGAGGAACCATGAAGGCGTCCCTTCTAGCCTTTAAGCACATTATGCACACTCTTACTGAATATTCAGGAATCACCATATGAGGAGGCAAACGTCCCCCATAGTAACATCTCTCAATATCTTTTAATCTGTTAACTTCTTCTACTATCATAGCCCGGGCATGATCCAGGTAGCAGGCTGATCCCAAAGCCATGACTTCAGAGAAAAACGAAGCTCACTGTTATCTCAAGTCCCACTCTGTTGGAAAAACTTTTACAAAATGGCTCCCCTTCTGTTGTGTTTACTTTACTACCCCACCCTGTAATGGTGGTGGCAGCACTCCTGTGCATCAACATTCTGTTTCTGACTCAAGCCACTGTGCATCCGATTTACACACACTACTGATAAAGTTCACTCAAACTATTTCAACTGCACTGTCTGTTCTCCTAGCACATTTATATGTTTTTTTTTTTACTGGACTTTTTATTTGCTGTAACTCACTGTTCTTGCTTAAAAATCTCTAAATCCACAGTATTTCACTGCACAGGAGTGCCTGTATTTCTTGTTGCATCTTTCATACAACTCACAGTCTCTCACGTGGCTTTGAAAATTATACTGTTGCTGAACCCACACTTATGACACAGTCCTTCTCTGCAAAATGGTCACACTGCTACACGCAGATTCAGCTGGCTTTAGTTAAAATCACACACAGTTTGAGCTGCTCTTAGGTTGGTACTTGCTTAATCAGTAGCTGGTTATTGCGATGGAAAATTCGGCCTACAGCCGGTCTTGGAGGCCTCTGGAATGAAGCGGGCTGGCAGTCCTGCCGATTGTCCCTCCGAACACCTTGCTTTCCTTCCAGATGATCGTAATGCATGTTGAGCCTGATTTTAAATGGAAAAGTCAGATTTTATCACTTTTGTAATGTTTTCAGTCACCACGACGCTCCTCCTGGCAAGCCAGTTCGCACACTACACTCTCTTACTCTCTCTCTCTCTCCTTCTCAAACATTGTGCAGTTACTCTAGGCTGGCTTGGGGGTGGGACCAACTTCAGTCTCACCAATCAGTTGACGCCATGCAAATGAGCCTCTTTTCTCGTGCTCTTCTCCTCCACGGTGATTGTCGAGCAGGCAAAATGTAAACTGCAAACCACGCTTTTTTTTTTTTCAACTGTAGTTTCTCGGCGGGAGCACCATTTCGACCATTTTTCATGGCCTTTCAATCAGCGACTTTCTCTGTTCATACAAGTACTTCCAACTTTTGGGTACAAATCTCTGTTTGTTCCCACAGTTTTCCACACTTTCCTTGTCACACATTACTTTAAAAAGCTGGCAAACGTTATATAACTTTGATGTAGGACAAGGGGCATAAACTATTGGGCTTTACTGCTTCTCAGTAAACTGGTGGCACAATTACAGCAGCACATGAACAGCAGCACACAGCAAGACATTTGGGTGGCAATGCTTCCACTTTGTGGGCTTTCTACTGCAAGACAGCCAAAACGCTAGCCCTAATCTGAGCAAATCTTTCTTGTTCTTTCCTTGGATTCCAAACCCAAATCCTCAGTGGTTCCTCCAATTTGTAATCAGGGGTTGGATTGTGGTGTTTTATAGTTCGCGGTGCCTCCATTTTTGTAACTCACTACCTGGCTAGCCTAGGTTCAAGGAGAAAACATTTGCTAAGCATCAGGGCAAGGTTTGCACCTCTGGTCAGGGGCACCCAAATCACTCTGGACACAGTAAGCGAGAACTGAAAATGTCCACTCCAGGAGTGGGATTCTAAAGTGGGGCTTTTATTCATGCCCAAAAACCTTTCATGCCCTGGATAGAGAACAAGATCAGGATGGGCTACAGGATCAGAAACCATTTAATGTAACCCTCAATTTATCTACCCCAAATAGATTTCAAGCCTTTGATGGAGATTTAGAATTGGATGCACTATAGGAGCCTGTCCCACTCTGTATAAATGATTGTGATTCAAATCCCCTCACCCCAAACACTCCTAGGCATTGCATTAAAACACTAAGGGATGTCCTTGTAATAGGAGACTAAATTTTAAAATATTCAGACCAGGTTATCTGCAAGAATCAAAATGAATTTACAACAGTGTCAGTTTTGCCAGGGGCTGGTATCAAAGATATACGTCAGTTATTACCTGGGTCATTAGAGACTATACAGACTCCATTAACTGTTTTACTTGTGGGAGTGAACGATGCAGGAAAAAAATCTCACAGAGATACAGAGGGACTTTGAGAGTGTCTGGGTGGAATTAAACAAGAGGGGATGTGAGCTGACTATGTCTGGAATATTACCAGTCCCTCGGGCAAGTAAGCAACAGACGGAGAGTATAAGAAGGTTAAATGGCTGGCTAAAAAGATGGTGCCACAGAGAGGGGTATATATACTTGGACCATTGGGAGGATTTCCAGGCACACCATAGCTTTTCACATGATGGTTTACATCTAAACAGGCAGGGGAAAAGGATATTATCATCTAAATTAAAACAGAGTACTGAACAACATTTAAACTAGGTGATGGGAAGGGATTAAGGGCTATAAATACAAATATAACTCACAAGCATAATTCTGTGTGGAATTGCCTTGTCTTAAATGCCAGAAATCTCAATGATAAAATGGTTGAATTAAAACTCAAACTGTATAATGACAAAATCAAGGTTTGTGCCATTACAGAAACATGGTGGAGGGCTGATGATAAATGGGATAAGGAAATCCCGGGGTATGCTCTTTAAAATAAAGATAGGCAGCACACTAGAGGTGGTGGGGTGGCATTATATATCCAAAATAATATTACATCCGAGATGAAGGACTGTACAGCATGGGACCAGGAAGAAATCTTACGGGTAAAGATTATTCCACCAAGAGCATCCAAGATTAATATAGCAGTTGTATATAGACCACCAGCTAGGTTACCCGAACAAGATAGTTATTTACTTGGTTTTATTAAATGTACTGTATAGCCCAAGAGGACAATGCTACTGTACTAGGAGATCTCAATCTCCCAGGTATACAACGGGAACTATTACAGGTAAATTCACAGGTCGAACTCAGTTTCCTGGAAGAACTACTAGCTGCAGGAATGAACCAATTGGTACAAAATAATACAAGTGGGAACCATATTCTTGACTTAGTCTTAATTAATATGGTAGATAATATCACAAACTGTAAGGTTGAGGCTCCTCTAGGAAACAGCGACCACTCTATGGTCAGTTTCCAAATCAATAGGGGTTACTATATCACCAGTGGGAGCACATTATTATACGACTTTAACAGTGTTAATTATGGTATATTTAAATATGATTTAGACACCTGGAATTGGCAGCAGGAGCTAACTAATCTACCAGTTCAAGAAATGTGGGACAAATTTATTAACAAAATAAATGAGCTGATCCTAAAACATGTCCCTATTCGTAAAAAAATAAAATAACTCCAGGAGAATCCTGCCCCTATGGATGATGGCTACATTAAAAAGGATGATAAATAATAAGAATAAGGCATATACTAGGCCAAAAAGTAGTGGAGATTCGAAGTCATGGGCGATCTATAAACACCAGCTAAAAAGGGTCAAAATGGCTATTGGTAAGGCAAAAAGGAGCTTCGAATTAAAACTAGCAACAAAAACATGGGATAATTATAAAAGTTTTTATACATATGTAAATAACAAAAGGGGACAGGGTAAAAGAAAACTGGACCACTGAAAGACAATGACGAAAAAATTATATCGGACAATAAGCAAATGGCTGATAGGTTTAACACATACTTTTCCTCAGTGTTTAATTTAGACCAAAAATACAGCATAGTAGACTACACTGTAGTGGGAACTTTTGATTTCAAAATAGAGCTAGAGGATGTAATATCAAGGCTTAGAAGTTTGAACTACAATAAAGCTAGTGGACCCAATGGTTTACATCCTGGATTGTTAAAAGAACTGGCAGACTATTTGGCAGGGCCAGTCACTCAAATATTTCAGCAGTCACTGGAAACAAGGCAAAGTGTGCAGATATGGAGACTGGTAATGGTTGTGCCTATTCGCAAAAAGGGACAAAAGCACAAAGTGTGAAACTACAGGCCCAACAGCTTGACGTCGGTGCTTGGAAAAATATTGGAAAGTATCACCAAGGACCATATTATGGACTATGTGACGCTAGAGGGGAAAAAAGACAATTCCCAACATGGATTTACTAAGGGACGTTCATGTCAAACAAATTTACTGGAATTTTACAGTAAAGTTAGCAAATCACTTGATGAAGGCAGTCCAGTGGACGTAATATTCTCAGACCTTGCAAAAGCATTTGATAAGGTTCCTCACAAAAAATTTATTAAAACTATTTCTAACTTAGGGATATGTCCCAAAATAGTCAACTGAGTAGGAGATTGGCTGTCTGCTATAAAACAAAGAGTAAGTGTCCTGGGAGAAATGTCTGATTGGGCAGCAGTCACTAGTGGGGTCCCATAGGGATCCGTATTGGGACCATGTTTGTTTAACCTCTATATGTCAACTATGCAGGTAACATTTTTTTTTTTTTTTTAATTTGGTTGTTTAACCAGGTATAGCACACTAAGCTGAAAGCTTTTTTACAGGAGCGACCTGGGAGCACAAGGAGGTTAAGTGACTTGCTCAAGGTCACACAGTATGCAAGTGGAAGCTGTGGGATTCAAACCCAGGTCTGGTCTGCTGGATGTCACCAGATTTGCAGCTCAGAGGCTTAGACCTCTGTGCTATACTGCCTCTCATTTGACATCTGGCTTTCTAAATTTGCTGACGATACACGTATAGGCCATCCAGTTAATAGTATATCTGATGCTTCAAACTTACAGCTAGCACTTGGTAAATTGGAGTTATGGGCAAAGGAAAATGGGGTAACCTTTAATGTGGATAAGTGTACGATTATGCATTTCGGTAAAAAAAATCCAGAAATAAATTATAGTTTGGGTGGTAATATCCTTAAAAGTGGTACATGAGGAAACAGACTTGGGTATAAGGGTCAGTAATGACCTCAAGTTCCGCTCACACTGTAATATAGTGGTTAGGAAGACAAATGGAATTCTGGGATGCATTCACAGACACATTAAAAGCAGGAAAAGAGAGTTGTTGCTCCCTTTGTATACCTCTCTTGTGAGGCTGCATACAGAATATTGTGTGCAGTTCTGGGCGCCAGGCTACAAAGGGGACATAAGAGCCCTGGAGAGGGTACAACAAAGGGCTACTAGAAAAATCTATGAAGTTAAGGACATGGCATATGAGGATAAGTTGAAGAAACTGGATTTATTTCCCCTTGAATACCGTAGGATGAGAGGGGATATGTGCCTAATTTATCGGGCATTATCTGATAACCAGCTTTGGGAGCAAATGGACCTGTACCTTAGGGTACAGTCATATAACACTCGAGCCCGCCCCTTACAGTTGAAGGTGGATAGATGTAGGACAAAATCCCATACGTTTTGGTTTTCAAATAGCGTGGCAAGAATCTGGAACGACTTACCGATTGAGGTAGTAGCTAGTCAGACTATGATATCTTTCAAACAGTCTGGATATCTATTTAAGGGGCAGAAACATAGTGGGATAGTAAATCCTAAGTTAAGTGAGCCAAATGGATATTAGTCTTTATAGAGCTCTGCATTACCAATGATATCAATGATATTCACTTCAACACAAGAATACAAAGCAAGATGGACCCACACGGGGCTACACTCACTGGATATGCAGATCTATGGAGGTCAGAACACATCTTCTTCATCACACAACAACCCTTAGGTTTTGAACACACTGGGCTCTCAGCCCGAACTGGTACTCTCACTCTTGGATTCCCTGGTATGGCACTCAGCCAGCACTAGTCCACATTTCCATATGGCACAGACATTTTGGTGATGGCTCCCTCAACCACCCATGAGCGCTTCTAGCTCTAAAGGGAAAAAAAACATTCTTAATCCCACATCTAGGTACTTTCTGCAGACACTGGCCAAGTGCCGGGGAGAAAGCTATAGATGCCCAAAGTGAATCTGTAGAGGTAAATCCGGTTACTCCAGATGGGGGTCATAGAAACATAGACTTTGACGGCAGAAAAGGACCACTTGGCCCACCCAGTCTGCCCATTTCCTTACCTACTGGATAAGCTGCAGATTCTAGTTAACCAACAGCCTATTTCCTGCAACCCCCACTATAACTGCCTTATGTCTGTCCCATGCATATTTGAATTCCTCCACTGTTTTAGACCCCACAACCTTTCCAGGAAGGTGGTTCCATGTGTCCACCACTTTCCATGAAAAGAATTTCCTCACATTACCCTCTGGGCCCCCTCTAACTTTAAATTGTGCCCCTTGTTCTTACACATCTCTTTTCTGAAAGATGCTACCCTCCTGGACTTTGTTGATTCCTTGAGGTACTTAAAAGTTTCTATCATGTCCCCCTGTCCCTCCTTTCATCAAGGTATACATATTAAGCTCTCTCAGTCTCTCTTCATATGGTTTCTGATGTAGACCTGCACCATTTTAGTTGCCCTCCTCTGGACTGCTTCCATCCTGTCTATGTCCTTGCATAGATGAGGTCTCCAAAACTGCACGTAGTACTCCAGATGGGGTCTCACCAACTGTCTGTATAGAGGGATAACCACTTCCCTTTTTCTACTTGTGATGCTCCTCCCTATGCATCCCAGTATCCCCCTGGCTTTCCCTACTGACTTCTCACATTGCATACCAACCTTTAGGTCATCTGACGTGACTACACCCAGATCCCTTTCCATTATTGTTGTTGTTAGTACCTCCCCTGCTATTGTGTACTCTTCTCCTGGATTTTTATTTCCCAGGTGCATTACTTTGCACTTGTTTGCATTGAATCTAAGTTGCCATATGTCTGACCATTCCTCCAACCTTGCCAAGTCCCTTCTCATCCTTTCTACCCCCCCTTGTGTATCAACTCTGTTACAGATCTTTGTGTCATCCACAAAGAGGAATACCTTCCTTCCAGACCCTCTGCAATGTCACCTATAAAGACGTTAAAGAGGACTGGACCCAGTACTGAGGCCTGAGGTACTCCACTAGTAACCCCTCTTTCTTCAGAATGTGTTTCATTCACTATCACCTTCTGTGTCCTGTTGTGCAGCCAGTTTTCTACCCAGGCTACCACCCTGGGACCCACTCCCAGGCTGGCTAACTTGATTATTAATCTTTTGTGCGAGACTGTGTCAAATACCTTGCAAAAGTCTAGGTAGACCATATCCACAGCCCCTCCCTGGTCTATTACTTTGGTCACCCAGTCAAAGAAATTTGATCAGATTTGTCTGACATGACCTTCCTGCTGTGAATCCATGCTGCTTTGGGTCCACTGCCCCGCTCTTGTTCCCAAATCCATACCCGGCCACTCATTTGGAGTCAACACCTTTCCTTGAACTTTCTGTTTGTAGATTCTATCTCGAAATGTAAATCCCATTTAACAATCTACTTTCCATGTAACTGGTGTCCTGACTTGCAACGTTCTCTAAGTGGCTACCTCCATCCTTGTAGACCCCCACTGGTTAGATGCATTTCAAGCCACACACGTATCTCAAAAGTACTGTACTTGGCTGTCCTTTCCTGACCCCACAGAAGCAGACACTTTTACACAACTCTCTTGGTGAAAACATGGACTCCATGTCAGAGCAGACTCACTGTGCTTCACAGGTGCCCCAGGGCTTCTCACACAAAGTACACATCTGGTATCTCAGTAGAAAATTCTCTAGTCAGGCAGCTTTCCCTCTTCCTGCAGGGCCAGGGGACTGCCCCTAAAATGCTGGTCTTTTTCCCCTCCATCCCTCCCTGGATGGAGTACTAGAACAAACTGGGGAACGGTCTCAACAACTTCTACAGGTTTCTTCTGTGTCCTTCTCTAGGGCGAGAACACACATCCTCTTCCTGTTGTAGCTCTGTTACAGAATTAGGCTCTGAGGGGCTGACAACTGCAGCACACCTCCTCCTTCCACTGAGTCTCCCAGCTGCTGCGAGAATTCTAAGTGATGTCATCCTCCAGCTGAGCTGAGACTTAGGACAGAGTGAGACGGTGTGAAACACATTTAACTGGTGTCTTACAAGCTGCCTTTCCCTGCCTGCCACTAGATCTGAGGATTTTAGTAACCCTGCAAGATAGGATATATATATATATATATATATATATATATATATATATACACACACACGGACGTAAACACGTGTTCATGTCTTCTGTTAGCACCCTTTGCAAACTGTGTGAGAGGCCTTCAATTCTTGCACCTGCAATTCTGCTTAAAGTTGGACCAGCATAACATTCTGTAGGTGATTTGTATATGCAGCCCATGATGCTTTGCATTGTGTGGGCATATGTGATTTTGTATTTTCTTGAAACTTGGCTTCCTAGCCAAATGCCCTTTGGATAACCTCGCCTCAGTGTTTGCGCACAGAGGTTCTTTGTCTTTTAAATAGTTCTTTTATTTTAATGGGTTCACCACAACATATCCAAGACACACTGTCTTAGGGTAGCTGGTCCATTCCACTGGGGTGTCAAACAGACGAGGCGTACTGATGAGTCCTGGTAGGACCCTTTGCAAACTGTGTGACAGGCCTTTTGGCACCATGCAATTCTGCTTAAAGTTGCACCAGCATAACATTCTGTGGTGATTTGCATATGCAGCCCATGATGCTTTGCATTGTGTGGGCATATGTGATTTTGTATTTTCTTGAAACTTGGCTTCCCAGCCAAATGCCCTTTGGGGTAACCCTTGCCTCAGTGTTTACGCAGATAGAGGTTCTTTTGTCTATATATATATATATATATATATATATATACACACACACACACACACACATATATATATATATATATATATATATATATATATATATATATATATATATTCCTCCATTAATGCAGTCAACACCTCGGCAGATCTAACACAGACTCCCCATGCATCCATATTTGTAACCTGCTGCTTGGAGGTGTTAAATCTCTCTGCATGGGTTATACTAACATACTAATTGCCAGCAGATTAGGCCTTACGGTCTATCGAGTCTGCTCGAACCTCAGATCCCTAGTTGAGTGCCGAGGCCCTCCCCCCTTGTATTCCAGAAACCCCTATCATCCATCCCCACCCCCCTGGGCCAGGCCATCATCTGATACATCCTATTTCTGTGTCTGTCCCACCCTCTCTTGAAGCCCTCTCTGTGGATCTCTGAACCAGCTCGCCAGGCAGTGCATTCCAATGGTCCATCACCTTCTCAGTGAAAAACCTCCTCCTCTTCCCCCCCCATCCTTCCACCTTCCAACTTCAAACCATGCCTCTGGTGATACTCCTGCTTTTAGTCTAAAGATTCTCCATAAGCACTTATTTATTCCTTGAGGTACTTGAAGACCCTCAATCATGTCCCCCATCTCTCCTCTCCTCCAATGAAAACAGGCAGAGCTCCTCAAGTCTGTCCTCATCGCCAAATCCCCTAGTCCTCATATCATCTTAGTTGCCCTCCTCTGTACCCTCTCCAGGAGCTGTATGCCCCTCTTTGAGTGTGGTCTCCAGTACTGTACACAGTACTCAAGGTGTGGTCTAAGCAGTCCATTGTACAGCGGAAGAATCACTTCCCTGCTCCTAGAGGTGATCCCCCTTACGATGCATCCCAACATCCTGTTTGCCTTGCTAGCTGCTCTCTTGCACTGCTCAGAGTTATTCATACATGCATCCACCATGACCCCTAGGTCTTTTTCCCCTGTTGAGGCCTCCAGCGCCTGCCCTCTCAGGGTGTACCTATGTTTAGGGTTTCCCCACCCAAGATGTAACACCTTGCACTTGGTGATATTGAAATTTTATTTCCATGTGTGAGCCCAGCTTTCCAGGGTGTCCAGGTCCCCTTGCAGTGCCAACTTCCCCTCTTCCCCCTCAACTACTGCTCCCATCTTGGAGTCATCAGCGAAGAGACTCATTTCACACCCTATACCCTCCCTGATGTCCGATATGTATGCATTAAACAGGATCGGACCCAAGACCGAGCCCTGTGGTACCCCACTACCAACCTCCCTAGGGTTCAAGAGATATATATTTTTTTTTTTCCAGCCCCCTCAAGGTCGCCAAATCTGCCTAGCCTGTCTCACTAGCCACCTTATTGCAATATCCCATGGTAAAGTCATACTTCTTAGCGACTTCAACCTTGACTGGCTTGGCATTGGAGTGAACAGTTATAAGTTTGCCCTGTCAGATGACCACCTTACACACATGATAAGATAAGTGAACCCACAAGACTGAACATGAAATCTGGTGAACATATGATCCTTGATTGGGTCCGAGCCAATAGGCCTATAAGAATTAAAGCTGCTGACTTACTTCCCCGACTCCCTTAGTGACTATTCCCCAGTCTTTTGTACTAGGAAGAACAAAGCCCCAAAGCCCCCCTCCCAAGAAAAATTCATAATAGCCAGAGACCTCTCTAATTTTGATCAATCTGCTTTCCTGCCCAGCCTTGCTGGCATTCACCGGGAGCCCATATTTGACCTTCCCAGTACTGACATTGCCCTTGACTACTTTATCAACAATTCGCTTAGTGTGCTCCACAAGCACACTCCTCAAACAGCTCAGGATAAAAGGTCTTGTTACAAAATGGCTGAACAGAGTTTTACAGAAAGACCTGAAGCTAAGGGACAAAGTATGGGGTGATACAAGTTCTCTGGCTAGGTAACTGACTGGCACTATTATAAGTGTCTCAGGAACTACTGTAAATCGAGCCTAACTCATCCAGAAAGAACCTATCAGACCTTAAAGATTTTGGACCTAGATTAACTGTCTCCTAAAAGAATGTTCCATACCTCTGTTCATACCATCACTACTGAAGGCTCAGGGATCTCTGACCCCTACTCCATTACAAATGTGTTTAATAGCTTCTTTACGGGCATGAACAGGTTTATGACAGCCTAGGGCATTGACTCACCTGGCCTACCTGACCTGGTCCCCCCTCACACACACCCAATTTCACTACCACCCCATCATTAAAAATGAGGTTCTCAAGCAACTCAGAAAGATTAGGGTTTATGGAACATTTAGCTATGACACTCTGTAACCTAAATTCCTTAAAATTTCACCTTCAGTTACAGCCACTCCCCTAAGAAATCTATTCAACAAATCCATTCTCCTGGGCACTGTCCCTGACAAGTGGAAAATTGCCACTGTTGCCCCAGTACATAAAAGGGGACCCAAAAACCTCACTGAAAACTGTCAGCCCTTCTCCCCATCTTTGCTCCCTTGCTAAGGTGCAAGAGAGGCTGGTCTATAACCAGCTCCAAGAGTGCCTAGAATACCAACGCACCCGATTTGATGTCCAACACAACTTCAGAACAAACCATGGCACAAACACTGCCCTGGTTTAATTGACCTCTGACATTCTAGGAGCAACAGACATGGGTCTCTCCACAAATGCTGTCTTCGTGGACCTTAACAAGGCATTTCATCTGGGTAAATCACGATCTCCTGTTGACCAAGCTAAGAAGTGTAGGACTGGACAGCTTGGCCTGCTGCTGGTTCATGCACTATTTGTCAAATAGAAAACAACTTGTCAAGTGCCAGGATTGTTTATCTGGTCTGACAGACAAAACTGTTAGTGTGCCTCAAGGTTCCATTCTTGGTCCACTGCTCTTCTTGCTATGCATCAATGACCTGTGATGGGTCCAACTTGCAGCTTCACGTGGATGATGCCATCCTTTATAGGAGCTTACTCAACCTCTCTCAATCATGACCTTGATGCTGATGCCAAGCTCCTTGAATCATGGTTAGTAAACAATAAACTTGTGTTAAATGTCAAAAAAAACTAAAGCCCTGCTATTTGGTCCCAGGCACCTAGGCATTGATATAAAGGACTTATTCAAGTTATCTACCCTCTCTGGGTCAAAGGCAGAAGTGGTTAACACTGTGAAATACCTAGGGGTTCATGTAGACAAGGTCCTCACCCTCAGACCACATGCTGATGCAGTCACTAGGTCTACCACTATACGACTGGTCTGCTGTATTCAACTGGCTAATGAAAGGAAGGAAATCTCTGGGCTATACAAAGCTCTGACGGCCCATGACTGCAACCTGGTGTCTCCAGTAGCCTATTATTGGCATAACACAATAGGTTTTAACTGGGCCTATTCTTATTAGCATACGGTTTAGACCTCTGCTTATCATTATATCAAGCAGGATAGGCTCAGATTACTGCAATTCAATATTTTTCACAATTTATATCGAACTCCCTATGTCCCTTTCCAAATGAAAAAGTTGTCTTCCCTGATTTGCACTATTTGTGACATGAAGGAAGGCACGTTGTTCCATAAATTGGGGGAATGACCATCAGCCAAGTTACTGTGGTCCAAGGCAAACTAAAAAATTTCCCCTTTATTTGGTCATAATAATTATTTTGTCCCAGAGGTATGTTTCCTTGGGGATTACTCGGCCATTAAAGTTGCAGTACATAAGTAGTCTATGGTCTTGGTCTCCCTTGTGACTAAGCTTATTATAGTCAGGCATTGGCAAGACAACTGGTCTCCATCTCTTTCGGAGTGGGTGCAGGAGTGTCTGATGGCCAGCTGAAAAAGCCATAGGAAATGATACTTTTTCTAACACTAAGGCCTGGTTGTGCTGGGCAGATCTTAATTCCTTCCTTACCCAACAAAATTATGATTTTTCTTTTATGTTTGTGTTTTGGTAGCTGATGTATATGCACCAGAGGTAGAGGGGGAGGTAGGAAGGGTGTGGTGAGGAAGGGGGCTTTTAAAGGACTGTTCTGTTTTGTTACATTAGTGTTGTTTTCTTTGGTTGGATGTATGTATTTATTTGAGAACAGAGGAATTACAACCCTTTGAGTCATAGACTCATTTCCAAAGGCTCCACGTCAGTTATATAGAGGAAAGCAAGACAAAAGCATAAATGAGATAGTTGAGTACAGTAAGATGTGATACAAGAGCAATTATACATATAGATATGGGATTGACCTATACAAGTGGTGACTAAACAGGAGTTTCATGGCAGAGGTTTCATTACAGGTTACAGATTCGAATGAGGTGCTACCTCAAGTGAGGCATTGTCAAATTCACTGACAGTTGAGTACAATAAGGTGTTGAACAAGTGTGTTTATACATACAGATATGGGATTAGCATATACAAATGATAGCTATGCTTGTTTTCATCGCAGGTTACAGTTAGATAAGCAGAGGTTTCATCACAGGTTACAAATTCAAATGACTGGGTGCTGCCTCTAATGAGGCATTGTATCTTGTTGTATTGAAACATTTTCAATAAAATATATTCAGTTGTAAAAAAAAAGGACTGGTCTGCTGTATAGACTTGATGCCTGTCTCACCGAGGTTGCATGACTGGCCACTGCCACCAGTACTGTCTTGTGTGCCCTAACATACAGCACTCCCTTATTGTACTCTCTACGAGAAACCAAGCACAGAAGGTTCAGCATCCCATACAACAGTGTTGCTTGGTTTGCTGCCAGTGCCTGCCCCTGGGACCATTACTGCACAGTTCTCCTAACTCTGAAGTGGGCCCCCCTAAAGGGTAGACTGACCAACCCACTACTCTGCCTTGACTACAGACTCACAATGAACACTAACTACCCCCCAAGTTTTAAAGGGCTTCTAAAGCTGGTACTCCAAAGATGGCTCCTCCAGCTGTTCCCTGCTAGAACTAGGTCGTGCTCCGGAATGAGGTCATTCGCAGACTCTACCTCATCTGCCTGGAACAAACTTCCACCTGAAGTGCAAAACAGCTCTTCCCTGACTATGGTTAAGTCTAACCTCATGGTCCATCTACTTATAGACTCCAGTGTCTCTGTAACCACTGAACTGACCGCTGCCCTATTCACTCCCTTGACCCACGTCTCTACCAGAATATCTGTACCCCTACCACTGCCATAGGTCTAACTTGAGGAGTATAAATGGCATCACTTCCCCTTCGTGGGATCCTGTGTAATGTTACTAACCTTACTGCTGCTCTGTCTAGTGTGCACACTGCTGCTTGTAACTCCACAAACTGTTATGTAAGCATTAATCCCTGACAGAGGAGGGCTCTACTAGGGATTAATGTCTGGTTGGGGGGTTTGGTGCACGATGTCACAGGCCGAGTGCTTCCAACCACCAACCAGGCATTAATCCCTAGCAGAGCCAGACTCTGGAAGGGATTAATGCTCTTGCAACATGGGCAATGTGCAATTGGGTAATGTTGCATTATTACCTGTAATATATGATACATACGGTACACATAGATGCAGTGCTTCAGAAAATATGATTTGCAATTCAAACTATACAGTGCTTGTCTTTTTCTGACAACTACGTCTATTTATATAGGCTGGGATATTCAGAGCAGTTGTGCTACATGCAATAGGGATCCACCGGCACAAGTGCGACAATGTGCTGGAGAGTGATATTCAGCAGCATAAAATGCACAGCGCATTTCCCAATGCACCACTGTGCAATGGTAATGAATGTGTGCACAAATGCAGGGGGCATAGCCATGAATATGCAGTGCACTGTGATATTCAACCACAGGTAAACGGCGCAAGCGTGGAACAAATGGCAAATGCGCGGAGCAGACTTGGTACATAAAAACAGGGAGCAAGGGAGGGAAGGAGGCTTGCGCCACAGGGTAGCCAAACTGAGGGAGTGCAAGGGGTCAAGCCACACAGCCATAGGGGTGCCACAGAGTTTGAGGCAGGCAGACAGAGGCACAGAGTGTGGCCCAGGGAGCCTGGCATGGCCAGACACTGGCCAAGTGAGCATGTGTGTGTGTGTGTGCGTGCCTGCCTGAGTGGGTGTGGGTGTGCAAAGGGAGCGAGGCAACCCACAGTGAGCAGGAATGACACCCAGCACAGGAGGGGCAGCACAGAGGCACTGTGAGGCAGGAGGTGTAGGCCACAGGCTGCAGGCCAGGCATCCCCACACAGGGATCTGCCCAGTGCAGGGGCACAGACAGCAGTCAACTGCTGGGGGTGCCAGGGGAGACAGCCTCCCGGGAGGGGAGGACGCACAGCGCAAGTCATGGCCAGTGCCATATTCCAGATGGAGGCGGTAATGAGGGGTGTGAGTAGGCAGGCTGCAGACCAGCGCGGTCGTGGAAGGGCCCGTTGGCAGTATGCCCGGAACAAGTGGTACCATATCCACATCAGCTTCGAACAGTACAGTGATGCAGAGATCGTAGGCCGGTACCGCCTGAACCAGGCCATTCTGAGGCAGCTCTGTGAGCTGTGCAGTGAGGAGATGCAGGCACCCACAAGATGGAGCCACACCCTGTCTGTGGAGACCAAGGTTATGGCCGTCATGTGCCTGCTCACCACGGGCACCTTCCAGAGACCAACATAGGACACCACAGGCATAATCCAGTCGGACGCGTCACAGCTCCTCACACAATTCCTCAGCCGACTGCTGCAACATGCTGCGGAGTACATCCAGTTCCCCAGCATACTGCAATCATGCAGGAGGTCCACAGGGTGGCACGGTTGCCTGGCATGATAGCAGCCATCAACCGCACCCAAGTTGGCATCCACACACCACCTGGCCTGGAGGGGACAGCCTACATGAACAGGAAGGGCTACCCCAGTGTCAACTGCCAGGTGGTGTGCAATGCCAGGGGGTGCATAATCAATGTCTGTGCCACATATTATGGGGGGCACACGATGCCTTCATCTGGCACCAGTTGGCATTGTGCCAGAGGTTTGAGAGTGGGGATATCCCCACTGGCCACCTAGTCGGTCAGTATGCTGTGGATGCGATATGCTGGGTACAGCAGGGCAGGGTGTGTGGGATGCCAGAGCAAGGGTGCCACAGGGTGTGGCTGGGATGGGGGGCAAGGACATAGACCACCATGCTAACCAGACATCTCTCCACACAGGTGACAGTGGCTACCCACTCCGGCCATGGCTGCTCACCCCATACCGGTGCCAATCGACCACAGCACAGGAGCACTACAGTGAGGCACACGCCAGCACATGGAACATAATCAAGTGGGTGTCTGGGCTGCTGAAGGCTCGGTTCCATTGCCTGGACAGGTCCGGCGGTGCCCTACAGTACAGCCCCTTGAAGACCTGCGGCCTATTCCTGGCCTGCTGTGTACTACACAACATGGCCACTGACAGTGGGGTAGCTGTCGAGGTTGAGGAGGTGGACAGAAGTGGGGACAACAAGGCCTCCGGGCCTGGTGGTGGGCAGCACCCCCCAGGCGAAGGGATCCCCGGTTGACTAGGATGGCCCAGCAACACAGGGACACAATCACCGAGGAGTGCTGTGGAGTGCACAGGTGGGCATACAGAGCCACAGGCAAGGGTCAGGGCACAGTGGGCAGGCAGGCATGGTCTGGCCCTGTGCCAGGGTCAGCAGAAAGGGGGCGTGGGCAGGCATGGGGAACAGACACCCATGCAGCACACGGCATGGGCGCGCACACACACACACACACACACACACACACACACACACCGCGCACAAGCACAGACACACACATGCACACAGGACCCATGACGCCCCCGCCCCGCAGCGGGCACCGGGCATGTGTCAGACACAGAGGGGTGCTGCACAGTGGCCTGCAGTGTAGTGCTGGCATCATCACACACATGCCATGGTGGCCAGCAGCTGGGTGGGTGGGCACATGAGCCATGTGCGGTGTCACCACGCATGCCACAGACATGGGACACACACACACATGCTGCACCAATGTGCACACAGGGCAGCAGTAGATGGCGGATGCAGAGGAGGGTGGTTCAGGACTGCCGCACAGTAGCATGGCCACCGCGGACACGTGGATGGCCCCACCAAAAACACTCAGCAGTTGCAGGCTGAGCATCTGCCACAGGGGGTGTCACAGACAGTCCCCCAGGGGTGACACTGCGGGACCACGACCGGGTCCGTGCAGGTGTCTGCAGGCCCACCAACATGCCTGCACCAGGCTTGCTTGGAATGCCCACAGCGAACCCTGGCATTGACACTGAAGAGGTCACCCTACGCCGGGCCCGAGGGGTGGAGTATGCACTCCGTGGAGTGAGCAGCAGAAGGCCATGCAGCAGGGTGGCTAGTGGTGCCAGCGATCAGCCGATCCAAGGCTGCAGCCATGTCCACCCACAGTCGCGTGGTCACCACCAGGAGCAGGGTGCTGTCCCTGTCCTGCCACTCAACTGTGTGGCGCAGCTCTGTGCGGAGTGCACACACCCCTGCTGCGAGCTGCAGCTGCTGCTCAACAGAGGCCTGGAGCAGACAGGTGTGTTTGTCCAAGGGGTCAGTGCCCTGGGTCACAGGGGTACCCTGCCAACCCACAGCTGTATCCCGACCCTGTGGCCCACTGCCCCATAACGGTGAGTGCTGCACAGCAGGTCCCTCCTGGGGCTGGATTCCATGTGGTCCCCTGGCAGCGGGCACTGTCCTGGGCCCACCCTCAATGTTGTCCAGCCACCCCTTCTGCCTCTCTGGCCGCTGTGCGCAGGGTAACACCAGTGGGGCTACACTGCCACCAGCACCAATACCACCACTGCCAGCCATAGCTGCACCTGTTGCAGCCACAGCTACAGCAGCCGCAGTGGCCAGTGTATGGACAGCCACCTCTGGGCCACCGTCCGTGCCGCTGGGGTGGATCAGTGGTATGGGTGTCTCCCCAGCATCCCTGACATCGCTGTCTGGGATGTGGGTCACGTCATCATCAGAACCGGACCCCGCCCTGATCTGCTTCTCCACACACAGGACACCATGTCTGGCATCATGCTGAAGTGCAGCAAGGGTCTCGTCCAGAACCATGCCACCGGCGTCAGGACGGACAGCGGTGCCGGGCCGCATTCGATTCGGACCATGGTGTCCGGTGGAGGTGGATGGATGGTCCTCTGGGTTCAGGTCAGCCCCAATGGCAGACACCACCATCACTGCCACTGACTGTAGGTGCTCAGGAGCTGAAAGGGAACACAGTCACATTAGTGTTGCTGCCACCCACACATGCCTCTGGCCTCCCTGCCCCTGTGTCCCCAACACAGCCGAGCCTACCATGCAGTGATAAGCAACCGCCCATTTGGAATCCTCCAGCAGGCACGCCCTTGACCGTGCTGTACCACATGGTGGCTGCCACCATCTCCTCCTGCAGGGTACGGGTGGGCTGACCCCCGCCTGTGACTGCTCGCGCTGCCATGATGTACTGCCGGTCTGTGCCCACCTCCTTTTTGCACTCCTGCAGAGACTGTTGGTGGCTGCTTGCTGGTTCACAGCCGGGTCACACCCTCCCATGCTGTTGCCCAGGCCTGTGGGGTGCCTGTGGAGCTGCTCAGGAGTGGCTCCTGGTCCAGGTATGCCTGGAATAGGCCGTCTGACTCCGCCCTGATGAAGTTGGGCCTGCGCTTCCGAGCAGGCCCACACTCCTCAGTCTCCTCATGTTCGGACATGCTTCTTCCTGTGGGGACAGATACGTGTTAGTATGGGCTGGTTATTCTGCACCTACCCTCCAATGCCACTGCCTGGCAGTCCCACAACGTGTATCTCACCTGTTAGGGATGCAATACTGGTCCTACCCTGTACATTCCCCTGCTGCCTTTATAGCACATCACATGCGAATGAGGGGTTGCGCAACTATAATGACATGCAAATACAGCTGCTGTGCTGTGGCTACGATAATCAGCTGATTTGCATATAGCAGCTGAATATCGCATGGTTGTGCATTATGCAATGGGGTTGCGCATGCACAACTCAGGGCGCAACACTGTGACATGCGCAACATGCTGTGCCATGTGCATGCATGTGGGCCCGTTACGTATGTGATGATGCGCCATTACGCTACATCTTGGCGATGAGGCGTACAGCCCACCGCTCGTACGATTGATGCTCGCGGTTGTGTGGCCTATGGTGCCAGGGTGCCACACGGCCGACGCGCTGTGATGCCATGCCATCGATGGTGCCCCATGCAAGATGGGGCCGTGTACGATGGCTCACACATGGCCCTACCATGCAGCAAGCCTGCAGTGTCCAATGGCGCTATGAAGCATGGTGCGCCGGCCAACCCTTGACCCCAGGGGTGTCCTTAGCCCTTGTAGGCACCGTGTAACACACTGCGGCGATGCAGAACCGTGTTGCGCAACCACATGCCTGCGCGATGGCTGGTGACAGAGCATCATGCTGCTAGGCGCGTGGCTCCAGCACATGCAGCACGTGTTCTGCAGAGTGCCATTTTGTCTACACCGGAGCGCTGGAATCATGCTGCACAGGACAACACCCAGGGCACAGATATGGTCCCAGGATGAGTTGGTCAACCTGGTGGCCCTTATGGAGCCACATGCTGGCTCCCTGTTTGGTCAGATGCCACTCAACAGGCCTCGGTATGAGGTGTGGCAGGAGGTGTAAGATGCACTGGAGGAGGCCAGAGGTGCACAGCACACTGGTGAGCAGAGGAGGCACCACTACGGGGACCTGCAGCAGAGGGACCCAGATTGGCTACGGACTCTTCAGGCACGTGTCCGGAGGGGCGCCGTGCCATGGCAAGGTAAGTGCACGGCGCATGTCCCCATTCACATCTGGAGGCGGCATGGTGCGGTGGCATTGGCACGCCCTGCTGGGGTAATGGCTGGGGCTGCACACCCTGTTGGGGGGTGGTACACCATGCCTGCCCTGTACCACCATGCCACAGGCATGCTGTGCAGGGGGTCACACCATGCCAGGGTGGGGGACTGTGATGTTACATGGTTCTGATGTGTCCTTCTCCATTACTTTCATCTAGGCCCTGAGGATAAGAGGTGGGCACGCCTTGCTGGTGCTGTGGCTGGACCAAGACGGGCCACCACAGGGGGCGGTACACCATCGGCAGGAGGCACGGGCATGGTGGTCGGACAGGCACTGGGTGTGTCTCTTCGTGCAGGCAGGCACTTGTTCATGTTTCCTCGTTGTGCAGAGTGGTCAGCGTGGGTGGGGGTGGAACCCGGCTCCCTGTATGAATGGCACCCTCCAGCTGTGCACTGCTTGTGGTGCCCATTGCACTGCACAGTGGCTATCACATATGTGGGTGGCCACTGCAGGAGGGCTGTGGGTGCACCCAGGTCCTGGCTGTGTCGCTGCTGACCACCTGCATGGCCATGTTGCCTGCCTGCCATGGCCGTGGTGTGCTGCACATGGGCAGTGCTGGCGTGCAGTGTTCAGTATGGCTTTGGGTCCCCGGGTGGGCGGCTCATGTGGGCGCACTCACTGTGGGTGGTGGCATGCCAACCCAGGGGCATATGTCACTGATGCTCGCTGTGTACGGTGGGTAGGCTGCAGTCTTCTGGACTTTCACTCATACCGTGTTCCCTCCTTTGTCCTAGGTGTTGGCCCAGTGATGTGCATGCATGGCTCCTAAGACAGATATGGCGTGTCACCACTGCCACACTCCAGATGGTTCAGCAGCTGGCGCAGGGCCAGTGCAGACAGAGGCGCCAACGCCAGCATCGCCCAGTGGTGGGCCATGGTCAGCCTTAGGACCCGTGTGCCGGACAGTTTCCCCTACCCTGTGCATCCTCCCTTGCCTTCCCTTGTCCTCTTCCACTGCCTTTGCACCCAATCCCTGCCTCCCTTCCCTGACCTCCCTGTTTGTGGGAGGTCCCTCCTTTCCCTGACTGTTGTTATATTTGTAAATATTTTATATATGACTGTTTTAATACATTCATTTTGTTTACCCGTCTGTGTCCATGTCTGCTTTGTAGCTGGTGTGAGGAGCCATGCTGCAGTGGTGTGCATGGCTGCTGTGTGTTCCGTCTGGGGTGGATAGGGGTTTGTACCTGGTGGTGTTCCACCATGGGTTGTGTGTGGTGGCTGTGGCCTGCCTCTTCAGGCCCAGTGGTGAGTGCCTTGTGTGCTGGTTGCCTGTGTGTGTTGCTCCCTGACTTGCTCCCCTGCGCATCCCTGGGTGCGCTATGACACTTCTTAACTTGCTGCCTGGCACATCCCTGGGTGCACTTTGGCACATTCGTGCCATATTCAGCCGCGTTGCTCAGGCGCATCCTGCCATGCGCAACCTTTTGAATATCGTGGCCTGCTAAGCCACGGCACTACTGTTTTACGCGGCCATGCATCTCTTTGCTCTCCCCAGGTGCATTTCTGAATATCCAGGCCATAGTGGTTTTTTTTCCCCTTACAGATTAATATGTTTGTCATTTAACATAGAAACATAGACTTTGACGGCAGATAAGGACCGCTAGGCCCATCTAGTCTGCCCATTTCCCTACCTACAGGATAGGCCGCAGATCCTAGTTAACCAACAGCCTATTTCTTCCTACCCCCCACAAGAATTGCCTTATGTCTGTCCCATGCATTCTTGAATTCTCCCACAGTTTTAGACCCCACAACCTCCTCAGGAAGGCTGTTTCATGCATCCACTACCTCTCTGTGAAACAATACTTCCTCACATTGCCCCTGAACCGCCTCCTATCTTTAAATTGTGTCCCTTGTTCTTGCACATCTCTTTTCTGAAAGATGCTACCCTCTTGGACTTTGTTGATTCCACTGAGGTACTTAAAAGTTTCTATCATGTCCCCTTCTCCCTTCTTTCCTCAAGGGTATACATATTAAGCTCCTTTAGTCTCTCCTCATCGGCTCTCTTGCAGACCCTGCACCATTTTAGTTGCCCTCCTCTGGACTGCCTCTATCCTGTCTATGTCCTTATGGAGATGGGGTCTCCAGAACTGGACACAGTACTCCAGATGGGGTCTCACCAACTGTCTGTACAGAGGGATAACAACTCCTGTTTTCTGCTGATGATGCCTCTCCTATACATCCCAGTATACCCCCAGCCCTCCCTACTGCCTTCTCACATTGCTTGCTAACCTTAAGGTCATCTGATATGATTACACCCAGGTCCCTTCCTTTTCTGTTGTTGTTACTACCTCCCCACCCATTGTGTATTCTTCCCTGGTTCTTGTTTCCCAGGTGCATTATTTTGCACTTCTTTGCATTGAATCCTAGCTGTCATACTTCTGACCATTCCTCCAACCTTCGCCAAATCCCTTTTCATCCTTTCCACGCCTCCTTGTGTATCAACCCTGTTGCAGATCTTTGTGTCATCTGCAAAAAGGCATACTTTTCCTTCCAGTCCCTCTGCAATGTCACTGATGAAGACATTAAAAAGGACTGGACCCAATACTGAACCTTGCGGTACTCCACTAGTAACCCCTTTTCTTCAGAGTGGACTCCATTTAAAATTACCTTCTGTGTCCTGTTGTCCAGCCAATGTTTTACCCAGGCTACCACCCTGGGACCCACTCCCAGGCTGGTTAATCTGACTATTAATCTTTTGTGGACTGTGTCAAATGCCTTGCTAAAGTCTAAGTAGGCCATGTCCACAGCCCCCTGGTCTACTACTTTGGTCACCCAGTCAAAGAAATCTATTAGATTCGCTCTGACATGACCTTCCCACTGTGAACCCATGCTGCCTTGGGTCCTGTGCTCCACTGGCCTCTAGGTACTCAACTATTCTTTCCTTCAGAAGTGACTCCATCACTTTCCCTACCACAGAGGTCAGACTGACAGGTCTGTAGTTTCCTGCCTCTGTCTTGGTCCCACTTTTGTGAAGGGAATTACATCCGCCTCCAGTCCTCGGTACCACACCATCCTCCCATGATTTATTAAAAGAGTAGCCAGTGGTTTCACTAGTTCCTCCTTAATCCTTTTAGAATTCTGAGGTGAATTCCATCAGGACCCATTGCTTTGTCCACCTTCAGTTTTAGGAGTTCTTGCAGAACCCTTTCTTCTGTGAAAGGACTGGGATTGACCTTTCTATCAAGAGTGCTTCTGTTAATTGGATTAGGCACTTCCCTCCTCTTTTGTGAATACTGAGCAGAAATATTCGTTCAGTATTCCTGCTTTCACTGTCCCCTCTGCCCACCCACCGCTTCATTCTATTCAGCCTCACTGACCCTCCCTTTGTCTTTCTACGCTGATGTACCTATAAAAGGTTTATCCCCTTTCTTAACTGAGTTGGCTATCTTTTCCTCAGTTTGGGCCTTTGCTATTCTGACTTCCTCCTGCTTCCTTCTGCCTTAACTGGTACAGCTCTCTGTCCTGCTCCTTCTGTGTTTCCTTATACTTCCGAATGCTATCTTTTTCTTCCTGACTTTCACAGCCACCTCTTTTGAGAACCATAGTGGCTTTTCTTTCATTTGATTTGTTTATTTGCTTCACACAAAGGCTTGTTGCCTCTGTGATGGCAGTTTTGATAATTCCCATTGTTGCTCCACACCTCCTTCTAGCCTGTTTGCTAGTGCTTTTCTGAGGCACTCTCCATCTTGCCAAAGTCAGCCCTCCTAAAGTCCAGTACCCTCACTTTTGTATGGCTTGACTTGTAGGGAGTTTAACGTGAACCACACTGTTTGATGGTCACTTGTCCCAGATGGCAACCCACTTCTAGATCTGAGATCCTCTCACTGCCTCCGTTTGAGAGTACAAGGTCTAAGATTGCTCCTCACAGTGGGTTCAACTAGCTATCTAATGTCTGCCACCTGTAGGGCATCAAGAATGGCACTGCTCTTGGATGTGGCTGCAGCAAATGTGCTCCAGTTAACATCTGGCATATTCAGGTCTCCCATCAACAGTATCTCCCCTTTCTCTGCCATTCTAAGAATGCCTTCTATCATATCCTTGTCTATTCCTTCCCCCTGACATGGGGGTCTATACACAACCCCTGTGTGGATTGTGGTTGCCTTTCCAGTCTCCAAGGTGACCCACAGTGCCTCCTCTGCTCCCTGTTTACTCTTTTGTTCAATTGCTTTTATCCCTTCCTCTACATAGAGAGCTACTCCCCCCTCTTCTCCCCTGCCTGTCTCTCCTGTAGGTTATGTACCCTGGTATGTTAACATCCCAGTCATGGTTCTCTGTGTACCATGTTTCTGTGACTGCTACAATATCCAGGCATCCCTCTTCCATTAAGGCCACCAGCTCAGGGAGCTTGTTGCCCAGACTACGGCATTGGTACTCATTACCCTCCATTTCCTGATGGCCTTGCTCCCTTTGCCCATCCCTGTCCTTCTTGCCTTTGTCACTTTCTCCATTTACCCTGCCCTTCTCCTATCGACACCTCTGTGTTGGTGTTTGCCGACTTACTACTGTGATTATTTGGGGGCTAGGATTTTCCTGCTCCTTTCCAGTGCCTCCCCCCCTGGCTAGTTTAAAAGCTTGCCAATGAAGCATTTAAACCTATCGCCTAGGATCCTGGTTCCCCTCCCGGACAGATGCAGCCCATCATGCCAGTATAGGCTTGCATCACTCCAGGTGGCCCCCAGTCCCCAATGAAGCCAAATCCCTGAGCTCCACACCAGTTTTTCAACCACTGAGGGAACACAATGATTACTGGTATGGAACATATGTTTTGCAAATCTATACGTAGTAATTGTGGTTCTTTGTATCGTTTATGTTGTGTTAGCCATGTCTCTTGCTTGTACTGTCATTGAAAGTCATCTCATTTGCATATTTCCTAGTTCTCGTCAATCTCCGATTTCATCTGTTTACTCTGCACTGCTTGGTGCTCTTTTTTTTTTTTTTTACTGAGTTCAACATTTTTAAACTCTTACAGTGTTCTACACTACTTAATGCTTCCATGGATGGTGTTTTCACTAATATTTAGATCCGAGTTCTTGCCATCCTGCCAACCAGATTTAATTCCTTGTGCTCCACATGCTGTGTCTCTGATTCTTGTTGTTTGCAAGGTGAGAGCTCTCCGTTTGTCTTTCTGTCTGTGCGGAACACTTGCAATACTTTAGTACCCCATAAGATATGAAAATCGTTTCTCACGTTACCGTCTACTGTCCGCATAAACAGCACGATGTCCTACAAGTGGGTGGGTGGGGATGACATAGGTTTCTGTGCTGTTACACAGTGCAGTTTGGTACTGGTTTTGCTTTGCTACTACAGTAGCAGTGATTACTGTGTGCACCTCTGCTCCTTTGTGGCTGTTATAGGGATAGCACCAGCAGGTATTACTGCAGGATTAATACCCACCGCATTTTGCTCAGCTGCTGCTTTTGAGCCAGTCGGTGTGCTCTATGTGTTCCCTTTAAATGACAAACATATTTAACTGTAAGGGAAAAAAAAAACACTATATGAATGGGTGTGGTTGTCAGAAAATGACAAGCACTGTATAGTTTGAATTACAAATCATATTTTCTGAAGCACTACATCTATGTGTATGTATCATAAATTACAGGTAATAATGCAACATTACCCAGTTGCACACTGCCCATGTTACAAGAGCATTAATCCCCTCCAGAGTCAGGCTTTACTAGGGATTAATGCCTGGTTGATGGCTGGGGCCTCTCGGCCTTCGGCCTTATGCACCAACCCCCCCAACCAGGTATTAATCCCTAGTAGAGCCCTCCTCTGTCAGGGATTAATGCTTACATGTATGCAAACTATGGCAGCTTGGGGTGGGCAAAGACTGGGGAAGCAAGTGATAAAAAACAAGTGCCGCAGAGTGGCTAATGTGAATTACAATGACTTGCAGCAGATTTGAGAGCGGCAGAGATCGGGGAGGGAAGGAAAGAGGAAGTGCTGGAGATGGGGGGGAGGGAGGAAGTGCTGCAGAGTGGCTAGTGTGAATTACAATGACTGGCAGCAGATTTGAGAGTGGCAGAGATCGGGGAGGGAAGGAAAGAGCAAGTGCTGGAGATGGGGAGTGGAGGAAGTGCTGCAGAGTGGCTAATGTGAATTACAATGACTGGCAGCAGAGAATAAGAAAGAAAAGAAAGAGGAAGTGCTGGAGATTGGGGGAGGGAGGAAGTGCTGCAGAGTGGCTAGTGTGAATTACAATGACTGGCAGCAGATTTGAGAGGGAAGAGATCAGGACGGGAAAGAAAGAGCAAGTGCTGGAGATTGGGGGGGAGGAACTACCGGAGAGTGGCTAATGTGAATTACAATGACTGGCTGCAGATCTGAGAGGGGCAGAGATCGGGGAGGGAAAGAAAGGGCAAGTGCTGGAGATTGGGGGGGTGGAGAATGGCTAATGTATAGTGAAAATACAGGCATATTAAGGGGGCAGAGATAAAGAAGGGGTAAAGCAAGTGATAAACAGCAGCCAATGTGTAGGGACAATATCAGCATGTTCAAGGGGCAGAAACTGGGGAGTGGAAGGATAGAGACAAAATGCTGCAGAGCGGCTAATGTGAAGGACAGTGAATGGGGGCATATTTGGGGAGGGAAGCAATGATCCATGAGGAAGAGAGAGAGCAAGTGTCACAGAGTGGCTAATGTGTAGAGACAATGCTGGTATTTGGGGGGGTAGATATCGGGAAGGAGAGAAACAGAAAGCAAGTGGCACAGAGCGGCTAATGTGAATAATGGTGAATAGCCACATTTTTGGTGGGTGGGGGAGAGCAACTGCTGCAGAGTGGCTAATGTATGAGAAAAATGTTGCCATGTTTTGGGGGGCAGAGATCGGGAAGGGGATGGATACAGAACAGGCGTCGCAGAGCAACTAATGTGAATTACAGTAAATGGCATCAGTTTGGGGGGCAAATATTGAAGACGGGAAGAGAGCAAGTGCTATGGAGCAGGTAGAGTGAATGATGGGGAATGGGGAAGCACATTGGGGCAGAGATTGGGGGAAAGCAAGTGCTACAGATCAGCAAATGTGTAGGAAGGCGGTATGTTAAGAGGTCAGAGATAAAGTAAAACAGGGATAGAGCCAGACAGCATGTCATGTACATGGAGAATGACAGTATATTTGGAGGGGGGGCAGATCATGGAGGGAAGGAATAGAGAAAAAGTGCTGCAGAACTGCTAGTATGAACGAGTGAGTGTGAATGGCAGCATTCTGGAGGGGGGAAGAGATTGGGAAGTGGGGATACAGCAAGTGCTGCAGAGCACCTAATGTATACAGAGAATGTCAGCAATTTATTTGTTTCAAAAGTTTTACCAGGAAAGACATACTGAGCTGAACTAGCAGCTAGTTTCCAGATGCATCCTTGGGGGTAGGTGACAAGGCAGAAAGAAATGCAACAAAATATGCAAGTTGAACAGATAATGGCAATGGGTAAACTTATACAGAGTTAAGAAGAAAGGTATGCACTGTATACAAGCAGTAGAGCAGTATGTGCAACATCGACAAGATACATTTCAAATTCTAAGTACATGTTGGAGATAGCAGTACAAAGGGGGATCAACTATAATGCAACCATCCTCAGCAAGGCAGCTAGTTAAAATTTCAACAACTAAGGGAAATACATGGGTACGGTATAGCAATTTTGTGGAGCAGGGTAGAGAGGTATGGGACTGGAGAGTGTGGAAAGGGATAGTAGAGGAGAGAAATTGGGAGGGGGGAAGGGAGAATCAGGGTCAGTTGCAGGTGGGTGAGTAGAACTCATGGAGATGAAGGGAGAGTGAGTGAAGGGAGGTGATAGAGCAGGTGGTTAGGGTAAGGGAGTTCCAGAGTTTAGGGAAATGGTAGAAGAATGCCATGCAGCTTGCTGTAGTTGACCTAGGCGGGAGGATGAGGGAGTGAAATTTAGTGGAGCATAAGGACGGGGGGGGAGAGGAGATGAGAGAAGGGAGGAGAGGTAGAAGGGAAGAGAGCAAAGCCAGTGTTTGAACAGAAAGGAGGAATTATGTGTAAGATGCCTGGCCTCAACGGAGGGGAGAGAGGGCAGTGTAGAGGGAACAGCGGTGAGTTCAGAGGGGACAGTCAAGAGCAAAACGGCAGAAAGAGTGGAAGAGCAGGTCCAGTCTAGCCAGAGTGGAATTAGGTGCAGCGCTGTATACTGTGTCTCCATATTCAAAGATGGAGAGAATCATTCTTTGTAAGATGGATCTGTGAGCCGGCAAGGGGATGCACCTACAGTTATGGTACAAAGCACCAAGATTTGGATGCAACTTTTTATGGGTTGCCTCAACATAAGTTGAGAAGTCCAGGTGCTGGGCGAGCCATACCCCCAAGTACTTGAAGGTGGGGAATTCTTCAAGGGGAGACCCATCAAGGGTATGAAAGAATATGATGGTTGTAAGTCTGGAGATCTTTTGCCTGGTTCCAAAGGTCACAGAGATTGTCTTCTTTGCATTTAGGGTCAACTGATTTGAGCAGAACCAGCACTGGACATTGTCAAAGTCCAGCTGGAGTCTGATCATCAGATCAGTGGAGGAGGATCCAGAGGCAAACAGCACTGCGTCATCAGCATACATGTGGATGGACGCTAAGGTACAGACAGTAGGGAGGTTATTTAGAAAAAGGGATGCGAGAACAGGGCCGAGCACAGAGCCTTGGGGGACTACAGTGTTGATAAGGAGGGGTGGGGAAAGGGAGTAGCCAATTTTAACCAATTGGGTTCTGCCCAGAAGGTAAGAGCAGAACCAGTTAGTGGTATGGGTTAAGAGACCTGCAGCACTGAGCTTCGCCAGGAGAATTGGGTGGGCAATTATGCTGAAGGCTTTGGCCAGGTCAACAAAAATAGTGGAAGTGATTAGGCCCCGGTCCATCCTGGAGAGAATGGAAACAGTGAGCCTGAAGAGGGAGGTGGAGGTGAAATGGGATTTGCAGAAGCCAAACTGGAACGGAGTGGAGAAAAAAGATGAGTCCAGGAAAGGGTAGATTTGAGAGAGGACTATGTGTTCTTGGAGTTTGGCAAGGGTGGGTAGTAGAGAGATTGGATAATAGTTACCTGGGGCAGAGGGGTCACCTACATTAGGAAGGAGAATTACTGTAGCGTGCTTCCAGGCATCAGGGACTAAGGCAAGGGAGAAGGAGAGATTTAGAAGGGAGAAGTGGGGAAAACTGATGACGGGGGCAGAGAGATGCAGGAGTTTAGGGTCCAGTCCATCTGGGCTCTTACCCTTGAGGAGGTTAACAGCCAGAAGGACACCAAGGGCATTGGATGGGGAGATAGAGGAAAAGGAGAAAGGAGGGTTAGAAGAGGGCTTAGGAGGGGCAGAGGGGGGAGTGGAGTAGGGAGGAAGGGTGGAAAGGAGAGAGGAGGCACAATCTTTTTTTTTTTTTATTTGTTTAACCAGGTATAGCACACTAAGCTGAAAGCTTTTTTACAGGAGCGACCTGGGAGCACAAGGAGGTTAAGTGACTTGCTCAGGGTCACACAGTATGCAAGTGGAAGCTGTGGGATTCAAACCCAGGTCTGGTCTGCTGGATGTCACCAGATTTGCAGCTCAGAGCCTTAGACCACTGCGCTATACTAATTAGTGAAACAGTTATTGAATTCAGTAGTGACAGCAGAGGAGTCTGAGATGGTGGAGTCCTTAACCTGCAGGATTGGAAGGTGGACAGGGCTGGAGGAGAGAAGAGGGCATGGATGACCTTCCAAAACGTTGATGGATGGTTAATGTTGGTTTGGAAGATATTAGAGAAGTACTCAGCCTTAGCATGTCTAATTGCTTTAGTGCAGGCATTCTGTAAGGCTCTGTATGTAAGCAGGTCAGGAGAGCAGCCTGAGGCTTTGTGGGTCTTCCAGGCCAGGTCCCTGGCACACAGGCAGGCCAGTAGTTCAGCAGAGACCCAGGAGAGATGGCAGCCACAAACCCTTGTTTTCCTGATGGGGCATGGTGATCCCAAACAGACAGGAGCATGGTCTTGAAATATAGTAGAGCAGAATCCATGGAACTAGCAGTGGAGATAGGTGACCAGTCAGATGTTGCTAGGTCCTCCCAAAGGGAGGAAAGGTCCAGGGAATGAAAGAAATGGAGAAGAAGGATTTTTGGATACACAATCTACAGGAGGGACAGGGAGGGTAAAAGGAGGAGGAGGAGTAGCTCTCTATGTAAAGGAAGGGATTAAAGCAACAGAACTAAAGAGTAAACAGGGAGCAGACGAGGCACTCTGGGTCACCCTGGAGACGGGAAATGGCACCACAATCCGCATGGGGGTTGTATACAGACCCCCATCTCAGGGGGAGGGAATGGACACGGAAATGATAGAAGGCTTCTTTAGAATGGCAGAAAAAGGGGAGATATTGTTGATGGGGGACCTGAATATGCCAGATGTTAACTGGAGCACCTTTGCTGCAGGCACTTCCAAGAGCAGGGCCATTCTTGATGCCCTACAAGGGGCATGCCTCAGACAGCTAGTATTGGAACCCACTCGGGAGGGAGCAATCTTAGACCTGGTACTCTCAAATGGGGATGGAGAAAGAATCACAGATTTAGAAGTGGGTAGCCATCTGGGAACAAGCGACCACCAAACAGTGTGGTTCATGATAAACACAGCCATACAATCAAGCCATACAAAAGCAAGAGTATTGGACTTTAGGAGGGCTGACTTTGGGAAAATGAGAGAATGCCTCAGAAAAGCACTAGCAAATGGGCAAGGAGGAGGAGTGGAGGAACAATGGGGAGTAATCAAAACAGCCATCACAGAGGCAACAAGCCTTTGTGTAAAGCAAATCAATAAAACACAACGAAGGAAAAAAACCCTATGGTTCTCAAAAGAGGTGGCAGGGAAGGTTAAGGAGAAAAGGATAGCATTCAGGAAATATAAGGAAACACAGAAGGAGCAGGACAGAGAACTTTATCAGTTAAAGCAGAAAAAAGCTGGGAAGGCAGTCAGAATAGCAAAGGCCCAAACCGAGGAAAGGATAGCCAATTTTGTTAAGAAGAGGGATAAGAGCTTTTATAGGTACATTATTGAATGAAGAAAGACCAAAGGAGGGATACTGAGGCTTAATAAAGGTGAGGGCATGTGGGTAGAGGGTGACAGCGAAAAAGCAGGGATACTGAACGAATATTTCTGCTCAGTATTCACAAAGGAAGAGGAAGGGGAGGTACCTAAACCAAACAAGAGAAAAACTCTAAAGATCGGGGTCAATACCAGTCCATTTACAGAAGAAAGGGTTCTAAATGAACTAATAAAATTGAAGGTGGACAAAGCAATGGGGCCTGATGGGTGACACCACTAACTACTCTCTTTAACAAATCATGGGTGGATGTGGTGGTACCCGAGGACTGGAGAAGGGCAGATGTGATTCCTCTTCACAAAAGTGGGAGCAGGACAGATGCAGGAAACTACAGACCAGTTAGTTTGACCTCAGTGGTAGGGAAAATGATAGAATCACTTCTGAAGGAAAGAATTGTTGAGTACCTAGAGGCCAGTGGGGCACAGGACCCAAGGCAGCATGGATTCACGATGGGAAGGTCGTGTCAGATGAATCTAATAGATTTCTTTGACTGGGTGACCAAAGTAGTAGACCAGGGAGGGGCTGTGGACATGGCCTACCTAGATTTTAGCAAGGCATTTGATACAGTCCCACACAAAAGATTAATACACAAGTTAGCCAGCTTTGGAGTAGGTCCTAAGGTGGTAGCCTGGATAAAAAATTGGCTAGACAACAGGAAGCAAAGGGTAGTAGTAAATGGAGTACACAGTGAAGAAAGGAGGGTTACTAGCGGGCTACCGCAGGGTTCAGTACTGGGACCGGTCCTTTTTAATGTCTTTATAACTACGTTCCCCCTAGGTTTTCAAAATTATTAGCCACTGTGGCTAAACAGATCCGATATTTTTTAGCCACCACAAGAGGTCTTTAGCCACACACGGCGAGTAATGCTAAAATGTATATGAAGTTGTATTAACATTGTTTTTAAATACCATTATGGACAAGATTTACTTCTGTAGTGGTAGGCACAATATATTCACAGTTTGAGCCAAATTGTTTGAAATTATTTTGTATTATGTAGATGTGCAAGTATGTGTACAGCAATTACATACATACCAAAGCTTAAGATGTGGTCAGCCCAGTTTTGACCCCCCAAAAAATGCAGCAATTATTATAAACTGTGCACATTGCTTTATTAGGCAAGCAGGAGGCAAATAATGCTAAAGGCCAGGCAGATTCAGGCAGGAAAAATTAAACAATAACACTACAGTGGGTGCTCTTAAACAATTTGATGGAATATTAAATATGACACCAGTCAGATGTCAATTATTTTGTGAAAATGACTGAGCACCTGGCAGTCGTGCCTAGAAGAAATTTTGAATCTCTGCCCCCCGCCCCTCCAGCCCATTACTGCAATAAAATGCCGGGGTCAGGCTCACTAAAGCCTGTACATAACAAGCAACCCAGTTTAAAATAACATTGTGTGAAAACTTGAGGAATCTGTGCTATGCCCCATAAAAAATGTGACTAAAGGCAAGCCAGGCATCCATCTCAGACATTTAACAAGCAGAAAAAAAACTGTGAGTAACAGTTAACACACTGCTCCTCTCAGCCCAGATCAGTGTCGGGCCTGGTTCATAAGCAAGGCAGTAAAATTCTATTTTAATGCCGCGTAACTATTGTTATTTAAACTATGTGAAAAACGCTTTGTTTGAAAAATATTAGAAGCTAGCAAACTGTTATGGCATTAAATGAGAATTGCCCAACAAGGCAACAGCAGTCATTTTTTTCTGTGTGTCTGAGCTCGTGAAGACTACACAAGAGTCAAGTGGAGAACATGGCAACAATTAAGACATTTTGCTGTAGCAGTAGGTACAAATTACAGTACAATAAAATAAATATCATAAGAAGAAGCACAGCCAGCAGTTTATTTTTCTTCTGCTAGGTCTATGCAGTAGTGTAGCTGCTGCAGGTTTTCTCAAGAAGAACTTGGAGGTGCATCTTCATTTGTCTTGACAGTTTGAAGGAACCCACGCCTGTCCTTTTCCGATGCTCAGATGTCAAATGCAGTTTCAAAATCAAACTTTAGCATGTCATCAGGAGCCTCAACCAGAAGAGTCATTAGATAGTTCACATTCCAGACTTTAAGGCGATTCCTATCGGCAGTCTTAATGTTGCTATATGCACTAAACCCACGTTCACACTCCACTGAAGTTGATGGGGTTGCCAGACATACTGACTATAGTTTGGACATGTTTGGCTAAGATTCCTTGTTTGGGACTACCACTTTGACATTGAATTCTTCAATAGTGGACTCTTTGTGTGCCGAGAATAATCTACGTAATAATGACCATTCCAGTTTGGTTTCATCTTGGTTAACCGGCAGGATGTTAGTACAGAGTCCTTTTTTAATGGCACCGTAGTGAGCAATAAGATTCTCAATCTCCTGTTCTCCATAGCTCTCAATGTGATCAGGTGCACTGCGTGGGTCCAATACCGACCAGTTGTCCAACAATGTGCCTTCTGGAAAGTAACTTTCAAGCTGTTCAGCTGTTGACTGTATATAAGATGTTTGCAAATTCTTGAACTCTTCTCTTTGCTGCCATGTATCTAGCAGTGTATGTGTTCTAAATATAGATTTTCCCTCTTCTGATGGTTCACTTGGCATCTCTGACAAAAAAACTTAAGTGTGGGTCTGGATTTTCAGGCAGTACATGAAGTGCATCAGTGGTGCTAACAAGCTGCTGCCTTGCCTCTGAGAAGATGACAGACCGTTTTTGGAAAAGTTTTGAGAGAATTGCAAGAAGACCTACTGCATCAGCCAGAAAGAAAGTAGTGACAACAAATTTGAAAGTCCCCATTTTTTTAAGGCACCCCACAACAAGGTTTCGCTGATAGTTGTCCTCTGCCATTTGTGACAAAGCAGACATAAGTGAGGCTATGCATGCTTGCAATGCCTTCACAGAATCAGAAAATGAAAGCCATCTAGTGAACAAAATCTGTTTTAGTTTCACAGCATGCTCCTCGTGTATGTCTTTGCTCTGATCGAGTATTCGACAAAATTTGGGCTGATTCACTGTAGACATATAACTGACCAGATACTGGTGTTGGTTGGCTGCTTTCTCTGATGCTAAGGCGAGTCTATGTGCGAGACAGTGAGTGGCAACTAAATATGGGTGATCTATTTTGGCTAGAGTGGTCACACCTTTTTTGCATCCTGTCATTACAGAGGCCCCATCAGTTGCAAGTCCTATCAGCTCTTTATCTCCTAAATTTTTATCAGAGATCATGTACTTCACAGCATTGTTTACTGCTTCTGAATTGCATTCTGCAAGCTCAGTCACACCTAAAAATTTAGACTAAACATAGCCCTTGCAGTCAATGAATCTGATGTATACCATCAGTGTACTCTTGTTGGCTACATCTGTTCCCTCATCAATTTGTAAGGAAAACATTTTAGATGGAGAATCCTCCAATTCCTTTAAAAAAGCATCCTGCACTGCCTTAGAAATTGCTTTGTAGAAGTCATTGATGGACTCAGAATGTGTGTAGGTGCCTGTGCCTTGGAGGACTGATTGTTTTATAGGTGCTAGCAGAGTGGATTCCTGTGCAGAAAAAGAGAAAAAAGGAATAGTCTGTCAGTTATTTGGAGTCATGCCCCCCACAATGTGACTTGTAGCGCGCCTCTGCTGCAGCACTGCTAATGTTTTTTTATTCGATTTCAGAAACGACAATACAGTAAGTGCTATTATTTATGTTGGGCCTGCAGTTTCGTGACATATGATCTGCAACTCTGAGGCAGTGCCCCCCCCATGTAATATACATGAAGCGAGGCAGTGCCCTCCCATGTAATATACATGAAGTGAGGCAGTGCCCCCCCATGTAATATACATGAAGTGAGGCAGTACCCCCCCATGTAATATACATGAAGCGAGACTTTAATTGATGTTCGAGATACTGGCGAGTAAAAATACTTACATTGTGAACCTGCAGTTCCAAAAGTTTCTGTATGTTATGATTTGCAGTCAGAGTTTTGCTCATGTAATAAACGCTTCACATCTCTGCTATGATGGCGCTTTTCACTGATGAATAAGCTGTGCTCACAGCCTTTGTCATTCCCTTTTTCCCAGTTTCTGCCTCAACTGCAAGCCTTATTAAATTAAGAGAAACACATATTTACCATGACAATTAACAACAGATTCAGAAGACAAGAATTGCAAACTCGTGGGGCATCTGTAATAAGACTCACTTGTGTTCTTTGGACATCTGATGCTTATTTAAATCGTCAGCCTTTGGCTTATTGGTTGGTTTCCCTTCTGTGAAAACATTTCTTCGGCCAGTTTCTTTGTAAATTCTGCAGTAGAATACTGCAGCTTCTTTGTCATGAATGAGCCATGGGTAGGTTTTAAACCAGGAATCCTTAATTTCCCTATGACTGTCTCTGTCATATAAAACTCTGGTTTTCTTGCTTGCAGTTTTTGAATAGCTGCTCTCCATTGCTGCAGAGATGCTGCCACATGATTCTGGCTCAGTTTCAGGGACAGGACTTGCTGATCTGGGCCTTTTGAAAATATGTTATCTTGCTTTGTTTTACTGTGGCCCCCCGGCTGCTCTGTTTAGCAGTTTCAGGATTTACAGCTTGTTCTGACATTTTTATTTAAGTAGATGGTACAAGAATATATGTGACACAGACTAGAATATGGCAGTATGTGACACTGACTGGATATGTGAGAATATATGTGACACAGACTGGATATTTGTACAAGAATTTATATGGGTCACCGACTGGACAGTGCACAAGAATATACACAGACACAGACTGGATGTTTCCACAAATATATGTGACATAGACTGGTTTGCACAAGAATATATGTGACACCGACTGGGTATTTGCACCTTAGAATATGAGACTGGATATTTGCACAAGAATATATGTGACACCGACTGGATATTATTTGCACAAGAATATGAGACTGGATATTTGCACAAGAATATATGTGACACCAACTGGATATTATTTGCACAAGAATATGAGACTGGATATTTGCACAAGAATATATGTGACACTGACTGGATATTATCTGCACAAGAATATGACACTGGATATTTGCACAAGAATATGAGACTGGATATTTGCACAAGAATATATGTGACACCGACTGGACATTTGCACTAGAATATATGACAGACTCGGATGTCTTTTTGAATTGTGTGACTAGTAAAAGTTCTTTAATGAAGCAGTTGGTCAGAGTTTTATTTCTAAACACACACACACACACACACTATGTGGCCAACAGTAATTGGGGGGGGGGGGGTTTACAGGACCAGATATGCTTCAGCACTTTCAGTTTAGTTTCTCAAAAAGATTACACAGCATGCTGCCAGTGTGTTTGATTGTTTTCTGAACACACACATACACACACTGTACTGCAGCAGTCTGTCACACAAATTACAGTCAGAGAACAGTTTAAAATAATTATTTTGCCTTGGCAAGTTTACTTCTGTATGCCCCTCTCAGCTTGTCTGTTTCTTGATCACTTTTCTTTCTACTGATTTGCTTTTTCTTAATCTTTATCTGCATACACACTTATTGTTCCCCATCAATACTTCAGTAGTTCCATATAGTAGGTACTGTCTGTGCCTTAATACCCCATAAGCCTTTCTATTTTGTTTTAATATCTTCTTCAGTGTAACCCCTAGATGGCGCTATCCCAGGGGCTACTGCCCCTGCCTGATTTGCCACTAACAGGTTGAGGGGCCTGGATCCGATGGCGGGTGCCTCCACCCAGAGGTCAGGGTTTGCAATAGTTAAACTAACTTGGTCACAGCCCTCTGGGACACTGCAACCCCCTTTCTTCCCACTAGTGGCCCACACAATATATCAGAATTACCTTCACAGTATACACTTACCCCCAGGACTGGTTCAGGCACTGGAACCTCCTGTAAAATAAGATACAGTGCAACAATCACAGTACAATACTTTAACATAGACAAATACCTAGCAGTATAACTTTGCTGAAACAAGCAGCTCTGATTTATTTAGGGATATAACAAGGACAGGGGAATCAGGTTAATTAACTTATCACTTTACTCATCTACCTATGGCTCTGTGCACAGGCCTATCCCTACCAGTTACTGTCCCTGGGTACCCAAGCCCTAGTGGCTAGTCCAAACCGTGGCAGCTGGTAGGGGCCCTTTCACACAGAAAAAGAAAAATTAGTTAAACAGTCAGCAGTACAGTAATTCCATTTTGATTCAATGTGGCAATTCAACAGGGAGCGACCCTGAATTAGTACTCACGACCTCCAAACAAGATAGGGTCCTTCAACGTCAGCAGGGCTACTCTTGATCTCCACGAGACTCCTCACACATTTATATGGCAAAAAGAAAGTACTATACCAGGCAGGCTGCTTCTCTATCCCGATCGCAATTACTGCACAATACCGGGAGAACACACAGCAGATTCAGTTCCTGACAGACCGAGTGCAATTCAGCAATTTCTCCAGTCTTCTACAGGGTGAGCCTGGTTTCTACTCTTCAGATATCCTTTGATTCTCTTACAGGACGATTCAGTCCTAACAAACAGTTACACAAGCTGCAGACCGAACTCTGGGCCTTACACACGCTTCCGACTAAAACTGCACAATCAAAAAGCACAGGGCTCCTTCCTCTTCACTGCCAGAGCTCAACTGAAACTCCAGCAGACAAAACGGGCACTTCCTTTGAGTTCCTCCCAGTTCTTGGCTGGATTGGCTGTCACTCACAATAGACTGCCCTGTTGGTCCAAAAGGCGCAGTCTAAACTACATCTCCCAGAGTCACTGCCCATACAATCCTCTTGTGGCTGGCTCAGATTATGAGTCCAGTTCTGATTCGTCCAAGGCACCATTTTAGAGCTACTTAACCCACACTGATTGGTCCAGTTCAGCAGTTCAAAACTAGAATGGGGAACTAGGCAAACACAGTTCTGACTGCAAAGAAAGCAGGTTAGACAAACTGTAATTTCATTATTACTCTAAATGATTTCTGGCAAACAGCTACATCTTTCAGATAGGTTCCCTTTGCACTCTAGTGACTGCAAAATGGAGTGAATTGGCAGCAGCTCAAGTGGTACTCAAGCAGAGAAGCACACAGTCCCCCCATACAAACTAATTATGTCTGCAAGCAGACAGCTCTTAAAGAGACAGTACCAGAGGCTCTAAAAACACTCACTGATAAATGGCTTAAACGCCAAACACCATTCAGGCTTGGAGCATTCAGCAAGCTCCTGGAAGTCTTTTGGGAACCCCCATTTGCAGGGGGGTTACACCCTTCCTGGCCTGGGAAAGCTTGACGTCCGCGTCAAGCAAGTACCCCCATAAGTTTTAACTGCAACCATATACATTTGCATTAGGCTCACACATGTAATCATCAGTCAATATATCATTTTACCAAGAACAGATTTCTGAAACATTGCAGTACGTCACTCTTTATACAGTATTACACACACATTGTACCATAACTCAAGTTATTACCTCTTGTACATGAAACCTGAAGAGAGGGGGCCCTTCCTATCAGTTACCTTGGGGCTGGACCGGGCAAGGGCACCATACTTAGAGGCAACACAAGTAACTTGGGTTAGCACTGATGCTCAGTTTGGGCAATGAGCCTGAGACACATACACTCCTTTATGGACAACATTGAGAGGCAAGTCCACAGGCCTCCCAAGGGAATCATAACTGAGGTGCACCACAGGTTTACAGCTCGACCAGTCTTTCTAGGGGAACTGTTACAGTCTCTGCACTCTGAGCCTCATTTTCAGCATTGTCCTCACTTGTCAGGAGTCTCCATGGGGGTAGAGAGGCTAGAACTTGGGCACTTTCAGCTCCAGGAGTTACAGTTTCTGAGTCCACAACATTTGGCTCGCATGGAGAGCTTTCGGACACTGGCAGTGGACTGTTAGGGCACTCAAAATACTCTTCTTGTTCTGGTGTATCACCAGTCTGCCCCAATCCATCAATTTCCTCCCCTGAAAGCTCAAACAGTTCAACCATGCACAATGATTCCATTTCATCTGATCTGATGCTTTGCACTTCACTTTCTGGGAGCATTGGCTCCAGGGACGAAGCTGGGGGCTTAGACAGTCCAGAAGGCCCAGCTTCGTCTCCAGTATTGACTAAGGAATTGCCCCGAAACAATTGACTCAGTTTGTAAGAAGGATAGTATTCAAACTCACTCTCACTTTCTTCTGATATGGACTGACAGTCATGCTCAACTGGGACTTGTGGAAGGGAACACTTTAACTCTGCTTCTGTAGGTGCAGACTTTCCTGATCTTTTCTCAGCAGCAGCTCTAGTCACTGGTCCAGAGGGGGCATCTTCTGGGGGCTCAGACTCAATCAAGATTTGTCCAATGGGCAGTAAATGATTTCTATGCATTGTTTTTACATCTTTGAATTATTCTCAGGCCTTACTTTGTACACTGGCAGATCATCTAGTTTGCCCACTACAATGTGAGGGAGATGGTGCCATCTGTCAGCAATCTTGTGTTTGCCATGCAGTCCCAGATTTCTTAGCAATACCCGATCTCCCTCCTGAGTTCCTGTGCTTTCACCTTTTATCATACCTTTCTTTGTTGGCCAGATTTCTTTTGCAGCCATGGTTTGAGCCAGTTGGACGCATGAGTTAGCTGGGCCTTTAACTTTGCACATACTGTAAATAGTTGTCAGCTTGAACCCCATCAGAGAGACTCCAAACACACATCTACCGGTAGTCGAGCTTCTCTTCCAAACATCAGGCGGTAGGGGAGAACCCAGTGGCATCACTTTGGTGCAGTTATAAGCATGTACCAGGGTGCTAATTTGTTGGCTCCATCTAGGCTTGTCCTTTGGGTGCAGGGTGCCTAGCATATCTAGCAAAGTGCGGTTGAAACGCTCAGGCTGTGGGTCCCCCTGGGGTGGTAAGGAGTGGTTCTGGACTTCGACTCCCCACAGAGAAAGCATCTCTTTGATCAGACGACTCTCAAAGTCTCTCCTTGATCAGAATGGATTCTTTGTGGAGCCCCATAGTGAACAAAAAGTTTTCTACAAGTACTTTGGCCACAGTGGATGCTTTCTGGTCTTTGGTGGGAAAGCTTGGGCATATCTCGTGAAATGGTCAGTGACCACCAGCACATCATTGATATTTCTTTGATCTGACTCCAAACTCAGAAAATCAATACAGACCAGCTCCATGGGTGCACTGGTGGTGATGTTAACAGGGGGCAGCCCTCTGGGGCAAGCTTTCCTCTGGCTTAGCGACTACAAGTTCGAATGTGTTGCTTCACATCAGCCCCATCTTAGGCCAATAGAATCTGGATCTCACCAAGTCAAGTGTTCTGTCTATACCAAGGTGCCCCATGTGGTTGTGCAAGGACCTCAATACTGAGTCTCGAAAGGCAGTGGGCAGCACTAGTTGTTGTTTGTCTACTTGTCCCCCTCTGTCTACTGTTTCTCTGTATAGCAGTTTATTGATCAGTTTCAACTTAGGACCTTCTTTGTATAACAGTGCAGTTCTCAAATCAGTGGAGCGTAATTTGGACACATTTTTTCCTGCACAGAGGGCTTCTAAAGCTGATTTGATCATGGGATCGTGGGACTGAGCCCGCCGAATAATGTCACTGTCCAGCTGAGGCAGTGCACCAATGTCTATTGCAGAAAAGTGGCAAAAAGCTGTAGGTATGCAATTCTCAGAGGGTCCCAAGCAATCCACCATGCAGTCCACTGTGTCCGTGGACATTTGTTCCTCCCTGTCAAACTTCCGGCAGAGTGCCCAAATGTCAGGTTCTGCCAATCTGACCCAATCATTCTGGGGAACAGGCCTCCGGAGAGAGCATCAGCATCTATGTGGTTCAGACCTGCTCGGTATTCGAGAGCATAGTCGTATGTAGATAATGCAGAAAGCCACCTATGGCCAGTGGCATCCAACTTAGCTGAGGTCTGCACATAGGTCAAAGGATTATTGTCAGTTTTACTAGTATTTTAGCCCCATACAAGTACTCATGGAATTGGTCAACAATAGCCCACTTCAAAGCTAGGAACTCTAACTTATGTACAGGATAGTTCTTTTCGGATGGGGTCAGGCTTCTACTGGCAAAGGCCACTGGTCTCAGGCCATTCTCATGCTCTTGGTACAACACAGCCCAACCCTTGCAAGCTAGCATCAGTGTGCAGGACGTAAGGTTTTCTTGGATCGGCATAGGCCAGCACTGGAGCATGGGTAAGTTGATATATGATCTCATGAAAAGCAGTCTCACGATCAGGAGTCCAGCGGGCCCCAAAACTTCACTCGACGAAAATACACTCTTTCAGTCTTGAGGACGCTGACTTTGGTATTTTTGTGGGTTGGGGATACCCTTGAGTAAGGTTAAGTAAAGGCGGATCACTCTTGAATAGTCCTTGATGAAACCCGATAATAACCACAGAATCCCAGGAATCTTTGCAGTTCTTTTAGATTTTTGGGCTGTGGCCAGGTGGTCAAGGCCTCAACTTTACTTGGTCGGTCTCTATTCCTCGTGGATACTATGTGTCCCACATACTTTACTGATGTTTGAAAGAATTGACACTTATCAATGGACAGTTTAGGCCAAAGTCCTCCAGTCGGTCCAATACCTTAAATAATCTGCTCTCATGTTCCTCCAGTGAGCTGCCAACACAATAACATCATCTAGGTATACCAGGCACTCTAGTAAGTTCATGTCCCCACTGCACGCTCCATCAATCGTTGAAAAGTGGCTGGGGCGCCTGAAATCCCTTGAGGCATCCTCATGAATTCATAGAAGCCAGCGACAGATAAAGGCTGTCTTCTCACGGTCCTCTGGGGCCATCGGGATCTGGTAGTACCCATCGGAGATCCAACACAGAGAACCACTTGCTCCTGTTTAGGCAGACACAAGCATCCTGAATGCGGGGCATTGTGTACTGATCAGGGATAGTCTGCGGTTTAAGGTGCGATAATCCACACACATCCTTACTGTCCCATTCTTTTCCTCACTACCACAATGGGGAAGCATAAGGGCCTCTGGATTCTTGTATTACACCAGCAGCTAACATCTCTTGCAGATGCCGTCTCACATCATCTATGTCAGCAGGTGCCAGGCGTCGAGACCTCTCACGAAATGGTCTTTCGTCATGCAGCGGATATTGTGCTCAGCTCCTCGCACGATCCTACGTCCCATTCCTTTAAAGAAAACACCTGGTCTCTGGGCAAGCTTCTCACTGATCCTCACTTTCCATTCAGCTGGCAACGGGGAGTCGCCGAAATCAAACAAGTCAGGCGTTACTCTGTCATTCTTCCTCGAACTCTTGCTGCTGGGTAGCACTGCAGTGTCTGCACAATGCACATTAGTCAGGATGCAACCTCTATTTACTCGAATGTCTCTTTCAGACACATCATGAACTTGGACCATTACCCTTCTGGCATAAGCATGGGCTCTAGCGGGCAAAATACTAGGCTTGACCAGCAGTCCCTCTGGCAATTTTCCATCGCCTGGTGCATCCAACATTAATATTTTATTCTTAACATCCTTTCTGATACGGACCTCCTCCTGTAAGGTACACTGGGCATTTGGCCAGGATCAGAGACTCAGGATCCTTCTTCCACACGATTCCGACCGGTTCCTCTGGTTCTATTTTTTCAGCATCTCTCTGTGCCTCATAGGCCTTCTTAATTAAAGCCAGAACTCTTAAAGCTCTACTAGTCTTTGACCCCTGTTTTCGTGAACACAACTGTGCCAGCCTTCCGAACATATGAGCATTTGTTCCAATCAACAAAGGGACACCATCATACAGTCCAGTGGGGACAACACCAAGGCTATGGTCTTTACTTGATCGACCACTCCAGCCACGGAGGTGGGAAAGACAGCCAAATTCGGATATACTCGGAATAGGGTAGGCCTTCTCACTTAACCCCATACATGCAGTCCTTCTAATGGTTGTAAGGGCACGCCTGACAAATGCTTCTGATACCAATCCTGGAACATAATTGTCACTTGGGAGCCACTGTCTAATACAGCTCTTGTAGACACTCCATTCACCTTTACAGTGGTCTCCATGGAGGGACCCACTATTCTGGACCAGTCTGGAGGCGGTAGTGGGGGCCTGGCAACTGACTGCCACAAAGGACGTGAGTTAGCATTTTGGTGCCCTCACTGGGATCATTTCTGCACCTCTTAACCACTGATTTGTTCTCCTAAGCTCTCCTTGTAGCCTATATGCAACTTTGTCAGTGTCTTTTGGGGACTGCATTCCCTTTTCATGTGCCCATCTTTCCCACAATTATAGCAAAACATACTTTCTGGAGTTTGAGCTGGCCGAGGCACCACACTGGGAGCCAGGGCGGGGGTAACACCAACTGGAAACCCCGGTGCCATCTCCGTCTGAGGCGCGACAAGTACCTGGAGACATCTCGTCAGTTTCTCCACTTCCATGGTCAAGGAATTGAGTTTGGAGCTGTTATCAGCAGGAGATACATGGGTGGGTACCCCCACCCCCATAGCAGATGCAGTCGGATATAGGTCAGGGCCCGTACTTGCAGGCGTGGCCTTCATAAAGGGACTGTTTCTGAATTCCCGGATCTCTCTCAACAGTTCGCCCCATTGTGGCATATCTTTTTCCTTGTCAGAGCACTCATTGACTGCCAACCTCTGCCCCTGAACTTCACTTGATGGGCACCCTCAGTCACTCGGGTCGTAGCCGCAGCTATTGGTGCAGGTCCTCCCGAGGTCGCTTTTTCAACTCCTCGAATTTCTCTCATTAACTCATCATAGGAGGGTGGGGATTCCAGTCGATTTGCCAGGCGTAACTGAAGCAACAGCAGTTCTGAGAAGGGGCAGACTTAAGGATCCTGTCCAGCCTGGTTCGTCCAGTTCAATCGCTGGCAAACTACCCTTTCTGAGGCATTCTTGCAACAATTTTTCCAGCTGAGATACATACACAGACAACAACTCCTTGGTACTGTTGTGCATTTCTTACTCTCCACCATAGATCCTCATCAGAATCTGGGCTCCCATACACATTCTCCAAGGCCTCAAGATAGGCCTGTGCAGTCACTTCAGGGTTACTGGCCCGTTTAGCACAGATGGTAGCCAGGGCAGGACCTCAGAGGCTCTCACTAACCCTCTTTTGCTTTTCGGCTTCCGAGCATTGCCATTCTAGCACTTGGGGGGGCAACATAGACTATCCAGGTCTCCCAGTCATCCTCCCCTTGGGGGGTGGGGAGGGTGCCAGAGAAGATCCTCAACCTTCGGTAAGAGTTGTGACTAATGGCAGGTGCAGAAATAGGAGTCTGCATTGGTTCAGCCACCATTACGGGTACTGGAGCGGGAGAGGGTGTTGGGGGAGGAACACCCCCAGGTGGCAAGAATAATTTCTTCAAGTCCTCCACAGTTTTCCCTTCCCCAGCAACCATTTAGCAAATTTCTCCTCAAAAGTTTCAGACAGTGGTGGGGCTCATTCCCCCCCGGGTCTTTACTGTCCTTAGTTATCACTCTCCAGGCAGTGAGGGCTCCCTCTGGGGTAATGGTCTGTGGCACTTTGGAGCTATCTATGGGATCCTTAAACTCTACTAGGGCCAGTAAAGTGTGGGTGAGCAGATTAGCATGCCGACCCACCACCACAGGGTTTTGTAAACCTTCCACCTTGGAAAGTACTCCCTGTACAGTGTCCGTATTGATACCCAGGGGGATGTCCAGGATAAGCATAGCATTTTGGGGGTCAATCTCCTCCCCAGTACACCACTCCACCAGCCGATGCACAGTCACTTCTGTTGGTGTACCCATTTTTTTTTCTTAACAGTGGTTCGTAAATATGGCCACTAGAGGACACACAATGCCAGCGGTGAGCCTCCAAGATGTAACCCCTAGATGGCGCTATCCCAGGGGCTACTACCCCTGCCTGATTTGCCACTAACAGGTTGAGGGGCCTGGATCCGATGGCGGGTGCCTCCACCCAGAGGTCAGGGTTTGCAATAGTTAAACTAACTTGGTCACAGCCCTCTGGGACACTGCAATCCCCTTTCTTCCCACTAGTGGCCCACACAATATATCAGAATTACCTTCACAGTATACACTTACCCCCAGGACTGGTTCAGGCACTGGGACCTCCTGTAAAATAAGATACAGTGCAACAATCACAGTACAATACTTTAACATAGACAAATACCTCAGGCAGTATAACTTTGCTGAAACAAGCAGCTCTGATTTATTTAGGGGATATAACAAGGACAGGGGGAATCAGGTTAATTAGCTTATCACTTTACTCATCTATTTATGGCTCTGTGCATAGGCCTATCCCTACCAGTTACTGTCCCTGGGTACCCAAGCCCTAGTGGCTAGTCCAAACCGTGGCAGCTGGTAGGGGCCCTTTCACACAGAGAAAAGAAAAATTAGTTAAACAGTCAGCAGTACAGTAATTCCATTTGGATTCAATGTGGCAATTCAACAGGGAGCGACCCTGAATTAGTACTCACGACCTCCAAACAAGATAGGGTCCTTCAACGTCAGCAGGGCTACTCTTGAGCTCCACGAGACTCCTCACACATTTATATGGCAAAAAGAAAGTACTATACCAGGCAGGCTGCTTCTCTATCCCGATCGCAATTACTGCACAATACCCAGGAGAACACACAGCAGATTCAGTTCCTGACAGACCGAGTGCAATTCAGCAATTTCTCCAGTCTTCTACAGGGTGAGCCTGGTTTCTACTCTTCAGATATCCTTTGATTCTCTTCACAGGACGGATTCAGTCCTAACAAACAGTTACACAAGCTGCAGACCGGAACTCTGGGCCTTACACACGCTTTCCGACTAAAACTGCACAACGAAAAGCACAGGGCTCCTTCCTCTTCACTGCCAGAGCTCAACTGAAACTCCAGCAGACAAACCGGGCACTTCCTTTGAGTTCCTCCCAGTTCTTGGCTGGATTGGCTGTCACTCACAATAAACTGCCCCTGTTGGTCCAAAAAGGCGCCGAAGTCTAAACTCATCTCCCAGAGTCACTGCCCATACAATCCTCTTGTGGCTGGCTCAGATTATGAGTCCAAGTTCTGATTCGTCCAAGGCACCATTTTAGAGCTACCTTAACCCACACTGATTGGTCCAGTTCAGCAGTTCAAAACTAGAATGGGGAACTAGGCAAACACAGTTCTGACTGCAAAGAAAGCAGGTTAGACAAACTGCAATTTCATTATTACTCTAAATGATTTCTGGCAAACAGTTAGATCTTTCAGACAGGTTCCCTTTGCACTCCTAGTGACTGCAAAAATGGAGTGAATTGGCAGCAGCTCGAGTGGTACTCAAGCAGAGAAGCACACAGTCCCCCCCATACAAACTAATTACGTCTGCAAGCAGACAGCTCTTAAAGAGACAGTACCAGAGGCTCTAAAAACACTCACTGATACATGGCTTAAACGCCAAACACCATTCAGGCTTGGAGCATTCAAGCAAGCTCCTGGAAGTCTTTTGGGAACCCCCATTTGCAGGGGGGTTACATCAGTATTGCACAAACAATTCAACACTGGTTCAATCCAATAATTTATTTTTAATCTCCTGTCTGCCCTTGTCTACATTCTGTTTTCCTGCCTGCTTTTTTCCATCTCTGGACTATAAAGCATTGTGCCTTTAGTTCCCCTGCTCCTTTAAACTCCTCACATTCGGTTTGTACTTCTAAATGTTTTGTTTTTTTTTGCCTCCTGCCATTTCCCCCATCAAACTGCACTAACTGCTTTTTATCTGTAGTACTGAGCAAACAAAGCTCAAAAAATGCAATTTTCCGTCTGTTTTTTTTTTAATATGCGTCACACTGCAGCTTGCACTCGAACTTTCAAGTCTGCTCACGTGTTTTTTCCCGTTCCCCCGTTTATTTCTTCTCTCCTCACCTTCTCTGGCACCCTCCCTAGCTACCCACAACCTAAATATGCCAGCAAAATAAGTATTTTAGCAAGAATCAGTGACCGCCGAGGAGGCTACAGAAAAGCATCCACTCCCTTTCACCACCGCCGCCCGAGTGACTTGCTTCACAGAGAGAGCCCGTCCCCAGCACACAGAAACTGCACTGATTGGCCGGGAGAGATGTGTCTACCTAATCTCCCCAATCAGATACAGTCTCCTCCGCACCAACAATTGAATAATGTGGTTTTCTTTTCGCTCCTAATGCGGTCAGATGGTTGCCAGTGACCCGAGCATGCGCATTACAGCATTACTGCGCTCCCGAAGGTCACCGACAGGGTACTGCTGCACTTTGTAGTTTTTTGGCCACTCTCTCGGTAGCTCCTATGTCCGTGGTGAGAGAGTGGCGAAAGCAGGTTGCAGGCTGGCTCCTTTCGCCTCCGTGGCGTGGCAGGGATATAAAATTTTAGCCACAGGGCTTGTGGCTTCGCCATTGGCGATGTGGCGAGCGGCTAGCGGGAACATAGTATAAGTGACATTGCAGAGGAACTGGAAGGAAAAGTATGTCTCTTTGCAGATGACACAAAGATCTGCAACAGGGTTGATATACAAGATGGAGTGGAAAGGATGAGAAGGGATTTGGCAAGGTTGGAGGAATGGTCAAATGTATGGCAGCTCAGATTCAATGCAAAGAAGTGCAAGGTAATGCACATGGGAAACAAAAACCCAGGGGAAGCGTACACAATGGGGGGTGAGATACTGACAACAGTAGACATGCAAAGGGACCTGGTGGGGTAATTATATCAAATGACCTAAAGGTGGGCAAGCAATGTGAGAAGGCAGTAAGGAAGGCTGGGGGGATACTGGGATGCATAGGAAGAGGTATCAATAGTAGAAAACAGGAAGTTATTATCCCTCTGTACAGACAGTTGGTGAGGCCCCATCTGGAGTACTGTGTGCAGTTCTGGAGACCCCATCTCCACAAAGACATAGACAGAGTGCAGGCTGTCCAGAGGAGGGCAACTAAAATGGTGCACTGTCTGCACCAGAAGACGACTAAGAAAGACTAAAGGAACTTAATATATATACCCTTGAGGAAAGAAGGAGAGAGGGACATGATAGAAACTTTCAAATACTTCAAGGAATCAACAAAGTCCAAGACGGTAGCATCTTTCAGAAAAGAGATGTGCAAGAACAAGGGGAACAATTTGAAGATAGAGGGAGGACGGCTCAGAGGTAATGTGAGAAAGTATTTTTTCACAGTGAGGGTTGTGGATGCATGGAACAGCCTCCCTGAGGAGGTTGTGGAGTCAAGAACAGTGGAGGAATTCAAGAATGCATGGGACAGACATAAGGCAGTCCTAGTGGGGGGAAGGAGGAAATAAGCTGTTGGTTAACCAGGATCTGCAGCTTATCTGTTAGGTAGGATAATGGGCAGTCTAGGTGGGCCAAGCGGTCCTTATCTGCCATCAAATTCTATGTTTCTATGTTGGTATGTGAATTTTGCATACACAGTAGACCATGGCATGCCTGACACAGTAATGTGGTGAAATGTGAGGTCAGGAAGCAGACGGGCAAGGTTGCAGCCGTAAGCTTGTGCCGGGGATTGGGTAGAGAACTGGGAGGGACAAGGAGAAGGGCGAGGAAGGACTGCAGCATTAGCCAGCAGGTGAAGTGGGAAAAGGACAGCAGGAGAGGACTTGCCTCTGGGCAGTCGGCCCAGCAAACTGACAGAGGAACTGTTGCTTGGCGCTGGACTTGCACTCGACTGGCATTGTCGCTAGTTTTTTTTTTGTCCACACTCCCACTCCACAGCAACACCTTATTAAATGCTCAAGGCAAACCACTCCCAGGAGTGATTGGCTAACTGGGTGCAGAGGAGGTGGCGCTAGCTGGATAAGGGAAGGTGGAGCTAGTAGTGTTTGTAAATAAATTCCCCTTATGTATTGCTGGGGGTTCTCTAGGTGCTGCTTGTAAAGTGCACTACAGGAAAGACATACAACTGAACTAGGGGTCAGAGGGAAGTAGTATTAGCAAGGGGTACAAGAATTGTGAGGGTAGTGTGAAATACAGCAGCCTAATAATTAGGTCAGGGGAAGTAGGGGAAAGGAGAAAAAAAAAAAAGATCTGCGGGAGGGAGAATGGAACAGAGGGAGTGTAGAGAGGGTGAGTAAAGGACCCAAGGCAGCAGACTGTGACAGACAGTGGAATTTGTCTCGCAACTGGATTGCCCCACCAACACATCATGTCTGCTACCCCACCGCCCCCACCATCATCCTTATTGATCGAGTCTGCTAAAAAACAATCAGTCGACTTTCCCATTAGCAGCTTATCTACTGCACCCACTAGAGGTCACTACTCGTGAATGTTCTAATCTAGCAGGCCATCCCAGCCACTAACACCATGCTACCTTTCTACATGGCTCTACTTGCCTCCCTGCTACCTCTAGAGACATTCCCTCCATACTCCTACCCCACGCAGCAGGAAGGAAGGTTGTCACTTTGCATCATGCCAGATCATCCGTCTAGCTCTAATACCCACTCCACTGTGCCACCCCTCACTTCACATCTACTCCAAGGGCTGATCAGCCCTTCAATCCTTCACAGTCATTTCATGCTGAACTCATAGCCCTAAAGTTTACTGCCCAGCAAATCCCTGTGAAAGGCTCTCAGCATCTGCCCTCAACCCACACACCTAAGCAGTCCATGCCATTTACCAAATTTCCAGTGACTCTTCTGCTCTTACTTTTCAGGGATGTCGAGCCTAATCCAAGGCCAACCATTGCCCCTCCTTTATACCACGAAGACTGAAAATGATGTACCTAAACATCTGCAGCCTACTACATAAAATAACGGTGCTGCAGTCAACTGCATCCTCCCTAAAGCCTGACATTCTGATTATTTCCGAAACCTGGCTAAAGCCCCATAACACGGACTCCAAAATCAATATCCCAGGCTACACTGTTATCTGCCATGACCGCCCTGGTAACAAAAGGGGTTGTGGCGTTGCTATGTACATCACCACCTCCATCCAGTTCACCCCAATCACCAAACCTTCGCCCTCACAGTCCATCGATGTTTTGCTGATCAAACTCTCCCACACCCATTTCTATAGCTGGTTCATACTGCGCCCCACTCCCTTCGTCAGCTATTCTGGCCTTCTGGTCCCTTGAAATCCTGTTCTACAGGGGTGAGCTACATATCCCCAGGGGATTTCAATTTGAACTGGATTTCCAGTGCTACCTCCAAGATTCGCAACCAGGTAGCTGCCCTAAACCTGGCACAGCTGATCTCTGAACCTACATGGCTCAACCCGAAATCTAATAATCGCTCTCTCCTAGACTAGTCCCTTACTCCACATCAGCATCGTATAATTGCCACAGGCCTACTGCCTGACTCGTTAAGCGACCACCATATGATATACATGATCTGGAAATTTTTCAGGCCTAAAGCCTCCTCCCCGCCCCAAGAACTATTCTCACAAGGTCATATAAATCACTGAACCTTGTTTCGCTACTAAGCGACCTAGCAGCAACAGACTGGCCCTTCATCTCCCAAGCAACATCAATTGACTCCACTCTGGAGTATTTCAAGCTTAAGTTCTTAACAGTGTGGGACTACCATGCCCCTCTTAGACGGACTTGTGTGAGGGCCACAAATCTGCCTTGGATCTCTGTAGACATCAAGTCCCTTATCAGAGCCAGAGACCAAGCTTGGAAGGCCTTCAAAGCATCCAGCTCCCCTGCAAGTCATGCAATGTACCGCTCTCTACATAACGCTTGCACGAGGCAAATCAGGCAGGCGAAAGCAAAGTACTTCAAAGCATCCCTCCAGTCCAATCTAAAATAGCCATCTAAATTCTGGAGGGTGGTCAAATCCTTCCCCTGTCCTCCCTCACAGCCCCCCACCCCTGTCTTAAATGTAGGCAGCACCACAGTACTGGACCCCCTGGCAGTCGCTTTGGAATTTAACTTCGTTTTTACAAATTGCACCTCGGCCCTGCTCTCCTCTCTCCCCCTATCCCAGCTCAACCCTTCACCCTCCCCCCGCGCTCTGGGCCCTTCCTCTGCTCCATCTTTCTCCTTCAGTCAGGTCACCCCTTCTGAAGTGTACAATGCTTGGTTCTCCCTAAACCCAGTTAAAGGTAAATGCCCCACTGGGTTGAACTCCAAGATGCTCCACCTGGCAGCTCCCGCCATCGCCACCCCCCGGCTGCTTTTTTCAGTCTATCTTTCTCCCTAGCAGTAATCCCCTTTGAATGGAAGCACACAACTGTTGTCCCACTAGTAAGGGTGGTGACACCCTGGCCCCGGTAGCCATCGGCCTATTTCCCTCCTCCCTATTCTGGCTAAGCTTCAGGAACGCCTAGTCCCCTCTCATCTCTCTTCCTTTCTCAACTCCTCGTTCTTCTTCTCCCCCTACCAGTCTGGCTTCCAGAAGGCTCACTCCACCACCACCTCTCTTCTATGACTCTCAGACTCCATCCTTGACGGCATGGACAAAGGTCTCATTACCTCCACTATATTTGACACGGTCTTTCAAGCTCTCCTCCTAGACAAGTTCTCCTGTTTAAGGCTCTCAGCCATGGCCACCAACTGGTTCCATTCCTACCTGGTAGGCCGATCCCAATCAGTGAGAACAGGTGACTCCTTCTGCTCCTCCCTTCCAGTTACCATAAAAGTCCCACAAGGCTGGGTCCAAGGACTGCTTCTATTCTCCATCTTCCTTAATGATCTACCCACCACCTGCCTACATATTTCCATACACATGTATGCGGATGACATGGTTCTGTATGCTTCAGGCCCTTCAACTGTTGTTGTAGTGATCAGATTACAGCAGGACTTTAATTACAGTTAGCTCTGGTTTCACGCAAACCAGCTTTTCCTCAATGCCAAGAAGACCATCTCTATGACATTCGGCACAAGCCAGAGACTTTCATGGCTCCACACCACCCCCTCTTCCCACACACCGGATGGGACCATCCTGGAGGCTTGCTCCTCCTTTAGATATCTCGGGGTCTGGCTCGACCAGCACCTCGACTTTTCTGTACTTGTCAATGCTATCCACAAGAAGCTCCACTCAAAACTTGATGCCCTCTATCGCAACCTTGGAAACATCCTGCTGCCAGCCAGCCACAAACTAGTACAGAAAATAATCCTCATAATATTTGACTACGGGGATGTAGTCTACAGTGCCACTCCCAAGTCCACCCTACCCAGACTGGATCCCCTTTTTCATTCTTTTTGCTGTTTCGCCCTTGATTGCCCACCCTCCACTCACCACTGTGAGCTCTACTGGACACTTAATCTTCCATTGCTCCATGACCGCCGCCAGTCTCACTGTGTCAAGCTAACTGCCAAGTACTGGTCCCAGTCCTTGCCTCCGTATCTCACCTCTGCTCTAGCTACAACTGCCCTAACTGTTTACTCCCTCAGAAATTCAGATATTCACCTTCTGGCTGTACCATTCACATCCTCCTTGGTTGGTTTCCAACACAACTTGCCTAAATTATGGAACTCACTCCATGCATCCATCCGGCTCATGCCTTCACCCCAGCATCTAAGCTCCCTCATCAATGCACATTTCTCTTCAACCTGCTCATGCAGCTAAGCATAGCTGTTTACCTAACACCCTGGTCTAGTTACGCTACCCTGACCTGGCACTCAATCTGACTTTTGTTGTTTATGTACTCACATTGCTGCCATATCTACAACTGTTTTGCATACTTATTCGGTCACTGTACATAATACCTACCACTGTATGTTCCTTGTTGCACTATTGTATGCAGTATCTATGGTACCTTGCTTTAACTCTGCATGATCATTCCTCTATTGTACTCTATATCCATTTGTACTTGTTTATTTTTCTCCTCTGTCCCCCTCCCCCAAGATGCACCTGGAATCAAGCAGTACTCTGCTCAGTGCGCCCTCCTGGTAAAACTTTTAAATAAATAAGAGATGAGGTAGGAGGGCAGGCTTGAAAGAGGATTGGGGGCAGAATGAGGGGGTAAGGAACCAGGGAAGGGGGAGAAGCGGAAGACATAAAGGAGGAAGGATCGTGGGTTGCAAATAACAGTGGGGTGGCTGTATTTATGGACACCCTGTGGAGAATTGGGGAATTGGGGGAGGGTGCCTAGTCTGTCTAAGGCTGGGATGGCTAGAGAATGAAATCTTAAGGCTAAGGGAGTAAGTGTCATGGCTGATGAGGAGGAAGGTCAAATCAGAAAGAGAAGGACAAGGGGGAGGCACAGTGTGCAACCAGGAGGAGAAGATAAAGAATAGGGAGGACGGGGGAGGTGAGCATGGGGGTGGCACAAGTACATGAGAAAAGGGTGGAAGAAGATTAGGAAAAGAAATACAGGTAGTAGGTAACATAGCAGGCTCCAACTGGGATGGACTACCGGCAAGGTGTTCAAATGGAGGGAAGTGGGATGGGGAGACGACGTCCACTGGAACACTGAATGGCTCAGCTGGGGGGGGGAGTCATAGGAGCAGCAAATGAAGAGGGGCAGGTAGGGCTGAGTACAGGGGAGAGCACTGCAGGGGAAAGGAGAAACAGAGACAAAAGGTGGGAACAATGTGCAGGAGGATGAAGGAGAGGAGAAGGGGAAGGGAAGAAGGAGAGTGTCTTGATATTGGGGGACTCGATACTAAGGAGGGTCAGGTGGGGCAGCAGAATTTGGATGGAAGCAATGCCAGGAATGAAGGCAGAAAGGGTAGGGCAATCAGTGCTAAGGTATCAAGCAGGGGAAGGGACAGACCTCACCTAATAATACACCTGGGGAAGAATGACCTGGCTGATGGGACAATAGAGGAAGTGAAGTGGAGGTTTGAGGAACTGGGGCCTCTTTGTGAAGGAGCAGGAAGATCAGTCACCTTTTCAAAAGTACTTCCTGTTCCAAGGGCTAGCATACCAAGAAAAAAGAGAATACTGGAGTTTAATGGATGACTGGGAACCTGGTGTCGGGGAATAGGGGTACGGGCTGGTGGGGGGGGGACCTGAGAGAATAGCAGTCTGTATGCAAAGAACAGATTGCACCTAAAATGAGAAAAATAAACATGTACTGAAGGAAAGGATAGAGGAGCACATGGGGGAGCATTTAAACTAGTGGGGGAGTTGCAAGATGGATAAAGGGAGCACAGAGGCCTAGAGTTGTGAAACCAAATCGGCTTACCCCATAATAGTAAGGTAACATGAGAAGGAAATACTAAGGGATTGGACATAAGGGGAGTGGGGTGGGGGGTGTCAGGGACAAGGGTTGGAGGGTGATGACACTAAATGCAAGGAGTCTGGGGAATAAGGGGCAGAACTACAGGCACTCATGGTGGAGGGCTGTGTGGATTTGGTGGCTATAACCGAAACATGGGCCACCCAATCCATGACTGGGACACAACTGTTCCAGGGTACAGGCTATACCGAAAGGATAGGAAGAAGGGGAGTGGGGTTATCGCTGTACATAAAGGATGGATTAAAGGGTGTATGGGAAGAGGGAGAGGAGGGGGATGCTAAGGCTCTGTGGGTACAACTCCAGGATCCCAAAAAAGGTCACTGAGGTTGGGGTTAGTATACAGGCCACATCGCAATCTGAAGGGAAGGGCAGGGTACTGGTGGAGCAGATCAGGAGAAACTGTGGAAAAGGAGGAGTGGGGTGATGATGGTAGGGGATTTCAACCTGCCGGGGTAGAGTGGAAAACACCTACCACAACATGCAGAAGGGAGTGGTAATGCTGGAAGCATTCCAAGATAACTTTCTGGTACAGTTGTTCAGCAAACCAACTAGGGAAGGGAACAACCTGGACCTCATGCTGATTTATTTATTTAGTTTTTGTTAACCGGGTAGGTGCACTAGCCAACAGGTGACTATTTTCAGGCACGACCTGGGAGACACAGTTACAGTACAAGGTAGGACAGTTTAGGTTTACACAATACAGGCAAAGGTACATTGGTACATTGGTACAAGTACAGGCACACGATACAATACACAAGGTACATTGGTACAAGTACAGGCATACAAATTCAAAAGGCAGGCACACAGTTTTAAAGGGAAGAGGATACTGGAGAGGCACATATCTAGAGGGAGGGGGGAAGAGAGGAAAGGGACGGGAGGTGAGGGGGAATTTATGCAGGCAAGGAGGGGTGAGAAAACTGTTGAGGGGTGGAGGGCATAGGCAGGAAGACAGGGAAATTACAACTAACGGCTTTGCGGTGCTAGGTAGAGATACGCAGCCGGGCTTGTGGAACCGAAGGACAGCAGGAAGAAGGGGATGGTCGGCTGGCAGGGAGAGGAGTATGATAAGCAGGGAAGGCACGAAGATGAACCAGAGTTTAAGGGACGATAGTAGGAAGAGAGATAGGTAGTAAAGAGGCGCGAAGCGGAGGGAAGAAAGGAACAGTAAGGAAGGCCATTGGCCGGCAGAAGAGCAGGGGAAAGCATGGTACTGCACTCAAGTTAGCAAACTAGGACCATTGGTGAAATAAGGGGGGGATGCAGCCAGAAGAGGGCGTTATGGCAAAGAGCGGCATAAGCGGAAAAGGCGCAAAAAAGACCAAGGGTTATGAACAGAAACTGGGGAGGCAGCCAACCTGAGGCGCTTATGGCAAATGTACTGCTAATTGCGGCTTTAGCGGGAAAAGGTGCAAAAAAGACCTGGGGTTATGGAACTGAGGCCCGGCTGGACTCAGGACACTTACGGTAAAAGTGCGGCTAATTACGGCTTAGCGGGGAAAAGGCGCAAAAGACCCAGGGCACTGGAACTGAGAACCGGCAGGGCTCAGAGGGATAAGGAGTGAGCGGGAGAGGAGAGGGGAGGAGGAAGAACCAGTACACACTTACATTAAGTAAATCATACAGTTTACTGCAACATAGTAGAATGGAGAAAGGATCAAACAATAATAGGATTACTGCTGATTTATACATAGAGTCAGAGAGAGAAACAATGTTAGATATACAGTATAATAATATGATCAAGTCAGGATACTATATATATTATATAATTAGTGCAATTAGGCAGTCTTAAGACAATTTACAGCAGCATTATTAGGATAGAGTGACCATAAAGAGAAGATTGTAAACATTTCATTAAAGTGCAGGCAGAGCTTGTAAACGTTTCATTAAAGTGCAGGCAGACAAATAAAATGGCAGAGCAATCAAAGGGAGGTAGGCTAGTGAATATGTGGAAGGGGAGGATTGACTTTAAACAGGTATCAAAAGTTTAAGTAAGATCAAAGCAAGTGCAACGGTCCATAGAGTTCAGGTGAGAGCATAGTCCACGTTTGAAAGCTAGATGAGATGGGGCACTTCTCAGATCGATAGACAGCAAGTTCCAAGCATGAGGGGCAGCACATCTGAAAGCGCCAGCGCCCTTGGAAGTACGGCAGAGGGGAACTGATAAAAAAGACTTGTCTGAGGACCTTAGGTCACTCGATGGGATCACCGGTTGTAGCAACTCAGACAGTGTGGCTGGTTTCGCCATTCTGATTATGGAGTCTGACAGACTGCAGAGGTAATATTGTCTTATGGAGGATGGGGATAGCCAGCCTAGCTCTTTATAGAGTTGGCAGTGGTGTGTCAGGCGTGGAGCTTTAGCTGCATACCTACAGACATTATTGTAGGTGGTGTCCCATTTCTGTAGAACAGTTTTATTGGCCATTGTGAGGATAGGAGCACAATAGGCCAGAGTGGGTAATAGGATTCCCCTGGCAATGGCAAGTTTGGCAGTGGGTGTGAGCATATAATTTGTCCTGTAGGCAGCCCCTAGCTTACAGTTGACATTTTTATACGACTTGTGGATATGCTGCTTCAGGTCGAGGTTTTGGTCAAGCTGTATTCCAAGATAGCGGAAAGAACTTACAGTCTCAAGGGGGGTTCCGTTAATATCAGGAATTTTAAGTGAAGATGTGTAGGTTCTGAGTTTATGATTTGATCCAAAGAGCATGGCTTTGGTTTTACTTGCATTGAGTACAAGGCGATGTGCATCTAGCCAGTGTTGTGTCAGGTGGAAAGCTGATGACAGAGTGGCATTCAGATGGGAGATGTTGTCAGAGTGAGCATACATTACAAGATCATCAGCATAAAGTAGCGAGTTGCCAGATGTTATTAAGTTGGGCAGGTTGTTAATAAATAGTGAGAAGAGGAGTGGACCTGTGGTACTCCAATATTGATCTTGGTACTGTCAGACATGGCCGAGTTAAGTTTTACTGCTTGAGTCATGTTGGTGAGGTAGCTACAGAACCAAGTTGTTACTGGGGATGAGAAGCACAGGTTTTTTGAGGGTGGCAAGCAGCAGCGGATGATCAACGAGGTCAAAGGCCTTTGTGAGGTCTATGAACACAGCCCCTGTTAGCTGCCCTCTGTCCATATTGGAGAGGACATCCGAGGTGAATTTTGTCAGTGCAGTTGTAGTACTATGGTGTTTTCTGAAGCCATGTTGAGCTTCACAGAGCGCATTAGAGGAGTCAATAAATTCAGTGACCTGGGTGGCTACTATCTTCTCGAGAATTTTGCTAAGAACCGAAAGTATGGCTATAGGTCTATAGTTTGATAAGTCATTTTTGCTCCTTTTTTTGAAAACTGGTGTGATTCTGGCGGCCTTCCAAATCTCGGGGACAGTGCCAGTGGAGAGAGATAACGTGAAGATCCTGGCAAGTGGGCGGGGATATGAGATGAGCAACCATTTTCAGTAGCCGTGGTTCCAGAGTGTCAGAGCCAGGGCTAGTGTTTTCAGATATGATCGATAGGAGTTTGTGAACTTGATTTCCTGTAACCACTTTACAATAAAACAATCGTTTAGGGGCAGGTTGTTCATCGGTACTCATCTTGGCAGAGTATGGCTGAGAGGCAGCTGGCAAAGATTTTAGAGAGGATGTAATGGCTGATAGGCTTGAGAATTGCAGATTGAAGGTGCTGGCAATGGTGAGGGAGTCATTGCAGTGGAACCCTTGGAGTAGCATTTCCGAGGGGGTGACGGATTGGGGGGTTTCGAGGAAGTTTTCTATGTGACTCCAAAATTTTCGTGGATCATTTGCAGAGCTGGTTAATAGGTTCTGGCAATATCTGCTTTTCGCAAGTCTGATGTGTTTCTTGCAGTCACTTCTATGTTGTTTGTATAACTGATGATCACAGGGCAGGCCAGTGGATTTGCAATGTTTCCAGAGTTTGTCCCTAAGTTTGAGCTTATGGAGAAGATCTTTGCTCAGCCACCTTGTTTGTTGCCCCCTGACCCTTCTCTTTGTCTTTGGTACATGCCTCCTTTGTACCTCTCCAAACCTGTTGAGGAAAACATCCAGGGCAACCTCAGCACTGGTTGCGCTGTAGATTTCGGACCAATCTATGTTAGATATACCAGAAAGAAATGCCTGTACATCCAGCGCTGCAAAGTTGGTAATGGTGATGAGGCGGGACTGAGGAGCAGGCGGCGGACAGGAGCGCCAGTGACAGACCGTGGGAGAGTGGTCTGTCAGAGAGTCCGCTAGAACAGCTGTTTTGGTTACATGGTCAGGTCTGTTGGTGAGAATCCAGTCCAAGAGCGTTCCTGACTGCATGTTAGTCATTCTCGTGTGTTCAGTGATGAGTTGGTGAAAGTTATATTTTTGGACCAGAGATGCAAGATTACCGTGATTCAGTCCTAGCCAGTTTAAGTTAACGTCCCCTAACAGGATACACTCATTCAGTTTCACAGATTGTGACACATGTTGGAGTAAGATCTGGAGACTTTCCAGCCCTCCGGTGGGTGGGTTGTACAAACACAGGATGTGCAGGTATTTAGCTCCTAGAGACAGTGTAGCATGTAGTGATTCACAGCGCATTTTGGGACCCGAATTGGGAACCACTTTTAGCGAGAGGTGATTTTTATAATAAATGGCAACATCCCAACCCCTTTTAGAGCCACTACGATCCTGGCGAATGACAGCATACCCAGGTAGGGCGCAGTGTGCATCCAGGATGTTAGTTTTGAGCCAAGTTTCTGTGAGGTACAGGATGTCAGGGTTAACCAGTCTTGCCCAGGCTTCAAGCTCAGCCAGGTGCCCCATTAGACTTCTAATATTCATATGGGCTAGTAATAGGCCTTTACTTGTTTTGGTTGAGGCTGCTAATGGGATATTATGTTGCGGACCTGGGTTCGATTCTATGTCACCAGCCATCAGGAGTAGCCTTTGGGCTAGGTACTTAAGCAAGGTTCTAGTGAATCTCTTACGTTTTTTCTGCTTAACACTATGCTGTAGGTAGTACAGGAGTGACAGGTAGGTACAGCCTTTGTTCAGGAGAGCATAGTGAAGAGTGGGTAAGGGGTGATGGTATGAAAGAAGGAGATTAGAGAAACTAAAGTCCTTGAACGATTGCACTTTATGATTAATGACAAGAGGCAGAGATAGGGAGACACTGCTTAGTCCGTAGAGGAGACACAGGCAGAATAAGGGCATCAAGCCTGTGCGATAGCTGCCTAGATATAGTGTCATTTTAGTATGGTAGGAGCAGGTCGTATGGGCACAGAAAAGAGGAGTATTAAATAGAACAGTGCCGAGGGCGGCAAAGCATTATAGGGTGAAGATACTGGTAGGCCTGGAATTGCTTGGAATTACACACAGGAGAGGGATAGGATTCAATGGTACAACCCAGGAAGGCGGGCTTGGCAATAGAAATTACAGAGCCGTTAGCTTGAGAGATAGGAAGCTGCCCCTAGTGGAAGCGGAGTATAAGGAGCCAATGGAAAAGTGGACACTTAGTCATATGACCAGCTGGGTGTCTACACCGCCAAAGGGTCGACCAGGGTGGGTGGAGGTGGGGGAGGGTGGGGAGCCAGCACGGCCGGCCGGGAAGAGTCTTTGAGAAGCTGGGACACGAACAGCGGCGGCTACTCTAAACTCCCAGGAGTTCTAAAATAGCAGTCAGATTCAAAATTACAAAGTGAAAACAGATGCTTTCTGTGGTGGATGGTACTAGGTACAGTTCCAAACCCAGCAGGAGAGAGCTGGCAGGAGGGAGGTCAATTTAACATACCTTGCGGGCTATGCACCTTTAGTGGCACAAGGTACCAGGGAGCGGCCGAGCTCCTGGTTCCCTTCCTCGGGCAGCGTGCGGTCAGTGCGACCCCTGTCAACACTCGCAGTGGAGGAGCGCTTTTGTCTTCACTGGGGGCCGCTGGTCAAGCGGGGACCCCAGAGATGTCTTTAGGTCCAGAGGCTGGTTCCTTGATGCTGGAGGAGGGTGTCCAAAGCTCCGGTGGGCTTGGAGGGATCCTAAGGGGGTAGCAAGGAGAGGCAGATTAAGAAGGCGAGCAGGACAAAGGAAGGGGCATAGGTGAGAGAAAGGAGGAGATTAGATGGCAGCGGAGTAGAGTTACAGGTCACAGATTTAAAGCAGGTAAAGAGGACAGCACTTAATAGGTTTAGGTGAACAATGGGGGGTAGGGGATTCAAACAGAAAAAAAGGCGGGAAGGCAGTACAGGGCAGCAGAGAAGCAGTTTAAACTAGCTACAGCAGGTTAGATTTCAGGCCAAGTTTTTACAGGTTTTGAGACACAAGAAATAATGTGTCTAGCCAACAAATTTAGTCTTTGAGGAGTTGTATTACTTAGCCGCAGTGGCGGCGCTCACAGTCCCCAAGAGTTCTAAAATAGCAGTCAGATTCAAAATTACAAAGTGAAAACAGCCACTTTCTGTGGTGGATGGTACTAGGTACAGTTCCAAACCCAGCAGGAGAGAGCCGGCAGGAGGGAGGTCAATTTAACATACCTTTCGGGCTATACACCTTTAGCGGCACAAGGTACCAGGGAGCGGCCGAGCTCCTGGTTCCCTTCCTTGGGCAGCATGTGGTCGGTGCGGCCCCTATCAACACTCGCAGTGGAGGAGCGCTTTTGTCTTCACTGGGGGCCGCTGGTCAAGTGGGGACCCCAGAGGTGTCTTTAGGTCCAGAGGCTGGTTCCTTGATGCCGGAGGAGGGTGTCCAAAGCCCCGGTGGGCTTGGAGGGATCCTTGCGGGCTATGCGCCTTTAGCAGCACAAGGTACCAGGGAGCGGCTGAGCTCCTGGTTCCCTTCCTTGGGCAGCGTGCGGTCGGTGCGGCCCCTATCAACACTTGCAGTGGAGGAGCGCTTTTGTCTTCACTGGGGGCCGCTGGTCAAGCGGGGACCCCAGAGGCATCTTTAGGTCCAGAGGCTGGTTCCTTGATGCTGAAGGAGGGTGTCCAAAGCCCCGGTGGGCTTGAAGGGATCCTTGCGGGCTATGCGCCTTTAGCGGCACAAGGTACCAGGGAGCGGCCGAGCTCCTGGTTCCCTTCCTCAGGCAGCGTGCGGTCGGTGTGGCCCCTATCAACACTCGCAGTGGAGGAGCACTTTTGTCTTCACTGGGGGCCGCTGGTCAAGCGGGGACCCCAGAGGCGTCTTTAGGTCCAGAGGCTGGTTTCTTGATGCTGGAGGAGGGTGTCCAAAGCCCCGGTGGGCTTAGAGATCCTTGCGGGCTATGCACCTTTAGCGGCACAAGGTACCAGGGAGCGGCCGAGCTCCTGGTTCCCTTCCTCGGGCAGCGTGCGGTCGGTGCGGCCCCTATCAACACTCTCAGTAGAGGAGCGCTTTTGTCTTCACGGGGGCCGCTGGTCAAGCGGGGACCCCAGAGGCGTCTTTAGGTCCAGAGGCTGGTTCCTTGATGCTGGAGGAGGGTGTCCAAAGCCCCGGTGGACTTGGAGGGATCTTTGCGTGCTATGCACCTTTAGCGGCACAAGGTACCAGGGGCGGCCGAGCTCTGGTTCCCTTCCCTCGGAGCAGCGTGGGGTGGTCGCGGCCCCTATCAACACTCGCAGTGGAGGAGCGCTTTTGTCTTCACTGGGGGCCGCTGGTCAAGTGGGGACCCCAGAGGCGTCTTTAGGTCCAGAGGCTGGTTCCTTGATGCTGGAGGAGGGTGTCCAAAGCCCCGGTGGGCTTGGAGGGATCCTTGCGGGCTATGCGCCTTTAGCGGCACAAGGTACCAGGGAGCGGCCGAGCTCCTGGTTCCCTTCCTCGGGCAGCGTGCGGTCGGTGCTGCCCCTATCAACACTCGCAGTGGAGGAGCGTTTCATCTTCACTGGGGGCCGCTGGTCAAGCGTGGATCCCAGAGGCATCTTTAGGTCCAGAGGCTGGTTCCTTGATGCTGGAGGAGGGTGTCCAAAGCCCCGGTGGGCTTGGAGGGATCCTGATGAATGGGGAATGGATGAGGGATGTGAGGGTGGAGGAACCACTCGAGGGAGTGACCACGGAACAGTCTGGTTCCAATTACAGTTGGCTAAAGAGAAAGGTGCATCTCACACAAGGGTGCTGGATTTCAGGAATGCCAACTTTAGGAGGATGGGGAGGTGGGGCAGGGGTTTCTGTACAAAATTCAGCCAAATATGGTCACACACCAAAGGTGGGACCTGATAAAATGGGGGTTAATGGAGGCAACAGATACCTGCAGTAGGGCCCAGACTAAAAGGGCTAGGGGGAAGAAACCCAGCTGGTTAAACAAAGGGGAATTAGATGGGGTGAGGAGGAAATGGGGCAGCATATGAGAGATTCAGAAAATCAGGGAGAGAGGAGGATAGGGTAATGTACCTGAAAGAAGCAAAGGAAGTGACCAAGGAGGTAAGGGCAGCCAAGGCATCAAGGGAACTCAGGCTGGCGCAAGGCATTAAAAAAGGGGAGAAGGACTTCTTTAGGTACTTCAGGGAGAAAAGAAGTTGCAAGGACCAAATTGTAAGAATTAAGAAGGAACAAGGATGAGTGGAAGAGGGGGGTGAAAAGACAGAAGTGCTTAATGACTACTTCTGTTCGGTCTTTATGAAGGAGAAGGGGATGGTACCCATAGGAGGAGGAGGGATTGACAAAGATGGGGGGGTGATTGATGGAGAAATCACAGTGGAGAGGGTGTGGGAGGGGTTAAGGGCACTGAAGGTAGACAAGTCATCGGGACCGGATGGGGTGCATCCAAGGATACTGAAGGAGCTTGCAGAGGTCCTGGCTGGCCCCGTGACAGACTTATGTAATACATCTCTAGATTCAGGTTGTGTACTGCAGGATTGCAGACTGGCTCATGTGGTTCCCTTCCATAAGGGGGATCCGAGGACAAACCCCGGAACTATAGGCCAGTAAGCCTGACATCCATACTGGGGAAGCTAATGGAGACCATCCTAAAGGAGAGGCTAGTGGCACTACTGGAGGTCAACGGGGTGCAGGACAGGAGGCAGCATGGCTTCATCAAGGGTAAATCATGCCAGACCAACCTAGTGGACTATTATGGCTGGGTGACTAGGCAGATCGATGGGGTCAAGCAGTGGATGTCCTGTACCTTGACTTCAGTAAGGCCTTTGATTCGGTATCACATGGGAGACTTGGAAGTAAACTACAGGGCACAGGGGGCAGGAGCAAAACTGATGGGGTGGATGGAGAACTGGCTAAAGGATAGGCAGCAGAGGGCAGTGGTAGGAAGAGAGTTCTCGTCCCCCAAGCCTGTGACAAGTGAGGTCCCAAGGGGTCGGTGTTGGGGCCAGTGCTGCTTGACATATTTATTGCAGACATCTCGGTGGGTATCAGCAGCAAGATCAGTCTATTTTTTTTTATGATTTCCCTCTTAGCAACTACAGCCATAATTAACTTACAAAAAGTTTGTAATTAGCTTTGGGCCTTCCAGGTAACACCTTGTATCTAAAACCTGTGTGTGTGTGTGTGAGTCATAGTCACATGCTGTTTCAGCATTTCTCAAGACAGACAGTCCATAACCCATTTTTATATTACAAAAAATGATACAGTGATCAGAACCAACTGTCCAGTGTCACATACCTCCCCACCTAGACTGAATTTGGGGGCTCTATCCCCTGCATGGGATTAGCTTCCCAAATCAGTTCACACCTCGTAGACACGGGACAGCCCATCTGAGTTCCTGACTAGTCGCTACAGCCCTAGGTAGAATGGTCATGTCATACCCTTGCAAAGCAAGACTCCATCTTAGCAATATACCATTGTTCTTTCCCATCTGCGTCAGCCAAACCAGGGCATTATGGTCAGTCTGTACCACAAAATGCTGCCCATACAAGTATGGCTACAACTTCTTTAGGGCCCACATTATGGCAAGACATTCTTTTTCCACCGTGGAGTATGCTTGCTCCCTGAGAAATAACTTCCTACTCAGGTACACTACTGGGTGATCTGCACCTTGGCTGGATGTCTAACTCAGTACTGCCCCAATAACCACGTCTGAAGCGTCAGCCTGCGCTATAAAGGTTTTGCTATAGTCAGGGATTGTCAAAACAGGAGCTGGAAAAGGCTTCCTCACAGGCTGGGCCCCAGGTAATTTTCTTGGGCATCCTTTTCTTTGTCAGGTCAGACAGGGGAGCAGTCAGGGCACTGTAATTGGGTACAAATTTCCTGCTGTCCCTAGAAAGCTCCTGATCTGCTTCTGTGTTTCTGGTCTGGGCCACGCTTGGATTACCTCTATCTTTATCTGGTTAGGACAGAGCTCTCCCCGGCCTACCACATGCCCGAGGTATGCCACCTCTCCCATGGCCACCTGGCACTTCTCGGCTTTGATAGTGAGCCCAGTCCTCTGTATCCTGCCCAGCACTTCCCTAAGGTGGGACAGGTATTCCTCCCAATGGGTACTAAACATGGCAATGTCATCCAGGCACGCCACAGTGTACTCCTCAGCACCATTTAACTCCTGGTTCACCAGCCTTTGGAAAGTGACCGGGGCGTTCTTCATTCCGAAAGGCATTACTTTAAACTCAAATAAGCCTATCGGAGTGATGAAGGCCAACCTCTCCCTAGCTCTGTCTGTCAACTCTACCTGCCAATACCCCTTGGTCAGGTCAATTGTCGTAAGGTAGGCCCTCCCCCCAAAAAAAACCTTGTCCAGGAGTTCATCCTTCCGGGGCATCAGGTGGGTGTCTGACTTCATGATTGCATTCAGTCCACGACAGTCCACACAGAAACGAGTAAAGCCATCTGGCTTAGGCACAACGACTACAGGTGAAGCCCAGGGGCTGTGGGATTTCTGGATCACACCTAAATCCAGCATCTCCTCCACTTCCTTCCTAATGTCCTTTTGGACAGCCTCTGACACCAGATATGCTGTCCGCCGTATGGGCATCTGTGTCTCTGTCTCCACATCGTGTGTCGCTAAGGGAGTTAGCCCAGGCTTGGCGCTAAACAATGGGGCAAAGTCTGCTAAAACCTCCCTTACTTTCGGGATCTGGTCTGGGGCCAGCTGAGGAGACAATTTTACTGCCTCCAGAGAGGACTCCCACTTACACCCTTCCAGAAAATCCAGAAGGGGGTCTCTTTCGTCTGTTCCCTCCCCATGACTACACACTGTAAACACCATGTCAGCCCTATTTACATATGGCTTCATCATGTTGACATAGTACATCCTTTCTGTCTGTCTTCTTTCATGTAACTCCACAATATAGTTCACGTCATTTACCTTCCTAACCACTTTGTACGGTCCTGCCCACTCAGCCTGCAGCTTGTCTTTCCAGACTGAAATAAGGACCATGACTTCCTGACCCACCATGTACAAGTGAGCTCTGGCTCTGCGGTCATACCACACTTTGTTTCTGTTGGGCAGCTGCCAGGTTGCTCTGGGTTGTCCCCATAAGCTCCTTTAGCCATTCCCTAAACCTAAGGACATAATCCACAATGGGAGTTCCCTGGGTGGCATGCTTGCCTTCCCAGTCCTCCCAGATCAAGTCTAGGGGCCCACATACCCGGTGTCCATATAAGAGTCCAGAGGGGGGAAAATCCTGTCAACTCTTGGAGCACCTCCCTGTATGCAAACAACAGGTGGGGAAGGTATTTCTCCCAGTCCCTTCCATGCTGTTCCTCAAACGCCCACAGCATTGACTTTAGAGTACCACTAAATTTTTCCACAAGTCCATTGGTTTGTGGGTGATACGGTGTCGTGCATCTCTGTATCACCCCACACTTCTCCCATAAACATTTCATCAGGTCTGACATGAAGGAGCCCCCTCGATCGGTGATTACCTCCTGCGGAAACCTAACATGGGAGAAAATCCCAAGTAAGGCATCTGCCACTTTGTCCGTCCTCAGTGAGGATAGGGCAACTGCCTCTGGGTACCAGGTGGCATAATCCACCACAGTCAGGATGAATCCTTCCCTGAGGAGCTGGGGGTATTTAAAGGCACCACAATATCCATTCCCACCTTCTGGAATGGCTCCTCCACTATGGGCAAGGGAATCAGAGTGGCTTGGGTTTTCCTGCCCGCCTTTCCTATTTCTTGGCACTGGTGACAAGACCTGCAATACTCCTTCACCTGCTGGGTGAAGTTAGGCCAGTAGAAATTCTGGGACAACTGCTGCATTGCGTGTGTGATTCCCAGGTGACCAGACAAGGGAATATCATGTGCAATCTTGAGCAACTGCTCACGATACTCCTGGGGAACGACAAGCCTCCTGCCTAGCATCCCTCCCTCTGTCTGTACTGCCTGAGTATACATAAGTCCATTTTCCCAATAAACCATATGTCTGCCATCACCTCCCTGTGCACCATCCAAGTCTGCCCAAGCCCTCAGCTTCTCTAAACTAGGGTCACTTCTCTGAGCAGCTGCAAACCCCTCACACATTCCCAAGGCATGGGACAGGTCCCCTTCAGTCGCTAAACTAGGGTCCCTAGCACTAGCGTCAGGGCACTCAGGATCACTGTCAATCCCAACCCTCTGACAATGGGTCACCCCTCCCTCTTCGGAGTAACCCTCTGTAGCTGTGTGGTTACTGGCTGTGGAGGGTTGGTGTAATTGAAGACACAGACTAGTTGCTCAGGATCCAATAGGAAGGCGGACTGCCACATTTATTTATAAAAATAAACATTAAACTTCAAACGAAACATATGGTTCAATTATTTGGCAACAAAATAAAATATCACAAAAGGTGAAAAATAAAAGTCAGCTTGATTCAGCAAATGCAGTAATAAAAGAAGCAAATTATACCCTCTAGAAAACAGCTAGAGAGACAGCCAAACCATGTGGTAGGTACCACTGTTCAGCACACACTTAACTTCTAAAGAAATTCCCCTGCTTTTATCTCACTGATTTAGTCAGGTGACTTAACTCCTCCCACATCTCCACAAAAACTCACTCTATATAAATTTTTATTTGCTTCCTTATACCTAAAAAAATACCAGAAAACTATTCTGTAATTGTACTCCAATCAATAACTGAAATACATTCTGATTATACGGCTTTTACTTCTACTTACTGATCAGGGGCATTATCCACTGTCCAAACTGTACAAAACTATAGAGAAAGTGGCCGGCCATCTCCTAAGAGGACAGTGTGAAACGCGGTCCTGAACGAGTAGCAGGGAATCGAGGCATACGTTGCACAGGCAACGTAACGTTTAAATCCTACAGCGACTGCAAACAAATATACCTAAAGACTGCTTAAGCTTAAACTTCTAGCCATGTAATTTGACCCTTTTCATTATTCTCAACCAGGCTTTTACAGTGTCAAGAAATGTGCGGTCTTTAAACAACCTTATAATAAAAGTAATTCTTAGCGACGAAATTAGCCCGTTACGGCCCTCTCTCGGCTGCAATACCAATGGCTGTACCTGTACATGCTAAAACGTTTTCTTTCAATTCCTAACATACTTTCCCTAGTCTCTGTCTCCTATCGAAATATTGATTCTAAAACAAGGCATAGCTTCAGTTAGGAATATGTGCAACCAAAAGTATATATACTGAGTTGGCAAATAAACCGGCTCACTTTTCAATCTGACTGCATTTGGTTTTAACTGTATACTTTTATCGGAAAAGCGGTCACATTGAATTGGGCTGCATTCGTATTACGCTATGGCAGGAATATTTTATTAAAGGAGAAAACAATTTGACAGTAGTTGCTTGTTTTATATGTAGAACATCTAAGGATACAGATTACGGCCTCTGTATCCAAGGTAGAAAGATTTATTTATGGAAACAGGCGGCCAACCTGTCATAAGGACAGAACAGAGAAAGTATAAACAGAACAAAGCTAGGCAGAGAAGGAAAATTGCTGTTGTGCAACAGACTGATAGTAAGAGAGTTTTAGGAATAGTAGAGAACAGAATACAGGGGATACAGAGTACATACTGATACCCTATGACACTGGCTACTGAGGAAGTTTCTACCCCCTCTTTTATTAGTCTCCCCATCTGGAGACACAGGTCGGGGAACCAGCCTCTCAGTGGTTTCCACAATGGCTTCTGTGGGGTTCAGGGAACTACAATTTTCCCTTGCTGCTTGGCTATGGGTAACTGCACATACCATCCCCCGTTGGAGATTGTTGCCCAGGATCACATCCACTGCTAACGTTTTAGCTACAGCCACCTGTTGCTCAGTTCCCCCTGTTTCACCCCAGTCTAGGAGAACACTAGCCAGTGGTAATGTTTCCTATTCACCAGTAAACCCTTGTGCAGTGACGTATTTATTGGGTATAAGCTGACCAGGCTGTACCAGATCCCCCCTTTACCAAGGTCAGGGATGCCCCTGTGTCCCTTAACCCCTGCATCTGTTCTCCATTCACCATGACTGGGTGCATGTGTTCCCTCATGTTCATTGGCATGCTTCCAGGGACACACAAACAACCCACTTCTTTTCTAGCACCCAGTTGTGTATTATTGCTCGCCTTTTTGGGACACTGTCTGGCAATATCCCCAGTTTCTTTACACAACCAACTTTCATTTCTTCTCTCAGAGAAATATTTTCTCTGAAACCTGGGGCTAACTGGTTTCAGTGGAGGCAGTGAGGGTTTTAGCTGCCCTGCAGGCAAGCTTTTCCCTTTCTGCGCTGCCATGCCCGCCCCATTCGCTCTCAGAGCAGGTCTGCTCTTGGCATAGCGGTCCAAGAGTTCAGCAGCCTCTTGCACAGTTTTGAGATCTCGGTCCTCTAGCCAGGTTTTTAGCTCTGCTGGGCAAGCCCAATAAAACTGTTCTAATAAAATCACATTTTCAATTTCATCAACAGAGTTTGCCTCAATTCCTTCCCACCAACGTTTTAAAAACTGACATTGTTTTGTGGTTAGCTTCTCGTAGCTCATATCAGGGCTTCTCCTGAGCTTACGGAATTTAGCTCTGTATGATTCAGCAGTTAATTCAAACTGTTTTAACAGTGCAGCTTTTAGTTTGCTGTAATCATTACTGTCCTCATTGTCCATTTGACCCGATGCATCCCGAGCTTTCCCAGTAAGCAGCAGGGATAGCTGGAAGCTACAGGAGACTCTAGGAATTTTAGCCTGAATACAAACTTTTTCGAAAGAATTTAAGAAGGCATCCATATTCTCCCCCTCTTTAAATTCGGCTATTAATTTGGAATTCAATTTGTAACCCAGTCCTGCAGTCCCAGTTAAACCCAAGCCACTTACCTGCTCTGGTGCCGCTGGTTGGAGTCGTATCTTCTCCAGTTTGTGTTGTCTCTGGTGCCCCTGCTCCTCACAGTCTGCGTCTCGGCGTTCTCGCTCCACCTCTCAGCATTCTCGCCTGCCTTATGGTCCGCATCTCTCAGTTCTCACTCTGCCTCTCGGCATTCTCGCTCCCTCTTCTCCTCTGCCTCCCTTTGTTCATGGTCCCTCTCTCTCTGTCTGGAACTCCAGCTCCATCCTGCGCAACTCAATTTGCACCCTGAGTACTCTGGATTTAGGATACTGGTGACCTTTCCCTGCTGCTGTGGCCCTTCACTGACAGTGGCCCTGTTGCCCTCCTCATCAAATCTGGACACTGCACTGGCCACTAGCCCTGCCACACTTGAGGTTGGGTCCTTTCCAGTCATGGTCCGTGACTTGCTGCTCTGGATATCTGCTACCATCGGTGTATCTATGAGGTTCTGCTTTTTGACTGTCACCTCGAAAGGGACTCCTCTGTCCCTGCACAACTGCTTTGAGTAATCTACAGCGTGTCTGCTGTAGGTGGAAGCCATATTCTTCCCTCATTACTGCTACTCTGACTTGCACTTTAAAAAAAAAAATAAAACAGGTAGGAACTTGACTGTATGCCAAGTGATATAGTTCTGTTTCCTTTTTAAAATAAATCACTGCCTTTTTCTTTCTTTGCAAGTGAGCTTACAGTCTCAAGCTGACACACTGAACAATACAAGCTTATAATACCAAAATTATGCCACCGCTGCCAACCAATCTGTCACAAACCCACTCAGCAGGTCAGGCCCACTACTCCCAAAGTGCCAACCTCCAAGCATAGTCTTGTAAACAGTTAACAGAACAAGGTAAACCTCTTGTCTGTTTTTGTGGGTTCGAACCAACCTTTGGTCTCAAGTCTTGGGAGGGATTCAAACTGCGAACCACTTGTTAGCATACCCAACGCACAGGCTCAGATATTTCTGTCTTCAGCGGGCCAGATATCTTTGCCTACGGGCACCTAATCAGGTGTACAAAATGAACTCTTAAAATTTAAATAAAATCCTCATATTATTCTTAACTTTTTCCAGTTTGGTATCACCAATCAAGCTTATGCACAGTGGCTGCTGTAACCATATATATTCTACTTACAAAAGGAAAGAAATTCAAAGACAGGCCAAGTAGGCTCTAAAATTAGAGTTTTTACTAAAATAGATAAAAATATGTAACGTATAAAATACAGAACTATTATATCACAAGACATACAAATCTCTTAAACAAACAGGTTTTAACAGTGCAATTCTTACTACAGTAATTAGATTTGTCTCTCTATCTCTAAATACCTACTTAAAGTGCTCACAGATGTTTCTTGGTCAGAGTCTAGATAAAAGTGTCTCTGTGAAGTAAAAACAGAATATTCCTTAAAAAAACTGTATTTGCCAGCCCCTTTGTGTGAGGTCACCTAGCTCCACCTCTGTCAGAATATATAAAACTATATATCTATACAAAAACAGGATGTCTTTTCAAAGTATTAAATTCTGTAATCCTCAGCACAACTAATTTACTCTTTCAAATTACATTTCTTTAATCTACTGATCAGCTTCCCCTCTCACACAGACATCAGCATTTATGATTTTTGTACCAGTTTGCTAAACCTGGTTTCCTCCTCTAACATCATAACCTTTTTTTATGATTTCCCTCTTAGCAACTACAGCTATAATTAACTTAGCAAAAGTCTGTAATTAGCTTCAGGCCTTCCAGATAACACCTTGTATCTAAAACATGTGTGTGTGTGTGTGTGTGTGTGTGTGTCATACTCACATGCTGTTTCAGCATTTCTCAATAGAGACAGTACATAACCCATTTTTATATTACAAAAAAAATGACACAGTGATCAGAACCAGCTATCCAAGTGTCACATGTGCTACAGCAAGATCTGTCAAGGCTTAAGGCATGGTCGGGCAGATGGCACCTCTGGTTCAATGCAAAGAAATGCAAGGTGATGCACTTCAGAAAAAAGAATCTAAGGAGAAGCTACCATCTAGGTAGTGTGAGGCTAGAAGTCACAGAGGAGGAGGAGAAGAAGGATCTGGGGGTTGCTCATCATGGGGGCTATTAACAATTCCATGCAATGCAGGAGGGAAGCAGCAAAGGCCAACAAAATGCTGGAATGCATAGCAAGGGGCATGACCTCGAGAAGAAAGGAAGTAGTTATGCCTTTCTACAGATTGTTGATTAGACCCTACCTGGAGTACTGCGTACAATACCGGCACCTGTACCTGCAAAATGACATTAGGCTGCTAGAGGGGGTGCAGCACAGGGCAATAAAAATGATTTAGGGTCTGGGGGAGTTGCCATACGAGGACAAAAAAAGAGAGTAGGTGGATTTTCAAATTAGGGACTGTGAATTGTCGTGGAAAAAAATATATGTTCTTACACTTTAGTTTAAAATCATACTCAGGACCACTGCATAGTAGAAAGAACGGTTTACTACATATGCATATGGGAGTCTGCTTCCAAAAATCATGCAAGGCTCCCTGAGTTTCATTAGTCAACCACTTTTATACACTTATTATCAAGGCGTTGTTAGGCGTACTCTTATCTTGAAAATTACCAACATTGCAGTATTAACCAATCGTGAATTAGAAAACATGTTGATTCCAATGTAACAGAAAAACATTTTGATACCACTATATAGGGTACATTTCCACTGCTTATTTCATCTCTTTCCCAATACTTCTTGATACATCTGCCTGGGTCAATCTGACCTGAGTGAAACAATGAGTTTCACTCACACCATAGCAACGTACAGCCTGCCTTTAATGTCTTAACATGCTGTTATCTTATATTCTGCCCGAGCTTGTTATGAAGGCTGGTACAACCAGTTCTGCCCAGTTTTATCTTGCTTTCTGTTCCTACAAATGTACCTCAAGTAACCTCAGTATCATTCTATAACAAAATAAAAAACAGCATGATACCAGAAATTTCTACTACATCCATTATGACTTTGTTACAGCATGGCCTACAAAGCAAGCATATATTCAGGGCATATAATAGCAAATAGAGTTATAGTTTTATGAACTCAGAAATTTCTACTACATTATCCCCCCTTTTGATACTTTGTATCAACTAACCACCCCCTTTTTATCTATATGATTTAAAACTGGTTGCCAGCATACAGATAGTTACGGCATTTATAAAAAACATGCTGTTCTGGAGTTGATACAGAGGTAGTTACAGACGAACACAAATCATGAGTTTGTAAAGCATAATACAGAATTGAGGGATGTCAACACCACAATTGAAATATGTGAAAAAATGCTAACATGTGATACCATATATAACACAATATAACATAACAATTTTGTCGATGAAAAAGAGTTCATGGAATCCACTTTGAGAGTGAATAAGGTAGATGCTACCTTGTGTTGAAGTGTGGCACACCCTTGGAGCTTGATTGAAGAATCTGTTGATAATGTCTCTTGACAGATAAGTCCTTATAAAACATAACAGTCCATGAAGTTAACAGTCCATAAAGTTCATATAAGTAAGCACAGGTTGGTGTAACTACAGTACAGGTGAAATGTCATTTGCAGAATGGTGGTAACCCCACAAGGCACATGGGGCAATGCAGACAGTAATTTAAAAACAAACACCAGCACAGCAGAAAAGTCAGTGTTCACATTGATGGCTGCTGGATGGCTGATTGGCAGACACACTGGCCAGGGGTGCATTAGATTATGCATTGAGTTCATTGAGTTCTTTTAATGGAGCCACACACACACACTTGCATGGCATTTGTGTCGTGATAGTTGATTACACTCCGGCACAAAGATTAACAGTCCATAAAAAGGTAACAATTGACAATAAACCATTAAGAACACAGTCCATAACAGAGCAATAGGGTTGTAGAAAGTACCAGCCATGTTTGGAACAAGCGGCAGTGAAGAAAATGGATGTATTGCTTGAAGGTCAATTGAAGCAGAATCTTCTCGCTGGGTTGGGAGTGCCTTTCCCAGACTTAACTTCATAGTAAGCAGAAACAATAAGCTTGATTGCAGAGCCTGAACTGATTGGACCTTATTCAGTTGATTTAAATCTCAAATAGGTTTAATTTTGCTGAAAACATTACCCTTGCAGAGGTAATAATAACTTGATTCAGGCAATAGTCCTTATATGGAACTAGTCAGGCACAAAGGTAGTGATGACATCAAAGCTGTGGCAATTGTTTTCTTTTCAGGAAAAAGATGAAGGTCTCTGCAACTTAGATGAAAGTTTTATTGCTGTGGAATGTGGAGATCTTATGTGTGCCACACCGTAGAAACCTGCAAACTTGCAAAGTGTGTTAAACACTGAATTAAAAACACATAAATAACAATCTTTTAAACCATTAACTTTTTGTTTTGTAAAGAGTGGTGTGACAGAGCCTAAATTCTGGCAATTAGAAAGAGAAAAATTAAAAATGGGACATCAACCGCACGCCTGGGGGTGCAGGCCGAGGTTCAATTATACCATTTGACCATCTGTAAATCATGACAATGTTATGATTACACCCTGCTTTCAAATCACAGAAGCAATTATGACAGTGATGAACATTATTTCCCTGTCTGTTGCAAGCAGGCCTGACGGAGACCTGAGTTATAAAATCTTGTAATGTTACAATTACACGCTTTAAACATCTTGTTCATAACAATATGCCTTTTACACAATGCAATTAGTGGGACAAATACATATGTTGTTGGCCTATGCCAATTTAATAACAGTGCCTATTGCCCCTGTGACAAGTGAAAAGGTCTACCTTCTTTACCCTGTATAGTGAAATACTCCAAAGTACTGAGTGGGTGAAGCATAGGTTTGGAGTACAATCTAAATTTTGCATATTATAACTGTTAAAATTTAAAATGACAAAACCTGCATAGAGTACACTCATTCTTTAGGGGTACCTGTGAGTAATAAGACAAACGGAGCATTAATTCTTCTTTTGATTTTGCTTTGGAACATATTGTAGGGGTGGGTCAGCAATGCTGGCCCCAGTATTTAGGTTTGCTTATGAGCATTAAAAATGTTATACATGTGGAGCACTTTTCTGAATACACACATGATACAGTGTAGCAAGATGTATATCAAAACATTATAACATAAACATGAAACATAAGCATGTTTGTAATAGAACAATTTCAGTATTGAGCATAATGCATAAAATACATTTTAAACAACACATATAGACTGTAAACTTAGCTTAGAGTCCAGAAATGTTAGAGTACTGTGAATTTACTGGTTGAAAAATGCATTCATTGCTGTAAGGCAATGACAAAAGTTGTTTTGCATTTGTTTTAACAGGATAAGAAAGCTGAAAAGACAATCAAAAGAATGAATATGTGTGGACATACATACAACTTTACTCTCCAGCGTAACTGATTATTTGCTGAGGGCAGAAACCCTTGTACCAATAATAGCTGTGAGATTTAACTGTTGCACTAGAAAAGCAGAAGGGTTGGCTGGGTTATGCTGTCAAAATACTTTGGGTCTTTTTAAACCTGTAAATAAGAAACAATTATTGGCAAATACACATTTTCTTATTTACCCCTTTGGGGGAACAGTGATGTACCTTGCAACCTTTGTGGGTATTACACTGGAAGGGATGGAGGAAGGGTAGCTTACCCCTTCCCTCCAAGCTCCTACTGGTGGAAGAGACAGCTCGAATACTGTAGCAATAAAAGGGTTAGCTCTGGATGGTGACATGATCCCCACCTACTACACTTTAAATTATAACAAGATAATATTACAATTAGTTTAGTAAGTTTCATACCTTACTATAAAGATGGGGAACTTCTTTTTCTCTAGAAGAAAGAGAAGAAACACAGACAAACAACAAAAACAAACACACACCAGTTTAAAAATAAAACAAGATTATTTCCATAGGATAAAAGAAGCCAAGCGTCCCTGGGTTCCCTTATCCTAAGCATGACAAAATGTCAGCTGAGTTTATAAGATCCGGATTAATGGTAATACTGTACGTACATATTTTTAGAATGCATTTCAAAAAGAAAAAAATGATTACACCATGGTTGCACATAAAAACCCAAACCATGGTTTTTTAACTGTAGATGGTAAACTCTTCAAAAACAGCTGTAATAGTCCTTTTTTCAAAAGCGTACTGTATATATATAATAAAAAATATGGGGAGATGATGAATAATTCTCCCCTTCCAGCTGGAGTATTGCCTGTGTTGGCTGCAAGTCAGAAGCAGTGAGACGAGAAGAAAAGTTTGTTCCTCTTCACTTAGAATACTAGTTTTGCAATAAAAAGTCAAATTACATGGTTCACTCTTGGTGTGCTTTCATGAAAACATACATTTTGTGTGAAAAGTTGTGCTTTAGGTATGGAATACACATCAAGTTTGAACTGGTAGTAACATAAAATGTTGAAACACAAGAAGGTCAAATAACGTGCAAAAGGTCACAGTTTGCATGCAAGGGTCGTTCAAACCCAGTTATTTTTGTAGTGCCCTTGAACACTGCTAATATTAAAAATATCTTTAAATAATAATAGAGCACACAAAAAAAAAACTGCTGGCCAAGACAGTACACACACACACATACACAAAAAGAAATACTTAACACAAAATAAGACTGACATTATTTGACATCAATTTGCTGAGGTAATGTAATTTGCTGAGGTAATATAATGAGGTAGTTTTATTAGAAAACTGTACGTGTTTTAGATATATGTGCTGCCTCCTGCCTGTCTTGTAACACTGACAATTTTTTTTTAAAACCAACACATTTATACATATCGCCATGCCAAATCTTTTCAGAACAAAACACTTTTTAAACACATTCTAACTCCTTTCAACACCTTTAAAACACAGCACAACATACCATCTGTAAGTGAACACATCTAGTATAACATGGTTACACCTTCTGGGGCATAGCCAAAATATGGCACTCTCATTTTGCAAAAGTTTCTGGTTTTAACTAGAAGTATGATAAAGCCATTAATAGCTGTTAACACATTACATTTTCACCTAGCAGTGGCTTGGCACGTTGCTTGCAAACTACAAATCTTTCTGCACATTGCAATCTATGACGTTATATCTCTTTACCTTCAACACTACCTGCTCCGACCAACAACTACATACAAAAGTTCTTCACTGACCCTATCTAGGCAGCACAAATGTTTCATTAAAAATAAAACCAATTAAAACAGTCAGATACGAGGCAAAGAAGCTTTCTCTTTCTTTTTTTACTGTAACATGTTGTGCATTGAAGGCAGTCAATCCTATCTCAAACCTTGACAACAGAACATAATTACAGAACACAGATATAAGCTAGAAAATATGCACGAGAAAGACGGAGCATTACCTTGTTTAGTATATGTATTACAGAAATAAAACAGACAGACATAAAACAACTTTGAATAAAAATTCAGACTTACCCGTGCCAAGGTATTTTTCTTCTTCTTTTCCGATACACAAGTCTGAGTAAGAAAACTGACTGCAGAACCTTCATGATAATTTCCAAACACTGCAGCTATTAACCCTTTCAAAGGTTTTAACCCTTTTAAAGGTTTTCTTTTGGCCATTTTAGTAACCTGCCAAACCTAGTCTTTTTCCAGAGCTCTGGTTTGTAGTTTAAAAACAAAAACAAAAAATATCTCTAACAGTACTAGGTTGAGATCAAATGTTTCAGCCTCTATAGGAGGCAAGGGAACTTGAAATTGATACAAAAAACTTGAAACTACACAGATAGGCAACATGGGGAGGGGGAGGATTTTCAAATCATCCCGTCTGTAGTCACCTACTGTGCGTACATCCACAGTAGTTTATTTTCTTTCTCTAAATGTTGCTTATCTAACGTTACTTAATCAGCCGCTGCTTTTCTACTAAAAACAGCCTGAACTGTGAAAGCCATCATTGACTCTAACAGTATATACTTGTAGCAAGCACAAATTACAAGGGCAAAGGGCAGTTGCCCTTGCTTGTTTGAAGACTTTTAGTAATACATCTCTCCACATATTTTTCACAGTTTCATCAAAGAGAAAAGATAAAAAAAAAAACAACCACCGGTAGTTACTATTGTCTGCCTTATTCCTAAAGGGTGCTCAACCCACTTAAGGGTTCTGTTGCTGGAGTGCTCAACCTACTTAAAGGTTCTGTTGCTGTCCCCCCTTTTTACATCAAAGCAGACTCAAACGTCCCTGTTAACTTGTTTACCGGTTTACTTTATGGCGCCTAGTCCCTTTTGCCACTATTTCAGGCTCAGACTTCTAGTCCCTTTTGCCACTATTTCAGGCTCAGACTTCTAGCTACTTTTGTCACTATTTCAGACTCAAGCTATCCTGATATCAGTTACAACTTATACAAACAATTTTTCTTTTTTTTTTTTTTTTTTTACTTGCAACAGCCTGAGTGCAGGTACTTACAGTGATCAGCGCCGCTCTGGGTCCGAAGAGAGTCCTCTGCGATTGGGGACGGTCCCACCCTGGCTCCGCTTGCTGTAGGTACTCTTACCAGAAGTCTTGGAATTCATCCCCGACCAGGACTACTCCGGGTCCAGTCCGTGCTGATCTTGCCGACTATGCCAAATTGTCGTGGAAAAAAATATATGTTCTTACACTTTAGTTTAAAATCATACTCAGGACCACTGCATAGTAGAAAGAACGGTTTATTACATATGCATATGGGAGTCTGCTTCCAAAAATCATGCAAGGCTCCCTGAGTTTCATTAGTCAACCACTTTTATACACTTATTATCAAGCGTTGTTAGGCGTACTCTTATCTTGAAAATTACCAACATTGCAGTATTAACCAATCGTGAATTAGAAAAACCTGTTGATTCCAATGTAACAGAAAAACATTTTGATACCACTATATAGGGTACATTTCCACTGCTTATTTCATCTCTTTCCCAATACTTCTTGATACATCTGCCTGGGGTCAATCTGACCTGAGTGAAACAATGAGTTTCACTCACACCATAGCAACGTACAGCTTGCCTTTAATGTCTTAACATGCTGTTATCTTATATTCTGCCCGAGCTTGTTATGAAGGCTGGTACAACCAGTTCTGCCCAGTTTTATCTTGCTTTCTGTTCCTACAAATGTACCTCAAGTAACCTCAGTATCATTCTATAACAAAATAAAAAACAGCATGATACCAGAAATTTCTACTACATCCATTATGACTTTGTTACAGCATGGCCTACAAAGCAAGCATATATTCAGGGCATATAATAGCAAATAGAATTATAGTTTTATGAACTCAGAAATTTCTACTACAGAAACCTTATGGACTAAATGACCAATGGAACTTGAAGCCCTTTCTAAAAGAGAAGTATTAGAAAGATTATGCTTCCTATGAATCAACTATGTACATTGAATGGTTTATTAATCAATTTCTATCTTTCTTTCTCTTGCAGATCACCTGGTGAATGAATGTCTGTGGATCCCCAGCCTAAAAAATGGTTCCTTCTACCACTTAGTGGATGGAACTAGACTTAGGGTGATCACATCTTGACATCTTCCCGGTTCTCCTCAGATCTCTTATTCTCTCTCTATACAGGATATGTATGTTGTTACTAAGATATGAATCAAATTCCCTCAAAAGTCCCAGAAGCACCATTAATCCATTCTCTCCTTTCCTTTCCTTTTCCCTTTCTTTTCCCCTATTTTCCTTTTTCTTCCCCCAAAAAACGTTCCTCTTTCTTTTTACCCATTCCTTTCTTCCCTCCACCTTCTCCTTCTTTCTCTTTGGCCTCCCTCTTCCCCCCACCCTTCCCCCATTTCTTCCCTTTCTTTCTTTTATTCTATTCTAGTCCATCTCTCTTTTTTTTCCCATCCCTACTTTTCAACTCTTTTTCTTTCCATCCCCTTGTCCCCTGTTTTCCTTTCCCCATCCTCCCCGGATGAGAATGAGAAGAAATGTGTATTAAGGATTGTCATTAGTTGAACATATATATAGTAAACATGTATTCCTTTATATATGTATATTTTTTGTAATAACATGTTTAATTTGGGAAAAATAGTGGTGTTTATATATCTACGTAAAAACTTCAATGTCACTTTCTGATGACGTCAGAGATTGTTTATAGACGCTTGTTTTATCACACTCAGCCAAACCCCTTTGAAGGCTATTCAGCCGAAGCACTGGGTTTCTGGCCGTGAACACTTTGGCAATAAAAATTAGCTAATCAAGCTGAACAATCGTGGTGTGCTCTTAACTTTTTGGGCTTTTGCCATACGAGGACAGACTAAGGGAATTGAACGTGTACTCATTGGAGGAAAGGAGGGACAGGGGGATATGATCAAGACCTTCAAATACATGAAGGGGATAATTAGGACAGACACAGGGGGTCTACTCAGGAGGAGGATGGGGAGGGACACTAGGAGACATGACATGAGATTGGAGGGGGTAGATTCAGGTGGGAAATGAGGAGGCATTTCTTCACAGAAAGTGTGGCGGCAGCATGGAATGCACAACCAGCAGAGGTGGTAACATGTAACACTGTGGAATACTTCAAGAAGGGGTGGGACTTGGCAAAGGGCAGGGTAAGGGAGAGGGACAGCTGCTAAGTAGAGGAGCTAGCTGCAGACTAGATAGACCATTATGGCCTTTTTCTGCTGGCAATATTTGTATGTTTATAATAGAAGGAGATAAATCAAGGTGGAGCGGTGGATGTCGCCTACCTCGATTTCAGCAAGGCCTTCAACACCACCTCACATAAAAGGCTGGTTAGCAAGATGAGTAGTCTGGGCATGGGCCATAAGGTGGTACACTGGGTTAGAAACTGGTTAATGGACAGGAGACAAAGGGTGGTGGTAAATGGAATCCAGTCCAGGAAGAGGGGGGTGACTAGTGGGATGCCTCAGGGATCAGTCCTTGGACCAGTCCTGTTTAATGCCTTCATCAGTGACATTGAGGAAGCGCTGGAGTGAAAGCTCTGCCTATTTGCAGATGACACCAAGATCTGCAACAAGGTTGATACTCCAGATAGGGTGGAGAAAACGAGGAGGGACCTGGGGAAGCTTGTTGTGTGGTCCGAGGTGTGGTCCGAGGTGTGGCAGTTGAGGTTCAATTCAAAGCAGTGCAAAATAATGCACCTGGGACAAGGGAACCCTGGAAAGAGCTACAGGATGGGGGGGTTGCTGACAGTCACCCAAAGAAGAAAGGGATCTGGGGGTTATCATTTCAGACAACCTAAAGGTGTCTAAGCAGAGTACAAAGGCTGCAGGGAGGGTAAGTGGCATGCTGGGGTGCACAGGCAGCGGTATCACTAATAGAAAGAGGGAGGTGGTGATTCCATTATGTAAAACACTAGATTATGTAAAACACTAGTGAGGCCTCACCTAGAGTACTGTGTGCAATTCTGGAGGCAGCACCTTTGGAAAGACATGGACAGGGTGGAAGCAGTCCAGAGAAAGGGCTGACAAAGATGGTACAGGGCTTGCACCAGAAAACATATGAGGAAAGATTAAAGGACCTCAATATGTACTTGCTGGAGGAGTGGAGGAGGTGGGGAGACATGACAAATTTTCAAGTACCTTAAAAGCATAAACAAGGTGGAGAGGGCAACATCTTTCAATATAGGAGGAGTACAAGAACAAGGGGGCATGATATGAAATTGGAAGCTGACAGGATAAGAGGAAATGTGAGGAAGTTTTTCTTCATGGAAAGGGTGGTAAATGCATGAAATAGTCTGCCACAGGATGTGGTGGGAATGAGCATAGTGGATGGATTTAAATGTGCATGGGACAGGCATAAGGGAACCGTAGAAGCGGGAAAGGAAGAAGAAAGCTGTTGATCAAGTAGGGCCACAGGCTGCAAACAAGGGTAGGACTTTCGGGCAGACTGGATGGACCTAGCGGTCCTTATCTGCCAACAAGTTCTATGTTTCTGTGTGATCACGGCCCAGTCCAATAGGGTGTGATTGAGGGATTTGTGATTTAGGCAGGTAGGATCAGAGATTAGCTGTTTTAGGTTTAGGGACTTGACATCGATGCAAAATTTGGATTGGAATGGGGCCAATTTTTGTTAAAATCCCCAAGGATGATCAGTTCACCAGAAGTGGAGTATGGGGAGATGAAGGAGAGAAGGTCAATGATAGAAGAAGAAGGCAGGCCTGGCCAGCAGTAGATGCCAGACAAAAAGTTGGGAGAGAAAATGGGAGGGAGAGTTTGATTAGTAGCAGTTCGTAGGCAGACAGAGAGGAGATGGAGAGGATGGGGTGGACTGCATTGTAGAGTTAAAGTAGATGGCAACCCCACCACCTCTCCCAGTTTGATCCTGCCGGGGAATGGAATAACCAAAGATGGCAACAGCAGAATCAGGGATCTTGTGGGAGAGCCAGGATTCAAAAATTAACAACACGTCTGGCTTTAAGTTGAGCATTAGAGGTTGTAATAGGTCAATTTTGGAGCGGAAGCTGCAGATATTTACACGTGCAACACTCCAACCTTTGTAGAGGCAGGAGATGGCTGACTAGGGCCAGGATTAGGCTTTATATCGCCTGTGAGCAGTAGTAGTAGGAAAATAAGGAGTTTAGAGAGGATAGAAGAGCATTTATGTAGTAGATGAGTGGGCAGTAGTGTTAGGGTGAAGAGCAAGAGCAGAAGGGGGAAGAGAGCACGGAAGTAAGAGTCGCAAGGTGAAGGGAAGGCAATGGGAGGAGACAGCAGCTGGGAGACCAGGAGGTGGTAGCGCGAAGAAAGGCAGGAGGAGGGGAGGGTGGGGGAAATTGAGGGGGGGACAGCAAGGTAGGAGAGGAGGGGAGTAGTAGATGGTAGAGAGGGAAAGACAGTAGCGGGATGAAGGCAATAGGAAACTAAAGGGGAAGGAGGGGTAATAGGACTAGGAGCATATCTGTTGCTGCAACAGAGATTATTGTAGGATGAAACAGAGTGTCAGAGGAGGATATGCACCTAAGTAGCTAAACAGTAGCATAACGGGTGAAAATAAAATTAATCTTGCAACAGGCATCAAAAGTATTAGTCACTAGCAGTACTATTCCCCAGATAACCTTTAACGGGACATGGTCAACATTTTTTGCAACATATCACTTTTGGATAAAACCCCATATTTTATTATACCTCACCTTCTCTTCTCTAAAATTCATTGATTTTGCTGGTTGTTTTGTCTGCCTCTTTGTTTATTAGAACTGAAATGTATGGTAATGTATAGCTATACCCAGCCTTGTTTTGCTTCAGATCTTCGAACCACTCTTATTGCATACTTCCTGAACACCTGAAACACCCTCAAACAATGCAGCCACTTGTGATACCATAGTCTCTACTTCCACTGCATAATGAGTGGCTAGATTGTGTTGGGGGTCTTCCCGAGTCTAGAAAAGATGCAGTGAGAGCTGGTCAAGAAATGTAAACAAGCATGTTTTGGTGTGGTCACACCAGTATGAGGGGCACTCAGTTTTTCACTTTTTAAAAGAAAAAAGGGAACTGAATCAAACTACCAGCTGCATTAATAGTCTCTATAGAATGTAAACAATCATGAAATGTGTTTTTTAAACTAGGGACACTTTGAGGCCTAAGGGGGTTGACAGTGTCCCTTTAACATTACTAGCCACTGTCCCTGGTGCAGGCGTGTTGATCCTTAGCAGTACTAGTTCCCTAAAATAATCCCTAGCCCCATTATTCATACTATGGGTGACAATAGAATAATGCCTCCAAGTATCTAAAAGAGCACTTAAAACTAGGATCACAGAATGATAATTAAAACAGGCATCAATATCAATATGCTCCTCCTCCTCGGTTGTCTGTTCTATGGACAGAGTGTCCCTTGGAGGAACATGTACTAATTAGAATATTCAGGCATTTAATAGTTGGTGGGGGCGGGGGTAGGGCAAAAAGTCTCTTTGGTTTCTCACAGGAGCAGACTCTTGCAATTAATAAAGCTTTCTGGTTTCACACAGGAGCGAGTCTCCTACAGTTGAGAAATTAATCTTCCGTCCTCAGTGCAGGGGGAGGGCAACGGAGGAAAAGGCAGTTTAGCCCTCTGACCCATGAAGTTCCAGCAGGCTCCAGTGGCATTTGAAAGAAAATGTAGGTATCTCCTGCAATTTAAGGAGCCTTCCGATTTTTAAATTGGTGCCTTTCTTTTGCCCTCAGTGATTGGCTCCTAAAGAAATTTAAAAGTCTCCCCGGTTTAAAGTCTCTCCAGTTTCTCACAGGAGTAGTCTTCTCCTGCAATTAATAAGTCTTTCCGGTTTACGAACATACAAAATTTGCCAGCAGATAAAGACCTAGAGGTCTATCAAGTCTACTTGAATGTGCAGCTAGCACCCCTTATTCTGCAGTTGCCCTTCCCTTCCACCCTTCCCCTTCATTAACCCTCCCCCTTGCCCTGTCCCATCCCCTTTTGAAGCAGTCCACTGCTCTACTGGATACCACTTCTTCAGGTAACGCATTCCACCCAGCCACCACCATCTCTGTAAAAAAGTGTCTCCTTATCTCCCTCCTGAACCTTCCTCCCTCCAGTCTCATATCATGGCCCCTGGTGTCCCTCTCCTCCCTTACTTTGAACAGCCCCTCTGTACCTGTCTTGTTTATTCCTTTCATGTATTTAAAGGTTTCAATCATGTCCCCCCGTCCCTCCTGTCCTCCAGTGAGTACATGTTCAACTCCCTCAACCTCCTCTCGTATGATAAGTCCCCCAGCCCCTTGATCATCTTTGTCACCCTGTGCTGCACGCCCTCCAGTAACTTAATGTCCCTCTTCAGATACGGGCGCCAGTACTGCACACAGTACTCCAGGTGCGGTCTAACTAATGACCTATACAGTGGCAGAATCAACTCCTCCCTCCTCGAGGATATACCCCTTGCAATACAACCCAGCATTTTGTTGGCCTTTGCAGCTGTCTTCCTACATTGTGCAGAGTTGTTCATTGACCCTGTAATGAGCACCCCCAGATTCTTCTCCTCCTCTGTCTGGGCTAGCTGCATTCCTCCCCAGCTGGTAACTCCTCCTTGGGTTCTTCATCCCAAAATGCAGCACCTTGCACTTTTTGGCAATAACCCCAGTTGCCAGGTGTCTGACCAGGTTTCAAGCTTTGCCAGATCATCCTGCAACCCTTGCCATCCCCCTAGGTCATCCACCACCGCTCCTACCTTGGTATCATCAGCAAACAGACTGATCTTGCTCTTGATGTCCCATGATATGTCTGCAATGAATATCCCAAACAACACTGGTCCCAACACCGAGCCCTGTGGAACACCACTCGTCACTACCCTTGGGTGTACACACAGGTTTCATACAGGAGTGGGTCTCCTGCAATTAAGAAATTAATCTAGCATCCTCGGTACGCAGGGGAGGGCAATGGAGGAAAAGGCAGTTTAGCCCTCCAACCCCCGAAGTTCCAGCAGGCTCCAATTTGGGGGGGAGCAGAAATCGGTGAGGGGAGTCATGCAGATCAAGAGGCAAACAGCGGATAATGTGACTTACCAGAATATGGGGACATTGTGGAGAGCAAAGATCACAGTGTTAGAGGGGAGAGAGCAAGCGGCAAACAGAAGGTAATGTGAATTATGAGGAATAGCAGCATATATTGTGGAGTGTCAGAGAGCGCAATTGCTGCAGAGCAGCAAGTGTATAAGGACCACGGCAACATGTTGTGTGTGTATGTGGTGAGGGTGTCAAGAGATCATGGAGCAATAGACAGCAAGTGGAGAAGAGGGAAGCATGTATTTTGGGGGGGAGAAGGAGCGGTAGAGATCAAGGAAGGGTGTAAGGAGGAACAGCTGCTGAGCAGCAAATGTAAAGTAGCGAAGAATGCCATTTGGTGTGTTCACCGCAGTGCAGAGTGTGTTGAAAGCACTAGGCAGAAGCAGAACTAAAAGCAGGGATAAGATTTCAAGCAGAACTTAGGAACTGCACAATAAAACCCTCTACTGTACATTTTTCAGTCTTGTGATTGGGCAAGAATTTCACTGGACAAAACAGAGAGTGGGTGGAATTAGAACAAAGATTCAGTATTCAAGCTGTGCTAGGTAGAAGCATGCCCAGTAGAGCCCTCTCACACTTCAGACCAATACCAACTTATGCACATGCTCTACAAGCAAATAAAAACAGAAGCAGTCTACTGCCTAGAACATATGTTTTCAGTCTTATTTATTTATGTTGTAATAACCAAACTGCTTTAAGTTTTAGTGTTCAAAACACAAGTAAGCAGAGTAACACAGCTCCTTACCTAAAATTATCAATGAGTGTAGGAACATGTTAGAACACGGTTTACCTACTTTTTTCCATGCAGGAGAATACTTAAATTCCATGTGTTACAAGCACTGCATCACAGGTATGCAAATTATATATGTTATGCACCATCTCTGCTATTTCCTGAGAAACAAAGCACTACACTGCACCAGATATGAAAGAAGCAGCACATATGTGGAATGGGAAGCAGGGCTAAGGTTTCAAGCAGTCAGAAGAAGGAGCTATACAAGAACCTTGCAGCTTGCAATGTATAGCTTTGTGATTGAGCAATGACTTGAAAGTGTAAAGGAGGAGAAAGTTGGAGAATGGACAGAAGCAGGCAGGAGAGCTGGTATTCTGAAGCTGTGAGAGACAAAACCGGGAAGCACCTCAAAAAGCCCTTTCACAGCAGACTAATACCAATATGCTCACATGCTTTGCAAGCGAACATAAAAAAGGTGATAGTGGTGCTCTGGATCACCCAGAAGTCAAATAAAGATTTATTTTAATAAAACTGTGTGTGGCTTCAAAGATCAGAAGGATACTTTTCCCACAGGCAGTTGGCTAATGACAGAAGTGTACACTACTTTGTTTTTGTTGATCATCTGGTTGCTGCAGCTATGCCCTGCACATTTCACATTGCATCCCGCACAGTCCTCTTGCACCCAGTTGGTTCTAAATGTTCTGGAGCTGGGAAGAGCAGCATGACGACTTGAACACTGAAAACATCCTGCAGCTGCTGTGGTTGCATGTGCATTTATCAATAGTGCTTTGATATGGAGTTATCATGACCAGATGCAGTGCTAAACTGGGGGAGGGGGGCTTGATGGTAACAAGACTGCCAGAAACTCACTGGACAAGTTCAGTAAAAGCTGGAGACACAAGATGCACAGATTTTGTCTATCCAGGTTTCACAGATGTGGTCTGGACTAATTCCAGTGGTTGACAAAAAATATGGACCGCTGCAGCAGGACTGGCAAAATTCACGCAACTTGTGCCCAGTCCGGCTTTTACTGATCTAGTCATTTGTTTCTGGCAGTTTGGTTTCACCTGCACACAACCATGGACTCTAAGTCATTGGGGGTATCACAGAAAACTGGACAGCAGGAACCAGACTGAACCAGATTGGTATAGTAAATGCTAAGATCTGCCAGATCTGGTGAAATCTGAGTGAACTTTGTCAGTCTTGTATGTCTGGACTTCACTAAACTGTTTTTGAAGACTGTGGGGACCCTCTGATATCTCTGAAAGGTCCTTAACCACCAGAGCAGTCACCTCCCCATCCAATCACTCACACTGTACCTACCACACTCACTCAGCAAACAGAGCAGTCTCTAGCCCCTGGCTGATCACCATTCCTGCAGACAGACCACCTCACAAACTCAGGACAAACCTCCCTCCCTGCTTCTGAACCACTCTTCCATTCCCTAGATCAGCCTCTCCTTCCCAGCCAACCACAATGCCTGCCTATGGTTGAAATGCCTACTATGGTTAGAATACCCACCTCTATGCCCCCTCTAAGGCCCAAATGCCTACCATAGAGTGGAATGCTCACTCTGGTGCCCAGAATATCTGCCCTAGGGCTAGAATGCCTACCTAGGGCTGGAATGCCCACCCCTAGTGGTGAACTGTCTACCCAAGGGCCAGAATGGCTGTTCTGAGTGCCATAATGCCCACTCAGAGGGACTGAATGCCCAAAGTCCAAGGTGGTTGTGTGCACATAAAAGTTAGTCTTGCAAGAATGAAATTAAAGAAACCAACATATCACCCATACGAGGAGTTTTTGTAGATAAAGTAGATTTAGTTGTCTCTTTTCATGCTGCATAAATCACAAACAGAATCAGCAAATGCCGTCAGTGCCTCGACTCCAACGAGTCTTCAAAGGGGGTGCTGCTAACAGGGAACACATGAGCATTCAATCAAACATCATGAATAATTAATCGATCATTCTCAGTAATGTCACTACTTATTTAAAATGGTATAGTGCTATTTACTAGTTTTTTTAAAACAAATATGTGTTAACTGTGAATCAAAATTCCAACAGTACAAATATTATATACCAAAAAAGTGAAAAACTCACTTCAGTTCATCACTAATCAATTTACTCACAGTAACGTACAAAAACAAACAAAAAAACTTAAATCAAGTAAAAAAAAAACTCTGATGATTATTCTTGTGACAGAATATGTAAATTACGAACAATAATATTTTTTTATATAGAATGCAAAGTTTATTATTTAAGCATTCTTATTTCTTTTTCTTTCTTATGATCTTTTGTTATGATGTCAAGTTTGGTCCTGGAACTCCATCCTTCCTGGAATGAAATTTACTGGAGTATTGTTGGACTGTACTGGTATTAGTCTCTCCAGGACCTTCTGACCTCACTACTTGATTTAAGGGTTTTTTTGTTTTTGTAAGTTACTGTTTGTAAATTGATTAGTGATGAACTGAAGTGAGTTTTGCACTTTTATGGTATATAATATTTGTATTGTTCAGATTCTGATTCACAGTTAACACATATTTATTTAAAAAAAATAGTAAATAGCACTAGACCACTTTAAATAAGTAGTGACATTACTGAGAATGATTGGTTAATTATTCATAATGTTTGATTAAAATGTTCATGTGTGCCCTGTTAGTAGCACCCCTTTGAAGACTCGGAGTCGAGGCACTGGGGGCACTTACTGATTCTGTTTGTGATTTATGCAGCATGAAAAGAGACAAGTAAATCTACTTTATCTACAAAAAACTCCTTGTATGGGTGATATGTTGTTTTTTTCCAATTTCATGCTTGCGAGTCTAACCTTTGTGTGCACACAACCACCTTGGACTTTGTGTTTTTGTGGAGGTAAGCCACCTCTGGAAGTGCAGCACCAACTGGATGTGACTGTTCGCGGTGTTTTCTTGGACTTTCCTTTAGTGCTATTTCACTGCAGAACGCACCGTCACAGGGGGTGATGAACCGGTCGAAAAAGGATATGCAGTATCAGCTATTCTGCAAAATCAAGCATGACTGCTACTGAGACAAATTCTCTGGAGCAGAATGAGTCAGAAAGGAACGGCGACTGACTCTGGAGAAAAAACTGATTTTGGATGGGAACGAATTGAGCAAGATTCGTTTGATGAAAGAAGGAGACTGTGGGACAAGTTTAATTCTGACACAAGTACAGGTACCGAAAATGTCACAATAAATGAAAATTTAAGAAGTGCATTCCTAAAGCTTGAAAAGTTGCTCATTAAGGAAACAGAATTGACCTAAAACATTAGCACTCTAGAAGAATACCAGGAACACGGCCAGGCCCCAAGAGGGTTAAGAATTTCGATTACACCCTCATGTGGGCTGGATGAGTTCTAGTTTAAGGATGAATGGTTAAAAGCTGCAGCAGAGTGTTCTAAGATTTTATTACATTATAAATAAAAGACAACCTCAATAAACATATAGAATTGCTGAAAGAATCGGAAACAGCAAAAACCACTGTTATCAGTTTTAAGACCAGTGTGGAATACCAAGATTTTGACACACAACTAAAAACAAAAATTAAGAAACATGAAAAAGAAGTTGTTAAAAAACATGAATTTTGAAAGAGATCAGGATTTTAAAGCACAGCTGACTTATTTTGGGGCTGACTGTTTTCAGAGTGCAAACCACCAGGCTATTTTGGGGCTGGGGAGGTTTACTTGTGTCTGAGTTGGATGTCTGGATTTTTCTCTGTTTGTTTAGCAGGTTTTTTTTCTCTGTCAAATTGTTGTGTAGGGCATCTTGCTGACAGGAAGGCACTCACTACAGCGGTGGGTCAGAGCTTTAAGCTGATTGTTTTGTGAGGGCACAGTTTAGGCCCAACCCCATTCCCACCCACCCACTCACCCCTGGAAATAGTTCCTTTATACCTGGGGTTCTGACATCATTTCCTCAAGAGTGCAAGGTGCATATCACTGTCATATCCTCTCTAGCACACTGCACTGACAATATAAGCATACACATTGTATAATATATATATTTCTATATAACAAACCAATCACACACACACAAAAAAAGTAGATAAACATGTGGGGAGTAGTGCAATGTAATGGCTGTGGGGCAGCAGTCTTCCGGGAGTCTTTCTGGTGGCTGAGATGCTGCCATATTTGCAGACAACTCTCTGCCCTGAGGGAGGAAGTTGCCCATCTTCAGGCCACACTGGACAGTAGTAAGGGAACCTTCCTACAGGCCACACTGGATGGTAGGAAGGACACCCTCAACCCCCCCATCCAGGGAGCACCAGAGCCACCACCACTACCTCAGAGGTTGCGAAGAAAGCACAGGAGTTGGACCACAGTGGGCTCAGGGAGGGTGAGGATGGTGGAACAGAGGCACACCCAGTCAGTTGTTCCACTCCACAATCCATACACCATTCTGGGGGAGCATAGCTCCCCTATGGATGCACCCGCAGAGGAGACCAAGGAGGCTGTGGACAACTGTCACAAGGGAGGCCCACAGAAAGGAGGCGGAGGACACCACAAGGAAAGGAAGCAGCTCCTGGTGGGGGACTCAATTATTAGGGGGATAGAACTGGGGGGAGCAGGGAAAACTGAAGTAAGGTGCCTGACTGGTGCCATGGCTTGGAAGGACAGGAAGCGCATCCTCAGGATCACGAGAACAGCTACACAGGAGTCTGAGCTGGACGTCATTGTCCACCTAGGGACAAATGACTTGGCTCATCATGAGATTAGAGCAGTGCAGAAGGACTTTGTAGAATTGGGGAGGGGCCTAAGAAAAGTAGCACACACAGTATCCTTCTCTGAGGTGCTGCCTGTCAATGGCATGAGTGAGGCGAGGGTACTTTGCACCATGCAGTTTAATGAATGGTTGAACAAATGGTGTGGAGTACAGGGGTTTGGCTTCATTGGGGACTGGGGTTCCACCTGGAGGGACACCAGACTATATTGGCAGGATGGTCTGCATCTGTCCAGGAAGGGAACAAGTCTTTTGAGCAATCGGTTTAAATGCTTCATTGGCAAGCTTTTAAACTAGTCAAGTGGGGAGGCACTGATAAGCTGCAGGAAAATCCCAGCCTCTCCCTACAAAACAGGGTACTAAATGAGAAAAAGACCGAGGTAGAAAGGTCAGTGGGGATGCTGCAAAAGAAGGTAAAGCCATAAAAATGGAGAGCAATGAGTACCAATGCCTGTAGTCTAAGTAACAAGCTTCCTGAATTAGTGGCCTTGATGGAGGAGGAACATCTGATATCGTGGCAGTCACAGAAACATGGTACACATAAAACCATGACTGGGACGTAAACATACCAGGATACACTATCTACAGGAGGGACAGGAGGGTAAAAGAGAGGAGGAGTAGCTCTTTACATAAGGAAGGAATCAAAGCAACAGAACAAAAGGGAAAACAGGGAGGAGAAGAAGCACTGTGGGTAAATTTGGAGACCAGCAATGGCACCACAATCCGCACAGGGATTGTATACAGACCCCCTTCTCAGGGGGAAGAAATGGACAAGGAAATGATAGAAAGTATACTTAGAATGGCAGAAAAAGGAGAGATTTTGCTGATGGGTGATCTGAACATGCCAGATGTTAACCGGAGTGCAGTTGCAGCAGCCACTCCGAAGAGTGGGGTTATTCTAGATACCCTACAGGGGGCATGCCTTAGACAACTAGTATTGGAGCCCACTTGGGAGAGGGAGCAATCTTAGACCTGGTTCTCAAATGGAGATGAAGAGAGGATCACAGATGTAGAAGTGTGTAGCCATCTGGGAACTAGCGACCATTCAACAGTATGGTTCACAATAAACACAGCAATAGAGTCAAGCCATACAAAGGCAAAAGTACTGGACTTTAGGAGGGCTGACTTTGCCAAAATGGGTGAGTGCCTAAGGAATGCACTAGCAAATGGGCAGGAAGGAGGGGTGGAAGAACAATGGGGAATAATAAAAACTGCCATCACAGAGGTAACAAGTCTTTGTGTGAAGCAAATAAACAAAACAAAACAAAACGATGTAAGAAACCACTATGGTTCTCAAAGGAAGTGGCAGTGAAGGTTCAAGAGTAAAAGAAAGCATTCAGGAAGTACAAGGAATCACAGAAGGAGCAGGACAGAGAACTGTATCAGTTAAAGCAAAAGGAAGCTGGGAAAGCAGTCAGAACAGCAAAGGCCCAAACCGAGGAAAAGATAGCCAACTCAGTTAAGAAGGGGGATAAAACCTTTTATAGGTACATCAGGGAGCGAAGGAAGACCAAGGGAGGGATAGTGAGGCTTAATAAAGGGAGGGAGGTGGGCAGAGGGTGACTGTGAAAGGCAGAGATACTAAACAAATATTTTGCTCAGTATTTACAAAGGAAGAGGGAGGTACTAAAACAAACAGTAGAAACACTCTGGATACAGAAGTTGATACCAGCCCATTTATAGAAGTAAGGGTTCTGAAAGAACTCTAAAAACTGAAGGTGGACAAAGCAATGAGGCCTGATGGGATTCATCCCAGAATTCTAAAAGAACTAAGGGTAGAACTAGTGACACCACTGACTACCCTCTTTAACAAATCATGGGAGGATGGGGTGGTACCCGAGGACTGGAGGAGGGAAGATGTGATTCCCCTTCACAAAAGTGGGAGCAAGACAGAAGCAGGAAACTACAGACCTGTTAGTTTAACCTCAGTGGTAGGAAAATGATGGAATCACTTCTGAAGGAAAGAACTGTCGAGTATCTAGAGGCCAGAGGGGCACAGGACCCAAGGCAGCATGGATTCACAGCAGGAACGTCATGCCAGACAAATCTGATAGATTTCTTTGACTGGGTGACCAAAGTAGTAGATCGGGAGGGCTGTGGACATGGCCTACCTAGACTTTAGCAAGGCATTTGACACAGTCCCACATAAAAGATTAATATAAGTTAGCCAGCCTGGGAGTGGGTCCCAAGATGACAGCCTGGGTAAAGAATTGGTTGGAGAATAGGACACAGAGAGTAATAGTAAATGGAGTCCACTCTGAAGAAAGGGGGTTACTAGTGGGTACCTCAGAGGTTCAGTATTAGATTAGTCCTCTTCAATGTCTTTATAAGTGACATTGCAGAGGGATTGGAAGGAAAAGTATGTCTCTTTGCAGATGACACAAAGATCTGCAACAGAGTTGATGCACAAGGTGGGGTGGAAAGGATGAGAAGGGACTTGTCAAGGTTAGAGGAATGGTCAAATGTATGGCAGCTTAGATTCAATGCCAAGAAGTGCAAGGTAATGCACCTGGGAAACAAAAACCCAGGGGAAGAGTACACAATGGGGGGTGAGATACTAACAACAACAAAAATGGAAAGGTACCTGGGGGTAGTCATATCAGATGACCTAAAGGTGAGCAAGCAATGCGAGAGGGCAGCAAGGAGGGCTGGGGGATACTGGGATGCATAGGGAGAGGCATCACCAGTAGAAAATAGGAAGTTATTATCCCTCTGTACAGACAGCTAGTGAGACCCCATCTGGAGTACTGTGTGCAGTTCTGGAGACCCAATCTCCACAAAGACATAGACAGGATGGAAGCTGTCCAGAGGAGGGCAACTAAAATGGTGCAGGATCTGCACCGGAAGGCATATGAAGAGAGACTTACGGAGCTTAATATGTATAGCCTCGAGGAAAGGAGGGAGAGGGGGGACATGATAGAAACTTTCAAGTACCTCAAGGGAATCAACAAAGTCCAAGAGGGTAGCATCTTTCAAAAAAAGAGGTGTGCAAGAACAAGGGGGCACAATTTGAAGATGGGGGGTGGCTCAGAGGTAATTTAAGGAAGGATTTTTTCACAGAGAGGGTTGTGGATGCATGGAACGGCCTTCCGGAGGAGGTTGTGGAGTCAAAAACAGTGGTGGAATTCAAGCATGCATGGGACAGTCATAAGGCAATTCTAGGGGTTGGGGGTAGGAAGAAGTAGGCTGCTGGTTAACTAGAATCTGCAGCTTATCCACTAGGTAAGAAAATGGGCAGACTGGGTGGGCCAAACGGTCCTTATCTGCCATCAAATTCTATGTTTCTATGTTAAGAGGAAAGTTACAAAACTAAACAGAGACAAAACTGACTACCATAGAGGAGATATCTTGAGCTGGAACAGGCCCAGATCACAAAGAAGGAGTAGATTGAGGTGAAGGGTGAGGTTTTCCAAACAGACTAAGGGAAACTCACAGTTAGGCCAAAATATAATGGAAAAAGGATCAAAAAACATGAGTTTTGAAAGAGATCAGGATTTTTGGAAGTATCATCAGCTGACAGAGAAAAAAAGGAAGAAGACGTGGAGGAAAGTACTGTATAAACGCAGGTACAGAGAGAATCTTCAGAGAGAGAGGAGGAAGGACGTAACCTACATGTATTAAATCTCTCAAAACTGCCTCTTACACAACATCAAGAATCAGTCCTGAAACGATGCCTTACTTTTATTCCAACACCCATGATATACAGTTCTAGGACTGGTATATGTTGTTCATCCACACTGTCTGGCAGGTTCCTTGCCGTTTTAAATCTTGCCGGAAGGTCTTCAAGCTGGTTCCTCCCACCCACCCACCCGGTGGTAAAACTCTTGATCTAAAGTGGCCATCCCCATTGCACACCGCCTCCTCCCTTGGGAACCTTCTGGATAGTGTACTGCGATCAAGTATGTCCACCTACCTAGCCTCTCTGCTGACCCCTCAGCCCATCTTCTACAGTCTCTGATCAACTGACTTTTCCTTGATTTGCATCCCTAGATGTAGAACAACCAAAGGGAAATCAGGCTTCTCACACGTAGGCCCCTCCTACTGGAACTTGTTGCCCCTAGATGTACACCTTACCCCTAATCATGCCTCCTTTAAGAAGAGGCACCAACCCTCTTCACCGCATGCTCTCATTGTGCCTGCTTCAACCCTCCATAGATCCTGACTCCCCCTGTCCTGACTGCCTTGTTATCTAGCACCCTGACACTTTCAGCCTCCCTTTACCTCTCTCCCTGCCTCCTACCATTAACATCCTCTCCGGTTTAGCTGGATGTAACTTTACCCTGTTGTTATATTTGCTTTCTTTTATGCATCAAACATTGTGATATTACTACGTCAGTCTTCATATGAGCACTTATCTCCATTTGTATAATGTATATACCTTTATGTGCCTTGTACCAATATTTGTCTAAATCTTGTCTCACTCTCTTGGTGTGATGTATTGCATATCTCCTGACACTGTATGCTATGTAATTGTATCTCTCTGTGTTGTTAACCTCCCAGGTCGTGCCTGAAAATAGTCACTTTTGTGTCTAGTGCAGTTACCCGGTTATCAAAAAAAAAAAGTAGTGACGCTACTGAGAATGATTGATTAATTATTCATGTTTGATTGAAATGCTCATGTGTTCCCTGTTAGCAGCACCCGCTTTGAAGACTCTTGGGAGTCGAGGTGCTAGGGACATTTGCTGATTATGTTTGTGATTTATGCAGCATGAAAAGAGACAAGTAAATCCACTTTATCTACAAAAACTCCTCGTATGGGTGATATGTTGGTTTCTTTAATTTCATGCTTGTGAGGCTAACCTTTGTGTGCACACAATCACCTTGGACTTTGCATTTTTTGTGGAGGCAGGCCATCTCTGGAAGTGCAGCACCAACTGGATGTGACAGTTCTCGGTGTTTTCTTGGACTTTCCTTTAGGACTGAATGCCGACCCTGGGAGCCAATGCCCACCCCATGGCCTGAATGCCTACAACAGGGCTGGAATATCCAACCACTGTGGAGACCTGTGCCTCAATGGGCCAAAATATACACCCCAAGTGGGAACTGGGAGATTGCAGGTTCAACCCCTAGTGGAGCAAAATACTCCATGTGTGACTTTAAGCAAATCTGTTAATGTCTTAGTGCTCCTGTCCGCACTGCTGAAGTGTTTCTGTTTTGTTCCACGTTGTCAATAAGTAGAATAAGTACATATGGGAAATGTTTACCCCTAGCAGAGGATTGAGAGGTATAGCTTTCAGCCTTTTTGGCAGTCATAGCAAAACCTAGAACCACGGCTACAGTCCACTCACGGCAATCAGTCAGTCTTTAGCACCAGTCTTCAGGGAAAAGCAGCATACTGAAGAAGCTCTTCAAATCTGCTTACAACTTTGCAATTTCTATTGTTTTTTTTTTTTTCTCTCCTCCTTTGGCAAATCCAGCATGTTGGGGTTGTCTGCGTTACAGGCAATACCCTTAAATTAAAATTATTTCTGTTCTCAGAGATTCTTAATTGGCTACCTTGCCTTAGAAAATGAGTTGGACAAATCATAGTTCCTGACTGGCTGTGAGCACCCACCACACATGTATTAGGCACCAGAAACCATTAAATAACTAGTCCCTGTTCCAACCTGACATTTTGCAGTATGTTTCACTGTGCTCACTTAGAAAAATCAGATTGGGCATGACGGCCTTTTTTTTGGGGGGGGGACTCGCTTACTGAGCCTGCACCATGGTACCCCGCTTGCCTCTTGCTGTTTTAAACCCCATAAATCAATTATTTTTACCTGTTAAGACAGGTTCTCCCAATTCTGCCTTCCTCATCTTTGTGCCAACAATGGCTCACTCTGCCTTTCCGGACCCAACTCACTTTGTCATTCCTGACCATGCTCACTCATCTCCCAAATGCTCATTACAAATTACATTAACTGTAATTCTAATCCCCCTGCAGGGGCTTACCTTTCCTGGCACATTCTCCTTGGCCCGGCACTGTTATCAGCCCAAAACAGGGCTGCCGGGGTCTAACTGCAGGGCTGGCAACCTGAGTGTGTGTTTTAGAATGGTCAGCTGGCTAACGCATGCGCGGTGGTTTTTTTTTTTTCCCGACCACTGTAGCGGTCGCCCTGATCCCTCCTTGGTGATTCTGCCCCCTGTGTTCAGTTAAGTGGAGGTCAGACATCTGAAGGAAGTGCCTGAGAAGTGGCACTGAACTTTAGTTTAAAAGCACCAGCAAGTGCTAAACAGAATGGGCCCTTACGAATATTAATGAGGCTCCCAGAATAAACATGAACTGGAACACTACTGCTCCTAGGGAGATTGTGTTTTGGAGCTAGTGACTGGCTGTAGTTGGGCTGATAAATATGAATCTGGGGACGCTTACTAAAGGACAACGTCATCTAATAGATGAGGGGGCAAATATGTGTATAAACTGTTTCTTGTGGCTGCAATAATGTATTAAAGTTGAGACACTAACTGGACTGTCAGTGGGGACTGTTTACCAGCAGCCATATTGACACTTTGACCCCCAGTATCAGCCAATCTCAATCAATCAATCAAGTCTTTATTTAACCAGGCGTTCATCGTTGAGCAGAAGCTCATTTGCAAGATGGACCTGGGTGGAGCATGAACAATTGTATATACAGGTCAACACAGGTATTTACAAGGCAATACAGATAATACTCTTTACAGAGAGGAAGAAAAAGAAGTTCATATGTACATAGAATTATACAGATATTGTTACAGATTACCACGGTATTTACATACATAGAAGTGTCTATAGGAAGATAAAGCAGGTTATCTAAGGTTGCAGGAGGAAGTAACGAAGAAAAATAAAAAATATACACCAGGTAGAGGTGAAGGTAGGGGGAAGAGAGGAGGGAAGTAGGGGGAGAAAGGCTAGGAGGGCACGGTGCACAGAAAGGAGTTGGTAAAGCTGGATGTAGAGAAGGTGGATGGAGAAAAGGAGTATGTGAGCCCGGATTGAATGCTAAAAAGTACGGGGCATGGTAGGATGTCACAACCCAGGGTAGTGAGCTCCTATCCGAGGTTGGGAAAGGAAGAATAAGGGGATGGATGGGCCTACTGTTGATAAGATGGGGATAAGAGAGAGAACAATTAGGCTGGTGAGGAGCAAGCTGGGGGGGGTCAGTACTTAAAATTAGGTCTAGGCGTGGCTATATACCAGTACTGGGTCTGAGTGGGTGAAGCAGTTACATACTTCTCTGATTGTACGGAAATAAAGCATCTTGAAAGCATTTATACCGATTAGAGTGCTTAATTTGAGGGGTTTTTGTAGATCGTCCCATAAGGTAGGTAGCACGAAGCTTATGGCTGCCCTGCCAGGATTTTGCTTTGGGTACTTTATAGTGTAATAGCTGAGTAACTTCTTAACGCGTATTTCAATTATTATACTCAGGGAAGACAGCAGGAGATATAGTAAGGCAGCTTATTAGAGATGGCTCTATAGGTCCAGAGAGCGGCGCTTGTGGCGCCTGAAATTTAGTGATGTCCATCCACCGTCGTACATATAGGGTGCAGTGATGTGTGTCGAAGGGGAGTCCTGCTATAAACCTCAGTGTCGATGGTAGAGTGTGTCCAGTTTAGCCATGTAAGAGTTGGGGCATTGGCTGTAGAGGAAGTCAGCGTAATCAACCAATGATAAAAATGGATTGGACCAGTTGTTTCTTGGCATCTCTGGTGAGAAATTGGCTGATTCTAAAAAACAGTCCAAGCCTTTGCCGAAGTCGTTTTAGCAAGTCCTCGATATGTTCAATGAAGGAGAGTCTTTGGTCTATCCAAACTCCCAGATACTTGAATTTTGTAACAAATTCTAATTTTTCACCTAGAACTGTGGTAATTTGGGGAACTGTCCCACTGGACACAGGGTTAGCTGTACAGATCCGCTATCTAGGTGCCCAAATACTGGTTGTGATGTTTCATGGGAGGAGGTGTGAACTATTTTCATGTGCCAAGAGACCCTTGCCAATCAATAACCAGAGGAGGCTAATAACCATGAATATTTGTGATTGATAACTGGTACTGACCAATCAGAGGGCACGATTTTCAGAAGAAATCTCAGGGACATTGGGCAGTTGATTCAGTCTGTTCTGGGCTCTGATCAAGTCAAGAGGGCACAGTGCTGTGTGGAGAAAGTCTAAGGCCTTTCATAGGGCTTATGTGGAGTATTTCTGAGGATTGAAGCAACAAAATGTTACTGTTTGAAGGAACTGTGCACCTTTGCTGAATGGACCAGGTATCTAGTGAACCTTTCTGATTTTGAGGAGAATAGTTTGCTGCAGAGAGCCTGCATCAGCAGGGCTCTCAGTAGGACTACATTTGGGAGTCCAGGACTTGCTTTAAAAAAAAGGGGGGGTCCTAGTCTACAAGTGGGAGTCCCTGATAAATTTCAGAGGTCCCCATTTAAATACATGTGAGCCACACTCTAAGCCTACATGAGCTTGTAATGTAAGATTCTGTACAGCACAGGGGAGCACTCCATTGGTTTCTATGGGACCATGTTTTAAACCATAATTTTTAATGTTTTAGAGGGTGAATTCAAACAAACAAGTGGCCATAATTTGTTCAATTCGCCATCTAAAACATTAAAAATTGTAGTTTAAAACAGTTCCATAGAAACCAATAGAGCACGTCCCCCACTCTCTACAGATTCTTACATTACAAGCCATGCTGGCGCAGGGGCGTGGCTCACTCTTTGGACTCCCGGGGCTTGCTGAATGAGCATTTCAGGGACTTTCTTAAAAAAAAAAAAAGAGCATTCTGATGCACAAAAGGTTTTTTTTGTTTATTCATTTATTTATTTGGAATTACAAACCTTTGAGTCAGGGACTCATTTCCAAAGGCTGCACATCAGATTACATACAAATCCACAGGCTTAGACATACAGGGTGAAGTAAGACATATTAGGCAGAGTACATGGGTATAGGCAAGAAACAGAAGGGTAATGGTGTAAGGATACAGTCTTAGCAGGTGGCAGTACAAAACAACACAGAAAAAATGGCATATTACAGACCTTAGTCATACAGCAGATATAATAATAGTGAGGTGGTCCTATACAGGATAGTGGCTACATTTGGTTCAAACACAAGTTCAAAATTAAGGCAATGCAACCTGGAGGAGGCTATTGTCATCCGGGGTCAAGATAAGGACCTGAGAGGGAGAAAAGGCCCAGAGTGTTAGGACAGTACCCATTGCGTGCACATTCAGCTGCGGGTGAACAGGAGGTGGCTCTTTACAGCTGCCTTAAATGAACCTATTTTTGAGAGTTGGGTGGGATTTTGAGAGTAGTCCTGTGTGCACTGCGAGTAGAGGCAGCGGGAGATGCCAGGTGAAGGGAGGAGGAAGAAACTCCTGGTGGGGAGAGGCCCAGAAGTATTTTTTTTTTTTGCCAGGAGGCAGGTCTGGTAGTGAGTCCTTCCATCAAGATTGAGTATGTTGGCTAGGGATGCAAAGGATGTGGGTACCCGCATCCCCGACAGCCCCGATCAGAGGGACTGAGAGAACCTCTTAAGCTGAGAAAGAGACTTTCTGGAATCTGTGTGTGAGCCAGAGCAAAAGCGGATGTTGTTTTGAATCTGAGAAACTGTAAAAGGAAAGAGGTGAACAGGTGTCCTATGCTTCAGGAACCTGTTGCTGTGGCTAAAAACCTAGTTGAGGAAAGGAACTGTTGATCTGCACTTTGGGAATTTATTGTCAAACGGAACTGGAAAGTGGAAAGGTTTGTGAAACTGTCTGGCTGCACACCGACACAGTTTTTCTATCTGAGAGAAAAATGGGACCAAGGAATTTTCCAGCTGCGTCTCACAGCCAGGTGGGAAACTTGCTAACCCCCCACTGAGAGGGGTCTGCTGGCTACAGAGGGCCACTGGTGCATGCTGGGGGGGCTAGAGCACCTGTGATCTGTGGGGGATCCAGGCTGTGGAGCCACTCCTAGGTCTGGGTCCTCTGTGGTTGGGTGGGCCTTGCAAGGGAGCTCTGCCACAGGCCTGCACAGGCTGAAGGGGATGAGCTGCAAGACCTCCAGTCAAGTCTAAGTCTATGCTTCATTCTCTACTGCCCCTTTGTTTCTGCCTTCTCTGAACTGAATCTGCAGAGACTTAACTGTAGGAAGCCCTCCACTCCAGGACTCTCTCAGTTCTTCAGAATCGTGAGTACCCGGTTCCTCCTTGGAGCAGCGCCCGTCATTATAGTGCCAGGATTAAAATTCACCAATTGCTTTATATGCAGAGGGCTGTGCTCATGCAACCCCCGTCAGGAGTTGTGTTCATGCCCCCAACTGAATATTCCAACCGGGGACCTTGGGGAGGAGGTGGTGAATTTGAATGTTTGGCACCCTAATGACAGGCGCACTTGGATGGGCATACCGATGGCCAGAAGGGGAGTCCCCAGAGTTTGCCCTGGAAATCAAGGGGAGTAAAGGTTTATTTGTCCACCTTTCAGTCTTCATTGCTTCTAGATCCCCAGTGCTGGCCAACCTGAGGCACCGAGCAGGCCTGTGAACCCAGCTAGAACAGAAAGACATTCACTGGTATCAGTGGGGGTGGGCACAGGGTGGTCTGGCCTATGGGCCTTGTTACTGTTAATTTCTCTTTGCTTTTTTTTTTGTTTGTTCTTGCCACAACTATTACTGTTTCTGGCACCCCTTCCCCTACGTAAAGCTGTGCTCTGTTGTTGCAATTGCTGTGTGAAGTGTGCTTTGTGGAAACAAACTGTCAAGTGTATGCCGTACATGGTATTGTGGAACTGTTTGGTATCTAGTGTGTGGGGTGGTTGGAAGGGGAGGTGGGTAGGCACAGCATCCCAAGGAGTTGTACCAGTCATACACCTGGCCCACTGCAATTTACTCTGGGTGGAGGCACCATGCTATTTCATTAATTTCTTTGGGATAGAACCCTCAAACACCACCGTAGCAGGACCCAGGCCCCTTAACCTGTGTGTGGGTCAACAGGCAGGGGTAGTATCCCACTGGCTCATGGCACCTGTGCTACATCTTTAGAAGCACCACTGGGATCTCTTGTTCAAAAGATGGCCAAACTGGAAAGACCACTGTCACTTCCCCAACCCCCAGTTCTACCCTTCCCAGGCCTAAAGTTAGGCCCAGATAGAAGGATAAGGGAAAGTTAGTGGAATGGAGTGGAGGTATGAAAATGGATCCCTAAAAATCCCTTTTACTCTTAGGGGTACCCCCTGAGATGGAAGAGGGGGCTATAGAAGGAAATGTGTCCACAATAACAAAACTGGACGAGGTAAAAGTGTGGGGAAAAAATGTTTAACTCTGTTTCAGGGACCTTGACCGTGCTGATGAAATGTAAAAATGCTATAGAAGCATCTTGGGTATCTGAGGCCTTTGTGCCAGAGGGGTTGTCTGAGGCCCGAGCCATTGTTACTATGTTCAGTACAGTTTCCCCAGGGAAGGGAGTGCTCCAGCCCTCACTGACCCACCCCTCAAAATATGAGGTCTTGGCCTGGGTATGGGCCTGCTCTGTTGAAATCATATAGAAAGCGGAGAATGTTTTGGGGGGTGAAGCCCACCCCCACAGGGAAGGAGGACTACGAGTCGTGGATAAACTATTGAATATCACTGCTACAGGATTGGCAGTGTAGTGAGGGAGGAAAAAGCAAAAGGCTAGCTAAGAATTTACGAGGCCCTGCCCGCGATGCTATCTGGTCCCCGCAGACCACTAACCCCGAGGCTAGTGTGGAGGATTATATACCTGCACTGGACCGTGCTTCCGGTAGCACTGAGACCTGTGGAGATTTGTGGTGGGGGCTCAGGGTGACTTGCCAGCAATGAGGGGAACTCCTATCAGAATATGTGCAGAGATTGGAGAAAGCCCTGCAAAAAGTGTATCACAAAGGAGGGATACGGGCCACAGATTTAAATAATACCAGGTTGGAACAGGTGTTGAGGGGTGCCAGGTACTCAGAACTACTATTGTTAAAATTGAGCCTGAAGGATAAGCTGGGTAATCTCCCTCCGTGTCATCCTCAGGGAAGTTAGGGAGGTGGAAGAAAGCTACGCTCAGTGAGGACCCCGTCCTGCAGTAGTAGCTGCAACCCAAGTTCAGGAAGTCACTTCCACCTCTGATGCCTCTGAGCTCAGTGTTGCTAAAGGAGTGTAGGGAAGATATTGGATAAAGTTAATGCTGGGTCTGTTAGGTCTACTGAAGTTCCCTCTAATAACCCATGCAGTCTGCTCCAGCCACCCTCCCAGTGATGAGCCTGGGGGTGCAGGCACAGGCGCCCCCTGTGGTTCCCCAGATTGAAACTTTCCTTCAGGAACTGTGTCATGCTGTCAGTGAGTTAAAGAACCAGGGGATGCCAAGAGCAGGGGACCCTGAACAAAGAGTGATTATGGCCCAAGCAATTGCTCCTGTCTCAGCTTCAGCCCCATTAGTGTACCCGGAGCCCCCAAGTCATTCACAGCCTTGACCACCCCCTGCAGACCATTACCCAACCAGATCCAGAAGGGGAGATAATTTCTGTTACAGGTGTGGGAAGGATGGACATTTCTGCTGAGAGTGCTGTTCGAAAGCAGATCCAGCTCGAGGGACTGTTTGTTTGGAAGAGAGCCTCAGCCACAGGGAAACTTCAAGAGGGCCCAGTAAGGGAGCGTACCAAGGCCCCGACAAGCCTAGCTCCACTGCTTATGTGAAGAAATGTTCTGCCAAAACTACCACTTCAGCACCCCTCAATATGGACCACTGGTGGGGCCATCCACAGAGACCACCGTCACCATAAACGGAGTGTTCACCAGTGCCATTTTAGATACGGGCTCCCAGGTAACAATCATCTTCAAGTCCTGGTATGATAAACATCTGTCCCACTTAGAATTGCAACCATTGGAGGGGTTACATGAGTGGGGACTTACTGAAAAATCCTACCCCTATTTGGGTTATGTTAAGGTTTGGATGGCTTTCCTGACCAAGGTGGCTGGAGTGGGAGATTGGGTTGAGACCCTGGCTTTAATCTGCCCAGAGAGTGATATATGATGGGGTGCCTGTGCTGGTGGGTACCAACGCCCAAATGTTTGGATGGTTGGCCCAGCTTTGCCAGGCCCAGGAGGTTGAACAACAGGGGAAGGAGTTGCCAATCCACCCAGCAACAAAAGAAGCATACAAGAAGCAGGAACAGCCCCCGGCAGAAGAACCGGATGAATCAATGAGTGTAGTCTGGAGGCGGGATGCAGAAGAAATAGTGCTGTCACTCAATGCGGAGTGTACTAGTGGTGTGGTACGGCTGAAGGAGGTGAGAAACCAGATCTTAATGTTGAATGCCCAGAGGAACATGGGTTGCTAGCTGGCCTGCTCATAAAGCCCAGTGTCTTACAGGCACATGCTTATGTCAGAAGAGTCATGGTGCACATAAAGAACGTGATGGACAAGGAAGTGGTCATCAGGAAGGGCCATACTTTAGCTCAAGTGTACTGTGCCATCATGTACAGCCAGCTGCTCCTGGAGGAGGTGTCCCACCTGGTATTGATCCTAGCCTGTTCAACCCGAGTGATTTCCCCATCCCCAAGGGGTGGAAGGTCTGAGTTCAACAAAAGTTGTCAACCAGAACAAAGGTGTTTTCCCTACATGAATGGAATGTCAGGTGTGTGACAGGGGAGCAACATCACATAAGGTTTACAGATGAGCACCCCTTTAGAGAGAAGTCAAGACAGCTCACCCCAGCTAATACAGATGATGTGAGCCGGCATCTTCAAGACACGATGGCTGTGGGCATAATCCAAGAGTCTAGAAGCCCACATGTCTCGCCCATAGTGGTAGTAAGGAAGAAAAGTGAGGCAATTAGGATGTGCTTGGATTACTGCACACTGAATAAACAAACAGTTCCTGACCAGTATACAATGCCGTGGATTCAGGACACCTTGGATTGCTTGGACAGCAGCCAGTGGTTCTCAGTACTGGACTTCAGAAGTGGATATTATCAGATTCTCATGGCTCCCAGGACCAGGAGAAGACCACTTTTATCTGTCCCCTGAGGTTGTATGAGTGTCTGAGGATGCCCCAGGGCATTTTGGGTGCTCCTGCTACTTTCCAGCACCTAATGGAGAAGGCTGTTGGGGTCATGAATCTGCTGGAGAGCTTGGTTCCCAGATAATATAATAGTCTTTGAGAGGACACTAGAAGAATATGAAGCAGGGCTGTTAAAAGTATTGGACCGTATGGAAGAATTTGGCTTAAAACTCTCCATCGATAAGTGCCAATTCTTGCAGGTTTCTCCCATTCACTCCTGAGGAGCTCTTTGAGAGTTCCATCACTTGTGTTCTGTATACTCTTAACACTGCATCCTAGGCCTTTCTAAGCAAAATTAAGCCATAATCAGCATGCCACAAACAAATGCGAATACCTCATGAACCGTAAGTCCTACATGCAAAGTACAACTAGCAAAAGTGTTCAGCACAAAATTGCCTTTCCAACAGTGCTATGCAATTAATTATAAGCAATTTTTTCTATATTACTTGAAACAGCAAAAAAGTGTTTTTTTGCAATAAAAAAGGCAACGTAAACTATTTTTGGTTGGAAAACGTGTAACATATCAACACCAAATTAAGCATCTACACATTAGATTCAGGTACAAAAGTAATTTTGTACTAAAAAGCAATTTTTTAAATATAAAACGATTTTTTTTTCGGTTTTATTCAAGGTGCTTTGGTGGGGCTTGAGGGACAAATGTCAGCCATACACACTATATCATAAATAAATGCAAATAACTCCTAAAGTATACATGATACACACAAAGCATCAGTGGCAAAGTTGTTCGGCACAAAATTACCATTCTATCGGTGCTATGCAATCAATTCTAAGCAATTTGGTTTGTTGTTTAATATTAAGGTTAAAAACTGCTGACTTCCTCAAATGTTTCCAGTCCTGAGTGAAAGTCAGCCGAGTACGTCTATAATTGTTATTGGCCTGAGTGGCTCTGCTTTCAAATGCCACCTACAGGCATATCCAGGCCTGAATGAGGTGAGTATATCAGGCACACAGTGTCAGCAAAGGGCATTCAGACGGACACCAGCAAGGTTGAGGTGCTTACCACCCGGCCAAAACCTAAGAATTTGAAGGAACTGCAGCGGCTGTTAGGGTTCTGTGGGTACTGCAAGAGGTTTGTAAAGGATTACACCCGGGTGGTCAGACCTCTCCTGAATTTGCTACAGGGCTACCCTCCCCCCAGTCAACAAAAGTAAAAAATCCAAACAGCCTGGGAACTTCAATGAGGCAATGCAATACTTCAGACCTTCTGGGCTATTCGGCCCCAGGTGGACTGAGGAATGTGATTGGGCTTTTGAAGACATCATTTACTGCTTAACCCATGCCCCTGTCTTGGCTTATGGAGACCCACAGAAGCCCTATGTTTTACACAGCGATGCTAGTTTGCGTCCAGTGCCCTACACAAGTCAGAGTTTGAACCCTGCAGAACGCAAATACCCAGTGCACAAGCTTGAATTCCTTGCACTGAAATGGGCCATTGTGGACCAGTTCCATGATTACCTGTACAGGGTGAAAATTACTGTAAATGTAATGCCCCAATGTTAGGGTTCCCCCACCGTTCCCAGTTAGTCCCCAGTCTCCCCAGATCCTATGTGCCCAGGTGCCCCTGTAAAAAGTTAAATTGCCGCCTGCAGTTTTAAATAGTTTTTTATGTTCCTCTGCTTCCCCTGCAGCCTGCCCAGCCCTAGCATGAGGTAGTGTCATCCTCACACTGGGCAGCTGCCTGTCTCCCTGGGCACTAGGGACTCAGCGTCCCAAACGCCAAGGAGGGCTTCTGGTGACCAGTACTGGACATTTTTGTATTCGGGGTTGGCCAACAGCTGAGATGGTCAGGAGAGTGCTCTTAGGTGCCCCGACAAAATACAAGAAGGTTTTGTGGCTAAAGCCAGGGAGAGAGAGGACGCAGGGAGGCAAGTGTTAAAAGGTTGTGTACCTGCAGTCCTCTTTTTGTCCCTGCAGTTGTCCAGCATTGTTCCGGCGGTCCTCTGGTGTTCCAGTGGGTTCCCCGTTCTTGGCGGCTGTAGGCCGCATCATGGGCTTGTATTGCCCTGTTCTGTTTAATTTTATTAAAAAAACAAAGTATATTCTGTCCCTTGTCAGTGGCGCCCACGAGCAGGGCCACATCCACAAAGAGGAGCATCGGGCAGAGCAACAAGGCCCCATAGGTGACTCCCTTACCACCTGCCTGCTTCAGTGTCAGCCACAGCAGCAGCATGTCCCTCCTCCACCTCCTTCTTTCTCCAGCAACTTCTCCCCGAGTCAGGGTGATGAGTCAGCGGCAGCACCATCTGGAAGATGCTGACCACCAGAACTTTAAATTTAATAAAATAAAAAGTTTATTCTGCACCAAAGGAAGCTCAAAGGGACAGCCATGATTGGGTTAGGAAAGGCCACTTAGGGAAGGTCCACCCGAGGGCAGGATTATTAAAATTATTTAAATCAGCTCCAGAAAGAGGAGCAATAGAGAGGGGCGGGGACATATTTAAATTGAGCTCCTGCAAGGTAGAGCTAGGGCAGGATGGCCCAGAACAGATTAAATGTATTTAAATAAATACAGCAAATGAGGAAGCTGCAGTCAGGGGCAGGGCAAAGCCCCAGCACTACAGGCCAGCTAGCCAGATGGGCTACCAGACAGGGCTAGTTAGCCCAAAAACTTGTGTCTATTTAATTTATTAAATAAGAGGGCCAGTCAGGCCAAGGAGGGCCTCAGTTCAAGTGGTAGTCACATTAGCCAGGTGGGCCAGCGGGTTAGGGGCCAGGTAGCCCACTGTGGTTTTCTCAGTGTTTTCCTCATTCTGTGCAGTTTATCCAGCTCTGGGTGGGCCAGTTAGGGGACGCCAGCCCCAGATAAGAAATAGTGCCCCAAAGAAGAGTAAAATAGCCAGTAGCCAAGTGGCTACCAGTGCACAAGCCAAGTAAATATTTAAAGAGTGCTATCCTGTGGTTTAGAAGTGCACTTTGTTCTTAGCAGTAGCCAGCAGCAAGGGAAGGGGAATAGGCAGGCAGTTAGCCACCCCAGAAGCTTAGTAGCCACCATCTGTGCCCAAGGGTTAGTAACCCCTGTGACTTCCCCGTAGCCCCTAGTTTGCGGAGGGACAGCCAGGAAGGGGACCCTTAGCGCTTTAGCTAGTCAGATTACCCTCAGCCTTAGGGTAGTTCTCCCATTAGGTGCCTTCAGAGTTAATTACCTATGGGGAGGGGGGGTTATATCCCAGGGTGGGTCCCCGCATAGCTAGCCTCTAGCATTTGGCAGGTTTCCTCAGTGCATTTCCCTTCTAAAGTCCCTGCCTATGAAAATATTTCTGTGGAACACTGTAACTGTTGAAGAAGGCAAAGCATTTTATAGACTTTGAGACTGTATTTACAGAGACAGTGCCTGAATTTTACAGTATAACCAAGGCCCCTACTTTTCTGCGGCACAGTGGGACCAAGTTCTGCGACAAGACTACCATTTGCTGCAGAACTTCTGCGGTGGTGGTTTGTAATTTCTGTGGAAGTTCTGCGGCACTAACAAACTACCACATCACAGTGTCAGCTTGTCATCCTGACTTCACTTTCATGGCAATTGTTATAGCAATCAGGATGGTGGAAAGCACAGTAACACTAGTTCAAAAATTAACAGACTTATAGAAATAATTTTATGCCTAAAAAATCAAAACAAATATCTCTCCCTTACGGTCCTAGCCTATTGCATAAATTACATATGCAGAGGGGACCTTATGTAATAAGTAATGTATTTCTATATGCTGAATGCTATCTATCCCACTGTCTATCACTTATTTTGTATGTGCTTTCTACACCACTCATGAGGTTCCCACTTTGTATCACTTATATATTTATATGCAGTCTGTAACATGCATGCAAATGTGTGCGTGTGTGTAGTGAGACAGAGATACTGTATGTGTGTGTATATAGATAGGTGTATATATATGTGTATATATACATACACATACACACACACACACACACACACATATATATATATATATATATATATATATTGTTTTGTTTCCATGAAACTGCAACCTCATTCATACCGGTCCCATTGGAAATGGAATAAACGGAATAAAGGAGTTATTGCAACACTCATTTTTCATGTCAACCTGCTTCCCCGACACACTACGTAACACCATCAGGCCATGACATGCATGTGAACTGATTGTGAGATAGAGCTCTCCAGCCCATCACAATGTGTCCATCATGCAGCAGAACACTGTACCATACCTTCCTAGACTCAGAGCAGTGATGTGTTCCACCAATCCTTGTGCTGCCCAGCCAGCTCCCAGAGCTAATCTCTGAACCTGAGTTGCCAGCATGGAAACACAGCATGCTACCCTCTGGCCCGACAGCTGTCCCTGCACACAACATTTCTCCATAACCTTTAGGTGATTCTATCAACCAATGACAATATGTAATCAATAACCCTGGCAAAAATGCACACAGTGCAATTATTTAACAGGTCTATTCTTTCAACAGGTCTACATTTTATTATATTCCACTTTTCTGGACATAATTACTTTATTTTTCTAAAAAAATGACAGTTAGATTCATTTTACCAGTTATATCAGATGGCATCTCTATACCTTAAAGGCACAAATAAGTTTGTACAACGTGAGGTATGGACTTGACAGGTCTGTGCTATTGACAAAAGTTTTGTTTAAGTTGGCTCTAGTGCAATTAATATAAGACTGAAAATTGTATTAGGCTGTAGTCTAGGTTGAGCAAATATCACCATGCCTGACGTGCTGTGCCATCGTCTCTGACAGTGGGAGCTGTGGTAGATAAGTGACTGTTCATTTCTGTTGCAGAATGCAGCCATTTCATTAGCAAATGAATGATGTTATAGCAATGATAACATCACATTCTGAGCATATGGGGCGTTTTGGATATAAAAAGAGGGAAAGGGAACCAGATTCTATGGATAAACAGAAATATTAATAAAAAATCACCAAGAAGAGTGAATTCTGCAGCACCGCAGAAGTTCAGCGGTAGATTGCAAGTTCCGTGCAAAATTCTGCGGCTGTAGAATTCTAGTGGCCTTGAGTATAACTGCCTTATCCTGCTTAAGCTGTCTTTACCTGAAGAAACTGTTGGATTAATTCTGCATTGGCTTTGCTTATATCAAAGTGCCCTTTCTGCTCGTATTTGTCGGATTGTTCCTAGAGACTACTGGATTAACCCTGCACTTGCTTTCCCTTTCAAGAACTGCCTTGCTTGTCACTGAACTGCCAGCTCGTCTAAGAATTATTTAGCCTAATGCTAAATTTCTTCACCTGATTATCGTTCAATTTTTAGACTGTTGATGGTAGTGACAAACTAGAGACTGATACCATCATCCTTCTCCGACAAGTTGGCTCCAGTCGCCAGCATAGGTATAGCACAGATAGCTCCTTGTCACCAGTTTCACGTCCAGAGCTACAGGCCATTCCCCTCCCTATCCCGGTTCACAGGTAGGGATCCATCATAAAAAGAGAGGTGGAGCTTTGGATACAAAAATCCAGAAGCCTTCAGTCAGTTGTCTGCATCCTGTCTCGTTTCCCTGGGGTCCAGCTGTCTGCATCCTGAGTGTCCCTCGAGTCCAGTTTCAGCCTAGGAGTCTTCAATCAGTTGTCTACATCCTGTCTCATTTCTCTGGGGTCTTCCATTGACCAGGAGGTCCTACATCTGCCTTGCATTGTATGCTTTAGTTTCTCCACAGTTCAGTTCCCCTGGAGCCCTGTTCAGCCAGGAGGCTTACCATTGCCTGGGTTCTTGTTTGCTCTAGTTCTTCGCCCTTCAGTTCTTCCAATTCAACCAAAGCCGGCCAACAAAGTGTACTGGTGGCCACCACTCTCGACCTGTGAAGGACTCTATGCTCTTTTGGTCTCTGCTTGACATGCCGTACTAATGATATGAATAGAGTATAAGGGGTATGATAGAGTTTAGAGTAATAAGACAGTCTTGGAGTATAGGAACGGAGTATAAGAATTGCTATAGAGGTATAACGTACCAAATTACAGTATATCTGGTTGTACACTGCTTATTCTTTTCAGTACTTTGCACTCAGTAAACCTGCTTTCATTCACTGAGTTTGTCTCCTGCCTCTCCTTACTCGAGCACTGTTACACCATCAGCGAGATTAGACCTTAGTGTGCTTTACATAAAGACTGATAACAACCCCCTAACATATGTACAGATTACAGCCTAGTTGGACGCAGCTGGTCATAGGTGGCTGTCAGCCCTTTCCACATTTAATGCAAAGAAGTGCAAAATCATGCACATAGGGAAGAGAAACCCTGAAGCCACCTATAGGCTGCGAGGGGAGTTGCTAGCAGTCACAAAGGAAGAAAGAGACTTGGGCATCATCATCACGATGACCTAAAATCATCCAAGCAGACCTCTAAAGCAGTAGGTAAGGCTAGGGGGTGTTAGGGTGTATTAGTAGGGTATCACAAGTCGTGAAGAGGGAGGTAATAATCCCTCTGTACAAGACACTGGTTAGGCCCCATCTGGAGTACTGCGGCAGTATTGGAGGCCACACCTTCACAAGGACATTAACCAAATTGAGGCAGTCCAGAGAAGGGCAACAAAATGGTGCAGGGACTGCATCAGAAGACATATGAGGACAGATTAACGGAGCTCAATATGTACCCTTGAGCAAAGGAGGAGAGAGGTGATATGATCGAGGCATTCAAACACCTTAAGGGCATAAACAAGGTGAAAGAGTCTAACATGTTTAAATATAAGAAAAATAGCAGGACGAGGACACAGCATGAGATTAGAGGAGGCCGATTAAGGGGAATGTGAGGAAATTCTTTACAGAAAGGGTGGTGGATGATGAATGGCTTACCACAAGAAGTGGTGGCTATGAATACAGTGCAGGGCTTCAAACAGGCATGGGATAGGCATAAGGGAGCAATACAAATGACTATGAATAGATAGGCCACTGACAGAGCAAAGGGCGATGGCACATTTATAAGGTAGAAAAAGAAATGGGCAGACTGGATGGGCCTTGCGGTCCTTATCTGCCGTCAACTTCTATGTTTCTATGTTTCATATGGCTATTGCATCGCATATCACCCCAGGTTAAACCACATAGACTCTGATGCCTTGTCCCATCGCCCCCGGGCTCATCAAGAAGAGCACTCCAGCTGGGTGAAGATACCTGAGCAGGTTGTAAAGGCGCTGTGTGAAAGGTTTGACATCGAAGAGTCCCCATCTGCTGAAGATGTCCCACATCTGGTGGACAGTTTAGGAGACTCTGGAAGCTGCTCCCCGTAGTGTATTGCCACCTAACTGCTTAGGACAGGAGGTCCTTACCACAGCTAACTACTCAAGATCTGATAAAGGAGCAGCGGTCTAGCACGGCCACTGGAGAAACTGTGCAATTGTGCAGAAAGTTTTACAGGAAAGGGGTGATCCGGCACAAGTAACCACCAGAGACCCCGGTGCTCGACTGATGCTGCGAGAATGGTCAAAGCTAAACATAAGCAACTGTTTGCTGTACAGAGAGGTGCAAGATCAGCAGGAGGAACCCAGAGTACAATTGGTGTTGCCAAATCGATTCCATCAAACTGTATTGAAGGCTCTCCACGACGACACGGGCCACTTGGGCAGTGAATGCACACCAGACTTGGTTCGTAGTAGACTTTAGTGACCAAAAATGGGACAGGATGTGGATCAATACTGCAAGACCTGCCATCGGTGCAGTCAGAGAAAAGCTCTTCCCCAAAGGGCTACCCAACTAGTCAACATTGTCACAAATGCTCCTATGGAGCTGGTGTGTATCGACTTCCTTACCTTGGAATCGGACTCCAGAAATATCTCAAACATACTATTGGTCATAGATCATTTTACTGCCCCACCAAAGATCAGAAGGCATCTACTGTGGCCAAGGTGCTGGTTGAGAAGTTCTTAGTGCATCATGGGGTGCCACAGAGGATTCACTCAGATCAAGGCCATGCTTTTGAAAGTAGGCCGATAAAAGAACTATTGTTTCTGTAGAGAGACAGAAAATCCTGAACAACACGTTACCATCCCCAAGGTAACCCCCCAGCCTGAAAGATTCAACCGAACCCTGTTAGACATGCTGGGCACATTGGACCCCAGAGACAAGCACACCTGAAGTCAACAAGTTAGCACCCTGGTTCATGTCTACAACTGTACAAGGAATGATGCCACCAGGTTCTCTCCATACAGACTCATGTTTGGGAGGGAGGCCCGCCTGCCAGTTGACCTGTGCTTCTGGGTGTCAACAGATGGCATTACAGAGGGTGACTACTTACAGTATGTGAGCAAGTTAAAACAACAACTAAATGATGCCTATCGTTTAGCCTCTAAGATGGCCAACAACAGGAACCAAGCTAACAAAAAGAGGTATGATAAAAAGGTTTGGGCACAAGACTTGATGCCAGATGACTGGGCCCTACTGAGGAGTTTGGGAATTCATGGAAAGCATTAGATCACTGATCGCTGAGGAAGCACACCATATGTAGCACTGGAGAAGCTGGAGGGGTTGCCAGTACATAAGATTTGACCCGAAGGTGAAACTCAAGGATACGAGGTGTTCTATAGGAATCATCTACTGCCCACTGACGACAAGGTGGTCGGATCAGCCTCTGATACAGTAGAGCCTCCCATACCTCCAGCCTCTCAAGCTGCTGCATGCAGATGACAGAGGGATGAAAATGGTGACCCCCCCGGGGCTGGTCCTGCTCCCACAGAAGAAGTGCCTGAGGCTGACAAGTCGGGCGATGAGTCAGAAAGAGAATTTGATGGTTCACCTGTCTGTTTCTATCCCACTCCTGAACTGGCTAGATTGTTTCAGGGAACACTCCTGACATTTGAAACTGTATCAGTGGACGAAGGGCCTGTTACAAGAAAGACTGAGGAAGGGGGATGATGATGAATCTGGGGAAATGGACTCAGCTGTGCCTGTGGAACAAGGTGCTGAATGGGAAGCTGCTCTCACTACACTCCTTGAAGGGACCACCCTGAACTTCAACACTAGTCCAGCTGAGCCTTTTGAGTGGTTCCAGAGCAGCTCTCCCAAGTCAATGCCTTTTGGAGAGCCTACTTCAAACTTGAATACTGGTCCAACTGAGCTCTCTGAGTGGACACAAGATGGCACCACTGGTCAGAGTGGTGGAGGGGATTTGGTGATGGAACACCCAACAGCTGAGGAAGTGGAGACAGGCACAGGGGCAAGAGACATTGGTCCCATCTCTGAACAGGAGGTGGCCACCATGACTAAAGAGCAAGAACTCCCAAGAAGGTCGGGGAGGACTATGAAACCCTTACTCAAGTTGATTTATGATACCTTGGGGGTACATACTGACCTGCCCCTATTTGTAGTGCATAAAGGTATCTATGTCACCCCCAGGTTATTACTTGTGTCCTGCTAGTGCTAAAACCCTCAGGCCCAGAGGGAAGGTGGAAAAGCGCAAAAGGGGGAAGTGAACGTGCACCCAAGGGAAACAGATGGCAAAAAGTGTATTTTCGATATGAGTTCAAAATACATGGGTTCTGAACAACTAAAGGTGGGGAAAGTATGGGTGACACACCATGGCATGGTGTCTGGCCACTATCAAAGGGTAAAAATGTTTGACTTTACAAACTGTACACAGAGGGTGGGATATTCAGAGCGGATGCGCCATGCGCAACAGGGATCTGCCAGCGCAAGTGCGGAAATGTGCCATGGTGCAATATTCAGAGAGAGCAGCAGCACAGCACAACAAGCAATGCGCCATAACACAACAGTAATGAATGCATGTGCAACTGCAGGGGCCGAAACCAGGAATAACATGCGCAGTGTAATATTCATTAGCATGCGACAGACGCAGTAGCAGAGCAAGCAGAAGTTGCGCGACAGCGGAAATGAGCCAAAATAAAAGGGAGCAAGAGAGGGGAGGGAGGAAGAATGCACCACAGGGGAGCCATAGGTAGGAGCGTGGAGACAGACTGGCAGGGAGGCAAGACAGGAAGCAGGGGGCAGGTGTGGCCAGGTGTTGGACAGGGCCCACTGGAGGTGTGCCTGAGTGACAGCAGGAGTTGGTGTGCCCGTGCCAGTGTGTGCGAGAGGGCCTGTGAGTGCCACAGTGGACGGAGGGCAGTGGCAAGAGGCAGGGCAGCCAAAGGTGAACAGCCGGAGGTGAACCCGCTGCAGGGGCAGCACCAGCAACACACAGCAGGGGGGAACAGGAGGACAGCCACCCGGGGGAAACACCAGCCAGGGACATGGCCAGTACCACCTTCCAGATGGAGGCAGTAATGAGGGGTGTGAGAAGGCAGGCAGCAGGGAGGCGTGGCCGTGGGAGGGCCGGTCAGCGGTATGCCCAGAACAGGCAATACTGAGCCTGCACCACCTTCGAACAGTACAGTGACACTGAGATTGTGGGCTGATACCACCTGAACTGGGCGATTCTGAGGCAGCTCTGTGAGCTGTGCAGTGATAAGATGCAGGCACCCACACGATGGAGCCATGCGCTGTCAGTGGAGACGAAAGTCACAGCCGTCATGTGCCTGCTTGCCACGGGCACCTTCCGGAGACTAACAGGGGACACGACTGGCATAACCCAGTCAGCCTCGTCACGCCTACTCATAAGTTCCTCAGCACACTGCTGCTACATGCTGCGGAGTACATCCGTTTCCCCAGCACACAGGTGGAGTGCACAGCACACATATGGGAGTTCCACAGGGTAGCAAGGTTGCCTGGCGTGCTCGGGGCCATAGACTGCACCCATGTAGGCATCCGCATGCCACCTGGCCCTGAGGGGGTGGTGGACATCAACCGCAAGGGCTACCCGAGTGTCAACTGCCAGGTGGTGTGCGATGCCAGGGGATGCATAATCAATGTCTGTGCCACGCACCCTGGGGGAGCACACAATGCCATCATCTGGCACCAGTCTGCACTGTGCCACAGGTTTGAGAGTGGGGACATCCCCACTGACCATCTGGCAGGTGAGTATGCATAGCACGCTGGACGCACGTGCAGACGCTAGAGCACTGTCAGGGGTGCCATGGGTCTGGCCATGATGGCCCATGGCATAGTGACGCAGATCACCATGCTAATGACTCCCCCCTACACACAGGTGACAGTGGTTACCCGCTACAACCCTGGCTGCTCACACCATACGGGCGCCCTTGACCCCAGCACAGCAACAGTACAGTGAGGCACACGCCACAACACGGAATGTCGTCGAGTGGGTGTTCGGGCAGCTGAAGGCATGGTTCCATTGCCTGCACACGTCAGGTGGTGCCCTACAGTACAGCTCCTCAAAGGCCTGTGGGCTATTCCTGGCCTGCTGTATCCTGCACAACATGGCCACCAACTGTGGGATAACCATTGAGGTCAAGGAGGGGGACAGCGGTAGGGACTATGAGGACACCGGTCCAGGTGGTATAGGACAGCCACCCCATGGGCGACGGGACCCCTGACTGGTCCGGATTGCACAACAGCACTGGGACACCATTGCAGAGAAGCACTTTGGACAACACAGGTAGGCAACGGGGCCATGTGCAACCACCAAGGGCAAGGGCACAGCCTACAGACAGGCAGGGGTGGACACCAGGGACGGACAGTGTAAAGGGAATGGGAATGGGCGGAGGACCACACACAGTGGCAGGGATGGGCAGGGCTGAACACGTCACGCATGCACACACACCACAACACATGCCCTAAGGGCAACCGGCACACCCACCCCAACAGGTACCCCCACACCCTCACAGGACCACACACAACCATGCCCAGTGGCTGGCACTGTGTGTGCCTCAGACACTGAGCACCATTGCACAGTGGCAGATAGCGCTATGTAGGCATCATCATGCACATGCCACAGTGGCCAGCAGCCGGGAGGGTGTGCACAGGGACCATGTGTGTGCAGGGCTGGAAACCTCACCCTTGCATTGCACAATGAACACCACAGTGCACACAGGGCAGTGGCAGACAGTGGCCATGGTGGGAGACAGGTCAGTCATACGGCACAGTACCACAGCCACTATGGAAATATTGGCGGCCCCACCAAGACCTGCCAGCCATGCCAGGCTGACCAGTGGCCTCATGGGGTGGCACCGATGGACCCCCAGGGGTGATGCTGCGTGAACGCGACCGTGTCCGTGCAGGGGTCTGCAGGCCACCAAACATGCCCGCACCAGGCATGCTTGGTATGCCCACAGCCGAACCCAGTGTCGACATAGCAGGGGTTGTCCGACGCCGGGAATGGGGGGTGGACATAGCACCATGTGGGGTCTGTGGCGGCTGGACACCAAACTGGGTGGCCAGTGTAGCCATGACAGTCGCCATTGCAGTGGTCTGCCTGTCAATGGCAGAGGTCACATCCGCCTGCTGCTGGGCCAACTCTGCCAGGAGCAAGCCGTGGTCCCTGCTGTGCCACTCCTCTGCCTGGCACAGAACTGCACTGAGTGCATCCACTGCCATCACAAGCCACAGTTGCTGATCTACTGAGGCCTGGAGAAGATGGCTGTGGTCGTCCAAGGGGTCATCTGCATGTCCAGCATGCTGTCTCCCGTGGTGTTTCTGGCCCTGCTACCCAGCACCCCTTGACAATGGGCGCTGCACAGCACTGCCACTCTGGGGTACATCCACACGTGGTGCACTGCCACCGCCCCCCGTCAACACTGGCCAACTGCTGGCACTGCCCCTCCGGCTGCTGATCGCCAGGGGACACCGGTGCGGCCGCAGCAGCCACAACAGCCCCATCGCCCAGGACACACACCAGTGCTGCCCCACTGGAGCATGCAGACACAGGCTGGGAATGGGATATTGTGCAGGCAGCCACAACAGCATCACCCACAGAACCACCCGGGCGGTTGCCTTCTGTGGGACTATCCTGTGTCCCACATGCATCACTGTCCGGGACGTGTGTCCTGTCATCATCTGTGATGAATCCGGCCCCGATCCGTGTCCCAGCACACTGAACACTGAGGGCGGTGTCACACTGGGACACAGGCAGGGCCAGGTCCGCACCCGGACCACCGACATCAGTCCGGACAGAGGTGCAGGTATGCGGTTGGATGGTCCTTCGGACATCTGTCGAGGTGGATGGGTGTTCCTCTGTGTCCAGGGCCACCCCTTCGGTGGACACACCCACCACTGCTGCCCCATGTAGATGCTCAGGAGTTGTAAAGGAACACAGTACCGTTAGTGGCTCCGCCTGGCCCTGTACCATGCCCTCCTACCACCCACACACTGAAGCGCCGGACCTACCATATAATGATGGGCTGCCACCCATCTGGAAGCCACCACCAGGAACGCCCTCGACAGCACTACACCGCATGCTGCTGGCCACCCACTCCTCCCGTAGTGTCAGGCGGGGTAAGTCCTGCAGGCCCCCACTGGTGGCAGCACGTGCTGCCCTGATGGCAGCCACCTTGTCCTTTATCTGCCTCCTGTCTGTGCCAACCTTCTTTTTTCACTCCTGCACGGACCACTGGTGACTGCCCTGCTGGTTTATGGCACGTGCAACCTCACCCCATGCCACAGCAGAGGCCTGTGGTGTTCCCCACTGTCCTCTAAGCAGCGGTTCCCTGTCGAGGTATGCCTCGAGCAGTGCATCAAATTCAGCCCTGGTAAAGTCGGGCCTCTTCCTTTGCACCCTTCCCTGCTCCTCCTCTTCCTCTCGCTCGGTCATGCTCATGCCTGGGGGATAGATAGGTGTTAGCTTGGACTGTGCAGTCCCATACAGGGTTTTAAATAATTGATTAGCAGTTTTTTTCTTGGGAGAATACTAACTGAATAGAAAGCATTTATATAGGTTTCCTAGAAGTATTATGTTTGTTAAACACAGTGAGGCAAGTGCTATGCATTTTCACAATGTTTTAGAACTTTTATGAGCAAAACGCTAATCAATTTTTAGAGTTAAATAAATCCCTGCCATACAGCCCTCCCAGACCACTGTCCCCACATCCCAACAGCATGCAACCTACCTCACAGGACTGCAATACTGATACATGGCCTTTGCAGCCTCAGGTCATGTATTTATAGTGCAATGCATGCAAATGAGAGCAGGCGCATCTGTAATTAGATGCTAATGCAGTAGATGCGCTGTGGAATGGCTCATGAGCTGATTTGCATGTCCTGGCTGAATATCGTGCTACTGCACCTTGCGCAATGGTGTTGAGCGTGCTCAGGCTATGGTGCACCACTGTGACGTGCGCACGGCACTGCACCAAGCATGCCCGGGGTACTGACGCCGATGCTAGCGGCGCTGTAGATGTGCTGTGCCTGGGAGGCAGTACAGGGCATGGTCAGCACTGTGCCTGTGGTGCAAGTGTGCTGTATGCTCAAGGGGTGCTCGTGCCATGGTGTGCCCTGGGCGCCATGGCGCCGCAGCGTGCTAGGCCACTGCAAGGCATCACAGCATGCACCCTACTGCGCTACCGCAGGGCATCCCAACATGATGGCACTGCGTATGACAGACCCTCGACCCTGTGACTGACCTTGCTCCTAGGTGCCATGCGATGCATGGCTGCACCCCTATTGCACATCCGTGACAGTGCGATAGTGACTGGCAGCGCAGTACCGCGCTGCCTCCGCACGTGGGGCACATGTGCAGCAGGGCACCATTTTGTTGCCGACTGATACTGCACCATGCCGCGCACCAGAGCACCTATTTGGACGGCAGTTGAGCTGGCAAACCTGGTGGCCCTGGTACAGCACCATGCTGGTGCCCTCTTTGGGCAGGTACCCCTCCTGCAGCCACAGACTGCAGTGTGGCAGGAGGCTGCAGAGGGCCTGGAGGAGGTCACAGGGCGCAGCAGATCAGCGGAGCAGTGTCTCCAGCGATATGCTGACTTCCAGTGGTGGGGCGACTGCAGGCATGTGCCCGGCAGGGCGCCGTGCCACAGCCAGGTAGGTGCTCCATCACATCACTGTAATATCTGTCTGTCCAGGTATCGCGGTGGCTATCAGGCCATGCCACGGGGGGTGCCTACCTGTGTTGCCGGTGCTGGGGGTGCCTCGTGTACACCCTGCGCCACCGCGTCATGGCTGGGCTGTGCGAGCACACACACAGCAAGGGGGGGCTATGTTACTGACCTGTGCTGATGTTTCCCTCTCCAAGTTTGCACCTAGGCCCGGAGGATCGCTGTAGGGCCTGGTTGGGCTGTGAGTAGGGACAGCAGGCCGGAGCGGGTGGTGTGACCTTGCCGCCGGAGCTTGGTGGTGGTGCCATGGGTCAGCAGCACCCTGCTGACCAGGATGCAGGTGACTGCCATGTTTCCCCTTATATCTGTGCAAGGTGGGTTGCAGGGTTGGAGACGGGGCATGGCCTTCCGCACATGGCCCCACTGCCGTGCATGCCACACTGTGCACTCCGCACTGTCCTGTGGCACTGCAGGTGTGGGTGGGTGTCACAGGTGGGCTGTGCATGCACTGGGCACCTGGCTGTTCCACTGCCATCATACTGCATAGCCATAACACTGTACAGCCACGTTGGTGCTGTGCAGTACATGGGCGGTGGGGGTGTGCAGCGTTTTGCATGGCTATGGGTGCCTGGGTAGGCGAGTCTTGTGGGCACGCCCACTGTGGGTGGTCACATGCCATCACAGGGGCGAGGCCCACAGCTGTATGCCATGCACATTTGGTGGGCTGCGGGGGTCTGGCCAGTCACATGTACGGACTCTGCTCCCTTGTACAAGGTGGACAACGCTGGACAACCTTGGAACGTCACATCCAAGAACTCCTCCAGGTGACCCCAGCAACTTTGGAGCTGCTTCAGAGAATGGAGTGCAGCAACCGGTGGTAGCACAGGCGGTGCCACAGAGACCGCAGGGAAGAGAGGGGCTGCCAGTAGGGCCTGCGGCACCTGTGCTGTTCCTTCCCCTCCCTGAACTGTCCCTCACATCCCTTTGTCTCACTCCTTGATGTTCCCCCTTGCCCCATGCCCATCCCCACCAGAGTTGTAGCCTTGTATCCCCCCACTTTGTAAATAGTTCTGTAATTTGTTGTTGTTTATATTGTTACCGTTTTAATTATATACATGTTTCATACGACAACTGTGGTGGACTCTGATTTGCAGCGGGCGTATAGTGCCTTGCTGCAGTGGTATGCATGGTGTCAGGGGGTGGTTCAGGCCTGGTCATGTGTGTGTCTGGCAGGGCCCCTCCACTGGTGTGGGTGGTGGCCATGGTCCCTGTCTGTGGTATGTGTGTTGTGCCCTGTACACTGGATGCCCGTGTGCAGTGGTCCCAGGTGCATGAGCTGTGTCCTAGCTGCCCCTGTCAGTCTTCACCTGGCCCATGAGGCCGAGCTCCTTGCAAGTCTGTGGTACACATGGTCATGCTGATTCCCCCAACGCATGCATGTCTGCTGGCATGACATTGGTGGCTGTCCATGCCAGCCACCCTCTGGGCACGGCACCATGGCAACTGGCATCCTGTCTCCAGGTATACTGCATGTCTGCCTCAGGTGACACTGTGAGCTGTGCTGTTGTTGACCCCCTCCATTCTGTCGCTGGTGTCTGTGGTCTCCTGTCTGTCACATGTGCTCCAGCTGCATGCTGGTGTTGGACAGATTAATGGTGCATGCACCACATGGCTAGCTCACCAGTGCCATGGTGGTGTACAGGCCGTGGGTACACAGCATCATTGGACATGCAACAGCGGCATCTGTTGCCCGGCTATATGTGGCTCTGTGACAGGGTACCCTTGGGACAGGGTATGGGATTTGCCCGTGCCCTGTGTTGTATCCTGTGTGGTGCATGCCTCCATGCACCACAATGGGTGGCTGTGCTGTCTGGTGGGGCCGTGCTGGGACAGAGTGTGTGCATGGGTGGGTGTACGGGGTGCTGTCCTGCTGGTGGTGGCGTCCAGGGTAGGCCTTGTCACATGCGGGGTTCCTCGGGTACTGACGCAGGGTCAGCCTCTCTGCTGTGCCACGGTGTGCGGGGAGCATTGTGTATGCTGCTGTTGCATCAGTGGCTGGTCTTGCCTGCTGCAAGGGGATCACAGTGGGGTTGTCATGCATGGCGCCATGGGGCACAGGGTTGCACTGTCACGGTGGTGGTGGCATGCCTTCGATGCCATGCACTGTTAGGTGATGCTTCTGGGCCGGGTGTCTTGGGATCGCTCTACAGGGGGTGGTCAGCGTTGGTGGGGTGCTGTGGTGTGGGAGGTTCCGGCCCTCCTTGTGTTGCAGTCACTGCTTGCCAGGGGAGTGTGCTGGGGCACTGTGTCTCTACTGTTGAATCAGTGCTGGGGTTCATGGGCTGGTGGTCCGTCCAGCTCACCTCTGTGCAGTTCATGAGGGGCCTGGGGGGGGTTGGTCTGTCTGGCCTGCTGCATGCTCCTCTGCCCATGACTTCCATGGCTAGTGCACCCCTGCTTCTTGTCCTTGTCCCTGCACATCACTGGATGTGCTACTGTGCACTGGCCCTGCTCCACTGCACATCCCTGGTTGTGCTATGGGACATGTGGCGCGATATTCAGTTGTGTTGTGCACCTTGGCCTGCACTTGGTTTTAATATCGCACACATTGCGCAGTGGCGCCACTGCCCTTGCACCTGCTCCCGCTATTGCGCATCTTTTTGGCGCAGTCTGAATATCCCACCCAGAGTGTTTTGGCTTCAAACTTTTTAATGCCCAAGTAATTAGGATTCAGGTGTTTAGCTAGAAATGTTGAACTGTAGTAAATGTTAAAATTTAATGTCACCTTTTGCAGACCCGTGCTTCTAAGCTTGGCGCAGCTGGCAAGCATTTAAGGGGGGAGTATAACCCCTCTGCGGGGCTTACCTTTTATGGACCACTCTCCTTGGCCCCGGCACTGTTATCAGCCTAAAATGGGGCTGCTGGGGTCTAATTGTGGGGCTGGGGACCTGGGTGTGTGTTTTAGAATGGTCAGCTGGCACACACATGCCCTAATCCCTCCTCGGTGATTCTGACCCCCCATGTTCAGTTAAGTGGGGTCAGACATCTGAAGGAAGCACCTGAGAAGTAGCACTGAACTTTAGCTTAAAAGCGCCAACAACTGCTACACAGAAGGGGCCCTCATGAATATTAATGAGATCCCTGAATAAACATGAGCTGGATCGCTGATCCTAGGGGGATTGTGTTTTGGAGCTAACAATCGGCTGCGGGAAGGGGGGGGCTGATAAATATGAATATGGAGGCGCTTACCAAAAGATAGTGTCAGCTAACAGATGAGGGGGCAAATATGTGTATAAACTGTTTCTTGGGGCTGCAATAATGTACTAAAGTTGGAATAATAACTGGACTGTCAGTGGGGACTGTTTACCAGCAGCCATATTGACACTTTGACCCCCGGTATCAGTCAATCTGTTATCAAGGTGTCCAAATACTGGTTGTGATGGCTCATGGGAGGAGGTGTGAACTATTTTCAGGTGCCAAGAGACCCTTACCAATCAATAATCAAAGGGGACTAATAACCATGGATATTTGTGATTGATGTCTGGTACTGACAAATCAGAGAGCAGGATTTTGGGGAGAAATCCCAGGGACATTGGGCAGTTGATTCAGTCTGTTCTGGGCTCTGATCAAGTCAAGAGGGCTCAGTGATATGTGGAGAAAAGTCTAAGGCCTTTCACAGGGCTTATGTGGAGGATTTCTGAGGATTGAAGCAACACAATTTTACTGTTGGAAGGAACTGTGCACCTTTGCTGAACGGACCAGGTATCTGGTGAATCTTTCTGGTTTTGAGGAGAATTGTTTATTGCAGGGAGCCTGCATCAGCAGGGCTCTCTGTAGGACTTTTTGTTTGGGAGTCCTGGACTTGCTTTAAAAAAAGGGGGAGAGTCCATAGCCCAAAAGTGGGAGTCTTTGGTAAATTTCCAGGACTCCCCATTTAAATACATGCAAGCCGCATCCCTGCATCCGCACGGCTTATAAGGTAAGATTATGTAGAGCACAAGGGCATGTTCCATTGGTTTCTATGGGACCATATTTTAAACCAGAATTTTTAATGTTTCAGAGGGTGAAGTCATAGAACCATAGAAACATAGAATTTGACGGCAGATAAGGACCGCTTGGCCCACCCAGTCTGCCCATTTCTCTACCTACTGGATAAGCTGCAGATCCTAGTTAACCAGCAGCCTACTTCTTCCTTGCATGTATTTAAATGGGGAGTCCTGGAAATTTACCAAAGACTCCCACTTTTGGGCTATGGCTATGGAAGTCAATTTGCGGCCATCGTTCAACTAACAAGTGGCCATAATTTGTCTGAATTCACCATCTAAAACATAAAAAATTGTAGTTTTAAAATGACCCCATAGAAACCAATGGAGCACGCCCCTGCACTCTACAGATTCTTACATTATAAGCTGTGCGGGTGCAGGGGTGTGACTCACTTCATGGACTCCTACTGCTTGTTGAATGAGCATCTCTGGGATTTTCGGGAAAAAAAAAAAAAAGAGCGTCCTGATGCACAAAAAGTCCATAAAGGACATGGGTACCCATGTCCCTGAGAGCCCTGATCAGAAGGGCTAAGAGAAACTCTTAAGCTGAGAAAGAAACTTTCTTGAAACTGTGTGTGAGCCAGAGCAAAAGGAAAGCGGTGAGCAGGTGTCCTATGTTTCAGGAACCTGTTGCTGCTGCTGCTAAACACCTAGCTGCGGAAAGGAATGGTTGATCTGCACTTTGGAAATCTGTTGAAAAATGGCACTGGAAAGTGGAAAGGTTTGTGAAACTGTCTGACTCTACACCGATGCCATTTTCTTGTCTGAGAAAAAAGTGGAACCAGGAAATTCTCCAGCTGCATCTCAGAGCCAGGTGGGAAACTCGCTAACCCCTACCAAGTGGGGTCTGCTGGCTACAGGGGGCCACAGAAGTGTGCTGTGGGGCTAGGGCAACCATGATCTGTAAGGGAGCCGGCCTGTGGGAGCCACTCCTAGGTCCGGGTCCTCTGTGGTTGGCTGGGCCTTGCAAAGGAGCTCTGCCATGGGCCTAAATAGGTTGAAGGGGGGACAAGCTGCAAGACCTCCAATCAAGGTGACAAGCAGCCAGATCTTCAATCAAGTCCAAGTCTATGCTTTATTTATTTATTTATTTATTTACTTACTTACTTACTGAAATGTTTCACCTGGAAGGCATGCTGAGCAACAAGTTGCTCATCACCCGGTTTGTCCTGGGGTGTAGGGGAACATGAGGATAGTATACAGAGATTTGGTACACAATATAGATATACAGTTTGATTACATTCAATAAGCAAGCAGACTATACAGAAGTACTGAAAAGGAGGACTAACAGGTATGAACTAGATGGATACAATTCTAACAGTCTTGAACTAGAGAGATATGACAGCACAAATATCTTTGGCAAACACTTGGTGGGACGTAACCTTTGTAGTTAGAAAATGGCTGGATGGAATACAAGGAGGCTGAACTAGGGCAAGATTGCAAGGAGAGACACAGATAGAACAAAAATTTGCAAGGTGCAAGGTTGACTATAAGTGCATTAGAGATTAGGGGGTTAGCCAATAACTATGGCTAGGAGGGGAGGGTTCTCTACTGCCCCTTTTCCTTCCCTCTCTGAACTGAATCTGCAGAGACTTAACTGTGGGAAGCCTTCCGCTCCAGGACTCTCTCAGCTCTTCAGAATTGTGAGTACTCAGGGCTTGCCCTGGAAATAATAGGGAGCAAATGTTTTTTTGTTCACATTTCAGTCTTCATGGCTTCTAGGGCCCCAATGCCGGCCAACCTGCGGCACCGAGCAGGCCTGCAGCCACCTGGGTACCCAGCTAGGACAGAGTGACATTCACTGGTACCAGTGGGGATGGGCACGGGGTGGTCTGGCCTATGGGCCTTGTTACTGTTAATTGCTCTTTGTTTTTTTTTCTTCCTTTCACAGTTATTACTGTTCCTGGCACCCCTTCCCTAGCCTGTCCCTTAAATAAAGCTGTTCCTGTTGTTGCAATTGCTGTGTGAAGGGTGCTTTGTGGAAACAAACTGTAAAGTGTTGGTGGCATATGGTATTGGGGAACTGTTTGGTGTGACGTGGACAGCCAGTTCTGGGTGCTGTATCATTTGAAACCTGGGTGGGATGAGGTCACTCCTAGAGCATCAGATTTTCAGCAAAGACAGTCAGTAATACATTTTTTTAATATAAAATGTATTACCGACTGTCTCTGCTGAAAATCTGATGCTCTAGGAGTGACCTCATCCCCCCCCCAGGTTTCAGCTGAAAGATGCAAGCCATGAGAAAAATGCTGAAAACAGCATGTGAGATCACACACAGTTTTAGATACTAGGTGTTACATGGAAGGCCTTAATCAAGGGTCCTGTTTGCCTGAGTTAATTACAGCCGTGGCTGCTATATCATATCCATTTTAGGACGTTAGAGGAAAAACCCAGGTTATTACATAGAAGTGCAAAATCATAAAGATGCTTTCATGCCCTGAAAGGAGGAAGCTTATTATGAGATCAAATGAAGTGTCATTTGAAGGACATGAATTATGCTAAGGTTGCAGAATGTAATACTTTAAAAAACATCCTGTTTTTGTATAAGATATATATTTTTTATATATAATCTGACAGAGGAGGAGCTAGATGACCTCACACAAAAGGGGTTGGCAAATACAGTTTACTTTAAGGAATAATTCTGTTTTACTTAGACACTTTTTACCTAGACTCTGACAAGGAAAGATCGTGAGCACTTTTAAGCAGATATTTAGAAGGAGAGTAAAATCTAACTACTGTAAGTAGGAATTTGCACTGTTTAAACCTGTTTTGTTTAAGTGATTGTATGTCTTGGGATATAAGAGTTCTGTATTGTATGTTTTACATATTTTATCTATTCTAGTAAAATTCTTTTTAGAACATACTTGGTCTGTCTTTGACTTCTTTTTATTTGTAAGAAAAGTACATATGTTTAAAGCAGACAATAGACATAAGCTTGAATGGCAATACCAAACTGGAAAGAGAAGCTTTTAAATCTGAGGTCTTTATTAAAGTTTTTAAGGGTTCATCTCTGTATACCTGGTTAGGTGCCCGTAGGCAAAGATATCTGGCCCCCCAAAGACAGAAATATCTGAGCCTGTGCATTGGGTATGCTAGCAAAAGGTTCACAGTTTGAATCCTTCCAAGACTTGAGACCAAAGGTTGATCCAAACTCACAAAACAGACAAGAGGGTTACCTTGTTCTGTTAAACTGTTCACAAGACTGTGCTCAGAGGTTGGCACTTTGAGAGTAGAGGGCTTGACCTGCTGAGTAGGGTTTGTGACAGTTACTGTTAATTGCTCTAACTTTGTTTTTTCTTCCTTTCACAGTTATTACTGTTCCTGGCACCCCTTCCCTAGCCCATCCCTTAAATAAAGCTGTTTCTGTTGTTGCAATTGCTGTATGAAGGGTGCTTTGTGGAAACAAACTGTAAAGTGTTTGTGGTATATGGTATTGGGGAACTGTTTGATATCTAGTGTGTGGGGTGGTTGGGTGGGGAGGTGGGTAGGTACAGTATCCCAAGGAGTTGTACCAATCATACACCTGGTCCACTGCAATTTACTCTGGATGAAGGCACTGCGCTATTTCATTCATTTCCTGAACACCACCGTAGCAGGACCCAGGCCCCTTAACCTGTGCGAGGCTCAACAGGCCGTGTAGTAGCCCACTGGCTCATGGCACCTGGGCTACATAATGCTACTCATAACTGCTATGATTTTATTAAAAACGGCTCTCCGCATTGCACTGGCACTCGTGGGGGTGGGGGTTGTGTCCTGGTAGACAACACATCAGAAAATAAAACCGACAGTCTGGGTCTCAAAAAATATTAAAAAATGCCGTCAAAAAGAAAAATAGCAGTGCCCTCTACTGGCAAGTCGACCAGTAGGACTGCTCTACAGTAAAACACTATTTTTATTCACTTTTTGCTGTTTAAAAAATTTACTTGAAAATTTAAACAAATACCCATTTTCTAAGTGCAATAAAACACGCCAGGGTTGGTGGTACTGTATGGGCTTACGTGCCCTTCCAGGAACTGTAAAACCCTCCAAATGCAGTGTCAGGCCTCATTACACCACAGTGCAGGCAATTATAGCTCAATATCGCCAACCCTGCCATAAATTATTGCTTGCTTACCTCATCTCAGCTTCAGGAAAGTCTGAATGAGTACTACTCTGCTACTTACTTAAAGGGTGTATTTTAAAAGTACTGTGTTACACTGGGTCTGATTTACTTTCTGACCTGGTGCCTCAGGTAGGTTAGGTTGAGGAGTTTTATTACCTTTGATAGTTTTCCTTGCCTTATGTCACAGTGCTGCACTGTGTACTCCTTTTGCTAGGTGTCTTTGACTGAGACTTGGATCTAATTGTGAGCCCTATATACACTTCAAGGAAATTCAGCATGTGTACTAGTTTTGAGTTTAAAATTGTTCTGAAGGTTTTTGTGTGCATTCAAGCTGTTTACTATTATTTTTTTTTTACATAAACATGAGTGGTCATGCTACTCAGACAAGTTTGAGCACACTTGAGGCACTCTTGCCTGACGTCATCACATGGCACTCATGCTAGCACTTTCCAGCATTACATCATGAACATTAAGGAATGGGGTCAGCTCTGCTTCTTACACTGGAACCCCCTCCCACCCTACCCCACCCCACCCCACCGAGCTAAGGTCTATCCTCACCTGTTTTGTGCCAGGAAATGATATGGTCACAATTACTAAAGATCAGGTAGTAACAGTTTCTAGAACCTGCAGTTTAAAACAAACGCTGAATTTATGACTTTAAAGGCTATCTAAACCATCAAATTTCACAGATCAGGTTTTTCAAAAATGACTCCATTGACCTTAAAGGGAGAGGTTGATGTTTACATTAATGCTGAAACTGCATTTATTTAAGTAGAATAAATGCAGTTTCATAGAGTTGGAAAAATATAAACATAGCTTCTCTGCATTCAAAAATCCCACCGTGTCCAAACCGTAAACTGGCTGCTAAAGTGCAGCGTGATGATGTCAATAAGGGGAGAGATCACAACTTGGCAGCCCTAACATTACAGTAGAACAGTGAAGCAATCATTTCATTTTTTGCCCTATGCGATAAGAAAACACAGAAATCATCACTTAACCTATATATTATTTACATAAATATACAAGCTATGTGAAGCTTGGGAACTTGTCAAAATACTAAGAATCATACTAAGAAACTGTATGAAGCAGAAGGCTGAGAAGCCCATAATGTTTCAGATCTTCATATAGTGTTTTAACAGCTTACTAGATTTCATATAACTGTCAAGTCTATTCTTAAAAATATCCTTACTGTCACTGACAATGACATTTAAGGGCAATATATTCCAGGGCCTTACAGCCCTTTGTGAAAAGAAGTAAGCTCTTTTTTCGGTTTTACACTTGTTCCTAGCAAGTTACAGAGGGTGACCTCTGGTATTGACCCTAATTTGCTTTAGATCCAAACCCATTCTACAGATAAGTGTTGATTGTAAATGAAGTCCCATGTGAGCAGAAGATTGCCCTTTGCTCTTTTATCTTCTAGGAACATCAGGTAAAATTTAGAAAGTCTGTCTGAATATGAAAGTGATTTGGAGGACACAAAATATTTTTTTACCCTTCTCTGAACTCTCTCAATTCTAGCTATATCCTTCTTTTTATATGGACTCCATAATTGTGAAACAAAATCAAAGTGAGGTCTCACAAATGCTCTACATAGAGGCATCACGATATCGGGGTTTTCTGCTGATATATTGTGGCGGATTGCCCACCATATCTTGCTAGCTTTACTAATAGTATTTGAAATATAGGAATCAAATGACGGGCATAAATCAACAGTAATCCCCAAATCCCTTTCGCTATCCTTACTTACTAAAATACTATTGTAAAGATAATATTGGTAATTGGGATTTTTTTTCCCAAAGTGATCTTGACTAAAATCAAATGATGAGATTACATGACATCTACAACCACACAGGTATGCTACACACGATGCCCTTCATCACTAGTGGTTTGTACACTCCTCCTCTCTAAATGGTCACAATCCCCTGCCAAAGAAATACCTTATGGTCCAGTGGGATAAGTTTGGGTCCCTCAAAGTTATGGTCATACATAATATAGATCAAGGTACCCCGGGTGACTGCCGACTACCGTGGTAACACCGGTACACAAAAGCGGTGACTGGTCTCTCCACATGAACTACTGGCCCATTTCCACACTTCCGCCCCTCTCCAAAGCACTTGAGCACACCATAGCTGACCAGCTTACAGATTATCTTGATAAACATAAGATACAATGTACTCAACAACATGGATTCAGAAAAGGACACAGCACCTCCTCAGCTCTCATGGAATTCATTGGTTTCATACACAAATCTCTGGACCACGGACAGATAGTTGGGGCCACATCTATCAACCTGACAAAAGCGTTCATCATGGTCCATCACCCCCTATTACTGGAACAGCTAAGCAACGCTGGAATTTCCACAGACTCTAATGCCTGGTTTAAAAGCTACCTGGAGAACCGCATTCAACAAGTCAAAATTGCCGATATGGGTGGGGGGTTGTGGACAGCAGAGTGAGCGGGCCTTCCCATAGGGGTGGTCAGGCCAAGGAGACGCCCTAGGGTGAAATGGCTGCTTGAACGTGGTGACTCTGTTCTGGTTCCCATACCCAATGGCATCTCCAGTTTGGGAGGGCAAGTGGTTGGGACAACTCGCCAACCTCGTCCAACTCGGGCATTGTTGTGCATTGCCAGATCTGTCTGCAACAAGACTGGTCTTATTGCAGATTTTGTTGCAAGGGCAGATCTGGCTTTCATTACTGAGACCTGGTTGGATGGGAATGCGGCCCCTCTTTTAGAGGCTGCTGTTCCCACCGGGTACTCGGTTATACATCGCCCGAGATTGGATCATGGTGGGGGGGTGGCGATCTAGTCCAAGAACGAATTGGGCCTAGCTGGTGTACCAGTTGAGGAGGCCAGGTCATTTGAGTGTATTGTGGTAGCTGGTGTAGGGTGCAGGATTGCCCTCATTTATCGTCCACCAGGTGACGAGACGCTTTTTCTGCAGGAAATAGCAGATTTTGCCTCTGACATGGCCTTGGAGTCGCCCAGACTGATGGTTCTAGGCGACTTCAGTGCTTGGGTTGACGACGAATCTTCCCTTTTTGGTCAACATTTCCTCCAGAAGATGACATCTCTGGGCTTTACACAGGTTGTTTCCTCAGCTACACACAAGGGAGGTCACTCTCTTGACCTGGTCTTCCTCCTGGGGATCAAGGCTTCCGATTTGGTCGTGGAATCAGTCAGTTGGTCCGATCACTACTCAGTTAGGTTCAATTTTGAGGCCCCCCTGGGTAGGTTGGCCCCTGTGGAGTTGGTCAGGTACTGCCCATTGCGGGACGTTGTCCCTGAAGACCTGATGGCGGTTATTGACCTCTCGTTGTTGGACGAGTTCTGCACTGATCCTGAGGAGCTGGTAGTGGCCTATAATAGGGCCATATTGGTAGCACTCAATCAGATTGTGCCAGTCCATGTTCGCCCCCTTCTGCGTCATCCCACTACCCCACGGTTTGATGGGGCTCTGAGAGGGTTGCGGAGGATGAGGCGTAGGTTGGAGCGTTGTTGGAGGAAGACCACCTTATTTTGCTACAGCATTATAAACTCTACCAAACAGCAATTTCCCATAAGAAGAATTCCTGTCCAGGGAAATTTCTGTCACACGGAATCGACCGGCTCAGCTCTTCAGAACTGTTGACAGACTGTGCAACCCAGCCTGTCAGCAGATCCGTCGAGTCTTTACCCAAACTGATTGTGAGGAGATCGCTCGATTCTTTGCGAATAAGGTTGAAGACATCAGGAGGGAGTGCCTCCAACCTCTTTCCAAGGATGTTGCAGTTGATCGGTGTCCTGTCGCACAGCCCAGAGTTTCCTGAAGTGCCTTTGACCTGCCGGATCTTGTAGACACTATAAGGATTGTCCATGAGATGCATCCCACATGCTGTAGTTTAGACCCTGGCCCTACCTCCCTGATTTTGGGTAATAGTGAGATCATCTGCCCGGTCTTAGCTCGGATTATCCGGTGTTCTTTAGATATGGGAGTTTTTCCTAGCTCTCTGAAGGAAGGGGTGGTGACTCCCCTTCTGAAGAAAGCTTCTTTAGACCCAGATGACCTAGCAGACTACAGACCAATCTCTAACCTCCCTTTTGTGGGGAAGGTTATTGAGAAAGTTGTGGCGGCTCAATTGGATAACCATTTGACCATCTATAGTTTATACTGAACCTCTCAGTCTGGTTTCGCAAGAGGCATAGTACCGAGACTGCTCTGGTTCGGGTGCTCAATGATCTCCTGATGGCAAGAGATCCGAGACACCATTCTATCTTGGTTCTCCTTGATCTATCATCAGCTTTTGATACTGTGGATCACGGGATTCTGCTCGAACGCCTGAGGTCCATTTGTGGGCTATCGAGTACAGTCCTCAGATGGTTTTCATCGTTCCTCGATGGGAGAACGCAGAGAGTGGTCTCGGGTTTGTTTCCATCCGTGGCCTTCTCTCTGCCTTGCGGGGTGCCTCAGGACTCGGTGCTTCCCCCATGTTATTCGCAGTATATATGCTTCCCCTCGGAGACACTGTAAGACATATGAGCTGAGGTTTCACTGCTATGCTGATGATACCCAGCTCTACCCGTCTTTTGCACCTGACCAGGTTAGTGCTATCCCAGTACTGAACAACTGCCTCGCAGACATCCAAGACTGGCTGAATTCCACCAGTTTAAAGTTGAACCCAGGAAAGACTGCGGTTATGGTTGTGGACCCGGGTTGCAGGGTAGAGGGATTGAGGACTGGTCTCCCCTCTGGATTAATCCTGGGGGTGGACCAGATCCTCACCTCTGAACGGGTGCATAACCTGGGAGTGGAGCTTAACGCTGGTTTGACCCTCCGTCATCAGGTGTCTGCAGTTGTCAAGCTGGCCTTTTTCCATCTTAGGAACATTGCCAGGATTAGGCATCTTGTTCCGCGCAGTGACCTGCTGGTCTTGGTCCATTCCTTTGTGACATCTCGCCTTGATTACTGTAATTCCCTTTACCTAGGACTTTCTGGGGTTGATATCTGCCACTTGCTGCTAGTGCAGAACGTGGCAGCATGTTTGTTGACTTGGGCCTCTAGAAATTCTCATATTACTCCTGTGCTGCGCGCTCTGCACTGGGTGCCAATACAGTGGTGGATCACCTTTAAAGTGGGTCATTTGACCTACAAAACCCTACATGGTCTGGTCCCGACTACTTGAAAGAACTCCTGGTGCCTTACATCCCTCTGCGACAGCTCCGCTCGGCTGATGAGGCGTTGCTGGAGATTCCAAGGGTAAATCTGAAGTCATTTGGTGCCCGTGTGTTTGGATTTGCTGCACCTACCCTCTGGAATTCTCTGCCCCGTCAGCTCCAGGAGTGTAGGACAGTGAGGAGTTTTAAGCAGGCACTAAAAACCTTTTTATGGGAAAAGGCATTTCCTTCTCTGTTCTGATTTTATACTGTTGTATTGGAATATATGTTCATATTTGATTTTATTGAATGTATTGAATATGTTTTATGTTTGTTCTTGCTGTATAGCGCCTTGAAATTTTGAAAGGCGCTCAATTAAATAAATGTTATTATTATTATTTTATTATCATCTCGGACTCTAAACCAGTTTGCTTGGGTGTCCCACAATGGTCTATCCTGGGCCCTCCACTATTTAGTCTCTTCTTAAACAATCTCCCAAGATCCTGCCCAAAACAAATGCTACTATATGCGGACGATGCTGTTATCTACACAAGTCACACAGAACCCATGCCTCTTGAAAGCCAGCAGCAAGTGAGATTTGCATCAGTAGAGAAATGATTCAGTGATCAGAAACTAGTACTAAACTATAAAAAAAACTAAGCTCATGCTCTTCAGCAGCTTCCATAATAAACACAGGCATCATTCTCTGACTATTTCTAACCGCCTGGGGATCGCTCTTGAGCAGGTACATTATTTTAAGTGCAGGGATTTATTTAACTCCAAAAATTGATTAGCGTTTTGCTCATAAAAGTGCTAAAACATTGTGAAAATGCATAACGCTTGCCTCACTGTGTTTAACAAACATAACACTTCCAGAAAACCTATATAAATACTTTCTGTACAGTTAGCATTGTCCCAAGGAAAAAAAACTGCTAATCAATTATTTAAAACCCTGAAGTGTCTCGTGTCACCATCGATAGCAAGTTATCCTGTGGGGTGCATACTGACAACACTGCCAAAGCAGTTAGTACCAGCATTGGCCTCTTCTACAGACACAGGAACTCCCTTACACCAGAAGCCTTAATGTTGGCCACACAGAGCTGTGTTACCTCCATTATTGACTATGAATTGATAATCTAGGGATCTGCCGCCAAAACTGCCCTCCAGCGCATTTCCACTGCTCTAAACAAGGCGTGTCACCTCATCTCAGGAGCTCACCGTCTCACCCACTCCTGCAACCTCTATGTCCAAACTAGTTGGCTCCAGCTCAAAGATTGCATCAAATATCAAACATGCCTGATGGACAAGAAAACAACCCTGGGCCTCCTACCACCTGGAATTCAAGGTCTTCTCAGCCCCTCTCATAATACCTGCCATACCCGTGGCTTTGAATCCCACCTTTTTCTGGCCCCTCACTGCCATACCTCCCAGGGACAAAGATCATTCGCCTTACAGAGCCCCTCTTTGGATGAATGCCCTCAACTGTGACATCTCCTCTGAATCCAAATTGGGCCCTTTCAAATAGGATTACCACCTGTCCCTATTTTCGCAGGACAGTCCTGATTTGGGCAGCTGTGTCCTGCAAAAAAAAACATGAAAAATACTACATGTCCTGACTTTATAGTAGTAAAACTGTTTTCTAATTTTCCACTAAATGCTACAGAAAACTATCATACCTTAACTAAAATACCTTAAAATGATAAGTAACAATAGAAGCAACTAAGAAAGTACAATATTTAGCCTTAATTCTGATTATACAGAGAAAACAAGTCTGTTATATTGGTCGAGGTTACGTACTGTCCTACGAAAAATCATGTTTCAGTAAGAAATGTCCCACTTTGGGGTTCTTAAAAGGTGGTAACTCTACTTTCAAATCCAAGCTACAACGATTACTCTCTGCCACTTATTCTTGTGACTGTTTCTGCTAAACCCTCTTTGGCAATCTAAAATACTAGCACTTGATTACTGTTAAATCTCCTTAGCACCATCTCTGATATCCCCTTCCCCCCGCTGCCCTACTCCTTTCACCTTTTCTCCCCTCTACCGTCTGTCCTGACAAGGTCCATTGGCTGATTTCAGCTTACCTTATGATTTTACTAGTAACCGACAAAGCTTGTTTTAACTGATTCTCAGTTTACTGTATGCATTCCTGTGCATGAAACTGCTTAGTGTTACTCGTTTCTATGCTTTAATTCATTGTGAATGTCAACTATTGCTTTCTTTTCTTGTTTACAATTGTTTTACCATAACCTATTTAGTCTGCAAACCTATTGATCTACTTTCTCTATGTATACTGTTTTGCCATATTTTTTGTTCTGTTAACCTGTTGTATTATGCTGCTGACGTGGAACCTTTGTAAAAGAGCTCAAAGGTATTTGTAATCCGAGATCTAAATAAACATAAAAAAAATAGAAAAATGCCATCAGCTTTAACTAGTAGCTAGCTACTGTCCTAAATGCACCACTGGGTATGTCTTTATCCCCACACCCCTCACCCATGAAAATATACCTGGTGGTCCAGTGGATGAAGACTGGATCCCTCGAAGTAATGGTCTTGCATAGATACACCCCACCATGCAACGACCGACTGCCCCTTCATTTTAACTTCAAACACACACACACACACACACACAGACTGCTCTCCTTCTCCGGGAAGGGGGTCCTCAGTAGTCGGCACTTGCCTGCTCCCTGGCGGAGGCTGGGGAGCAGGGTGCCATGCTGTAGCAAGGGGAGGAGTTGGGGCAGTTGCTTGCAGGGAGCATGTGCAGATGCGTGTGCACTCCTCTCCACAGGCATCATTTCACACCCCAACTCCTGGGGCATAACTAGGAAAAAGTATAGCTGTGGCACTATGGTGTAGGGCGCCTCGCAGACTCCGCTCCCGGGCAGCCGCAGCGCTGGCCCACTGGATCCGGTTCTCGGTGGGGTTGGGGAACCCCACCAGCCCCACCAGGGGGGTTAAGCTCTGTGAGCTGGGTCAGCACCAGTTGGTGAATGTCGGGGGACAGGGTTGGGAGCTCCCTCCAGACGTCAGCTGGCTAAGGAGGCAGAAAAAAAAAAAAAGAAAATAGCAGAACAAAACATGCTAAAATACATATAGAATAACAGAGGAAAAGAGAATAACCTGTACATATAGATTATGTGAGTAGAGACAACCCAAGGTTGAGTAAAATCAGGAAAAAAGCAATGATGTGCTAATGAGCCATTGTACTAAATACCTAAGACCGTTATACCATAATAATACGTACAAACAAAGTTACTACAGAAGGTTGAACCTGTCCCATGATGAGAAATATATACACTGGAGGACAGAGGGTAGGCTTGCTTGAGATATAGAGCAGACTGGGGAGGAAGACAGGAGCTGTGACAGTGGAGGGGCCTAGATGCAGTCACAGGACAAGCTCTCAGAGAGAAATTCCCTGAGGTACGTTTTGAAAGGGCCTATCTTAGGCAAAGCAGAGATTGCTGCAGGTGGGTCATTCAGCCAGTACAGAGGCCTATGAAACAAGGCTCTGTGACCCAGGGATGTCCTGCAGCAGGGAATCGCGAAGGTGGTCTTGGAGGTGCTCCTGGAGGTCCGTTCCTCACAAAAATGGAGTAAATTGCAATGTATTGAAATATGAGTTAATGTATGTCAATTACACTGAGAAACACATTGTCCCAATGTAATATATTATATAACATTTCATTAAATATATTTTAAATATACTGACATAATATATTACTAACTCATAGTATGAAAAATTATGTCAGTATATTGAGAAATACATTGACACAATGAAATGTAATACACAGAGGCCTGGATATTCAAAGCAGTTGTGCATGGTGCAACAGGGTTGCTCATGCGCAACTGCGGAGATGTGCCATAGAGAGATATTCAGCAGGGCAACTGCGGCGCGGGTAACAGTGCACCAATCTCGTAACAGTAATGAATGCATGTGCAACAGTAGGGGGCTTACCCATGAATATGCAGCACAGTACAATATTTAACCCCCGACCAATGGCGCAAGTGAGGAGCAACTGCCAGATGCGTGGAGCAGACTTGAGCCTATAAAAACAGGGAGCAAGCTGGTGAAGGGCACTTGCACCAGAGGGGAGCAGGACAGAGGGAGACAGACAGACTGTCAGAGAGAGAAAGAAGGAGACAGAGAGAGAGAGAGAGAGAGAGAGAGAGAGAGAGAGAGAGAGAGAGAGAGAGAGAGAGAGAGAGAGAGAGAGGGACAGACCGGCTGAGGGAGTGAGAGGAAGTGGGCATGTGACAGAGCCACAGGACCAAAAGGGAGCGACACAGGTACCCACAAGGGTGGAGGACAGAGCCTGCAGGCAACAGCCAGGGGCAGGGAACACACGAGGGGACCCTGCCGAGTGACAGGCACTGTCCCACAGAGTCGGGTGGGCCAGTGGAGCCAGACGCCCAGGGGGTGACAGGACAACAGGGGCCATGGCCAGTGTGACATGCCTGATGGAGGCTATAATGAGGGGTGTGAGGAGGCAGAGCAACGTGGTCATGGAAGGGCCCGTCGGCGGTACACTTGGAACAGGCGGTACTGGCCCCACATCAGCTTTGAGACCCATGCTGACAATGAGATCAGGGGCCAGTATCACCTGAACTGGATGATTATGAGGTAGCTCTGTGAGCTGTGCAGTGAGGAGATGCAGGCACCCACTAGACAGAGCCATGCCCTGACAGTGGAGATGAAGGTAACAGCTGTCATGTGCCTACTCACCACAGGTACCTTCCAGAGACCAACAGGGGACACCATAGGCATTACCCAGTAGGCCACGTCACGGCTCCTCACACAGTTCCTCAATGCCCTGCTGCCACATGCTGTGGAATACATCCACTTCCCCATCACACAGGCAGAGCATACAGCAACCATGCAGGAGTTCTACAGGGTAGCATGGATGCCTGGTGTGCTAGGAGCCAACTACTGCACCCATGTGGGCATCCGCATGCCACCTGGCCCAGAGGGGGTAGCATATGTCAACAGAAAAAGCTACCCCAGTATCAACTGCCAGGTGGTGTGTGATGCCAGGGGGCGCATAACCAATGTCTGTGCCACACACCCTGGGGGCGCACATGACGCCTTCATCTGACACAGCTCAGCACTGTGCCAGAGGTTCGAGAATGGGGACATCCCCACAGGTCACCTAGTGGGTGAGTATGTCATGACCATGGGCAGCCGGATACAGCAGGGCATGGGAGGGGGAGGGCAGGGCCGGGGTGCCAGCGACTGTGCCTGAGAAGGGCATGGGGCACAGTGACAGAGGATACCAGGCTAACCATATCTCTGGCCACACAGGTGAAAGTGGCTACCCACTCAGGCCCTGGCTGCTCACCCCCTACCGGCACCCATCGTCCCCAGTGGAGGAGCGGTACAATGAGGCACATACCAGCATGAGGCACATCATTGAGCATGTGTTCGGGATGCTGAAGGTGTGGTTCCATTGCCTAGACAGGTCCGGCGGTGCCCTACAGTACAGCCCCTCGAAGGCCTGAGGCCTATTCCTGGTCTGCTGCATGCTGCACAACATGGTCATTGACTGTGGGATAGCTGTCAAGGCCAAAGAGGGGAACAGCAGTGGACATGACACAGGCGATGGGCCGGGGGGGTGGTGCAGCCCCCCAGGGATCCCCAGCTCCAGAGGATGGCACACCAGCAGCATGACACAACTGCACAGGAGCACTATGGTGCATGCAGGTAGATGGACAAACACCCATACACAGAACAGACACAATGGCAAGGCACACAGGCATGTGTGGGTATGGCCATGTGCATGCCCACACAGGCGTTGATCAGGTGCGGGGGGTCCAGGACACTTAGCCACATCCAACACCTCGCAGCTCTGTACAGCAACCAACATACACACCCACAACCACGCACACACTGGCACCTGCAGACACGTGCCCAGGTGCTAGCACGTGGCATAGATCAGATGCAGGTCACCGGTGCACATGCCCAACCAGTGCTGAGATTGTATCATCACGCACATGCCACATGGGCCAGCAGCGTGCGGTGCAACACACAGATGCCACGACTGTGTCATCCACACACACACACACACACACACACACACACACACACACACACACACACGCACAATGCCCATATGCACACAGGGCGATGGCTGCAGACAGCAGACAGGGTGGTGCACACATCAGGTCCGTCGTGGACACAGGGGTGGCCGCACCACGGCCACCTGGCAGCCCCAGGCTGCACAATGACCATGGGGGATCTGTTGCAGGAGCATGACCGTGTCCTTGCAGGGGTCTGCAGGCTCCCAAACAGGCCCTCACCAGGCATGCCTGGGATGCCCACAGCGGAGCCTGGCATCGACACTGAGGGGGTCGTCCGACGCCGGGGCCATGGGGTGGACATTGCCTGTGGCAGGTGGCCATGCCCAGTGGCTGCCAGTGGTGCAAGGCCGACCATGATCGCATTGGAAATGTGGTCTAGGGATGCGGTTGTGTCCTTCCGCAGGTAATGTATGGCCTCCAGGACGTGCGCGGTGCACCTGTCGTGCTGCTCAGCTACCTGGTGCCCTTCTGCACAGAGTGCATGCACCCCAGCTATGAGCAGCACCTGTTGCTCCACGGAGGCCCACAGCAATCGGGTGTGCTCGGTCAAGGGGTCAGCGCCCAGGGTGCATGGGCATAGCACCAACCCACTGGTCGCGATGACCGCTGGGCTTGCATGGCACCACTCAGGTGGGTGCTGCACAGCCGGGCTTTCATATGGGGTTGACAATGTCAAGCGCACCGGCGGTGGACGCTGCACCCGGTGGCCAAACGTCCCCAGCTGTCTGCTGCTGCTGCCCCTCTTGCCCCTGTGCCCTGGCCAGTGCCTGTGCAGTTGCACCACCACCGCCACCCAGCTCCATGGTGCCTGCGCATACAGCAGTACCGGGGGCAGTGGTGGGTATCTGTTCTGCTGCCAACAGGCAACTGGCCATGCTGCCAGTGATGGTGGATGGTATGGGTGTCCCCCCTCGACATGACCCCCGCTGTCCAGGACTATGGTCACTTCGTCATCGGTGCCGGACCCTGCCCCGATCTGTGTCTCTGCACAGAGCACGCCATGGCTGGCATCCCACTGGAACACAGCCAGGGTCTCGTCCGCCACCACGCCCAGGACATCTGGCTGGACAGCGGTGGTGTGCCACAGCCGATCAGGTCCCCGAATGCCCATGGAGGTGGATGGCTGGTCTTCCAGGGCTGGGCATGCCCCCACGGCAGCCACAGGCATCCCTGCCACTGCATGCTGGTGAGCTGGTGCTGTAAGGGAACACAGATGCGTTAGTGCCAACAAAACATCTGTCCCTCTCCCCGAGCCACCATACCTACCATGCAGTGATGGGCTCCCTCCAGTCTGGAAGCCACCACCTGGCACACCCTTGACAGCGCTGCACCGCATGGTGGCCACCACCAGCTCTTTCTGAGCCGTGAGCTGTGGGACGGCAGACTAGCCCCCACCTGTGGCTGACCTGGCAGCCCGTATGGCCACCACTTTCTCCTTGATCCGACGTTTGTCGGTGCTCATCTTCTTCTTGCACTCCTGTGAAGATCACTGGTGGCTGCCCTGATGGTTCAGGTCCGCCTCCACCTCTTCCCAGACTACAGCCCTGGACTGGGGTGTGAAAGTGGTGCTATTCAGCAATGGCTCCCTGTCGAAGTACGCCTCGAACAGGGCATCTGCCTCCACTTTAGTAAAGTTGGGCCTACGCTTGTTGGCAGGCCCACGCTCCTCACTCTCCTCATGATCAGATATGTTGCTACCTGTGAACATGGACATGTGGTTAGTGGCTGCAGCGGCCCCTCCCCAGCCATCTATCCCGCTGTGCTGGCGGTCCCCTCGGCAAGCACAACTTACCTCTGATGGTTGCAATACCGGTCCATAGCCTGTGATGTTGTGCGGCATCTTTATAGCACATCACATGCAAATGGGCTGTTGTGCAATGGTAATGACGTGCAAATGTCCCCATTACACCGCGGATAGGCTGATAAGCTAATCTGCATATGACGGCTGAATATCACGCCCTCGTGCACTGTGCAATGAACTTGCTCCGGTGCATGTGCTACTGCCTATTGTGCAGCGTGCACTAGGAGCACTATGTAGCCTATTGTACCCTATGCGCCATGGACCCTATGGCGCTGGGGCGCTATTAGGGCTATGGCGTTGGGGCGCTATTGGGGCTATGGCGCTGGGGCGCTATTGGGCCCATGGGGCATGATGCCTTCAATGCAATAGCGCATCATGCGTCATGGGCCCTATGGCACTCACATGCACACATTGCGCGTGCTGACCCCTGACCCCTGCCCTATGCCCTCTTGGTACTTCTGCTCCATGTGCTGGTGTGACCACACCCACGCCATGCATCTCCAGAGATGCGCTATTGCTGCAGGCAGCACATTTCCTTGTGAGGCGCACATCTCATGCACGCTGTGCACATGCGCTACTGGGCGTCATTTTGTCCTGCTGCTTTTCTGTGGCACCATGGTGTGCCATGCTGTTCCACGTTCGCGGAGCTGAAGCCAGATGGAACTGCTAAACCTGGTGGCCCAAGTGGAGCCCCATGTTGCCAGCCTGTTTGGGCAGCAACCCCTACAGCGTCCCAGGACAGAGGTGTGGCAGAAGATCGCCGATGGGCTGGTCCAGGCCACTGCTGTGCAGTGCATCAGGGAGCAGTGCCACCACCGATATGGTGACCTGGTCAGGAGGGACCTGGAGAGGCTGAGGGTGCTGCAGGCATGCGTCCGCAGGGGGGTTGTGCCACAGCCAGGTACGTGGGCTCAAACTGCATCTGTGTATGACCACTTCCATGGGGCTGGCAGGGTTGCATGCCATGCTGGGAAGGGGAGGGCCTGTCGTGTGCCCTGTGGCATGGCATTGCCAGTCACTAGGTGTGCTGCGCCACTGCCCTGTGGCCTTGCCCGGCTGGGGCGCACACTGTGCTTGGGGTTGGGGGGCAGTGGGCTCATGCTGTGGCTGTCTGTGTTCCTATCCTAGGACCTGAAGACCGGATAAGGGCCAGGGCAGCAGGGGTGCCTGGCAGGCTGCAGGAGGTCACTGCGGGCCCTTTGACTGGTGGTGCGGAATGAGTAGCGGTGCAGCAGCGGGACCGGTGCACACAGCGCCACAACGGGCAGGTAGGCACTGTGCATTCCCACACTGTTGTGCAGGGTGGTCGGCGGGGGTAGGGGTACAGCCTTGTCCTCCTGTGCCTTGTGCCATGGCAGCTGTGTGCAGCACATGGTGCAGTGTGCATGGCGCCGTGGGGTGGCCATTGCACATGTGTGGCAGCTGTTGGTGGGCTAGTTGTGCATCCGGCTGCCACCGGTGCCGCTGCGGTTCTGTTGCAGCATCATGCCACCTGCCTGCCACTGTGCTGTTGGGTGGCCCTTGGGCAGTGGTGTCCAGCGCTGTGCACTTCCGTGGCTTGCCAGGTTGGTGGCAGGTGTAGGCCCACCCACTGTGGGTGGCCAAGGTGCCACTCAAGGGGCATGTGTTCCCACTGTCCGCTGCACACAGTGGGGGGCTAGGGTGTTATGGACGTGCACTGATCACCTGTCCCTTCCTCTGCCATAGGTGAATGGAGGGGTTCATGCCTGCTATTGTACTGTCATCTGCTGCAACAGATTATTCTTATCACGTTTCATACCATGAAAATTGCAGAGCAGACAAGAAGGATTTTGCTCCGGGACTGACGCAGGGGAAGGTGCCAGGTGATGGCAGGCCGTCGCTGGCCTTGAAGTTCTGCAGCTCCCTTCCCGCTTCTGTCCTCCCTTCCTCTACCTTCCCCTGTCCAACTGTGCAGACCTTGTCTCCTTCCCTCCCTCACCTACCTTCCCCCTTGTTCTTGACTGTATGATTCTTTGTTGTTGTTTATCTTACATTATATTTGTTACTGGTTTACCCGTCTGTGTCCGTGTCTGCTTTGCAGCTGGAGAGTGGGTCCATGCTGTAGTGGTGTGGTGGGTGGCCGTGTGGTGCACCTGTGTCATTGTGTGGACCATGCAGGGTGGTGACATGCCCCTTGGTCAGTGGCTGTGCCTTGGAGTAGCCATGAGCCGACTTTACAGGCTGTGTGGTGTGTGTGTTGGGTGCCGTGTGCCAGGGTGTAGACTGCTGTTGTCCGGGCAGCCACATACCATCCAGCAGGTGGTGGACAGTGGGAGCTCGCCCCTGGACGTCGGTGCCACCAGTGCCATGTGTCCACCACCCGGGGGGGCGGCTGCATGCCTGCATCCCATGGGCAGTGGTCACCTGTGTCCCGGCTGTGTATCCCTGCCAGTGTTCCTGGTCTGGTTCCCCCGCCTCCCCGCGCTGTCCCCACCAGCCTTCCCTGATGACTGGCTCCCTGCTGTGCCTGTGGCTGTTACTGCTGTGCCTTGGCGCATCTTCCTCTGCCCCTTGCGCATCCTTGGTTGCGCTATGGAGCATTTCTGGTTGCTCCCTGGTGCACCTCTCACTGCGCCATGGCACCGTGACTGCAATATTCAGCCATGTTGCACTGGCGCATGACGCAGTGCACAACCATTGAATATCACAGTCACTGCACCATAACGCAGCTGACTTGCGCTGTGCCAGGTTTGCGCTGGCCTTTGGCGCATTTCTGAATATCCAGCTCAGTGTATTCCCACATGAACTAAAATCATGCATTTATATTTAAAGAAATTGCAAAATGCACCTGACTTTCTGCACCGCATGCAGTGCCCCCAGAGGATGACATGTGGAACTCCACTCCCCAGAGTGGCGAGCACTGGACCGTAACGGTGCAGTCCCTAGTAGTCTAGTGGCACCTGCCTGCCTCCTGTACCTCCGATTGCCATGATGAGATGTGATATCACTTCCCTGGTGGTTCAGTGCCTCCCCCACTCTCACATGCCCCCTTCCCACCCAGCACCCCCCACGTCATTGGCGGGCAGTTGCAATCTGCCTGCATACCACCCGACTGCCCACTGAATGACAGCTTACAGTATGAACTGTAAGCCCATTGGTCCACACTGTGAGGGTGGGGGGGCCAGTGGACCACCAGGAGTGTTATCACAGGACGGGTCACTGGTGCACCTGGGCATGGGCGGGATGGGGGGTACTGCTAGACTACCAGGGATTGTAAACACCATTTTCACAGTGATTGGAGGGTTGGGATGGGGAGGGGTACCACTGGACCACCAGGGAAGTTATTTCACATCTCATCACAGTGATCAGAGGTACAGGAGGAAGTGGGGTGCCACTAGACTCCCAGGGAACTTTTATTAATTCATACCACGGCGATCGGGGGTACAGAAGGGAGGGGGTGCCACTAGACAACTAGGGTACATATGTGCGCTTGTAGATGGTGTTCTGGGTGGTCGGGTGGCCACTCACGACTAGCGGGTGCTGTGTTGCACTGTGCAGCACAGCCCACCTGTTGATGGCCAGCATTTGAGCCATTTATTTTAGAGCTCAACTTTGTGCCCCAGTATACAGCACATCTGAGGGCTGTGCCAGCATATGCACCCAACATTCCGGGCTGAATATCGGGATGTGCCACATATGCATGGGCACGCCCCCTTCAGATGCAGTGCATACATTACTATTGCACCCTGGCGCATTGTTATTTGCACAGTGCAAGTCCCCCTTTTGAATATTGCCCCAGGGCGCATTACTGAGGTTCTGCTAGCACAAGTCGGTTGCGCCAGGCGCAACCCCTTTGACTATCTGGACCTATTAATAGTATTCAAAATATATACTGTGTTTTTTGATTATGTTACATATATTTTATATATGTTACATACATGTTTATACAGGTTACAAATATAGTTTATATATACACAACATATATTTCATAAATATATTAAATATATGTTTATATGTTACATATAGTGTTATACATATATATTTACTACATGTATTTTATCTGTTACTATATATGTTATATATTATATATAGCATATATTTATTATATGACATTTCATGTTACATATATCATATATAACATGTTTATGCATGATACATACATTTTTATGCATGCTATATATTTTTATATATGTTACATATAAATTTATACGTTACATATAATTTGTATACATACATTTATTACTTGTATTTATATATATATATATATATATATATATATATATATGTTACATACATATGGTATACATGTTACAAATATTTATTATATGCATTAAATATATTTTTTATGTGTTACATATATATTTCATATATTACATACAGATAAGTCAGCCAGGATGAAGTGCAGTGTCACAGGTTTACTGCATGGCAAAGGGATTAACTCCCATTGAAATTCCATTGTCTACTGCAGTAACTCTACAGCAGAATTCTGCAGCACTTCACTGTATGTCAATGTATATATGTGTATGTGTGTGTGTGTGTGTGTGTGTTGCATAGGTAACCACTGCCTCAGTGCTTGTGCACAGAGTTTCTTTGTCTTTTAACTTGTTTTTTTGTTTTAATTGGGTTCACCACAACATAACCCAGATAGACCATCTTAGAGTAGCTGGTTCATTCCACTGGGGTGTCAAACAGACAAGGCACACTGATGAGTCCTGGTAGGATTATGTGTCTTCTGTTGGCACCCTTTGCAAACTGTGTGAGAGGCCTTTCGGCACCTTGCATTTCTGCTTAAAGTTGAACCAGCATAACATTCTGTGGTGATTTGCATATACAGCCCATGATGCTTTGCATTATGGGGGCATGTGTGATTTTATATGTTACATCTGTTTTATACATGTTACATATAGTTATTATGTTACATACATTGTATACATGCTACATATATAGTCTATATTTGTGTAAGCTGTCATTCAGTTGGCAGCTGCGGTGGTATCTTGAGGCGGGTCTGCTGCCACGCTGATAACTGAGCAGCTGGGTAAGCTGGGGGTCCGTGTGTGGGTAGGGGGTACTACAGGACCACCAGGGAAGTGTAGTTAAATGTTTGGATGGTAATTGGGGATTCAGCCAGGAGGGGAACCACTGGATCACCAGGGATAAATATTGCATTACGTCACTGGCGATCAAAGGGCTGGGATGGGGAGGGGGCACCACTAGACTACTAGTGACTTGGCAATCATTCTGCCATGGCAATCGCCACAATGGAAGAAGTGAGGGGTTCCACTGGAAAACCAGGGATGTATGTGGGTGAATGTGCACGGTGTTAGGGGGAGTTGCCATGCACAGCTGGCAGCTGCTGTGTTGCGCACTGCAATACAGCAGCATGCCTGTGGGTGGCCTGTACTTGAGCCATTGATTGCAGACTCAACTTTGAGCCCAGGTGTGCAGCACATCTCTGGGTTGTGCCCGCAGATGCGACCGCCCATCCCGGCTGAATATCGATGTGCCGGATATGCATGGGCATGCCCCTGAAGATGTGCCGTCGATACATTTTCTTTGAACCTCGGTGTATTGGGAATTGTCCAGGCGCATTCCCACCTTTGAATATTGCCCCGGGGTGCAGTTCTGAGGTTGTGCTAGTGCAACTCAGTTGCGCCAGGCACAACCCCTTTGAATATCTAGCCCAAATTGTATATACGTTACATATATTTTATATATGTAACTTATATTTCTATATATGTTACACATATTTTATATATGTTGCATGTATTTTTATATATGTTACATATATTTTGTACATGTAATATATATTTTTGTTACATATATTTTATATATGTTGCATATATTTTGTTACATATATATATTTTATACATGTTACATATATTGGCCTGGATATTCAGACTGCGCTGGGCAGGGACGCAAGCCTAGGTGCAGCACAACTGGGCTGCACCATGGCATGGACCAGGTGATATTCAACGGTGTTGTGCCATGGCACAGCACCATTGAAAATGGCACTGAGGGCACATGCACTGCGCATGGCACAGTGGCACTGAACCAGCATAAGTGGTAGAACGGAAGCAGGGGGATGCGCCAGAACGGAAGCAAGGGGATGCGCCAGCACAAGTGCAGTTGTGCTAGGTGCATCATCCATGATATTCAGCACTGGGCATGCAAATGGAGCCATTTGCATGTCATTATGGTCCCATTTGCATGCGGTGCGACAATCCCCGGCAACTTGCGCCTGGCATCCTGCCAGGCTGCAGCCATCGGGAACCAACACCCTGCAGTCCCATGGTGGTTCCCCACTCCCATATGCCCGATCGTGGGCATAAGTAAAATTAATTTCCCTGGTGATCCAGTGGAACCCCCCCCCCCAACTGCCCGATCACGGGCATGAGTAAAATGAATTTCCCTGATGGTCCAGTGGAAACCCCATCGCCAGACTGTAGGCAGAAATAGCAATAGAAACCCTGGTGGTCCAGTGGTACCCCCTCCCCACCGCCCACTTGGGTCCCCTGCCACCCAGCACTCCCCGTCATCAGCGGGTGGCAGCACCCACCCGCGCTACTCACCCAGCCGCCTGCGACGAGATACAAGAGTACGGTTCAGTATTCTGTTGGTCCACTGGTGGACCAATGGGCGGCAGACCATACTGTATTCCACAGGCCCGATATGTGAATGAAGTGTACATTTGCATAACTAATTTGCATATTATAAAAATGTAGTTTAACAGTCAAAATAATGATTATTACTAGTACTACAGTAATTTCAAATTCACAGCATTAGCTTACACACTGAAAGGAAAGGTACAAGTTATAAAGCAAGTACATGTACAATCTCACCCTGACCTAAAATAGAAACAAATTGGGGTGGTATAAACACTGATCTGAGCCCTTAAGCATGAGTTTGTGAAGTAAGTCCTATATGTAAGTATAAATGTATAAAATGTATGCTTGCATTAAAGCTGTACTGTCAAACAATAATTCCAATGACTATATCTCCATGGTGATACCTTATTTCAGTATATTTGGAATTTAATCGATATATATTTCAATATATCAATAACATATTTGCCATCTTTATTTCAATATATTTGGAATGTAATCAACATATTTTCCAATATGTAAATTATATTGAATAATAGAAAGTAAATACATTGACTATATACTGGACACACATTAATATTATATACGGAACACAGTAAAAATATATATGCAATACATTTAGTCGATATATGGGACATGCATAAATAGTACATGTGTAATGTACTGAACAATATATACATTAATATGTTGATAATATATGTAAAATATATACATATATAATCTACATAGATATATACCTATGTATGAATATATAAATTGCACATACTAGTAGCATAATGTGCATGCAGTTCAAATGTATGCAAGACTTTTACATAAATGCATTCAATACATTTCATATGCATTTTCCATCAGGATCAATATATGTACAATATACTGGGGTTTTGACTATCAGTGTATGTGGCATATATTGCAAAATATATAACAAGAGTATAACAGTATATTGACAATTTATAAATACACATGTGCAGTATATGTTGAATACATATTACATATATTTTTATTTCATAAATGTATTGAAAAGGTATTGGGAAATGTTTTCTTTGATATGCCTTGAACATTGTGCAATGTATTACACACACATTCATAAATGCATTTGATGTAAATTCGTAATCATAGAAGATAACATGGGAATATATTTATGAATACATCTCCAGGATCTGTTTAGTACATTTTGGAATGCAACAACAATGCATTGCAAATATATAGTGGCACATACAAATAAGTGACATAAGCATATTTTATTATAAATCTATTACACGTGTGTATATTACATCTATTTAAGTATAAGAAATTACATCCCCAATGTTTCAATGATATATTTATACATATATTATCAATATATTGATTACACACATTATCAATAGTTAATACAGTATATTTGACAAAAAGCCATTATATTTTTCAATGTATAGGACATACTAAAGCAGCCATACTAGATAGATGTTCTGCATATACCAATATATTTAAATATATTGATTTACAATATATTGCAATACATATTTTACAACACAAAGATATAAATACACTGAACTATAAGAAAATATATTTCTATATAGTTCATTTTCGTAACCTTGTTGTGGGGGCTGACAAGGTAATATAGTCCAGGCAGAGAGAGTATACTGAATTTTCTTGGCCAGAAGATAGGTGTGATATTCAAGACGACATTCAAGTTTAGCCAATTTGAACAAATGTAAAGATTGCACATGTGGGTGATGCATGGGGAGTGTGCCCATATCTATGTAGGACCAGGACTTCAAGGGCAATGTTGATTTTACTGGTCCTGATTGTGTGAAGAAAGCCACTGTCAAAAGGCTGTTGTTAAAATTACAGTTGAAGTGGAAATATGTTATTTCCATCATGGCTGGATAGCAAGGCAAAGTAACCTTTTTATTTACCAGTGTTATTCATCACTGCCATGGTATACATAGATTTATAAAATGAAGCTATGGGGTACCACACTACATGAATTTGGTGAGATGTTGATCCGCTAGGCCAACTGGACATCCTTAAATCTTAAGGTGACAGGACCGATTTCTTCTTTTATGATGATAAGTTTGATAATGTGATGGTAAAAATGTGGACTGCAGTGAGTGAAATGCCCATGTAGCCAAGGTTCTAAATGTTGTTATGACAGCCAAAAAAAAGCTACAAGCTGCACCACTCAATCCCCTAGTACGGGTCAACATTATAAGTTTATGGGTCCAGATAGAGGGCCTCTTATGGATCTAGGAGTGTCGCCTTGTGTGTTCTTGGGGCAAGAAGACTGTGAACCGATGGTGAGCAGTTCTGTTGTCCTAAGAACCCAAGAGGCAAAACTCTTAAGAACCAAGAGGCTGTCCAACCATTTCCATAAAATGATTATAGATCCTGCAGCTTTTTTAATTACATTTTTCTTCCCAGTACTGACAGCATGAGCGGTCAGTGAGAAGCCTATTAAAGAGGCTCAGCATGAGACACTTTGATGGTAATAAGAGTACCTCACACACAACTAAAGGAAGTGCTGTGATTAGTTGGGAATATTACAGAAAGGACATTGTATTTTAATTTTAGTCTTTGGTAACTAAGTAAGGCCCACTAGGCACAAGTGCCTGTTTTCAGGGGCGACCTGGGAGCATTGGGTGGTTAAGTGACTTGCTCAGAGTCACACAGTATGCAAGTGGAGGTTGTGAGAATCAAACTCAAGTCTAGTCTGCTGGATGTATCAAGCTCGTTCACACCTCGTTCTTCTAACCCCCTAGGCTGTACTGCCAGCCCAAATTAGAGCAAGTATGAAATAATATCTTCTACTATGGTGACCTAGACACTAGACATGGGTGACACTTTTCACCCAGTGTGTGCTCGTTATGAAAATACTCCGTTAAACTACTGAACCACGGTGACTGCACTCCTGTGGCTCACCTGAAACATTAACAAGCTATCCTGCAAGGGTATCACGTTTCTTCTTCAGTGAAAACAGTCCGCCTCCATCTTTAGGGACTTGATAGGTGTCATAGGTTATTCAGAGCTAATTAGACTTACGTCCGTAGTGCTCGCCTGTTAATTAAAAGGCAAAACCTCCTGCTCTGTGTAGTTTCTCCCATTGTAATTTAAAACTACCCACAGATGTACTCCCACTATCTCTAATGGCAAGGTATTCTAAGATGATATAACTCTGTGTAAAACATTTTTGCCTCTTCCACTGTTCTCCTTCTAATTGTAGTAGATGCACCCTAGTGCTGTACATTTGTTCCTTAAAGCTTAACCCTAGTCTCTCCCATAGGTCATCATCTGCCAGTGCTCTAAATAGTAAACACATGTCACCTCTGGCCCTTCTATAAGTCAGGGGGAACAAATTCAGATCCCTTAATCGAGTTGGATAATCCTTTCCCTTTTGTCCTTCTATAACCTGAGTTGCCTTTCTCTGAACTCTTTCTAACATGCTTTTCTCCATCTCTTTATATGGTGATCAGACCTGTACCCCATACTCCAGGACAGGCCTAACCAAGGACCCATACAATGGTATGAATACTTCCTTTTCCTGCTGGAAATATGTTTTAAAATACAGTTTAATACTCTGTTTGCCTTCTGGCTAGTGTTCTTGCAGTGAGCCTTGAACTGCAGATCGTCGGATATGGTAACTCCTAAATCTCTTTCTTCAGTCACTTGCCTAAGAGTAGCATTTCTTACATAGTATTTGTGCGTCAAGTTTCTTTTACTTAAATGCATTACTGTGCATTTATCTGGATTTAAACTATGCCTGTTGGCAAACTCACCTGTGTTCCACAGGTTTCTGGAGATTGATGATTGGCAGTGGTTCAGTGCAGCTGCAAATGATCAGACAGTTTCAAGGCTTGGGTCTCACCACCTCACAGAGTTACAGCCATGGGACCACTACTTTAATGTTTCTACTAAATAAGTTAATGATTTATTATAACACAGTACATTTTGGTATTCCTGTAATTTTTTTTGGTTTTTTTACCTTATGTTGATGGATATTCTGTGTTGTCACATTTTGCCACTATGAATTCTTGCACATTTGAAAATGTACTTTGCTCCATCAGACGTTCTATACTGTACCTTCCATTTAACTAAATTCATTATTGTACTTTGTGTTTCTCACTTTTTCTATTTCTTTCTATTTTGAACCCCCTCGTCACACCTTAAAACAGGCAAGGCTCAGTGAGCCTGTCCTGCTCAACAAATTTTCAATCCATAAATTAATCGCTCTGGCCTTGTGTCACTCGCACACACCATTCCCTCTCCACTCTTACTTCTATCCATGATTTTCACTCCTAGTGTGTTCCCCAATTATGTCCACAGAACATTCCATCTCCTCATGGTGCTCCCCCCAGCTGGAGAAGCAATGAGCTCATACTAATCCCAGCACTGGTGTGCTACTGCACATTCTTTATGAAACTGCCTGCTTTGAGGTTTAAAGCACAGTGTAATTCCATTTGTGATTGCCCTTCACCTCCTGTCTTATATGATATCCTTCTTTACCCATTTTTATGTGCTTTAGCATTCCGTTTACATTGCAATAATTAAAACAGCATTCATTGTACTAAGACTCAGACTAGATTTTTATTAGTATTCTCAGTTGTTTTTGCACATCTATTGTCTCATGAGGTAAGGGAGTACCGTCAGTCACAATATGAAGTTCTGGGGGGGGGCTGAGAGGAAACATGAGGAAGTACTTCTGCATGGAGAGGGTGGTGGATGCTTGGAACAGTCTCCCAGAGGAAGTGGTGGGGACTAGAACATTCACAGGATTTAAGAATGCATGGGACAGATGCAAGGAAATCTTAGAAGCAAGAGGGGGATGTAAGCCCAAGTCCAAGTGAAACTGCAGATAGGGAATTTCGGGCAGACTAGGTGGGCCAAGTGGTCCTTATCTGCCAACAACTTCTATGTTTCAGTGTCTGCTAATGATCAAAATCTGGAACAAGCAACATTTACAGGAGCACTCCTTTTATTATGCCCTATGTAAACCAGTTCTGGCAAAGCCACTACGGCTGCAAATGCATTAACTTGATAAGGGTGTTTCATGGGGGGCATGGCCTAGAATAGAAGTAGAATGGCGGCTTGAAAGATGCGCTCTGTCCTCATCACTTGCAATCTCCTCTCTAAAACCTGTTTTTTTCCCAAACAAGTAACCCCATCAGATTGGTAAAATTGCTTCAATGCCTGCACAAGCAAAATCCAGGAAAAAAACAGTCAAAACTCCCATTTAGCTCACCCAGAGTTAGCAGCAACGTCAGAGGCCTACCTCAGAGGGGCACACGAGAAGGACCTACTCAGGACCCTGCCGACACTCCGGAGATACCAAAAATACCTGCAAACGCCAATTGCAGGAGGGTCTTAACCCAATCTCAAGTGAAGCAATGGCCAAGGGCTATCACAACCTAGAAAGGCTTTTGAAGGATTTTAAATACAATTTAGGTGCACGTATGGAGGCTGGCTTTGAAAATGTAACAGCTCACCTACAACACATGCAACAAACAGTGAACAATATAGCTGAAACTGTCGAGACCCATGAAACCCATTTAGGGGGAACTGGAGAACAGATTGGGGAATCAGAAAGATTCAACAATTCAGCACTCCACAGATTTGGCCAAGGCACTCAAGGAAATAGAGTTATTAAAGCAAATTCTCAATGACCATGAGAACCGGGATTGCCGGTGCAACATTAGTTATAGGTCTTCCCGAAGACCTGGAGGGAAAAGATTGTGCTAGCTACATACAAGGTTGGCTTAACGAGACACTTCGGCTCCCTCCCGATGTTATCTTGGAAATCCAACAGGCTCACCGGTCCCCTGGCCCAAAGTCTGCACCAGAACAGAGTTCCCGCCACATTATTATCAAATTGCTGTGCTACCAGGATAGGCTTCTGGTTCTGGATGCTGCACGAAGAAAGGGGGCGATCATGATTCAACAATCCCATGTAAGTCTCTTTCCAGACTACTTGAGGCTGCTGCAGCTGCAAAGGCAAGCTTTTGCTGAAGTAAAGAAACTTCCTCACTCCATTTCATGCCCTTTCACACTCCCCTATCCTGCTCGGCTCATCATCTGGCCCACGGGGGGGCCCACAGAAGGCCTTCACCAGCCCAGATTCTGCGTTGGGAGTACGCAAGGGAGTTGGAGCACCAGAAAAGGGATCCAGTGGGTCGCTGAACCTGGAGAGTCCTTCTGCCAATTTTAAGGTATTGTGACCTGTAGCGGTGTGTGACTAGGGAGTGGAGTGGGGGGGGCACATTTGTTTCCTCTCCAATCCATAACACCTTAGGGGGCCTATCAGGGCAGGATCAGTGGACTCCCCATCCTTCCCCTTCTCCCATCCTACCCACTCGTTTCTACTGCCAGGCACGGTTGACTGGTGTTTCTTCAGGGGCCCTTCCAACTAGAGGATTATACAGATGGCTGCTGCTTCCACAAGACCTTAAGAGCCACTCGGAGGATGAGTTGGCATGCAGCAGGCCTCCTGACTGATGGTTGGCACAGTGATAATTACTATGATCCTGGACTTCTGGCTTTTTTTTGTTAATATAGTTTTTATTAAGAGAATTATTTATTTATTTATTTATTTTAAATACAGGTTAAGGGTATCAGCAGTCACAAGTTCATCTTAATACACACATTTAGACAAGTACATAGCAGGAGATCAGAAAAACAGGGTCATACATAGTTCATTATAATCAGTTTCTCATTTGCTTATGTTAAATTAGGAGAGTCCATATGTATTTCCACAGCTTTATTCTTAGGCTTCAAAATATATCTCCCCTACTCCTCGGGGCCTTCCCATTCTTTCATTCTTTCGCCCTGCTCCCCAACTCCCCATCCCTCCCTCCCCTCCCTCCATCTGGCCTTCCCATCTCCTGTTATTCTTTAAATTAAGGCACAAAACTAGGGTCCTTTGTTATCACATAGAAAATTCATTTTGTCCATTTCATAGAGCATAGATAAGCATGATCATTCAATTGGTAAGATATTCTCTGTCCTATAGATCTGTTTCATTGTTTCTCTCCATTCAGATATTTCAGATATTGCAGGGGTTTGGGGTGAGAGCCAGAGTCTGGACAGGGTTTTCTTCACTGCCATGAGGGCTATTCCCAAGAGGTAGCTTGTGTGGTAGTCTTTGAATTCAAGGGGAATAATCTGCAGCAGGAAGAGCTCTGCGGACAGGGTGATTGGGGCCCCTAGCATATCAGTTAGCTCCTGCTGCAAGGAAGACATTAGGGTTTCAGAATAGGGCATGACCAGAATACATGGGTGTGAAGTGCGGGTGTTATCCCACACTGGTGCCAGCACTGTGCTGACTGTGTGCTTGAGTAGTGGGCTGTTATGGCCAGAGCATGGAAATATCTGATCATTAGTTGCCAAGCAAAAAGCCTCCAGGCATGAGAGTAGGTGAATTTAGATGATAGGAGGCAACCCCTGTCTCACTGCTGTACGGGGCTCTCATGCCCCAGTTCCAAGGTCGATTTCTCAAGTACCACCTTCATGCCTGCTGTGTAGTTAAGGGCCTTATAAAGGATGGAAACAGCATGGGGGATCTCCCTGACCGAGAGAGTGGACTGGAGTAAAGTGATCGGGGTGGTGCATCCCCAAGCTTTCGCTGCTCAGGGGGAGGGAATAAAAAAAATGCCTCAGTTGTAGGAATCTGTAAAAGTCCATAGGCTTGCCTCAATTCGTGGAAGGATTTAAATTTGTTTCCATTTAACAGTTGGGAAAGCAAACAGAGACGAAGTCGGTCCCATTGTGAAAATGTGTGGTCGAACTGGGCTGGGGGAAAGTTTTCCAGCAAGGCTAGTGGGCTCAGGCAGATTAGATAAGGGGATAAGGCCAGTTGTCTACGGATCTCACCTCAAGTTTTAAGTTGGTGTGTGATCCATGGACCCGGGTTCAACTGAAATAATGCAGGAAGGGATTGGTATACAGTTGCTCGTACCAGGTCATTAAATGGGAGTAGGCCTTCCTCCATCTCCCTTCATAAAGCAGAGTTACTTTGCATGAAGCGGGCAACCAGAAAGGAGCGATGAGAGGCCCAGTTATATAGTTTCAGGTTCAGTACGGCCAGTCCCCCAGTCTGTCTTGGGAGACAGAGTGCTGAGAGGCAAACTCTTGGATGCTTATCCACCCATATATGAACTTCAGCATTGCTCTGTTCCAAGTTTGGAATGTGTTAGTAGAAATGTGTATTGGGACATTTTGAAAGAGGTATAGGGCCCAGGGAAGTGTCAGCATTCATACTACCTCTACTCTTTGTAGTAAGTTCAGCGGGATAACAGCCCACCTAGTTAGGTCAGATTGGAGCTGGGCATCAAAAGAGTCATAGTTGCTTCATGCTGTCTGCTTGCTATTACAGAAGAGGTATGTGTCCAGGTATTTTAGTTTTTCAAGGTCCCAGCGGAATGGGTGGGACTTTTTAAATATTAATAGTGCGTCAAAATGAAATGTTAGAGTGTCTGTTTTAGAGGTATTTAATTTATACCCCGAGTTCATCCTGTATTCTTCCAATATCTTGAAGACTGGTGGGACAGATTGCAAAGGGTTGGCCAGGAACAACAGTACGTCACCTGCATATAAAGCGATGCAGTGTTCCCTCCCCTCCATCTGAACCCCCATTATTTGGGGGGAACTCCTGATAGTTTGGGCCAGGGGCTCAATACAAATGGCAAAGAGCCCTGGGGACAGGGGGCAGCCCTGTCGGGTACCCCTGTATAGAGGAAAGTAGTCGGAGTGGTGACCGGAGATCTTCACACAGGCCCTGGGGAGGAATAAATGGCTTTAATCAAAGAAACAACGGGTGTGGGGATACCCATCTTAGACACAGTGGTGAACAAAAATGGCCACAAGACCCTGTCAAATACCTTCTCAGCATCAAGGCTGAGAAGGACCAAAGGATTGGGGATTGCATCTCTTGTACTAGATTTAGGGCCCTTCTGGTGTTGTCTGTAGTGGATCTAGAGCTCATGAAGCCCATTTGCTCTAGTCCGATCAGGTGGGGGAGGGCAGTGTTTAGGCACTTAGCCATAATGGACATAAGTATTTTATTGTCTACGTTCAGCACTGAGATGGGGCGGAAGGAGGCACATAGGTGGAGGTCTTTATCAGGTTTGGGGATAACAGAAACAGTGGAATACAACCAGCTAGGGGGTGGGGCACATAGGCCTTGCAATAGTTCATTGTCGACCTGTATCAGGGATGGGCTAATCAGGGGTTCTACATATTTATAGAATTCTGTCCCATAACCATCAGGGCCTGGGGCCTTCATGGTTTTTAGGTGGGAAATGACTGCTCATACTTCTAACTGTGTTATGGGGGTGATCAGGCTGTTCTGTTGGTCCCTGTTTAGTTTAGGAAGATCCAGGGAAGTGAGAAAGGCATCAATAGTGCCCTGATCTGACGGATGATCTGGGGTGTACAGTTTCTTATAGGAGTCACAGAATGTCCACGAGATATGTCCTAGCCTCGTGTGCAATTCACCTGTCACTGGGTCCCTAATGGTTGCTATGGTGGACAGGGGTCTCTGCCTGTGAAATCGAAAAGCTAGCAGGCGAGAGGCCCAGGGTCCTATTTCCCCATACCTCTGTCGAAGGAATGCTAAGGCTATCTCAGTGCGTTGCATGCACATCTTATCCAGTTCTTGTTTGGTCTGCTTGAGCTGGGCCATTACTGAGAGGACCCCTTCCTGGTGTGCCACTTGGAGAAAATTAAGGGTTTGCTCGAAGTGTAATTGTCTTTTCCAGCATAGCTTCACTAGCCTGGAGGTATATTGTATTAGGTGTCCCCAGAGGACCGCCTTCAGGATGGCCCACCTAATCACTGGGGTCGTATTCTGGGCACTGTTGTCCTCCGGGACTTCCTGTATCTTATCCCCTAAGAAATTCCAAAAGGGCTCACTTTTGAGGTGTATTGGGTTGAATTTCCACAAGGTTTTGCGTCTGTCGAGGCCCAGGTCCCGGTGTGTAATCACCGGGGCGTGGTCACAGTGGTCAATTGCCCCAATGGTGGCTTCCCCCCAAGTCCCAGACTCTCCCCTAGTGTGTAACAGTGATCAATCATGGTATACGTACCATGGACAGCTAAATAAAATGAGTATCGTCTTTCTCTAGGATGGAGGGTACTCCATACATCCAGCCAGCCTACCTCTTGAATAAATAGTTTAAAACATTTATGTGGGGTGGGTTGTCGGTTCCTGGCAGAGCCAGTGGTGTCCAGGGATGGACTTGGGGCAATATTAAAGTCTCCTGCTAAAATCAGGATACCATTAGTCATTTCTAATACTTTCCTTAACAGAGAACGAATTGTCAGTGTAGATGAGCCTGGGGGAGGTAGGCATTTACCAGGGTTACCTCTTTGTCCTCCAGCATCCCCTGGATAATCACCAGCCGGCCCTCCACGTCCGCCCACTCGTGAGCTGCATGAAAGGGTTCCTGGCTCGAAATTAGTAGGGCGACCCCTCTCTTCCTGCCCCTAACAAAAGAAGATGAGAAGACCTGTGAGAACCCCCTAGCAGCTGGCTTTTTGTGTTGATTAACATTCATATGCGCCTCTCGCATATAGACAATCCCCACCTGACTTTTCCTAAACTTAGTAATCATTCTTGTGTGTTTGACAGGGTTACCCAGTCCAGTCACATTTAGAGATAAAATCTATAGAGGTTGGCTAGCCATTTATGCTCCACTTAGGTTAAGAGGGGTTATGCCCAGCCTCGCTGTTGCCCTCATCTTATAACTCCACCAGTGCACATGACTATTGTACCAAAAGGTGACTGCCTATGGGATGGTGAGGGGAAGAATGCCACCCTCAAACACTAAAAGTTCCATCTTTAACAAGTAACAAGGGTAGCTAACTATGGGGGAAAACTGGGGCAGCAAATTAGTGCAAATCCCTGTCAACTGGGCTTGGGCTGCTAAACTACAAGTGGCTTCCATAAGTCTGGGGGTTGTTAGACACCCAGGTTCAAGTGTGCCAAGTTTGGCTTAGTCCACCTCAATGGGAGGACCCGACGTAAAATGTCTCTGATAAGGGAACGGGGGGTTAGTCATGCCTAGGTCCCTCCTAGACGTGTAACAGTGCAGTTCAGTATTAAAGCAAATTCAACTGTTAGTTTTGTTATGAGTTACTTTACCGAGCCACACTGCATAAAATGTTTGGTTACAGTAAAGCTAGAAATTTGCCCATCATAAGAGCATGTTGTGTGATGTGTGGGTATATGGTGCCTGCGCATCCTCGATCTCCCTGGGACAGCGTTGGGGAGGCAAGTGGAAAACATGCCAGGCCCCCTCTCTGGGGTATGCTCACCCACGGTACCTGGGCAGGGGGGACATTCCCACATATTTTATCTGTGCTAAAATACCGTTCACCCTTCAGTGGACTGCAGAGGTATGGGATCCACTGTTAAACAAGTTTAGGTTTAACTGCTTCAAGAAAAGTGCACAAATTCATTCATTATGCAGATATCATGTGCCTAGGGTGCCACCAACCCATTTTCTGCCTCAAATTTTTTAAAAAGGCCACGAGGAGGCCTTAGGCCAGGCCAGCCCTTCCCCTTCCCTCGTAACCCACCCGCCCTCTGCTCCTCTACCCGTTGTTCCCCATCCTCATCCCAAACCTCTCCCCCAGCTCCCCCGCAGCAAAGGAACAGAAAAGAGAAAAATGCTTATCTCTGGGCTGACCAATAGGGCATGTCACTCAGTCTGGCCCAGTAAAGGTGAGCCGAGTTCCCCCTCTCTCATAAACATATGTCTAAAGGAGCGACGGTTGCGGGTAACTCTGGCCATGTGGTCGGGTACGTTGGAGGAGGAGGGGACCTTCAAGGAAGAGCAGTAGGGCTGCAAGTCATGGGGGGATCCCAAGTTTAAGGGGGAAGGTTTGGCCCGCCTGCCTGTCGGGGCACTTGCAGAAAGTGGACATTACGCAGTCCTCAAGTCTCTTCATTTCATCAATTGTGGTGATAGTTCCATTCTAATTTCGGCCGAGGTCTGTTGGCGGAGTCCAGCCACGATCTGTTGGAGAGTCGAAGCACCTTCCCGTCTGCATTGCTCCTTCTGTGGCACGCAATTCCAAGCCTTCTTTGTGAGTCTGACTGCCAGCGACTTGTTGGGAGGTCTCTAATCCAGCATTATGGCAATTCCCTCCTTTGAGAGTCCCTGGGCTGCCTCCTCCGTGCTTTCATAGGTTTTAGGTCCATCAGATAGTTGCACCATGAGTTTTGCGGGGTAGGGGGTCCCGAACTTGATATTTGCCTCCTTAAGCTTCCTAAGGATGGGGGCATAAGCATGACGTCTCACCGTGATAGCGGGCAGGTAGTCATTGTCTATGTATATACGGTGGTCTTGGTGCTTTAGCTCTCCCATCTACCAGGATTTGTGAAGGACCATCTCCTTCTCTTGGTATCGCAAAATCCGGACCAGTAGCGCTCGTGGGCGGTTAGCTGGATGAGGGCCCAATGTACGATGGACATGGTCCATTTCCAGCAGGCAGCTTTCTGGTAAGCCCAAGGTTGTTTTAAAAAATAACTGCAGAAATTGTATGGGGTTGTTGCCTTCAGAGCCCTCTGGGAACCCCGATACTCAGAGATTATTTCTCCTGCTGCAGGTCTCTGCGTTCTCTACTCTGTCGTGCGTAGGCCATGGACCTCCTGATAAAGCTGAAGGACGGATTGTTCAGCATCATCTACATGGGAGTCTGTAGTTGTGGCCTGTTCTTTGAGTTCGTGCAGACGTTTTTCAATTTTGCCCACATCGGTGCGAAGTGCTGTGAAAGTAGAACGGGTCTCCTGTCTGAAGTCTCTGAGTTCTTGTAACACTAGGTCCATTTTCCTGGTTATGTTAGGGGACCTGGCCATGTCAGTGGCTGCAGGCTCGTTTTTCGCCGATATTTGTGAGCCATCACTGTCCGTACCGAATCCATCAAAATCAGCAGGCTCCGAGGGGATTTTGCAGTGTCCTGTTTCCACCGAGGCATCTTCTCTTTCTCCTCTGTAAGACTGGCCCAGTTTGGAGTTTCAAAAGTTGAATTTAATAGTTTTTTCAGCCTTGGTAGGGATGGAGCAGAGAGCTCGGGTGGCTTCCAAAGGCATGATGTCACCAGAAGTCCTTGTCTTCTGGCTTACTTGCACTTTTGGCCAGAGTTCGGGTTACTGGACATATGACTATTATATGTTTGCCAAAACTTGATGTGGAACTTATACAAGGACATTGGGGGGGGGGGGTTCTACTGTTGGGATTTGAAGGGTGCTGCATTATTTACTTCTCTACAGAAAAAAAAACTGAGTTTATTTTTAATGTAGAGGGGGAGTGCTCCGAAGTGGAGCTCAAATATTCATACTCAGGTAGAGCAATTGGGTTCGATCTGGAACTTCCAGTTAAGCAGGACAGCCTCATCCCCATTTCTCACTGGGGGGGGTGGGTGACCCTGCAGAGCTTCCTTATGGGCTCCCTTTTCCCATTTAGTTTTGGTCTGTTGTAGTGGACTGCATGGGAGAGTGGCCTCCCTGGTCCTCTCCCCTGTCCAGTTTTTAATCTCACTTGGAGGGGGAGGACTCCATATTCTTTTCTTTTTTTTGTTCAACCTTATAACCATTATTTGCAAGCTTGATGGGGTGCTCTGTCCACAAAGGTAATGGATGGGAATGGCAGACTATCTGCTGATTCTGGGGGATGGTTTCTTGGGTTATTGCTAGCTTTTTCATGCTCTATGTTTGTGAGCAGTTGTGATATCAGAGTAATGGGTGGGGGTTAGGAACACAACTCACGTCAACTGTAGTGTGCAGAACTAGTATTTGTTTTTACTTAATGGGGGAAGAGGGGACCTTAGTTTTATAAGTGGGTTCATTGTTTACAGTTAGGGTTTACAAAATGTTAGCGGAGCTGATCACTATTCTATTTGGTGTGCGAGATCAGAGATTGAGGCATTCTTATGTAACTCATACACCAATGGCTAGCCTTATTTTTATTTCATGGAACATTAATGGCCTACGAACGGCTGTAAAAAGGAAGCGGGTATGGTCTCAAATAAAGAAACTAAAGGGATATGTAACTGTTTTTGGTTTTTTTTTTTTACAAGAAATCCACTCTACCAGGGAGGAGGCTGATCGTCTGGAGTGCGTCCGGGGGGCTCATTTATTTCTGTTGCTCTTACATCTAAGGCCCGAAGAGTGGCAATCTGGATCAGACCCAGTCTCCCACACAAAGTCTTTTCTTGGGTGGCAGACCCTCAAGGCACATTTGTTATTGCAGTGGTGGATCAGGGGGAGGTGGGGTGGACATTTGCTTTGGTGTTGGTTTATGGCCCAAACTTTGATTCCCCTGACTTTTTTACCCACTTGGCAACCACCCTTGTTCCCTTCCCTGATAACATAGTAATTGGGTGGGGACATGAATACATATTGGGACCCTAGGTTGGACCACTCTGGGATGAGACGAGGCCCAGTTCCTCTAAGTGTTTTTGCCTTACACCACTTTGTGGAGAGTAGAGCTTTAACGGAAGCCTGGCAGTTCTGCCACCCAGCATCTAGGGAATATCCTTCTCCCATGCACATAACCTATATACTAAGTTATATTTTTCTCCCCTCCCTTATGGTGGGTGATATAGCGGGAGAGGAATATGGTCCGCTGGTTATTTCAGAATGTGCTCCCCTTAGAGTGGTTGTAACCCTAGGTGAAGACCCTCCATGTTCATTGCAATGGTGGATGGACCCCTCTTTGACCTTAGAGCAACAATTTATTCAGCAGCTTAGTGATCATCTATGGGAGTTTATATCTCTGAACCCTCCAGAGGATACAAGCTGTAATGTAGTGTGGGACACCCTTAAAGCATTTATTAGAGGAGAGGCCATTTCATATTCCTCATTTTGAAAGAAATCAAACTTGGCTCAAGAGACTTTGTTGGAGACAACAATAACACGACTGGAGAAGGACAATATATTATCTCCGACCCAGCAGAAACTAGCAGAGCTTAAAACCATGAAGAGTAACCTTAGTCAACTTTCAAACAGGAAACTCGAAAGAGATTTAATAATAACTAAATCTAATACTTTTTTGAGGGGGACAAGTCAGGGAAGTGCATGGCAGGAATGGTGAAGGTGAAGAGGGCTGAACGTACCACAATAGGCATAGAGGATTTAAATGGAGATGTCATGTATGATCAATATAAAATGAATAACTCCTTTAAAATTTATTACTCCAATTTGTATACCTCGGAGTTCCCGGTGGGGATGGACCCAGAGATCTTTTTGGGGAAGATCAAGTTACCCTCTCTGGGGGAGCAGGAGAGAGCCACTCTGGAAACTCCAGTGACTTTGGAGGAATTTAGGAAAGTGGTGTGGGGGGGTTAAAAAGGGGAAGGCACCAGGCCCAGACGGGATCCTGGCTGAATTGTATAAATCGATCTGGGACACTGTGGGACCCTTGATGCTACGGATGGTGACTGAGGCCTTGACTCTGGGTGTTTTGCCGTCCTACCAATATCTAGCTACCATTACTGTCCTCCCTAAACCGAGTAAAGATTTCCTTAAATGCACCTCCTACTGCCCTAACTCCCTCTTAAATGCAGGGTATAAAATTATAGCTAAACTGCTGTCTTCCACACTGGAGGGATTCCTCCCCTGCCTGATACACCCGGACCAGGGAGGTTTTGTGAAAGGGAGACAGGCCAAGCACAATATCAGATGAACCTTGGATATTATGCATAAATGGTCAAGGGACAGGAAGGGGGGTCTACTGGCACTCAATGCCGAAAAGGCATTTGATAGGGTCGAGTGGCCCTTCATGTTAGCTGTCCTAAGAAAATTTGGATTAGGCCCTCGGATGTTACAATGGATTGACACTCTATATAGATCCCCTCAGGCACAAATTCTCACTAATAATGTAATCTCCACCCCTTTTGCCTTGTCCAAAGGGACTAGGCAGGGTTGCCCCCTATTACGTTTATTATATGTCCTTACCATAGAGGCACTGGTGCAGCCTGAGCATCAGGGGTTTCAGGTTACAGGGGAGGGAACATAAGATCTCCCTCTTCACAGATGATATTCTTCTATTTCTCCACTCCCCTAGTGAATTGCGCGCCTGCCTATCTGAGCTGTTTGAGTTGTATGGCCCACTTTCAGGCCATAAAATCAGTTTGGGGGGGGGGCGTGAATGGATGCCCCTGGGAGGGATGAGGGAATCAATTACTATTGCACGCACAATAATTCCACATACCAACCAAATCAAATACTTGGAAATCACCATACCATCTAAAATTTCTAATCTGGTTAGACTTTACATGAACAACATCATTAAAAAGGTTTAGGAGGACTGTTTCTCAAGGAGGGCCCTCCCGCTGACCCTCATAGGGAGGGTGAATTTGACTAAAATGTCGGTGGTACCTCAATTTCTATATTTCTTCCAAACTGACCCCTTTGGATTCCACATAAACATATAAAATCTCCGGAGGGGGCCCTTACTCAGCTTTTGTGGCAAGGAAGAAAACCTAGAACTAAACGGGAAATATGATGGTTACCCTTGGGGAGGGGGACCTGGGTCTTCCAAGTGTCCAGGATTACTACTTAGCCACCCAGCTTGGACATGTGCTGGATATGTTGAAAGTGGAAAATAACAGGCCAGCCTTGGTGGACTTAGAGAATTGCTCCTTTATCCCCCTGTACTATCATATTTTGGTGGGAAATTTGGGATCCCCAACCCCTACAGAAATTGAGAGTCCCTGTACCACAGCCACTTGGAGGGCCTAGCAGAAGGCTCACAGCTTGTTAGGACATGGGAAGGGGAGCATATCTCATGACACCCCTCTGCTGGTCCAAATGATGAGAGAGAGTAGGGAAATTGGTGCAGTGGGACAAGCAAATCTTAAAGAGCTGGTATTGTAGGGGTCTTTATTTGCTGGGACACCTCTTGATAGATGATGAGGTTCCTTCTTTTACATTCTGCTGAATCAACATAAACTACATGCCTCCCACTACTTCCTGTACCTCCATTTAAAATCAATTATATTTAAACTAAAAAATCTGGGGCCATGTGGTCATTTAGGAACATGATCTCCCCTCGAGGAAATCTTTGTGGGCCAGTCCACTGATCCATCATTTAGGCCACTTAGGAAATGTTATAGGTTGATAATGGGAGCCCTCCCAGATCCCTTGGCAAAAATAAAGTCCCAATGGGGAGTGGATATCCTCCCTGATGGTCTTACGGGAGATGATTAGCTGGACATTTTAAAAAATGTAGGGAAATGCTCAGTCAGCAACAGACTGTGCTAGATTCAATATAATATTTTTCAGAGAACCTATATTGCTCCGTGTTGGTCCATAGGATTGATCCTACTGTCTCATCCCTATGCCCTAAGTGTAAAATCCCTGAAGGTTCTTTCTATTACATGATATGAGACTGCCCACATGTGCAACCATTCTGAAGGAGTATCCAACAACTTTTAACCTCAGTATTACAGTTCCCACTTACACTGGACCCAACTGAGATATTACTAGGCCTACCATCAAGGTATCAGAGGGAAGGGTCCTCACCCAACAACTAACACACCGAAATCTGGCCAATGAAAAATCATGTACACAAATGCTCGCAGTCTGGGAAATAAGATCACAGACCTGCAGGCAATAATGACAGAGGTTAATCTGGACATAGCAGCAATTAGTAAGACGTGGTTTACCAGTAACCACACTTGGGAGACTTCAGTATCTGGCTATGTACTGTTCAGAAGAGACCGAGGTGCAAAAGGGTGGGGGGGGGGAGTGGCCCTTTATGTCAATGAAAGTATCAAAGCTACAGAAATTCAAAATACACATAAGGAGCAAGAAGAACTGTGGGTGACCCTGGAAACAGGAAATGGGACAGCCATAAGAACTGGGGTTGTCTACAGGCCCCCAGACCAGGGGGAGAACACAGACACATTACTGTTAGAAGATATACAAAACATAACAACTAAAGGGGAGGTTCTGATAATGGGAGACTTCAGCATGCCAGATACAGACTGGTCAATATCAGCAGAAACATCTGCCAGAACTAGACACATGGTGGATTCTCTGCAGGGGAAGGGCCTCAAACAACTGGTACAACAACCCACAAGAGAGACAGGGCTATCCTAGATCTAGTACTGACTAACAGGGAAAGAATCACAGACCTCCAGGTAGAAGGTCACCTGGGGGCCAATGACCATCACATGGTATGGTTCAGTGTGGCCACTACAACTAAATCATCCCATTCCAAGGCAAAAATGTGTTATATTAGCGGATTACCACCTGTGGTCATCCTATGTGGTGACCATGTATGTATATCATGTTTGAATTATGTGAGCTTGTATTTATGTATATATTGTCTATTAACTATTTATGTATGTGTGTTGTGTAAGTCTACATGCCACAGGACCTCCTTGTGAATGAGCTTGCTCAATGGAGTTTTCCTGAAATAAACTTGAACTTGAAAAATATGGGACTTCAGAGGAGCTGACTTTGATAAGATGGCCAACAGAGTTAAGCTAGCCCTGGCAAAAAGAAATACAGGTGAGGGGGTACAGGCAAAGTGGGCAAGCATTAAGAATGCAATACTTGAAGCAACATCCAACTGTGTTAGAAAGAAAAGGAAGTGCAAAAGACGAAGTAAACCACTTTGGTTCTCAAAAACAGTAGCATAAAAGGTCAGAGCCAAAAGGCTGGCCTTCAGGAAATATAAGGGAACGCAGCGGCATGAAGATAGGAAGGCATATCAACCTTTCCTAAGGGAAGGCAGCAAGGCTAGCAAAGGCCCAAACTGAGGAAACACTAGCACAGACAGTAAAAGAAGGTGACAAGACTTTCTATAGATACCTTAGTGAAAGGAGAAAGTCCAGAGGGGGTGTTCCTAAGATTAAAGGAGATAAGGGGGCATGGGAGGAGGAGGAGGAGGAGGAGGAGGACCATGTAAAAGCATCTATCCTAAATAGATACTTCTGCTCAGTATTTACTGTAGAGAAGGAAGGACAAAGCCCACAGCTCAGCACCATGGACACAGGGGAAGGGAGGTGAGCACTAGTCCCTTCACAAAAGAAAGGGTCCTACAAGAGGTCGATAAGCTCAGGGTGAACAAGGCAATGGGACCTAATGGCATACATCCCAGGGTACTAAAGGAGCTAGGGGTGGAACTAGCTGAGCCATTAACAGAACTGTTTAGTGAGTCTCTGAGCACAGGAGAGGTCCCAGAAGACTGGAGAAGGGCTCATGTGATCCCGCTCCACAAGAGTGGTAGCAGGGAGGAGGCAGGGAACTACAGACCAGTCAGTCTTACCTCAGTAGTGGGCAATATTATGGAGGCACTCCTTAAGGAAAGGATAGTGCAACACCTGGAATCCATAGGAGCACAGAATCCAAGACAGCATGAGTTTACAAAAGGAAGGTCCTGTCAAACTAATCTCATAGATTCCTTTGACTGAATAACCAGAGTTGTGGACCAAGGGGGAGCAGTCAATATCGCCTACCTTGACTTCAACAAAGCTTTCGATACTGTTCCACATAGAAGATTGATTAATAAGCTGGGTAGGCTCGGGGTGGGTCAGAAGTTGGTCAACTTGGTGGCAAACTGGTTGACGGGCAGTAAACAGGGAGTGGTGGTAAACGCCGGTATACAGTCAGAAGAGATGCAGGTCACAAGTGGAGTACCTCAGGGATCAGTCCTGGAGCCAGTCCTCTTCAATATCTTCATCAGTGACATTGAAGCTGGACTGCAGGGTAAGGTTTGTCTGTTTGTAGATGACCCCAAGATCTGCAGAGCTCAGCAGATGATCCAGATGGGGTGGGTAGAATGAGAAGAGATCTGGATTAACTAGCAAAATGGTCAGAAGAGTGGCAACTGGGGTTTAATGCAAAGAAGTGCATGATCATGCACATAGAGAAGAGAAACCCTGAAGCCACCTATAGGCCGGGAGGGGAGTTGCTGACAGTCACAAGGGAAGAAAGAGACTTGGGCATCATCATCATCGATGACCTGAAATCATCCAAGCAGACCACTAAAGCAGTAGGTAAGGCTAGGGAGATGTTAGGGTGTATTAGTAGGGGTATCACAAGTTGGAAGAGGAAGGTAATAATCCCTCTTTACAAGACACTGGTTAGGCCCCATCTGAAGTACTGCTTGCAGCACTGCAGGCCACACCTTCACAAGGACATTAACCAAATTGAGGCAGTCCAGAGAAGGGCAACCAAAATGGTGCAGGGACTGCATCAGAAAACATATGAGGACAGATTAACAGAGCTCAACATGTATACCCTAGAGCAAAGGTGGGAGAGAGGTGATATGATCGAAACATTCAAACACCTTAGTGGTATTAACAAGGTGAAAGAGTCTAACATGTTTCAATATATGAAAAAATAGCAGGACAAGGGGACACAGCATGAGATTAGAGGGAGGCCGATTAAGGGGTAATGTGAGGAAGTTCTTCTTCACAGAAAGGGTGGTGGATGCATGAAACGGCCTACCTCAGGACGTGGTGGATATGAATACAGTGCAGGGCTTCAAACAGGCATGGGATACGCGTAAGGGAGCAATACAGATGAGTATGAATAGATAGGCCATTGACAGAGCAAAGGCCAATGGCACATTTATAAGGTAAAAAAAGAAATGGGCAGACTGGATGAGCCTTGCGGTCCTTATCTGCCATAAACTTCTATGTTTCTATTTTCTGAGGGCCTTTAGGGACTGGGTAATGTAATTGCACTCCAGGGATTAGCAATGCATTGGGAAATTGGCAGAGACCCCTACAGTAGCCAGATGGGTGGGGTCCCTTATTTAATGTAAGAAACTTGAAAGGACACAGTACCATGTCAGAGGGCAACTGGAAACATGCCAGCAAATATGGGCCCCACTGGAGGTTGCTATAGAACAAGCCTGGTTTACCTTATTTTAAATATCCCATTTTAGTACACTTTAATGAGTCTGCATGTTCCTGATGTCAATCTGTCTATGCTTGTGTATGTAAATCTACCACTTGATGGACTGATATGTAATGCCTACATTGTCTGACCTGTAATTTGCTCTGCCTTTTTTTTTTTTTGCTCCTCCAGCTCCAGGCCGGCCTCTCCTTCAGGCCCTCCATGCCACACTGTCCCAGTACAGCCACTTCTTCACCCTATATTTCAGCTGCCCCAGGTAACCCCTGGACGTAACCCTTCGCCGGGTGTCCCCCTCCTCCAAAAGGGAAGGCACTGGGAGGGCAGCCAGTGCCATACTGCCCAGGTGCTGCTAGGGTGGTTTGTGTGCACTACCCAGTCGCGAGGAGCTGGCGACCGTCATCCGGTCGACCTCAGGGCTCTTTCCCATTTGCTCCCCAGGGACGTGGCATGCCACTAATGTCAGGCTTACGCCAACATTTGCCATGCCCTGTTGAACTATAAGATCCCGCGTATTGCCGAGATCCCGGCCTCCGCCAGGGGTCAGCAATCACCGCGTCGTGTCCCTTCCTTCCCCTCGAGAGAAGACGAGCAGTCATCTGACACTTCAGCCTTCTCTCCCCGACCAGCCCTCCAGCACCCGAGTCCATTCCCGAACCTGGGTCACTGGCGTCGCAAGCAGAAATCCAACCACTGCACCGATGGACCAGCTCTGCATTTTTTTAAATAAAGTTTACAAAAGGAAAAAAGGGTGTTTCATGGGCTTAAACATAAACATGAATTCCATTTAGTAAGGCCTACCATTCCACATATGACTTGTGAACAAGCTGGGCAACCTGGGAGCGGGTTACAAGGTGGTAAACTGGGTTAGGAATGGTTGAATGATAGAAGATGGAGAGTCATGGTTAATGGTGCTCAATCTAAGGAAAGGAGTGTGACCAGCAGGGTGCCACAGGGATCAGTCCTGGGCCCAGTCCTATTTTATGTCTTCACAAATGAAATTGCAGAGGGGCAGGAAGGGAAAGTGTGCTTGTTTACGAATGACACTAAGATCTGCAACAGGGTGGACACTCCGGGAAGGGTGGAAAAAATGAGGAGGAACCTAGGAAAACTAGAGGAATGATCCAAAGTGCCGCTGCTGAGATCTGATGCATTAAAGTGCAAGTCATGCATTTGGGTTGCAGGAACCCAGGGGAGGATTACGGGGGTACTGGTGGTCACAGAACAGGAAAGGGATTTGGGGTAATCATATTAGATGACCTAAAGGTGGCTAAACAATGTACCAAGGCTGTGGGGAGAGCCAGTGGGATGCTGGGGTGCATAGGGAGAGGTATCACAGCAGAAGGAAGGAGGTGATGATGCCACTGTGCAGATCACTGGTGAGGCCTCATTTGGAATACAGTGTCCGGTTCTGGAGGCTGCATTTCTGTAATGTAACTTTAAATCACAAATGGGTTAAACGGTTCTGTTTTAGATTTGTATCCCTCTCCCCTTCTGCTCCCACTGGTTAGGCTTACTGAATGCAACCTGGAAATATCTTGGCTAGCATGATGATTCACCTGCACAAGTTGCTTCTCAGTCCACATCACTGTCTTTTTAAAATGTTGACTTCTTGTTGAAAATAGCAGTTTGTCACAGTAATACATAAGCTAAAGTGATGTCACCTACCAGGATTTGTAAGACATACTGTAGCTAACTTGGCTTGAGGAAAGGTGAACATGGTCAGGACCCCAAAGCAATTGAGATGCATATGCAGCAAATAAGTCCAGATGCACTAATTTACCTACAAGTGTTATGTATCACAGTCTGCATAATACACATGGTTTACATTGATGAATCTTCATATGGTTTGACTGGTTTGAGTTCTAATGTTTATAATACAGGGATGAATAGCTAGTGAAGAAATGTTTTCAATGACTGCTAAATGTGGTACAGTGGCAGATGTTTTGCAAAGGTATGACAGAAATTATTTCTATGAGGTATTGTCCAAGAATTGGATCATGTTTTCATAGAGACAGATTACATTTAGGGTACATGACTGTCCCTTTGTGAATTCAAGCTGCTCTCTGCACTGAAATCACTGTTAGATATGTAGCTAACTTAAATATTTAAGTAGTGATTCTAGAATTTTACCCGGAACCTGTATTAATTTAAAAAGTATATTTTGAGGGGGTGCCTGGTTATGGATTATCCCAATATTTCATTTCAGCATTTTAGTGGAAACTCTGCACTCTGATTTTCATATTCTGAATTTTTTGTAGTATGTTGTCTGTATTTATATTAAATCTGTTGGCATTCCTGGTAATGTACAGGAGCATGGGACTGAGTTGTGATTGGGTTTGAATAACGAACACAAATATTCATTACATTTCTTATCTCCACTGGATTTTTACCGTTCCCTCTTTAATATTAATATTACTTATTTTTTGTTTAGGATATTGACGTAACGGCACAATTGCTTGCTGCTGCTTCTGTCTGCATCTGTTGCATTTGAGTTCCATTTTCTTTTTGAAATGGTTGCTTTTGCTTTTATGTTTCTTTTAAAATGTGTAAAATTCTGACCATGTGGTTATGTCATGGCTTTTGTTTTCAGATATTTTATTTCATGTTTAGCTTTTTTGTTGTTGTTCTTGAGTAGCTTTCTTCACATCCTCATTAAGTCATCTTGCTTGCCATCATTTGTTGTTATATTCCTTGATCCTTTTAATTTAAACTATTGCAAATGATAATATGTTGCCCTTTATAATCTGCCAAATATCATTCACTGCTTTGTTTTATTTATTTATTTATTGAATTTTGATGACCAGGTAGGCCCACTGATCCCCGAAGGTCCCTTTTTTCAGGAGCGCCCTGGGAGACAGAAACAGTACAATACAGTCAGGTAGTACAGGGTGCAGAGAAAGTAGACATGAAATTCAAAGTTACAATAAAGGCAATATTTCAATATATTGAACATAAGTGCAACAATTGAGGGAGCTGAGGCATGCTTTTGGAGTCATTTTGGGTGAGAAAAAGAGAGGGATTTGTGGAGGATGTGGGACTGGGGGTGACTATCCAATACCCTGACAATGGCATGCGCTTGCCCCAAGCAGCTGAGACTTGAGCCTTGTGTGAAAGTTTAACAGTGATGGGGCTTCCTGTACTAAAGGTAGGAGAGTGTTCCACGGCTTAGGGGCAGTGTAAGTGAAGGATTTGCCTCCAATGTTAGTCTTGACTCTGGGGATTGCTAGTAGGGACCGACCGGTGGTCCTGAGTATACAAGGGTTAGACTTAGGAATGATTATTCTTGAAAGACTAGGTAGGGCAACCGGGTGCTGCAGTTTGTAAGCAAGGCAGAGCAGGGGGTGCTGAAGATGAATCTCAAAGGAAGGCCACTGAAGCTGGGTCAGTGAGACGTAGGGGTGGCTTCTTGGGTGACTAAGTGTCGCAAACCTCACCACCTTGTTGTGCAGGACCTGAAGCCTGTCGACCTCATGCTTTGACATACCTTGAATTACAGGGGCCATGTACGTTAATATAGGAAGGAGGACACTGGAGGCAATTGCTCGCCTTGCCTCTGGGATAAGTTGTTTTTTTAGCCGGTACAAGGTGCCAAGTTTGCTGTGGATAGACCTAGTTACCTGGTCTACGTGGGACTTAAAGGTGAGACCTTGGTCGATAGTTAGCCCAAGGTATTTTATGTTGTCTACAATGTCTATACTCTTTCTAGCAAGGGAAGTTAGTTGTAAGGAATTGGTCCTGTCCTGGCCGAGGGATCTAGGACCAAACAATAAGGCTTTTGTTTTTGCTGCGTTAAGGAACATTTTGTTAGATGTAAGCCAGACCTCAAGTGTATTTAGGTCCCCTTGGAAAAGAGGGCCCAGGTTCTGAAGAGTAGACATGGACTGGTAGATGACTGTATCATCAGAATATTGAACAACTGAGCTATCCCCGTAGTGACGGTTGAGGTCATTTGTGAAGAGAGAGAACAGGAGGGAGCCAAGAATTGAGCCCTGAGGCACCCCCTTCTTGATGGGAAAAGGGTCAGATAGCTCTCCCTTCCAAATGACCCTCTGGGACCGGCCTGATAGGCAGCTCTTGAACCAGTTTAGGGCCTGGGCATCAAGACCTATGCCGTGATGAAGCTTAGTTAAAAGAAGGTTGTGGTCCACAAGGTCAAATGCCTTGGACAGATCTATAAAGATTGCACCCATCGACATGCCTATGTCCAATGCCCTGAATATGTCCACTGTGAGATTGATGAGTGCCATATCTGTCCCATGATTTACCCAAAAGCTATGCTGTGAGGGGGCTTGGAGTTGGTGGAGCTCAAGGCAGTCTTTCAGTTGCTCATACACTAGCCTTTCTTGCAGTTTAGCAAGGGTACATAGCAGGGAGATGGGCCTATAATTGCCAATTTGTTCACGCGACCCACCCTTGTGAATAGGGACCACATTGGCCACTTTCCACTGCTGTGGAACGTAGCCTTCAAGTAGAGACCTGTTGATCCAGGTCAGAGGTTTGGCAAGGGACTGGGCACCTTTCTTGAGTAATCTTGGGCTAATTCAATCAGGGCCTCCAGAGCCTCTGTTGTTGAGGGCTTTAAGTAGCTTAAGGACATCACTCACCTTAACTAATCTTAGGTGAAATTGGGGTCTTTTCAGACTGGGGAGTACATCAGAGATCTGTAAAGGCATAGATGGGGGCAGCCCTAACTTGTAATTATCGAGGTTGGTGAAGTGGTGGTTGATTGCTGAGGCTATTTGGTGGCAGTCGCTGTCCTTGTACCTCTATTGGAGCTAGTGCCTCCTTGGAATTGCCCTTAAGCAGTTCGTTGATGTGTGATCCGAACGAAAAGCTGGGGGTTCCCTAGGTTGGACCATTGGAGATGGCATACATACTCCTTTTTCACAAGTTTGACAGCTAGCTTACATTTATTTCTTAGGGTTTTGTAAGTAACCAGATCTGCAGGGAGAAGGGAGAGCCGGAACTTCTTCCAGGCCTTGTCGCTGCTTTTCATCTGAGATTTCACTGAGGGGTAGATGTACTTGAAACAGCCTCCCTTTGTTCCAAGTTTTTTAAGGGGGGGCAAAGAATGAGGCCGCCCTGAGTAGTGAGTCTTGGAAGTAGGCCAGGGCCTTGACCAAGGTCATGAGGAGCCTAAGTGGGCTCCAGTCCAGGTTACTTAGGTAGTCATTAAACTTTGTGAATGTGAAATTGGAGAAATCATGTACCGTGAGTATCCTGGGAGGAATCTTTGGTGCACTGTTCTTCCAAATACAGAAAATTGGGGAGTGGTCACTGATAGCATCGGCCAATATACCTGTTTTCTGTATGTTGAGGGGGATTGGATATCAGAGCCCAGTCAAGAGTAGTGTGGTTCCCAGTTTTATAGTTGAGCCTGGTGGGTAGAAAGGTAACCTGTTCCAGGTTTGCATCATGGATCATTGCATTGATGACTTTGTTGGAGTCAGAGGCCCAGTTCAGGTTGAAGTCACCCATAATTAGGAGTTCATTGATTAATTCACTGCCAACTAATTTGGTGATGCTCTCAACAGCAAGTTGGGCAGTCGTAGGAGGGTTATAGACACAGCTGATGGTGAGATGCTTAGCTTGATCGAGGGTTAGATGGATGAAAATAGACTCCCCATCCTGGCAATTCCCAAGGTTGGGCTTCAGTAGTGTCACATTTAGAGTTTCTTTCATATAGATTAGAACCCCTCCCCCTCTCTTTTTTGCCCCATCTTGTCTGAAGGTTTTGTACCCTTGGATCATGATCTCATGGTCTAGGATGTGGGCCTTGAGCCAGGTCTCCGAGATAGCAAGGATATCTGGCTTGTAGCGGTCTAGCCAGGCTTGAACCTCATGACTTTTAGGTCTAAGGCTGCAGACACTCATGTGCGCTATCCTTAAGCCTTTCGATGATGCCCAGTGAAGATCCTGGGGGGTGGAGACAAGGATATTGGTTAATGGGGGCCCCAGGTTTGGCTGAACTTCACCTGCTCGGAGCAGTAGAACAGCAAGTAGTTTTAAATTTTGTCATTCACTGTTTTGTTGTTTTAAATTTTATGCCAATCTGTTTCTTTGATTTTTTTGGTTGTTTTGTTCTTTTCTATTGCATCTAGGACCCTTCCCATTCCTTTTTGTCCTTTTCAACTGTTTTTTATATTTAGGACCTATATTTTACTTGAGCTTTCATCCTTTCACAAGTATAAAGAAAATGCATTTCAGTGCTGCTCACTTGTTTTATATGTATGGGGTGGGATATTCAGACTGCGCCAGGCTGTGGCGCAAGCCTGGGCGCAGCGCAACTGGGATGTGCCAGGGCACTGACAGAGTGATATTCAACGGTGCTGTGCCATGGCTCAGCACCACTGAATATCGCTCCATGGCCACCCGTATTGCGCATGGCGCAGTGGCACTGCACCAGCACAAGTGGTCAGAGAGAAGCAGGGGGATGCGCCAGGCGAATCAACCGCGATATTCAAAAGTGCACATGCAAATGGGGCCATAATGCAAGCAAGGCGCAAATGGGGCCATTCGCATATCATTTTGGCCCCATTTGCATGCAGGTGCGCTGATTCCCAACAACTTGCGCCTGGCGCTCTGCCAAGCTGCAGCCATTGGGAACCGATGCCCCCTGCACAAGCGGCAAATTGCCCCACCGCCCAATCGCGGGCATATGTAAAATAATGAAAGGTCCAAAATCCCTGGTGGTCCAGTGGACCGCTCCCAGCCCGATCGCGGGCATATGTAAAATAATGAAAGGTCCAAAATCCTTGGTGGTCCAGTGGACTGCTCCCAGCCCGATCGCGGGCATATGTAATATAATGAAAGGTCCAAAGTCCCTGGTGGTTCAGTGGACCGCTCCCAGCCCGACCGTGGGCATATGTACTGTAATAAAATGAAAGGTCCAAAATTCCTGATGGACCAGTGGACCATGTCCAGCCCGATAGCGGACATACGTTTCACAATAGAACACATCAATCCATCCCTGGTGGTCCAGCGGTACCTCCCCACCTGCACTGAGTCCCAGCACCCGCTCCCTCCGGGTTGAAGTGGTAAGCTCCCACCCGCCAGCCGATTGACTGCATACAGACCGTGCCGTACTACACAGTCTGGATATGTGAATGATCATTCACAAATCTGGACATGTATTCCAGTACGTGTATGCCGATTGGCCCACACTGTGGACCAATGGGCGACAGCCTCACATGAGTCAGTCGGCGGGCGAGCTGATGGTGGGGAGCGCCACCTGTCGCTGACCGGAGGGAGAGGTGCTGGGGCTCAGTGGGCAGGTGGGGAGGGGTGGTACCACTGGACCACCAGGGATGGACTGGTGTGTTCTATTGTGAAATGTACACCCGGGATCAGTCTGGGAGCGGTCCACTGGACCACCAGGGATACTGCACCTTTTATTCTATTACAGATGCCCGTGATCGGGCTGGGAGTGGTCCACTGGACCACCAGGGATATTGGACTTTTATTTTATTACATATGCCCACGATCGGGCATGGGGGGGCGCTACCACGAAGGTGCCGCCAGAGCTCGGGTGGCTACCCACAGCTGGCAGCTGCCGTGTTGCGCCCTGCTATACGGCAGATCACCTGTGGGTGGCCAGCTGTTGCTCCTTTTTTTTTGGATCAACTGTGTTCAGTGCAAATAGGGGTTGCACCTGCATGGGCTCAGTGCATCCCGGGCTGAATATCGGGATGTGCGGAGCATGCATGGGCACGCCTCCCCACTTGCGCCACATACATTACTGATGCGTTCCAGCACATTGGGATTTGTGCCAGGCGCATTCCCCTTGAGAATATCGTGCTGGGGCGCATTAGTGGGTTGCGCCATGCGCAACCCTTCTGAATATCCCACCCATTATTTATACCCATACTCTCCCCAATTGCTTTGGCTTATTTTATGCACACTTTTTCTTCTGTGTTTCTTTTTTTCTCTCTTTTTCTTTACAGTCCTGACTGCTACAGAGATAAATATTTTTGATTTAAATTGACAATAGGTTGATTCTATGGATTTTGAATATTTGAGCAGTACTTGTTTATGGCATTTGTTACTGGTACCATGGGTTTTATATTTAACATCTTAAAATTGATGTCAACATGAATGTATAATGCTCATGTACCAGCTATTTACTAACACAGAAACGTAGAAGCTGTTGATTTCTTCAGGTTTTATTGTTAATACCAGCTAATATCAACTGTAAAATATTTATAGAGATTCTTGCTAATGGCATAATTTTCCCATCAATGTTAGTGCTAGACATACTGTAGCTAGCTTGGCTTGAGGAAGGGTGAACATGGTCAGGACCCCTTAGCAATTGAGATGCATATTCAGCAAATAAGTCCAGATGCACTAACTTACTCTACAACTGTTCAGTATCATAGTCTGCATAATACACAAGGCTTACAGTGATGGTCAGAGCGCATTGTCCTATGGTTTGGCTGATTTGGGTTCTAATGTTTATAATACTGAGATGAATAACTAGTGAAGACATTTTTTCAATGACTGTTAAATGTGGTACAGTGGCAGATGTTTTGCAAAGGTATAACAGACAATTACATCTATGCGGTATTGCTGTCCAAGAATTGGATCATATTTTCAAAGAGACAGATTACACTTAGGGTATATGATTATCCCTTTGTGAATCGCTGCTGCTCTCTGCACTGAAATCACTGTTAGACATGTGGCTAACTTAAATCTTTAATTAGTGATTTCAGAATTTTATCCGGAACCTGTAATTATTAATTAAAAAATATTTTGTGGGGGCGCCTGGTTATGGATTATCCCAATGTTTAATTTCAACATTTTAGCGGAAACTTTGCACTCTGATTTTCTATTCTGAATTTTTTGTAGTATGTTGTCTCTATTTATAATAATTCTGTTGGCATTTCTGGTAATGTACAGGGGCAGGGCACTGAGTTGTGATTGGGTTTGAATAAGGAACACAAATATTCATTACATTGCTTTGCTATCTCCACTGGATTTTTTACTGTTTCCCCTTTAACTCACTGAGTCCTGGTGGCTATTTTGGATCAATCGATCAATCAATCAGAATCTTTAAGCAGGTGAACACCATTGAGCAGAGCTCCTTTTCAAGGTGGACCTGGGTCAGGTTCTGTAAGGGATGATTTGGACACCATATGACGTCTAATGGACCCAATGAGTCAATATTAATATGCTTCTATATATTTTTTTTGTTTAGGCTGTTGATGTAACTGCACAATTGCTTGCTGTTGCTTTTGTCTGCATCTGTTGCATTTGAGTTCCATGTTATATTTGAAATGGTTACTTTTGCGTTTATGTTTCTTTTAAAATGTTTAATATTCTGACCATGTGGTTATGTCATGGCTTTTGTTTTCAGATATTTTATTGCATGTTTAGCTTTTTTGCTGTTGTTGTTAAATCACTTTCTTCTCAGCCTCATTTAGCCATCTTGCTTGTCATCATTTGTTGTCATATTCCTTGATCCTTTTAATGTAAACTATTGCAAATGATAATATGTTGCCCTTTATAATATGCCAATGAGCAGTACTTGTTTATGGGATTGTGTTACTGGTAACATAGGTTTTATGTTTAACATCTTAAAATTGATGTCAACATGAATGTATAATGCTAACGTACCAGCTATTTACTAACACAGAAACATAGAAATTGTTGGCAGAAAAGGACCTCCTGGCCCACCTAGTCTGTCTTAAGGTCCCTACCTACTGTGCAGCCGTGTACCATAACTGATCTCCAGCCTTAACCCCTCCAGCCTTGTTACCAAAGTCCCCTTATGTGTATTCCATGCATGTTTGAAACCTGTTCCATTTTGGTACCCATTACCTCTGCTGGCAGGCTGTTCCAGGTGTCCATCATCCTATCTGTAAATAAGTATTTCCTCGTATCCCCTCTAAGTCTTCCCCCTTCTAGCTACATATCATGCCCCCTTGTCCTTGAACATCTCTTTCTCAGCAGAACTGAACTTTCCAGTACCTTATTGATACCTTTGAGGTATCTGAATGCTTCCCTCCTTTCCTCTAGAGAGTACATATTTAACTTTCTGTTTCCCCATAGGCAACAGTTCCATCATCTCTCATCTTGAGTACAAGTTTAAAATTCCTGGCTAAACCTCTGCTTACATGCATGATGTATTTTACAACTGAGGTCTTAAGAGCTGGTTTCATAGGTAGTTCAGAAAAAGGAAGACATATAGTCCATAGTGCTCATCACTTATCAGTACTCCCTTATTTTTACGCTGTTTAAGTGTTTATTCATCCTATGCTTAAATTTATCACAGGTTTTACTGGCCACCACCTCTACAGGAAGACTATTCCAAACCTTTTGCATTCTTACCGAGAACCAGTATTTCCTTCTATTGTTACGATATCTTTTGCCTGTGATTTGTAGGGGGTGTGCCCTTGTGTTATAACTTTGGTCCCTGGTATCCAGGTCTAACATGTCCCACAGATTGAGGTTTGAGAAGGCTTTATACACCGAACGCATATCCCCTCTGAGCCTACGATACTCCAAACTGTACATTCTTAATTTCACCAGTCTGTCCTCATATTCCAGATTTTGTACCCCTCCTGATTAATTTAGTTGCCCTTCTCTGTACCCTCTCCAATGCCCTTACTTCAGTGTTGCCTCCTGGTGCCCACAGCTGCGCACTGTACGCCATATGTGGTTTAACCAGGGAAGAATAGAAGGCTATAAGAACTTCTGCTCTTTATGTGACGTCTAACACAGTTTAGGATACCATTTGCCTTATTAATCACTTGGTTGAAATGTGTCTTACTACTAAGATCATTGGATATTCTAACTCCAAGGTCTCTTTCATTCGTGACTTCCCTTAGTATAATTCCATTTAATCTACACTTATGCTTAAGATTTTTGGAAACCAGATGCATGACAGTACACTTGTCAGCATTAAAAGTGAGTTTATGCATTATTGCCCACTCCTCCAGATCACCCAAAGCCTTTTGTAGCGTATCAGCAACCTTACTGTTGTTTACTGATAGGCCTAGCCCACCAGTAAAGTGCCAAGTGAACTACTCCATACAAGTAAAGGGATACAGCTTCATCCCCAAGAGATGCAAACTTGACATGTCACTTTATCAATCATTTAAAATAACTCAAGTTTAGTTTCACATTCTTACTATAAGGGAAGCAAGTAATATCAACCAGCATGGTTAGCAAAAAATGAATTGACACCTCTGGATGAATGGGGAAGGGGATACCAGCAAAATAAGTTTCTCAGTTTGCAAATGGTTGTAAATTAAGCACTGAAACTTAACACAGAAAGAAAATGCCCATAATACACTACAAAGGAGGTTTCAGCTTGCAAAACAAATGAGGCAGTATTGGGGATAGCTCAATTAAAGGAAAACTACATGATAAAATCAGGAAAATATATGTATTAACTTTTTTTTATGTTCTAACTTCATCTTAGTGTTTTTTTTTTCAGTTCTGGCTGTGAGAGGAGTTTTTTCTAATTTTCCCTGGCTGTTTTATGGCCCTTGGGGGCTGCCATTCAGGGTATGTGTGTGTGTGTGTGTGTAAGCATGTCACTATTTAAAGTAGTTTTGTCTGCACTCCTGTTGCTATCCCTCAGTCCCTTGTTTTTGCACCACTACCAAGTAGCAGAAATGGAACAGCACTTTCTAGTTTGTTAGAGTAGACCATGAATTAAATAATATATGCAGAAATGGAATGGTTTATATAAACCAGTCTGGAAAAATCATGGAGCACAGCTATTTATAAAACAAATCTGCGATTGCTCCTCAACAGTGCTATTTTACATCCCTCCCCCACACACACACATTGCATAGCAAGGGACACATCAGTTTATCTCAGCAGCAGTTATTGCTGCCTGCAATCTGTATATAAACTGTGTCACTTTTCCAAAAATTCTGCTCCCCCCATTTTGATCAACATGTTATGGACTTTTGATTCAATTGATTGTGTCTTACATAGAAGACAGTGTTTGTAGACAAATCTAATCAGTTTTCAGCTGTGGTCATCCATTGGCTAAGTAGGCTTTGTGATTGTTTGTGTTTATGTGATCCAATCCTTAGTATTTGGTTACTTTATTGATGTCGCCTACGGAGGGACTCAAAATGTGCAGGATAGTTTTTTTAGCAAATTCAGAGAACTCACAGAGGCACCAGACTTGGATTTTGGGTGGAGTTTTCCTTTAACTTCTCTCAAGCCAGAGAAAAGCCCCACAAAACACTATGGAGAGGTGTCAACTTGCAAAAAATGGCAGTACTGGGTAGGGCTCAATTAACTTCTCAAGCCAGAGGAAAAATAGTGCTCTCCAGCTGCCATACATACACAGGCAGTGTAGTAAAGAGGCTTCAGCAGAGGACACTATTTTTTAACACTCTTTCATGTTGTTTGTAAGGTAATTATGCAGGTAGTCCTTTTTTCAAAGCAATACGTCTGCAGGTCTATGCCCACTGCAGCCGTAAAAAGTGATCAAGCAGTCTCAATGTTGGGGAAAGTGGTATCATACAAAACAGGAGATAAGGAGCAGTCTAAAATATAGTAAGAAAGTGTAAGTTGAGCCATCCCGGTGGTGCTGAGGGTTGAGGTGCTGGACACCACACCTCATGCTATGCTACCGAATGGGGTACAGGACCGAGCCTGGGTTGTCGGGGTCAGCGGGGGGGGGGCATAGCTAGATCGAGCCACCGAACAGCAGCTTTCCTCTCTGGGAGTGGGTTCAGGCACCTCTTCAATAGGAAGCGGTATGGGGTGGGGAAGATGCTGTTAGGCACTTGTCAAGAAGCAGTGTTCTCAGCATGGCTTCCTGCCTGGACCATGGCCCATTGTGCCAGCGTCCTCTGGGGCAGGGAGTGGGCTTCCGTAGTGACGTTCACAACCATGGAAAAACCCTGCCTCACTGCTGTGCCGTGTGATCCCTGCAAGGAGGGAATGGAGCCTCCAGATGGTTGGTACACTGCCAATGAGCCTCGCTGGCAGTGGGCAATAAAATAACTATATTACAAAAAAAGTGTAAGTCAAGATTTTCACCACTAATATGCTGTTTTAAGTAGGCTTATATTTTAGACCAGAACAATTTGTAAGTAGAATGTAGTTATTTAGGGCTTGACATATCAACTAAATATTGACATTTTTCAGGGTCAGGGAGTACTGGGGACAAGATGGCAACTGGCAACTACAAGTCCCATGAGCCTTTGAGGCAGTGTGCTTTTTTTTTTCAAGATTAATTCCTGCTGGGAGCGCTGAAAACAGGCTCCCAATGGGGCCCCTGTCCCCCCAGTGTGCTCCCGGACCTAGCGACCACCAGATGGGACAAGGAGGGTCCTCATCCTGCAGCCAGAGGTGATAGTGGAGAATACTGGACCCCCACCAGACCTGCACTGTTAGAGTACAGTTCAAGTTACATTACTTTCTCAAAACTACCTTTCAGTTATTTTATATTAGTTTATTCGAGTTGGGGAGGGCTTTGCACCCCCCCAAAAAAAAAACACACACACAAAAAAAAAAGGGGGTATGGGGGGGGCAAAGCCCCCCAATTCAAACAAACTGAAACCAAAATTAACAGTAAGCACAAGTACGGACCCATGCTGTATTCACAAAAGCTTTATACTACGGAAGTAGTGATTGTCCAGTATTCTCCAATATCGCCCAGCCAGATGCTGTCAACACCTGTTATTATTTATAATATTTTACTGAGTTCTGCAAAGGCTGTATGGGGCAGCCATATTGAATGTGGTCTGCCTGAAGACAGCAAGGAACCCTATTGGTAGCTGCAGTAGTCCAATCAGGGGGTGGAGCTCAAGACTCCTTTTAGCCAGTGAAATGTTGTGGATTCAAAATAAACATTCTGGGGTTGACAGTTTAACTCTGGGTCTGTCTGTGTGAGCTTCTGAAGAGAAAGCATCTGATTTTGACAGCTTCTTGTGCTGTCACAGCCTGAAACTTGAAGGTTTGTGCCAAAACAAACTGTGAACTGTGGAATTTGTGCCAACTGCCTGGTAAATCCCAGAGACAAGGGGATTTACCTCAGCCTGACTGAACTGCTTAGAGTTTGGCAACCAAGAGATCAGAGACTGCTGAGAGAATTATTTGTCTGTGTTCAGTGAGGTGAAAATCCACTACCTCTTTGATCCTGACACACAAGACTGTGTGGGACCAGAGCTCTTGGGTCCTGCCTGCCTACCTTCTGAGGTGGGTGAAGACAAATCCCTCCGTGGGGTGAAGACAACTGCCACCAGCATCTGCAGCAGCCTAACTGTTCTTCCCAACTGCCAGCAAGGGGAGACATCCCCCAACGCTTGCACCATCTGTTCACCTAAAGGTCATAAGTACTGGGTTTTAGGCAAACCATTGCTTTTCTAACCGTCCAGATAGTTAGCTAGCTAGTTTACCCTCTGGCCTTCCTGCACCACCTTAGGCTAAGCCCACAGCAACAGCTATAGCCAGGATCATCTGTGTATTTACATCCACTGGTGTAGTTTGTAATTTGCAACTGCAGCATCCACCCACTGCAATGGGCCTGCACTCAATGTCCATTCTTCACAGGCCTGCAACTCCTTGTGTGCACACAAGGTATTTGGGAGCTCCCAAAGGGACTGTGGGGTTAACTAGCTCACCCATGGGTGGAGATGGACTGGGACAGAGGGAATACTGGACTGTAATTTGTACTGTATTATTTTTATCTGAGTAATTACAGTGTTTATTCTAAGCTGATTTTTAAATGTTTTACTCCCTTTGCTCTCTACCTTATTCTCCAGACCCCAAAATAACCCCCTTGTTTATTTTCCTGCAATTTCTGAAGTATTTGCCATTATTGTGTAGTGTAATATTTGAATGCTTAGAATGGTAAGTTGGGTGGGAATTGTGTTACTGGTCTACCTGTCACCAAGGGAGGGGGCTGTATTCATTTCCTGTGGGGAAGCAACCTGGCAGTACACTGTTATAAGGATCCCCATAGATGGAGGCACTGCAACATTTACCAAGCCAATTCTAACCATGAACCCAGGCACCAACCTATATACCTTAGGCTGCACCACTTTCGAGTGGGTGTGAAAATAGAAGGGTAGAGGTGGTTACATAAATAAATCTTTTTTCCAATATTCTATTTTATTTTGAAGGATTAATACACTGATCAGAATTCTCACAGTCAGTAATGGTCCTCTCTCCAGGAAAGGGTTAGTGAACAACCACTTTTTATTTTCTGAGATTGTCTGAACCCAACTAGACAGTCAACATTCCCAATCACAGTGTCCCACGTTCTGTGTCATTATATTGCTAGGACAGGATGCAGGTTAATGGGTAATAAACAATAAAAAATATATATTTCTTATCTGCTGGGATAACAGGGTGACTTTCTGTAATGACACCTCACGCTAAAACATAAAAATGGCCAACAGAGAGAGGCCTTACATTCGAATGAGTTTACCTGATGAGGTGGTTCATGCCCTCTAGGGTATCATGGCCTAAATAAAGGGGTGCAGAGTTTGAGTCTTTACTCCCAATTTTGAAATGGTTTTATTTTGCCTTTTTAAACTAAGTAAGGCAAAGCTGGCACACTGGTGCACACTTGTGGCACTACCACTTGTGGCACTGACAACCCAGGTTCAGGAACAAGCCTAGAGCATCGAAGGGTCAACCGGGGAGGGGGGAGGATTAACATCCAGAGATCTGCTCTCCTCTTCCTCTGGGATGGGTCAGTCTAGATGGTCAGCAACAGTACAGCACCTAGTGATGGCTAGGAATCAGTGCGTTTGACATATTTGTGCATGCGGCCTAGGGACTCGGCAGGCAATGGCGTGTTCATGCATGGAAGCATGCATGATGTGTATCTGATGCCACTGCATGTCCAAGTCTCAAGGGAAAAGACACAAAGAAACATCCCTATTGTCAGGCAGCAACATGAAGCTGGGATCCTGAACTGCCTTCATCCAAAACCACCCCAGCGCATATGTCTCGACCAGGACTCTCAAGGTGATGTTGGTCTCCTCCTTCAGGAAGCCCCTCTGTGACAGGCAAGTCATGGTCCTCCTGGACCAGGCAGCTGGGAGGGAAGGGTCAGGGTGGAGGGTGGTTCCAGATACTTGGGTTTAAATGGGGGACATCCCTGCCCTACCAGGAGTGTCAGAAAGAGAGTTAATGAAAAAAATTATAAATAAATAAGACAAGAAAAGTAAAATAAAGACACAGATGAATAAAATGAAGTTCTTTATCTCAAAAAGCAACAAGCATCTGTCAATGTCGAATGTCTGCTTGCTTGTATTTGCTGTGTAGGTCTTTGGCATTAATAGTGCAGAGGGAATAACAGAGAATAATGACTGGCATTTGGTTAAGAACCACGCTGTAATCACCTTGAGAGGTTGCCAGGCAACATAGTAAATCTCCAGAGTGAAGTTCGAGAGGTTTACTGTTGTCATGGCATCCTCGGAAGTGATTTCAACATGGTTATTAACCAAATTCCAATCATTGTTTTACAGTGTATGGGCCAAAACCCTAGTCACTCCCATCTTGCACTCTTTTTCTTTGTAGATCTTACCTTAGTGAGTCATTGATGAGGCAAGACGATTAAGTCACAGTGTTTATTTTTTTATACTTTCTTTTACCGCCTACTCACTTATCCCCACATCTCTCCACTCTCTCAGATCCCTACAAGGCCATACCTCATCACTGCTCTGTCTGCCTGTAGAGTGCATACTGCACCCATCCGTAATTCTAGAGAACCGGATAACCCTCCGGGTGGGGTGAGGAGAAGTCCCTGTATCTTCCCTCAACATCAGGGGAGTGAGCTAGCACAGCAGAGTCTGCGGGCAGCTGGTGGAAGTACTGGGCTGAGAGATCGTCACCTAGGAGCGACGGGGATCTGTTTTCCTTGTTCTGCCCTGGTAACCCCTCCTTTTGTCTGCTGCTCCAACTGCACTTGCCAATCCCAGATTCACCTGGGAGATGGCAGTGTCATGTGCGGAAGCGAGCATCTAACCCACCCCAGAGAGAGAGAGAGCAGCCGTCGGATCAATCTCTCTCCTCCCAGCCAACCCCCAGTGACCCGAGTTCATCACCAAAACCGGTCGCCGGCGTGGAGCGAGGGTGTGTCATCCAGCACTCAACCTTCAGCACCATCGGGCTGGCTACAATGTTTATTTTATGTTATTAGCTGAGCACTGAAACTTAACGTACTGTGATGATTCTGAAACTCTAATGCAGCCTTACTTGCTTACTTTAGTAACTAAACTATGTTAACATTTTAAAACATTTGAAGAAATGACAGTAGAGAGAGAAAAAAAAAAGAGCAAATTTGAAATTAGTTGAAAATTATCTGGTTGACTAGCGCTGATCATGTGATAAGTCGTGGCACTGGATTGTGGGTAGCGTCACAATGCAGTATTCGTTGAAGAGTGTAAACTTCTACTCATTCTGCTGCAGGGCTCTGCAGAGATCATGGATCATCATGTAAGAGTGCTTGTTAGTTTTGTTCATTTGTAATATTCCCGATGTCAGCGGTAAAAAAAAAACAAAAAAACGCTAACACCAAGGGACAATGGTGCCAATATTGTTATAGTATCATTGTGACGTAGTCAAGAGAGGTTAACATCCTCTTGACATCACAACAATACCATAACAAGGATAGGGAATTCATTGAATTCCATCCTTAATCACCCTCTCCCATGTATTATAAATGAATAACTTGAGCTATAATAGTGAAATTGTTATAACTGGGAAATGAAGAGGATTACACATAATGTTGCTGGTTTTTTTGTTTTTTTTTGCCCCAGCATATGAACATGACAGGTGCACTTTTATTATTATTTTATAGTATATGGTTAGGGTTTGTTGTGGATGGAAAATGATGGTTTTCCAAATCCTGTTGTAGGACAGTTCAAAGGTCAAAAAAGTTGTTGTACTATCGTTCTGACGTCACATCGATAGTACAACAACTTTTGCCCCTTGAGCTCCTACCCGATTGGTGGAAACAGGCAGTGCTTTTAAAAATGCGTTCTAAAATGGCGTGATCCATTTAGCGACCGGCGGCGAGCAGACAGTTTGACACCGCTGTCATTATCGGTCCGTGTGTCAAACTATCAATTTACATTTGTTTTTTTTGTTTTGATTTTTAATCTCTGGCACAGTTACGGTAAAACGGAGCAGGACCACAGCAAGGAGTACGGAGATATTCAGGGTGGCACGCAGCGAGGACCGGTGGGTGCACAGTGTGAACACAACATGGTAGGAAACTGTACCGCAATCCTAAACGTAAATTAAAACGGTCACATTTTTGGGGGCAACCATATACTATATTAAATAATAGATGGGGAACTGTGCACACCAAGACTGCGTGTTTCCATCTCAGGTGGTTGATGACATCATAGGGACCTCTCGAGCTTCGCTCTCGAGGTCTATGATGTCATCAACCCCCTCGATGAAAACACAGCCTTGTTGTGCACAGTTCCCTATCCATTATTCTATATGTAATGCTCTCTCTCTCTCCTATAATGTATCTCAAACATTGTTAACTTGCACATGTTATTTTTATGTTTGCTTGTGCACATGCACAAGAAACATTTTGTGGAGTAACAGGTTGTTGAGGAGCCTCAGTGTTGTGGCCAATGCCGCCACTGTTTTTTTGGGCTTGTCTCTGTGGTACCAACGAATGAGCACGCTGTCTATGACAGCAATTGAGAAACGTACCGCTAACTTGAAAGAAATTTGCCACCACAGTGAGGGAGCACCCCATCACTGCAGGGTATAGCCACCCGTACATCTGGGGCACAGGGTCATAATGTCGTATGGCAGAATGCCATGCGACATAATCGCGTTGCACAGTTCCTTTTAATTTTCTTTTCTGTGGGGAGCTCCGCCCCCACACCCCCACACCTCCCCATTTAGGATTCTAACTCCAGGGGGTCCAACTCGGAGAGTGCACAGGTCTGGGATTCGACATAATGCCGTACGCTATTAAGCGTATGACATTATGACAAGGTAGGTACATCTGGCATGCAGACCAGCGAGAAGGTAGCAGGAGCTGAGAGTGGAGCCAGCCTTTCTGCCGAGCAGGACTACAGGGTGTAGGCAGGCATATGTGAACATGCTGAGCCTGCCCACTGCTCCCATGTTCCTTGCGTTCCCGTTCGAGCCCCCTGCAAGCAAATCACTTCCTCCCACTGCTGCTATCCTCCCCACACTCTTGTTCTGTTCTAGGCCCCCCTGCCAGCAAATTATTCCCTCCTGTTTCCTCCCGCTGCTGCTATCCTACCCACACCCTCATTCTGTTCGAGCCCCCCTGCCAGCAAATCCCTCCCTCTCCCTCCCACTGCTGCTGTCCTCCCCACACCCTCATTCTGTTCGAGCCCACACGCACGCCGCACACACACACACACACACACACACACACACACACACACACACAGAGCAAATCCTCCCACTGCTGCTGTCCTCCTCGCACCTTCCATTCCCCATCCCCCCAGACAGTGGGGAGCACACTCCCAGTGTCCAGAAATGTTCACAATCTTTCCTATAAAAAAAAAACATTCCCAGTGTCTTTATTTCTTTAAACCTGAGAAAAAGGTCCATCGATGTCTCCCTGTCCCTCCCCATCCCGACCCTCCACTACACATCCACCTCCCGCACCCCTCCCTTACCCATAATTGCCTCCGGAGATCAGGAGCAACAATTGTCTGTGAACCGGGACACATCTGCACTCTTCAGAGCTGACCGGCAAAGTGAAGATTTCAAGATAAGCTATATAATGGGAATCAACAGGGAGGGGTTCAACTTAGGTTGATATCTCAGCCACATTTAGGAATGCTGGCCCCAAATTTTCAACATGGGGTTCTTGCGACCTCACCTCCTGAACACTATCACTGTCATTTTGTTACTCGGTCCTGAAAGGTGATTTTGTGGTCACTGTGCAGAATCACCTTTCAGGACTGAGTAATGAAACGACAGTGCCACTGGTCATGAGGTGGGGTCCCAAAAAAGCGCATGTTGCAGATTTGGTGAAAAAATTTCAAAAAATGACTGCGTTGCAAGCGTGCATTGCACAGTTTCTACACATGCTTCTAATATCACCAGTTTTTAATACTTTCACTCCAGATTTTCAACATTGCCATTATTTCACACCTCCATATGAACAGTGCAGATGTCATTTTTCATATCCTGCCTGTGGCACAGAATGGCGTGGTGGCTCTGTGAAATCACCTTTTGGGATGAGTGAACGAAATGACACTGGCACTTTCCATGAGGTGGGGTCATAACAATGCTACACTGAAAATGTGGTGTGAAAATATTAACAAACAACAAAGTTACGAGCATGCACTTAAATTAACAAATGCAGGCTCGTACCTTTGGTACTTTTCAATATTTTGACCCCAAATTTTCATCATATCCATCTCTTCACTGCACCTCATGAATGTGACAGCTGTCATTTTCCTGATCCTGGGCAAAATGTTGTTTTGCATCCCAAAAGGTGATTTTGCAGCCATTGCATTAAAGTACCTTTTGGACAGAAGTTGAAATTGTACTCTTGCTTTCTTCATGAGGTGGCATAATAAGACGGCTATGTTGTAAATGTGGTGTAAAAATATTAAAAAACAATGAAGTTATGAACCCGTGTTGAAATTTGCCAACACCATCTCGTAACCCACCACCCCCTCAATGGCACCAGTGCCCACAATGAACTTTCAGCATTGACAAATGCTTGTTTTTTTAATTCCTCAGCTGGTTGGATTCACTTATCCATTTCATGAAAGAAGATTGTGTGTGTGTGTGTGTGTGTGTGTGTGTGTGTGTGTGTGTGTGTGTGTGTTATTATCTGCGTAATCTGACAATGCAAATCATAACCAAAGAGGAACATGTGCTGCTGTGAATGAATGGACCGCAGCTGTGTAGCTGGGAACTACACTGAGTGTCGCTGAATAAAGAGGAAATTATTGATATAAAGTGGTTAATTCATCGTGGGCCACTTTGCACCCTGTCCCACATGTAGCATCTGTCCTACTGAAAGCAGAGGGGGAAATATAACTTGATAATATTAATAATGAGACAGAGGCTAATATTTCAGTAACACTTAATATGGATGTGTGTGGATTTGGGTGGGGGGGGGTGCAGCACGCCTGACCTTGGTTAATTTATAAGTAATGGAGAACAGTGTAACTGAATTGCAAATAAAAGGATTAAAGGGGAAGGATGCAAAGCAGCATTTCCAACTGATATCCTCTCGCACCCGGTTCACTTTTTGTACAGTACTGTCTATTTTTTTTTTGTTTTCTGTCTCTTTGGTCTTTAAAGCAGCAGTATTTGTGAATGGAAAAAAAAATCATACGGTTTTTCATTAATACTGTATTGCATTTCTGGAAGACACACTCCTGATACATCCATGATATGAATACAGTCTGTAAAATCAAGAAGTAGCCTTGAGGGAGGGGATTTTGTTTTTTAATTGCTAGTGATGGCCATCTTTAATGACTTGAGTGATTAATTATAAAATGAGTAACAAAAGCTGTTTTTAAACCATTGGAGAGAAATGAAAATTTACTAATGATAATTTGATAATATAGTGTATAGTAGATCATTGTTCTATATAGAAATCCATCCTTTTCAAAATGCTGTTGTACCACAGTTTAAAGGTCACGGAATGTGATTGTACCCTTCTGTGTTAGAACAACATTCTAGAACCTCTAGAGACTGCACAAGTCAGTTTCATTAAGAAGAAGAAAAAAAACACAATGCACACATTTCCCGTTATACTATACACTATAAAAAATACAGGATGGGGGACGCTAGTGAGCATGATTGAGTGAGGACGCTTTTCTCCTTCGCTCCTCAAACCACCAAGAATATAAGTTTAAATATACTTTTGCAATAGCTTCAAAGTACAGGAAAAGCAGTTTTGTGTGTCTGGAGGAGATCATGGATGAATACCTCACATCTGGTTCGACCAAAAGTGTGCACATTGCAGGCAAGAACCATAAGAAGTAACCGCCAGCAACGCAGGTCGACAGCACAGGGCGTATCTCGCTCTCCATGGCTGAAGTGTGTGCAGTAGGCCGAGAAGTAACACAACAAGTTTTGGCTGCTCTGGAACCCCGCCTTACCAGCTTGCCAACTAATTTTGACTGTAAGCTCCAGGAGCTAGTAGACCTACACACTTCGCATGCCACCAGGTTAACGGACATGGAGTAGAGAATATCTTATTTCAAGGATGCCATGGGCCCAGTTCATGAACAAATTATGGCCTTGCAGAGGGAGTTAGTCAAATTGATCTTTAAATTCCGCTATCAAGAAGATTATCAACGGCGACTGAACTTGCGACTTCGGGGATTACCAGAGGGACTTGAGGGCACTGATGCTTTAGAGTTCTGCGCACAAACTCTCCCTGAGATTTTGGGGCTATCACCTAAACATGGAAAAATAAAGCTTGAGAGAGCCCATCATGCTATGTTTCCCTGGCCTCCCCCGGACCAGCCCCCACGACAGATAATAATGTGGTTACTAATTTCTAGGATAGAGAGCTGGTGTTGAAAGCCTATAGAAATATGCCTACCCTGCAATATAAAGGCCATAAGCTTACTCTTTTCCAGGATAACTCTGCCCACTTGCTGAAGAGGCACCGAGCTTTCAACTCGGTAATGGCACAGCTACGGGAAGCCCAAGTTAAATGCTTTATGTTATACCTGGCAACACTCAGAATTAAACATGAAGGGGCTACATACTCCTTTTGGATCTTTGTGAAAGATCTTAAGAAGAAACTGGGGTGAGAAGCTTACGACTTGAAGGAAGGAGTGTTTTGTGACATAAGATGGCGGATTTCGACCAGTTACTGATCCGAGCTCTACTCCACATTATGCTGAGGCTCCAGGTACTTCTGTGTTACGTTTGATGTACCTACTAAGAAGCATTTATTGCGAATTGTTTTTCACCTGTTATGCCTTAACTTGGACAGTAGAGCTAGTTTATAAGTGCTGGCACAAGCCTGATTTGATCGGATGTTATGCACATTGAATGACTGCTTGGACTGCCACGTTGGGAAAATATGCTATATAATGGAGTCTTATCACGGGGAGAGGACTTTGCAACACCCGTCATTTGGGAGCTGACTTGGACTGCAAACTAGTAGGAACTCTCATTCCACCTGGAATTTTCTCAATGTGGGACCCTTGATGCTTGTTAATGGAGGCTCGGGGGGGGGCACCCATGGAATATAGAACTGGCAATACTGGGGCTGCTCTGATGTTGCAGGTGTATCTTAAAACTGGGGATGTAGAAGTGATTTATTGAGCTTCAGGAGAAGCGAGACGTAGTCGGGGGGCTACCAGACTTCCCCTGGAGACAACACTGTGAAGGACATATAATAAAAAGGGGAAAGTCATGAACACACTGAACTGCTTTATGGTAAAGAAAACTGCATAAAATAAAGTGACCTTAAGAGGACTTTCTTGGTGGGAAGGGGGACGGGGGACACATCCTTGCTAGTTTCTTTGGGGAGGAAGTATAACATTTTTGCTATATGCAATTCTGGTTACCGATGGGGGAACAGTTTGTTTTCTACGTGAAGGCTCGAAAAGGAAGGGAGGGAAGGGGTAGAGGGTGGGATGGGGTGTATATAGTTTCAATGTGTTATTTGTTGTATTGTTGTATGTTAAAGGTGAGATCCAGATATGATTATAGAACATTAGGAGTACATTCTGATGTATTACAATGGGTTGAGAGATGGGATACTTAAAGCTTAGAGGAACGATGGCCTAGAGCACCATGGCTAATTCTGCAGGGCTCAACACAGCTTCATGGAATGTTAGGGGGATCTCCACCCCGATTAAGCACACTATGTTGTTAACTGCTCTCAAATGCCAGAATGTAAAGGTTGCCATATTGCAAGAGACACACCTCCAGGGTTTTATTTAACTCTAAAAGTTGATTAACGTTTTTCTCATAAAAGTGCTAAATCTTTGTGAAAATGTATAGCTCTTGCCTCACTGTGTTTAACAAACACAACACATCTAGAAAATCTATATAAATACTGTCTGTGCAGTTAGTATCATCCGAAGAAAAAAAGCTGCTAATCAATTATTTAAAACCCTGCATCTCACTGCTAAAGAACATGCTAAGTTAAAAAGAAGTTGGGTGGGGGAGTGCTACGCAGCTTCCATTACCTCTCATAAGCGAGGTGTGTCGGTCCTGCTACATAAACGGTTGCCATTTAAAGTAAACAAGGTAATAACTGACCCTGAAAATGGTTGTTATGTGTTTGTAGTGGGAGAGCTGGTAGGGGAAAAGGTAACATTTGGAATTGTGTATGCACCTGCAGTGCATGATCCCATGTTCTATAGATCCCTTATCGAATTGCTTATGGCAGAACAATTTCCAGGGCTTATCCTGGGAGGGGATCTTAATTGTTTGATGAACCCAAAGTTGGACCATTTGGAAGTGAGGGGAACTTGTGGGGGAGGCATTAGGGCTTGGATGGCAGGGATTGCTGACCTAGACCTCCTGGATGTTTGGAGAATGGCCAATCCTACTGAATGTGAATACACATTCTTTCTCACCCTCACAAAACATGGTCGAAACTGGACTATGTATATGTCTCAAGGAACTGGTACCTCAGACTGCTCCAGACTAAGCATGATCCAATTCATATCTCGGACCACCCGATGGTACTAGTGTCTTTGACACTAAAAGGGGAAGGGGGGGAAGGGACTGGCCCACCAGTTTGGAGGTTTCCCAACTACCTATTAGCTAGTAAGGCATTTAGGGACTACATGCAGGACCAATGGAAGCAATATATACAATATAATCAGGAGACGGCTCCCTCTAAATCTACGCTATGGGATGCCGGGAAAAGCATACATGGGGGAACTATATTATTAGTTATGTGGTGCATCATAAGCACAAGATTCGTGAGAGGAGGGAAAATCTCGAGCAATGCCTGAAGGTCTTAGAAAGGTGAGTAGCGATGGGAGAAGGGGGAGAGGCAGTCCCTCGATTGTTGACAGTGACAAGGGAAGCTTTAAATAATCTGTTGCTGGGGGAGGCAAGAAAAACATGCTTATTTGTTCGGAAACATTTTTACGAATGGGGGAATAAACCCAGCACCATGCTGGCGAACTTAATTAAGGGAAAACGAAGTACACACCTGATTACTGCAATTTAAAACCCAGATGGCCAATTACAGAAGGACAAGAAGCTGATAAGGGACAGGTTTAAGAGCTTTTATGAAAACCTTTATAAGGTGAAGGCAAGGGATACACAGAGTAATATGCAGGCCTTCCTAGATGGATCGGAATTACCCGAACTATCTACCTCAAAGAGAAATTGGCTAAAATCACAGGAGAAGAGATAGCTAGGGCTATTGTAGGGTTGAAAAGGGGTAAAGCTAATGGCCCAGATGGCTTTTCTGCAGAATATTATAAGATTATGAATCCACATATACTTAAGTCACTTAGGGCCAATATTTAATGAAGCTAGGGAAGAGGTGGGGACACTACCTTGCATGTGGAAAGAATCAGTTATTTGTCTGATCCCCAAGGAGGGCAGGGACCCATACGAATGTGCTTCCTTTAGGCCAATATCTCTACTGGGACTCCAAAATCCTTGACAAAGTACTGGCTAACTAGCTGGACAAGTTCTTGCCAGAGTTAGTTCACCCAGACCAGACTGAGTTCATACAGAACAGATACTCATATCATAATATGAGAACACTCTTGAATGTGATCTGGGGAGCCTCGGCGGGATATGAGCCAGTCCACATATTATCTATGGATGCAGAAAAAGCATTTGATCATGTTGAGTGGCCATATTTAATGAAGGTTCTGACCCAGTTTGGTCTGGGTGATGACTTTATTGGGATGATCCGCTTAATGTATGATACCCCTACGACTACAGTATTGGTTAATGGCACTCTCACAGATAGTTTTGTGCTGCAGTGGTACTAGGCAGGGATGCCCCTTGTCCCCTCCTTTTTGCCTTAGCCCTAGAACCCCTAGTTGTGGCAATTAGGGCACATCATGAGATTATGGGAGTATTGGGCCAATCGAGAGGAGCACATAAGCTGTCCATTTATGCTGATGACATGCTTTTGTATGTCACTAAACCAGATCAAATCTACACCACCACTCCTTCACCTGATAGGCCAATTTTCAAAATGTTCATGGTATAAATTACATTTAGATAAGTTGGAGGAATTGAAGAGTGGGGGAACAGGAGGTGGAGGGAGAACACGTAAACAAGAAATGGGGACTTCGATAGGTCGGTACTTCATTTGTATTTCTGGGTATCAGAGTTAGTAAAAGTATAAAAGCTCTGTATGAGCTAAACTATACCCCACTGATACGTACGATTATAGCAGATCTTGACAGGTGGACTAAATTACCAATAACATGGCTAGGCAGAATAAACCTGCTTAAAATGAATGCCTTCCCCCGACTATTATACAATATGCAAATGCTACATGTAGGGCTTACCCGAACAGACAGAAAGCGATTAGAAAGGGCATTTTCAGATTTTTTTGTGGCAAGGTAAACGGCAGCAAGTGAGCCTTGTTAGACTAAAAGCCTCAGTTGATAGGGGAGAACTGCAGTTTCTGGGCCTTAGGAATTACCAACTTGCCATACAATCTTCAGGATTGGGTGGGTAGGTCACCAGAGACGGGCTGGTTGGACTTAGAGGAGAGAGGATGCCCTGGCCGGGTAACTGCTTATCTATTATGAAGAGGTCACAAGGCATAATCAAGGCCTTGTCAAAACCGAACCCCATGGTTCAATCAGCACTGGAAAGTTGGGAGCACCTGACCAGACGAGAGGGGGTGGAACAGGGGGAAACCCTGCTTCTTCCAGTTACAGGGAATCCCTTCTTTGTCCCGGGATTGACTGACCTGGGATTCAAGGAATGGGAGAAGAAAGGAGTGATGTGCCTCAGAGATCTGTATACAGGGGAAGAGTTTGGACTCCTTTGACCATATTAGGGATAAGACGAGACTGGGAAACCAACACTTTTATCATTACCTACAACTCCGGGCATATTGTAACTCTCTGGGGAGAAAGAGGGGTTCGGATCTGGCCTGGGAGCAACTGGAACAATTGATACAGATGGGTAGATATAACCCCAAAGGCACTATATGCATAGTAGCCAAAGCAAGTAGACAGCTGCTCCCAGACTTAACGCAGACAACCAGACAGCTATGGGAGAGGGATATGGGAATCCCCATTGAGGCAGACACATGGGAGATAATGACTCAGTTACATCAGGGTATATCGATTTATAATAAGTATAGAGTCTTTCTATACATTTTGTCATAAGCTATACTGCCTACCCCTAAGGGTCAGTAAATTTAATCCCTCAGTCTCTCCAGTATGTCCCCATTGTCATGTGGGACTGGCCTCCAATTATCACTATTTCTGGTCCTGCAGGAATTTTGGAGGGAAGTGGGGACAGAGATCCGGACGCTTACGGGCAGGGCAATCCCACAATTGCCCATAGTAATGTTCTTTGGCAGGGTTTTAAATAACTGATTAGCAGTTTTTTTCTTGGGACTATACTAACTGTACAGAAAGAAAAAATTACTCACCTTAGTAATGTTGTTTCTTCTAATGGAGTCTTGCTATATTATGACATATGCAGTGAGTCCCAACCTTCGAACTGCCCCGGAGGTGAAAGAGTTAACTTTCCATGCCAGGCATGGAATGCTGAGCTCGAGCTCGGTTGAAACTCTGTCTGTTATTCTTCAAACTCAAACTGTCAGATCTTTACGAGCTAAACTCACTGAGGTCCTATGCGGAAACTGTAAACCTACACTAGCCAACTGGCTACTAAAACATAAGAACACATTTTTTGGTCCCAAAACAAAGACTCAAGTCAGGAGACCCAAAAATGAAAAAACACAACAACACCCACACCCCAAGAAAGGAGGAATGAAAACAACAAGGTGGGCACCTACTGAGTGCCAACACTGCACTGCCCACCCACATCCCAAAAACAGAGGTTCTGAGAGGGGCAGGCGGGGGGGAGGTCATAATACAGCTAGGCTCCATTAGAAGAAACAACATTACTAAGGTGAGTAATTTTTTCTTCAAACAACATTAAGTCTTGCTATATTATGACATATACAGACTACAAAGCAGTACCTCCATGGAGGAGGGACAGAACCTACTTAGGAAATAGGCTCTGAAGCACAGCTGTGCCAAACCGAGCATCACTCCTAGCATGGATGTCCAGGGAGTAATGCTTGGTAAAAGTGTGAACTGTTTTCCAGGCAGCTGCTTGACATATCTCTAAAATAGGGATGTCCCTGGCAGCAGCCAGGAAGCAGCTGTACCTCTGGTAGAGTGAGCCCTCAGGCCTGAGGGGAACCTTACCCAGTTTTCATAGCAAAGTTGGATACAAGAGACAATCCACCTGGCAATGGATCTTTAGTGGCAGGTTTCCTTACCAACCTCACCATAAGTGAGGAACAGTTGGAGGGAGTCAAACCTGTGACCCTTGGCACGCCTATGTAGTAACTTAAGGGCTCTTTCACATCTGTTGTGCAGCCTCCTCTCGCCAGAGGAGATGGTCAGTGAAGCACACTGGAAAGGATATGGATTGATTAAGGTGGAAATCTGAAACCACCTTGGGCAAAAACCCTATTAGTCCTGAGGACCACCTTATCTCTATGAAAGGAGATAAAATCAGGCTCCACTGACAAAGCTTGCAATTCACTTATACGTCTGGCAGAAGTGATGGCTACCAGAAACACAGTCTGCCAAGTGAAGAACTTAAGTTCTGCTGAAGACAAAGGCTCAAAGGGGGGTTGCATAAGCTGAGCAATGCAAACATTAAGATCCCAGGCAGGGGCAAGGTCCCTGAATGGAGGGCTGGAATGAAGCAATCCCTTAAAAAACGTGGAGAATACAGGATGAGCTGAAAGAGAAGCGGGCTTACCTGCTGAAATAAAAGCAGACACAGCTGCCAAATGCACTTTTAGGTAGTTGGTCTCAGCCCCAAGGTATTTAAGTGGACCATATAATCCAGGACTGTGGGTAAGTCAGCAGATTCTGGGAAATGTGCTTTCAGAACACCATATGGAAAACCTTTTCCATTTGGAATTATAAGTAGCCCTGGTGGAAGGTTTCCTAGAAGCCTTCAGGATATCCATTACACCTTGGGAGAGGTGTAGATCAGCAAACTCTAACTCTTCAAGAGCCAGACCTTGAGATTGAGAGATTTGAGGTTCGGGTACCAAACCCTCCCCTGAGCACAGGTTAACAGGTTGTGCTTCCTGGGAAGACACAGGGGAAGATGGACTGCTAAGGACAGTAGGAGTGGATACCAGGGCTGTCTGGCCCAATCTGGAGCAATCAGGATCACTTTGCATGATTGAGATCTGATTTTGACTAACACTTTGAACAGGAGAGGGAAGGGAGGAAAAGCATATAGAAACTTCCCTTCCCAACTGAGGACTAAGGCATCCAGAGGGACTGAGCCCAACACTGGGGGCCTGCAACAAAAAAGGGGAAGTTGGTGATTGTCTGGGGCTGCAAAAAGATCTATCTGCAGGGTGCCCCATCTGGCAAAGATCATCTCCAAAACCAGAGGGTCCAGTGACCATTCGTGATGGCCCTGTGAAATCCTGCTGATAGCATCTGCCAGGACATTGTCCCTGCCTGGGAGGTGAACTGCTGTAAGGGAGGTGTTCAGGGAGTAAGCCAGAGACCACAACTTCATTGCTTCAGTGCACAAGGCCATAGACAGAGTGCCCCCTTGCTTGTTGATGTACCACATTGCTGTCTGTTCTGACCTGTACAACTTTGTTCTGAACAGATTTGGAAAAAACTTGAAGTGCTAGAAAAACTGTTCTGAGTTCCAACAGATTGATGTGGAGCAGAGATTCCTGAGGGGACCACAATCCCTGGGTAGTGAGGTCACCCATGTGAGCTCCCCACCCCAAGAGGGATGCATCTGTAGTAAGGATTAAGGAATGAGACTGAGTGATGAAGGGAACCCCTTGTCTCAGATTGCTCTGATCCTGCCACCACTGTAGAGCCTGGATCAGGGTTCGAGTAACTGGGATCAATTTGGTTAGAGGGTCTTTCCTTTGAGACCAAAAGGCTCTCAAATGGAACTGGATGTCCCTCATCTGAAATCTTGCTCCCTGTACTATTGCTGTAGAGGCAGCCATGTGCCCTAGGAGCTGTAGAAAATGCCTTGCTGGTCGAGAGACCTGCAGGGTGAATAAGGAGGTCAGAGAGACCAGGGTCCTTGCCCTGTCCAGAGGAAGGAAGACTCTGGCTTTCTTTGTGTTCAGCTCTGCGCCTATGAAGGTGAGGAGCTGTACAGGCTCTAGAACTGACTTTGAAAGATTCAGAAGGAAACCTAGAGAGGTGAGCAGTTGCTGAGTTATCTGCAGATGTAACCTGACCTGGTCTGGGGACTGGCCTACTATGAGCCAATCGTCCAGGTAAGGGAAGATGGCAATTTTTTGCCTTCTTAGGGAAGCAACTGCTACTGCCAGGCATTTTGTGAATACCTTTGGAGCAGAGGTGAGCCCAAAGGGCATTGCACTGAACTGGTAATGGCCTGAGGGCAGCTCGAACCTGAGGTACTTTCGATGGGGAGCTTCTGATGAGAATATGAAGTAGCCTTGAGGTCCAGGGACGCTAGCCAGTCCCCTGGCCTTGAGAGGGTAGAATAATTCCCAGAGTCACCATTTTGAATTTTGGTTTTAAAATGTGCTTGTTTAGGTATCTGAGATCCAGGATGGGCCACCATTCTCCTGTCTTTTTTGGGGTAAGGAAGTACCTGGAGTACAATCCTTTGCCCTGGTGTAGGGGTGGAACCCTTTTCACAGCTCTGAGAGCCAGGAGGGAAGAGACCTCTGCCTCTAGGGGAAGTGACTCTGGTGGATTTGCAGGTGGAAGGGATCTGGTTCTCATCTTTGGAAACTTTTTGAAACTGAGAACCAGTCCCTGGCTTACTACTTCCAGGACCCATTTGTCTGATGTCAGAGACTCCCAGTCCTGGACAAAGTAAGCCAGCCTGCCCCCTACAGATAGCTGAGAATCAGCCCTGGCAACCCCATCAGGGTGCCTGCTTGGCAGGGCTTTGGGCTGAGGGGTGGAAGCAGGCCTGCTTGTGCCCGCCTGCCTCTCCTCTAAAGAACCCCCTCTGGGCATAGGCAGAAGGAGGCCTGCTTGGTAAAGGCCATGAAAAGGCCTGCCCTGCCCTGGAAAGCTGTCTTTGGGAGTGGCCTGCCTTTCCTTGGCCTGTGCACTCCTATAGGTGGTCCTATACTCATCCATTTTTCATGTAATCTCTGTCTGCTCCCCAAACAGAGAATTACCCACAACAGGAAAATCCATGGCTTTAGACTGGGTATCCTATGACAGGCTAGTACATCTGAGCCAAGCCATTCCATGGCGCCACAGATGTAGCCATGACTCTTGATGACACATCATTAGAGCCCATTGCAGCATGGAATTGCACCTTGATGCTTCAATACCATCAGCAGCCACCTGCTCCAGCTCCTGGCAAGCTGGCCAGGGACCTGTTTTGCTAGAGCCATAACAGTGTCCCATCTGGATTTCTGATATCTAGCAACATAAGCCATATAATTTGCCTGTCTGAGTCCCAAGAATGCTGCCATGTACTGTTTCTTTGCCATGGCATCAATCCTCCTGGAGTCCTTGTCTGGGGGGGGGGGTGTGAAGCAAGGAATGTTTGCCTTGTCACAGGCTGCAGCCTGCACTACCCCAACATGGCTGCATTGTTGTGAAAGGAACTCCATATCAGAGCCCGACAATGTGTACCTCTTGTCCACAGGAGGTATAGTGTGAGGAGTTTTTAGGATTTTAAATATCTATTTCCCAAAAGATTTATGCAAGGGAATAGACAGTCTCCTAGACTCTAGGATATCCATCATTTCCACGTAGTCAGGCTCCTCTTGATCATCCACAGCTTCCTCCATAGGGAGCTGGAGGGTTTCAGCCACTTTTTTATAGAAAATAAAATGAGAAGGGGACTCAGAAAGCCTAGGAGGGAACACTCTTGAAGGTCTGTCTGGGGAGATGTCCGGGTCGATGGGCACATCCAGACTTTCAAATCCACATTCACTCTCCTCATACTCCTCTTCCCTCCTCCGGTTCATAATATTCCTCTAAATCGAGTCTTGAACCCGTGAACCGTCAACTGGGCGCTATTTGATGGCAACAAGGTTCGGTCGGAACCGAGAAAGTGACTGGACAATCTGAATCGCTTGACTATCTCTTCAGCGGTTGGAGAGGAAAGTTTTGGCTCCACACCAGCTGATTTTCTAGTCCTTTTTGCTGGAACCGACCTTTCAGAGTCGGCTCTCCTTTTGCCCGAAGAAGTCTCGCTCTGGTCAGAGGGCACTCCCTCTGGTTCGGTTGGAACTGAACCGGGCTGGCCATCCGGGTCAGCGGACTTCTTGGCCTCCCTTTCCCTGAGCCTACCAACTCTCTTTTCCAGGGTAGCTGCAGGAACATTTTTACAAATCTGGCAGTCTGCATTGAGGTGGTCAAACCCCAGACAATAAACACAGGTGGCGTGGGGGTCAGCCTTGGCAAAGGCTTATCCACACACACTGCAGTTTTGAAACCCAGTGGGCCCGGCTTTCTTTTGGGTTTCTCAGACATAGTGCCAGTCCTAACCAAACTTGCCAGTTTATGGCAATCTGCCAAGCAAGACCCTCTTATCGGTTCCCAACCGTGTCACGGGTCGTGAAAAAAAAGTAAGAAATTCCGTGTTTTTTAGAACCAATAAGAACCGGTAACCACACTCTAAATGATAGAATAAAATGTTTTTAAATAACCTGATCGGTTCAAACTGAACCGATAAGCCGTTTACAAGTTCCACACAGAAGAATTAATGTAAAACCTATCTAGTACTCACAATACCACAGACAGAGCTTGAACCAACAGGTTGCAGTTTAAATTCGGTCGAAAACCGAGAAAAACAAAACTTTAACCGACAAAATGAACCGAGCAGAAGGAGAAATCTCCGGAGCGACTGTTCAGTGAGGCGGAGTAAAGAATCTGACGGTTTGAGTTTGAAGAACAACAGACAAGAGTTTCAACTGAGCTCGAGCTCGGCGTTCCATGCCTGGCATGGAAAGTTAACTCTTTCACCTCCGGGCAGTTCGAAGGTTGGGACTCACTGCATATGTCATAATATAGCAAGACTTCATGTTGTTTGAAGTATTTATATAGATTTTCTAGAAGTGCTGTGTTTGTTAAACACAGTGAGGCAAGAGCTATGCATTTTCACAAAGATTTAGCACTTTTATTAGCAAAACGCTAATCAATTTTTAGAGTTAAATAAATCCCTGTTTGGTATTGAAAGGGTAGATGAGGATGAATGGACTCCCTTGCCTAGATGGATACTGGTTGTGTTGGTGATGGCCAGACATTGCATCTTGAATACCTGGGTGTCCACAGAAGCCTATCATACAACAATGGAAAGCATTAATCCTGCAGGCTCTCACTTTAGAAAGACTCACCTATGTGATGCAAGATAGAAGAGACCAATTTTATAATATTTGGCAACCTTACCTGAATGCTCTAACACCTGCAGAAAGTTTAACGCTGGGAGAAGGATGGGCATGGGGGTTGGGGGGGATAATGACTGGGGCTATACTGAATGGAACTGAATTGAAATAAAATTACTGTATGCAAGTCATCCCATCAACCGTACAACTTATGTTCTTATTTCGTAATGTATAATGTGTTTGAGATATTTATGATTTCTGGATCTCTTTGTAAATAAGTTAAATATTGTTTTTATTTGTCTGCATGTGTTGTTATGGTCCTGCCAGGATTGCTGGCCTGTTTGTTTGTTCATTGGAAAATTTGAATAAACATATGATGCAAAAAAGAAAAATACAGGATGAGTAACTACGTATAATTCAGCGAGCCCATACCTCCGGGGTTCTGATTCCACAAACTTCTCGAGCTTTGCCTCAAGGTCAGAGGAAATTAAAACCCCTCTGTGGCAGAACACACTGGTTGTGCATAGTTGCCCATCCAGTATTCTCTATACGAATAATGAGATAGAGGCTAATATTTCAGTAATACTTAATATGGATGTGTGTGTGTGTCCCCTCAAAAAGGGAGGCCCCAAGAAAGGAGAAAGAGGCCCCAGCTGGGGAGAAAGCAGGTTCTAGTGGGGGACTCTACTGTTATGGGGATAGATGAGGGAGTGGGAAGAGGAAAGGAGAATGAGATGAAGTGCCTCCCTGGTGCTTTGGGTTGGAGGAATGGAGAGCAGATCCAGATGATCGCTAGGGTAGCAGGAGATGGGAGGAAGCTAGATGTCATTGTTCACCTAGGGACAAATGACCTGGTAAAGGATAGGGTAGCAGTAGTGCAGGGTAATTTCATAGAGCTGAGTAGAGGCCTGAAGCATGTAGCACACATGGTGGCATTTGCTGAGGTGTTATGTGTGTATGGCCAAGGAGAGGAAAAGACAGTCTGCATCAGAGCTATTAACAAGGCATTGAAGGCATGGTGCATGGAGGAGGACTTTAGCTACAGTGGGGACTGGGAACTGACCTGGGAGCATATGGGTGTCTAAAGGGAAGACAGCCTGCATCTTTCCAGGAAAGGGCCACAGTCCTTAGTTGTAGGTTTAAATGCCACTTAGATGAGCATTTAAACTAGCTGGGGGGGGGGGGGCAGGCTGTAATACCAAAGAAGGAAACGACTGTCTTCCCCCAGACTGTCTCCCCCCAGACGACTAAGAAACAAGGAGGGAGGGCCCAAGGTGAGGAAGATTCCCCAGAGCAGCAGCAGCACAGAAACACAGGGGTGGGACAAGGTGGAGGACAAGATGGGTATAAATCAGGATGGCAAGAAGAGAGGAGTAAAGGAAACAGGTAACGGAGAAGGTAACAAGGGAATTAGTGGGTCAGGGGAACTCCAGGAAACAGTACTGGAAGGAAAGGAGAAAGAAAGCAAATAGGGAGGCAGGCTAGTGGGAAGTAAGGCATGGCCGCCAGGCTGGGTGTGCCCCTTGGTTGCTCTGCAGTCTCTCTGTTTTTAGTTAATTTTAGTTAAACTTCTCCCATTTGCCTGTTGTTTTTTTGTTTGCCTTTACTTGCCTCTATCTGCGGCCTGCCTGAATCGTTGGGAACATTAGAGCGAATCTGTTTGCTGTTTTAGAGTGAATTCGTTTGCTGCTTCTCCATTTGTGCTGTATTTGCTAAGGAGTACGCTGAGGAGTGCACCAAGCCAGATAGTGTTATCAGAGTTTCGGGGCTACTTAGACGCTCCCAAAGGGAATATTGGGGTTGTTTCAACTGGCCCCATTACTGTTTGGTGCTTCCAGTGTTCTGGACTTGTTCTCTGCTGTGTATCATTCTCTCGCTGCTGCAGTTGTAGCTGAAGATTAAGGAGATGCAGGGAATCTGGGGTAAACTGTTTGGATGATTTGAGGCTTAATACCCATTTATGATTTCTTGGCAGCTCAGTGACTTTGCCGTGGATGGGATATTTTTTCCTTGGGTTGCCGTATACCATTTTGGTTGATACGTGCAGCTTTTCTTCACCTTGGTCCTGAGTGGTTTGGTGGAAGCTGACCCAGCAGTGGATTACCCTGATGAGGACTGCTGTCGAAGATTGTGATCCTATGAATGTATCTGACTGAAGTGTTACATGGTCTGGAATTGTTTCTCATATTTGAATTTGGACGTTTTTTAGTGGCTCATATTGTGGATTTATGGCCGTTGGTTTACGGATCGAGTGGTTTAATCTGCTGCCAGCGCGTAGGCCCGAGCTGGCTGGGGTCTGTGTACCGGTCGGAGGCAGCTCTGGGGTCTGTGCTCTATCTTCTAGGTAGCCAGCGGTTGGTGTGCTGTCCGTTTGAGTCTCCCGGGGAGCCAATTTGATTGGGTTCCAGCGGGGGTCTCGTTGTGGCTGGCGCTGCTTGGTTGTGGACTTTGGGCTGGATTTTCGGGGCTCTCCCCAGCTGTAGAACCGACTGGTCCTGAAGAGGTTTTTTTTTTTTTTTTTTAGATCCTTTCTTGCTCCTGTTCCTGTTTTTGGACTTTTTCTTCTGAACCTATTTTGATTATGGTTTGATTTTTATTTGATTTTACTGGGCAGCAAGACATGTTTTTATTAGTTTTTTGTCCGTTTTGGATATAGTTTAAAGTATCATCATATCCTTGGGCCCTGACAGTGAGAGTATCAGTGGCGTCAGGACTAACTGTTTCTTGGACAAAATTTTAAATTCCATTTATTTTTGGCAGTGAGAGTGCCAAAATCAGCACATTTTTGGGCCCTGTCAGGGAGAGTTTCAGCGACCCAAAGATTAGCTGTATCATCATTGAAGGAACGACTGTTTTTGCCCAGGGGCTGTGCTCCTGAGGATATTTTTCAATAGTCCTGCTGTTAAGTGAGATGACCAGTGGGACTTGGTTTAGCTGGTCTTGCCTTCATACATTTTATGCCTGTATTATCTTTCATTTGTTTTATATTTGTTTGTGTTTGTTAGTGCTGTCTGCCTCTGAGCTGTGAGAGGGTTCTGGGAAGGGGAAGTTTTTATGAGAATAACAGTTTCTTGTTGTGTGACTTGGTTCTTGTTGTAACTATTAGTTGTAGAATGTGCCTGTTGCCCCCCCCCCGTCTTGCACTATTCGACCTCCTCTCTCCGTGCCCTCCACCCGTTCTCTCCTCCTCCTTTGCCCTTTCTTATTTATCAGTGCTGTTGGGCATTGGGCATTGTGTGTAGGAGACATGGGGTGGACATGGTGGGGGGCGTGGACATTGGAGGCCAAAGGAGCAGTCCTCTCGCATAGGGGTGGTTAGGTTCAGAAGATGCCCTGGGGCGAAATGGAGCCTGGAACATGGTAATCCATGCCTAGTCCCCATACCCAAGGGCACCATCATTTTTGATGGGCAATTAGCCAGGACGACTCAGGACCCCAGTCCAACTCAGGCAGTGTTATGCAATGCCAGATCTACTAAGAACAAGACTGCAATTATTGCAATCTTGTTGGAACAGCTGATCTGGCTTACATCACCAAGACCTGGCTGGATAATAATGCTGGCCCCATTGTGGAGGCAGCAATTCCAGTTGGGTACTCGGTGACACACCGCCCAAGATTGGACCGGGGAGTAGCAGTCTGTTTTAAGACAGAATTGGGCCTCACTGGTGTACCAGTTGAGGAGGCTGAATCCTTTGACTGTACTGTGGTAGCTGGTGTGGGTTGCAGGATAGCCCTTATCTACCATCCACCCGGGGACGAGAAGCGATTCCTGCAGGAAGTGGCAGATTTCGCTGCCAACATGGCATTGGAGTCACCCAGACTGATGATTCTGGGTGACTTCAATGCCTGGTTCGATGACGAACTCTCGCCTTTTGGTCAGCACTTCCTCCAGATGATGACATTTCTGGGCTTCACTCAGATTGTTTCTTCAGCTACCCATAATCACGGTCATTCCTGGATTTGGTTTTCCTCCTGGGGATTGAGACCTCTGATTTGGGGGTGGACCCTGTCAGTTGGTCCGATCACTGCACCGTGAGGTTCAATTTTTGTGCCCTCCTTCGTAGGTCTGCCCCTGTGGAGATAGTCAGTTACCGCCCTTTATGGGATGTGGGTTCGAGTCCAGAGTTGTTGATTCTGGCCTATAATAAGGCCATTTCCTCTGCTCTGGACTTGATAGCTCCTGTCCATGTTCGCCCCCTCTCTCTCCACCCCCGGGTCCATTGGTTTGATGGGTCTTTGAGGGAGTTGCAATGTATGGGATGAAGGTTAGTGTGTTGTTGGTGAAAATCCTCCTTGGAGGTCGACCGCCTTAGTTTGGTCGAGCACTATCAGCTCTACCAATCAGCAATTTCCCATAAGAAGGCAGAGTTCCTGTCCAGGGAAATCGATGCCGCTCAGAACCGACCGGCTCAGCTCTTCTGAACTGTGGATGGTTTGTGCAACCCAGCTTGTCTGCAGCTCTGTCGTGCTTTCTCACAAAAAGAGTGTGATGAGCTTGCTCATTTCTTTGCGAATAAGGTGGCCAACATCAGGTCGGAGATTCATTTGACTCGCTCTATGGGGGCTGTGGTTGGTTAGCATTTGGTCACTATTCCTTGTACTTCCTGGAGTTCCTTTGCACTCCTGGACCTCGTGGAAATTGTGATTTGTCTAGGGGATGTGCCCTACATACTATAGTTTAGATTCGGGCCCAATGCCCATGATTTGGGGTTGTTATGAGATCACTGGCCCATTTCTGGCTCAAATTGTCCGGTGCTCCTTGGAATCAGGTGAGTTTCCAAGGTCCCTGAAGGAGGCGGTGTTTACACCTCTTCTGAAGAAAGCTTCTCTGGAGCTGGACATTTTTGCCAACTACAGACCTATCTCGAACCTTCCTTTTTAGGTAAGGTTATTGAGAAGGTAGTGGCAATCCAGCTGGAGAACCATTTGACCATCCATAATGTCTATGAAACTCTCCAGTCGGGTCTTCATAAGAGGCATAGTACTGACACCACTCTGGTTCAGGTGCTCAATGATCTTCTGATGGCGAGAGATTGGACAAACCGTTCCATTCTGGTACTCCTTGATCTCTCTCTTCAGCTTTTGACACTGTAGACCATGGGGTCCTGCTCGAGTGCCTGAGGTCCATCTGTGACCTGTCAAGTACAGTGCTCAGATGGTTTTCATCTTTCCTAACTGGAAGAACCCAGGGTGTGGTGTCGTTTTTTTTTTCGTCCGACCCTTTTTTCTGTCTTGCGGGGTTCCTCAGGGCTCGGTGCTGTCCTCCATGTTGTTTGCAGTGTAAATGCTGCTCCTCAGAGACTTTGTAAGATGGTATGGGCTGCGGTTTCATTGCTATGCCGATGATACCCAGCTCTACCTGTCTTTCGCCCCGACCACGTTAGTGCACTCTCAGTATTTAATAACTGCCTTGCCAAAAACCAAGACTGGATGAATTCGAGCTGTTTAAAGTTGAACGCGGGAAAGACTGAGGTTATGTTTGTGGACCCGGATCACAGGATAGAGGGGTTGAAGACTGATCAGCCCTCTGGAATGTTTCAGGGGGGCATTCAGATCCTTACTTCAGAATGGGTGCGCGACCTTGAAGTGGTGCTTGACAACGGGCTGACCCTTCGTCATCAGGTGTCAGTAGTCGTTAAGTCAGCCTTTTACCATCTTAGCAACAAGCATCTTAGGAACATTGCCAAGGTCAAACACCTTGTTCCGTCCAGCAATCTGCCTGTGTTAGCCCACGTCTTTGTGACCTCCTGCCTTGACTACTGCAACTCCCTTTATCTGGAGCTTCCTGGGGTTGATATATGCAGCTTGCAGCTAGTGCAGAACACTGCTGCTTGATTGTCTGGGGTATCTAGGAGCTCACACATCACCCCTGTGCTGTGCGATCTGCACTGGCTGAAGATTCAGTGGCGGGTCACCTTCAAAGCAGGTTTGCTGACCTACAAAGCCCTACACGGTCTTGGTCCCAACTACCTGAAAGAGCTTCTGGTTCCTTACACTCCTGTGCGACAGCTCCACTCGGCTGCTGAGGGTTTGCTGGAGATTCTGTGGGTTACTCTGAACTCTTCTGGGGCTCGCACCTTTGCGTTTGTGGCCCCTACCTCTCTGGAATTCTCTGCCCCTTAGCTTCGTGAGTGCCCAACCGTTGGGGGCTTTAAACAGGCACTTAAGACTTTTTTGTGGAATCAGGCATTTTAAGAGTTATTACGATTTTATTAATGATATAAGTTATTCTGTATATTTGATGCTTCGTTTTAAATTCTGTAAGGCACCTTGATATTTGAAAGGCGCCTAATAAATAACTCATTCTATCTTACTGTCACTTAGAATGTTCAGGTACCCTCTGCCTGCTGCTAGAACACCTGTGTGCCTGAAGGGGTTTTAGATCTGCAGCATTCATACAAACACACTGTGCTTAAACCTACATATCTTAAAAACCATACATCCAATTTTTAAACTATAAAAAGAAAAGTTTTTCAGGACAAAATGTTTTTGAAAATGAGTGAGGTTTGGTAATGTCTATTTAACTGGATTTAATGTTGTGTAAGGTTGTTTTCATATTTTAATAAATTCTGATGATTTTATATATGTAATTATGCTGTTTACTTAGTCATGTAAAAATATTACGTTTCTGTAAAAGTGTTGGTTAAAAATTGTTAAAAATATACAATAAACATCTGTGATTGTCTAAATATAAATTTTGCAAGTTTTTACCATTTTTTTAGTCAAAAATCAATATCTGAATCTCTTGTTATTACAGTTTGAGTTTTTTGTTCCACTCCACTGGTTGGAATTTTTGCAGTGTTTAATTCTTCTTACCCACTGATTTTAGTTTATGAATCTGATTATCAATTTTTTTGTTTTTCCCCTAGTTTAGTAAGAACATATTTACACATTACCTTAGAAGGACATATCAGGAAGTGATGCAGGAAGGAAGTGCTTTGTGAGGTCAAGTGATGTAAATAGGAAGAACAGTTCCAGTGTGGATCAGTGAGCTGGCACAGGAAATTGGGACTTTTTAGTGCTGGAGGTCTCTCTATGATTAATTGCATATTTGCTGTAGTTAAGATGTGTAATTTCATTGAAATAAACTATTTTATTTTTGTAATAAAATCCCATAATAAGTATAGGAAATGGTATTTTACTTGTGCTTTTTGCTTTATCATACTGTAGATGAAGCATTATGTTCGTGTAAAGGTTCACAGTCTTTCAGAGAACATCATGTTACATACATCTGTGTATTATTTAATTTCCTGGCATAGTTTATTTTGGGGGTTGTATTATGGGATGGTTTAAGGTGAGGGAATGACTGCATGATGAAGCACTGTGTGTTAGTGGCGGCGGGGTATCCTGCATTCATAATACATGCTCAGATGCAGCTTCATATGTTCTGGGGAAATGAGAGGGGCTGTATGCATGTAATAATGGTGCTAACAGACACTGTAGATACATTATGGGTATACGTATAGGATGATGAAATTGCTGAAAAGGCACTCGTAATTTGGGGTATACTGTGTCATGAGGAAGGGGGTGGGTGTGCCTGTACCAAGGAATGATGCTCATAGGCACCGCAGTCACTTTGTGTCATGAACTGGCACCCGTCCTTGGGGTATACTCAATTCTAGGGAAGCAAGTGGGGCTGCCTGCACCTGGTAATGGTGTTCATATGCCATGCAGAAACATTGTGGGTACACATACAGGGTGATGACATGGGCACCTGAAAAGGTTGTATACTATCTGCTGTGTCACATGGTTTGCTTGCATACACATGTGATATGTTGCAGCATCCAGTATGGCGCACTGCATGGGTGGGAAGGAGTGTGGGTATGTCTGCACCATGGAGTGATGCTCATTGGTACACATGTGTACTATGTGCTAGGTTTCATTTGAATGGACTGTATAAATCATACATTGGCACTGATCACATCACAGTGCATCAGAGGTAAGGGCTGGTCTGAAGCATTATGAACACAAGGGACTAAACCAGTGGTTGTGGAGTGATTTGAACTTGAATAGAACATTACAGTGCATCTGAGGGTAGTGTTGGAATGAATCTTGATGTGTACAATGGACTACACCATGGTGACTGAGGAGGGATCCATATCAGTAATGCACATCACAGAGTGTCAGAGATAAAGGTTGGACTGAAGACTGATGAACAAATGGACTAAATCAGTGACTCTGGTGGGATTTGAATCTGAACATCATTTTACAGTGCAGTAAAGGTTGGGGCTGGACTGACACCAGATCGGTCAATGGACAACACCATTGGCTGTGGAGGGATCTGAACCTGAAATACACTTCACTGTTCACTGCAGCTTGGGGCTCGACTGATGAATGATAAGGAGATAGATTTTACAAGTGGCTGTGAAGGGATCTGAGCCTGAAGAATACTCTACAGTGCATCAGAGATTGGGGCTGAACTGATGTCATATGAATTGATGGGCTACACCAATGAATGTGGAAGGTTTTGAACATCAAAAGCACTTCACAGTGCATTATGGGATTGATCTGGACTGATACATGTTAAGTCGATGGACAACACCATCAGCTGTGGAGGGGATCTGAACCTGAAATGCACTTCACTGTTCACTACAGTTTGGGGCTCGACTGATACATGGTAAGGAGCTAGATCTTACAAGTGGCTGTGGAGGGATTTTAACCTGAATAACACTTTACAGTGCATCAAAGGTTGAGGCTGGACTGACGTCATACGAATCGATGGACAACACCAGTGACTGTGGAGGGATTCAAAACTGATTTGGCCTTTACAGTGCATCAGAGATGGGGGCTGGACTGATGCCAGATAAGTCGAAGGCAGCACCATTATTTTTTCATTTTAAACAATCAGTAACTGCGTATTAGGGAGAAAATTCAAATGCAGAGCATGAGACAAACATGCCACTGACCCTAACCCACACTTATCATCCATAATGCAGGGAACAACATGCCACACAGATTTTAACATAGCCATAATCCAAACATAAACTCTTTAAAAAGTAACAAAAGGTGCTGAATTAATGTCATCAGTGTCAGTGGCTCAGTAGGTAGCACACTCACCTCTGAGGCCGGGAGATCAGAGGGCTGTGGGTTCAGTTCCCACATCTGGCACTTGGGTTAATATCCCAGTACTGACACTGTAGTGCAGCATGAGAGGGGTGCTGCACTTCTGAGGTGCCATCTTTCGAATGAGATGTTAAACTGAGGTCCCATCTGCCTGGATTGGTGATAGTTCAGGTGGATGTTAAAGATCCCATGGCACTTATCGAAAAGAGTAGGGGTGTTTTTATTATAATAAGAAACAAAACAAAACAGTCAATATGGTATGTACATCCGACAGGTGGAAAGGCTAACAAAGAAACCTAAATAAAAATCAAAGAAGAACTTATTACAACAGTCATACATACTATAGAAAAATCACTGTATAATCTAAGATACCCAAAGGCCCCAAGGAGAACTACTTATATTTAATAATATGTGAGAGACCCCTCCACCATCTCCTGACCAAATGTGCTGAAAAAAGTTGTAATTCTTTAGAATATACTTTTTGTAATTCATTTGTTACATAAATAAAAAAAGCTTTTCCTGAAGTCCGTTTTTGGAACAATACCCATTGGCACCTAGTTTGCCATAAACAAAAGCGCAATACAGCCAGAAGAAGCCATACAGTCTGCCTCTCATAGTGACCCAAGGTGGGAGGGAGGACACCAATAATGCAAAATTGGTAAGAAGGGTTTAATAACCAAGGTAATGACCAATGGTTAGCCAAATAGGTCCATAACGGAACTGTATTAGAACATTCAAAGAAAAAATGTTCCATGGTCTCTTCCATGTTAATGCATTTTTCATATGGGCATACCCTTTCTTCCTTCGCTTTATATTTAGCAGTCCCTCTAATATTCAATCTCCCGTACATGATCAACCATTTGAATTTCCCACATATAAGGAGGCAATCTCGGATTACTCAATTGATCCAAAGCTACTTGAGTCAAAGAAGAGGGGCAGTTCTTAAAAGCTGGACTCATGGGACCTTGCGATTCCATTATTAACTTATATAAAGACTTGACTGAGCTGTCACAAATCTGAGATTTTGTCAATTTCCAATTGTACAATTTCTTGGCTATTGGAATAAAATAAACCGGCAGAGGGAAATGGTAATTTACTTTAGGAGCAAAGTGCATCCAAGATTTCAAATAACGGCCTGTCCCTGCCCTAAACCACTTCTCTTCATGCTTTGTTGAGGTAATTAAAGATAATTTCAAGGAATGTATACAATAAAGCGAAAACAGAAAACCACTGGGTCTATCATTCCCACTCCCCCTTTGTTTTTCTCCAAATAAGTATAAACCCTTTTAATAGGGTTGAGCCTATTACCCCACAAGAATTGAAAACAAAGACTGTAAATCTTAGTCTGGAATTGTAAAGGTAACGGAAAAATGATGGCAATATACTGAAGACAAGGTAGAATAAACTGTTTCAGGAGATGCACTCTTTTAAGTTTACTAAACCGAAAACGTTTCCAATTATTAACTTTTCGTTCAACTTTACCCAAAACCGATAACCAATTTTCCACCGGGAGGTTTTGAGGTCCAAATAAAACTCCCAAAATCATGACCGGCTCCGGCAACAGTGGAATAGGTGTACAAGGTACCAACCCCATGGGACCGGACCCCATCAATAAACCTTTTCATTTCTTATAATTTAGTTTAGCATTGGTCAATTTGGCATATGTTTCGAACTCGTGGAGAAAGGAATCAATGTGATCCTCATTCTGGAAGAATAAACACACGTCATCAGCAAATGCTTGTATCAGTAGCCTAGCTCCTACACCAGGAATCTGAATACCTTCCCATAAATTTTTTAAAACTGACTGCTCTAAGTAGAGGTTCCAAGGAAAAAATATATAACAATGGACTGAGAGGACAGCCCTGTCGGACACCCATGGGGATTTCTAGAGGGCTCCCCAACCTCCCTTTTATGACCGGGAATACCGTTGTGGATTTGTACAAATTTTCAATTACCTTCACCATTTGTAAGGGAATCCCCAAATAACTTGAAGTTAGAAAAAGAAACCTGTGATTTACCCTATCAAATGCCTTTTCAAAATCTAATTAAAATAAACTGCCTCCCATTCCTAATTCTGGTAAGTATTCAATCGCATCCCTAATTACAGTCAAAATCGATTGAATTCTCCGATTTGGAAGTCCACAGTGCTGCATTGGATAGATAACTATAGACGCCAATTGCTTTAATCTATTATTTAATAAGATTGCAAAGATTTTATAATCGGAGTTCAATAAGGTAATAGGCCTCCAATTTTCCAACTTCCACTTATCCCCGGACTTAAACAAATAAACTTGTAAGCCTTGGGTAAAAGAGCTCGGAATCAAGTGATTTACAAGAAAAAAATTAAAAAGAGTACAAACCCACACTTAAATCAGACCGAAAAACTTTGTAAAAAGGATTTGATAATCCATCAAGACCTGGTGAAGTAGAATCTCTCAAATGGCCTATAACTGACTTGATTTCTTGAACCGAAAAGGGTTGTACCATATCCGCCAATAAATTGTGATCAACCTCGGGGCAAACTGCAAATAGTCCCTTATATCCTGGTCTGACGGCGAAATCATGGGTGCCAAGGATTGGAAATAGTGACCAATGAGCGAACTTATACCTAGCACATCTGACACCTTTCCTTCAGGGGAATCCAGAAAGTCCAGAGCAGTAGAGTCTTTGAGAGTTTTACACAAGACATAAGGGTCACATATAACCGATTTACCTACATGATTGTTGATAACAGCTTGTAGTGATTTGGCCCTATCATATTATAACCGTCTCATTTCCATTTACTACGCCAATCTGAGTAGTTAAGTCCTGATTCGTAGTGTTCACAATCGAGATATACGTTTGCAGATGGGATCGTAATTTTAAGTAGCGCCTGAACTGTGATTTCCTTCGGTAAATTCCACAGGATTTAAACCACTGCACACAATCAGTTTTAGTTTCTGTCCACCAGAGGTCCAAATCAGAATACAAGAACCTCACCGATAATCTGGCTTCCAAAATTAATTTTATGGAGTTCCTAACTCTTGGCTCCTGCAAGCAGGAGGAATTCAGTTTCCATCTATCGGACCTAGGGCCCTGCGAGGGTAAATCACCCACTTCTACCTGCACCAGCTGATGATCGGAAAACTCAATGGGCAATATACAAAAATTTTGCACTGACAGAAAACTGGAGCAGAGCATGTAATCAATAGTAGAGCCTTTAGACCCCTTATAAAAAGCATAACCACACTTAACTGTGGAAACTTCGTTGCAATTACGCAAATCCGTCATGGATATTATTGATACCAAAAAATTAGAATCACAATAGATTTTTTTAGATGTCATCCCTTTGTGAAGCAGGGTACAGTTGAAGTCACGGCCCCATAAGATAGGTAAGGTCGTAACTAAATAGGGCTGAATTTCTTTAAAACAGTTTATTCTAGCAGTCTTAGTTTGAGGATTGTAGATGTTTATAAATGAAACTGAAGGCCCTGCCATGCACCATCCAAAATTAAGACCCTTCCAGGGATTAAATCAATCAATTTATATAGAGAAAAGGCAGACCGGCAAAACAGAATACCTATACCATCTGCCGTTTCTCTACCAAAGGACCAAAATGATGGTCCCCATGGCCAGTCATATTGAAAAGAAAGTAACTGATCCTTAGAAAACATCCAAGTTTCCTGAACAAAGCATAAAGAAATATTCCTGTCATAAAGCTAGTGAAAGAGTGCTTTCCGTTTCATTAGATTCAATAAACTATGAGTGTTCAAGGAAGCCCAAATGAATCCCATTTAGAAAAATAGCTAAAGGCAAGCACTCTCCTCATTTTTTTCTACGTTACTTTTTTTTTTTCCTTATACTCATTTAAAGGCTCTCCTGGTACAGATTTTTGTGAATCAGAGTCCCCTAGGTCCATCTCCGAATCACCCCAGGCCGGAAACAGAGCTGCATAAGTATTATGGGTTTCCAATTCCAACTTTGCTGGAGCAGCTACAGCCTTAAAGGTCCTACTAGACCGTCTAGGAGGCAGCGCAATGGGAGCCACCAATACTGCATCTTTTGTCCCTTCCGGATCTTTATAACACACTGGTTGTAACAAACCCTGTTCCTGGATTTGATCTACAACTCGGGCTTAGGTGCTACAGAAATGGGGGGACACCAACCGTGCCAAAATTGAAGTCAAATGTTCTTTGCCTCTTTAGAAATAACCAGGGTGGGGTAGCATCCTGAACTGCAGCTTCAGCTTTAAAAACCGCCTCCTGAGCGTGTTGGACTAGCAAATCAACACTGCCACTGGAGGCCTTATTCTTAGCCACCCATGCACAATCTTTAAAAGCATGTCCATAGGTCTCACAAAGATCATATCTGGTGGGGTTAGTACACTGTTGTATACTGTGTCCTAAATCCCCACATTTGTCACATCAGGGACGTTCACAGGTACTAGATAAATGGGTTTTTGAGCCACATTTATAGCATGCCCGGGGTTGGCCACTATAAAAACAAACACCCCTATCCCTCCCCAACAAAAAGGAGTTTGGGATATGTTCAATACCCTTCTCTGTCTGTCTCAATATGACTTTAAATTTCCACCACCCTGTCCAGAATTGTTCCGGATCCAGGATAGGCTCAGGGTCACCCTGTAATTCACACTTGAGGGACAACCAATGGGTAATATCTTCAACATGAACACCTTCGTTCCGAAACATGATCGTCACATGTTTAAGCAAAGGGGAATAACTAAAAATGAGTCCACAATAGGGAAAATTTCACCTGGGCATATCTTTCCCAGAATAACTCTAATAAGTACGTCGAACGAAAACTTATATCAAAATTGTCTTCCCCCGAAATATTAATGAAAGCAAAAACATCCCGAGCTAAAAACCCCAAAGACCCTTTAATCAGCAGTTTACCCACATGATGCATATCTGGTCTTTCTGGTAAACCACCTTTATATTGAAGTCTAACTGCATTGCCCCGAGACGCAGCTTCCCTTTTAGCATTAGTAAAAAGAGCTGACATCAATGGTTTGTCCGCAGGAGGGAGTGAATTAGTATCTTGAATACTTGATTTGTCTACTTCTATGTTAGAAACTTTAACTGTGTCCCCCCTTTTTTATAAACAGAAGATTCAGAAGCCAGAGTTACACCACCGTTTGTTTTAACACCCCCTTCCCCTCCTGTGGGTTCCAAACCGGAGAAGAATTTTTATTTTAAGTCAAAAACAGGGTCCCAATCCTGTGAAGGAGTCCATACTACGGACCCCGACTGCCCCCATCCTGCAGCTCGTAATGCCCGTTGGGGAGACCAAGATTTATCATGGGCCAAAGGAACATCTGAACATTGTAAACCAACCCTTGGGAAGGGAGTATTATCAGTCTCCGTGGCAGCACTCTGCAGTTTCGGGCAGAAATCAAACTGTAAGTCCGACTTCTGGCCTTTTCTATCCTGGAAGCAAAAGTCAGTAACCCCTTCCTGCTCTCCCGGGTTAGTTTGGAAAAGGACAGAGCCTTGAATTGGGGTGTGCTTTGATTCAATAGCTGTGGGATTGAACACAAACCCAGTGCAGAGTAACCTTCAAATCAGTAGTAAAGCCAGAAGCACTACTCGCCCCCAATTCCTCTCCTTGACCGGACTCCGGAGACTCAACTGCCGTGAACTTTTGCTCAGGTAGCCCCCTGTGGCCCCCATTGTTCTCGATAGAGTCAGGAACTAAAACAAAATCCAAACCAGTCTTGTTGTGCAACTGGGACAAACCCGAATCCTCCACTTCCTCTGCTCGAAACACTTCCGTGTTCTCTAGTGACAACAGGGTGTCTCACGATACACTGGCAATCTCTCCGGAAAGACTTCCACCCACATCCGCTAACAGCGGTACCGGAACAACCTCAGCCCTTCCATCCACAAAAGCTCTCTCCAACTCAGAAACAACCTCTTTAGATTTAACCACTTCCAAGATATCAAGCACCGAACGTGCTTCGTGAAAGATTTCCTCTGCTAAGGTATCAATTGGCATTTTATCTTGATTCTGTACCGAAAACTGGCAATCCGTTCTTGCTATTGTCTCCTCCACAACCTCCTCCAACCGGCTTCTGAACGAAACGGCCATCTTGCCATCAGCCAGTCGGCCCCCTACTGATGATCAGTAGGGGAATTTCCCCGGTGTCCTGGCCAAATTTTCCTCATTCACTAAAAATACCACCAACAGCTTAATCTGGTTCAAGGTCAGTTGGCATTCATCTGTATCCCCTTCCCCCAGGTCGTGCCTGAAAATAGGCAGGATTTGTCTAGTGCACTTACCCAGTCAACAAAAACTAAATAAAAAATAAATAAAATAAAAATGTGACCTCATCTAGTACATGCACAAGAAACACTGTCTCTCCCATCAGGAAGGCTAGCCGGATCCATAAGATGTGATCACACAGGATGACCAGAAATTATCCCAAAATGAACAAAGTGACAGCTATGAAAACTTTTATCATAAATAAAAACAAATAAAGTAAATACAGATTACAAATCGAGGTTTTGGCACCAAAATGAAGTGAGTATTTTAGGATAAGGGCAGCACCTCCATCTTGAAACTAAGTTTCCAGTCACCATGCTCTTCCTGCACCAGTGTGCGCTCTGACTGGTTAATGGAAATAGTGACGTGTACAATAAGCATAGAGCAAGCATGGCAACAGTGAGGATCAATATGATCAAATGATGACGCACTACAGAGCTGGGGCGGGTGCAGGTGAGGGCTGCGACCCCCAACTGAAACATAAAAAAATAAATAAATCACTGTACACTCTAGAGCCCAGAGAGCCACTTTCCCTCCAGTGATGATTGTAAAAAAATATGAGTCCTTGCTTGAATGCTAAATAAGGATTTAGTCTAACTTTTCAGGCACACACATTGAATAGAATGGTGGAAGGCACAACAAAAAGATCTGCGTGCAGGTTCCCTTGTGCCTTGACAACTAAGGCTTCATCAGGGGGATGGTGCCTGCACCTAAGACAATCCCTTTATACCAATTAAATTCAGAATTGATGATGTCATAAAATCCGACCAATCACAGAGCTCGATTTTTAAATACAGAAATATTCAACTCACTTAGTGGTATAAATGGACTAATAGTTATAACAATCATGATATCAGTGACAACATGTTATTGTAGAAAAATACCCCAAAAGACATAAAAAATACACCAAAAATGGTGACGGCCAATCGGATTGCTCAAATAAAAAAAAAGTTATGAAATTAATTATAGTGTCAACCTGATCAGCTTAACATGTTACACTAAAACAAGATGATTTGCTGTTACAAGACAAACTAATGGCAGAATGAACATAATACATTTTTCATAGCACATGCAAAAATAGTAAATTTATTTTTTTATGTATTAAGGCATGTTTTCTCAAAAATAGCCAATGGGAGTGCCATATTATATTAGGTTAAATTAGTAAGGGTACAATGTTCCCTATTAACTGGTACAACTCAATTCATCAAATGTAAATAAATACTCGAGCTGCACCAAGAGAAAGACATGGATGCCAATCGGCGTCATCAGGCACTACAGCACATGATTTAGGACACCATATGGCGTCATCAGGGAAAAGAGGTATGTTTTTTATGACACCATATGGTGTCATCCGGAAGGAATGAGATAAAGATTATTATTATTATGAAGAGCAGTCTATATCTCAACTATGTATCTGCTACCTGGAGGCCATCATGGAGAAGGATAGCCTTCATTTGGTGGCCATAATGAAGTCATGGTGCACTGACAGGTATGACTGGGATATGACCATATTGGCCTACTCTCTGTTCAAGAGAGACAGGGAAGGGAGATGGGGAGATAGGGTTGGACTATATGTGAGGGAAGGAATCAATGCTACAGAAGTGCAGTGGAACCTTAGGAAAAGGAAGAACTGGAGGTGCAGTGTGTCATCCTGGAGACAAGCACTGTGACCATGATCCATATGGGGTGGCATACAGACCTCCAGCATAGGGAAAGGAGTGGAAAAGGTACTTGGAAGGGACAACATCAGAATGACAAGAAAGGGGGAGGTGCTGCTATTTGGTGACTTCAATATGCCAGATGTGGATTAGGGTCTTCCATCTGCAGCTTCAGCAGGGAGCAGGGCCATCCTTGACCACCTACAAAGGGCCTTTCTCAGGTAGCTAGTCAACAAACTGACTAAGAACATGGCAGTGCTGGACCTGATGCTTACAAACAGGGACAGCATTGCAGATATCGCAGTGGGAGGTCCCCTCGGTACCACTGATTACCATACCATGCAGTTTAACACTAAGATGGAAGCAAAGGCTCCTGGACCTTAGGAAGGCAGATATTAAGGAAAGGGGAGCCTGCCTCAGAAACTACCTAGTAGGGGGATGCCAGGTATGAGTAGAGGAATCGTAGGGAAAAATAAAGGAGGGCATAATTAAGGCAACCAGCCTCTGCATGAAGAAATTGTGTAAAAGCAAAAGGAAAAACAGACCATTATGACACTCTAGGAAAGTGGCCACGGTGGTGAAGAAAAAAGGGTGGCATTCAGGAGATACAAGGAGCACAGAGGAAAGAAGACAGAGGTGTTCCAAGTAAAACAGAGGGGAAACAGGTAAGGTAGTGAGGGGAGCAAAGGTGCAGGCAGAGCAAAGGATAACAAAAGGGGTAGCAAATATGGATAAGGCTTTATTCTGGTCCATAAGCAAGGCCCCTACTTTTCTGCGGCACAGTGGGACCAAGTTCTACGGCAAGACTACCATTTGCCGCAGAACTTCTGCGGCGGTAGTTTGTAATTTCTGCGGAAATACTACGGCACTAACAAACTACCTCATCGCTGTTTCAGGCTGTCATCCTGACTTCACTTTCATGGCAGTGGTTATAGAAATCAGGATGGGGGAAATCACAGTAACACTAGTTCAAAAAATAACAGACTTATAGAAATAATTTTATGCCTAAAAAAGCAAAACAAATGTCTCTCCCTTAAGGTCCTAGCCTGTTGCATAAATGACATATGCAGAGGGGACCTTGTGAGATAAATAAGGTATTTCTATATGCATGGTATATATCCCACTAATGAGGTGTCCACTGTCTATCACATATATTTGTATGTGCTTTCTACACCACTCATGAGGTTCCCACTGCGTATCATTTATATATTTATACGCAATCAGTAACATACATATAAATATGTGTGTGTGTGTATACAGCGAGAGAGACAGAAATACTGTATGTGTGTGTATATATTATATACATACATATATATTTTTTTTCATTTCCATGAAATTGCAGCCTCATTCATACCGGTCCCATTGGAAATGGAACATACGGAATAGAGGAGTTATTGCAACACTCATTTTTCATGTCAACCTGTTTCCCCTGATACACTACGTAACACCATCAGGCCATGACATGCATGTGAACTGATTGTGAGATAGAGCTCTCCAGCCCATCACAATGTGTCCACCGTGTGACAGAACACTGCACCATACCTTTCCAGGCTCCGAGCAGTGATGTGTTCCACCAATCCTTGCGCTGCCCAGCCAGCTCCCAGAGCTAATATCTGAACCTGAGTTGCCAGCACAGAAACACAGCATGCTACCCTCTGGCCCAACAGCTGTCCCTGCACACAACATTTCTCCATAACTTTTAGGCGATTCTATCAACTAATGACAATATGTAATCAATAACCCTGGCAAAATTGCGTACAGTGTAATTATTTATTTAACAGGTTATTCTTTCAACAGGTCTACACATTATTATATTCCACTTTCCTGGGCATAATTACTTTATTTTTCTTAAAAATGGCAGTTAAATTCATTTTACCAGTTATTCATTTCAGATGGCATCTCTATACCTTAACGGCACAAATAAGTTTGTACAAAGTGAGGTACGGACTTAACAGGTCTGTGCTATTGACAAGGTTTTATTTAAGTTGGCCCTAGTGCAATAATGTAAGACTGAAAATTGTATTAGGCTGTAGTGCAGGTTGAGCAAATATCATTATGCCTGATGTGCTGTACCACCGCCTCTGGAAGTGGCAGCTGTGGCAGATAAGTGACTATTAATTTCTGTTGCAGAATGCAGCCATTTCATTAGCTAATGTATGATGTTATAGCAATGATAACATCACATTCTGAGCATATGGGGGGTTTGGATATAAAAAGAGGTGAAGGGAACCAGATTCTATGGATAAACAGAAATATTAATAAAAAAATCACCAAGAAGAGTGAATTCTGCGGCACTGCAGAAGTTCTGCGCAAAATTCTGCAGCCGCAGAATTCTATGGGCCTTGTCCATAAGTAAGAAGAGGAAAGCAAGGGGAGGCACGTTAAGGATAAGGAGGGCTAAAGAGGTATACTGCACAGAAGAGGACCAAGAAAAAGCAGACTTCTTGAACAGGTACTTCTGCACAGTCTTTGCAGTGGAAGAGGGGGGACAGACCATCAGTGATCAGCAGGACCAAAAGGAGAGGGAAGGCGAACTGAAGTCCTCTTTAACAGAAAATAGTCTTGAAGGGACTTGCAGCTCTGAAAGTGGGCAAGGCTATTGGACTAGACAAGATACACCCAAGGGTATTAAACAAACTCAGGGAGGTGCTGCCCTGCTGATGGCCTTATTCAACAGCTCACTGGAATCAGGCATGGTTCCACAGGACTGGAGGAGAGAAGACATGGTCCCTCTACGTAAGTGCGGCAGCAGGGAGGAGGCTAGTAACTATAAGCTAGTAAGCCTTATCTCAGAGGTGGGGAAATTAATGGAAACATTGTTAAAGGAAAGTTTTTTTTTCCCCCAATTGTTTAACCAGGTGAGACACACTAACCTGAAAGCTTGTTTACAGGTGCAACCTGGGAGCACAGGGAAGTTAAGTGAATTGCTCAGGGTCACATACTATGCAAGTGGCAGCTGTGGGATTCAAACCCAGGTCTCCAGATTTGCAGCTCAGAGCCTTAAACCACTGTGCATGGTTGCTAGAGTATCTTGAATCCAATGGGCTGCAGGACCAAAGGCAATATAGAATCATGAGAGGGAGATCATGCCAGATGAATCTGACTGAGTTCTTTCACTGGATGACCAGGGAAATACATCAGGGGAGGGCAGTGGACATCACCTATCTGGACTTTAGCAAGGCCTTTGACATGGTGCCCTACAGAAGACTAAGAAATTCAGCAGCCATGGGGTGGGATCCAAAGTGGTGAATGCGGTTAAAAACTGGTTAACTGATAGGCGACAGAGAGTGGTGGTTAACAGAACTCACTCTAATGATGGGAGAGTGATCAGAGGGGTGCCACAGGGCTCAATACTGAGACAGGTTCTCTTCAATGTCTAAGTGACATTGCAGATGAACTGTAAGGGAAGGTATGTCTTTTTCAGATTATACTAAAATCTGTAGTAGTGTGAACAACAAGGAAGGATGGAAAGAATGCATAGAGCTCTTGGGAAACTCGAGCAGTGGTCAAGAGCATGGCAGTTGGGGTTTCATACCAAAAAGTGCAAAATTATGCACCTAGGACATGGGAACCCAATAACTGAGTATAGAATAGGGGGCGCTACTGTCAGTCACTAAGCAGAAAATAGCCCTTAGGGTTATCATATCTGATTACTTCAAAGTGGCAGGGCAGTGTGACAAAGCAGTGGGTAAAGCTAGCGGGATACTGGGATGCATTCAGAGAGTTATTTCCAGCAGGAGGAGAGAGGTGGTGTTGACACAGTATCGTTTGCTGATGAGACCCCACCTGGAGTGTTGTATCCAGTTCTTGAGGCTGCACCTCAAAAAGGACATAGACATGGTGGAGGCAGCCCAGAGAAGGGCAAGTAAAATGGTGCAGGGGTTGCACCAACCCCGTACTAGGAAAGACCGAGGGATCTCAACATGTACACCCTGGAAGCTAGGTGACTGAGAGGGGCCAAGATAGAGACATACAAGTACTTAACAGGGGTGAACAGGGTGCAGGACATATATCTCTTTCAAATGAGGAAGAGTACCAGAACCGGAGAACATGTGATAAAGCTGGAACTATTTCCAGGAGGCTTAGGAGGGATATGAGGAAGTACCATTTCACTGAAAGAGTAGTGGGTGCCTGAAATAGACTGCCAGAGTAAGTGGTGGCGGCAAAAATAGTAGGGGGCTTCAATCATGTGTGGGATAGACATAGGGCAATATTAGGAATTGGCAGGGAGGAGAGAGGGTCGCCATAGACCTGATAGGGTCTGCAAAGATGGTCAAGGCAGGGACTAGATAACCTGAGTAGACTGAGTGGGCCAAGCAGATCTTTTATGCTGACAATTCTGTTTCTGCGTATCTAAGTATGCCAGAAATACAGTTTTACTAAAAACAACATGATGAAATGTTTTCCTAACTAACAAATACTGTTGCTTTAAATCCAGCTGTGTATAGACCCCACCCTCCCCCCATTGTAGATGCTCCAACCAGTATCATCATATTAACCTGGTACTTTAAAGAGGAAGTAATCAGCCCACCAGTGCAGCAGTAGCGCTACTGCATGCATCGCTGATGACCTGGGTTCAGCCGGTGGGAGGATGCTTGAGCGTCCACTGAACTGCACTCCTACAGGATGGGGGGTGGTGGTGGTGCAGAGGCTGATGCTTGCCTGACCCCAAGTGGTAGCTGAGGGGGGCAGCAGGCCAAGATCACCAGTGAAGGGAGTAGGAGGGGGAGATGCCAAAACCAGGGCTTGTGATCCCACTGCCCACAAACCTGGGGCATGTGACCCCAATGCCCTCCCCAAAAAACAAGGCATGTGACCCCAGTGCCCACAAAACCAGGGCACATGGCATCAGTTCCCATATAACCAGAACATGTGATCCCAGTGTCCAGAAAAAGAGCATTTGACCCCGCTGTCCACAAAACCAGAGCATGTGATCCCAGTGCCCTAACAAACAGAGTACATGACCCCAGTGCCCACAAAAACAGGACACGCACCCCAGTGCCCACAAAACTAGTGCACTTGACCCCAAAGCCTATAAAACAGGACAAGTGATCCCAGTGCCCACAAAAACACCGCACATGACCCCAGTGCCCACAAAACCTGAGTACATGATCCCAGTGCCCACAAAAGGGTGTTTGGCTCCTGGGGTGAGGGGGAGGGTGGGGCCACCAGACTTATACACATCCCGGAAATGGCATCTTCTCTCAAGGCAGCAACTAGCCTGTGGGCCAGGCCACAAAAAGGATGTAGCCTTATAAAAAGGCTTGGATCAATCAATCTGACTGAGTAAAACTGGTGACGTGACCATGTATTCATATTTTACCTTCTTTTTTTCTTCACTTTTCAACTTCTAAAACAATTTGTTCAAGTGCAGCAACACGCTCCAGGGTGTACCATTATGCCATAAATTACTGCCCTTACCAGGTGATTGAAGGCAACCAACCTGAAACACGTAGTAATTTAGCATTACCGCACACCCTGTCATGTGTTATGGCATACACGGCATCCTCAATTGTTACGTGAGGACCCGGGGGGGTCAGCAAAACAAAGTAAATATGGGAGGTGGATTAAAAAAAAATTCTGAGGACATTTAGACTGTTGATGTGTGGACCAGTTACCTGCAAGACAGACCTCCCATGTATTTGACATCTAGATACATTTATCAGTGTCCACTGAGGAGATGACCAAGGGAAAATCCCTGTTACACCTGGGAACAAATGAATATAATCCCCTCCTGAGTCACCAGTGAAAGAGGCACCGGCTGCTATCCCTTTGTTGTGGTGTTTTGTTATTTGTTACATTCGCTTGGGAGGGTAGCACACTTTGGAGGTGTGCCTCTGCCGTTAAATCCACTGCTCAGTTGAGCAGGTGTGGTGGTCCTGCACCAATGGGTGCGGGAGCTGTGTATGACAGCGGTGGTCTTCGCTTCAAAGAAAACCACCGCTGTCATACAGAGCACAGTCACGCTGTCCCCCCACGTCATGCGCCCCCCAATCCTTGCTGCCATGCTAGGAGCCCACCCCAGCATGGCAAACCTCAGCGTTGTTAGCGGCGGGGTGCCCAATCCTCCGTCTGCTCCCGGCCCCAAAGCCATCCTTCTGCCCACGCTGGGAGCCCACCCCAGCGTGGCAAGCGTCACGTCATCAATTAAAACAAACAACAAAACCTGTAAGTAAAAGCGGTCCCACGCGGGTCTCCCGCCCCCTCCCACAACCCACACCCACCTACTGCGCACCCTGCCTCCCCACCCCCTCACCCCATACTTACCTCCAGAGCTCGGCGCGACGATCTTCGGTGGACTGGAACACGTCTGCACTCTTCAAAGCCGACCGCGAACTGTGGAAATGCCGGTAAGCTGTATAATGGGCTAGATAGGGGGGTTTCAACTTTATTGCATATCTCAGGCATTTTTTGGAATTTTTGCACCAAATTTTCAGCTTGGGGTTTTTGGGACCCTTCTCATGAATGATGTCACTGTCATGGCGTTATTCGGGCCTGAAGGTGATTGCCGGTCACTCGCGCCAAATCACGGGCCTGAATAACGCCATGACAGTGACATTTCATGAGAAGGGCCCAAAACCCATGTTGAAAATTGCAAAATTCCAAAATGACTGTTCTGGCGTGCGTTGCAGTTCCTACGCCAGGCTCGTACGTTGCCAATTTTCAATATTTTCACTCCAGATTTTCCAGCGTTGCCATTTTACCACACCTCCTTATGAGCAGTACAGCTGTCATTTTTCACATCCTGCCCAAAACGAGTTTCGCCCATGAGCGCACAATGGCGCAGTCGGTGTCGCGAAATCAATGTATGGGACACAGTAAGAAAATCACAGTGACACTGTTCATTAGCAGAGGTTTTAAAATGCCAATGTTGAAAATTTGGTGGAAAAATTCTAACAATGACTGTTTCTGATGCGTTGCACAGTTCCATATGCGCTCGTGGGTTTAATTTTCAATATTTCCTCCAGATTTTCAACACTGCCATTTTACCACACTTCCTTATGAGCAGTACAGCTGTCATTTTACATCCTGCCCAAAACGTGTATCTGCCTATGTAGCGCACAATGGGGGTAACAAAAAGGTCATGCTGAAATTTTATCGTGCAAATACCAGCAATCGCACAGGGCATTAGGGTAAAGCACCATACGTGCCAAACACCACTGCAAATAGCTGCAAGCGAACGTTCAGCATTGACAAATGCTTGTTTTGTGCTTTTACAGTAAGCTTCTCGAAGAAGATGGGGGTTTTGTTTTCTGTTGATACCGCTGAGATGGTTGTCTTACCAGGCCTGAGAGAGAGAGATAGAGAGTTCAGGAGGGTAACAAGGCAAAGATTCATTTTGCAAAGAAGAGGTGGTGGAATGATTTACTGGTGGTGATTGCACTGGGTGGGGAGTGAGTGGGAGTTTCTTTGAATCTAATCATTCTGCAACTGTCAGTGCAAACTACTCAGTAGCTTTTTTCCTCAGTACAATAATAAATAAATATATTAATAGGAAGAAAGAATTCAGACAAAAAAAGATGCTTGCACTGCCACCGGGGAGGGCTAGGGTCTGTGGATGAGCCCTGGAAGCCCAAGCTGGAGGCCAAGCGCATTGCAGCGGTGAGGCTCTCTGCTCTTGAGGAGGGAGGATGCAGGCTGCAGAGAGTTTGTGCAACCCTACTACCCACCAGTCATGGAGTGGCCTCAGTTCCTGCTATGATGGCAGCCACAGGCCCACCCTCTTAACTGGAGGAAGGTTGCACATATCCACATGATCATCTGGGTGTGGGGCAAGGGGGACAAACAGCGAAAAATGGGGAAAAAAGTATAGTTATAATAATGACAAAAATAAAAGGGCTCATGCTTTAGCAGTTTGGTAAATGTTTTCATACGGGTATGATGGCCTTCTCGGTTCCCGACTCCCCAGTACCATTAGAGTGGAACAGGCTGGGTAATTGGTGGCTAATACCACATAAAAAGTGTAAAGCAGTAATTCTCTTAGCCAAGTATGTTCATAACCCCCCTCCCCCACGGCACAGTGTCTTTGTGACAGTGTGTTACTACTCTAAAGGAGATCTGTGATGGGGAGGTACTTTGGCACCTTTGCTCACTGTATCAGTAAAAGGAATGGCGGAAGAGATGGGCAACACCTTTTCAGGCAATTTATAATGGCTTCTTTTTTCATTACAATTTTAATTATCCTGTGTAACCCCCTCAACATCTTGTTGACAGTGGCGGGGACACAGCTTCTACCTCTATTTTTTTAAACTTTTATTTTATTGTATTTTGAAATGCAAATGAATACAGAGGATGTACTGTAGCTTCACATGTGAAACACGGAGGCCGATATCTCATAAAGAGATATTGTCTCATGCTCTGTTCTTTACTGATATTTGAGGGTTCATCATATAGAATGTCTGAACAACAACAAAAAAAAAAAACAAGGTGTTGCATCAGGGTGCGGGCTGAAAACAAAACAAAAAGGTAATACCAAATGCACACTTGAAAAAAGGACACACACACACACAAAAAAAAAAAATATATATTACATATTGTATACTGTATATTATAAGGGAGAAGGACATGTGGGGAGTGGTGCAATGCACTGGCTGTGGAGCAGCAGTTTTCCGGGAGACATTCTGTAAACTGCGTTGCTGTCCTATTTGCAGGCAACTGTCAGCTCTGAGGGAGGAGGTTGCCCACCTCCAGGCTGAACTGGCAAGGACTAAGGAGGCCTCCCCCACCCAAAGAGCGCCACTGCCACAACCACTGCCTCAGAGGTTGCAAGTATGAAGAGCAGTTGGACCACTGTGGGTTCTGGGAGGGTGCGGATGGTGGAACAGAGGTGAAGTCCCCTAGTTGTACCTCTACACAAATCATACACCAGTCTGGCAGAGCAAGGTTCCTCTATGATGGCACCCTCAGTGGAGACCAAAAAGAACACTGAGGACATCCACAATGTAGACCCACAAAAGGGTGGCAAGAGACACCACAGGGGAAGGAAACAGCTTCTGATAGGGGACTCAATTGTTAGGGGGGGTAGAACTGGGGAAGGGAGAGGAGAGAGAAATATGGTGCCTGCCTGGTGCCATGGCTTGGAGGGACAAGAAGCGGATCCTCAGGATTGCAGAAGCAGCATCACAGAAGACAGAACTAGATATTGTCCACCTTGGGACAAATGACATAGCTAGGCAGTGAATCAGTGCAGAGCAGGATGAATTTGTGGAGTTAGGGAGGGGCCTCAGACAGGTAGCAAGCACGGTTACGTTCTCAGAGGTGCTGCCAGTCCACGGCAGGGATGAAACTAGGGTACTGCACACCATGCAGTTTAATGAATGGTTGCAAAACTGGTGCAGAGCACAGGGCTTTGGTTTCATTGGGGACGTGGGGGGTATGCCTGGAGAGATGAAGGTCTATACTGGCATGATGGTCTACATCTGTCCGCAAAGGGAACCAAGCTCCTGAGTGACAGGTTTAAATGCTTCCTTGGCAAGCTTTTAAACTAGCTAAGGGGGGAGATGCTGATAAGAGGCAGGAAATTGCAAGCCTTCCCCCACAAAACATGATAGGTAGTAAGGTAAACACTGAGGTACAGAGCTCAACAGAGGGCAGAACAGGGGTAAATGGAAAAATAGACAAGGGCAATAAGAGCAGGGATGGGGGAAAAAGGATAAAGCCAACATTAAATGGAGGGCAATGAGTACCAATGCCCATAGTCTGGGAAACAAGCTTCCTGAGCTAGTAGCTCTGATGGAAGATGAACAATTGGATATTGTGGCAGTCACAGAAACATGTTACACGGAGAACCTTGACTGGGATGTCAACATACCAGGGTACACAGTCTACAGAAGGGACAGGGAGGGTAAAAGAGGAGGTGGAGTAGCTCTATACATAAGGGAAGGGATCAAAGCTACAGAAATAAAAAGTAAAGGGGGAAGACAAGAGGCACTCTGGGTCACCTTGGAGACAGGGAATGGCATCACAATCCGCACAGGGGTTATATACAGACCCTCGTCTCCAGGGAAGGAAATGGACAAGAAAATGATAGAGGACATTCTCAAAATGGCTGAAAAGGGGGAGATACTGTTGATGGGGGACCTGAATATGCCAGATGTTAACTGGATGACATGTACTGCAGCCACATCCAAGAGCAGGGTCATTCTCGATGGCCTTAGACAGCTAGTGTTGGAACCCACTCAGGAGGGAGCAATACTAGACCTGGTACTCTCAAATGGAGAGAGGATCACAAATTTAGAAGTCAGTAGACATCTGGGAACAAGCGACCACTGCACAGTGTGCTTCACGATAAGCACAACCATGGAGACAAGCCCCTACAAAAACAAGGATACTGGACTTTAGAAGGGCTGACTTTGGCAAAATGAGTGAATACCTGAGGAATGCACTAGCGAATGGCCAAAAAGGAGGGATGGAAGAACAATGGAGAGAAATCAAAACTGCCATCATAGAGGCAACAAGCCTTTCTGTGAAACAAAACAAAGCAGGGCAAAAAAACACTATGGTTCTCAAACTAGGTGGCAGGGAAGGTTAAGGAGAAAAAGCTGCATTCAAAAAGTATAAGGAATCACAGATGGAGCACGACAGGGAACTGTATCAATTAAAGCAGAAAGAAGTGGGGAAGGCAGTCAAAATAGCAAAGACCCAAACCGAGGAAAAAACAGCCAACTCGGTTAAGAAGGGGGATAAAAACCTTTTATAGGTACATTAGGGAGCAGAGAAAGATTAAGGGAGGAATAGTGAAGATTATTAAAGGAGAGCGGAGGTGGGCAGAGGGAGACAGTGAAAAGGCAGAGATACTAAATGAATAATTTGCTCAGTATTCACAAAAGGAGATGAGGAGGAGTTACCTAAACCAGACAATAGAAGCACTCTAGGTAGGGGGGTTGACACCAGTTCATTTACAAAAGAAAGAGTCTTGAAAGAACTCCTAAAACTCAAGGTGGACTAAGCAATGGGGCCTGATGGGATTCACCCCAGAATCCTAAAAGAACTAAGGGAGGACCTAGTGACAACACTGACCACACTTTTTAACAAATCATGGGAGGATGGGGTGGTACCTGAGGACTGGAGGAGGGCAGATGCGATTTCCCTTCACAAAAGTGGGAGCAAGGCAGAAGCAGGAAACTACAGACCTGTAAGTATGACCTCAGTGGTAGGGAAAATTATGGAATCACTTCTGAAAGAAAGAATTGTTCAGTACCTAGAGGCCAGCAGGGCACAGGACCCAAAGCAGCATGGATTTACAGCAGGAAGTTCATGTCAGACAAACCTAATTGATTTCTTTGACTGGGTGACCAAAGTAATAGACCAGGCAGGGGCTGTGGATATGGCCTACCTAGACTTTAGCAAGGCATTTGACACAGTCCCGCACAAAAGATTAATAATCAAGTTAGCCAGCCTGGGAGTGGGTTCCAGGGTGGCAGCCTGGGTAGCAAACTGGCTGCACAACAGGACATAGAAGGTAATAGTGAATGGAACACATTCCGAAGAAAGGGGTGGTTACTAGTGGAGTACTTCAGGGCTCAGTACTGGGTTCAATCCTCTCTAACATCTTTATAGGTGACATTGCAGAGGGTCTGGAGGGAAAGGTATGCCTCTTTGCAGATGACACAAAGATCTGTAACAGAGTTGATACACGGGGGGGGGTAGAAAGGATGAGAAGGGACTTGGCAAGGTTGGAGGAATGGTCAGACATATGGCAACTTAGATTAAATGCAAAGAAGTGCAAAGTAATGCACCTGGAAACAAAAACCTCAGAGAAAAGACACAATAGCAGGGGACGTAACAACAAAAAAAAATGGAAAGGGACTTGGGGTAGTCATATCAGATGACCTAAAGGTGGTAAGCAATGTGAGAAGTTAGTAAGGAGAGCCAGGGGGATACTGGGATGCATAGGAAGGGGCATCACAAGTAGAAAAAGGGAAGTGGTTATCCCTCTGTACAGACAGTTGGTGAGACCCTATCTGGAATACTGTGTGCAGTTTTGGAGACCCCATTTATGCAAGGACATAGACAGGATGGAAGCAGTCCAGAGGAGGGCAACTAAAATGGTGCAGGGTCTGCATCAGAAACCATGTGAAGAGAGACAGATAGCTTAACATGTATACCGTTAATGAAAGGAGAGACTTGGGGACATGATAGAAACTTTCAAGTACCACAAGGGAATCAACAAAGTCCAGGAGGGTAGCATCTTTCAGAAAAAGAGATGTGTAAGAACAAGGGGGCACAATTTAAAGATAGAGGGGAGACGGCTCAGGGGTAATGTGAGGAACATTTTTTTTCACGGAGAGAGTGGTGGATGCATGGAACCGCCTTCCTGGGGAGGTTGTTGGGTCTAAAACAGTGGGAGAATTCAAACATGCATGGGACAGACATAAGGCAATTGTAGTGGGGGGTTGCAGGAAGTAGGCTGTTAGTTAACTAGAATCTGCAGCTTATCCAATAGGTAGGGAAACGGGCAGACTGGATGGTCAAGTGGTCTTTATCTGCCGTCAAAATCTATGTTTCTATGTTTCTATGACATGGAGTTAGAATCAGTGTTTCAACCACAGATCTTCTTCAGGAAGTATCTATAAAGAGAAAAAAAAACTTTTTCCACCAACTTTACTTTTTTTCTTTATAGATAAATTTCTGAAGAAGATCTATAGTTGAGACATCTATTCTATTTTTAGCATTCATTTAATATTACATTTTTATGTTTGCTTGTGTACATACGCAAGAAACATTTTGTGACAGCTTGTTGGAGTAGCAGGTTGTGGAGGTGTGGCAGTGTTGTGGCCAATGCCGCCACTGCTTTTTTGGGCTCGTCTCTTGCAGCACCAATAAATGAGCATGCTGTCTATGACAGCAGTTGAGAAGTGTGCCACCGACTTGAAAGAAATTAGCCGCCGCAATGAGGAAGCACCCCGTTATTGCAGGGCATAGTCACCCATATGCCTGGCACGCCACAGCATGCAGTAGACCTGTGGGGGGGGGGCTAGCAGTAGCAGAAAGCAGTGCCAGCCTTTCTGCTGAGTAGGACTACAGGGCATAGGCAGGCATACGCCAGAGATGCCACGGCATGCTTACCGAGTAGCAGGGGGTAGCAAAAAGCCGCCTGGCACGTCTGCATATTTCTTTGTTTATTTTTTCACATGCTTCCAACCTTGGATAGTCCTTCTTGCACTCCGGGGAGGGGGTGGGTGCCAGTTGGTAAATCTAGACATTTGTGATGTGAACACAGAGCGGATCTGATCTGGGGGCGATGCTACAAGTCTCGATGGCTGAGATGGACCTGGGGGTGATGGTGGATGTCAAGATGAACTCGGAGACTTGTAGGAGGGCAGCAGCCAAGGCTAACAGGATGCTGGGATGCATCGCTAAGGGGATCACCTCCAGAAGGAGGGAAGTGGTACTTCCTCTGTATAACTGCTTGGTGAGGCCACACCCTGTACTCATGCAAGTAGTTTGGAGGCCACACTAAAGAGGGACATTAAACCCTGAGAGGGTCCAGAGGAGGCAACCAAAATGATTTGGGGCTTGGGGACAGGACCTATGGGGACAGGCTCAAGAGCTAAATATGCACACTGGAAAAGAGAAGGGACTGGGGGGACATGATAGAGGTCTCAGATAAATGAAGGGGTAAATAGGGAGGAGTAGTCAGGTGCTTTGAAGGAAGGAGGAGGGGCAACTAGAGGGCATGGGTGGAAGCTGGAGGGGCAAGATTCAGGGAGAAAGGAGAAGGTGCTACTTCACTGAGATGGTGGTGGAGCCATGGAATCGCTGCCCAGGGGCTGAAGTGGCAGAGACCATGGAGGAGTTCAAGAGGGGTGGCAGTGCAGGGAAGGTTCTGAAGCAAAACCAGTGCAGCGAGAATATCCGGAACTGGGAAAAGAGAAGCCAGAGAAGGAGAGGGGAGCAGCAAGGTCAGCTCCCAGGGTGGGGGCTGACCAAATGAGCAGACACGAAAGACCATTAGGCCTATTCTGCTGGCATTTTAGTATGTTAGTATGTAGTATCCTTTCTCGATCGGGCCCGGTGGGTATGTCAGGAGGAGAGGCTATAAGGGTGGCATGTTTAAAAGCCCCTGAAACAAACTATCAGTTCCACTTTGTTCTTCCTGTTTGGAAGAGTACGAGCTACTGTGCTTTGCCCTTGAGTTGGAGAGGAGTATCATTGAAAGAGTCGACAGGTCTGACTGGAGCCGCAGCCGTAGAGGGAGTGCCACCACCGAGAAGCAGTTCAAGCAGCAGCCAGGACCCTCACCCGTGACGGTGCCCCGCTAAGAAGACTGAGCACCGAGGAGGAGATGCGCACGTGTTGGTCACCATCTAAACTAATATCCAGACAGACTACTGTGCAGACAGAGCTTCACCAGCAGCACCCTGGCCCTGCATGCCCAGCTGATGTGACAAGAGTCAACAGCTTAGCCAGCCCCAGTCCGCGGCCCTACCAATCCATAGCCGAAGAGCAAGAGAGAGCCAAAGGAGTTGCGCTGCTGCACTGCAGTATTGAGTCAGGTCAGCCTGAAGACCGTCCTCCCCCCTGAGACAAGATAGGACCTCTCACAGCAGAAACTTGTAAGTAAGACTAGTAGAGGAGATCTCTGATCAGTCTCAGCTCACAACTCGCTCCTTAAGTTCCAGTTCTAGTCCTGTAGTGAAGTGTAGCTGCTGTTATTTTAGTCAGTGGAGTGCTAGTGGACTGTGGTTGGTATGGTACTAGTAGTAGTACTTAGTCCAGAGCAGTCTCTCACAGGCTAGCTAGTAGCAGCACAGCACCTGCAGCTGCAGAAGTGCATTTGCACTGCTGTAGGTAGCTGTGAGCCTGTGAATTTCAGGTGTGAAACAGGTGTCGTGTCTCAGTGGGTGGGGAATAATGAAGTAAACTTTTCTGAAAGGTACAGTAAGAGATTATGTGGCAATATGCTAAGCTAAAGGGTTAGGATGGAAAGATGTCTAGCTGAGCCCACTCTGATGGTTAATTAATTTGCTTGCTGCATAGTTTTGATCTTTCTGCAGTGCTGCATTAATGCACATAAGTGAAGAAATAGGATTCATGTAAGGTTGCAGGAAAGATTGTCAAACAGAACTGAAGACAGAATAAGTTTCTACTATGCTATAAGGCAATTTAATACATGTTGCTGCTGACCTTTGCAAGAGTTAATTATTATCTGTTAATGCTAGCTCTACCCAGGTTTTATAAAACCATTGTGCATTCTTGTTAGTGGAATCATTTTCTGCAACCTCAATCTTGACTTATTATTTATGTTAAACCACCTAACATGTAATACTGTAGAGGGATGAAAAATGTGCGGCAAGTCAAAAATTCACTCTGCTCAATGCTCACCCAGCTGCACTGTTGTCTCTCTCTCTCTCAGTGGTGGTGCATATATTGATTTGCCCTGCCATGTTTAATTATTTTTTTTTGAGGGGGGGGTCCTAATGTACGGTACTAAGTGGGTGTTACTATAAATCCTGGACTTATTACAGCTGCCACAAGATTTACAGCAGCATGCATGACGCATAGTGCAGTTCTATGAGGCTAATACAGAGATGGGTGTTGGATACTTTATTTAAGTTAGTTCAGAGTTGTTCAGTAAAGTAACATTGATAATTGTGCTTCTTAGTTTTGCCATCCAGCGGATTTTACTAAATATTATTGCTTATTTGGGGGGCTCCGCCTACTACACCCCGATGAAGTTTTTTTCAGAAACAAATGTACAGCACAATAATCAATATTTACTGAGCAATACTACATGGGGGGTGGGGTGGAGCCCCCAAATAAGCAATATTTAGTGAGTAACTCTGAACCTTATTGAGGTACTATAGCAATACTATAGCATAGAAACTACAGCGGGAGTGTCAGGGGGGCACAGCCTCCCACACAAGCAATAATATAGACTGAACTCTGACATGCTACAATGATGCCTCCTGTGGTGGGGGATGGGGTCACATCAACAAGTACCTAACTAACTACAAGTACCTAAGTACCGAATTAGAACTTTTTGGTTTCAGTGCTTGGTTGGTTTTGGTGCTTTTGTACATTTCCTGCCTAGCTTGGTGGGTGCTTGATTTGTTCTTGGACTTTTTTAGTGTTAACTATTTAAGCACCACCATTTCAACTTGTCTTTCGTGGGTGGCTAGCGGTCTATAACTGTGCGCTGTTGTTGAAGAATATGTAAGCTATGCTGTCCAACTGGGAGGGAGCCTGATAGAAGACAAGAAGGGGACAACCCCATATTTGGTTGTTAGAAAGGTTCTTTATTAAGAAGTTCAGTCAGTAAGACCAATGTATAGGCAACTTTTTTCATTAGCCAGTAAGTTGCTATGGTACAAGAAGGTGCCTTCTTTTGTTTGCCCTGAGGCAGACCAGCTGTTTTTAATGCAAAAGTATGGTGTACTAGTCATTATCTGGCTAACATACTGTGTGTCTGGTGTTTTAGGATATGTTGAATAAAGCAAGGAACCTCATTGACAGAGATTTTATTGGCAATGAAAAGAGGTGCCTACACATTTGATATTACTTGCTGTGAACAATTTCTTAACAAAGAACCTTTCCGTCAAAGAAATATGGTGTTATCCTCAAATATGGAGTTATCCCTTGCATATCTTCTACCAGTACCAATTACACTCCCAGTTAGAAAATGTAGGGATAAAAATGTAATGTGTTATTGTTGTTAAAGTGGTGTGTGAATGGACCTCTGTGGGACTGGCTACCTTGATGTGGTACAGAGGTCTGTCACAGTGCAACATTGTAACTAAAAGCCAGGTTGGTGGTGTGGCTAGAAGTGTGGTGGCATGCTTTGTGGTGTGTGAATGGACCTCTGGGACTGGCTACCTTGCTGTGGTGCAGAGGCTTGTCACAATGCAACACTGTTACTAAGAGCCAGGTTGGTGGTGTGCTGGCATGGCTGGTGTGTGTGTGAACGGACCTCTGTGGGACTGGCTACCTGGCTTGATGTTGTACAGAGGCTTGTCACAATGCAACAGTGTAACTAAAAGCCAGTCTGTTAGTCCGACGACTGTGGATGATGATTTGACTAGTTAGTGTGCTGGTATACACCAGAGAAAATGGCACTTGTCGGGTGAGAGGGCACGAACAGGGCATGGACGGGGGTAGCCAGCCCGAACAATGGGGGAGGGGCAGCAGTGAGTTCACTTGGTGTGTGGATCTGAAATTCCCAGCTACACCCTTCTGCGCCGCGGCTTCAGAGTGTACTGGAAGAGAGTGAGAAGTAGCCCAGCACAGGGCACAGCAGAAGAAAAGAGCAGCCACCATGCATTTGATGCAGGCAGGAATGGGAACAGCTAGTGGACCGACTGAGCCTAAGCGGAGGAGGCAGCAAGCTTGCCAGCACCGGGGGGCAGCTGTGACTCACTTTCTGTAAAAAAAGTAATTGAGCTCTTAGTGTTTGTTTTTTCTTGTACAGCGAGTCCTAATCTGTGTGTAGAAATCAATTGCACACTGCTGTACTCTGTTCTAGTCACTCGGCTCAGCTGGCCCACCACATTTGGCCGTTGTCACGTCGAGACTCGGAGCAGTGAACACTAGAGAGAAAATGTCCTACTGTCTTGCTCAGCCACTGGAAATAAATGCAGTAGCTTCTGAGTTCTGACTGTTTCCACCACTGAATCTTTCAAGGCATCAGGTACTGTTACTGCACACTGACTGGCTGCAGTAGCTTAGTTTCTTGTTGTTTATCACCACTGGCACTACCTTTAGCAACAAAAATGCTGCCCCTGACCTGCAGTGAACTTCAGACCATTTAGATAAAAACAATAAAAAACATTTTTGGACATTCTGACCAGTAACTTTATTTTTAAATCCTAACCTTCCCCCCATGACCTGCAGTGAACTTCACTTTTTCTGTGTGATGGGCGCTCGAGATGAGAAGATGATGATGTTTGATGAGGTTAAGGCACCAAAGGTCCGAATTAAATTCGGATAGGATAACTGCTATCTGGACAAGGAGAAGCAGGAATCAACTTAGTATTTTGATGCCCGCTGGGCGGGCGTTTATTTGGCACCAAGGGGTAGACAGACACAGTCACAAGAAGGAGAAGGGGATGCCCAATTAACAATAGGGCAATGGAACAGGGATATACTGAAATACCTTTTTTTTTTTTTTGTCTACCACTTTTAAGGTTACCTCTACAAGCATAAACTTTAGGCCTACTGCCACTCTTATTCTAATACTAGTTTATACTGTACTTCTATACTCTAAACAAGAATCCAGTCTTATTCTGATACTAGTTTATACTGTATTTCTATACTCTAAACAAGAATCCAGTTACATAGGCTACTCAGCACTACATTAGGGTGATCAGCATCACACATCTACAAAAGAGTCCAGATTTTACAAGAGTCCAGAGATCCAGCGTCTTCATGTACACCGTCGTTCTTTGTTGGTAGCTACAAGGGAAATAAAACAGAACTGTGGAACCCTAATCTCAATTCCCAGCAAGGACCTAGATAAGGCCACTGGGGTGGTGAGAGGTTTGGTAAACAGACCATATATCTTCGGCAAAAGCCCACTCTCTCCGAGGCTGCCGGAATGTGGAACCAAAGCAACTGGTTCCTGAAATAACACACTAAAGCAAGAGGTTCCTTAGCCAAAACCCACTTCTAGGGTTGCCAAGGATGAAGAAAGACCAAGATCTGTGTTGCGATGAATCCAATGGAGGACTACCATGATCCGACTGATGCTGCAGCACTCCAAGGGCCAGCTGGACTCGGAAGGAGCTCTGACAGGACCAGGAACCATAAGAATCTGAAGAGATGGTGGTTGACTCTGCAATCCTCAGGTCAGGAACTAACACAAAACAAAGAAACGGCAGACGTGTCCCGGACTGGGCTTCGACGGACTCGACTTTCGGTGAACGACCAGGTGGGGGCACAGAACAGGTTCTCCAAGATGAGCTCTCTCTCTCTCTTCTGTAGAGGGCGACCAACTTCGGGACATCTGGAACAGGAACCATATGGAACGACACTGGCACTGTTGTCATGATGCGTTTCGGAGGACGAACTTTCAAGCTGTGAAAACAAGAAAACGGCGGGTACGACTGGTACGACTGACGACGGACTTGACTTCATGGATGACACAAACGGATGGGATGAGTTGATGGATGATCTTCCTGGAGTGAAGAATGCTGGAAGGATGTCTCTTCTGAGTAGAGACTGATTCTGAGCACGTGGTGTTCCAGACCACACTATGAGACTGCAGTGTGGTAGAAGATTGAGATTGTCTTCGCACAGTAGTAAACATATAACTGAAGAATGCCCAAAGAACTGTGGAATAGTACAATAATTTGCCAAGGAGGGCAAATTATAACTTCAGGGGTAATTGTTACTGTTAAGGGCCAACGTCCAGGTGCTTACAGCAATAGTTCAGGTACTTGGACCAATAGTTCAGGTACTTGGGACAATAGTTCAGGTACTTGGGGCAATTGTTCAGGTACTTCGGACAATAGTTCAGCATAAGCAGTACAGTAATCACAGTAATTTCACAGTACAGACAAATAGAACAGTCTCAAATGAACCCCTGTTTCTATAGGCAGGGTATTCTGGGATAGGATCCCTTACTGTACGCTGTGGCTAGGGCCTCCCTGTAGTACCACTAGGCTGGATTGCCCTATTCCGCTAGGCCGGGGCCTCCCTTTAGTACCATTAGGCTGGCTTGCCCTATTCTGCTAGGCCGGGGCCTCCCTTTAGTACCACTAGGCTGGCTTGCCCTATTCCGCTAGGCCGGGCCTCCTTTAGTACCACTAGGCTGGCTTGCCCAATTCCTAGGCTGGGGCCTCCCTCAGTACCACTCAGGCTGGCTTGCCCTATTCCGCTAGGCCGGGCCTCCCTTTAGTACCACTAGGCTGGCTTGCCCAATTCAGCTAGGCTGGGGCCTCCCTCTAGTACCACTAGGCTGGCTTGCCCTATTCCGCCAGGCCGGGGCCTCCCTATAAACCAGGCTTTACCTCGGGCCTAATGCCCTACCTTTACCTCGGGCCTGAAGCCCTACATTAGCTTGGGCCTGGTGCCCCACCTTAGATTGGGCCTGGTGCCCCACTTCACAAGTACCAGGCTTTACCTCAGGCCTAATGCCCTACCTTTACCTTGGGCCTGAAGCCCTACATTGCTTTGGGCCTGGTGCCCCAATTTATAATGGGCCTGATGCCCCTCTAAACTTTGGGCCTGATGCCACACTTTACAATGGGCCTAATGCGCTGCTTTATATCTGGGCAGGAATTGCCCTTTTAAATCTCGTTGCCCCTTTAAGATTTTCAGGCTCTCAGTGCCTGCTGTCATTTATGTCCAGCAAACCCCGCCTCTAAATCCGGCCCTAATACATATGCATAAGCTTTTAAAATGGCCTTAATACACTGGCCCCTCCCCGTGGGCGTCGCTAACCCCGCCTCCCTCTAATATTACAATCGTGGGTCCTAATGACCCGATTCTGCCTGGAAGTGCTCGGTCGCCGCAAGCGCCTACCGCACTTTTCAACCAAAAATGCAATCCCCTTTGAAAACTGGCGGTCAGCACAACGTAGCTGCCGCTTGACCTACACGCCTGCGGTCTCCGGGAAACAGGAGGCAACCGGGAGGTGGGAGGTACTGCAACAGAGGGAGGGAAACACAGGCAGCCAAGGGATGACTCGGGGGCCTCTGACGGCCGAAAACGATACGGCACTTTCTCTGCCACGGCGTGGGGCCGGATTTAACTATAAATCACTTTCGGGGGCGAAATAAATAAACAGAGGGCTTTAAAGCCCATAAAACGCATCGGGACCGAGTGTTGGTGGGAGCCTCGATGGCAACTATCGATGACAGACACAGCAGCAGGCTTTCTTTCAGGCAGTGGAGGCAGAGCAGGCACACAGGTAAGTTCTCAGGGCCGGCTTCAACCCTCCAGGTAAGCCCTTTCCTTGTCCCTCTGACTTACTGTGTCCTCTCTCCTCAACAGCTGCCCAGGAACTCACTAACTGACTGACTATAGAATTATTTTTAAAGTTAAACTTGCTGGGTTCTAGAATGGCTGGATTGGAATGCTGTGCATGAGCCACTCAGCACAGCATTCCATCCAGACCATTATGACATGGAATGCTTACAAAATCTATCTTTTGACCAGCTGTAAGTGCACAAGAGCACTTTTTCTATTATTTACAGTGTTTTGTGTGTGCAGGGAGGTTGACTTTTTATGTCTAGGGGACCCCTTTGTACAGTACCCTGCTGCCTACCCCTGCAGCAGGTACTCTAAGCACCTGTATATTCTGTGTTCATTTAATTATTTTTATTTTTCTGGAATGACCACTTTTGGGGCATTACATCTGTCACCTCTAAATAGGTTAAAACTTGTATGGCACCTGGGTGGGTGTGGGTCTGGGAGAGACTCTGCATGGATGTAAAGCAGCAGGGAGTTACAGTAGTGTGGTGTGTGTGTGTAGGGGGTGGAGGTGGAGTGTGTGTGTGTGGGGGTTGTACGTGTGTGGGTGGTGTGTATCAGGTGGGTGTTGGGTGTTATGTGAGGGTGTGTTTGGTGGGTGGGTGTTGGATGTTGTGGGGGGGGTGTCTGGTGTGTGAGTAGGTGTTGGATGGATGTATGTCAGTGTTGGGTGTTGTGTGTGTCGGATGTGTGTCTGGGTGAATGGACATCTGTGTGATTGGCTACCTTGATGTGGTACAGAGGCTTTGTCACAATGCAACACTGTATCTAAAAGCAAGTCTTAGTCTGACACTTGGGGCTAGCATAGTCTGTGTCTGTGTGAATGAGCCTCTGTGGGACTGGCTACCTTGATGTGGTACAGTGGCTTGTCACAATGAAACATTTTGTTTGTCTGACACTGGTTATTGAAAGTCCTTCTTGCTGTATAGGAATGGGATCATGTGTGTTACATCTTTCAGCCACTGACAGCCATCGAGGTGTGCCTTGGGGTCTTTAGCCCTAACATTTACTCCATTCTCTTATTCTACACCCATCTCAGCTTATTTACTTTTTAAATGGGCTAAGCATAAGGGTCGAAGACCTCAAGGCACACTGCGACACCTCTCGGTGTTTGCAGGGTGGGGTGAGGTGGAATGCCGTGAGTGTTATGGCCGACAACCCAAAAACACATCCCCAACGCCTGTCAGTCTCTGCAGGGTCGGGGTGGGGTTTAGTGTTACTTCACTACTTCACCACCATTCCTATTATGCACCTCTCAAACTCCTGCACTACCAACGCCAATACCAGCAAACAAACATTCAATGTTGACAAATGCTTGTTTTTTTGATTTTGTCTCTACTGTAATTTTATTTTTACCGAAAAATTGAATTTAGACCTGTACCCTTGTCTCACCTATTGTACTGTTTTCAAACTGTTTGTTGTTATGTACTCCATAATACCTTCTTGAGCCGTGCCTGAAAATAGGCATTGCTATGCCTAGTGTACCTACCCAGTTACCAAAAGCTAGCTAAATAAATAAATACTATTTTATGAAATGTGACCCAAAATATTGCTTTGTGGAACGACCATGAAAACAGGCCTTGGAGGGAGATTTGTTAATGACACCTGTAATATTCATTCAATGGGAGTAAAAAACATGAGTACGTTGAAACTGTGGGTTAAAAAGTAAAAATATTGCAAAGTTATGAGTAAACGTTGAAAATGTCAATATTTGTTCATATGTTTTTTTCTTTTCAATTTTCTCCTCAAATGTTCAACATGGTCTTTTCATTACACCACCTTATTAACATGACAGGCGTCTCATTTATGAAATCATGCCCAAGAAAAGGGCCATGGCTGGCTGGAATCAAGATGGCTGCCTAACTTGATAGCACCACACAACGAGCAGTAAATTCCCTCAAATTCTGAGAAATTTCATAACAAATCTTTACTTGTGTTATTTTCCCATGTAATTAAGTATAGGCAGTTTGCAGCAGTCCTATTCTCAAGGTCCAGATCTGCCCAAAGTGACACCGAATCCTCATCAGAACTCTCCCTTCTGTTATGGCCCGAGTCTCAAACACCAGCTGTATCTTCACAAAGGTGCGCACAACCTCATGGGCCCTGATTAAAAAGCAAGATGGCTACTAGCTGTGATTACCCCTGAGCAAGTCCACCTCCCCCCGTCAGTACTTCCTGATAGTATGGGCTACATAAAGTGTGCTGATGCAATCCTCAGGCAAGAGTAGAGACTGGACTCTACACACGTTTGAGATGACTAGCCAAATCCTCACCTCTTGAACATGTAAATCTCACCACTGTTGTGGCCTTCCCTTCCAACCAGTACTGACCTCCCTGACCACCCTGGCAGGTGATCTCACTGCCATAGTCCTTCCTCGTGCCTTCGACCGGTCAGAAGCAACTCGTCTGTGGGACCAATCACTTTTCAAGAAGGAATAGTTCCTCTCGAATGTGCTAGACAGAACAGGTTAGAAGAGCCACACAAACATGCATGCACGCTGACAGCACTGGAACCTCGATGAGCTATCGCACAGGAACAAAGAGACGGTGAATAGTTGGGTTACTTTGGGGGACTGACCTGCCCAGCCAGTCAGGGAAAAAAGAGGGGGATTTGAGAGCTCAGATTCAAAAACTCAGAGCCGTGACTGGATTTCAGAACTCCTTCCTGAAATACAAGAGGAAGTTGAAAGAGCTTAATGAACATGTGGACTAGGGCCCACTAGCCAAGACTTTCCTAATAAGCCCCCAACTTCACTACAAAGCACCTCAACTGTTATTCAGACTCCCATGCTTCTGAAGAGTTTACTGGCTTGCACAGACAGCATCCTTTCCAACTGCTTAGATCTGCACCTTATGTTGCCAGAACAGGTACCAGGGTGTCGTCCGGACATCAAAGATAAACATACTGGCCAGCCTGCCAGCACAGCAGTAGGTTTACCACTCGTGGTGCCAGTGACCCAGGTTCGGGAACTGACTTGAGTAACTGGAGGGCAGGGCTGGGGGGGGGAGAACAATCGAGCGCCCATTGTCCGCTCTCCTTCTCCAGGGAGGGGAGGGTTGCCTGTCCTGCTACTCTACTGCCACCTGGGTGACCATGGGTGGTGGTGCATCTGGGATAGTCAGTAGGAGGGGGAAGACGTAGGCTGGGAGCCAGAGCAACTGCACGTCATTACGTGCTCCGCCCTTTCGCTCCTCTTGTGTGCCTACATCCTCAGGGGATGGCACCAGAAAACCAAGAAAAACACCCTGCAGTGGAGATGGAGCTCCTGACCCTGATGTCCAATGCCCCTACTGGTGTCAGCACCAGCATCCCCGATGAAATATAGACACGTCATTGGTGTAAAGGCCCCCACCTGGGGGGTATAACCATGGCTCCATGGGGGAATGGACTGCGCTGGTTACCGGTTAGAGGAGCAGAGACGTACAATGCCACTGGAGACTCCTGAAGAAGGGGAGTATGGCGGAAAGAAGGGGGCATAAAGAGAAAAATGTACAATAAAAAAAATGAGATATACCTACAGTGCATTACCAGCCTCTTTATTATTAAAGAACTGCAGCAGGCTTTCATAACTCCCTCCACAAAGTCCTGTACTAAACCCCAGTCCATTACTCCTACCTCCCCCATAGTATACCAAAACCTGACACCAGTGGTTTTCTCTTTTCAAATTGAAATTTACGTCACATTAGTGGTTCACATAATCTTAAGTGTGAACAAACTGCCTCAAACTGCAGTCCTCTCTATTCAGAACCATTCTACCTCAAAAACACAATGAATAGACAGCGGCACAAAACAAACACCAATCTATCACCAATGGTCACTGCATTCTTAATTTTAAATCTCCCCTCGGAAAAGCAGACTACTCCAATTCTGCTCAACATAATTCGCCTCCTCATTAGAAACTGTGCAACTTGGACTTCCGGTTTGGCCGTTTCCAACATGGCTGCTTGAAATGTCTGTTCTCCACCTCGGGCATTTGATACAAAAATCATTAAAAGTTTCCTTTTCCATGTACAGCTTGACAGTTTTTGTTAGCATTCTTTGTGATGAAAGAAAATATACCAAAACTACAGAGTTTCAGCAACATCTTTCTCACAAAATTTTTTTTTGAATTTTCACAGAGTCGTGGGGGAGTGGTAAATGGGGCCATAGTAAATTTGGCTGTTGCGGTCAATTCTGCAGTCTGCGATATGTTCAGACGTATCCTATAAAAGGTATCTGGAGTCAGAACTGCCATATCCACCCTTGAAAATAAGATGAAAAGTCTAACTTTGAGGGGCATTGATACAGAGGGCACCCTCCGACATATGGACATACAGAACAACAAGCAGGACACAGAGCTCCTTATTGTAAAGTCCAAAATTAGCCTGCTGTGGGACAAAGTAGATGATGTTGAATGCAGAGGGAGGCACAATAACCTCAGGATCATCTGGGTACCAGAAGGTGCTGAAGGCAAAAATGTGGAACATTTTGTGTAACACCTGCTATCAGAATTGTTTCAACTCAAAAACTGCCTACTCAAGATTCAAAAGGCCCACCAATCACTGCCACCTAGACCTAAAGTTGGAGAGAAACCCACATCTATACTTGCCCTCTTAATTTGCTATGCCACAAAGGAGCACCTATTTCAGATGGCCAGAGAAAAAGCACCACTCACTTGGCATGGACATCATGTCTCCCTATATCAAGACTATTCTGCAAAATTAAACAAAAAATGAGAATCCTTTATGGAAATAAGGCACTCCCTCCAGAAGACTGGACTACACTACAGAATGTCCTACCCAGCTGTTTTCAAAATCTAACAAAATGGAGTATACCATGAATTGATTGAGACTTCAGAAACAAATGCTTTTGAGCAGGGGAAATGGGGTGCTTAGGATTTCGGCAGCAGCCGAGAAAAGTTGAGCCGCAATGAAAATGAAGTACAGCTCTAAAGACGGTACCCAGATAGACACCTCTCCCTATTCTCCAGACCCCTCCACCAGCTCGGCACCCTTGGAACAGTGGCAGAGGAAGAGAAGGAATCACCAAAAGTCTGCAGCAGGGCATCCTGGACCAGCTGAACACCATCCTCACACTGGTGCCTGGCGCTGAAGCAAAAGCTATGGATTCATGACCTTAGCAACTGAATCATCTGCAATGGACTCTCCCCAGAACGTTCATTCTTTCCAAATCTGCTACCGGACAACAACACAACATTTCAGCAAAACACATCAACGACCTGGGCTTATGTGGGCTTCACAGTAAAATTTTTACAATAAATTCATTGCCTCAAGAACATAAGTACAGAAATATTACACACACACACACATACACACACGTGTCTGTGTGCTACCATCTCACCTACTGTGGTTCTTTAAAGGGGAACTGTCATGAACAGGTAATGTCTGAAAGCCCATAAAAAGCGGATCTGATCGAGCCATTGTGTTTATCTGTGAGTCTTTGAAGTCCAGAGTTATTCATATGTAAATCACCCTGTAATTAAGGGCTGGTGACAGTCATATGTTTTGGGCTCCTGACAGGAAATGATGTCACCGAGGGTCTAGGTCCTCCTTTGGCAGTATTTAATCCAACAGGAAATCGTCTGTTTTATTAAGTGTGTTTTAAGGTGTTATTACAACACTTTCTTCACCAATAATAATTGTTTTGTATGTGCACTAAAACTAGTGAGTTATTACCTTTACATTTCAAACTGTTAGTAAAAATAATCCATCTTCAGAAGTGCTTTAACCTTTAGGCTATACTGCCAGCTGATCATCAAAAACTACACATCTCGAGGATGGCTCTGTGGTGCCAACAGGTATTGGGGCCCCATATCAGGATTTCTAAACCCTGGCTGTGTTCATGTCAGTACAGATTTCTGGGACTGCCACAGCACCAATGTCTGTCTTGTTCCATTCCCTCTCTTGCAGCCTTTTCTCTTACAATTTCAGGTGTGAACTCAGGTCTACAACAAGCAAATGTGGCTATGTACCTACTGGTCTGGCATCATGGGGCCAGCCTTGACATGTATAGCTTCCTATTATCAGCTGGCAGTACAGCTGTGAACAAACTTTGTTCATCCAGCAGAATGGGTTTTGAGCATATGTTTTGATTCCAAAAATATTATACTCTTTCTATCCAGATTTGACTTGAAAAGAAAAAAATGGGACACAAGTAATTTACATATGAATAACTCTGGACTGCAAAGACTCACAGATGAACACAATGGCTCAATCAAATGAGCTTTTTAGGGGCTTTCAGACATTAAAGGGACACTGTCAACCTGTTTTTCATCATACTATTTCCAGTCAAAATCCCACATTTTATGATTGCTTACCCTCTCTAAAATTCACTGATGTTGCTGTTTGTTTTGTCTGTCTCCTTGTTTAGTAGAACTGAAATACATGGCAATGTATATTTATAAGCAACCTTGCTTTTATTTACAATCCTGGCTCTGTTCTTACTGCATGCCTCCTAAGCATAAGAAACACACCCAAGCAGTTCAGTCACTCATAAGACAGTAGCCTCCTACACTCCCACTGCATCACGAGGGGCTAGACTGTTTTGTGAGTGTTCCTAAGTCCAAGAAAGATACATTTCTAGCTGATGAAGGAATGTAAACAAGCGTGTTTTGGTGTGATCACACCAGTATGTTGGACAGTCTGTTTTTTTACTTTTTTAAAGAAAACATGAGTCAGAATCAAACTGCCAGCTACATCAACAATCTTCACAGCATGTTAGTAATCATAAAATACTTTTTTACATTCGCTAGCGTGCATGCACAAGGAACATTTTGGGAGAGTAGCACACTTGGAGGTGTGCCTCTCCCATCCAATGCACTGCTCTCTTGAGTAGGCGTGGCAGTCCTGCACCAATGGGTGCAGGAGCTCAGTATGACAGCGGTGTTCCTCTGCTTCAAAGGAAAGCACCGCTGCCATACTGAGCACTGTCACCATCCCCTTGCATCACGTGCATCACGCTGCCCCAAAGCTTTCGTGCACGCTGGGAGCCCACCCCAGCGTGGCAAACGTTGTTTGCCGACGGAGTGTCCAATCCCCTGTCGGCTCCACGCCCCAAACCATCCTGCTGCCATGCTGGGAGCCCACCCCAGTGTGGCAAAGCTGCCACTTTGTTTTGCCGTTGGGGTGCCCAATCCGCCATTGGCCTCGGCCCCCTCCCACGTGGTTTGCGATGGGGGGCCCAATTCCGCCTCGGCCCCTCGCCCCCTCCAGTCATCTTGTGCACGCTGGAGCCCACCCACGTGGCAAATGGTCCCACATCGCCTTTTTTTTTTTTTTAAACACCTGTAAAATAAAACGGTCCCGGCGGCCTCCCAGCCCCTCCCACAACCCGCACTCCACCCACTGTGCACCCAGCCTCCCCACACCCCACACCCTCACTTACCTCCGGACTCCGCGCGCGATCTTCGGTGGACCAGGAACATGTCTGCACTCTTCAAAGCCGACCGCAAACTGAGGAAATGCTGGTAAGCTGTTGACCCCTGACTGTCCAATACCTCCTTCACTCAAACAACTTTCATATTTCCCCCCTTACCAACTAACCCTCATGAATCTATATGACAATCAGCCTCTACAGAGTCCTCTGTATCCTTCTGGCTGTGCTATAGGAATGCAATGTGAAACTACTGTTAGCCAATCTGTTGAACTACTATGTAACTGTTTAATTTGTTGTAATGTTTCTGTAACCCATATCTTCAAGTTCTCTCCGTGTACCTGTATGTGTGACGTGGAACCTTTGTAAATGAGTCCCTGACTCAAAGGTCTTTCTGAATATCACAATCAATCAATCAATCAATAAATAAATAAATAAATAAATAATGGGCTAGATGGGGGTTCTCAACTTTAGTGCATATCTCAGGCATTTTTTGGAATTTTTGCACCACATTTTCAATAGGGGGTTTTTGGGACCCCTTCTCATGAATGATGTCACTGTCATGGCATTATTCAGGCCCAAAGGGTGATTTTGCAGGCACTGTGCAGTCACTGCACGAAATCAACCTTCAGCCTCGAATACGCCATGACAGTGACATCATTCATGATATAGGTCCCAAAACCCCATGTTGAAAAATGTGGTCAAAATTCCAAAATGACTGTTTTATGAGTTATATGTTGCGCAGTTCCCACGCAGGCTCGCAGTTCGCGAATTTTCAATATTTTCACCCAGATTTTCAACACTGCTATTTTACCACACCTCCTCATGGAGCAGTACAGCTGTCATTTTTCACATCCTGCCCAAAATGTCTTTCCCCCATGTAGTGCACAATGGTGCAGTCAGTGTCTGAAATCAATGTATGGGACATAGTAAGAAAATCACAGTGACACTGTTCATTAGCAGAGGTTTTAAATGGCAATGTTGAAAATTTGGTGAAAAATTCTAAAAATGACTTGTTTTACAAGCGCATGCTGTACAGTTCCCACGCATCAGAGGGTTTGAGAATTTTCAATATTTCCACTCCAGATTTTCAACATTGCCATTTTACCACACTTCCTTATGAGCAGTACAACTGTCATTTTCACATCCTGTCCAAAACGTGCTTTCCGCCAAGTGTAGCGCATACAATGGGGTAATAAAAGGTTATGCTGACAATTTATTGTGTAAATACCAGCAATCGCACAGGGCATTAGGTTAAAGCACCATACATGCCAAACACCACTGCAAATACCTGCAAGCAAATGTTTGGCATTGACAAATGCTTGTTTAAACTAGGGACACTTTGAGACCTAAGAGGGTTGACAGTGTCCCTTTAAGAAATCCTGTTAATGACAGTTCTCCTTTAAGTCATATGGTAGCACACACATACGTATATTTGTGCTACCATCTCACTTACTGTGGTTCTTTAAGTCATTCAAGAATTGTGAAAACAAATGGTTGTTTGGTGGTGGAAACAGTTCATTCAGACATGCAAAGGTGTGCAGGGAAAATATGATTTACAATTGGAAATTGTGGCCTGCTAAAAAAAGTACATATCTGAACAGTTTGAGGAGGGGTCAGAGGGCTACTGCAAGAACTGTTGTAAAGTTCGGCAACAAAATTACTGCAATTTAGAAACACAGAAACTTAGACTTTCATCAAAAAGAGACTGATGGTCCATCAAGTGTGCCTGTATTATACTACCTCACCTTCTGACCTTGTGTCCTGGGGTTTGCCCTCTCTGCTCCCCTACCTACAACCATCCCCCACTTAGTTCCCCCTAGTGGTACTATGAGTCCTATTGCTCTGTCCGAGCCATGTCTGAACCTATTCAGGGTACCTGCCCATACCGCCTCTCACGGAAATCTGTTCCACAGCTCTACCACCCTCTTAAGTGAAGTATAACTTCCTCCCTCTGAACCCCTTCTGAGTTTACCCGACCATGAACCACCAAGTATACCCTCTTGTAACTACATCCCTATTTCTAACAAACAGGTCTTCACTGGTCACCCTACTTCTCACCATTAGAAATGTGTATGTCTCTGTCATGTCCCCCTCTTGCATCTGGCCTGCAGCAATTACATGTTCAGGGCCTCCTGCAGTTCCACATAGGATATGACCTTCTGCCCTGGATCATTCTGGTATCCGTTCTATGTACTGATTCCAACCTGTCCATGTCCTTTCCCAGAGTGAGGGCAAAGTATTCCAGGGGAGGCCTTACCACAGATCTGTGTAGGGACAGTATTACTTTTCTTCTCCTGCTATTAAATCACCTCCCAATACACCCCAGCATCCTAGATGCCTTACTGTGTACCTTATTCACTGACTGGGTGCCTGAGGGAGTTACTGAAGATGACACTCTGATCCCTCTCCTCTGTTGTAGTGGCCAGCCTGATCCCTCCCATCCACTACTCTGTGCATGTTTTCCTTTTCCCTAAGTGCATCACCATGCACTTCTTGATGTTGATCTATAACTGCCAGATTTTGTACCATCTTTCCAGTTTTTGCAGGTCTTTCTGAAGTTCCCTCGCCCTTTCCTCATTTTCCGTCCTGCCGAAAAGCTTTAGGTCATTAACAGAGACACATCTTCACCTCTTTCCCTAATGAACAAATTGAGTAGGAAAGGTCCCAGGATTTATCCCTACACTACCCCACTTGTGACACCTCTGATACCAGATTTGAACCCGTTAACTATGACCCTCTGTTGCCTCCCTTCCAGTCAGTTTCCAAGCCACCCGATCAAACCATCTCTACTCCTAAGGCCTCCAGTTTTTCCAGCAGCCTTCTGGGGGACCTGAATATGCCAGATGTTAACTGGAACACCTTTGCTACGGCCACATTCACATCCAAGAGTAGGGTCATTCTCAATGCCCTACAGGGGGCATGCGTCAGACAGTTAGTGTTGGCACCCACTCGGGAGGGAGCAATCTTAGACCTGGCACTCTCAAACGGTGACAGAGAGAGGATCTCAGATCTAGAAGTGGGTAGCCATCTGGGAACAAGTGACCACCAAACAGTGTGGTTCATGATAAACACAGCCGCAGAGTCAAGCCATACAAAAGTGAGGGTACTGGACTTTTAAAGGGCTTACTCTGTCAAAATGGGAGAGTGCCTCAGAAAAGCACTAGCAAACAGGCAAGAAGGAGGGGTAGAGGAACAATGGGGAAACATCAAAACTGTCATCACAGAGGCAACAAGCCTTTACGTGAAGCAAATAAACCAAAAGGAAAGTAAAAACACTATGGTTCTCAAAAGAGGTGGCGGGGAAGGTTAGGGAGAAAAAGATAGCATTCAGGAAGTATAAGGAAATACAGAAGGAGCAGGACATAGAACTGTACCAGTTAAAGCAGAAGGAAGCAGGGAAGGCAGTCAGAATAGCAAAGGCCCAAACTGAGGAAAAGAATGCCAACTCAGTTAAGAAGGGGGATAAAACCTTTTATAAGTACATCAGGGAGCATAGAAAGACAAAGGGAGGGATAGTGAGGCTGATCAGAATGGACGGTGGGTAGGCAGAGAGGGACAGTGAAAAGGCAGAGATACTAAACAATACTTCTCAGTATTCACAAAAGAAGAGGAGGGGGAGGTACCTAATCCAATCAATAGAAGCACTCTGGATGGGGGGTCAATACCAGTTCTTTCACAGAAGAAAGGGTTCTGAAAGAACTCCTAAAACTGAAGATGAACAAAGCAGTGGGCCCTGATGGAATTCACTCCAGAATTCTAAAAGAACTAAAGGGAGAACTAGTGAGACCTCTGACTACCCTTTTTAACAAATCATGGGAGGATGGTGTGGTACCTAAGGACTGCAGGAGGGTGAATGTGATTCCCCTTCACAAACATGGGAGCAAAGCAGAAGCAGGAAACTACAGACTTGTTAGCTTGACCTCAGTGGTAGAGAAAATGATGGAATCACTTCTAAAAGAAAGAATTGTTAAGTACATAGAGGTCGTCGGGGCAAAGGACCCAAGGCAGCAAGGATTCACAGTGGGAAGGTCATGTCAGATGAAACAGATTTCTTTGACTGGGTGACCAAAGTAGTAGACCAAGGAGGGGCTGTGCACATGGCCTACCTAGACTTTAGCAAGGCATTTGACACAGTCCCACATACAAGATTAAAAAACAAATTAGCCATCCTGGGAGTGGGTCCCAGGATGGTAGCCAGGGTAAAATATTGTCTGGACAACAGGACACTGAGGGTAATAGTAAATGGAGTCAACTCTGAAGAAAAGGGGTTTACTAGTGAAGTACTGCAGGGTTCAGTACTGGGTCTAGTCCTTTTTAATGTCTTTAAAAGTGACATTGCAGAGGGATTGGAAGGAAAAGTGTGCCTCTTTGCAGACGACACAAAGATCTGCAACAGGGTTGTTATACAAGATGGAGGGGAGGATGAGAGGGAACTTGGCATGGTTGGAGGAATGGTCAAAAGTATGGTAGCTCAGATTCAATGCAAAGAAGTGCAAAGTAATGCACCTGGGAAACAAAAACCCAGGTGAAGATTACACAGTTGGGTAGGGGAGGTATTAACAACAACAAAAATGGAAAGGGACCTGGTGGTAGTCATTTCAGATGACCTAAAGGTAAGCAAGCAATGTGAGAAGGCAGTAAGGATGCCTGGGGGGATACTGGGATGTAGAGGGAGAGGCATCACCAGTAGAAAATAGGAAGTTGTTATCCCTCTGTAGAGACAGTTGGTGAGACCCCATCTGGAGTACTGCGTGCAGTTCTGGAGACCCCGCCTCCACAAGGACATAGACAGGATGGAGGCAGTCTAGAGGAGGGTAACTAAAATGGTGCAGGGTCTGCAACAGAAGCCATACGAAGAGAGACTAAAGGAGCTTATGCCCTTGAGGAAAGAAGGGAGAGGGGGGGACATGATAGAAACTTTCAAGCACCTCAAGGGAATCCACAAAGTCCAAGAGGGTAGCATGTTTCAGAAAAAGATGTGCAAGAACAAAAGGACACAATCTGAAGATAGAGGGGGGGATGGCTCAGGAGCAATGTGAGGAAGTATTTTTTCACAAAGAGGGTGGTGGATGCATGGAACAGCCTTCCTGAGGAGGTTGTGGGATCAAAAACAGTCGGGGAATTCAAGAATGCATGGGACAGACATAAGGCAATTCTAGTGGGGGGGTAGGAAGAAGTAGGCTGTTGATTAAGATCTGAAGCTTATTCAATAGGTAGGGAAATGGGCAGACTAGGTGGGCCAAGCGGTCCTTATCTGCTGTCAAATACTGTTTCCATGAATCAAAGGTTTTGCTGAAGTTAAGGTAGGGCAGATCTGTCTTCTGTCTTCTGCCCTACTGATCCAGCCAAATGACAGTATCAGGTTGGTCTGGCATTACCTCCCCAACACATACCCAGGCTGCTTGCCACCGGCAACCTGCAGTCCACTGTCTTCCAAGCAGGCCATCTGACTTTCCTTTTACTATGTTCTCCAGTAGCTAATCTGGAATGGAGGCAAGACTAACTGGCCTGTAGTTGTCCTCCCTGTCTTCCCCCGTTGTGGAATGGGACTACGTCCATAGACTTCCAGTCCCACCAGCACTACTCCAGACTCCAGGGAGCCATTAAATAGCTGGGTCAAGGGTTCTGCCAGCTCTTAACCTAGTTCTCTAATTACCCTAGGGTGCAGGCCTTTTGAGCTCAGTGCTTTATTCACCCTAAGAGCCTCCGGCTCTTCGTTTACCCATGTAGCCACGATCACTACCATCCCTATTTCCTTCACCACCAACCCTGTCTGACTGTCTTAATTCTGCTGTCCAGTAAAGTACCATCATCCTTAATTGTGAATAACAAGTAGAGGCAATTGTTTTGGACACTGGCCTTCTGCTTGTCATCTTCCACTACTCTAACCCCATAGCTAGCTGAACAATCTTTCAATCCCCAGCTTTCCTTTTCTCCAGAATATAGCTAAAGAAGTATTTCCCCCTACCTTCACACCCATGAAAATCCGAAGCTCTGTGTCTGCCTTTGCCCTTCTGACTCCACCTATGCCAATTTTAGCCAGGTATCCCACCCCCTTATTCACCTTGTACCTCATGAAGGCCCTTTTCTTCACCACCACAGCCTCACTTACTTCCTCTGAAAACCAGATTGGCCTTTTGTGCTTGTTTCCTTTGGTGACCTTTCTTGTACATGTAGTCCCTCTCCGGCGCCATCCTGGAGAGGGACACTGCCCCTGGCTTGCTGGCTGTTACAAGGCCCAGAGGCTTGGGTTCCCAATAGCTGACCTACAGGAGTCCTTTCCCAAAAGTTAAAATAAAAATGGCAGTGCCTCCAGCCAGATTACATTTTCAGTGGGTCTGATAACTTGCAGTACAACCCCCTGGGATGTTGTACCAACTCACCTCCACAACAGTTACCTCAGGCATGGACTTACCAAGATTCATACCTCCCCACATTCAGTTAAAACAGTTACCTTTTTTCACTTCATCAATTCACTGGCTCACTAAAATCAAGCTCTGGATCCATTTTCTACTGCTAAACAATAACTCCAGGGTTTATTTACAGGGGGAGGGTTTAGGAATGGAGTAGTGGAATAGAGTTCAATCATTTTCATTTTGCATTTCCCAAAATCACATTTCCCCTTCTGATTCATTCCCTTATTGCAATCCGTGCCACCATCATCTCTATCTAACTAGCTATCTGCTGCAGACATGCCCAAACCCAGACCCGCAGGTCCCAGTCCAATGAAACACCACAGTCCTATCAGTGGGTACCCAGACTTTAGTTGCAGGCCTGAGGTGCAGCTGGTAGCCAGTGTTGGCGTGCTTACTTGAATTTAACTTTAACTTTTTACACTTTCCTTTGGCTTTCCCTCCAGCCCTAAGGGGCATACTTAAACTATATACAGTCCCCAGGTGCAGGGCAATTCCTGCTTTTTACTCACAGTTCTGCAGCATCAGTCCTCGGATGGAACAGTTCACTGAAGTCCTGGAGATGGATGGATCACAGGCGGGACCGGGCACAGTACTTGAACAGGGGGCACAGAGGGTGCAGCTTGTTCTTCCTTCATCTTGCTTGCAGATCTTGCAGCTTGTCCCCTTCGGCCCATTACAGGCCCCGTAGCAGAGCATGTACACAAGGCCTGCTGACAACAGAGGACCCAGACAGGGGAGTGGCCCCACAGCCCGGCTCCATCTGATCAGAGCGCCCTAGCACTTGGGTACAAGACCTGTGACCCCCTGCAGTGGCAGACCCCACTTGATGGGGGTTAGCAAGTTCCCCACCTGGCCCTGGGTGTCAGCAGAAACACAGTCAGCACATTCTCTTCTGCTTCTTCTCTTCCTCTCTCTTTCCTGCTACAGTGTGTAGCCACAGCAATCCCTTTCTCTCTTTGCTGTATCTCAAGAGCAGACAACAGGTACTCGGACCAGAAAGCACCTGTCCATCCTTCTGCTTTCATAGTCTCTCAACTTTAACACAGCCACCTTTTCACTCTGGCTCACATATATATCAACTGCACACTCACAATCCACTTTCTCACAGTGCAGGTACTTTAACATTTCTCTGGCTTGAGGAAGCTTACTCTTCCGTTTCTCTTTCTCAGCACATTTATATTCACTTGCTCATCATTCTCTGAATTCCCATCTTTTCCCAGGCTTAGACACAACCTTTGTCCTTTTAGTTCAGGCTCAGGACACAACCTCTTTCTTCTCTTCTGCTTGTCTCACCCTGTGGTGCAATCTCAAAGCAGCACAGAACTTTCAGCATCCTGCAGCTTTTCCCTTTTTCTCTCTGCCAAGCTGCTGCTTCTTTTTCCCAATGGGGCAGGCACTCACTGCCCTGGGGACAAATTGCTGGCAGCCCCCAGGCAGGCCCATTTTGCAGCCCCAATCTCTCCAGGGGCAAGAGCCCCACTCCTCCTAGAGGAGCTGTCCCTGAACTGACTTAAAAGTCTAACTGTTCTCTACTTTTGGGAGCCCTTTCCTCGCTCACCATTGACTGTAACCACTGTCCTTAGGCAAAAATTAATATGTATGTGGCTCCCTCAATGCCTTATTGGTGCAGAAAAAGGCACCTAGATTTTCCCTGGTATTCCCCCCTCAAGAATCCTTTCAATCAGTCTCAGAGTCCCTTTCAAGAATTCTGTCTTGGTGGTTGGCTGGCTGGTGTCACATGGCTGCCCAACATGGTGGCCACTGTAAATAGTGTCCACTCTTTTATGCAGTGTCCCAGGGTTTAAAAATTCCTGCAGCCAAACTGTAAACATTTATCTTATACTTTCTGCAGCATTTAGTAGCCACCCCTGTGCCCTCCTAAGCGACTGCATCCATTTACACATTTATCGATCCTTTTTCCAATCGCTGCTGCCATTCCAATATGTCTCCAGGCAGCACACACACACAGCCCCACGTTATCCCTGGCTGTAATCCGTAAACACTTTATTCATCTATTCCCCCATGGACTGGCAGCCTCTCCATTTCTTTTCTCACCAGATCTTTATTTATTTATTCACTTTCCCACCCTGTCACTAGCGCCTAACCATTTCTCCAAGCACTAAACAAGCTCTCGCTACTTCAGAGGGACGCCGCCTCACTAATATTAATGGGGTGGGTCCATATCCTTTTAGGCCAATTGGTGCTTTTTAAAAAATTAGTCTGGCTGCTTCCCCACCACCTCTCTGGTTCCAGTTTAGTCTCCGGTCCCTCTCTCATATTCCAACAGGAACAGGACCACCGGAGAGGCATACTCAAAGGCCGCCAGAACAGTCGCTCAAAAATGCGCATCTGCATATACGAGAAGCTTGCCCCAGCACCCAGAGGTGCAAAACAGACCAGCGGCTCCACACTACAGCTCCCATGGCCCTGCTCCCTTAGCAAACCAAACACAGGAGACCGAAGAAGAACCCAGGAAACACCAAGGACACAGAGGAAAAACGAGGAAACACAGAGCCAGAACAAAAAAGATGGGGGGGTGGAAGCAAACTCCAGAGAAAATGAGCCTTTTTGGGGGGCTCACAGGGAAGCCCCTGAATGGGGGGGGGGGTTACATACAAGAGTTGCTCACTGCCAGAATTGCTCCCTTGATCAGTCTACATTTTTCCTCTGCTCCCTCAATCTGGTCTTTACCCACCAAGTTTTTCTTTACTTTTTCTCACAGCTGATGAAAATCTGCTTGTTTGAGATCCAGAACCACTACCCTTGAGGTGGAACCAATGTTCTCCTAAGCCTCCTCAAGCCACATGGAACTGCAGTCGTTGGATGCCAATGGTTCCCCAACTGTCACCCAGCCCACCAACTTCGAACTGGTAAGTACAAAGTTTAGAATGGTGTCCTGGCATGTGGGATCCGAGACCAACTCCTCCAGTAAGCAGTCCTGGATCGTGTGCAGCAATACCTGACTCCTGATGCTCTTAGTCACTGATGTATAAAAGTCTATGGCTGGAAGGTTCGGGTCCCTCAATAATAGTAGATCCCCTTTTGTTACCCCCTTCTGATTTCCTCCCCCAATTCTGTGTTCCCCTCTTCCTTTTGCCCCTGGGGGTTCATAGACCACCCAAGTCTAATCTTTTTTTCCAACAGCCATATCCAGGAGTACTACAGATCGAATCTACTCCCCCCTTTCTTCTTGATGGTCCCATCCTCCACAGACTCTACTGTCTCCCTGACATAGAGGGCTACTCCCCCATGCACCAGTCCGTCCTACCGAAGGTGTGTCCTGGAACTGCTAGATTCCAGTCATTGCTCCTAAAGGCCCACATCTCCATGATGGCTACCTAATCTACCTTGGCCTCTGCCACATCAACTGTGGTTCATTGATTTTGTTATTCAGGCTTCTGGCTGTGCACATTTATGTTTCTAGCATTATTTTGTTCCTTGCGCAGAGTTTCTTGTTGTGTAGATTTTAAAATCAATAAAATTTAATTGAGAAAAAAATGGCAGATTGCTTTCCATGCTCCCACCTTATTTCCCCTTCCCTTTCAGTTCCTCTATTCCTGTCTGCCACACTCTTCCTATTCTGCCAATTTCTCCCACTGCTAGTTGGTTTGTCATGACCCCCACTCTTCCCTTTTTTCTCTGCTCATTTCTTCTCCCTGCCCATGCATCCACTAGAACCCCCTTGTCCCGTTTCCATTTCTTGGGGGTCCCTGCTAGGTTCTTAATGTCCCCCCTATAAAGGAATTCCAAGCATCTGCCTCCTCTCATTCAGTTTAAATGATGTTATAAAATGGGCAGGGTAGAATCATGTAATCTGATTGGCAGTTATTTATGTGTAAAATATGGTTTACACATGGTTAAAAAAGGACTGCTCAGTAGGGAAAAGTCTGGAATCCAGATCAATAGGCATTTGGAATACTTAGCCTCCTACAGTCAGAACTGACCTTCCACCACAAACATGGCAGCTACCTTTACACTGTAAAAACAACTTCAACTGGGTCCTAAAAATAAAACTACCTAAAAAAAAAAAAAATCAAACAAATTCATTAAATGTTGTTTCCCTGATTTTCCCACTCTCCTTACGTATATAAACAAATTAGAAACAGTAAGTATTGTTTATAGTTTTCACTGTAACTGTTTCTTTGTTGACAGGGGAAAAAAACCTTCTATCTTTACCTGGTCATCAGGGAACTCTCTACTTCTTGCCCCAACAGTGAGATAACTGAGTCTCTGGCTGTAAAAAAGGCCTTTGTTGTCTGTGTGTACAGTGTGTTAGGAGAGAAACATTAAGCAGAATTTTGAATCCATGTATTCCACGGTAAACATTCCATAACTAATATTCCATATCTTGAATGTGGAAAAACACAGAAAAAAACACAGGAAGAAGAAAGTAGGCAACAATACAATTACACCATTTGTAGCAGGCGGAAGGATTATTTTATAATAAATGCACACAAGCACATCTATTGTTTCTACATATAAATATGCTTTTCCCAACTACAAAAAGTTTTAAAAAAAGGAGCCAAGTTTATAAGTGCAATGAGGTGCTCCGGGATGGGCGTGGAACACATTTTATTACACACCCAGCGGCTAAAGTCACTCAGCCTTCAGCCTCATGCCTTATTATGTCCCAGGCTATACAGTAAAATGTGTTCCACACACATCCTATCATGTCTTATTGCTTACATCAACATAAACATCAAGCTTCTGCACAAGTGCACTATCCCCCATTAGATGAAGGCCATCTCTCTTAAATAGTCTTCCATCCCAGAAGATTCCCCAGTCTCCCCAAATCTGTAACCTCTTCCTGATACCACTCCTTCAACCAGGGATTGACTGCTACAGCCTCCTCCTGCCAGACTCATCTCTCCCCCACCCATCCCACACTGCAGCACCTATGAGAAGACCAGTGGGGGGGAGGCATGAGCACGATGGTAGCTCAGAGATAGAGCTCTCCAGCCTGACAACGAAACTTTGCAAAAATTGCTAAAAATACATATTTTATTGAAAATGAAACAGTTTTAGATTGTTTTGGAATACCATCAGTATAACATGGGAAATCCTTGTAAGGATCAGCAGCAGGGATCGGGAAGTAAAGCTAAAAATGCTCCCGCGGCACCAACCAAGAAATCCGCTCAGGGCTGCACAGAGGAACAGCAGAGGCATTGGAAGAAGAGACACTGCAGACTATAGGACTAAAACTCTCTCACCTTATCAAATCTATATTTTTCTTAACTGACAGGTTTGAAGGGCTCACAAATCGGGTCATGGTGTCTGTGAAAGCCTCTAAATAGGCAGATGCTGCTATGGGTGCGGTCTCCACTGTGATCAACAAGAGCACTCATTGGAAGTCCCATATTGAGACTTTGTAGAACCAAGTCCGTTCTCCAAATATTTTTATTTTGGGTCTGCCAGAAGGTTGTGGGGGTGACCACCTCTTACAGTTCTTGAAGGAATGGTTTGTGCAGCAATTAAGAGAAGAGGCAGCACCCAAGGCACAACTTTTTTCAGAAGGCCTTCCGGGTCACTCAGCGTGGACAATAGGACAACCCTGAAGCCCCTCAAACAGTGGTGGTGGTGGTGGTATCTGATGGCACAGGCTTGAGGAACTTCTTACTGGCTCTGGATCAGCAGAAAGGGACTCACCTGCAGGACAAGCAGTGTATTGGGCTGTTCCCAGATATCAGCTTCGTCCAGGAGACAGACGAGGAAATGATACAATGGGGTATGGGCCATGCTGTGGGAAGTCTCAATCCCACATGGCATGGTCTTCCTGGCCAGACTACGCATCGCTTATCATGGAAAAATGTATTTATTCACTGATCCTGGAGAGGCCATGAAATGAAGCTAAAAGTATGCAGTACCTGAGGTTCGAGCTGCGGAATCACCGCAGCAATCGTCAGACAAGAGGAGTCCTGAAACCCTTTCAACCTGTTTGTCTACATTCTGCAAGGTAGTTGAGCTCTCTTCACAACTCTCAGCTCTAAGACAGTATCCCATTTGAAAATTTCAGTCAGACTAAGACAACACCACTGGAACCTGGGGTGCACATTGACCCACTACAGAAGTGGTTCGGGACTTAAATTTTTCTTATAAACTTTGCTATGGGGTCAGCTTTGTACCTCATTTGTTTAAAACTTTAGCCGGTAACTGTTTAATTACATTTCATGTGGTCCTGTTTGGCCTCCTTGCCACAACTATTGGAATATTTAATAAAGTTTAAGGTACACTGTACTGATGGTTAGGTTTACCAAATGCACAACTTAGATCCTAAGTGATGTATTTTTTGTGCTTTTAGTAAAATTGTAAGATTCAATGTTTACAGGCTGGGAGAATCTGTCATGGTGGGTATTGCAAAACTGGTGCATAAAAGTGGTACAGCATGGTATTATTCATTTCCCTCTCCAAGGGTAAGGACTTTTAGGACTTTGACATTGTTTTACAAGCTTTGTGGGAGACAGGACACAGTTGAAGGCATACAGGACCTACAGGAAGATTTGTAAAAGCTAAGGAGGTGGTCCAGGATCTGGCAGCTTGGTTTCAATGCCAAGAAATGCAAAGTTATGCATACTGGAGCCAAGAATCCTAGGGCAGAGTACTACCTGGGTGGAGTCCAAGTATCCACATCAGAGGAGGAGAAGGACCTGGGAGTGATGATCACTACTGACCTGAAGCACTCCACATAGTGCAAGAAAGCAGCAAAAAAGGCAAACAAGATGCTGGGATGCATAATGATCAACTTCTCGAAATCCTTGCCAATATCCGTTAATCTGCTTGTCTCACATTATCCTCCAGTCTAACTCTACTATGTTTAATGAAAAGCGTCATCAACTGTATATTTATACACCTGTACATGTGTTTTATTGTAAGGAGCTATACACTTCTGTATTGTTTGTAAAGAATGTCATCAACTGTATATTTTTATACACTTGTATTTTTTTTTTTTTTTATTTTCATCACCACCTCATGCTTGGGGTATGTATTCCCTGGCTCTGTATGTACTGTTTGTTTTCCTGTTTGCTGCCGCCCAGTGGCCCAGGTCATGCCTGAAAACAGTTCTTTGGATCAGTGCACCTACCCGGTTACCAAAGACATAAATATATATATCTCTAGGGGGATCAGTAGTAGGAGAGAGGAGGTTATATTGCCCTTGTACAAGCAACTGGTAAGGCCGCATCTAAGTATGGAGTTCAGTACTGGTGCCCACACCTCAAAAAGGACATTAACCTGCTGGAGAAGGTCCAGAGGAGGGCTACAAAGAGGATAGCTGGTCAACAGGGTAAGGCATACAAGGAGAGGTTGAGGGCACTGAACATGTACTCCCTGGAAGACAGGAGAGAGAGAGAGAAAGAAAGAAAGAAAGAGAGAGGGGGGACATGATTGTGACCTTCAAGAACTTGAAAGGGATAAATAAGGTTGATAAGAAGAGTCTCTCTAAGCTGAGTGGCAGCCATAACACGAAGGGGCACAGTCTTAAGCTGGAGGGTGGGAGCTTTAGAAGGGAGGTCCGGAAGCACTTCTTCACAGAGAGGGTGGTGGACACTTGGAATGCACTGCCAAAAGAGGTAATCTCATTGAAGGCAGTGGGCAGTTTTAAGAGAGGCTGGGACAGATGTGGGGGAGGGTAAGTGTCATGGGTAGGGAGGATAGGAGGAGTGGGGAGAGGGGGCAGGGACAGTAGCTCAAGCTGTGGACCCTGCAACACCAGCAGACTTGACAGACCAAATGGCCTTCTTCTGCTGGTTTCTTCATATGTTCATATGTTCATATTATGAACTGATAAGATTTAAACCCTGCAGCTCCTGGGCTCATTCACAGCCAACTGTTTTAGTAACTTTCTGATTCTTGAAGTACTATCCCCCCCCCCCCCGGGACGTATCAATTAGCACTGGATGGACATTACGTGAATATTAAGAGGGGTGGTGCCCTCATAGAATGTAATTATCAATCTGTAAGATTCTTGCTTGCATTATCAAACAGAATGTTTGTTGTACTAAAATAATAAACATAAAATTAAAAAAAAAGAAAAGGCAGGAGAGACTGTTGTCCCCTTTTTATCCCTCACCCAGCCTTGGGAAGTTCAATTTAATGGTAGTCTGCCAGGTCATTTGTATAGCGTACAAACACATGAGGCACCTTCCCCATCCTGCCGATCATCCTCCTATCCTGTCCTTATCACTTATGGCCAAGGCACCTGGCAGGCATCTGACCATCCCCCTCGTTGTCCCATCTCGACACACTACCCTCCTTACATCCTTACCATACAGTCCATGACTGTAAGTACTCTATTGACTACCTTCTTATTTCGCACTAGCCTGCTGGTGTTGCACTCCCTGCCTGGTCCTTTTCAGTAACTGGCCTACAACATCCCCTTGTGGAGTCGGGTAACTACATTTCCTCCAGGGGTGCAAAATGATTTGCAGTCACTACTGAAGGACAATGCATTACACATGCAAACTGCTTCTTTCCCCCTTGCCACCACCCTCCAAATCCTTTGGACAATAGGTCTCTGGGAGAGGGGAATGGGTAGTGGTTCTGGATTCCAGCACTGCTGTCCACGCACCAATTTTTCCCTGTGCTGCCTCCAGCTGCACATGGAGCTCCTCGAACCTCCTGCATATTTATTTATTTGCTTTTGTTGACCGGGTGGGTACACTAGACATAGGAATGCCTATTTTCAGGTACGGCCCGAGAGGGTACAAATGACATACAAAACATCAGTGTGACGCAGCACACATAAACCATACAGTAAATAGTAAATCAGAAGAGTACAAAACATCTCAAACATTAATAAGATTATAATAATACATGAGCAAGCAAAGTAGGTAGTAGAGAAACATGGATAATAGGATCATAGAGAAGAATGATATAAGTGCAACTCAGGTTAGGAGATTCCTGTAGGTCCTTAGCAAGTAGCTAGTTGGCAAGTCCAAGATAGCGCAGTGACTGGGGGAGGCGGGGGGGTAGAGTAGGAGACGACAGATTGGGGAGAATAATAGGTAGAGTGGAAACAGGAAAGGGCAGGCAGAGCTGGGTATTGGTTTATGGTGGCTGGAAGCAGGTGCAGGGACTTACTGTGAGTAGGTGTTGACGGTAGAGCTTCTTAAAACAGGTATGCGTTGGGGCACGACGAATAGCTAGAAGGATAGTATTGCAATATTTTGGAGCAGCATGGGAGAAAGCTTGTATACCCATTAAGGTCCTACATCTAGGGATGTACAGAGGTGTCTGGTCAACTGAACGGAGACCATAGGAAGGGGTTTGAGGGTGTAGTAGCAAGGCAAGAGATTGAGGGAGGCCTGCTCGTATTGTACCATCAATTAAGGCGCCATAAGATTGGAGGCGATGGGCCACAGGACTAGGCCATTCTAGGTCCGCATAAAGCAGGCAGTGATGTTTGAGCCAAGGAGAGCCAGACGCATAACGGCAGATGTTATTATATGTAGTGTCCCATGCATGGAGGGAGGTCTTAGTTGCACCTAGATAGATGACAGAGCCATAAGCCAAGGATGGGAGAAGAAGGCCTTGTGCCACAGCAAGCCTAGCTGATGGGGTAAGGGCATAGTTAGTGCAGTAGGCTCCTCCGATCTTTGCATTGACTGATTTGCAAGTCGTAGTGATGTGGAGATCAAAGTCCAAGGATTCATCAAGAAGAATGCCACGGTATCTAAAGGATGAGGTGTTTACTAACTGGGAATTGTCGGAACAAGATATTTTGAAGGAATTCCGATTTACTTTTAGTTTAGCTGGAGATCCAAAGAGCATTGCCTGAGTTTTCGCTTCGTTGAGAACAAGACGGTTTGCAGTAAGCCAGGATTGAATGTTTTGGAACTCTTGGGACAGAGAGTTAGTTAAGTCCAATACGTTACTGGCACTATGGTAGAGTACAAGGTCGTCTGCATAGAGCAAGGTAGAGCAAGTAGATACTTGTTGAGGGAGGTCGTTTATGAAAATCGAGAAGAGCAGTGGACCAAGTATGGATCCCTGTGGGACACCAGTTTGTACGTACGATAGGTCTGATAGGGCAGAGTTAAAAGCAACAGCCTGCTGTCGATTTGATAGATAACTCCGAAACCAGTTCACTGATTCCGCTGAAAAACCCAGGGAGGTAAGCTTCGTAAGGAGGAGGGTGTGGTCAACAAGGTCAAAAGCCTTAGTGAGATCAATGAAAGTGGTACCAGTCAAGAGACCAGAGTCCATGGCTGTGTAAATGTCATTTGTGAGTTTCAGAAGAGCAGTGGAGGTACTATGACCTTTGCGAAATCCATGCTGGGATCCGGAGAGGAGGTTGTGTTTATGGAGATATCAATAATTTGCCTAGCAACTAGTTTTTCGAGAATTTTACTGAGCACCGAAAGAATGGCAATAGGTCGGTAGTTGGCCATCTCTTTAGGATCACCTTTCTTTAGAATTGGTGTTATCCTAGCTATCTTCCAAACGTCAGGAACTACACCATGACATAGTGACAGGTTGAAAATTTTAGTTAGAGGGGAGGCTATAAGCGGAGCAGCAGTCTTCAGAAGCCTAGGTTCAAGACTATCAGCGCCTGGGCTAGTTTTGTCAGGGATAGTCAGCAGCAGCTTTAGGACTTCAGATTTAGTGACAGTCCAGAACCTGAAAAGTGGACGGGAGAGCAGCGGATCCTTGGCCACGGGAGAGGATACTAGGTGGCTGGGGGAAGGAGTCTAGGTAGCATGACAGGTCCAGAAAATGATGGTTAAAAGAGTTGGCGATAGTCACAGGGTTGTTACAGTGTACTCCATTCAGCAGCATATCATTGGAGGTGGAAGGTTTATCAGAGCCAAGGAGAGTTTTGATGACAGACCAAAAATTTACGCGAATCTCCTTCAGCATTAATAAGTGATTCTTTAGAAAAAGAGCTTTTTGCTAGATGGATGTCTCTTTTACAGGAGTTTCTCAATGCCCTGTAGTGACTGTGATCTGCTGGCAGACCTGAGACCTTAAAACGATGCCAGCGTTTGTCCCTGTTACGAAGCTGAGCTAGGAGATCCTTTGTTAGCCACTTTGTTTGTGTGCCTCTAATTCGGCGAGTGACACGACGCGCATGTAGGTCCTGAGAACCAATAAATTTTTCGAGGAAGTAGTCTAAGGCTGATTGAGCATTAAGAGAGGTAAAGATAGGTGACCAGTCAATGACTGAGAGATTGTACAGGAACTGTGTAGGATTAAAGTTAGCCATGTTACGAAAGGTAATTAATTTCGGAGGGGGAGATGATTGTCTGGCTGCATGCCAGGTGCAAAAAATTGGGGAGTGGTCGCTAATTGAGTCAGCAAGGGTACCAGCTGAGACAATGTGGTCAAGACGGTTGGTGAGGGCCCAATCAAGTAAGGAACTGGATCGGAAGGGTGGGGCTGTGATCCTGGTAGGGTCATTGATCAGTTGATGGAGGTCATAGTCTTGTACAATAGTATGGAGATATTGGCTGGTATAACCTAACCAGTTTAGATTTAGATCCCCAAAGGATGAGGACTTCATTATGTCCAATAGCTAGGCTCACCTGGGAGAGGAGTTCAACTAAGCCTGGGGTACCACACCTAGGAGGGTTGTAGGCACATATGATGTGTAGCCGCTTAGATCCAAGTTGGAGAGTAGCATGAATAGCTTCACAGTGTGAGAGAGTGAGGGAGGTATTCAGGTGTACCGAGAGGTAGGATTTATATAGGATTGCAACCCCACCCCCACATTTAGAGGAGGACCTATCTTGTCTAATCATGTTATAGTTTGGCAGACGGCATAAATGATCAGGCATAGAGGGCTTGAGCCAGGTCTCTGTCAAACAAAGAATGTCAGGATTGTATTGGGTGACCCAGGCCTCAAGTTCCGTAATATTATGGGGAAAGCTTCTAATATTCATATGAACAATGCGCAGATCCTTTGAGTGAGTCCAGTAGGTGTCAGGGGTGGGGATGTTACATACGGGTCCTGGATTCAGCTCAATATCACCAGCTAATAGTAGTACTAAGAGGAGCAAGTACCACAGTTTATGGTGCGTAAACGTGGTGAGAAGAGGGCAAAGCACCGAGAGCGATCTTGTAGTAGAGAGATAATGTAGTAAATGATCCAAATTGGGACTAAAAGTGGTAAGGTGGCTGGTGGCATATGCGCCAGGATAAGCATGTTTGAGAAAGTAAAGTCTTTGGGGTGATGATAGTGACCATTTGGGGAGAGAGGGCTACTAATTGTTGGGATCTACATAATGGTTACTAGAAGTGAGGTTTGTAGCAGTAGTACACCTAGGTTGAGTGTCCAGGGATATGAGTGCAGGGAGGGCATTATATGTAGGTATGTTGCAGTAAGCAGGAGAGGCTAGTAGAAGTTTTAGAGCAGAGCACAAACTAAAACAGCCAGAAAGATAAAGGCTAAGCAACAGGAAAGATAAGCATGGTTATTAGAACTGCAGATGCCCTCTAGTGGTAAAGAGATATAAGGTGCGAATAAGAAAGTAGGGAGATAGTTAAAATTACACTCCCACTGGGCGTGGCTTCAGGATTCCGATACTATGTAAGAAATGCCAGACAAGGGTGGGGTTGGGGGAGAGTGGGGAGCAGCCATGCAGTGGCTGCGGGGAAGTCTTCTACACAACAGTTCCGACAGGGAGGTAGTGTAGGCAGGTTAAGCAGGGCTGAGGTAAGGCGTATAACAAGGTAAACAGATTGCTTAGCTAAAGAGTCACTTTAAACAATTTTCTCAAGCTGCCCCTGTAAATCAAAGAGTCTTCTGAAGGAAGAACGTCCCTTCTTGAGTTTCCGAGAATGAGGAGGTGAGGTCCCGAAAACCTATGGCGAGAAAAATCCCCCCTGCGGTAGCAGTCGCAGAAAAGGCATGAAGATTTAAACGCCAGACGAGTGCTCCGCCAGTGGAAAACAATTACCTTCCAATCCTTAATTGGAAGCAACCGCTGCAGCGCGCTCCAGGGCTGTGTGCCCTTCGGGGACAGGGGCTATGGAGAAAGGAAAAAACAATCCAGCGGTTAAATCAGGTCACAGTCTACAGGGGTTGGCTGTAATTGGAGAAGGCTAGTTAGAGGAGGGGGCAGAGAGGAGAGGCGTGAGTGTGTGGGTGAGTAAGAGGGCAGGGGGTAGAGAGAGGGGAAGAAAAGATTTGGAAAGCAGTGTATGACAGTGGGTTAATTCAACAAAAATAAGTCAAACTACAGTCTGTGAAAACATTATCGTTGCAACACGAATCAAAATTAAAGTGGGCTACACTATGGTTTATACTTTCATAGGTTAAGGAATGAAAGAAAACAAGTAATTAGCCCTCTACACAACAGTTCCAACAGGGAGGTAGTGTAGGCAGGTTAAGCAGGGCGGAGGTAAGGTGTATAACAAGGTAAACAGATTGCTTAGCTAAAGAGTCACTTTAAACAATTTTCTCAAGCTGCCCCTGCAAATCAGAGAGTCTTCTGAAGGAAGAGCGTCCCTTCTTGAGTTTCCGAGAATGAGGAGGCGAGGTCCCAAAAACCTATGGCGAGAAAAATTCCCCCGTGGTAGCAGTCGCAGAAAAAGCACGAAGATTTAAACGCCAGACAAGTGCTCCGCCAGCAGAAAAACATTTACCTTCCAATCCTTAATGGGAAGCAATGGCTGCAGCGCGCTCCAGGGCTGTGTGCCCTTCGGGGACTGGGGCTTCCAATCCTTAATTGGAAGCAACGCAGCGCGTGCTCCAGGCTGTGTGTCTGGGACAGGGCTTCAACTTAATCGGAAGCAACGGCTGCAGTGCACTTCAGGGCTGTGCCCTTCGGGGACAGGGCTTCCAACTCCTAATCGAAGCAACGGCTGCAGCTGGCCCAGGGCTGTGTGCCCTTCGGGACAGGGGCTTCAACTCGCCGTAGCGCCGCCTCCAGGGCTGTGTGCCCTTTGAGACAGGGGCTTCAACTTAATCGGAAGCAACGCTGCAGCGCGCTCCAGGGCTGTGTGCCCTTCGAGACAGGGGCTTCCAATCCTTAATGGGAAGCAACGGCTGCAGCGCGCTCCAGGGCTGTGTGCCCTTCGGGGACAGGGGCTTCCAATCCTTAATGGGAAGCAACGGCTGCAGCGCGCTCCAGGGCTGTGTGCCCTTCGGGGACAGGGGCTATATGAGGCAGTGAACAACCATCCAAAGCATAGCTCAAGAAATAGTCACCCCACAGTCCCTGCAGCTGGCTATGTCCCCCTCCCACTTCATGTCCACCATACATTCCTGCTTACAATTCCAAGCTCAGTTTGACTAATGAGACACTTGCAGAGTACCAAGACATTCCCTAACTCCACTGACCCCTCAAGTCCCCTTCGGTTTCTACTTTTGCCTGCTCTGTTTCTGTTTCGTCACCATACCCCAGAAATGTAATTATTCCTTTAGCTAAATAACCTATCCTTCTTTACTTATCTCTACTCTCCTAACATGTGTGACTTCCTCGGACTTGTAGTACATATCCCATCCAGCCCCAGCACTCCACCAACTCTTTTTATTTTATCCTTTATTGTTGCCCTTGCCCCTCACCTCCATCAGAAGTGGCCCCGTTTCACTCCTCTCATGACTGCAATGTATCTTACCAAACAGGGTGTTACCTGGGTGAGCAAAACAGGCACCCCATACTACATGCTACCAAACTCTTCCCAGAGTACAGTTCCCTGTGGAACTGAAAACTTCTCTGCAGACAGCATACGGATGTCCCTAGTCAGGTGCCCCATTCCACCTCTGTGGTACACGTGTTCCAAGATGCTCACACATTGAGATGATTATCCCACCCTCAATTTAAACTGTCTTGCAAGCTCTTCAATAGGTTGCCTGCTCACTCTTTTCACCTTCCTGCCATCCTGACTAACTCTGCACCCTTTCACCCCAGCAACACTGGATGAAAACCCAAGGACTCACAACCTAGAGCACAACCCTTCACCTGTCCGCAGTCCACAGCCCTCAGCCCTCAGGGACTGGCACTATGTTCTGCCACCACAGAACTCTGGAACTGGAAAGGGAGAAAAAACTGCAACAACAGAACTACACAAAATATTCTCTGCCCACCCTTTTCCCTGCCTTGCAGCCCTTCAATGGGATGCCCGCTCACTCTTCCTGCCTTCCAACCCTCCTGACTGGATCTCCACTGAACCCTTCCTCCCACCTGTAATTTGATTTACTACTGTGCTGCTGTGGTGAAGAACTGGCTTCTGAGTATGGGGGCTTGCTTATTCACTTAGCCAAGTCATCTTTAGTTAGTAACCCCCAATAAACTAGGCAGGGAGGTAGTATAACGCAGTGGTTTAAGGCTCTGAGCTGCAAACCTGGAGACCTTGGTTTGAATTTCACAGCCCCCATTTGCATACTGTGTGCCCCCGAGCAAGTCACTTAACTTCCTTATGTTCCCAGGTTGCACCTGTAAACAAGCTTTCAGCTTAGTGTAACTCTCCTGGTGAAAAGAAAAAAAAATGACCAAAGAGCTACAGATTGGATGCTTTGACTTAGATGAAGTTTTTTGTTTCCCTCCCTGTGATACAGGTTCCATCTCCAGCTTGCACTATAAAACTGCATGACACTGGCCGGCCCAGTGGCACTGGAAGTTGAGGCACTGGTCACTACACCTCACACCACACTCAAGAATGAGCCCGGGATGCCTGGGGGTCAGCAGCTGTGAGAGATGATCGAGCGTCCGGAAGACTGCTCTCCTCTCTCAGGGAGGAAGGGACTGTCGTCCCGCTCACTGACTGCCTTCTGATGGTGGCCGGAGGGCAGTACGGGCTGGGAGGGCTCGTGCCAGCGTACTTACGTCAGCGGGAAGGGGGGACGGGAGAAAAAGGAAAAAGAAGCCAGCAGGCTCCATGATGGCCGCACCAGCACCCCAACCAGCTCCCCTCACATCTAGATTTCACTCCGGGGGTGGGAGTAAAAACCGGTGCCCCTTCAAACAGGTCCTGCCATGGGAGGGGACCCCATGGGGGAATTAGGGGGGTGTCAGGTTGGGGAACGGTGCAGCCGGAGACAGAGTCCCTCCTAGGGATGGACCAGAGCTGCCTGCCAGGCTCAAAGGCTGTAAAAAGCTATATGGGAAAAAAAAATCATGACACCACTGCTCTCGTGCTGTAGAACTGATGCTAGTTTAAAGAGCACCAGTTTTGGTGCAATCCCCAAGCCCCCCCACTGTAAGCTTACCAACAAAGGACTTAAACAGTCCTTATTTCTTAATTTTCACTTTCATCATTCTTAGTCGAGCACGGGCATTTATTTAAACCCAGTGGCACTCTGAAATATAGAAAATCAATTTAAAATCTACCCTATTGATCTCAATAGAGTGGCACGTGGGCAGAGATTTAAGTGCAGGGTACCTGGAAGGGGAAGGGATCTGGCAGCCAGCTCCCTGATATGAAGCTTTACAATCCCGTCCCCAACAAAAACAATGAATGCAAAAATTCAGAAACAAGTACTGTACCCTTCAGGATTTTAACTCCTGAGCCTTCAGTAACCAGTCAATCTGAATTTTGAAAGTAGGGATTTGTTTGTGTGTTTGGTGTTGGGGAAGGATGGTCAATCAAATTCAAATGCCCTAATTACACCCTAGCTTTTCTGTATGTTCATCACTTTAAGAATAATCAACACATGCCGGCCCGGTGGCGCAGAGGGCTGAGATGCTGTAAAGTGCTTTACCATGAGCCATGCCAGTGACCTAAGTTCAGGAACGAGCTCAAGTCATCGGGGTGGGTACTAGGAAATGAATGAGCAGCCACCTAGCAACTCTTCTTTCCAGAACTGTAGTGGTTGTTTTCCTGGCTGTTGGCAGACACCAGGTGGAGGCCTGGTGCCAGAGCAGATGTCGGGAAGGTTGAAGGAGCTTTGGTTCCATGAGCGCATGCATGCCTTCACACACGTGCACCCTCCCCACCACCACAGCGCCAGAACTGAGGGAGAAAAAGACAAAGGAAACTGGTGGACCTGGGCTCCATGAAGCCCCATGAGGCACTGCAGCCCGTCTTGCTGTCTCAGATCCTAGGGCACCATTTTGATCGACAGTCACTAGCGTGGAGGAGGATGGCCCTCCGCCATGGCCCCACCATGGGGGCAATCCACAGGGGAACCTAGCCCAGGATCATGACAAGAGGAACGGGACAGCTGACAAAGGCCCGGGGGCAGGCTGACTTCTGCCCAAGTATGACCAGGAGAATAAAAACCTGAATTATAAAAAAAAGAAATAAGGCCTGTCAGCGCAGTGGTAGAGCTACCGCTTGCCATTCAGAGGATCCAGGTTCACGCCTTGAGTTTGGGACATCTGGTGCCGACTGATGAAGCAGAGTCAGGCATTCCTTGGACACCTCTTGCCTCGAGGAGGGAGGGCACCTCCTTCCATAGCACAACCGCCCCTTTGTGACATGGGGGAGAGGTTGTGTCATGCAAGAAGGGGTAAGTGGTCCCTCTTGCGTGACCTCACATCTGCGCATACCCATTTGCCTGGCAAGTAACAATGGAGGCATCATCCACCTAGAGTGGGGCTGGCAGGGGAGTACTAATGGTAGGGTGGGGCTTACCCACCATTCCAACAGCCCTGATAGGAGAATCACTGGGTCACTTCTCAGGACCATGCCTTGGGGTGAGATAAGGGGAGGGCTTAGCAGGGGTCAAAATACTACCAGAAACACCAGGCAGATGAAGCCACCCCACGCCGCAGCAGGGTCTCTTCGACTCCTTCCACACCTCAACGGCTCCTCCTCATGGGCCCCGACCATCAAGAGAAGAGTTCTCCTCCTGGCTTAGTGGGTTACAGTCGGGGTATCTGGGGAAGTTGTTAAGCAAAGGCGGGTGGTGGGTTGGATCACTGAAGGATTCCTGCAGTGGTTATAAGGGCTTGGGTAGGTGGAAGGAGGTCCCAGTAGCTGGCGAGGTGAAAATGGGAGACAACAATAGAAAGTATTAAAAACAATAAAAACCAAAAAAAAGAAAAAACACATAACATACAGCCTGTTTTGAACCTATTCCAGCATTCTGCTGTAGGTGCCAAGTTTCCAGCACCTGAACTGGCATACAGCTGTATATGCCCAGCATGACACTGTATGTACTAGATCTCCAGCACCTGAACAGGCATGCCAATAAGACATGGTAGTGCCGGAACAAGCTCCGACCCCTACTGCAGCAGAAGCAGTGGAACAGGCTCTAACCCCTACTGCAGCAAGAGCGGTGGAAAACACTAAAGCCTTCTTACAGTACATAAGCAGAAGAAGAAAATTAACATTTCCCCGGATCCCTGGCACTATGCCAGCTGTGTGACTTCAACCCCCTCCATAAGCCCCCCAATAAGATCCCAAAATATGTCTTTTTAAAATGATGCTGTGGCGCTTCTTGACCCCAGATCCACATATCTCTTCAGTCCATCCCAACCCCCAGCTATCTAAGCTGGATCCCCCCTCCACCACCATTCCATTCACAAACATACTGTAGTAGACACAGGAGCAAGTGGGTATGTTACTGAGAGAGGGGACAGGGCAACTGCATCTTTGACAACTCCAGGCAGTATGATTAGTCAGTCTAACAAGAAACAACCAGCACAACAGACTGTAGCTGCAGTAGCTAAAGGATACAGGATATAAGCAAAGAGACTTTCAGACCAAAAGTCAACAAGTTATGAAAAATGGAAATTTATTTATTTAGTTTTTGTTAACCGGGTACAGGTGCACTAGCCTTGAAATGACTATTTTCAGACACGACCCTGGAGAGTACAACAATCAAAGACAGGTACATAGCTTGAGTAGAATGAAATTACAATAGTATAGGTCAAAACAGTCAGTAGTAATGAATACATGCAGCCAGGACAATAACAATCAATCAATGAAATTCATATAGAATGTTTAGGCATAAAAAACCCACACAGTGAAGGAGGAGATACCACAACATAGCAGCAAAGAAATATTGGTCAAATTAGTCACAACAATGAAGGTTCAAATAGGCAGTGAAACAAGGCAAGGGCAAATTCCTGTCTGGGCAGGATGCATTATCACAGCCAAGACTCAGGTGTGCGGGGGTGGGGGTAGACTAGCCCTCAAGGAGATAGTAAGGGTAAGAAGTGCTATGAGGTAGGGAGGTGAAAGTTAGGTGAGGAAGCATCTGGCGAGTGAGTGGATTTAGGAGGGTTAAAGAGCCCTTGACACCGTTAGAAAAACTTGGAAAAATTTTGAGATTTACACAGTTCAGTTTATATTTCATGTATTTTCTATCATTATTTACCTTTTTTCTTTATTACCAAGGACAGCTGTATGAAAAAAGGCTTACTGTCCCTTAGACTTTATCTGCTATTTCTGCTGTCCTACATATGACATCATAATCTGGGTTTCACCTGGAAACGAGCTACTGGTCATGGTGCTTTTCCTGGTTACCAACTTTTAAATAAATAAATAAATAAAATAATCCCCCATTTATGGCATCGTAATTATCCCCACAGCAACAGACTGTGATATCATAAACAGAACTGTGATGTCATATGTAGACAAGCAGCCAGAACAGATATGGCAGTGATCCTGTTTACATGCAGATGTCCTTAGTAATAGAGAAGAATAAGAAATGCAGAAAACAATGTTAAAATATAAGCTTACTTGTGCTAAACATTAAATTTTTTTAAAGTTGTCACAACGGTGTCAGGGGCTCTTTAAAACAAGTGCAGAGATCAGCAAGGGATAGATGTAGGCGCATATCCTTTTTATGTCGCTTGCACGCATGCGCAAGAAACATGCTGTGGCAGCTTGCTGCAGAAGCAGGTTGTGGAGGTGTGGCACTGTTCTGGCCAATACCCCCCTTGCCTTTTGAGGCTTGGCTCGCATTCCCCAATGGGGTGGAACACTGCTGCTGACACTAGTTCAGCCAGCATGCCACCACCTTGAAATGTTTTAGCCGCTGCAATCAACGGCCGCCTCGTCATTGCAGCGTCAGACATACCACTGCAATGAGGGAGCAACCCATCATTGCAGGGCGGTTACTTGCATGCCTCCGACCCAGTTTGCTGACAAGGAGCCCAGTCCCCATTGGCATAATGTCCCCACAATGAAATGTATGCTGTATGCCGAGGGGGTGCTCATCCCTCGGCATCACGTTCTCGCTTTTTGCCAACGGGCACCCAATCCCCATCGGCTTTAGTCCTCCTTCCAAGTTGAATTTGCCGATGGGGAGCCCACTCTCATTGGCATAATGCCCCCATGAATTGTTTGCCAAGGGGTGCCCAATCCCCTCAGCTCTCCCCTCTCGTGTGCTGGCGGTGCCTAATCCCCATTGGCTACAGCCCCCAAAACACTCAGGTGGCATGCTGAGGAGCCTATCCCAGCATGCCAAATATCCTGTAAAAAGAAAAACCATCCTCGATGTTTTCTTTTTTAAACCCTGTAAAAAAAGGAAACGGTCCTTCATTGAGTCCGTGGCCCCACCTAAACCCGCACTAACCCTCTGCACACTCTGCCTCCCCACACCCCCCTCACCCCATACTTACCTCCAGAAGCCAGCACAATGATCTTCAGTGGACCGAGAACACGTCTGCACTCTTCAAAGCCGACCACGAACTGAAGAAATGCCGGTAAGCTGTATAATGGCATAAATAGGGTGTTTTCAACTTTGGTGCACATCTCAGGCAGTTTTGAGAATTTTGGCACCAAATTTTCAACATGGGGTTATTGGGACCCCTCCTCATGAACTCAACCACTGTCATGCCATTATTCTGTCCCAAAATGTGATTTCGTGGTCACTGCGTGGAATCACCTTTCGGGACTGAGTAACGAAATGACAGTGCCAGTGTTCATGAGGTGGGCTCTCAAAAAGCCTACAGTATGTTGCAAATTTGGTGGAAAAAGTCCAAAAAATGACTGTTTTATGAGCGTGCGTTGCACAGTTTCCATGCACACTTGAAACTTCATGAATCTGTAATATTTTCACGCCAGATTTTCAACACTGGCATTTTATTACACCTCCTTATGAACAGTACAGCTGTTATTTTCCACATCCTGGCCGAAATGGGTTTTCGCACTTCCGGCACAGAATAGCGCGGTCGCTGTGGGAAATCAGTGTTCAGGACAGATTAAGAAAATGACAGTGACACTGTTCACGAGCAGAGGTCCTAAAATGCCTATGTTGAAAATTTGGTGAGGATAGCCCATAAAATGACTGTATTACAAGCGTGCGTTGCACTGTTTCCATGCACCCTTGTAATTTCGCAAATTTGTAATATTTTCACGCCAGATTTTAAACGCTGACATTTTTCACACCTCCTTATAAACAGTACAGCTGTCATTTTTCACATCCTAGCTGAAATATGTTTTTGCACTTCTGGTGCAGAATAGCATGGCCGCTGTGGGAAATCAGTGTTTGGGACAGATTAAGATTGAGCGAGTGAGAGAGGGGGAGTGAATGAGCTCAACTGAGCTCTGTTGGGACTGCTGCGGATTTCTTTGTGGGGAGAAAAAGGCACCAACGCAGGCAGGAGCCCAGTACAAAAGGGCAGTCTGCTGCGCCGGGAGAAACAGAACGAGCGAGTAAGAGGGAGGGAGGGAGTGAGCGAGCTCAATGGAGAAATGTCAGGACTGTTGCGGATTTCTCTGTGGGCAGAAAAAGGCGACAACGCAGGCAGGAGCCCAGTACAAAAGGGCAGCCTGCAGCGCCAGGAGAAATGGAACAAGAAAGTGAGAGAGGAGGAGTGAGCCAGTTCAGCAGAGCTCTGTTGGGACTGCTGAAGATTTCTTTGTGGGCAGATAAAGGTGCCAACACAGGCAGGAGCCCAGTACAAAAGGGCAGCCTGCAGCACTGGGAGAAACAGAACGAGCGAGTGAGAGAGGGGAAGTGAGCGAGCTCAACAGAGCTCTGTCTGGACAGCTGTGAACTTCTTTGTGGGCAGAAAAAGGCGCCAATGCAGGCAGGAACCCAGTACAAAAGAGCAGCCTGCAGCTCCAGGAGAAACAGAATGAGCGAGTGAGAGAGGGGGAGTGAGCGAGCTCAATGGAGCTCTATCAGGACTGCTGCAGATTTTTTTGTGGGCAGACAAAGGCGCCAACGCAAGCAGGAGCCAAGTACAAAAAGGCAGCCTGCAGCATCAGGAGAAATAAAATGAGTGAGTGAGAGAGGAGGAGGAGGAGTGAGTGAGCTCAATGGAGCTCTGCCGGAACTTTAGAGTTGCCCACCCTCCTGCCCAGGTTCCTCTGTGGTCTTCTTAGGCATGGTACTTCACTTCCAAATACCTAAACAGCACATATAAACAAGCAACGTTTGGCATTGACAAATGCTTGTTGAAGCTGCCATGGGATCCTGATATTCGAAGTGCTTGGGGGAGGCATTCCAGAGCTTGGGAGCAGAGTGATTTAAGGCAACAGAGCCTTTTGATATTTTACATCTAGGTACATTCAGCAGAGATTTATCTACACAGCGCATTTCATAGGGGGAGGTTTGAGGTACCAGCAATGTTGTGAACGCTGAAGGGGTCTGTTTTTTGAGTCTGGAATCAGTCAGGGAGCCAAGAAAGTATTGACGGAAAGCTGAGGGGGATAACCAGCCCAGGTCCCTGTACAGTTGACAGTGGTGCTTAAGCCATGGTGACGAGGAGACGTATTGACAGATATTGTTATACGTGACATCCCATTTATGAAGGATGGTTTTGTGTGTGGCAGCAAAGGTCGGCATGCCGTAGGTGAGCGCAGGGAGTAATATGCCTCTGGCAATAGCTAGTTTAGCAGAGGGAGTCAACATCAAACTGGACTTGTAAGCAACCCCCAGTTTAGCATTCACTGCCTTGCAGGCAGATTGTATATGCAGGCTGAAGTCCCGGAATTGGTCCAGAAGAATTCCCAGGTACTTAAAAGATGTCACACATTCTATTTGTGCACCACTGTGATCTTACACCAATAGGGGAGTTTGACATGTCCTAAGTTTAGGGGCAGATCCAAGTAACATTGCTTGGGTTTTCTTAGCATTAAGTACAAGCTTATGCACAGAAAGCCAATTTTGGACATTTGTGAAATCTGAGGAAAGGGATGCATTTATGCTGGCAACCTTATCAGAGCTTGAACAGAGTACAAGATCATCTGCACAGAGACTAGATTAGCAAGAAAGAAAAAACTCATCTATGTTATTGATAAAAAGTGAGAAAAGAAGAGGTCCCAGAATAGAGCCCTGGGGGACTCCAATATTGATGGTAGCATCATCAGATAATGAAGAGTTGAATTTCACAGTTTGAGTTCTATCTAGCTTCCATACCAGGTGACAACTGGGGGTGAAAAGCTCAGATTGCAAAGAGTGGAGAGGGGCAAGGGGTGATCAACAAGATCAAAGGCCTTTGTAAGGTCTATAAAAACTGCCCCTGTCAGCTGGCCAGCGCCCATACTGGTAAGCACTTTGGTAGTGAATTTGAGAATAGCTGTTTAGGTACTGTGACCTTTACGGAAACCATGTTGGGTGTCAGAGAGAAGACATACTTTGTGAGGTAGCCAATGATTTGATTTACAAGAAGTTTTCCTAGAATTTTTCTTAGGACCAATAGGATGGCTATAGGCCTGTAGTCAGTAATCTCCTTGGGAGCACCTTTTTTTAAAGACAGGCATTACACAAGCAATCTTCCAGAGGTCAGGAACTTGGCTATTGGAGAGAGAGAGAGAGAGAGAGAGAGAGAGAGAGAGAACATGAAAATATTAGCCAGAGGGGAGGCTATGTATGGTGCTGCTAGTTTCAGGAGCCGAAGCTCAAGTGTATCTGATCCAGAGCTAGTGTTGTCAGAGATAGTCTGTAATAGTTTTAAGACCTCAGTCCTTGAGATTGCCTTGAAGTGGAACGGGAATTTTTAGACATTTGTCAAGAAGGATATCTGGGGGTAGTGGACTGTGTTGATGTTGAAAGCAGAGAGGCTGCCTGAGGTGGTGGGAAGGCAGAGGTATACTGAGACAGGTTTGAGAACATTTGACTGAAGGAATTAGCAATGGTGTTGGAGTCATTGCAATGTATTCCATTTAATACCAAATCGGTCCAACGAACACAGAAGTACTACTACGGTTTCATTTGGACCTAGGTTCATTTTGTGGAGCTTGCTGACTTTCGGTCTGAAAGTCTTTTTGTTTGATTGGTCAGCCTGCAGTGGGGTCATCAAAGATGAAATTGCTCTACCCCCTCCCTCCAGTTGCATGTCCACTCACTCCTGTGTCCACTAAGTTTATGAATGGAATGGGTTTGCTGGGGAAGGGATCCAAGTGAGTTAGCTGGGAGCGGAGACTTAAAAAGATTATGGACACTGGCCGTCCCCAAATCATGATGGATTGAGGGGTCAAGGGAAGGTCACAGTATCATATTAATGCATGTACATGTTGCTGCCTCCTGACTCAGCGCCAGGAAGCCAGCAAGATTTTTAATTAAACTTGTTAGCTGGGAAAAGGGACTACTGTGTTAGCTGATTGGGTTATTGGTTGCACTTCCTACCCAAAATCACAATCTGTGGGGTCAGCTGGGGAAGGGGGCAACATGATGAATTTGGGTTGGGCCTGCAGGAGGTTGGGTTGAGCTGGGGGGGAGGGAGTACAATATGGACCGCATTTGTTTTAAGTAATTCTGCACTACATTCCCAAATCATTGCCAGTCAGGAGAGAAAATGTCTTCAAAACTTCTTAAAATATTGAGTTTCAAATGTGACTGCATTGCTAATACAGTGCATGTTAGAAACATAGACTTTGATGGCAGATAAGGACCGCTTGACCCACCTAGTTTGCCCATTTCCCCTACCTAATTGATAAGCTGCAGATCCTAGTTGACTAACAGCCTACTTCCTCCTACCCCCACTAGAACTGCCTTCTGTCTGTCCCATGCATTCTTGAATTCCCCCACTGTTTTTGACTCCACAACCTCTTCAGGGAGGCTGGTCCATGCATCCACAGCCCTCTCCATGAAAATACCTTGCAAAATGGAATGTACAGTTCACTGGGAAATCATTAATACTTACTGTTGTTCCTACTCTCAGTGCATTTACTGCTGAAATCCCAGCTCAGTATCAACCAAATGCAAAGCAAAATGCTAAACAAATGCAGTCCTTGCTGTCATTGAAAAGGAGCCAGAACCAGTAACATTCGGCCATGTAAATGGCAAACTCAGGTAAACTGTGATTGACTTTACCGGGTTCAAAGTGTGCATGGTTGCACTTGAGGAGGTTCGCACAGCCCTACGAGTGTCGCGTGATTGTGAGTATTATAAAAAGTTATTACTTGTACTCAAAGCGCATACAAAGAGAATATTCACGATTCCTTACAGCAAGGTTATCATGTTCAGTGTTGGCAGCAAAGCCTTTTTAATAAGTCTATTTTTCTACACAAATGAATCACTTTGATTAGAAAAACATGCCAAACAGACCCCTTTTGCCTCATTTCTGCATTTCCTGCTTTTTTCACATCAGCTCAACTGATCCTTACCTCCAACTTCATGATTCTTTGTTTTCGTCTCCAGCACCACCGCCTCATAATACAGAACTGCTAGAAGTGTGAGCAGCTGTTGTTCTTTAGAGTTTGAGAGGAGGAGAGCAACTAATACCCACAGAAAACAAAAGGCCCTCTGCAGCTTTACTGTGTGCTTCTCTCTAGCTGTGCACTCAGAGACGAATTTACATCTACTTCCTGTCCAACTCTGAAATGTGTCCCATACTATTCAAATTAGTTCATTAATATTCATAAAGTTTTGCAGCAGGGAAGGGGTTCCTACACATAGCAAAGTGACAGAACAGCTCTTCCACATTTGAGTTCTCAGTACAGTGACTCTCCCTGTCAGGAAGAAAACTCTGCACTGAGAGAATCATACAAGCCATCAGGTTCCAGTCAGTTCTTAAAGAGCAGGGCCCCCTATATTTAGTGCTGACTGATAGTGCCACGCAGCCAGCAGCACTGCACAATAAATAATGCATGGCCAGCTCTGCTATTCAGACAGTTAGCATGCTCCAACAGAGTTCGTTCTCTGAATATAGGGCCATGCCATCGCAGTGCATAGTGATTATATACTGGTCTGATGTAACCCCCCTACAATGGGGGTGTCCTGCGTTTTAGCAGTTAAATGCGATTGCCAGAGAGTGCCTGTATAGCCTCTGTGTACTGTCTCTTTAAGAGCTGCCTGTATTGCAGTCATAAGTAATCTGAGAGGGAGTTATGTTGAAAGATGTAACTGTTTGCAGAAAATCATTTAGAGTGATAATGATAATGTAGTTTGTCTAACATGCCTTCTTTGCAGCAAGGACTGTTTTGTTTATCTCCACTATCTTGGTCCTGGACTGCAAATTAGATCAATCAGTTCTGGTGGAACCTAAAATGGAGCCAGACTACAGGAGCTGTCTGGAGTCAAAATCTATACGAATTGTAGTTTTGGGTTTTTGGTGCCTTTTTGCACCTGAATGGGAAGCCTTTGTTGTGACTGACAGACAGATCAGTCAACCAAACCTTTTGGATTCTGGGGAAATTCCCAGGCTTGCTGCAGTTTGAGTCAGATCTAAGTTAGGAGCTGAAAAAACAACATGCTTTAGACAGTCAATCAGTTCGGTGTAGTTTTGCATGGGAGAACTGTGAAAGGGCTGAGTTTTGGCCTTCCTGTCTGCCTGCTGTCCCCAAGAGGGAAAATAGAGTTTATTCAGACTGAATCTGAGTTGTGAGGACTGTTTTAGCCACTGGACTGTGACCAGGCTTTAACCTGAAGAAGACCGAAGATTTGTTGAATGCGATCAGCCTGTCTGGACTTCCAGCCACCTCTGAGCTCCCGGTCTGTGCCGAGACTTTGCGAATGAGACCGGAGAGCGGTTTGCCTGGTATAGTAAAATTTCCTTACATGTAAATGTGCTGTGAGCTGCTAGTGGGTCATGATTTGATTCCCCACTGTGTGAACTGTGTTCTGCTTGCTGGAAGCTGTATCCAGCCCAAAATGGACTGCATCCAAATCTGTCCCCATTTGGCCTGGGTCTTGCCATACTGGCCCAGCCAGACTACCCACTGCACAGAGAAGCCATTGATGGGAGACCTGCCTGGCGATCAGCCCCCTGCTCCACGCTTGAACAGGAACGATGCCTCGGTGATTCGTGTGGGTCCTGCTTCTTCTGGCACTCCAGATTAACCACCTGCTGTCTCGATTTTTGTCCAGCATGTGTCCGGTCTTGGTTATCGTGAGTAATCATCAGGGTAGCTTCCTGCAACAATAGCCTAATCTAAAAGTGTGTTATTTGACTGTGTTGTTTTCTTTTTATGAACTGTGCTCTCCGGCTCCATATTACAAATTGTGTGTGTTGTGCATGTTGTTTTCCTTCCATCACAGGGCCCCAACCAGCTGCAACATTCCTGGCTAGCCCACCTTCTCCATCTGGGTACCCAGGGTGTGTGACTGTTTATGGACCCTGAAGTGCATGCATAACTGTTTGATTGATACAGCATTTAAGCAAATTAGCCTGATTATGCCCCTCCCTTGTTAAAGTCCCTTAAATAAATCAGTTCTAACTCTTTTTTGCATTTACCCTGACGGTCGTTCCAGTTTGTGCAAGAGTACTGTACTGCTGTTATTTGCTATGTATAACCTTATTTTACAGGGGGTCCACAGGGCCGAGCCAGAGGAAAGCCCTGGTGGTAAGTGCAAACAGTGTGGGTACTTATGTGGTGTATCAGGGGTATTGTGAAAGTGATTATTGTGTATTGTTCTGCCCACTAGTAAGGAAAGAGGGGTTACAGTGTCCTAGAGGGCTGTGCCCAGGTTAGCTTGACCACTACCAACCCTGACCTCCAGGTGGAGGCGCCCGTTTCAGAACTCAGGCCCCTTAACCTGCTACTAGCCAAGCAGGCAGGGGTAGTAGCCCTTGGGATAGTGCCACCTAGGGGTTACACTGACATGATCCAAGACCAAATATGGCCAACAGGAGAACCCACTGGAAATACCACTGGCCAAAGTGGGACAGTGCCAGGGCTCCAGCGTCCATATTCAACTCTAGCATGCAAGGTGCCAAGCCAGTATTGGAATTACATTGTATGAACTTTGGGAGCTAAGGAGGCCCATAAGGGCCCTATCTTTAAATTTATCCCCCTTCCCATTTCCAATGGCAGTGATGTGTAATCTACCGAGACTCACTTTGGAGCCAGGAGGGCTGATCCCTGACAAGCACCCCTGTAATTCCAACACGCGCTAAGGGTCCATTTGCATGCCTAGTATGAGCTCATTAGTAGGCCGCACAGACCCTTATCACCCATGCTCTCCAGAATGTCTAGTGGTCCCCAACCCCTGATAAACCATAGTATTATAATGCTACTGTTTCCCTGGTGGGCCCCATCCCCATTTGTTCCTTCTATTCAGGAAACAGCCCTCATTTTTGCTGAAACTGGATCAGTGTAATGCAGTCCGTCAGAGTGCTGTTCTAGCACATGCTATGACTTTGTTCAGCTTTATGGTACAGTGACCATACGTACCCGCCCTAGTAGTCTAGTGGACCCTACTCCCCCCATGGTCACTAGCCCCCAGTGACCCACCTGCTCAGGACCCACCACCCTGAACAGCTCCCCCCCACTCCCCATTGTGAACACTTTTCCATACTCATGCCAATGTGAGGGCAACCGACAAAGGCCTTTGTTCGCTTCCACAGCTGGCCGCCATCTGACTATCAGTGAGTGATTGTTAAGACTAGATCGCTCACTGACAGTTGGACAGCGGCAGGCCGAGGAGGTGAACAGAGGGCTGTGCCGATTACCATTGTTAGCATGAGTATTGACTGGTGTCCACCACATGGGTGCCAAGTCCTATGGGTAAGGGGGTGTCACTTTTGCCCATGAGCATTCAAAGTGCCCCTTTAATGCATGCAAGGACAGAAGGAAAGCAATCATGGTCTCTTTTGTAATTACTACCCCCCACACACACTTTTATTATGTTGATTGCATGCATGTGCAAGAAACATGTTGCGGCAGCTTTCTCCACAAGCAGGTTGTGGAGGCACGGCTGTGTTGTGCCCAACGCCTCCACAGCCTGCCCCCAATGCCGTGGCATGCTGCTGCTGAGAGTAGTTCAGCCAGCGTGCCACTACCGTCTAAAAAATCAGTCGCTGCAATCAGGGGCCACCTCATCATTGCAGTGTCAGTTATCCGCTGCAATGAGGGAGCAACCCATCATTGCAGGGCGGGATGTAGGATCCCTGATATTGTTTATGAACATGGCAGCTTGCTGCCATACTCACAAACAATATTTACTCCCCCACCATGTTTATTTGCTGACAGGGGGGCCCACTCCCCATCGGCATAATGTAACCCCCCCCGCGGTTTTATTGTCTGCCGAAGGGGTGCCCAATCCCTGTCAGCAGAAAGGAATTCCCTTTTTGTTGTTTGCCGACAGGGTGTCCAATTCCCCGTCAGCTACAGATGCCCCCAAAGCAAACTCCGTGGCACGCTGGGAGCCCACCCCAGTGTGCCACATGCCCTTGTAAAGTTAAAAACGGTCCTGGGACATTTTTTTGTTTTTTTTACCTGAAAAAAAGGAAACGGTCCCTCTTAGTCTCCCTGCCCCCCCCACAACCCACACCCACCCACTGTGCACCCTGCCTCCCCACACCCCCCTCACCCCATACTTACCTCCAGAACTCGGCGCGACGATCTTCGGTGGACCGGGAACACGTCTGTACTCTTCAAAGTCGACCGCGAACTAAGGAAATGCCAGTAAGCTGTATAATGCAATAAATAGAGTTTTTTCAACTTTAGTGCATATCTCAGTCATTTTTGGGAAATTTTTCACCAAATTTTCAACATGGGGTTTTTGGGATCCCTCCTCATAAATTCTTGAACTGCCATGGCGTTAATCGGCCCTGAAAGGTGGTTTTGCAGTGTGTGCAGAATCACCCTTCGGGGCTGATTAATGAAATGACAATGCCAGTGTTCATGAGATGGGCACTTAAAAAGCCTATGTTGCAAATTTGGTGGAAAAAATCCAAAAAATGACTGTCTCATCAGGCGATGCATTGCATGATTTTCATGCGCTCATTAACTTTGCAAATTTGCAATATTTTCAAGATTGTCATTTTGTCACACCTCCTTGTGAGCAGTATAGCTGTCATTGTTCACATCCTGGCCGAAATGTGTTTCACACTTCCGCAGAATAGAGCAGTCGCTTGGGAAATCACTGTTCAGGACAGATTAAGAAATGACAATGATACTGTTTATGAGCAGAGGTCCTAAAATGCCAATGTTGAAAATTTGGTGATGATAGCCCATCAATTGACTGTGTTGCAAGTGTGTATTTGCGCACTTTCCACTTATACTCGTAACCCTTGAATTTATGTGTGTCACCAGATTTTCAACAGTGGCATATTTTCACACCCTCCTTATGAGCAGTACAGCTGTCATTTTCACATCCTGACTGAAATGTGTTTTCACAGTTCCAGCGCAGAATAACATGGTCACTGTGGGAAATCAGTGTTCGGGACAGATTAAGAAAATGACAGTGACACTGTTCATGAGTAGAGGTCCTAAAATGCATATGTTGAAAATTTGGTAATGATACTCCATTAAATGACTGCGTTATGAGTGTGCGTTGCGCAGTAGGCACGCACGCTCATAACTTCACAAATTTATAATATTTTCTCTCCAGGTTTTCAGCATTGCCATTTTCCCAGACCTAATTATGAACAGTACAGCTGTAATTTTTCCTATCCTGGCCGAAATATGTTTTCGCACTTCTGGCGCAGAATGGAGTGGTCACTGTGGCAAATCACTGTTCAGGACAGATTAAGAAAATTACAATGCTACTGTGCATGAGCAGAGGTCCTAAAATGCCTATGTTGAAAATTTGGTGATGATAGCCCATCAATTGACTGTGTTGCAAGTGCTCGTTGCGCACTTTCCACGCACCCTTGTAACTTCGCAGATTTGTAATATTGTCACACCAGATTTTCAACAGTGGCATTTTTTTACACCTCCTTATAAGCAGTACAGCTATCATTTTTCACATCCCGACCGAAATGTGTTTTCACAGTTCTGACGCAGAATAACATGGTCACTATGGCAAATCAGTGTTTGGGACAGATTAAGAAAATGACAGTGGCACTGTTCATGAGCAGAGGTCCTAAAATTCCTATGTTGAAAATTTGGTGACGAAACTCCATAACATGACTGTGTTACAAGCGTGCATTGAACTGTTTCCATGCACCCTTGTAACTTCACAAATTTGTAATATTGTCACATCACATTTTCAACAGTGGCATTTTTTCACACCTCCTTATGAACACTACAGCTGTCACTTTTCACATCCTGGCTAAAATATGTTTTTGCACTCCTGCCAGAGAATAGCACGGTCACTCTGGGAAATCAGTGTTTGGGCCAGATTAAGATCGGCCCAGTGAGAGGGGGGAGTGACTGAACCCAACTGAGCTCTGTCGGGACTGCTGTGGATTTGTTTGTGGGCAGACAAAGGCCCCAACACAAGAGCCCAGTACAAAAGGGCAGCCTGCAGCACTGAGAGAAACAGAACGAGAGAGTGACTGAGGAAGGGGGAGTGAGCGAACTCATCGAAGCGCTGTCAGGACTACTGCAGATTTCTTTGTGGGCAGAAAAAGGTGTCAATGCAGGCAGGGGCCCAGTACAAAAGACCAGCCTGCAGTGGCAGGAGAAACAGTACAAGTGAGTAAGACAGGGCGACTTAGTGAGCTCAACAGAGCTCTATCAGGATTGCTGCGGATTTCTTTGTGGGCAGAAAAAGGTGCCAATGCAGGCAGGATCCCCACACAAAAGGGCAGGTTGCAGCGCCAGGACAAACAGAATGAGCACATGAGAGAGGGAGACTGAGCGACCTCAACGGAGCTCTGTCAGGACAGCTGCGGATTTCTTTGTGGACAGACAAAGGTGCCAATGCAGCTAACATCCCCATACAAAAGCGCAATCTGCAGCGCCAAGAGAAACAGAATGAGCGAGTGACAGAGCGGTGGTGAGCGAGCTCAACGGACCTCTATTGTGGCTGCTGCGGATTTCTTTGTGGGCAGAAAATGAAGCAATGCAGACAGGAGCCCAGTACAAAAAGCCAGCTTGCAATGCCGGCAGAAACAGAATGAGTGAGTGACAGAGGGGGAGTGATCGAGCGAGCTCAATGGAGCTGTGTCAGGACTGCTTCTTATTTCTTTCTGGCCAGAAAAAGCCACCAATGCAGGCAGGAGCCCAGTACAAAAGGGCAGAGTGCAGCGCCAGGAGACACAGAATGAGCAAGTGAGGGAGGGGGAGTCAATGAGCTCAACAAAGCTCTGTTGGGACTGCTGCAGATTTGTTTGTGCAAAGAAAAAGGCAGCAATGTGCGCAGGGGCCCAGTACAAAAGGGCAGCCTGCAGTGGCAGGAAAACCAGAATGAGTGAGTGAACGAGCTCAATGGAGCTGTATTGTAACTGCTGCAAATTTTTTTGTGGGCATAAGAAGGCAGCAACGCAGGCTGGGGCCCAATAGAATAGGGCAGCCTGCAGTGCTGGCAGAAACGGAAAGAGTGAGTGAGACAAGGGGAGTGACCGAGCCCAACAGAGCTTTGCTGGGACTGCTGCAGATTTCTTTGTGGGCAGACAGAAAAAGGCACCAACAGAGGCAGGAGCCCAGTACAAAAGGGCAGCCTGCAGCACCAGGAGAAACAGAATGAGTGAGTGAGAGAGTAGGAGTGAGCAACCTCAGCGGAGCTCTGTCGGGACAGGTGGATTTCTTTGTGGGCAGAAAAAGCCACTAACACAGGCAGGAGTCCAGTACAAAAGGGCAACCTGCAGTGCCAGGAGAAACAGAATGAGTGAGTGGGGGGGGGGTGAGCTACCTCAATGAAGCGCTGTCGGGACAGCTGCGGATTTCTTCCTCGGCAGAAAAAGGTGCCAATGCAGACAGCAGCCCAGTACAAAAGAGCAGCCTGCAGCACCGGGGACAAACAGACTGAGCCAGTGACAGAGGGCCACTGAGCGAGCTCAGCAGACCGACACAATCAACATTCAGCATTGACAAATGCTTGTCTATGTTCCAGCATTCATGGTGTCCACATTGAGGTGGTATGTGGCACAGTGGGTCGTGAGCGGATAGATCGGGTTCAGGGGCTGATACCTCCAGGCCCCCTAGTGCCCACACTGATGTCCCTAGGGCTGGAGCACACTAGGAAAGTACCTTTGTGCTGACCACAGTGTTGAAGTTAACAGGTGGGCGCATACTCAATGCAGTTCAGAAAGTTCAAGCTGCTGTCTGCCAGCACATTTGAGCAGGCAGCTGCTCGAATGTGCACACACACACTGTGCGAATGTTGTGGACCACTGAGCAGGCAGCGGCTTGTCGATCTCACTCCTCTGGTTCTCTCAGAAGCTGCAGTCCTGGGGGCCAGAGTGAGCATGAACTGGCAGACATCAAGCAGTTCTGGGGCAACAATGAGCCAAGTAAGCCCCCACTATTTGGGGGGATTATTAAACACAGAATCAACAACATAACAGACCAGTAGAGTACAAATGACAAGAGTGCATATAATGTAATTATTGTGTGAGCAGCAATAAACAGTGAAAATGCTGTATAAAGGTTGTGTAAAAAATGGTAGTAATGCTGAGCAAAACGAACTGAGAACAGATTGCAGGAAAAATGAAATGATGCAAAAAAGCCATGCTGCAAGCAAGGGTACAAGAATGCATACACCATGTAAACTACTGTGTACACATTTATTTATATGGGGAAACACTTTGCCATACTTCCAGAGTACCTTATCCCCCCCCAATCACCAACTTTGTTTTTCATAATAGGATTTCTGTGATTAGTGTAAGTAGTCCACAGTGCATTGCATGAAACTGTTCTGCATTCTTTTTTCTTCTATACAGAATTTGGCATTGTGGAGAAACAAACCTCAATTACCTACAACTTTGAGACAACAAATAGGGTAATGTAATATATAATTGTAGCCAACAAATAGGAAAATGTATGCAAATGGGGGCAGCAGGAAAGGGTAACCATGGGACAACACACAGGTGATCTGTGGACAACTGGCATGCAGAAGACGGAGTTAGCTATATAACTGTGGTTTAAAACACATGGTTATGTATATAAGCCCCCCAATTTGGGCTTACCTGTGTGAAGCTACAGCCACTCCAACCTCCTGCCAGCATCCCCGCAGTGTCTGTGGTGGGGCTAGAGCCTGGTCATCCCCAGCTGCTCCACGACCACGGCTGTCAAGAATTTCAGGACCTCAGCCCAATGTGCAGATCGGGGGCTGAGGTTCAGTCACTGGTTCTGCATCTCGGGGTGCACTTTGAGCCCTGAAGCAGTCCTGGTGTGATCAAGAAAGCTGGGACAGCAAAGTAAACTAACACAATGGCGGTTGTGCCCCTACTGAGCATGCACGGCCACCAGGGCTGAAAATTTAAAGGTGCCATAGCTCCATTTTAGGGTCAATTGTGTGGCTGATGAAAAACTATGCATTCCCAGCTCCAGGGAGTACAGAGGAGCAGAGGGGAAGACCTGCAAAATCAACCAGAAAGCTTCCAGTCACAGAGGAGAGTGTAATCTGCCCTTATTACGGCCAATTTCATAGAAATTGAGGTCCGGGCTATTTAGAGCCCTTGCCAAGACAAAATGGCAGCCCCATGAAGAACTACAGAATGGGGGCTGCTGGGTAAAATAAGGAACAAACACTGAGTTCACCCAGGAAACAGCAGCGAATCAAATGGAGGCTGCCAGAAGGTTATGAATAGAACTGCTTTTCCACCAAGGGAGAAGTTGTTGAGAGAAGCTGAAGTGTGTGGTGTGAGGGAAGAGACTGAGTTGGCTCCTGAGCCTGATTCCCTGCGTTTTGGCTCCTGCTGATTTTGGCAAGTGACTTTAAAGAAAAGATATCAGGTGTGTGCAGGAGGTGCTCCCTGCTAAACCCACCTGTGGGCAATATTTCTGAACCTGAAAGATAGCTGAACTGTTGCTACAGGCTGAGCTGCTGTACCCTTTGGTAGAAAAATTGTTGGGAGAGTGGAAAATCCAGCAACAGAAGCAACTGTGATTGCTGAGGCCAATGACTAAAAAAAGGGCTCAGCACTGATTGGAAAAAAGACGCCCAGTGGAAGAGTGCTGGGGTTGAAGTACTGAGCAAGTGGCCAGCTGTGCTGTGTGACCAGAGATGCAACTGAGTGGTTTGGGGGACCTCCTTCATCCTTGTTCCCCTGGACCAAAGATGAAACCGACCAGTGGGGAAGAACTTTGACAAGCCTGCTTGAGTGAAGTCTGTCTATAAAGGCCCATAGGTGAAGTTGGCAAGGTCAGGCAGGTGAAGATCATCACACTTCAACTTTCGTCCAGCTTCAAGGCCTTCAACCTGTGGTGCACCACCAAATGAAACCCTCCAAGGTACCGTGCTACTCAGCAGACTGCAAGCCCCCTTTGTGAGCTGCAGAACTGTGAGTACCCCAAGTTGCGGCTTGGTAAATTTATTACATAGTTAGTTTAGTTAAGTGTCGAGGGTAGACTTGAGAAAGAACTGTGCATAACCTCAGGTTCTGACAAAACAAAGAGTTCAAGATTGAAAGTGTTTAAGAGTTATTTGGGCCCTGACGCAAGACCCCAGGCCTGCATCACCACCTCTGTGAGGTCTCACACTGATCAGGGATCATCTGGGTGCACACAGTGGTGGGAGGAGGGGTTGCTATGGGGAAAAGTTGCGTTTTAACAAAAGTGTGGTGGTATTTGACGTTCTCCTTCTTGTTTCCCCACCCCAAATAAATAAGTTCATAGTTTGCATTTTATCCACTGTCACTGTGATTTATTGCAATAGGGTGGCTGGGGGTGTGGGATTGCTGTTGTGTGGGAAATTTTTATTGTGTAGGGGAAAGCGTTCAGGGGGGCAGCTTACTTATTTTCCTGGGTGGTGGTAACCTGTTCTTTGTCCACAGGTACCTCATGCCACTTGCCGCGGGTGGAGGCACCATGCCATATTTGCTGATCACTGTGGAACCCCGACCAGCCCCCTGAGAAGTGTGTACCAAGTTGACCTGGGGGCCCTGAAGCAGCCTAGATGAATCAAAGTGCTGTTACAAATGGAGTCACTCCTGGGATTGCTTCCCCCAAGTGGTTACCCTGAAATTGCCATTCTGAAACTTTGGACCCCCCCCTCGCCAGTTTGGATAAACAACCATGGCATTCCAAGAAGCAGAGGACTGGTGTGCGTTTGAGAGCATTGATTCCCAGAAAGTGCTCCTAATATCTAATAAAAAATGTGATGGAGGGACAAGGAAAATAGTTCATTTTGGGGGTGTTATATGGGGCCCTGAAGAAATGTGGGAAGATGAAAATCCAAAGGGTGATGAGAGAACCTGGCACCCTGCTTAGTGATTTGATTATAGAGACTGACAAGGACTTCAGGCCTGTAGATGTGCCCCCTACTGAGATGCTAGAAGGGTTCCAAGAAACCTGGGTGGTGTTAAAGAAAGGGACTCTGGCAAGTCCACACCCTGTTAATCCACCCCCAGAGTCCTCCGTCCCAGTGATGAAGGGAATTTTGAGGCTAAATTGGAGTCCTTGCTTGCTAAGGAAGGGAAGTCCATGAAAGACATTCAGGCTATGTTCCCGGAGGGGGGCCCACTCCCATAGTGCTGCCCAGTGGGGTGACCCCCTATGTGGTGGCACCCTATGAACAGTACAAGTGGCTGTACATGTTCTCAGGGGTCACCCCCATGCCAGCCTGGAAGGATGATTTTGAATCCTGGATAAGTCTGGCTGCCAAATGGTGCAAGTCTGGAGGTGCTATGATGAGGAGAAATGCAATGTTGAAAGCTTAAGGGGCATGGCTCTGGCGATTCCCAGAACAAATCTGAAATTGGCTGGGAGGGCTTTTAGTGTTGCTGCCCCTGTCCTGTGGAATTCACTGCCCATTGGGGTTAAGGGGGACTCTACTTTGGAGGTATTCAAGGCCTTAAGGCCTTCATATTCACCTAGGCCTTTCTGGATTAATCTGTTCCATTTACAGATTTGATTACAATTATTGAAATTTGATGTTTCTAGCTTATTTATGGGAAGTGTTTTCATGTGGGGTTAATTATTTATATGTTTATGTTTTTCTTTTTCTGTTTTTTATTGATTCTGTTTTAAAAAATGTGTCTATTTGTTTGTACGGCACCCAGAACCTCTGGGACTGAGCGTTTTTTAAATACATTTTGCCTTGCCTTACCTTACCTTGCCATTTAATTCATTCTCTACAGGCCAGCCAGCCTACCTGTACCACAGATGACTACTTGGCAATTTTGAAGAGCACTTTTGGAGCTGTTGAGAAAAGGGAGGCCATCCTGTTTCAGTTGTGGGGCACCATGCAGCAGCATGGAGAGAAGTTGTCACAGTACATTACAAGGGAGGAGGCAGTGATGCGCAAGATTGCTGAGACTGGTAGGGATACCCCAGAGCAAGCTGCCAAAATGTGGCTTGATCAAATCCCTTGAGGTGCTGTGCACTCCTGATTGACTCTAATCTCCCTTAGGCTGTGGGACCAAAAACCCGCCCTCCCCCTTTAAGCAGTTGTAGGATGAGGTGAAGGAGGAAGTGGCCCAGGAAGATGTCAATGACTCTTTGCAGATGCCCGCAGCCATCATTGCCACCCTGCGACCCCAAACAACCAACCCTGCAGAACTGCCCCTTCTTTGGAACTGGGAAATGTGCTAAAAGGGCTGAGCAAGTGTATGCTGGACTTCAAGGGAGTGAAAGAATCACCCTCTGTCCCTACTATGACCAAGTTCCAAGAATTAAAAGGCCATACGAAGGCTCTGCAGCTGTCTTTAGAATCTCAGCCATTGCAGAGTGTTGTTCTGCCTGAGCCTAGGTGGCAGTCAGCTGTATTTGCTGCCCCCAGGCCTACGCACCAAATACCATACGGGCCCCTAGAAGGCTGGTTCTGTTTTAAATGTGGCAAGATGATCATATGAGGTAAGTTTGCCTCAGTGCAGAAAATCCCCAGCTCGTTGCAGAGAAACAGAGGCAGACTGACTAGGGAATTGCCAGTGGGGACCAATAACAGAGATATCTGGGCCTCCACAATTGCATTGCTCCACTAAGTGGACCAACCTCCTGATTCCCCCCAACGGCCGAGTGCCACCTGGCCTAATTGGTCCTCGGGCTGATGCTGAAGTTTTGCTAGAAGGAGTGCCTTGTTTCGCCCTACTGGATAGTGAGTCACAAGTCATTATCATACACCAGACTTTCTATGACAAACATCTGCAGCATTTGCCCCTCCTACCTCTGTCCAGCTTGTCACTGTGGGGTAGGGTTGTCAGAACCTTCTGAAGTTCTGGGTTCTAGTTCAAGTCTAGAACTTTTGAAAAAGTTCTAGGGTTATAAGTAAGCAATAATGCCCGACAGGGTGGGCGGTATTGGTAATACCGGACGGCCAGAAGAGGCGTAATGAACCCGGCGCGCGGGGCGGGGGCGCCAATGATGGCCGGTCAATTGCCCATACCGCCCACCCTGGAGGGCATTATTATGCTTTAAAAATGGGCACTGCAAAGAAAAAGTTTCATTAAAAAAAAAAAAAATTGTTTAAAGTTTTGTAGTCATTTTTAGTAAAGTAGTTCCTCCTCCAGTATGGATTTTGTCCTATTGCAGATTCCGTGGGGGGTTGGTGTGCAGTTTGTGACAGGAGTCTAAGTTGTTGTGATATCGGAGTAAAGAGGAGCTTGGAGAGTCCATGGGGGGGTTGGTGTGCAGTTTGTGTGCCAGGCTCTGCTGGTGTGGTTGCGATACGGGACCGGGAGGAAGCTAAAGAAGATGGCGGGGCGGAGAGTCAGCAGTCGATGAGTTCCGTAATGTTAGATTTTTTTATTTTAAAATGGGCGTTTTCTGTTGGCATCGGAAGAGGCAGCTTTATGTAGTGGCCTTGCAGTTTTGAATTACTCGTTGGTGACTGCGGTGATGTGGAGACGGACAGCTTGAGTTTATTTAAAAATTATTTTTTAATTGTGATACTTTCTGGATGTGGCCAGGTCTGGGTTCATGTGGCAGGTGGCACTGAATTGAGGAGAGTAGGGGCATGGATGTCTGCTAGCGAGAGTAGAAAAAATGGCGTTAATTTGAAATGGAAATGAGTATTTTGGCCAATTAGGGCCGAGGTGGGTACTAGGATACTAGAGTGGTTAAGGGGCAGTATAGGCTGGTACTTCTTACTTGCTGGTCATCTATTGAAACTTAATGTACCCCTATCTTGAGGGTACTGACCAATCAGATTGCAGCAAGTAAGAAGCCCATTTTCTAATCTTTTTTAGAACCTTTTAGAACTCAAACCCTATTTTTGAATTGTGCTTCCAAAATGAAGATAATAGTGACATACATGTCATGAAACTGTGGACAAAAACAAATAAATCTGTTCATTGTAATGGGAGAGATGATCATGTGTGACTTTGACATAACTCTAGCTAGGGTTATCTGTGGCTTAGAAACATAGAAACATAGAAGTTGACGGCAGATAAGGACTGCAAGGCCCATCCAGTCTGTCCATTTCCTTTTCTGCCTTATAAATGTGCCATTGGCCTTTGCTCTGTCAGTGGCCTATCTATTCATAGTCATTTGTATTGCTCCCTTATGCCTATCCCATGCCTGTTTGAAGCCCTGCACTGTATTCATAGCCACCACTTCTTGTGGTAGCCATTCCATGCATCCACCACCCTTTCAGTGAAAAAGAATTTCCTCACATTCCCCCTTAATCAGACCCCCTCTAATCTCATGCTGTGTCCTCTTGTCCTGCTATTTTTCTTATATTTAAACATGTTAGACTCTTCCACCTTGTTAATGCCCTTAAGGTGTTTGAATGCCTTGATCATATCACCTCTCTCCCCCTCCTTTGCTCTAGGGTAAACATATTGAGCTCTGTTAATCTGTCTTCATATGTCTTCTGATGCAGTCTCTGCACCATTTTGGTTGCCCTTCTCTGGACTGCCTCAATATGGTTAAAGTCCTTGTGAAGGTGTGGCCTCCAATACTGCACGCAGTACTCCAGATGGGGCCTAACCAGTGTCTTGTAAAGAGGGATTATTACCTCCCTCTTACAACTTGTGATACCCCTACTAATACACCCTAACACCCCCCTAGCCTTACCTACTGCTTTAGAGGTCTGCTTGGATGATTTCAGGTCATCAGTGATGAGGATGCCCAAGTCTCTTTCTTCCTTTGTGACTGCTAGCAACTCCCCTCCCAGCCTATAGGTGGCTTCAGGGTTTCTCTTCCCTATGTGCATGATTTTGCACTTCTTTGCATTAAATCCCAGTTGCCACTCTTCTGACCATTTTGCTAGTTTATCCAGATCTCTTCTCATTCTGCCCACCCCATCTGGATCATCTACTCTGTTGCAGATCTTGGTGTCATCTGCAAACAGATAAGCCTTCACCTCTAGTCCATCTGCAAGGTCACTAATGAAGATGTTGAAGAGGACTGGCCCCAGAACTGATCCTCGCGGACCCACTTGTGACTTGCATCTCTTCTGACTATATACCATTTACCACCACTCTGTTTTCTGCCCGTCAACCAGTTTGCCGCCAGTTGACCAACTTGACCCACCCTGAGCCTACCCAGCTTATTTATCAATCTTCTATGTGGAGCGGTGTCAAAAGCTTTGCTGAAGTCAAGGTAGGCGACATCAACTGCTCCCCCTTGGTCCACCACTCTGGTTACCCAGTCAAAGAAATCTATGAAATTAGTTTGACAGGACCTTCCTTTTGTAAACCCATGCTGTCTTGGATCCTGTGCCCCTATGGATTCCAGGTGTTGTACTATCCTTTCCTTAAGGAGTGCCTCCATAATCTTGCCCACTACTGAGGTAAGACTGACTGGTCTGTAGTTCCCCGCCTCCTCCCTGCTAGCACTCTTGTGCAGCGGAATCACATGAGCCCTTCTCCAGTCTTCTGGGACCTCTCCTGTGCTCAGAGACTTACTAAACAGTTCTGCTAATGGCTCTGCTAGTTCCACCTTTAGCTCCTTAAGTACCCTGGGATGTATGCCATCAGGTCCCATTGCCTTATCCACCCTGAGCTTAGCAAGCTCTTGTAGGACCCTCTGTTTTGTGAAGGGAGTAATGCTCACCTCCCTCCCCCCTGTGTCCATGATGCTAAGCTGTGGGCCCTGCCCTACCTTCTCTTCAGTAAATACTGAGCAAAAGTATCTATTTAGGATAGATGCCTTTACAGGGTCCTCCTCCTCACATGCTCCCTTTTCTCCATTAAGCTTAGCAATACCCCCCTGGACTTTCTACTTTCACTAATGTATCTATAGAAAGTCTTGTCTTCTCCTTTGTTAGTAGTAAAAGTCAATCACTAACGGGTGCTTACAGAACCACCTACCCGCTCACCCATATTAGATACCATGCACTTGATGCCATTTGGCACACAGTCACACACTGGGTAAAGTGCAGTGAAATGGGCTACAGCAGCACAGATGGAAAGTACACCATGCAGGAATCACAGATACTTTTGAATGAATAACAGATTTTTCTCTTCTCTCCGGTCACCTAAAATATTTCTAGGACTTATTTATTTAGCAAAATTCCAAACACTTAATGTTCAGTGGCAAACGCGCGCACACACACACACACACACACACACACACACACACACACACACACACACACACACTGGGTAAAGTCAATGTAGTCCCAGAGATCACAACAAATGTGATAAAAGGTATACCACACAGGAGTCAACAGAATTTTTTAAATAAAGGACTTTTCCTATCCTACCCTTGTACTGTATCAGCAAAATCTGATTACACAATCTGCTGCCACCCTACTTGCCCTAGTTCTTGCATCCCTGCCTTCTATGTGCCCCATTTCTCACATTTTGGCCCCTTCAAGCCCCAGCTCTCACATATCTGCAATGTCCCTGCTCTAGATTTCACATACTGTATCTCACTCGCTGCCCCACTTCTTACATTTTTGCCCCACTCTCTACTCCAGATTTCACTTTTCAGATCAACCCCATGTCCTAGTTCTCCCATTTATCCACTCCTCTCTGCCCTAGTTAATACATTTCTGCCTCCTCCCTGCCCCAGTATATATATCTTCATCTATCCATTTCTCATGCCTTACTCTCCTCCTCCTATCCCTCCATTATGGGGTTTTAACTCTCCAGTGCACGTACTGTAGGTTACTGAATATACTGTAGGTTGTTTTGTTCCAACAGTTCCCTCATCCACCCATTGATTTCCTCATTTAAAACTAACCTTTATATCTTCTGGACATCATGGTCTGATTGACTGAAGAGTTTCTGTAACCGACTGCTTGCCTGCTACCTCAGCCGCTGACTGCACCCGAGCCATTTGCCCAATGCCATGCCATTGCTGACTCTTTGCTTTCTCCTTTGGCCATCCAACCACTGTTACTATCTTTAATCCGGTGTACACATGGTGCGTGAACATCTTTCCTGCTCCCTTGGCCGGTTGCATACTGCTGATGCAGTTTGCTTGCTTTCCTGGCTGCTCCCGCACTTTGTCAACAGCAATTCAAGTGTGCATGAAGAGAGTGGAAGCAAGCGGCAGTCTTCAGGACTGTGTTTTCTTTCTTCATTGGGGCATTTCTGTAGGGATTTACTAGTGAGGCCAGGGCCAGATTTACATTGCCGTGGGCCCTATGCACAACAGTAACCAGTTCCTCCCCCCTCCCGTAGCACTGTCATCTCACTTCCATTTTCAGCACCGAGAGTGGGCAACAGCCAGCCAGAAGCAGTAGCCTAAACTGTAGCCAGCCTGCCTGCATCACTGAATACATAGTAATGCAACAGCCAGTCAATACACCATTAAAACACCACTCGCAGACTCATGCAACATGTCCTGCATTAAATGAATGACATTGCTGCATTTAAAATATTTATGTTCCCCACCCCAACCAATAAGGTCAAACACATTTACATACTTTTTAAATAAGCAGCAGCCCCCAGCAGCCAATAAATAGCCTCTTAGCCAACACTGCACAAGGACACAGTGCCAAATAAATGACAACACATGCCAACCGTGCATTTGATTGACATCATACACTGTGTTGGTGTGCTTTGAGTTTCTTTATTTTTTAACTTTTTATGTTGATTGCGCACATGCGCAAGAAACATGTTGCGGCACCTTGCTGCAGAAGCAGGTTGTGGAGGCACGACACTGTTGTGGCCAATACCCCCACTGCCTTTCGAGGCTTGGCCCTCTTTCCCCAATGGGGTGGCACACTGCTGCTGACACTAGTTCAGCCAGCATGCCACAACCTTGAAAAGTTTTAGCAGCTGCAATCAGGGGCCACTTCATTATTGCAGCGTCTGCCATTCTGCTGCAATGAGGGAGTGACCTGTCATTGCAGGGCGGTCCCTTGCATTCCTCCAACCAAGTTTGCAGATGGGGTGCCCAGTTCTCATCAGTTTGTGTTGTTTGCCGAGGGGGTGTCCAATCCCCCTTGGCATCATGTCCCCTTCCCCTGTTTCTTTGCTGATGGGGGTGCCCAATCCCCATCAGCATGTCTCCCCCCCTATTTCTTGTATGACAAGGGGGTGCCCAATTCCCCTTGGCTCATGAGATCCCCCACCAGTATATGCTGACGGGGGTGCCTAATCCCCATCGGCCCCAGGTCCCCACACCTAAAACACACAGGTGGCATGCTGGAAGCCACCCCAGCATGCCAAAAGTACCTGCTAAAATGAAAACCATCCCGCTGATGTCTTTTTTTTTCAACCATATAAAGAAGAAAACAGTCCATTGCCATCTACACCCCTCCCCGACCCGGCCCACCCATTGCGTGCACTTATCTCCCCACCCCCACCCCATACTTACCTCCGGAGTCTGGTGCGCACGACCGTGACTGGGAACATGTCTGCACTTTTCAAAGCCGATCGCGAACTGAAGAAATGCCAGTAAGCTGTATAATTGCATAAATAGGGTTTTTTGAACTTTGCTGCATATCTCAGGCATTTTTGGGAATTTTGGCACCAAATTTTCAACACAGGGTTACTGGGACCCCTCCTCATGAATTCGGTCATTGTCATGGCATTATTCAGTCCTGAAAGGTGATTCTGTGGTCACTGAGTGGAATCACCTTTCGGGACCAATTAATGAAATGACAGTACCAATGCTCATGAGGTGGGCTGTCAAAAACCTGATGTTGCAAATTTGGTGGAAAAAATCCAAAAAATGACTGTTTTATGAGTGTGCATTGCGCAATTGCTATGCACGCTTATAACGTCATGAATTTGCAATATTTTCACGCCAGATTTTCAACATTGGCATTTCTTCACACCACCTTATGAACAGTACAGCTGTCATTTTTCCCATCCTGGCTAAAATGTGTTTTCGCACTTCCGGTGTAGAATAGCACGGTCGCTGTGGGAAATCAGTGTTCGGGCCAGATTAAGAAAATGACAGTGACACTGTTCATGAGAAAAGGTCTTAAAAAGCCTATGTTGAAAATTTGGTGACGATAGTCCATCAAATGACTGTGTTACAAGCGTGCGTTGAGCTGTTTCCACGCACCCTTGTAACTTCGCAAATTTGTAATATTTTCATTCATCATTTTCAATGCTGGCATTTTTTCACACCTCCTTATGAACAGTACAGCTGTTATTTTTCACATCCTGGCCAAAATATGTTATTGTACTTCAGGAGCAGAACAGCATGGTCGCTGTGGGAAATCAGTGTTTGGGACAGATTAAGATCAAGCAAGTGAGAGGGGGGAGTGACCGAGCTCAACTGAGCTCTGTAGGGACTGCTGCGGATTTCTTTGTGGGCATGAAAAGGCCCCAGCGCAGCCAGGAGCCCAGAACAAAAGGGTAGTCTGCAGCACCAGGAGAAACAGAACAAGAGAACGAGTGAGGGACGGGAAGTGAGAGAACTCAACGGAGCTCTGTCGGGACTGCTGTGGATTTCTTTGTGAGCAGAAAAAGGCATGAATGCACGAAGGGGCCCAGTACAAAAGGGCAGCCTGCAGAGTGGGAGAAACAGTGTGCGTGAGAGAGGAGGACTGAGTGAGTTCAACAAAGCTCTGTCAGGACTGCTGTGGATTTCTTTGTGGGCATAAAAAAGTGCCAATGCAGGCAGGAGCCCAGTACAAAAGGGCAGCCTACTGCGCCTGGAGAAACAGAATGAGTGAGTGAGAGAGGGGGAGTGAGAAAACTCAACGGAGCTGTGTTGGGACTGCTGCAGATTTCTTTGTGAGCAGAAAAGGGCACCAACGCAAGCAGGAGCCCAGTAAAAAAAGGCAGCCTACAGGGTCGGGGGAAATAGAATGAGCGAGACGGGGGTGAGCAAGCTCAATGGAGCTCTGCCAGAACTTTAGAGTTGCCCACTCTCCCACCCCGGGTCCTTTGTGGTTCTATATCACAGCAGAGTCTCTGGGGTGGAGACAAAGCAATGACTGGATACTTTTAGGATTGTTGTAATGATACAGATTAAGTTGTTCTGTTTATTTCTCTAACTGAGCTAAGTATTGAGCTATAGTGTTATGATTGCTGTAATAATACATATTTATTTGTTTTGTTTATTTCTTTAACTGAGCTGAGTAATAAATTTGATAGAAAAAATCCAAAAAATAACTGTTTTTTGAGTGTGCGCTGTGCCATTGCTATGCATGCTCGTAACTGCGTGAATTTGCAATATTTTCACTCCAGATTTTCAACATTGGCATTTTTCCACACCTTCTTATGAACAGTATAGCTATAATTTTTCACATCCTGGCCAAAATACTTTTTCGCGCTTCCGGCGCAGAATAGCGCAGTCGCTGTGGGAAATTAGTGTTGGGGACACATTATGAAAACCACAGTGACACTGTTCATGAGCAGAGGTCCTAAATGTCTATGTTGAAAATTTTGTGATGAAAGTCCATAAAATGACTGTGTCACGAACGTGCGTTGTGCAGTTTCCACCCACCCTTGTAACTTCACAAATTAGTAATATTTTCATGCCAGATTTTCAACACTAGCATTTTTTCACACCTTCTTATGAACAGTACAGATGTCATTTTTCATATCTTGGCAGAAATGTGTTTTTGCACTTCCGGCGCAGAATAGCGTAGTCACTTTGGGAAATCAGTGTTTGGGACAGATTAGGATCGAGCAATTGAGAGAGAGGGAGTGACCAAGCTCAACAGAGCTCTGTCAGGACTGCTGCAGATTTCTTTGTGGGCAGAAAAAGTGCCAACACAGGCAGAAGACCAGTACAAAAAGGCAGCCTGCAGCGCTGGGAGAAACAGAACGAGCAAGTGAGGGAGGGCAGTGAGCGAGCTCAACGGAGCTCTGTTGGGACTGCTGTATATTTCTTTGTGGGCAGAAAAAGGCATCAATGCAGGCAGTGGCCCAATACAAAAGGCAGCCTGCAGCAGCGGAAAAAACAGAACGGGTGAGTGAGAGAGGGGGAGTGAGTGAGCTCAACGGCGCTCTATCACGACTATTGTGGATTTCTTTGTGGGCAGAAAAAGATGCCAATGCAGACAGGACCCAGTACAAAAGGGCAGCCTGCACCACTAGGAGAAATGGAATGAGTGAGTGAGAGAGGGGGAGTGAGCGAGCTCAACAGAGCTCTGTCAGGACTGCTGCAGATTTCTTTGTGGGCAGAAAAAGGCGCCAATGGAGGCAGGAGCTCAGTACAAAAAGGCAGCCTGCAGCTCTGGGAGAAACAGAATGAGCGAGTGAGAGAGAGGTAGTGAGCGAGCTCAATGGAGCTCTTTTGGGACAACTGCGAACTTCTGTGTCGGCAGAAAAAGGCACCAGTGCAGGCAGGAACCCAATACTGAAGGGCAGCCTGTAGTGCTGGGAGAAACAGAATGAGTGAGTGAGAGAGGAGGAGTTAGCGAGCTCAATGGAGCTGTGTCGGGACTGCTGCAGATTTCTTTGTGGGCAGAAAGAGTTACCAATGAAAGCAGGAGCCCAGTACAAAAGGGCAGTCTGCAGCTCTGGGAGAAACAGAATGAGCGAGTGAGAGAGGGGTAGTGAGCGAGCTCAACAGAGCTCTGTTGGGACTGCTGTGGATTTCTTTGTGGGCAGAAAAAGGTGCCAATGCAGGCAGGAGCCCAGTACAAAAGGGCAGCCTGCAGCATCGGGAGAAACAGAATGAGTGAGTGAGAGAGGCGGAGTGAGCGAGCTCAATGGAGCTGTGTTAGGACTGCTATGGATTTGTTTGTGGGCAGAAAAAGGCGCCAATGCAAGCAGGAGCCCAGTACAAATGGGCAGCCTGCAGCGTCGGGAGAAATAGAATGAGCGAGTGAGAGAGGGGAAGTGAGCGATCTCAGTGGAGCTCTGCTGGGACTTTACAGTTGCCCACCCTCCCGGCCAGTGTCCTCTGAGGTTCTCTATTACAGCAGGGTCTCTGGAGTGGAGATAAAGCAATGATTGGATACTTTAGGATTGCTGTAATAATACAGATTTACTTCTTCTGTTTCTTTTTCTAACTGAGCTAAGTACTGCGCTATACTCAGTGATGAAAGTGAGCAGGAACGCACAGGAACTCAGTTCCTGTACCTTTTTTGCGGCAGAAACTGAGTTCCGGTACTTCTTCCCACTGATACTGGAACTGAAATTCTTAAACCAGCAACATAATGACTGTTTCTAAGCTTGTGACCTGAAATCAAAGGTTTATATCACAAAATATGACTAGCACTACTTCAGAATCTCTGACTGAATCTAATAATATCTAAACAGATAGATGTGCTTTGATATGAGTTATCTCTTAGTGAGGACCCTCATTCTGCATTTCATATTTGCTAGAGTTCTGAGTTCCTGTACTTCTTGTCTACCACTTGCACCACTGGCTATACTGTTATGATTGCTGTAATAATACATATTTATTTGTTCTGTTTATTTCTCTAACTGAGCTGAGTAATACTTGTAGTGCAATAGGATTTCTAACTGGGTTAAATGAAACTATATAAGAGCCGAGAACAAAAAGTATGGTAGCTGAGGGGTGAAAAATGAACAAGGAGGTTTTAGGATTGCTACAGTAATACAGTATCTAATGGATGACATTTGAGCCTGAATTATCCCCATTGGCAAGGGGTCAGTAGGGGCACTAATGTGGGGGGGGACAGGAATTTAAGTAAATAGGGGCTTAACAGTTGTAGTAGGGTACAGAACCTGGGAGTAAGAGCCCCTAACATAAGATGAGGCCAAATTGGGGCAGGTGCCACATGTCAATAGGGTGGCCATCTTTGGAAGGGTGGAGGAGTGTACAGGGTGTGGGTGTGCCATGATCCTGGACTGGGCTTGGAGGATGGGGGGGGTATATGATCTGTAGATGACTGGCTAGTTTGAGGGAGGACCTGTGGAGGTTAGGGAGAAGTGTAAGTGGCAGGGCAGATGAATATGGTAGGCATCCTGAGGGGGGAAATAGGGGATGGCAAAGGGGATGGAGGAAGAATAACTAGGGACTGAAACCGACCCCAGTATCAGAGACACTAGCAGGAAAGAGAAAGAAGGAAGGGGGTGCCCAAAGCAAGGGCGGGACTGCCTCCTGATGGGGGAGGAAGAGACCACAAGGAGTACCAGGGGAGAGAGCAGATGGCTGCGGGTAGGGAGGCACCAGGGGTGGCATGGAGAGGAACAAGTAGGAGGGGGGAACCGATAGGGAGAAGAGATGCAGGACAGGTATCAACTACAAATAGATTCAAACCTCTGCTATGGGACAGAGAGGGGAAGCAGGAACATACTGAAGGGGGGAGGACAAGTGGGGCATGAGAGGGATGGCAACAGGTAGGGGAAGAGATAGCGAGGACAAAAGGGTAGAAAGGGACAACAGTGAGGATAGGAGAGGGGTTGGAAATCCACAGGGGAGGAGGGGAGATCGACATGGAAAGCCCAGTAGGAAGTAGTCAGGCTAGGAAGGGGTTCATGGGGATGAGAGGAATAAGACAGAGAAAAGGGGTGAGGCGGAAGTAGAGGGTACAGATATAGAAGTCACAGAGGGTGCAGTTAGCGGGGGTAAGGGACAGGGGAAAAATGAATACTGGGGTGGTGGAAGCGGCATTAGAAGGGAAAGGGGATTGGGGCGGGAGGGTACTCTTCCTGGGGGATTCTATGCTGAAATGGGTGAGATGGGGCAGAGAGGGGGAAAGGTACAGCCATTGATTGCAGGAAGGACAGGGCAGGCACTGCTCAAGCATGCAGCGAGGGGCAGGAAGAAACCTAATTTACTGTTGCATGTGGGTACAAATGACTTGGCGTGGGACACTGTGGAAGTAGTGAGGGGGAGGTTTGAGTACTTAGGCAGGCAGTGTGAGGGGGTGGGGAAGTCGGTGGCATTCTTGGAGGTACTGCCACTACCAGAGCCCTCCCCCCCCCACACACACACATATACACACTCCCCAAAAAGCTGCTTAAAAGCCTGCAATGCATTCAAATCAATTCCATTTTCTTACTTACTTGGGGTTCAGTGCCAACTAGTGTAAAATCATGTACCTAGGGCATATGAACCCTGATGCTGGGTATAGGATGGGGGAGGTACTGATACTTATTAGACATTACTTGTTATTACTTGGTATTATAAGGTATAAGAAGGCTAATTGCCCATCGAGACTGCCCCCACAATTTTGTTTATTTATTTATTTATTAGAATTTCGGATAAATACCTTTGAGCCAATGGCTCTTTTACAAAGGTTCCACGTCAGTATACAAAGAATAGAAGCACAGTTTGTGTGAGATTAGCAGGCAAGCAGTTTGAATACAAAATTCAGTACAGGGTTTACATGGTCTAAAGCTACAGATGATATAAATAACAGTTAGAACAACATAATCAGGCATACATTTAAGAATGACGAGTCATAACAAATAATATTTACATGAATTAAAGCTGCCAGAAGGGCATTGTCAAAGGGAAAGGTAGAGTGGAAAAAAACTGAGTTGCCGCCAATTTTGCCATGTAGTGTAGGAAAGTGGAAGAGAAAGTGGGTGTAGAGGGGTAGCTTGGAGGGAGGTAGAAGGAGAGGTGAGTTGGAGGCAAGGATCGGAGAACAAGTGCAACATTGGGTGGGGTAAGCAGATTAGAAAAGGGAAAGAGCAAGGGAGTTGAAGGAGGGTAAGAGAGGAAGGTAGTGGACCTGGGCTAGGGAGAGAGGCGGGGTAGATATGGGGAGGGTGGTGGCAGGCAGAGGTGGTGATAGTAGAGAGGTGCGAAGAACAGAAGTGACTACCTAGAGGTTAGGAGAAACAGTCACAGGTGGCTCTGGACACAAGTGTTTGACGTAACTTGTGTTTGAACGAGCAGAGAGTGCCTAAGTTGGTGAGTTCGCTGCCCAGGGAGTTAAACATCTTAGGGGCTCTACCTGCAAAAGACCGCTGGCCTTGGGTGGTGCGACAGCGGGGAACAGCCAGAGAATAGTTGTCAGAGCTTCTTGTGTAACGGGAGTGGTTGGCTGGGCTTAAGAAAGACTGAACCCCAGGGGGCACGAGTCCCATCAATGACTTTTTTGCTAGTAGGCAGGTCTGGAAAGTAATCCTTCCCTGAAGTTGCAGCCAGTTTGACTGTAGAGATTGCAAGTATGAGTGTGGTGGGGAGCACCAGTAAGCAGTCTGCAGGTCCTATTCAGCGCTGTAAGAATTCGCCGTAGTGCTGTAACTGTGGCTGCTCCGTAGATAAGCCCATAATCAATGATGGAGACAATAGAGCTGTGTATTGCTAGCTTAAGGGCATTTGGTGTCAGGCAGTTTCTATGTTTATAGAGAAGGCCTATATGGATATTTACAGATGTTGCTATTGAATCGATATGGCTGGAGAAGGACAGAGTAGGGTCCAGGGTTATACCAAGGTATCTGAAAGTCTGTGTCTGGTCCAAGGTCACATCCAAGCTGTTTTTGATTGCCAGCTGTTGGTGTTTATGTTTGTTATGTGTGCCATGGAACAGCATAATCTTTGTTTTCTTGTAATTTAGCACTAGTTTCTGTAAGACGAATCAGGCCTCAGCTTGCTTGACACTTTGCTGCAATTGTTTCTCCAAGAGTGAGGGGTCAGACTTCTTGGAGAAAATCACTGCATCATCAGCATACAGAATAATGTTTTCATCACAGGCAGAAGGGAGATTGTTCAGGAAGATGCTGAAAAGAAGGGGTCCCAATATTGACCCTTGGGGAATACCAGCCCGGACAGGTAGTTTGGAGGAGAGGGAGTCACCAGTCTTAACTTGTGACCAGTTGGAGAGATAACTGTTGAACCATTGTAAAGTGTCATGAGAAAGCCCTAAGTTGCCAAGTTGTTCCAGTAGTAATGGATGGCTGACTGTATCAAAGGCCTTCGAGAGGTCTATAAAGGTGACACTAGCAAGTTGTCCTTGGTCTAGTGCTAGATGAGTGTGGCCTGTAAATTCAAGGAGGGCAGAGGTGGTGCTATGTCCTTTGCGAAAGTCGTGTTGTTGTGGGCATTACAAGTTGCATTTCTCCAAGTACTCCACCAATTGGTCTGCGATGATTCTTTCAAGAGCTTTGGATAAAGGGGGTAGGATGGAGATGGGCCTGTAGTTATAGTGTAATGTTCTATCCCCAGACTTGTGTATTGGGGTCACCAGGGCAGACTTCCACTTGAGCGGGAACTGGGAGAGCATGAGGGACCGGTTAATAACCTTGGTAAGAGGGTGCAGGACATCATCAAGGGGGAGGGTGACGAGCTTCAAGTTAAGTGTGTCCCCACTTGATCTGGATTTTCCAAGCACCTTGAGGAGGTATTTTTTGGCATCCCTTTTGGTAACTGCCTTGAAATAGAAATGTGGATGATTTGTACCCTGAGCCCATTGATATTCGGAGGCTGTGGTTTGGTTGGTGTCAAAGAAGTTAGAGGGAAGCACATGGCTGAGGTCAGTGAATGCCAGATTAAAAGTATTGCCAATTGTGGTGGAGTCCAGGGTGTTGCTGCCATCAACCTTTAGTATATTAGGAGTTGCTCTGGACTTTTTCCCAATTACTTCAGAGAGACTTTGGCAGAATTTCCTTCCATCCAACCATGAGTTTGATAGGGTGCTCCTGTAGTAGCTGGCTTTTTCAGTGTGGATAGCTCTGGTACAGGCATTCCTGGTGGCCCTGTATGCCTGAAAGTCTGCTTGGTTGCCAGAGGCTGTAGCACAAGCCCATAGCAGGTCCCGAGCTTTTAGTTGGTATAGAAATTTACCTGTGATCCAAGGGTTGTCAAGGCCTTTAATTTTGTGTTTCTTAAAGGGGGCATGGATATCACACGCTGCATTGAACTTTGAGATGAAGTATTGAAGTGCAGCATCAACATCCAGAGTGGTGTCAATTGGTGACCAGTCTTCTTGTCGCAGGAGTGCCTTAAGTGGTGCAAGGTGTCCCTTGATTAGCATCCGACTGTTGATAGTTTCTGTGGGGGGTTTATTGAATTTATTTGACCATATGCACTGGACTGGGGAATGGTCACTAATGGCATCAGGGAGAACTGTAGTGTGGCTATTATGGTCAGGGCAATTTAAGGGAACCCAGTCCAGTAAGATACTGGTTCCTGTTCTATAGTCGATCCTAGTGGGTGAGGTAACTAGCTGTGTAAAATGTGCAGCTGCTAAGGCATCCTTGTAGTTGCTTGCACAGGGGACAAGCCAGTTGACATTAAAATCCCCTAGCAATATAACTTCTGAGTTAAGCTTTAGACTATTGATGCAGGTAAGGAATGGGTTCAGGCTTGTTGTTGTAAGTTTGGGTGGAATATATACAGAGGCTATTGTCAGAGCTTTGTTATGGGCCCCAAGAATGTCTTTACTAGCAAGGAGCTGAAGCTCATCTCCATTTATGGGTAGGGTCAGGGCATGCCCTGTCATAGAATCTTTAAGATAAAGGGCACAGCCGAACCCTTTTTTGGATAGTCGATCCTGCCAAAAGATAGTATACCCAGGTATTGCCACAGCAGTGTCGGGATAATTGGAGACAAACAAGTTTCAACTACAGATAGTACATCTGGGCTATGTTGTACTGTCCAGGCAGTGAGGGCATCTAATTTTTTGGTAAGGCTGCAGATGTTGATGCTAGCTAGCGAGAGGGTTCCTGTTCTATGTTTCTCCCTGGGGGTAGCTAGGGGTGGTCCAGGGTTGGGGTGAATGTTGCCCGATGTTAGTAGGAGTAGCAGTATTAGTCTTTTTAGGAGTTCCTTAAGATACCAGCAGTGACTGCTACGTGCACTTTTTCCCTTACACTTATTCGTTGTTGTTGTCTGTAGTGACCTGACTCCCGATAGTGTGAACAGGGAGAAATAGTTTGATGGTAGGTTCGACCGTGGGCACAGTAGCATGTTCGTGTATCCTAGTATTTGGGAGAAGAGATGAGTGTTGTTGCAGCTGAGTGTAACCCCCCTACAAATGGGGGTTTCTAACAGCCATCTAGGAGCTGTCTAAGCGTCCCCCTGGTGGTCGGCACTTAAAGCCATTTAAATGGCTCTGTGAGTGCTTGTAGAGCCTCCCCGGATCTGGTTGTCATTTCCTACTTCTGTGGCTGGGGTGGACGAACAGGTGGAAACCTTAGCCTTAGTCTGCCCCCCCCATTGGACTATATGATGGGGTACCTTTGCTGATTGGGAGCAATGCCCACATGTTTGGTCGACTAGCACAATTGTGTTCTGAAAAGCAAGTTTCCAGGACTGGGAGAGCTCTTAGGATACCCACTTTGATCCAGAAGGCCTACAAGACTCAGAGAAAGGCTAGTCGGGAGGAGTCTGAAGGCCTGGTGGTGTTGTCTGGAGGAAGGATCTGGAGCCGTTGCTATTAGCCCCAAATGCCCAGTATGTTTTGCAAGGGGAGGTCCAGCTTAAAAAGGATGTCAAGAATAAACTATTGATGCTGGATGCGCCTGGGGAAGGAAAGTTGCCTGGGGGACTGCTGGGTAAACCCAGTATCTTGCCTGCTAGAGCCCATGCTTATGCCAGGAGAGTGATGGTTCAAGTTCATAATGTGTCTGACAAAGAGATTCAAGTAAATAGAGGCTGCACCCTGGCTAGTGTGCATTGTGCGGACACTGCAGTGCTCCTCAATAACAAGGGTTTGGGGAATGATGACTTGTTTGATTTCGGTGACTCTGTTGCCTGCTGAATGGAAAGTAAGGATCAGTGAAAAGCTTGCCCAAAGAGACCAGGTATTTTCCTTAAAAGAATGGAATGTGGGATGTGTGCAGGGGGCCAAACACCACATTCAACTGCATGATGAAAGGCCTTTTCATGAGAGGTCTTGGCACCTGGCCCCTGCTGACAGAGACGATGTGAGATGGCATCTGCAAGAGATGCTTACTGCTGGTGGGATACAAGAATCCAGGAGCCCTTATGCTTCCCCCATTGTAGTAGTGAGGAAAAAGAATGGGTCTGTTCGGATGTGTGTGGACTACCATACCCTGAACCGGCGAACCATTCCTGACCAGTATACCATGCCACGCATACAGGACGCCCTGGACTGTCTAAACGGCAGTAAGTGGTTCTCTGTGTTAGATCTCCACAGTGGGTACTATCAGGTCCCAATGGCTCTAGAGGATCGAGAGAAAACTGCGTTCATTTTTCCCCCCTAGGTTTATGTCAGTTTATCTGGATGCCTCAAGGGATTTCAGGTGCCCCAGCTACCTTTCAGTTCCTGATGGAACGTGCTGTGGGGGACACGAACTTGCTCGAGTGTTTGGTTTATTTAGATGATGTCATAGTGTTTGGCAGCACGTTGGAAGAACATGAAAGTCGATTGTTCAAGGTCCTGGACTGGCTGGAGGATTTCGATCTTAAGTTATCTATAGACAAATGCCAATTCTTTCAAACCTCTGTGAAGTATGTGGGCCACATAGTATCCACTGAAGGCATAGAGACTGACCCAAGCAAAGTAGAGGCTTTAACCACTTGGCCCCAACCCAGAAATTTTAAGGAGCTACAGCAGTTCCTGGGGTTCTATGGGTACTACCAAAGATTTATTTGAGACTACTCGCGGGTGATCCGGCCCCTGCTTAATCTCACTAAAGGGTACCCCCCCCGACCCATAAGAAATATAAGAAGACTGCACAATCTGGTACTGAAAAGACTTATTTCTGCCCCAATGATGAGTTTGGTACTCGCTGGACTGCTGACTGCGAGGAAACTTTCTATGACATTATATATCAACTTACTCATGCCCCACTGCTGGCCTATGCTGATCCAGCTAAACCCTATGTTCTTGATACTGATGCCAATCTGCAAGGATTGGGGGCCATATTGTACCAAGAACACTAGAACGGTCTGAGACCTGTAGCTTTTGCCAGCCACAGTTTGACTCCTTCTGAAAAGAATTATCCAGTGCACAAACTAGAGTTCCTGGCTCTAAAGTGGGCTATTGTTGATCAATTCCATGACTATTTGTATGGGGCTAAGATACTGGTGAAAACTGATAATAATCCTTTGACATATGTTCAGACCTCAGCCAAGCTAGATGCCACTGGTCACAGGTGGCTCTCTGCGTTATCCACCTACAGCTATGCTGTTGAATACAGAGCAGACCTCAACCATATAGATGCTGATGCTCTCTCATGAAGGCCTGTGTCCCGAGCTGATTGGATCAGGTTGTCTGAACCCGACATTAGAGCCCTTTACCAAAAATTCGACAAGGAGGAACAGATGACTCCTGATACTGTGGACTGCATGGTGGATTGCTTGGGTCCATCTGAGAACTGTGTGCCTGCTGCTTACTGCCACTTTGCTGCATTAGACACTAGTATGCTGCCTAAGTTCAATAATGATAGCCTCCAGTTAGCTCAATCTCAGGATCCCATGATACAACCTGTTTTAGAGGTGCTGCAAGCGGGGAGAAATGTGTCCCAACTGTGGTCTGCTGACTTGAGAACTGCTCTGTTATACGAAGAAAGCCCAAAGTTGAAGCTGAACAATAAACTATTATATAGGGAAACCGTAGACAAACAACTGGTGCTGCCCACTGCTTTTAGAGAACTGGTGTTGAGGTCCCTGCATGACCACATGGGGCATCTTGGCATAGACTGAACTCTTGACCTGGTGCGGACCCAGTTCTACTGGCCCAAAATGAGTGCAGACGTAGAGCAATATGTTAAGACCTGTGGTCGCTGTTTGCAAAGAAAAGCCCTACCTCAGAAAGCTGCCCCCATGGTCAATATCACTACCAGCGCCCCTATGGAGTTGGTCTGCATTGATTTCCGAGCTTAGAACCTGATCTGAAAAATATCAGCAACATATTGGTGGTCACTGACCATTTCACTCGATATGCCCAGGCTTTCCCCACCAAGGATCAGAAGGCAACCACGGTGGCTAAAGTCCTTGTTGAAGTGCTTGTATATGCACTCTGTCTCCAAAATATAACTTTACTTGTGTGGCAACATTAGTGACCTGATATTTTTACTGTTATGCCATTTTATACTGTTCATGTGTGTTTGAGCCCTGCTTCTAATCTACCGGAAGCAGGAAGAGAGCTGGTAGTTCAGGAATAGTAGTTACTGAACTACTCCCAGCTAATTCTGATATTTTTATTACTAGAAAGGTCAACTTTTGTTTTCTGAGCCACACATGAGTGGCCCTTGCACCTCCGTTTAAGAAATATCACTTTGGGGGGGTTTTATTTTGCAAGTGATCCCTCGTCCCCTGCGACCACTTCCTGGTCGTTGAACTTCATAAAAACTTGTCCCTGCAGCGAGCAAGGCAAGCACGTGCAGGGCGTGGGGCGAAGCGCGCGGAGAAGTGCACAGAGACACGCGCGTTTGCGTGTGTCTGCCGGGACTGCAGGGATTAAGGGCTTCTTATAGTAAGTAAATGGTACTTGATGTGTATGTGAGTGATCTATATCCTATTTACTGAAGTTTATTTACAACATGGAGGTTCCAAATAATCATTGTTTGTCATGTTTGATGTATGCTATTGGTCCCCAAATTACTAACTACATATGTAGCAAATGTTTAATAATTGAAACCCTTCATGAAGAAATAAATTGTTTATTGGCCTCTACAACTGTTAGTCCTGAGATTGAAGCACTGGAGGACTATATTGACTCCATGCTTGGTCAGTCTTTATCATCAAATCCTTCTTTGGCTGATGAGGTAACACCCTCTGTTAAGTGTAATGATTTTATTACCTCTCCTACACCTGCTGTAACCTTAGAGGACTCTGATAATTGGGCGGTGGTACCTAAGGGCAAATCAAAATGTAGGGGGGGCAAATTGCTTACAACATTCCATCCCTACCCTTATCCAATAAGTTTGATGCCCTTAAACATGACACTACTGTCTTAACCCATGATGGTTCTTTAAATGTCCCCCATAGTAAACTATTAGATTCTAGTCCATCTTATAAAAGGGCAGAAAGTAAAACTGTAAAACTATCACTGAAACAAAACACATTTCAATTAAGTGATCAAACTAATGAATCTGTTACCTTGTCACCTACTCCCAGTAATATGGATCTCCACTTATCACCTAAACACATTTTTGTTATTGGCAATTCCATTATTAAACATTTGGATCGCCCTATATGTAACATGGACAAATTTAATCGTACCTGTTCTAGTTTGAGAGGTGCTCGTGTATCAGATATTACTTCTACAGTGAAAAATATACTAAAGGGGGCTGGTGAAAACCAATTGTTTACAATACATGCAGGTACTAATGATATAAATAGAGGTAGCCTTGATGAGCTTAAACAGGACAACATAGCACTAAATAATGTACTAGCTGAAAAAAACAGTCTTGTATGTTTCTCAGAAATCCTTCCTGTACACGGAGCTTCTGATGTCATCATAACTAAGATTAAGGCCTTTAATGATTGGCTGAGACGTTGGTGTCTTCAGCAGGACATTCTTTGCCTTGCACATTGGGAAACTTTCTACCTAAGAGACTCACTGTTCTGCTGGGATGGACTTCATCTCAGTCATAGGGGTAGTTCCCTCTTGGGTAGAAGCATTACAACAGCTATCAATAAACTTTTAAACTAAAAACTGGGGGCGAGATCAGAGAAAAAATATCCTGTTCTCTAAAGAGACCTATTACTGATGCTACTGAGTGTGAGGTACTTAGTCTTAATGCTAGATCCTTAAACCAGGTTAAAATGGCTGAACTTGAGGCTATGTGCCATTTGAATAAATTTGGACTTATTTCCATTACTGAAACTTGGTGGGACCCCGACACTACTTGGACCCCGCATATTCCTGGGTATAAATTATATCATAAGGATCGTCAAGGCCAGTTGGGGGGTGGGGTCTGTTTCTATGTTAGGGACGACATAGTCTCATTCCTACTTCCCCTTACCAGTAATATTGAAACTATTTGGGTAAACATCCAGTTTAAGGGTTATCCACAACTGTTGATAGGGACATGTTATAGGCCTCCATCATCCAACTTAGAATATTCTATATGCCTGCAGAAGGAGATTTCTGATATGGCTTCTAAAGGAAATATCCTTGTCTTGGGTGACTTTAATATGCCCTCTATAAATTGGAATTCCTTAACCGGTAGTTCACAGGCCGAGAAAGACTTAATAGCACTTATAGTAGATATGGGACTTGAACAAATTATTACGGAACCTACACGAGGAGTTAATATTTTGGACTTGGTTATTACTAATATAGGGAGTCTTATATCTAAGGTTTTAGTTGGTGCCCCATTAGGATCAAGTGATCATTATTCAATTTCCTTTTCCTTGTTATTCTGTCAATATATTTCCAACTTTACAGAATTCAAGAATTATAATATTGCTAACTTTAACACTATTAATGATCAAATAAATTCAATCTCTTGGGATGCAACACTATCTCCTCTCTCCCTGGAGGAATCCTGAGAATATTTTAAATCTTCTATTTATTACTTAGAAGATTTACATGTCCCTATTATAAAAAAGTATAATAAAAAGGGGAAAATACCCCCGTGGTTCAATAAAACTATCAAAGTATTAATTAAGGATAAACAAAGGCTTTTTTCACGTGTAAAGAACAGTGAAGGAGATGCCAAAGAATTATTATTCATTCAATACAGGAAAACTTTAAAATTACTAAAGCATGCTATTTTACAATCTAAAAAGAAACTTGAGTTTCATTTGGCCCACACTAAAGATAGTTATAAATCATTATTCTCCTATCTTAATAACAAAAAAAAATGAATAATAGGTATATGGGACCCTTATGTGTAAATAACACAATTATAACTACTGATAGGGACATAGCTGATACATTTAATAAGCAATTTTGTTCCGTTTTTACTAAGAAAGAAGTTCCTAAATTCTTTAGGCAATTAGATAATTTTATTCCCTCTTATACTACTACTGAAGATGATACACTAGAAGCAATTTTGTCTTTAAAACCTAACTCTAGTCCTGGACCGGATAACATCAATCCCAGATTCTTAATTGAGACAGCTGTTGCTATTACTAAACCCCTATCAATCATTTTTAATAAATCTTTACGTGAAGGAGTCATCCCTTATGATTGGACAATGGCTACGGTCATCCCAATCTTTAAGAAAGGCAACCATTCCAAGCCAGAAAACTCTCGTCCGATAAGTCTAACGTCTGTTATAAGCAAACTCATGGAGAAAATTATTAAGAAATTGCTAGATTATGAATCTACCTTGGGTAATATAACTGATGTTACACAACATGGTTTCAAACAAGGATATTCTTGTACCACTAACCTAGTATCTTTTTATAATCATATCAGTATGAGTTTGTATAGTGGTATTCCTATGGATGTAATCCTTCTTGATTACAGTAAAGCATTTGATAAAGTCCCCCATGATATCCTGCTTGACAAAATGGAAAAAATGGGTTTTTCTCATTATGTAGTCAAATGGGTGACAGGTTGGTTGAATAAAAGACAACAGCAAGTTAGAATAAATGGCACGCTTTCTCAGGCTCTGAGCGTGACCAGTGGGGTCCCGCAGGGATCTATGCTGGGACCAACCCTATTTAACATCTTTATTAGTGACTTGCAGGTTGGCCCTGACATTGTTCTCTCAAAATTTGCTGATGACACCAAGCTAGGTGGCTCTGTTCTTACATTATTAAATAGAGAATTCATGAGAAATAATTTAAAATCTATTGAAGAATGGGCAATCTTAAATAAGATGACACTTAATTCAGATAAATGCCATTTAGTACATTTTGGTAAGAACAACTCCAAGCAGATTTATTTATTAAATAATGTTCCCCTACATGTGTCACTGTTAGAGCGAGATCTTGGGATTATTATTAATAATAAACTATCTTCTAATGATCACTGTACGATGATAGCTAGGAAAGCTAATGCTATGCTCACTCAGATTCAATGTTCGTTTGTATCAAGGACCCAGGAATGCGTTATTCCCTTATATAGAGCTTTCGTGAGGCCCCTTTTGGACTGCAGGTCTCCCTTCTGGAATCCATATTTAAAGCAGGATATTGACAGAGTGGAGAGGGTTCAGAGGAGAGCTACAAAAATGGTCCCATATCTATCTAAATTGGACTATAGGGTAAGACTAAAGGTTACCGGGTTACATTCACTCTGTACGAGACGCACTAGAGGAGATCTTCTCCTCTTGTATAAAATTCAGAGTTCCTAGGAGTTAATGCATCACTGTGGCTTAAATTATTCTACTAGTTGGACCTCTCCTCAGTACCATAACAAACAAATCATTGTTTCAAAACCAAAAACAACTAAAAGGTTAAATTATTTCACTGTAAGAACACCCAGAATTTGGAATCTTCTTCCTCAACATTTAGTAGATAGTAGTTCTAATATAATTTTCAAGAAAGGGTTGGATTGTTGCTTGGAGTATAATAATCTCAAGGTATAATTATCCCACCATGGTGGTGGGGGACAATCTCGATGGGCAGTAGCCTCCTTTTGTCCTCTGAAACCAAGTAAACCAAGTAAAATTTATTTGTTCATTATGGGGCCCCCCAGTGAATCCATTCCAATCAAGGGAGAGATTTTGAGAGCCACCTGATTAGAGAGATGCTATCCTTGTGGGGAGTGCGAAAGTCCAGAACCACCCCTTACCACCCCCAGGGGGACCCCCAGCTTGAACGTTTCAATCGCACTTTGCTAGATACGTTAGGCATCCTCCACCCAAAAGACAAGCCTAGATGGAGCCAACAAATGAACACCCTGGTACATGCCTACAACTGCACCAAAAGTGATGCCACTGGGTTCTCCCCCTGCCGCCTGATGTTTGGAAGAGAAGCTCGATTGCCAGTAGATGTGTGTTTTGGAGTCTCTCCTGATGGGGTTCGAGCTGATGATTATTTACAGTATGTGCAAAAGTTAAAGGCCCAGCTAAATCATGCGTACCAACTGTCTCATACCATGGCTGCCAAAAGGAACTTGACCAACAAAGAGAGGTATGATAAAAAGGTGAAGGCACAGGAACTCCAGGAGGGGGATCGGGTATTGCTAAGAAATCTGGGACTGCATGGCAAACACAAGATTGCTGACTGATGGCACCATCTCCCTCACATTGTAGTGGACAAACTAGATGATCTGCCTGTGTACAAAGTAAGGCCGAAAAACAATTCAAAAGATGTAAAAATTTTACACCAAAATCACCTGCTGCCAATTGGACAGATTTTGATAGAGACTGAGCCTCTTAATGCCCCTCCCTTTGGGCCTATAACTAGAGCTGCTGCCAAAAAGAGATTCCGAAGGGTGGACTCCTCAGAACTTAAACCCAGTGAGCCTTCTCCTCTCCCCTCTGCTGAAATTGATCCCCGTCTGTGGCTGAAGACAGTGAACATGATGTGGAGTATTACCCCTCTTATGAACTGAGTCAACTTTTTAAAGGCAACCCCCTAGCTCACACTGGGGATAAAGTTGGGTTTTGTGGACTGTCTGAGCCCCCAGCTTTGTCTTTGGAGCCCATACTCCCCGAGGATGAAGTGAGTGGCCTCAAAGCCGAAGAAGTAGGGTCTATGAGTCTGGCTGAATTATCTGGGCTGGCTGAACTGGCTGACTTTTCAGAAGAGGAAAGTGATGTGGGGGAATCTGTTTAGGATCTGCCTGAGCAAGAAAAATACTTTGAGTGCCCTGATAGCATCCCAGTAGTGCCAGAAGTGCCCTTGACTGAACTAAGTAGTGTGAGTCCTGATATAGAGGGTCATATCCCCGAAAGCACTGTGGACACGGGGTCCCCTTCTCATGTAGAGGTTCCCTCTACTAATCTAAATGAGGCGGAAATGGAGCCAGGGCCCGTAGCCGATTTTATTAAGACTCCTAGACGCACTGGCCGAGAAGTACGGCCTGTAATAAGGTTAAGTTATGAGTCTCTGGGTCAGCCTGTGGACCTGCTACTAAATGTAGTCCATAAGGGGGTCTACGTATCTCCGAGTTCATTGTCCAAGCTAGTTTTGGGGAACGATGCACAACTGTTAGTATTACCCTGTGATTATAGTACTACTGCCCCAGTTAGCCCTCAAGTAGCGGATTGGGAAGAGACCCCTGTATCCAAGTGTCATAGCCAGGAAGTAATAACCTGATGTATAAAAGAAAGGGGTTGTAATATGTGTACTGTTGTATAGGTAAAAAGTTAACTGTGTAATGCGTGTAATTAAAAGTCTAATGTGCTGTTAATTTAAACAGTTTCACCTTAAAGTGATTTAAGGGTAACTACTTGACACGGACGTCAAGTTCTTTCCAGGCCAGGAAGGGTGTAACCCCCCTACAAATGGGGGTTTCTAACAGCCGTCTAGGAGCTGTCTAAGCGTCCCCCTGGTGGTTGGTGTTCAGCGCTTAAAGCCATTTAAATGGCTCTGTGAGTGCTTGTAGAGCCTCCCCATACTTTTCAGGAAAAGGGAGGTCATAATTCCACTATACAAGACACTAGTGAGGCCCCACCTGGAGTACAGTGTACAGTTCTGGAGACCATACCTACGTAAGGACATAGACAGGGTAGAGAAGGTTCAGAGGAGGGCAACAAAGATGGTGCATGGATTGCATCACAAGTCCTATGAAGACAGGTTGAAGGAACTGAACATGTACTCCCTGGAGGAAAGGAGGAGAGGGGATATGATAGAGACATACAAGTATCTTACAGGGAGGAACAGGGTGCAGAGAAAACACTATTTTTAAGTGAAAAGATGTTCCAGGACTAGAGGGCATGGGATTAAGTTGGAGGGAGGAGACGATTCAGAGGAAACATGAGAAAGAATTTCTTCACAGAATGGGTGGTGGACAAGTGGAACACCCTGCCAGAGGAAGTGGTGGGGGCTGAAACAATCACGGGATTTAAGAATGCATGGGATAGACATAAAGGAATTCTGGAGGTCAGGGGTAAGGGGCAACAGACTTCTAGGAAAACAAGCTGAACTTACAAGCTCAAATGGCAGACTGGGTGGCCACAGGCTCTTATCTGCCGACACTGTCTATGTATCTATGTACTGTTTCTTTAAAAGCTGTCTGCTTGCAGACATATTCACTGCTTATGAGGGGGGTTGTGTGTTCTCCTGCTTGAGTTCCACTCAAGCCACTGACTAATTGCTCCGGTTTCGGCTGTCGTCAAAGGGGCAGAGTGAGCTCTTTCCAGAAAGTGTAACTATTTGTCCCATACCTTTAGATGTGGTCGTGGGAATGTAAGCTGTTTAACCTTCCTTTCTTGCAGCTGGACTTTGTGTGCTGTGTCCCTCCATTTTGGACCAGAACTGTCTGAAGGGTCCAATAGGGGCAGGGGGTATCTAAAATGGAGTAACTGGTGACCAACCAGGATTGGGACTCTCAATGGAGCCTGCTGACCAATGGGGATAGAGCTAGAGGTTCTGGGAAGTGAAGTTCTGAACCATGGCGCCTTTTTTGCACCAATGAGGGGCGAACTTAGTGGCTGGTTCCAGCAGCCCACCAATGGGATCGGGTGGCACCCGAACAGAGAGTCTTGCCCCATACTGTCAAGGGGGCAGAGACATTGTGGCTGTGAGCAAGTAAGGAACTCAGGGCTCTGGTGCCATTTGAGCAGTCATGCGGAAAGCGCATGTAAGGCCAGCATCGGGCATTTTTAAAAGCCAGTAATTTTTGGACTAAATCTGCTGGGAAGCAGTCAGAGAAGGCTGTGCAGGAGCATGGCTACCTACCAGGCTCACCCTGTAGAAGACTGGAGAATCTGCTTGAATTGCGTTTGGTCTGTCAGGAATAGTGAAGCTGCGTCGGTTGGGCCCAATGTATGGCAGGCAGGTGATCGAAAAGGACAGTAGCTGCCTGGTGTAGTACCCCTCAGCCTTGCATATAAATGTGTGGAGAAGTGCTTGAAGTACAGGCTCAGTCCTGAGAGAGGTGAAAGAGCGCTCTGTCTGCTGGAGTCATGAGTACTAAATCAGGATAGCTCCCTGGCCAACGGTCCTAGTGAGGGCAGAACGGTTTGGGTTCTGTACTGGTGACACTATCTGGGCCTGCTGGCTCCATTTAATCTTCCTAGGAATTAAACGCTTGTTTGTGTTAGGGCCCCAACCAGCTGCATTGAGGAACTAGCCTTTAGGACTTGGGTACCCATAGACAGTAACTTATAGGTTAGACCTGTGCACAGAGCCCTAGGTAGATACTCATATATTGTAGTGGTAAGCTAATCAACCTGATTCCCCCTGGTCCTTGTTATTTCCCCTTAAATAAATCAGATTGCTTGTTTTGCAAAGGTACACTGGCTAGTTTGTGTGTTAATGGTGAATTACTGCACAGTGAATATTGTATAACTGCACCTTACTTTTCAGGGGGTCCCCAGAGCAAGCTGATTGGTTCGAGCCAGGGGGGTAAGTATATATGGTAAGGACACTGTAATTGAATTGTGTGGGCCACTAGTGGGCGGAAAGGGGGGTTGCAGCAACCCAGAGGGCTGTGACCAAGTCATCCTTGACCATTCTAACCCTGACCTCTGGGTGGAGGCACCCGCCAACTGATCTAGGCCCCTCACACTGTTACAGTTAGGACAGGCAGGGGTAGTAGCCCTTAGGATAGTGCCCCCTGGGGGTTATATGAGACTACCAGTAACCATTCCACTTCTGTGCAAGGAGCTATCAACCAGGAAATCAGAGGTTGGTTGCAGTGGGCATTTAAATATATTGGTATTGTAGGATGCCAGTGGGGTCAGAAGGAGCAGGTGCAGCAGGAAAAGGTTAGGTTGCATTCTTGATGTAGTAATATTAAACCATGCAGATAGTTATGTTCAGAGATATGTAGTATAGTAAACTTGTCCAAGGTACCAGGAGTCAGATGATAGAAAGTAATCAAATCCACAGGAAATGATGAACTAATGGGGACCAGAAAACTGTTGTTACTGTAGATCAAAGACCCAGAATGTGTTAAATTCCTGAAGGTGATGAACACTGACCTGGGGCATATGCAGGATGTAAATATCCTTTGTTAGTATCATCCCTTTGTTCTCCAAAATGGTTGTAAATAGACCTCAACGGCAAGCAAACATCCTTTAAGAACAAGTCAGATGGAAATGTGGATTCAATGCAGCACTTCACAACTCAAGAGCTTGTATAACAGATTTACTGACTTTACTTTTGCTTTTGATGGCTTCCAAAAAAGTTAATTTATGATGAAAATGCCAATACCTGGCAGTGATGTTTTGCAGTTTCTAAGTCCAGGAAATGTTCATAGTTGTTATGTCCAAGGGTGGTCCAGTTCCTCCAAGCAGAAACACTTGAAAATCCACAAAAACTAAACTACTGACAGAGACAAACAGAAACAGCCAGCCACACAACAGGCTGGATGAGTAAACTATCATTGTTTGGTGTTTGCATGTAACCATAGGTCTAAGTTAGTTTTGAATGTTTCAAATTTAGTATAGTCAACAAGACTATATGGTAGCTTATTCCACATCCTTGGGTCCCTTACAGTAAAAAAAATGTAGTCTCCTGTTGGTATTTGCCTTTGAGATGTCAATTTGTTTGGAATGTAATCTAGGTACCAATTTTCTATCTGCGTACTTATTCCCACATTGTTGCATTAGGACAGGGTTTTGTAAGATTTTGTAAAGGAACAAAAGATCTCCCTTGTGTTGCCTTGTTTCCAAAGACTGAAGATTTAGTTTTTGTAATCTGTCTGTGTAAGATAACTGTGCCAGATGAGGTACCATACGGGTTGCTCTCCTTTGAATGCCCTCGACTGTTACTATGTCCTTCCTCAGATAAGGACTCCAAAAAGGTGACCCATAATCTGAGTGTGGTCTAATATATGTCCTGTAGAGGGGAATAAAACAGTGTTCTAGTTTGGTGACAAATGTACAATCTATTTCTAAGCAGTCCATTGGAGTGCTTAGCCAGTTTACTACAGTGGTCTACTGATAATAATTTATTGTTAACAATGATCCCAAGATCCTTTTCACTTGTTGCTACCTTTAACTTAATATTATTTAATTTGTAGGTCTGAAGTGGGTTATTATTACCTACATGACATGAAAGGGTCCTTGAGGTTATTATATCAGAGGACCTCAAGATGGCAGTGCCGTGTGACTAGGCTATGGGCAGGGCAAATTGGATTCTGTGGTGCATAAGGACTGGCATCTCCAGTAGGAGGAGGAGGGACCTTGTGCTGCCATTGTATCACTCCCTGGTATACCCCCAGCTGGAGTACTGTGTCCAGTTTTAGAGTCCACACTTCAGAAAGGACATAAAGTGGAGGTTTTCCAGATAAGGGCAACTAAAATGGTTCAGAGTTTTCACAGGAATCTCTACAAGGAAAAGCTGGAGAATTTCAATATGTACACTATGGAAGAGAGGAGGGCGAGAGGTGACACAATGAAGACCTACAAAGTACCTCACAGGGGTAAAGAGATTACAGTTGGGGAGTTTTCTTCAAATGATGATGAGCACCCAAACCAAGGGACATACAATGAAGCTGGGGGATTCAGGATAGATGTGAAGAAATATTTCTTTTCTGAAAGGGTGGTAGATGCCTCGAACAGACTGCCAAGAGAACTGGTGGAAGCTAAAATGGTAGGGGGCTTGAAGCATGCATGGGATAAACATAGAGGTATATTACAGAAAGGGGAAGGAGGGGGTCAACGGACATCAGTAGGGCCATGGAAGTGGAGTAGGTTCAAGTTCATTGCAGGAAAAATCCATTAAGCAAGCTCATTCACAAGGAGGTCCTAGTGGATGCAGGCAGAATAAGACATGCAGTAACATATACAGGCAGGAGTTAGAAGTAGGTAGAGAACACTTGGCCAGACTGGGTGGACTGAGCAGTCCTTTTCTGCTGACAAATTCTGTTTCTGTTGCATCATGTGTTAATTCAGGTGCAGTGTTTATTTAAAGTTGGGCCTACCATACATCCAGATGTAAGGTATAGTAAATTACTGAATTAGATGTAGCCCACTTACAGTACAATAAACAGAACCCCAGTGCTTCGAGAAGCCTTTTCTCTTCATAAGGCTGCTTAAAGAGCTGGGGTTCTATTTACAGTGTCCACACCAGTATGCTGATCTTAAAATCAATACCGCATCTGAATAAGTACTTGATTCTTGCTTACTCCATTTCTTCCCCACTTTGAAACCTGCTTGTCCTGAGTTACTTGTGGGCTGACAGCACCTCGCCTGTGTTGGAAGATGATCAATAAGCAGCACTGAAAGACATCAGACTTCACAGACTGTGAAGGCAGCTGCTCATGGACAGACATAAGGCAATTCTACTGGGAGGGGGTAGGAGGAAGTAAGCTGTTGATTAACTAGAATCTGCAACTTATCCATCAGGTAGGGAAATGGGCAGACTAGGTGGGCCAAGCAGTCCTTATCTGCCGTCAAATTCTATGTTTCTATGTTTCTCACCCACCATCCCGGCAAGAAGTAGGCTGAAAAACATAACAACAATTGTGAGACCTTCACTAGCTTTCCAAAATGCTTACCAGTAAAAGAACACTCTATGATTTACTTCCTTTGTCACTCAGTCAAAGAGATCAACCAGATTTGTCTGACATGACCTCCCCACTTTGAATCCATGTTGCCTATGGTCCTGGGCTCCGATGGCTTCTAGATGCCCCACTATCCTTTCTTTAACCAATGTCTCCATGATCATCCCCACTACTGAAGTGAGGCTGACTGACCTATAGTTCCCTGTCTCCTCCCTACTGATGGATTTGTATAGAGGGACCCACATGTGCCCTCCTCCAATTCTGTGGTACCACCCTTGTGTTGAATGACTCAGTGAACATGGCTGCCACAGATGCTGCTATTTCCCTTCACAGTTCTTTTAATATCTTTGGGTGTATGCCATCTGGTCCCATCACTTTATCCACCTTCAGTTTACTCACCTTCTGTAGGATTCTTCTTCCTGTGAATGGACTACTGTCCACCTCTTCACGCCTTTGCAACTGATGTACTGCTGTGGTTCCTGCCCTTCCCCCTCTTCTGTGAATACTAAACCGCAAGACTCAGTGGATGTCTTGGGGGGGGGGGCGCACATGACAGTTCTTAGGCATGGTACTTTCACTTCCAAACACCTAAGCAGCACATCTAAGCAATCAACATACAGCATTGACAAATGCTTGTTATTATCGCCATCCAGTCATACAGTTTGATTTTTGAAAGCATATGATTTATGCTTCATGTGCCATAACCACCCACCCCACAACCTGGCTACTCCATCCCTCATGACTATTTTTTTTTTGTACTAAATAAACAAACTTAGTCATTAACATTTTTGTCTGTGGGCAAGGGCTGTGGCACTAGTGGCAACCAGATCCTGACCTTCAGGCTCAGTTCCTGCTTCCAGCCTCTACTGAATGACTACAGTAGAATACAGAGTGCATACTGTCTCTGGGTGGGATGGTGGGACCTGCCCAATGATGCATGCATGGTAGGATCTACTGTACCTCCTCATCCTCTTTAACACACTGAGTCCTGCTTGCTGCCTCACTAGTCAATAGCGGCATGGCACCGCACCACCCATCCCACACTGGTCAGCACTCGGTACTAAAATAGTACAATAACCAACCAATCTACAACTCTAGGCACAAGATGGACTTTGTTCTGAAAAATGACTCACCCGACCACTGCTGCTGATTTTTAACTGGAGACAATGCGTTCCATTCTCGGACAGCTCATCAGCCGACGACCATGACCTCACAGCTAAAAACTTGCTTAGGCAAAAAGGCACCAACATTGAAGTGCTGCCTGCTACACATTGATTGGTCTGTCCCTGATCCCACCCTTCTATGCATGTACAAGCTGAATTGTGAAGGTTGGGGAGAGTTTGGCTGAATGCAGCACTAGTGTTTGCACAAAAACAGGGAATAACGCACAGTGACCAGCGCAAACTCATCTGTGGCCCCTCCTCCGTGACTTCACTGACTCTGTCAGTCAAAAAACACATTGTGCAGAATGCCGGCTACATTATTGGGTTGCATGCTTTAGTGAAGGGCATGGAGTTGAGCAAAAAAAAAAGATCCGAAACCTTATGTGAACCCTCTGGTGTTCGAATTCTAATTTAGAACTCGAATACCAGAGTTCGAGTAGGGTTCGAATCTTTCTAGAACTAGTTCTGACAACTCTACTGTGGGGAATAGGTAGTTCAGGCTACCCCTATGATGGGTATTGCCTAGTACAAATAGTTTTAATCTCGAAGGAACTGAAAGAACACCCCACCACTGGGACTTTGGCCTTGATCTGTCCAGAACCACCAGGGATGACAGACACCCTCAAACTCAACTCATCTTTATTTTTTAAAAGCACAAATCAAGATATCTAAGTGCTTGTACAAAAAGATAAAAATTTGCAACACAAAAACAACAGATTACAATATAAAAACACATAAAAACAACAGCATTCAATAGCAATAGATTATCCAAATTCCAAAAAGGTGAGACTAAACAAATACGTTTTCAAGGCCAGCTTAAAGCTCTCCATGGTCAGGCACTCCTTTACTGAATGAGGTAGATAATTCCATAGGGTTGGGGCCACAAATGAAAATGTCCTGGCAACAAATGTACTATTTTCCATCCCTGCATGGATGGTTGTTGCTACACTGTGACTCTCTCCGAGGAGGTCACTATTGGTATTCTGTTTGGACCATTTTGTATCTGTTCATTTTCTTATATGAATTTAATTCACCCTGGCTATTTGTAGGCCTGTAACTGACAACTGTTTGTATCTGTTTTTGTGATGATTGTCATTGATTGTTACTGTACCCTCCCGGGTTGTGCTTGAAAATAGGCAGAACTAAAGCCTAACTCACCTACCCGGTTACCAAAAACTAATAAATAATAAATAAATAAACAGATGTCTTCAAATTGACCCTGGGAATCTACAGCAATCCCTCACTGGTAGCGCAAAGTGGGCAGAGGGACAATAAGGACACTGGAGTTCTTGCAGGTAGCATGGACCCTGTCCATGTAGAGCATTATAAGTCAGCAAACCGATCTTGAAGGTGATTTGGCACTGAACTGTCAGCCAGTGCAGGCCACAGAGCATAGGTGTGACGTGGCATGATCGAGGTAAGCCAGTCAGAAACCTGGCCGCTGCATTCTGCACCAGCTGCAGATGGTACACATCAGCCCCCAGAAGCCCTAGGTATATGGAGTTACAGTAATCAAGGTGTGAGGTCACAAAGGCATGGACCAGAGTTGGAAGGTCGTCAAATGGGACCAGGTGTTTTATCCGGGCGATATTCTTCAGATGGTAAGAAGAGGATTTAAAGATGGCTGCCACCTGCGATTTAAGCATCAGCCCTTCATCAAAAATAGCGCCCAAATTACGCACCCAGTCCGAGGTCAACAGCTGGCTGCCCTGAGCCAAAGCCTGGAAGGCAGACCAAGCAACTGTCCCTCAACCTGATGGCTCAGGTCCACAGCCAACACCTCGGTCTTGTCAGGGTTCAGCTTTAACCAACTGGCAATCATCCAGTCCAGGATCTCAGCAAGGCAGTTGTTAAACACCGAGACCATATCAACCTGCCCAAGCACAAAGGACATGTAGAGCTAAGTATCGTTCACATAGCAGTGGAAACTTGGCCCATACTGCCTCACACTATCCCGCAATGACAGCATAAACACCACAAACAACATGGGCAACAACACAGAGTCCTGAGGGACCCCACAAGGAAGGGAGATGGGTCGGAGGAATAAAATCCCCGACATCCCTCTCTGAAACCTCTCAGTGTGGTATGAGTGGAACCACCTGAAGGCCATATCCGACAGTCCACAGATGAACCTCAGGTGCTCCAGAAGCATACCATGGTCCATGGTGTCAAATGCCACAGAGAGATTGAGGAGAACCAAGATGGAACGAGTCCACCGATCTCTCACTACCAGGAGGTCATTGAGTACCCGAGCAAGAGCCATCTCAATACTATGACTCTTCCTAAAGCCCGACTGGAAATGATCATAGATCTCATGGATGGTAAGATGATCCTCCAGCTGCAGCATGACCGCCTTCTCTATAACCTTCCCTACAAAAGGAATGTTAGAGACAGGCCTGTAGTTAGGAAGACAGTCCAGGTCAAGAGAAGATTTCTTAAGGAAGGGTGTCACCGATGCCTCCTGCAGGGATTCCAGAAATACACCTGTCTCTAAGGAACACCCGACTATCTCTGCTAGGACTGGGCCAATGACCTCAACACACCCCACAAGGAGATGAGTTGAACCCAGGTCCAAACTACAGCACGTCGTCCACAAACTCTGGATGATCTTCACAACATCCATAATCATCAACTGATCAAAATCTGACCAAACAAACCAAGGAGCAGTGACTTCCCCCTGACCACCGAAATCCCCATGGGAGTGAGCCACACAGATATCCACTCTGATGCCGGCAACCTTATCTGCAAAGAATCGAGCAAACTCGTCACACTTCAACTTGTGACAACACTCTCCATGGCTAGAGACAGACTGGATTGCACAGTCTGTCCACAGTCCGGAAGAGCTGGGCTGGTCGGTTCTGTGCAGCAGCTATCTCCTTGGACAGGAATTCTGCCTTCTTATGGGAGATAGCCAACTGATAATCCTTATAATGGGACATCAGTCTATGTCTGTCAGCATCAAGACCGGACTTTCACCAGCATCGCTCCAACCTTCATCCCACTCACCTCAACTCCTTCAAGGTCCCATCAAACTAGGGGGACAGAGGGAGGAGATTTTGTGGGCAAACACAGACAGGAGCAACAGATTCCAGAGCCTCCTCCTCCACAACCCTATTATAGGCCTGTAGCAGGTTCTCTGGATCTGTGCTTACACTCGGCATGCGCAATAGATCCAGTACCACCATCAGGCCATCTGGGGTCAATCCCTCAAAGGGCAGTACCGGATCATCTCCACAGGAGCAGGCCTATTGGGGGGAGCCAGGAAATTGAACCTTATGATGTGATGGTCAGACCATCCAATCAGTTCCACCACCACATCGGAGGTCTCCATCCCCATTAGGAAGACCAAATCCAGTGAGTGTCCATGAATATGGGTTGCAGAGGTAATCACCTGTGTGAAGCCCAACAAATTCATTCATTGGAGGAGGTCCTGACCAAATTGCGAGAGTTCATTGACCCAGGCATTGAAGTCCCCCAGCACCACCTATATGGGGGACTCCAACACCATATTGAAGATGAAGTCTGTAACTTCCTGCTGAAAATGCTTCAAGCCCCCATGTGGACGGTAGATGGGAAGGATTCTGCACCACACACCAGCACCAATGATACACTCAAAGGACTTGGACTCCCTGACTGGTACATCAATAAGGTCCAATTCTGTTCTAAAACAAATCGCCACACCCCCACCCCTGTGATCCATCCTCAGACGGTGTATCACCAAAAACCCAGCCAGAACAGCTGACTCAAGAATACGGCCAGTATTCTCATCCAGACAGGTTTCAGTGATGTAAGCCAGGTCTGATGACTCGACAAGATCAGCAATTACTGCTGTCTTGCTTTTAATGGACCTGGCATTGCATAACACCATCCAAGTGGGATGAGCTGCCAAGGTCATCTAAGCTAACTGCCCACCTAATGTGGAGCTCCTGGGTATGGGGATCAGACAGGGAGGACCCCTCTCTGGAAACCATTTCACCCCAGGGCGACTCCTGGGCTTCACCACCCCAATCTGACCACTCCACTCCACTTCCCCTTCAGGTCTATGACTCCCAGCTTTGCACCTCTTCCTCACAATCCCCAATGCCCGACACTGCCTATATACCTCACTGGGCAAGGTGGGGCAATCAAAACGCCACGGAGCTCAGAAAGGGAGTAACACCTAACCGTGAGAGCTCTTAACCAACACATATTAGTACGAAACTACTAGCACACTCAACAGTCCAAAAATAATAAACTAAATACCCAAACAGAAAATCAAAACAAAATGTATGTCCCCATACCCAAAATCCCCCACAAAAGAGTCTTTATGATCCAGATGGGGCTAAGCATGCCACGCTTATAAACCAGTCTTAAGCAGAATGGGTTTCTTACCTCCACCTGCCCACAAAAAATAGTCCAAGGAACTGTGCTGTCACCATGACATTCCAAAATTAGTTCTAGGGCTCTCTCACTACCCTACCAAAGCAGTTAAACACATCTGACAGAATTCTTGAGAACTGAACTGTCTCCGACCAAAGTCACTCAAAGTTCCTTCTGAAGACTGTAAGGCAACCTACAGATGGGGTAGCAGGCTAGAGTGTTCTGCCCCATGAAGAATCAGGCACCCCCAGCAAGAGGTCCTACGACCCCACCTTTCAGGTTGCCCTGGGCACTCAGGGCTCCATCACCCCCCAGCACTGAATCCCAATCCCGCTTCATTTAGCAGTCCACCCCCAGCCAGCCACCCTATCTGATCACAATAATCCAAGAACCAAGAAGACACCAGGCAGATGAATCGATATTCCAGAAGGCCACATGGCAAACTCACCTTCTGGCTCGAGGAAAGACCAGGGTGAGCCACCCAGAGGACAGGGCCCAGCTGGACAACACCTCTTAGTGAAGCCCCTGAAAATCCCCTGGGCAAACGTGAGCCCTTCAGCAAATGCTCCCACCTCCTCCCTTCCTGCAGGCAGCCCACACCTAGACCTCCACTCCCCAGTTGGCAAGGAGAGAGACCCGCCAGTCACCACAGTCCTGGTTTGGAGCCTCCTTCCAGCAACAGTCCACAGATGTAATAAAATGGAATGGACTCACCAACCGACCAAACTTGCTGTCGGTAAGATCCTTAGCCGAAATCCTCTCCTTTCCTCTTCCTCCTCTTTGGCGTAGATCGAGAAGATCCCCTCGGAACTCCACCAATAGGTCACCACAGAAGAACACAAGTGGCCTTCCACACTGCTCAAGTTTGAACCCAAATTCGGAGTTCAAGATAGACAAGTGCTGGCAGAGTCCGAGCAGTACTCAGTCGGATGAGAAATGAAAAGCTCTTTAAAATGCTGACTGGTCACCTAAATAAGCATGGTGATCAGAATGGCGAACAAACAAACACCATGGCAGACAAGTAAAAAAATTATAAAGCTGCTAGCGAAGTTGTAAATGCTAGCTAGCACCAGCACTAACACACAGTCTGTACATAAACACAGCACAAAAATAAAACAGTAACACATATACTCCCTCACTAATCTACCTCACTTACAGGTACCCTAACTAAACTGACTAAAGAAAACAGAAAAAATAAAGCAAAAAAGTAAAGTAAAACTGAATAAAACAAAAAATAAAATAACACAAAGGAGCTGCTGTTAGGGCTGACCCATTCCAGTCGCCATCTTGGACCCTATCATACAATAGTAAGTGGGATGCATCTGCTCCACACCAGTGCTAATTGGAACAAATGTTTATATGTTTGGGTGGCTGGCGAAGATGTGTACAGAAAGAGGTGGGGCAGATAAGCTAGTGAATCCCCTGGTCAGAGCTGTGGTAAAGAGGGTCGGCTTGATTGTGGATAATGCGAAAACTGATGTGATGTAAGAGTGCGTTGGTGTTGTGTGCAGAATGGATGGCAAAGAACTGATCCTTCCCCTGAGTTCAGAAAGCTGAGTTGTGGGAATTGCCTAGTTTGCTCAGCTGCCCCAAGGACCTGCTTTCATCATTGATGCCCCACCACCTGACAGTTTACCAGAAGGGCTACTGGTACAAAGAGGAGTGCTGCCACCCCCAGAGACACCCTGGACCAGGCGGGTTATGGTGAGGATCTGAAATGAATCCAAGAAACCCAGTCATCCAAAAAGGTCCAGTGTTGGCAAGTATCTACAGATATGACAGTGCTTTTGCAGTGAACCCAGTGGTGGCAACAGAGGAAGAGATAGATCCAACTTTGTTTGAGTTTGGTGATTCCCCTATAGCCGCCAGTTGCCAGTGGAGCTTAAGTCAGAAGTTGACCAAGCGCCAAAAGATCTTCTTGCTCCATGAGTGGGACATGGGGTGTTTGGAATGTGAAGAGCATCAGATCCATCAGAAGGATGAGCGCCCTTTCAGAGAGAGGTCTCAGAGGTTGGCCCCTGGTGACACTAAAGATGTCAGGAAACACCTGCAGGAGTTATTGGATGCAGGTATCATTACTGAGTCTGAGTCCTTATGCCCACCCCATTGTGGTGGCCTGGAAAAAGAGTGGAACTGTAAGGCTGTACATAGACTATCGGACATTAAATAAGAAGACTGTTCCTGATCAGTACACCGTATCCTGGGTAGAACATGCTCTAGCCAGCCTGTCCAGGAGCCAGTGGTTCTCCGTGTTGGACCTCCGAAGCGGCTATTACCAAATCTCCATGGCAGAGGAGGACTAAGAAATGACTGCCTTTATTTGCCAATTGGGGTTCTACCAATTTGATTGCATGCTGCAAGGAATAGCTGGGTCAGTGGTCACCTTCCAGCTCTTGATGGAGAAGGCTGCGGGGGACATGAACTTGCTCAAAGTTATTATCTACCTGGATGACTTGATCATATTTTGGCACGCCCTGGAAGAACACGAGACCCAGTTGATGAAGGTCCTGGATCGGCTGGAGGAGTTTGGCCTAAAGGTTTCGACTGACAAGTGCCAGTTCTGCCAGCCTGCTGTAAAGTATATGGGGCACATGACCTCGGTAGAAGGCATTCAAACTGACCCAGCTAAAGTAGAGGCCCTCACCACCTGGCCCAGATCCACCAACGTTTAAAATCTCTGCAATCATTTTTGGGGTTCTGCGGCTACTACTGTCGCTTTGTAAAGGACTATTCGATGGTGGTATGCCTGTCTAATGGCTTTATGCAAGGCTATCCCTCAACCAATAAGAAAAAGAGAGTTCAGCTGTCAAGGGGCAATCCACTCAAAGAGTATTTGCAAGTTGGTGAATCTTTTGGAGACCAGTGGACCCCTGAGAGTGAGGTTGTCTTTTGGGAAACTATCCAAAGACTCAGTGAAGCCCCAGTATTGGCTTTTGCTGACTCCAACAAGCCCTATATCCTCCACTTCGACACCAGCTTAAATGGTTTGGGGGCCATGCTGTACCAGGAATATCCCGAGAGGCCTGTGACATTCGCTAGCCGTAGCCTGTTACCTTCTGGGAATAACTACCCTGTGCATAAGCTGGAATTTTTGCCATTGTAACAGAAAAGTTCCATGAATACCTGTATGGGGTCCCATTTACAGTCAGAACAGACAGCAGCCAACTGACTTATGTAACCACCACGGTCAAACTAGATGCTGCAGGGCACCAGTTGCTATCTGCCCCTATCTACCTACAATTCTGTCTTGAATATCAAACTGGGTGAACTAATATATGTAACCCCCTCTGTCGTGAGCTTACCTGTGAGCCCCCCAAAAAGGCTAATTTCCCTGGGGTTTTTGTTTCACCCCCATTCTTTTCTGGCCAGGTCCTGGTCTTTCCTGGCTTGCCACCTGTGTTTTCTGTCTCGCCTACCAGCCCCCATGTGATTTTTAAGGGAGACTGGGGCCAGAGGAGCAGGTTTTCGGAGATGCCAGTTTTGAAAAGGCACTTCGGTGCCAGCAAGCTCCACGCAGTCACAGTAACGCAATTTCAAATCGACCATTTGGCGGCCTTTCAGTGTGCCTCTCCAGTGGTCCCGGTCCCAGGGTAATGTAAGGGAGGGACCAGTGATGTGGGCAAGACGGGAGAGGCGGCAAGGAAGCGGCAGAAGAAAGTTTTGTGAGCGCCAATCATGCTCGAGATACTAAAGAGCCACCTCATGAATATTAATGATACAGCTCATGAATAAAGATGAGCCGGGAGCCTGTCTAGCACTGGCAGGGAAATAAATGTAAATATTGGGGAGTGCACTGGTGGGAGAGGGCAAAGCATGCCCTAAAGAACCACGGGACAATAAATAAATAAATGTGTGCACCTAAGCAGTAACAAAGTGGAAAGTGGGAACTGATGTTGAGTCATGTGTGGCTGTCTAGGCATTATGCAGAATGGCAGCAGCAACTGAAGAAAGGTTAGATAAATGCATTAATGAGTGCAGTCACTTAAAAGGGCACAGGGGTGGCTCTAGCTGTGTGGGGAAAAATGTAAAATAAAGTTAAAGACTTTGGCTGCAGGGACACTTAAAAGCTTGGGACTCGGGGAAAATCCCATCCATGATACCATTGCAGGAAATACATGGGAGGCATACAAAGCCACAATGAGAGGTAAAATCATTGGATATTCAGGGGCACAGAGAAGGAGAAGGGAATAGAGATTGAAAGACTTGGAAGAGGAGTAACGGGGGGTGAAAAAACAGCAGAAAGGTCAGGTAGGGAAGACCCAACATGATCCCCTGTGAAGAAAGGTGTTAGGTATCCATATGGAAATTAACTCTCTCCTATCAAGGAAAGCGGAGATATCCATCCTGCAGTGGAAACACAAATACTGGGAAAGAGGAGAGTGGAGGGAAGGTCCTGGCGTACAGGCTGCGGAAAAGGCTGACTGAAAAGGACCAAACCTCAAGTGTGGCAGGGCTAGTGGCCAATGCCGTGTCCAGGTCTGGTGAGGAGGACAGCAGGGCCACTGTCAGTGAAGGGCCACAGCAACAGGGAAAGGTCACCAGTATCCTAAATCCAGAGGTACTCAGGCTGCAAATTTAGTTGCTCAGGATGGAGCTGGAGTTCCAGGAGAAGAGGGAGCAAGAGAACCGAGAGGCAGAGCAGGAATGCTGAGAGGCAGAGCAACAACAGAGGGATGCAGACCATGAGGAGCGTGAGCGCCAGCGAGCTGCAGAGGAGAAGAGAGAGGAGCGCCAGAGGCAACACGAACTGGAGAAGATACGACTCACAAAAACGGGCATAAAAACCCTGGCACAATATATCAGTTGGGGGGTGAGGATATAGCATGCACCAAGCAGGAAAGGGATCTTGGGGTTATCATCTCTGATGACTTCAAGGTAGGGAAAGAGTGCAACAAGGCAGCAGGTAAAGCAAATAGGATGCTGAGATGCATAGACAGGGGCATCACCAGCAGGAAAATGGAGGTCGTAATTCCACTATACAAGACACTAGTGAGGCCCTACCTGGAGTACAGTGTACAGCGTACAGCTCTGGAGACCTTACCTATGTAAGGACATAGACAGGGTAGAGAAGGTTCAGAGGAGGGCAACAAAGATGGTACATGGATTGCATCACAAGTCCTATAATGACAGGTTGAAGGAACTGAATATGTACTCCCTGGAGAAGAGGAGAGGAGGGAGAGAGGCGATATGATAGAGACATACAAGTATTTTACAGGGAGGAACAGGGTGCAGGAATACACTATTTTTAAGTGAAAAAGATGTTCCAGGACTAGAGGGCATGGGATGAAGTTGGAGGGAGAACGTTTCAGAGGAACCGTAAGGAAGAATTTCTTCACAGAACGGGTGGTGGACAAGTGGAACACCCTGCCAGAGGAAGTGGTGGGGGCTGAAACAATCACACGATTTAGTAATGTATGGGATAGACATAAAGGAATTCTGGAGGTTAGGGGTAAAGGACAACAGACTTCTAGGAAAACATAAACTGAACTTAGAAACTCAAATGGGCAGACTGGGTGGGCCATAGGCCCTTATCTGCTGACACTGTCTATGTATCTATGGAGAGACACATTGCTGGGTTGAGAGATACCAATGGGGTGGTGCACACAAAAGACACCGAGCTGAACAGGGTTATGGCTGCCTACTATGCCTCCCTCTATACTTCCTCTAGGACAGGTAGCCCCCAAGCTATTCAAACTTTTCTCCAGTCGGTTAACCTTACCAATATAATGGAACAGCAAACTGAACAACTGGATGCATCTCTACCAGTTGAAGAAGTAGAGAAGGCCATACAATCCCTTAGGTCTGGGAAGGCACCGGGGGAGATGGGTACACAGTGGAGTTTTGGCATGCTTTATTAGAACTTATAGCAGCCCCCTACAACAAACGTATGTTGAGCTAGAAGCAAATGGGAGTCTACTTCCCACTATGAGGGAGGTAGTGATCACAGTGCTGCCAAAGAAGGGGAAAGATCCCACGTCTCCAGGTAGCTACCGGCCAATTTCTCTCCTCATTGTCGACAGCAAAATATTTACCAAAGCCATGGCCCTTAGATTAGGGCCTCTACTACTACAGTTGATACACCCCTCACAAGTGGGTTTTATCCCTGGTAGGTACAGTGCAGACCATATTGGAACACTGGTCAATCTGTCATACATCGCCCAAACCCTTAACACCCCAGTGGCGGTGGTAGCTATCGACTTTGAAAAGAACTTTGAGTCCCTAGAATGGGACTACCTCCAGGCCATCCTTGAGAAGCTGGGAGCCAGGCTGCACTTCAGGACATGGGTAGCAGCTCTGTACGATTCCCCTTCTGCCCAACTCCTGACCAACTCAACCCTGGCCCCCCCATTTGGGCTCACACAAGGCACCAGGCAGGGCTGCCCTCTATCACCCCTATTGTTCATTTTAGCAGTAGAGCCACTAACGGCCGCACTAAGGGAGGGCAGGGGGATACAAGGGATCTCAGTAGGCAGGGAAGAATACACGATCCTCATGTATGCAGACAACCTTTTGGTCCTGCTCTCTGACTTGCCCCAAGCTCTGCCTCCGCTGTTGAATACCCTTCAACACTTCAAGGAACTATCTGGACTTAGCCTTAATCAAACTAAAACGGAGGTGCTACCACTAAACCCTAGATGCACAACCCTAGACCTGGGGAACACCAGACTGAAATGGGCAGGGAAGGGTATCACATACTTGGGCATCCATTTTACTACCAAAATGGCCAAACTGTGAGATCAAAATCTCCAGCCGCTCCTGACAGATGTAACGGAAGACATGTCCAGATGGAGTAAACTGGCCGGGAAGATAGCAGCAATCAAGATGATCCTGGCTCCAAAAATTTTTTACATAATAGCACATATCCCCCTCTCCCATCCCCTGTCCTGGACACAGAAGATAGATAAAGCGATAGGCAGATTCCTGTGGGAGGGAAACCCCACCAGATACAGCAGGAATAAACTGAGGACCCATTGGAGTGAGGGAGGGTGGTGTCTTCCATGGTTCAAGGGTTACAAATGGGCTTTTCACATGACACAATCCTTGCAATGGCTTAAGCCAAGTAACAACCTTAAACTCCAGTGGATGGACATAGAACTAGCTGTCAGTCAGAAACCCTCTTTGGCACTTTTGATGCACAATACACCCCCTGAGGGGCCCAAATCCTACCCCACCATAGGAGCTTCCTTGCAATGTTGGGCCAAAATGAGGAGAAGGCTTAGGACAAACCTAGCCCCAGTCAAGCTGACTCCATTGTGGGGCAATTACAAGTTGTGCATAGGAAAAAAGTCATTTCATTGGTGGGGGTGGGAATCCAAGGGTATACTCAAAATAGAGGACCTGATGATCCCAGGCTCTATGGTGATCAATACCTTTTCTAACTTACAATCCCGGTGGTCACTCTCCCCCTCTGACTTCTGGAGGTATCTACAACTCCAAAGCACGACACAGGAATATATCTGTCTTTCGGATGAGACGTTAAACCGAGGTCTGATCTGCCTGGATTGGTGGTAGTTCAGGTGGATGTTAAAGATCCCGTGGCACTTATCGAAAAGAGTAGGGGAATTTCCCTGGTGTCCTGGCCAAATTTCCCTCATTCACTATAAATACCACCAACAGCTTAATCTGGTTCAAAGTCAGTTGGCATCCATCTGTATCCCCCTCCCCCGGGTCGTGCCTGAAAATAGGCAGGATTTGTCTAGTGCACTTACCCGGTTATCAAAAACTAAATAAATATATATATATAGCCTGCATATCTCAAGAGAAAATCCAAGCACTCCCCTTCTGGCTGTCCAAAGAAAAGGGTACAGCCAGTCTCATCTATGCCGACCTTAGGGACACTATACCCAGTCAATCTCGAAAATCCAAACAGAAATGGGAGGCAACCTTGCAATGTGAAATTACAGAAAAACAATGGAAGGAATGCTGGAAATCTGCCCAAAAATACTTTACCGATGTAAAAAGCAGGCTAACACAAAACAAAATCCTCCATTCCTGGTACCGTACTCCTGTGGTATTACACAAGGCTGGGCTGCTGAACTCAAGTCTCTGCTGGAGATGCAACTCCCAGCCAGGAGTTCTCCTGCATATTATTTGGTCCTGCCCCCTTGATACAACAAACATGGGATTATGTTTGTGAGGTGGGGACCCAGGTCTTACAAGCACCAGTTCCTAGGTCCCCCTTCCTCCTACTTCTGGGAATTAAGTCAGAGGCCCCTCATCTCAGGGATATAGAAAACTGATGGTTGGCCATATGGCCCATGCAAGCCAAATGCCTCCTGCTATGTAGGTGGCGAACTGTAGATACCCCCAGTTCTCAAGAACTCTTGGCATCTACGGCACAGGTAGCCACCATGGATTGTCTCTCTCACCTCGCCAAGAACTCCACTCTGATGTATATAGAATGCTGGACCCCATTCACTAGATATACTACTCCCAAAACTGGAGTGGGATAACTGACTTATAGTACACCTCAGTTCCAGGTTTTTTGGCCACTGGCTATACCCTACAGTAGTTTTTCCAAGTAATGGCATATCAAGCCAATAATATGACTAGCTGTAACCCCTATTGTATGTAGTTGAATTTGTTATAGTGTAGAATAGTGGTTCTTTGTGTTTGACTTTATTCAGGGGATCAGAAGCCTAGACAGCACCCGAACCCAGGAAGACTAGCTTGACGGTCAGTAGTGGAGCATGGAAGCCTTGCCTCTCTGAGAACTCAAAACCTGATTGGTCCATCACAGACAGACTGGCACGTACATACTAAACTATTACTGAAAAACATATCTGCTGTCGAGTTGTATCTGTAACCAGCAACTCTCACCCTTTTTGTTTACCTTTTGTTTGATCCAGATTTTTGTAAAAAATTGGAAATGTGAATAAACAATTTAACAGCAAAAAAAAAAAGCTTGGGACTCTGTGTAAACTGTGGGCATTGTCTATTTTAGCCACCATGTTTAGCAGCCAAGTGACACCAGCCAGCTAACCACCAAGCCAGGATTCTTGCCAAGGACTCTGAGACTGTTTGAAAGGATGTTTGGGGGAAAATACTGGGAAAGTTTAGACACCTATTTCTACACCAATGAAGCATCAAGAGAGCCTAAGGACATTAGCGCCAACCAATGTGGAGTGAGGAAAGGGCTCCCAAAAGCCAAGGACAGTTTGAGTTTGAGTCAATCCAGTGGGAGATCCTCCAAAAGGAGGGGGGGGGCTCTTGCCTCTGGAGAGAATGGGGCTGTAGGATGGGCCTTCCTTGGGGCCTACCAGAAATTTGTCACCCAGAGCAGGGAGTGCCTGCCCCATCAGGAAAAGGGAAAGCAGAAGCAAGGAAAAAGCAGTTTTGAAGAGAAAAAGGGAAAGCTACAGGTTGCTGCATGTTCTGTGTTGTTTTAAAGATGCACCACAGCAGTGAGATAAAAGGCAGCTCAAATGGAAAAGGAAAAGCCACAGATTTCAAGAGTCAGTGTTGAATTGAAGATGCACCCGAGCAGTGAGAAGAGGAGAAACGAGGTTGTGTCCTGAACCTGGAAAAAGGACAAAGGCTGTGTCTAAGCCTGAGAAAAGATGAACTACAGAGACATAATGAGGAACAAGCGAATATAAATGTGCTGAGAAAAAAAAAGGAAAAGTGAGCCTCTTCATTTGAAGAATTGCTATGTACCTGCACGGTGAGGAAAGGGACTTTAAGTGCAGGAAATATGTGTCAGCCAGAGCAAGAATGTGGCTGTGTTAAAGTTAAGAGACTGTGAAAGCAGAAGGATGGACAGGTGCCTTTTGGGGTTGGGTACCTGTTGTATGCACCTGAGATACAGTGAGAAAAAGAAACAGATTGCTTTGTCTACAGACCATGGCAGAAAAGATAGAGAAAGAAAGAGAGAAGATAAGAGAAATGTGCTGAATGTTTCTGCTGACACCCAGAGCTAGGTAGGGAACTCACTAACACCCATCAAGTGAGGTCTGTCTCTGTAGAGGATCACAGGTCTTGTACTCAAGTGCCAGGGCTCTCTGATCAGAGGGAACCGGGCCTTTGGGACACTCCCTGATCTGGGTCCTTTATAGTTGGGAGGCCTCTCGCACGTGCCCTGCATCGGGCCTATAATGGGTTGAAGGGGACAAGCTGGAAGGTCTGCAATCAAGAAGAAAAAGAGCAATCTGCAGCCTCTGTGCCCCCTGTTTTGAGCATCAAGCCTGGATCTGCCTGCGTTGCCATCAGTCCCCAGGACTTCCGAGAACTGTGCCATCCAAGGACTGATTCTGCAGGACTGAGAGTAAACTGTAGGAATTGCCTTGCACCTGGGGACTGTAAATAGTTTAGAAATGTTCACCAGGGCAGGAGGTAGAGCTAAAGATTGGAGGCAAAAGATAAAGGTTTCACTCTAACCAAGGAAAAGCCTGTAAAAAATTGAAGTTAAATTCATCAAGCGTGCCAACACTGGCTACCAGCTGCACCTCAGGCCTGCAACTAAAATCTGGGTACCCACTGACAGGACTTTGGGGTTTAGACTGAACTGGGACTTGCAGGTCTGGGTTTGGGTTACCCCTGCAGTAGTTATCTAGTTAGTTAGATCTGGTGGCTGCAATGATTGAACTATGGGTTTGAATCAAAAAGGAAATGTGATTGTGGGGAAATGTCGATCTTTAAAATGAAAAGGAGACGGTGTGCTTGAACTCTATTCCACTTACCCCATCCTAGCCCTCCTCCCTGTAAATAAACTGTGATGTTAATGTTTTGCAGAACAGATGATTCCAAAGCCTAATTTTGGTGATCATGTTATTGGTTGAAATTGGAAATGTAAATGATAATTGAATGTGGGGAGGTTTGATTCCTGGTAAGTCCATGTCTGGGGTAACTGTTGGGGAGGTGGGTTGGTACAACATCCCAGGGGGTTGTAGTGCAGGTAATCAGACCCACTAATATGTACTCTGGGTGGAAGCACCACCATTTTAATTGTATCTTTTGGAAAGGACCCCCAGTAACAGCTGTATGGGAACCCAGGGCCCTTAACCTTGTAACGGCCAACAAGGTAGGGGCAGTAGCCTTCTCCAGGATGGTTCTGGAGAGGGGCTATATATAGATACAGATGTTTTGTCAAGATGCCCATACGGTGACCAATCTGACATCCCAGTTCAACTAGAGAATGCTGTTGTTAAATTGCTGTGTTCCAAGTTTACCCTGTACGCTGAAGATCCAGTTGCAAATCCTGCCAGACTGATAGAAATGCTGGGGCATCACCTGAATTCATCCCACCTGCATATCTGAATTTTGCAAGGCTGGACATTTCTTCATTGTCTTAACCCAGTAAGCCAGAACTCTGGAGAGCACAGATAGAGGACCAAGCCACCTAAGACATAATTCAGGCCCTTGAAAAGGGGCAGTTGGCAGATCAAGTGCATAGCCACCACCCTGACACAAAACGCATACTGAGAGAATGGAGTAAACTAGTTCTAAAAGATGGACTACTACTTCACAAGGTGCATGACAGTGACAACCCTGAACATCCCAAGCTCCAGTTGGTACTGCCATGGGGTGGTATTGCGAGGCAGTCCTCATGTCCCTGCATCACAGCATGGGCCACCTGGGCTATGAACAGATCCTTGTTTTGTGTAGAGCAAGGTTTTACTGGCCCAGGATGAAAGCTGACATCAAGAATCATTGCAGAAGCTGCCTGCATTGCATAAAGCAAAAGACTCTACTGAGACGAGCTGCCCCTCTAGTCAACATGAGTACTACTGGGTCCCTTCACTTAGTCTGCATGGACCTTTTGTCCCTTGATCCCAACCGAAAGAACGCCGCAAATATTCTGGTTATCACCAACCACTATACCTGATAAGCCCAGGCATTCCCCACAAAATATTTTTTTTTCCAATTGTTTAACCAGGAGAGACACACTAAGCTGAAAGCTTGTTTACAGGTGCAACCTGGGAGCACAGGAAAGTTAAGTGACTTGCTCAGGGTCACACAGTATGCAAGTGGGGGCTGTGAGATTCAAACCCAGATCTCCAGATTTGCAGCTCAGGGCCTTAAACCACTGCACTATACTGCCTCCCAAGATTAAAAGGCCAGTACTGTGGTTAAGGTTCTGCAGCAGTTTGTGCAACATTATGGCATTTCAAAGAGAGTCCACTTGGACCAGGGCCGAGATTTTGAAAGTTGTCTGGTGAAAGAATGTTTGGCTATGTATGGTATAAAGAAGACTCATGCCACACCACACCACTCCCAGGGAGATCCTCAACTTGAGCATTTCAGTCAAACTCTGTTGAACATGTCGGGTACCCTGGACCCAGCCAACAAAGTAAATTGGAGTCAGAAAGTAAGCTGTCTAGTGCATGCATACAGTTGCACTAGGAACGATGCCACCCAGCACTCCCCTTTCTACCTCATGTTTGGTCATGAAGCAAGGCTGCCAGTTGATCTCAGTTTTGGGGTATCCCCAGATGGCACATCAGCAAAGACCTACCTCGAGTACACCTATCAGTTGAGAGAACAACTATAAAAAGCATACCAGCTGGCATCTGATGCTGCTGGCAAAAGTAACCAAAGTGACAAGCAGAAGTATGACAAATGAGTCCGCCACCAAACATTGCAAGTAGGGGACCGAGTTCTACTCCAAAACCTGGGCTTACAAGGCAAACACAAGCTTCAAGATCGGTGGGCACCTAACATCTACACCGTAGTTGATCAACTGCCAGAACTGCTGGTGTACAAAATCAAACAAGAACAAGACCAGGGTCTAGAAAAGACTATCCACCAAAACCACTTGCTCCCCATTGGCAATATCATGCCTGACCCAGACCCTGGTCCTGAAATTCCATTTGCAAGAAGGCCATCAATGTGTAGCCAAGCTGCTCAGAAGAAACAACCAAGCCCCAGTTCATCCATTCCTCCTGAAAGGACCACACTGAACCTGAATACTGGTCCAACTACGCCTTCTGAGACACCCCATGGAAGTGATGGTGCTATCAATATACCCCCCCAAAGGACCACACTGAACCTGAACACTGGTCCAACTAAGCATCCTGAGTGGCCCGCCAGCAGTTCTTCTGATGAGAGTGAGGTTGAGGATTTTGAACTCTGTCCTTGTAAGCCAAATCCAGCGCTAACTCAGTCTCATGGCAACTGTGTTGTTGAAACTCATCATCATCCACCAGTGCCAACACTCCAGACTCTGTGCTTTCATTGAACCCAAGTCCAATGCCTTTTATTCCTGAGAAAAGGCCCAATATCCCTATTCCTGAACCCAAGCTGGACCTTGAAATAGACAATAAGAATGATATGGGTGCTAGAGAGTCTGCTATTGCTGACCTGCCCATTCCTGCCTCTGGACTGACTGAAAAGCAGGGACGAGCAGAGGTGTCAAAAGGGTTCTAACAAAATTCCAGTCCTTGCTACTGCCCTTCCTAGTGGGTCAGAGAGACAGCCCTCCCTAGAAGATCAGAGAGACAGTCCGGACCAATCATTTAATGTACTATACCCTGGGTACCTCCTCTGATAGCCCCCTTCATGTTATTTACAAACCTGTGGTCCCTGTGGTCTATTCCCCAATGTGTTGCACAATGGATAGGGTGGAAAGGTGTATGGCATACCTGTATTTACCTGGGCATAGTCAGCATTCGATGTCTAGATAGACGCTATTTGTGGGCTGGTCAATGTGATTAAAATGTGACTATTGTACATGACTGTTGTTTGCGGCTAGCTAGGAATCTGGTGTCCAGCCAGAAAAGTGCAAGTTGAATTGGTAGTGGCATTTAAATAGCTTGTCTGGACGCCATATATTTGACAAAGGGCAGTGTGTAAGCCCCGAAATTTGGGCATACCTGCATGCAGCTATGGCCCTTCTGATCTTCTCCTGATGTCCCCACAGGGGCTGTGGTGCAGCTAGAACCTGGTTGCTCCCAGCTGCTCCATGGCTGTGGCCATCAAGAATTTCTGGACCTTAGTGTGTTATGTATGGCCTGGGCTCAGGGTCTGAGTGCTTCAGAGCTTGTAACCAGTTGGGCATCACCCCACTTTGCTCCACTCTGCTGTCACTGTTAGAGCAAAGGGAGCCCTAACTGGTATTTTAAATATTTACTTCTAATTTGTTGTTGTATTTAAATTAGAGTGTTCATTTTAACCTGCCTTCTTGCAGCTTATGCATCCAAATGGGAGCCACCATGTTTGGTCTAAGACTTCCAGTAATTGGACCAATTGGAACACAGGGGACCTCGAGGGGTCCTTAGTTCAGGTGCCTTGTGGGAGAAACTGTGAACTCTAAGGTTTGGAATGTAAAGGAATCAATGAGAGCACAAGATTGTGATTGGCAGCTTCCCCTGACCAATTGGAATGCAAGAAGAACGGATGAATCTGAGAACTGATTTCAAACTGTGAGCAGTTTGTCCCAAGGCTCCGTGGAGTGAGGAGCTCTGTTCAAGTTTGCGGGGTACTGGCATAGGAAAGAACTAGTTTCCTCCAGCATGTGTCAGTGGTCCCAAGTTTGGGACTCGGTTGCCAGAGGTTGCCTTCTGCAGGTTGAAAGGTTTGTTCAGCAGAGCAGCTGTAATTGCGAACTGGCCTGAAGCCAAACTGAGAAGTGGATGCTGTTTCCATTTAATGGGCTGAATGCTTGAGGTGGGCTGAGGCCAACTAACCAGGGATGTTTGTTTGCCACCGGGAGCCAGTTGCCTTATTTGGCCAAGCTGTCAGCCAGCTGGATGCTTTCAACAGCCAAAAGAACTGAACTTAGTGAAACCCAGCCCAAGCCATCTATTCTGCACCAGTTACAGTTTTCTTGTCGACAGACCAGCTTGTGGATCCAGCCCCTGTGCAGCAAGATATCACAGGTTGTGGCCACCTGCAGGAAAAGGCCATGAAATGGAGGTGAGTCGTGTCGGCCCAGCTTTCTCATGCTCTTCAGTGCTCTGCAACAGGTCATCATTTTGTCAGGCCATCTTCTACCTACTGGTGATGTGAGTAAACTTGGGGTAACTCCCTGCAACAAGCTCTTAAATTATTCTGTGATGCCATCTGATTTCACTAAGTGTGTTTTTTACAGGGTTTCAGTGGACTAGGCCAAATGGCTGAGGACACAATCAGTCAAAGACTTTGTTTGTGCATGTTTAATCATCTTTTCTTCCCATCAAGGGTCCCAACAACAGCTGCAAGCTCGGGCACCATTCCGGCTAGCCAGCATCCCACTCTGGGTACCCAGCAGTTGCAGGACTGTACTTAAGGGACTAAAGAAATTGCATGCAAAATATCCTGGCTAGTACCAGCTTAACAATCATTCATCCAGATCTGCATCCCTCCCTTGTTCACATTCCCTCAATATATCAAATTTGTTGTTTCATCGTTAAACAGACTCAGGAGCAAAATATTGTCTGGTTAAACTTCAATGTGACTTGAGCAAAAACATTTGAAAGTGTATGTTTGCATGTGATGTTGCTTTACGGGGGCTCCAGGGCATTTACCAGAAGACCAGACCCTGGTGGTAAGTGCAAGGGGTGTGAGCATATTATTAATGTTCATTGCTAATTGTGTGTTCCCTGCTGAAAAGGGTTGTATCCATTGCGAAGGTACTTGGAAACTAGGTGGGCTGGTGGGTGGTTATAGCTTTCCAGAGGGCTATACAAGGTTGGATAGGCACCCCCACATACCTTACTCTGGGTGGAGGCACCAACTCATTGTGTTTACTGAGGGTAGGGGAACCCCAGTATTTGTTAGTTTGGAACCCAGGCCCTGCAACCTTATTTTAGAAGGATAGGCAGGGGTAGTAGCCCTTGGAATAGCACCACCTAGTGGTTACATAATGGTGGCACTGCTGGGATTAGCACCCCAGTGGCCAAAATACAATATTGAAGCTAAATTCTATAAAAGTGCTAGTATTAAGACAGCAAATATTTCTGGTGCTAATTTTGAATTCCCTGCTGATAAAATGGTTGTATGCCAATTGTTGGGGTCATGTGAGGCAGAAGAGATTAATCTGCACCATACCTTAATGCTGATAAATATCCCCCTGGCATCTGCACAAGATTATCTGGCCATGCTAGAAAATGAATTTGGAAGCCCTGAATTGGGCAAAGATCTCCTGTGCAGGTTCAAAACCACCCAACAATGTCAGGGGGAGAACTTTTCTGTGTACATACTGTACCTCAGCTTAAAAAGGCTCCACAGAAATACTTCAGAAAACAAGGTGGGTCTACTAGCTCTTGGCAGACAGCAATCTTGCTTTCAGAGCAAAGAGCAGCTCACTAAAGAGCTAGAACTTTATTTACTAATAGAAAACTTCTAACTCAACAGGAGTCAAAGCCTGTTGGGAATAAGTAAACAGATACTTTATTACAATTCTGGGGGCTCAGTTAGGTTAAAAAGAGAGTCAGGGTGTTTTTCTGCATTAGAGAAGAGGACTGTATCAGCTTCTCACTTCGCTAAGTTAGTAGGAGAGCAGTTAATTGGTGGGGGGCATAGGCACCATAAACCAAGTGTCTCCAATAAAAGCTCCCTGCTGCTTGCTTTTGGCACACAGCACTCTTTTTTTCAGAGAAAGGAGCATCTAATAAAGAGCTAGAACTTTGCTTACTAATAGAAAACTTCTAACTCAACAGGAGTCAGAGCCTGTTGGGATTAAGCAATCAGATACTTTATTAGAAGTGTGGGATTTCAGTTAGGTAAAAAAAGAGTCAGTTTGTGTTACCTTCCCCTGTGTTGGGGGAAGGAGACTGTATCGACTTCTCTGTTTGCCAAGTTCATAGGACAACAGTTAATTGGGGTGTGATTTAGGCAGCATGAAACCAAGTGTCTCCAATTAGAGTTTCCTGCTGCTAGCTTAGACCAAAATTCAGAGCAAGGAGGAGCTGATTAAAAAGCTAGAACGTAATATATTAATAGAAAACTTCTAACTCAACAGGAGTCACAGCTTGTTGGCATTAAGCAAACAGATACTTTATTAGAAGTGTGGGATCTCAGGTTCAAAATGAGAGTCCATGTGTTTTTCTGTGCTGTGGAAGGGGACTGCTTCAGATTCTCAGTTTCCTAAGTCAGTAGGAGAGCAGTTAATTGGGGGTGTGGCTAAGACAGCATAAAGCCAGGTACTGTATCTCCAATTAGAGTTCCCTGCTGCTAGCTTTTGGCAGACAGCAATCTTGCTTTCAGAGCAAGGAGCAGCTGACTAAAGAGCTAGAACTTTATTTACCAATAGAAAACTTCTAACTCAACATGAGTCAGAGACTGTTGGGATTAAGCAAACGCATACTTTATTAGAAGTGTGGTGTCTCAGGTTAAAAAAGAGTCAGTATGTTTTTTTTGTGTTGGGGAAGGGGACTGTATCATCTTCTCTGTTTGACAAGTCAGTAGGAGAGAAGTCAATTATGGGAAGGCTTAGGCAGCATGAAACCAGGTGTCTCAAATTAGAGTTCCCTGCTGCTAGCTTTTGACTGACAGCAATCTTGCTTTCAGAGCAAGGAGGAGCTGACTAAAGAACTAGAACATTACTTACCAATAGAAAACTTCTAACTCAACACGAGAAAGAGACTGTTGGGATTAAGCAAACAGATACTTTATTAGGAGTGTGGGGTCTCTGTTATGTTAAAAAAGGAAAGTCAGTATGTTTTGCTGTATTGGGGAAGGGGACTGTATCAGCTTTTTAGTTTGCTAAGTCAGTAGGACAGCAGTTAATTGGGGTGTGGCTTAGGCAGTGTAAAACCAGGTGTCTCCAGTTAGAGTTCTCTGCTGCTAGCTTTCTGCAGACAACAATCTTGCTTTCACAGCAAGAAGCAGTTGCCTAAAGAGCTAGAACTTTACTTACTAATAGAAAACTTCTAACTCAATAGGATTCAGAGCTGTTTGGATTAAGCAAACGCATATTTTATCATAAGTGTAGTGTCTTAGCTTAAAAAAGTCTGTGTGTTTTTCTGTGTTTGGGGAATGGGACTGTATCATCTTCTCTGTTTGCAAAGTCAGTAGGAGAGAAGTTAATTGGGGGTATGGCTTAGGCAGCATGAAACTAGGTGTCTCAAATTAGAGATCCCTGCTGCTAGCTTTTGGCCAAGAGCAATCTTGCTTTCAGAGCAAGGAGGAGATGACTAAAGAGCTAGAACTTAACGTACTAATAAAAAACTTCTAACTCAACAGGAGTCAGAACCTGTTGGGGATATACAGACAGATACTTAATTAGAAGTGTGGGGTCTCAGTTAGGTTAAAAAAAGAAGGTCTGTGTGTTTTTCTGCGGTGGGGAAGAGGACTGTAACAGCTTCTTAGCTTGCTAAGTTAGTAGGAGAGCAGTTAATTGGTGGTGTAGCTTAGGCAACATAAAACCAGGTGTCTTCATTTAGATTTCCCTGCTGCTAGCTTTTGGCAGACAGCAATCTTGCTTTCAGAGTAAGGAGCAATTGGCTAAAGAGCTAGAACTTCACTTACTAATAGAAAACTTCTTACTCAACAAGAGTCAGAGCCTGTTGGGATTAAGCAAATAGATGCTTTATAAGAAGTGTCGGATCTCAGGATAAAAAAAGAGAGTTGGAGTATTTTTCTGTGTTGAGGGAAGGGCACTGTATCAGCTTTTTGGTATGCTAAGTCAGTAGTAGAGCAGTTAATTGGTGGTGTGCCTTAGGCAGAATAAGACCAGGTGTCTCCAATTATAGTTCCCAGCTGCTAGCTTTTGGAAAACAGAAATCTTGCTTTCAGAGCAAGGAGCAGCTGGCTAAAGAGCTAGAACTTTACTTACTAATAGAAAACTTCTAACTCAACAGGAGTCTGAGCCTGTTGAGATTAAGTAAACACATACTTTTTATTAGAAGTGTGGGGATCTCAGTTGGGTTAAATAAAGACAGTCAGTATGTTTTTCTGTGTTGGGGAAGGGGACTCTATCAGCCTCTCAGTTTGTTATGTCAGTAGGAAGGCAATCCATTAGGGTGTGTGTTATGCAGCATAGAACCAGGTGTCTACAATTAGGTCCTGGCTGCTAGCCTTTGGGAGACAGCAAACTTACTTTCAGAGCAAGGAGCAGCTGACTAAAGAGCTACAACTTTACCTACTAATAGAAAACATCTATCTCAACAGGAGTCCGAGCATGTTGTAATTAAACAAACAGATACTTTATTAGAAGAGTGGGGTCTCAGGTTAAAAAATAGAGAGGCAATGTGTTTTTCTGTGTTGGGGAAGGGGACTCTACCAGCCTCTCAGTTTACTATGTCAGTGGGAGGGCAGTCCATTATGGCATGGATTAGGCAGCATAAAACCAGGTGTCTCCAATTAGAGATCTCTACTGCTAGTTTTTGGCAGACAACAATCTTCCTTTCAGAGCAAAGTGCAGCTGCCTAAAGAGCTGGAACTTCACTTACTAATAGAAAACTTCCAACTGAACAGGAGTCGGAGCATGTTGGGATTGTGCACACACATACTTTAATAGAAATGTGGGGATCTCAGGTTAAAAAAAGAGGTTCAGTGTGTTTGTCTGTGTTGGAGGAAGGGGACTGTATCAGTTTCTCAGTTTGCTAAATCAGTAGGAGAGCAGTTTATTCTGGGTGTGCCTTAGGCATTATAAAACCAGGTGTCTCCAATTAGAGTTCCATGCTGCTAGCTTTTGGCAGACAGCAATTTTGCTTTCAGAGAAAGGAGCAGTTGACTAAAGAGGTTGAACTTTTCTTACTAATAGAAAACTTCTAACTCAACAGGAGTCAGAGCCTGCTGGGATTAAGCAAACATATACTTTATTACAAGTTTGGGGTCTCAGGTTAAACAAATGAGTCGATGTGTTTTTCTGTGTAGGCAGAAGGGGGCCGTATCAGCTTCTCAGTTTGCTAAGTCAGTAGGAAAGCAGTTCATTAGGGCATGGCTTAGGCAGCATAAAACCAGGTGTCTCCAATTATAGTTCCACGCTGCTAGCTTTTGGCAGACACCAATCTTGCTTTCAGAGGAAACAGTACCTGACTAAGAGGTAGAACTTTACTTACTAATAGAAAACATCTAACTCAACATGAGTCAGTGTCTGTTGGTATTAGCAAACAGATACTTTATTAGAAGTATGGGGTCTCAGTTAAGTTAAAAAATGAGTCAGTGTGTTTTTCTGTGCTGGGGAAGTGGACTTTATGAGCTTCTCAGTTTGCTAAATCAGTAGAAGAGGAGTTAATTGGAGGTGTGGCTTAGGCAGCATAAAACCAGGTGTCTCAAATTAGAATTCCCAGCTGCTATATTTTGGCTGACCGCAATCTTGCTTTCAGAGCAAGGAGTAGCTGACTAAAGATCTAGAACTTTGCTTACTAATAGAAAGCTTCTAACTGAACACAAGTCAGAACCTGTTGGGATTAAGCATACAGAAATGTTATTAGAAGTGTAGGGTCTCAGGTTAAAAAAAATGAGTCAGTGTGTTTTCCTGTGTTAGTGGAAGGGAACTGTATCAGCTTCTTAGTTTGCTAAGTCAGTAGGAGAGCAGTTAACTGGGGGTATGGCTTAGGCAGCATAAAACCAAATGTCTCTAATTAGAGCTATCTGCTTCTAGTTTTTGTCAGACAACAATTTTGCTTTCAGAGCAAGGAGGAGCTGACTAAAGAGCAAGAACTTTTTTTACTAATAGAAAACTTTTAACTCAATATGAGTCAGAGTCTGTTGGGATTAAGCAAACAGGTATTTTATTAGACGTGTGGGGTCTCAGGTTATAAAAATGAGAGTCAGTGAGTTTTTCTGTGTTGGGGAAGGGGACTGTATCAGCTTCTCAGTTTGCTAACTCAGTAGGAGAGCAGTTCATTGGGGGGTCTGGCATAGGCAGCATAAAACCAGGTGTCTCCATTTAGAGTTCCCTGCTACTAGCTTTTGGCAAATAGCAATGTTGCTTTCAGAGCAAAGAGCAGCTGGCTAAAGAGCTGGAACTTTGCTTACTAATAGAAAACTTCTAACTCAATATGAGTCAGAGCATGTTGGGATTAAGCAAACGTATACTTTATTAGAAGTGTGGGGATCTCATTTAGGTTAAAAAATGAGAGTAAGTGCGTTTTTCTTTGTCAGGGAAGGGGACTGTATCAGATTCTCAGTTTGCTAAATCAGTCAGGCAGCAGTTAATTGTAATTTGGCTTAGGAAGCATAAAACCAGGTGTCTCCATTTAGAGATACCTGCTGCTAGCTTTTGGAAGTGAGCATTCTTGATTTCAGGGAAAGGAGCAGCTCACTAAACAGCTAGAACTTTGCTTACTAATAGAAAATGTCTAACTCAGCAAGAGTCAGAGCCTGTTGGGATTAGGCAAACAGATAATTTATTAGAAGTGTGGAGTCTCAGGTTAAAAAGTGAGAGTCAGTGTGTTCTTCTGTGTTGGAGAAGAGGACTGTATCAGCTTCTTGGTTTGCTAAGTCAGTAGGAGAGCAGTTATTTGGGGTGGTGGCTTAGGCAGCATAACATCAAGTGTCTCCCATTAGAGTTCCTTGCTGCTAGCTTTTGCAGACAACAATCTTGCTTTCAGAGCAAGGAGCAGCTCACTAAAGAGCTAAAACTTCACATACTAATAGAAGTTTAAACCCTGAGCTAAGAATTTGTCATAAGTCCTGAAGTAAGTGCAGGTACAGGCTGTGTATTTGACACTGACAGTGCCCCAGGGGGTGGAAACTGTTTTTTGTGTTTATTTGTGTGTGCCTTAAAAGGCCAGGCCAGACTGTGTCAGGAAGTGCTTACATCATAACTACTTATCAGCCAATAGCTTTGGAAGAGTCATACAGATCTGATAACAACAGTATTATAAGCAAGTGTTTTATAGCACACTCACCAGAACAGCTAATATTCTTCAGGTGAAGCTACCTTTGGCTGGAAGCTGCAATACTGAACATAGGATTTACAAGAAAGCGAGTTGTGCTCACAGCAGAGGGAGGTGAGCCTAACAATTGTGTTTGGTTTGTAGCAGATATTCTGCAGGTGGAGGCTACTTCTAACCGAAAGGTGAAATAAGGAAATTAGAATTATCAGGAAAGACAGTCTTTCAAGCAACAGAGGGAGGTGGATCTTGCTTTACTTTTGTTACAATTATTAAGATTTTCAGTGCAGAAAGAGTTTAAACCCTGAGGGATGGAATACTGTTTACTGTGTTTGTCTTGGTGCACAGCTGACTTATTTTGGGGCTGACTGCTTTCAGAGCACAAATCACCAGGCTGTTTTGGGGCTGGGGAGATTTCCCTGTGTCTGACTTGGATGTCTGGATTTTCCTCTGTTTGATTAGCAGGGTATTTTCTCTGTCAAATTGTTGTGTAGGGCACCTTGCTGACAGGAAGGCACTCATCGCAGTGGTGGGTCAGAGCTTTTAGCTGATTGTTTTGTGAGGGCACAGTTTAGGCCCAATCCCTGCCCACCCCTCACCCCACCCACTCCTGGAAATAGCTCCTTTATACCTGGGGTTTTGACATAATTTCCTCAAGAGTGCAAGGTGCATATCACTGTCATATCCTCTCTAGCACACTGCACTGACAATATAGGCATACACATTGTATAATATATATATTTCTATATAACAAACCAATCTCTCTACACACACACACACACACACACACACACACACAAAAAGATAAACATGTGGGGAGTAGTGCAATGTAATGGCTGTGGGGCAGCAGTCTTCTGGGAGTCTTTCTGGAGGCTGAGATGCTACGTGTTGCAGACAACTCTCTGCCCTGAGGAGGAAGTTGCCCATCTTCAGGCCACACTGGACAGTAGTAGAGAACCTTCCCCAGGCCACACTGGACAGTGGGAAGGAACCTCCCCATCCAGGAGCACACAGAGCTACCACCACTACCTCAGAGGTTGTGAGAAAGCACAGCAGTTGGACCACAGTGGGCTCAGGGAGGGTGAGGATGGTGGAACAGAGGCACACCCAGTCAGTTGTTCCACTCCACAATCCATACACCATTCTGGGGGAGCATAGTTCCCCTATGGATGCACCCACAGAGGAGACTAAGGAGGCTGAGGACAACTGTCACAAGGGAGGCCCACAGGAAGGAGGCAGAGGACACCACAGGGAAAGGAAGCAGCTGCTGATGGGGGACTCAATTATTAGGGGATAGAACTTGGGGGAGCAGGGAAAACTGAAGTAAGGTGTCTGCCTGGTGCCATGGCTTGGAGGGACAGGAAGCGCATCCTCAGGATCACGAGAATAGCTGCACGGGAGTCTGAGTTGGACATCATTGTCCACCTAGGGACAAATGACTGGGCTCATCATGAGATTAGAGCAGTGCAGGAGGACTTTGTAGAGTTGGGGAGGGGCCTAAGATAAGTAGCACACACAGTATCCTTCTCAGAGGTGCTGCCTGTCAATGGCATGGGTGAGGCGAGGGTACTTTGCACCATGCAGTTTAATGAATGGTTGAAAAAATGGTGTAGAGCACAGGAGTTTGGCTTCATTGAGGACTGGGGTTCCACCTGGAGGGACACCAGCCTATACTGGCAGGATGGTCTGCATCTGTCCGAGAAGGGAACAAGTCTTTTGAGCAATCAGTTTAAATGCTTCATTGGCAAGCTTTTAAACTAGTCAAGGGGTGAGGCACTGATAAGCAGCAGGAAAGTCCCAGCCTCTCCCCACAAAACAGGGTACTAAATGAGAAAAAGACTGATGTAGAAAGGTCAGTGGGCGATGCTGCTACAGAAGGTAAAGCCATCAAAAAATGGAGAGCAATGAGTACCAATGCCTGTAGTCTGGATAACAAGCTTTCTGAATTAGTGGACTTGATGGAGGAGGAACATCTGGATATCATGGCAGTCACAGAAACATGGTGCACACAAAACCATGACTGGGATGTAAACATACCAGGATGCACTATCAGGAGGGACAGGGAGGGTAAAAGAGGAGGAGGAGGAGCTCTTTAAATAAGGGCAGGCATCAAAGCAACAGAACAAAAGGGTAAACAGGGAGGAGAAGAAGCACTGTGGGTCAATTTGGAGACAGGCAATGGCACCATAATCTGCACAGGGGTTGTATACTCTCAGGGGGAGGAAATGGACAAGGAAATGATAGAAAGTATATGTAGAATGGCAGAAAAAGGGGAGCTATCGCTGATGGGTGATCTGAATATGCCAGATGTTAACTGGAGTGCAGTTGCAGCAGCCACTTCAAAGAGTGGGGTTATTCTAGATGCTCTACAGGGGGCATGCCTTAGACAACTAGTATTGGAACCCTCTCGAGAGGGAGCAATCTTAGACCTGGTTCTCTCAAATGGAGATGGAGAGAGGATCACAGATGTAGAAGTGGGTAGCCATCTGGGAACTAGTGACCATCGAACAGTAGGGTTCACAATAAACACAGCAATAGAGTCAAGCCATACAAAGGCAAAAGTACTGGACTTTAGGAGGGCTGACTTTGCCAAAATGGGTGAGTGCCTAAGGAATGCACTAACAAATGGGCAAGAAGGAGGGGTGGAAGAACAATGGGGAATAATAAAAACTGCCATCACAGAGGTAACAAGCCTTTGTGTAAAGCAAATAAACAAAACAAAACAATGTAAGAAACTACTATGGTTCTTAAAGGAAGTGGCAGTGAAGGTTCAAGAGAAAAAGAAAGCATTCAGGAAGTACAAGGAATCACAGAAGGAGCAAGACAGAGAACTGTATCAGTTAAAGCAAATGGAAGCTGGGAAGGCAGTCAGAACAGCAAAGGCCCAAACTGAGGAAAAGATAGCCAACTCAGTTAAGAAGGGGGATAACACCTTTTATAGGTGCATCACGGAGCGAAGAAAGACCAAGGGAGGGATAGTGAGGCTTAATAAAGGGGGGTGGGCAGAGGGTGATTGTGAAAAGGCAGAGATACTGAACAAATATTTTTGCTCAGTATTTACAAATGAAGAGGGGGAGGTACCTAAAACAGACAGTAGAAACACTCTGGATATAGAAGTTGATACCAGCCCATTTACAGAAGAAAGGGTTCTGAAAGAACTCTTAAAACTGAAGGTGGACAAAGCAATGGGGCCTGATGGGATTCATCCCAGAATTCTAAAAAGAACTAAGGGTAGAACTAGTGACACCACTGACTACCCTGTTTAACAAATCATGGGAGGATGGGTGGTACCGAGGACTGGAGGAGGGCAGATGTAATGCCCTTCACAAAAGTGGGAGCAAGGCAGAAGCAGGAAACTACAGACCTGTTAGTTTAACCTCAATGATAGGGAAAATGATGGAATCACTTCTGAAGGAAAGAACTATTGAGTATCTAGAGGCCAGAGGGGCACAGGACCCAAGACAGCATGGATTCACAGCAGGAAGGTCATGCCAGATGAATCTGATAGATTTCTTTGACTGGGTGACCAAAGTAGTAGATCAGGGAGGGGCTGTGAACATGGTCTACCTAGACTTTAGCAAGGCATTGACACAGTCCACACAAAAGATTAATATACAAGTTAGCCAGCCTGCGAGTGGGTCCCAAGATGACAGCCTGGGTAAAGAATTGGCTGGAGAATAGGACACAGAGAGTAATAGTAAATGGAGTCCACTCTGAAGAAAGAGAGGTTACTAGTGGGGTACCGCAGGGTTCAGTATTAGGACCGGTCCTCTTCAATGTCTTTATAAGCAACATTGCAGAGGGACTGGAAGGAAAAGTATGTATCTTTGCAAATGACACAAAGATCTGCAACAGAGTTGATGCACAAGGTGGGGTGGAAAGGATGAGAAGGGACTTGGCAAGGTTAGAGGAATGGTCAAATGTATAGCAGCTTTAGATTCAATGCTAAGAAGTGCAAGGTAATGCACCTGGGAAATGAAAACCAAGGGGAACAGTACCCAATAGGGGGTGAGATACTAACAACAACAAAAATGGAAAGGGACCTGGGGGTAGTCATATCAGATGACCTAAAGGTGGGCAAGCAATGTGATAGGGCAGCAAGGAGGGTTGGGGGATACTGGAATGCATGGGAGAGGCATCACCAGTATAAAACAGACGTTATTATTCCTCTGTACAGACAGCTGGCGGACCCCATCTGGTGTACTGCGTGCAGTTCTGGAGACCAATCTCCACAAAGACATAGACAGGATGGAAGCTGTCCAGAGGAGGATAACTAAAATGGTGCAGGGTCTGCACCAGAAGACATATGAAGAGGACTTAATGAGTTTATATGTATAGCCTCGAGGAAAGGAGGAGGGGGACATGATACAAACTTTCAAGTACCTCAAGGGAATCAACAAAGTCCAAGAGGGTAGCATCTTTCAAAAAGAGGTGTGCAAGAACAAGGGGGCACAATTTGAAGATGGGGGGGCGGCTCAGAGGTAATTTAAGGAAGTATTTTTATTACAGAGAGGGTTGTGGATGCATGGAGTGGCCTACCAGAGGAGGTTGTGGAGTCAAAAACAGTGGTGGAATTCAAGCATGCATGGGACAGTCATAAAGCAATTCTAGGGGGTGGGGGTAGGAAGAAGTAGGCTGCTAGTTAACTAGGGTCTGCAGCTTATCCATTAGGCAGGGAAATGGGCAGACTGGGTGGGCCAAGCGTTCCTTATCTGCCATCAAATTCTATGTTTCTATGTTTCTATGTAAGACATCTAACTCAACAGGAGTTTGAGCCAGTTGGGATTAAGCAAACAGATACTATATTAGAAGTGTTGGGTCTCAGTTGGGTTAAAAAAGGAGAGTCAGTGTGCTTTTCTGTGTTGGGGAAAGGAGACTGTATCAGCTTCTCAATTTCCTAAGTCAGTAGGAGAGCAGTTAATTGGGGGTTTGACTTATGCAGCATATGACCAGGTGTCACCAATTAGGGTTTCCTGCTGCTAGCTTTTGGCACACAACAATCTTACTTTCAGAGCAAGGAGCATCTGACTAAGGAGCTAGAACTTTACTTACTAATAGAAATTTTCTAACTCAACAGAAGTCAGAGCCTATTCGGATTAAACAAATAGATACCTTATTAAAAGTGTGGGGTTTGAGTTAGGTTAAAAAATGAGTCAGTATGTATTTCTGTGCTGGGAGAAGGGGTCTATATCAGCTTCTGAGGATTCTAAGTCAGTAAGAGAACAGTTAATTGGGGGTGTGGCTTAGGTAGCATAAAACTAGGTGTCTCCAATTAGAGTTCCCCACTGCTAGCTTTTGGTAGACATCAATCTTGCTTTCAGAGCAATGAATAGCTGACTAAAGTGCTAGAACTTTACTTTATTACAGAGAACTTCAAACTGAACACGAGTCTGAGGCTGTTGGGTTAAACAACCAGATACTTTATTAGGTATGGAGTTTCAGTTAGTATAAAAAATGGGAGTCGGTGTGTTTTTGTGTGTTGGGGGAAGGGGACTGTATTAGCTTCTCAGTTTGCTAAGCAGTCAGACAGCAGTTTATTGTGGTTTGGCTTAGGCAGCATAAAACCAGGTGTTTCCAATTAGAGTTCCCTACTGCTAGCTTTTGGCAGACAGAAATCTTGCTTTCAGAGCAAGCAGCAGCTGACTAAAGTGCTAGAACATTACTTACTAATAGAAAACTTTTAACTCAACAAGATTCAGAGCCTGTTGGGATTAATCAAACAGATACTTCATTAGAGGTGTGGATTCTCAGGTTAAAAAAAAAGAGAGTCGGTGTGTTTTTCTGTTGGGGGTAGAGATGCAGCAAAATTAAATTCCACCTGCGAAGTGCCACTTTGTGTTATCATAATGCTATGCAAAGTGACCATTGAAAAGTGCTCACTTCGCTTTGTTATTATGACTTCGAGTTGTTATTCCACCTTAACAGAAAGTAAGGTGGAAAGAAAACAATATAGACACTTTAGGCAGCCCTCTCCCACACATCGCATGGCTTACAGTACTGTAAGTTGCATAACTTGCATGCTTTAGCCAGACAGGAAGGACATGAGTCATTCAAGCAGATTCTTTCACCTTCTCCTTTGCAGAGGTAGAAAGAGAAAGCAATTTGCATAGGAGAGGATAGTTCGTTATTAGTTTCTTTCTTGAGCAAATTCCAAAAACCCAAATGCTTTTTTAAAAGCTAATTCTTTCGTGTTTTTTTGTACTGTTTTGTCAGTTCCTTTTGGTGACCAATTTCTTTGTTTTGTAAGTTTTGTTTTGTGTGTGTGTGTGTGACTGTGTGAGTGTGTGTGAAGTTGCTTGTCGTGTCAGAGAGGGAAGGAGTGTTTTTTTGTGTGATGGACCAGCGACAGTATGTGGCCTGTGGCTGGAGGGGAGCGCGCATGCATGGGGGTCATAGCTGGGTGGCACTGGACTGCTCCAGACTCTTTGGTCCTGCCTCCCCTCCAGAAGCAGCAGCACCACCAGTGCCACCACCACATGCATCACGTCTGCCACCACCACCATCAGTAGTAGCAGCTGCAGGAGCTCCAGCAGCACCACCTCCACAGCAGCAGGTGGAGACCCAGGTGTGTGACCATGCTGCTGGCATGGCATCTGCCCCTCCTGTGCCTGGTTCCCCCCCGCAACTCCCCAGTTTGGCAGTTTTTCAACTGTATTGGGGGACAACAGCCTTGTGGTGTGTCTGCTTTTTGGTATGCAAGTGCACCTTGGCCCCCAGGGGACAATCTGGGGACTGGGGGCCAGCGCACACATATGCTGAACCACCACAAGGTGGACTGGCAGGCTGACACCAAATGTGCCAGGCCTCCACCTGCTGTCCCTTCTTTGGCAGTGGCAGAGGGTACTGCTGTTGTGTGTCACCGCAGCAGGAGGAGTGCCACAGCAGCAGCTGCTCCACCACTATCCCACCACTGAAACCAGCACCACCCTCACCACCACCACTACCTGGTCCCCCCCCACACCAGTGGAACCCACAATACCTGCAACTGAGGCAGACATAGCACTTTTATGGGCTGCAGTGGAGGAAAATAACGAGAGAGTGGGTGATTTCCAGCAGCAGGTGGAACAGATCGAGTAACACCAGCTACAGATTGTGTCAGTGCTCCATCTGCTGCTGGAACATCAGGGAATTCCCCGTTACCTTTTTTTTTTCAGCACCCCCCCACTGCTGTAGTGTTTTGTGTTTTGTTTATGTTTAATAACAGACAGAGGGAAGGCCACAGTATTAGTTTAAAGAGAAGCAGTCAGCAACAGGAGGTCCCGCCCTTGCAAGGCTTACCCGCCCATTAAGTCTTTTAAGTATTTTGCAGTGTTTTTCTTGTGCCGCAGCATACTTTATTTTAATAAAGAAAAATCAGTGACCTGGAAGTATGGTGGATGTTATGGGGGCTCCATTATGTGTAAAGGTGCAATGGTGACGCACCATGCACTTCAACACAAAAGTATTGAAGCGCATGGTGCATCTCTGCATCACCTTTCCTTTACACACAATGGAGCCCCCATAGCGTCTGCCATACTTCCAGGTCATGGACTTTCCTTTTTTAAAATAAAGTATGTTCCGGCATGAGAAAAACACCACAACATACTTAAAAGGCTTAACCAGAGGGTAAGCCTTGCAGGGGGCAGGCGCTCCTGTTGCTAGCTGCTTCCCTTTAAATATATACATACATGCAGAGGTACATGCTCCTTATTGCCCTGTTATTATAATCCAGTGCCTCAGTAATATTTACTTTCTGTTGTGGAGTGGTTGTGGAAAAGCTGGTGTGAGCAGTGCAAGCATGTTATGCTAAATTGCATGTGTGCAGTCAGTGTTGTTTCCTGTGTGTGTGTGTGTTGTGTGTGTGTGTGTGTGTGTGTGTGTGTGTGTATGTATGTGTGTGTGATGTCAGGCATTGTCCAGCTTCTTGCAAACATATATTGCTGACTTGCTGCAGTGTTTATGGTATAAAGAATAGTGATAAGAATAACGTGTATTTTATTGTCAACATCATCATCAGCGGACTAAGTGATAAGATATTTTTTCAGATGTGCCTGGCTAGAGTGTACCTTAGTCACATACTGCACACACAATTTTTAGGAGAGCATGTGTTTTTTGTGCTATGATCTCCACAAAGTCATGAGTGCACTGTGAGTGATTGAGGTGCACAGTAACTCAATACCTCTGAAAAAATGTCAGATCACTTACTCCACTTGTGCTGATGGTACAAATAAAATATGCGTCACATATTTTTTCTTATCTTTATTCTGGACTTTCCTGGCATCTGATTGGCTAGTACCCCGGCCAGGGGGGTACATTAACTTTCAATAGATGCCCAGGAAATAAAAAGTGCCAGGCTACAGTGCCCCTTCATCCACTGAACTATCCTAGCACCCACTCTGCTTCCTAGTTTGGTGGTGTTTTAAGCAGGATATACCCTGTATTACCCATTGGGAATCATTTTTCAGATCGTTCTTCCTTGTTTTGCTGGGACGGTTTACATCTCAGTCGTAGGGGTAGTACACTTATGGGGAAAAGTATCACTAAAATCATAAATCGTCGTTTAAACTAAAAACAATGGGGCAGAATGGGTCTATTCCCAAGTCTCTGAATACTTACCAAAATATTATTGCAACTAAATGTAAATTCCTAGCTTTGAATGCAAGATCTTTAAATCAACTCAAATTAGCAGAACTCAAAGCCAAATGTAAAGCTTTAAAAATAGGTGTGGTGGAAGTAACTGAAACTTGGTGGGTCGCATCCTCAATTTGGTCCAGAGAAATTCCAAGTTATAACTTATATCATAAAAACAGATTAGATTAGCAAGGCAGTGGAGTTTGTATGTACATACGAAATGATATTCCTTCTTTTAAAGTGTGTTCTCCCTTTCCTTTGGAAAGTATATGGGTTAAAATCTTATTGAAGGAGCAGTCCTATATAACTATTGACAACATCTATTGACCTCCATCTGCAAATTCAGATTACAGAACTGATATGTTTAAAGAAATTACGCAGTTTTCAGAATCTCAATATACTGTAATATTTGGTGACTTTAACCCCCCTCATATTAACTGGGACTCATTCTCAAGACAGTCCTATGCCAAGAAAGGACTAATTATATGTGGTAGTTAGTACTGGATTACAACAACTTGTTACTGAACCCACTCGAGGTCCTAATATTTTGTATCTATTATTTACTAACATAGAGCAACAAATTAGCAATTTACAAATTTGTGATGCACTTGGGACCAGTGATAATTCATCTATTCTTTTTGAAATCCAACAGTTTAAAACTACACAAAGGAAGTTATACAGTATAAAAAAATTATAATAAAGAACATTTTTCTAAAATCAAGGAATGATTACAAAACATAAACTGGGAATCTAATCTTCTTAATTGTACAACACAACAAGCTTGGGACTTTTTTAAAAACATTGGCCCAGATATTCAAACTGCGCCCAAAAAGTGCACAACAGCAGGAGCAAGCACAAGTCCACTGCGCCCATACACAAGAAGCGCGCTATTCAAAAACTGTGCAGGCCAAAATGCGCCTATAGCAGACGACTGAATATCACACCACCTGCTCCATAGTGCAACCAGGGATGTGAAGTTGTGCATATCTGATGCGCCATAGTGCAACAAGGGATGCTCAGCAGAGCAGACCAGATGCACCATAGCACAACCGGGGACACTCCCTGGAGCAGGGCAGCAAAGCAACAGCACAACCAGGGATGCAGGGGCCCACCACCCATGCCACAGATGGGCAGAGGAGCACACAGCAGATCAGACATCATCCCCCACACCCCATGCACTGCACAACCGGGGGAGATCTGGAATAACCACTGGCCCATGGATACCTGCAACCAATCTACAGCCGGGCCATGGTGCCCCAGCATACCCACTGGCAAGCTGTGATTGGCACACAAGGAGGGCTGACCACCCTGTGCCACACCATCCTACCAATGCAGAGCACACCCTGCACCACGATCACATACACCCTTCCCAGGAGTAGTGCCCAACAGTGCAGGACACCCTATGCATGCCACCACCCCCACTGTGACAATGCAACCATCTGCACCATGGAGCCATGCAAGGCAGCCCCACAATGTGCACCCTGCTGCGGGTGGCAGCAAACAGCAATGCAACAACAGCATACACAGTGCCACCCTGCATGTCCCCCTGAGGTACAGGTGAGAGACCGACCATGCGTCGCCATATGAGGTACTCCACATGCAACAGGGCATGCCGCAGACCCCACCAGTAGCGGTACAGTACCCTGCACACCCTCCCAAGAACACATTCCATCCCAGCACTAGCTACAACAGCTAGCACAGGCACACACAGTGTTGCATGGAAGCATGCACCACACAGGATGCAACACAGTGCATGGACAAACACCCACCCATACCCAAGGGCACACCAACACAGGGACACAGTAGCGGGTCAACCAAGTCACTGGCGTGTGGCCACGGCTGAGGTGTACACACGGCCAGCACCACTACATTGCACAGGTGTGCCAGCCACCCTGCACAGGCACCATGAAGCTGTATGCCACCAGCATGCTGACGGAGCACAAGTGACAGACACTGGAGCACATCCCCTGCAACAGACACAAGCGACAGCATGGAGGGGACAACAACAGCGGAGGCCACAGTGTCACCAGAGGCAGACATGCACCATACTGGTGATGGAAGGCAACCTGGCATTGTGCCGGGTACAGTTGTTATCCAGCATGGACAGCCACAACTGACATGCCAGCAGACCGCGCATATGACAGACATGCAAGGGTGTCAGCTGCACAGGCCATGGATGGTCTGACAGGGGTGCCATGCACACAGTGCACAGAGTACAACACACAAACCACAGACAGTGACTGATCCCCCTGCCCACACCATAGGTGGTTCACCTCTGCGCGAGAGCACACACTCACACACACACACACCCATGCGTGCACCACCCCTGATGCCATGCACACCACTACAGCTGAGCACCTGTAGCCCACTGCAAATCAGAGACCACCACAGTTGTTATAACAAAACAAATGTATTGAAAACCGGAAATACAAAAACTGTATACAACTATATACAATGGGGGGAAAGGGCCACATACCAGGTGGGGGCAGGTAAGGGGCATGGGTGAACATATGGAAGAGAGAAGAAGGGGTGTGAGGGTGAGTCCGGGGGGAAGGTGTTATTAGGGGCATGGAGTGCTCATCGTCTGCCTCGGTCCTCCTCCACGTTGCGCCAATGTCGTCTCCTCCTCACCCCGTGACGGTCCGTCCTCTTCAATAGCTCCAGGGTCACCCTCACCACCTGGAGCAGCTCCTGCACACCTCGCTCCAGCACCTGGAGTCGCTGTCCACCTAGGATGAGGGAGCAGAGTCAATGAGTGTGACTGTCCAGCCCCCTGCAGCTCACCCATTGTGCATGGCATATAGCCATGTGTCACACCCCTGTAATGGTGTGCGACCACCCACAGTGACCATGTCAACAAGACCTGCCTACCCAGGCAGCCACAGCCATGTGGACCACTGCACACACCCACCACCCGTGTCATGCACAGCACCACCGTGGCTGTACAGTGACTTGGCTATGTGGTGTGAAGGCAGTGGCAAAGTCACGTGCCCAGTGCATGCATGGACCACCATTGATGCACTCCCAGACATACAGTGCCACTGGACAGTGCTGACTGTTACAAGTTGTGTGCATGGCAGTGGTGTCAATGGATGGTGGCCATGCCCCGCTGCCCACCCAGTTAAACAGCATGCAATAGTAATCATGGATGTATGGCACTCACCATCATCAGGCTGGTCCACGTGCTGCTGCAGACCTTCAGCCCTTCTGTCCTGCTGGTCCTCCAGGTGGCGCCTCCACTCCCTCGCCTGCCTGCGTTCTTCTGGGCCTAAGGTGCAAACATGGAGAGAGGAACATCAGTACAATCTGGTAACAAAGTCCCCCCACCCCCATGTGTGTGAAATCCCACACAGCCATACCCATCCACCCCACACCCCGATACCACCACCACAGCCAACACTGGATGGCCCCCCATGTGCCAGACACATGCAACTGTGATACCCGTATGGACGATAACAGTGTATGGATGGGGCACCTACCTGGCTGTGGCACCGTTCCCCTCCTGGCACATGGCTGCAGGTGGGCAAGCGGGTCCAGGTCCCTGCGCCTGAGGTCCCCGTGACGGTGGTGACACTGCTCCACCATGCACCCCATACCAGTGGCCTCCTCCAGAGCATTGGCCACCTCCTGCCACACTGCACTCCTGGCCCTGTCCAGGGGTGCATCACCATATAGAGCCCCAGCATGGGGCTCTACAATTGCCACCAGGTTGGCAAGCTCCACCTGGCTCCACATCACTGCCCTTCTCCATGCCATCTCAGCAAAGTGGTGGAGTCAAAATGGTGCTCAGCAGTGTGGTCCTGCCATGTGCAGATGTTGCGTGGTACAGCACTGCCATTCCCTATCGCACTGTCACCAAACAGCATGATAATGGTGCACCCATGCCTGATGCATGGTGCCAAGGGGGCAAATGCAAGACACAGGGTCAAGGGTTTCTCATGCATGGACAGCCACAGCATGATTGGAACCCAATGCATGTAGCATGATTGGGTGCCTGTGTGCCACCTCCTGTAGTGGCCTACAGCGTTGTTGCCCCAGTGCGCCTACAGCGTCCAGTGCCACAGTGCCATATATGTGAACAGCACAGCAGCACCACTGGCACAGTGGTGGCCATGTCCTGCATTGCCTCCCATACACAGCACATCAGCAGTGCAGCAGGCGCCTGCGTCATCAACCCAGGCATGCGCAGTTAGGTGTGTACTGTGCATGTCACAGAACTGCAACCTTGGCTCAGCACGTTCAACACAATTGCGCAAAGTGCAATGGCACGATATTCAGCCAGCATATGCAGATCACCTAATCAGCCATTCAATGGCACAGTCACTGCATTTGCATCCACTTAAAAATGCACCTCGCCTCATTTGCATGTGAAGCGCTATAAAAATGTGACATTGGATTGCACTGGCCATAGTCGGTTACTGCAGTCTATTGCAGTGAGTTGCATGCTGTTTGGGAGTGGGACTGTGGTGTTTGGGACATGCATGAGACTGCACAGTCACAGGTAACACCTGTCATTCTCACAGGAGGAATCATGACCAATCGTGAGGTGGAAGAAGAGGAACAGAGACGTGGGAGGAAGAGGAGGCCAAACTTCACCAAGGCAGAAACAGATGCCCTGTTTGAGGCCTACCTTGACCAGGAACCGCTGCTCAGCGGATGCCAGGGAACACCACAGGCCCGTGCTGCTGCATGGGAAGAGGTGGCGTGTACTGTCAACCTGCATGGCAGCAACCAGTGCTCCATGCAGGAGTGCAAAAAGAAGATGGGCACGGACAGGCAGAGAATTAAGGAGAAGGTGGCTGCCATCAGGGCAGCATGGTCTGTGACCAGTGGGGGACAGCCGGAAGTGCAATGCCTAACCCCACAAGAAGAGTGGGTTGCTGGCAGCATGCAGCATTGCACCACTGAGAGTGTTCCGGGTGGTGGATTCCAGATGGGTGGTAGCCCATCACTGCATGGTAGGTCCTGGTCTGTCAATGGGGGGACAAGGTAGGTCACATACATTAATTCTACTGTTTTTCCCTTACAGCTCCTGAGTGTCTACATGAGTCAGCGGAGGTGGGCTTCTCCACTGAGGGCAGTAGCATGGAGATGGAGGAGGGCCCGTACACCTCCACAGGCATATGGGGTTCAGGGTGACAGTGGGCCTGCCTGGACGTCCGGACTGACGTGGGTGGAGCAGGTGCAGAGGAGGCCCTGCCCATGTCCCAGCGTCCATGGATGCCAGCATGCTGAGACTCGAGCTGGTGCCAGATCCATCACCGATGATGATGGAGCTAACATCATGGCAGTGAGACATGTGGACCACAGAATGGCCACACAGCAGGTGACATCATGGGCATGGCTGTGGGTGGTGCCACCATGGAGGGCCTGCGTGACATCACTGTCCCAGCCTGTGCCTATCTGCACCAGTGGGGCAGCACTGGTGTGTGTCCAGGACAGTGGGGCTGTTGCGGCCACTGAGGTGGCACCATTAAGCCCTGGAGAGCGGCAGCCGGAGGGGCAGTATCAGCAGTCAGCCAATGGCCATGGGGGTACAGTGTCAGGGGCGGTGTCAGTGCACCACCTGTGGACATGCCCAGGCATGGCTCTGGTGTGCAGCGCCCACCCTCAAGGGGGTGATGACTATCAGGGCTGTGAACACCATGAAGAACAGCATGCCAATCAGGCAGATGACCTCTTAGATGAGCACACCCGCATACTCCAAGCATCAGTCAATCAGCAGATGCGGCTTGTGATGGCGGTGGATGCACTTAGTGTGGCTCTGTGCCAGGCAGAGGAGCGGTGCAGCAGAGACACCACTCTGCTCCTGGCAGGGATGGACCAGTTGAGGGAGGATGTGACCATTGCCATTGACAGGCAGACACAGGCATTCACTGCTATCATGGCCACAATGGGCACACAGTTGTTTTCCCATGCGTCGCAGACACCGCTCAATGCAAAGTCCATCCCCCATTCCCAGTGACATGCGACACCCTCCTTGTCAACACTGGGTTCAGCTGTGGGCATCCTGAGCATGCCTGGGGCAGGCATGTTCAGTGTGCTGCAGACCCCTGCATGAGCACGGTCGCGTTCATGCAGTGGAACCCCTGGGGGACCATCGGTGCCACCACATGAGGTCATTGGTCAGCCTGTCACTGCTGGCGGGTCTCAGCAGGGCTGCCCATGCATCCGTGGCAGCTGTGGCACTGTGACGCGTGACTGACCTGTCTCCCAGCACAGCCACTGTCTGATGCTGCCCTGTGTGCATTGTGTTGTTCAGTGTGCAATGCACAGGTGGGGTACCTGGCCCTGCACGCACACACACTTTCCATCTGCACACCCTCCCTGCTGCTGTCCACTTTGGTATGTACATGATGATGCCTGCATTGCGCTGTCCACCACTGTGCAATGGTGCCCAGCGTCTGACACATGCACAATGACAGGCAGTGGGCGTGGTGGTCTGTGGATGTGTGTGTGGCTAGGGGTGGCAGTCTGGGTCGGTGTGCCTCCTACCCTTTGTACATGTCTTGTGAGGTGTGTGTGTGTGTGTGTGTGTATGTATGACCGCATGCCATGTTAGACCTTGCCCATCCCTGGCGGTGTGTGCGGTTCCATGCTCGGCCACTTCCCTTGACAGCATGCATCCCTGGTGTTTGTCCATGCGTGTTTGTGTGTTGTGCCTCTGCCACTGGTGGTTGCACATGGCCCCATGACTTACCTGGGTTGGCTGAAGTGCTCCTCTGTGATGGTGTCCCAGTGCAGCTGTGCCAGCTGGATCAGTCAGGGGTCCCGCCGCCCAAGGGGGGGCTGCCCATCACCATCTTCACCAGCATCCTCATCGTCCCCATCGTTGTCCCCCTCTTTGACCTGTACGGCTATCCCACAGTCATTGGCCATGTTGTGCAGGATGCAACAGGCCATGAATAGCCCACAGGCCTTTGAGGGGCTGCACTGTAGGGCACCGCCAGATGTGTCCAGGCAACGGAAACGTGCCTTCAGCATCCAGAACACCCACTTGATGACATTACATGTGGTGGCATGTGCCTCATTGTAGCGTTGCTGTGATGTGGTCGCGGGCCGCTGGTATGGTGTGAGCAGCCAGGGACAGAGTGGGTATCCACTGTCACCTGTGTGTAGAGGGTGGAGGTTAGTTTGGTGATCAGCGTCGCCCTGCCTTGGGCCATCTAGGCCAATACCCATGTCACCTCTGACTGTGCCCCTCCCATGCTCTATGCTTTTCCATGTGGTTTGCATACTCACCCACTAAGTGGCCAGTGGGGATGTCCCCACTCTCAAATCTGTGGCACAGTGCCGACTGATGCCAGATGAAGGCATCATGTGCTCCCCCAGGGTGCGTGGCACAGACATTGATTATGCACCCCCTGGCACCGCACACCACCTGGCATTTGATGCTTGCATAGTCCTTCTGATTGATATATGCGGCTCCTTCGGGGCCAGGTGGTGTGCAGATGGCCACACAGGTGCAGTCTATTGCCCCTAGCACCCAGGCATACATGCTACCCTGTGGAACTCCTGTATGTTTGCTGTGTGCTCCGCCGGTGTGCTGGGGAAATGGATGTACTCCACAGCATGTGGCAGCAGTGTGCTGAGGAATTGGGTGAGGTGGCATGATGCAGCTGACTGGGTTATGCCTGTGGTGTTCCCTGTTGGTCTCTGGAAGGTACCCGTGGCGAGCAGGCACATGCAAGCTGTCACTTTTGTCTCCACTGACAGATCATGGCTCTGTCGTGTGGGTGCCTGCATCATATCACTGTACAGCTCACAGAGCCGCCTCAGAATTGCCCGGTTCAGGTGGTACTGGCCCATGATCTCGGTATCCATGTACAGCTCGAAGTTGGTGCAGGCTCGGTACTGCCTGTTGGGTGCATACTGCCAACGGGCCCTTCCACGGCCATGCCCCCTGTTGCCTGCCTTCTCACCCCCCTCATAACTGCCTCCATCTGTATGGTGGTACTGGCCATGTCCCTGGCTTGTGTTCCCCCCTCGGCAGCTATTTCTGTGTTCCCCCACTGTCCTGGCTGCTACTTCCCCTGCACCGGGAACACCTTCCTCTGATGGCCTCAGTCCTGTGTGGCACTTCCCCCTTCTGCACTGTGGCTCCCCACACCTTCCCTGTGCCTGTGGGTTCCAGGTGCCCTTTCTCTGTCCTGCCCTGTGTGTCTGTGTTGCCTGTGTGGCTGGTTATAGTTCAGCAACATATGCCTTCCCTGTAGTGTTCTTGTGCCTCTCTCTTGTTTCTTTTTATTTTGGCTCATTTCTGCTATCGCGCAACTTCTGCATGCTCACCTATTGTGTATGGCACATGTTGTTGAATATCGCACTGCACCATTTATGCATGGTTCCTCCCCCTTCAGTTGTACATGCATTCATTATTATTGTGCTCTTGCACAGTGTGATTTGGGGGGCACATCTGCCTCCTGCTGAATATCACAGAATGGCGCATTTTTGGACTTGTACTGGAGCAACCCTATTGTGCATGGCACAACCCTTTTGAATATCTGGGCCCTTGTACATTATTTGGAAAATACATTTATTCCATCTGAGAGGAAATTTAATAATAAAGGAAAAATTCCCCCTTGGTTCAACAAAACAATTAAAAATCAAATTAAAATAAAAATTGAACTTTTTAGGAAACTTAAGAATAGTTCTGTTCCATTTAAAGCTACTCTATTACATAAATGCAGACTATCTGTGAAAAACGTAAAAAATTCTATTAAATTGGCAAAATATAAGCTAGAATTTAAACTAGCTCACACAGAAGACTGTCACAAATCTCTTTTTTCCTATATAAATAATAAAAAAGGTGTATCAAGGACCATTGGTCCCATTATAACCAATGGCTCTTCTCTATCTGATATAGAAACCTCGAATCTCTTTAATAACTACTTTTGTTCTGTCTTCTCTCAAAAATCACCTATTAGTACATTTAAAGTTCACCACGTAGATTATCATAGGTTCTATCCAACTGACATTATACAGCTATCAAAAAACTAAAAAAAAATACTAGTCCGGGCCCAAACGGTGTTCATCCATGGTTTCTGATCGAAACCTCTACAAATATTTCTATACCTTTGTCAGTTATCTTCAACAAATCCTTACAAGAAAGCATTGTACCAAATGATTGGCGTTCAGCAATAGTTACTCCCATATTTAAAAAAGGCAATAGAGGTTCTGTGCAAAATTATTGTCCAATTAGTCTGACCTCAGTGGCTGGTAAATTAATGGAATGAGTAATGAAGTCTCTAATAGATCAAGATTGTTAAAAATTAGGAATTTATGATTCAAATCAGCATGGGTTTACTCCCAAGTATTCCTGCACCACCAATCTGATATCTTTTAACAATAATATAAGTACTCTATTAGATGTGGGTATCCCTACTGATGTAATTCTTTTGGACGTTAGTAGAGCTTTCGATAAAGTCTCACATGAAAAACTCATTACTAAAATGCACAATCTAGGTTTGTCACCTGATATTGTCAACTGGACTTTAAACTGGTTGACAAATCGTTCTCAGAAAGTCAGAATTGATGATATCTTGTCTGATTTGGGTAGTGTGACAAGTGCTGTACCACAGGGGTCGGTCTTGGGACCAACATTGTTTAATTTCTTTGTCAGTGATTTACAAACAGGGCCAAATAACTTCATGGTTAAATTTGCAGACGATACTAAATTGGGGGCAAGGTTAATAATCAAGAAAATGTTTCTGCATTAAAGAAGGATTTGGAAAAATTAACACTTTGGGCAAATGAAAATCATATGCAGTTTAATCAAGATAAATGTTTGGTAGTGTATTTCGGTGTAAATAATCCAAAAACGATATATAAATGGACTACCACCGCACTCATCAAATTGTTAAAAAGATTTAGGGATACATGTTAATAATAAACTTACATCAAATGATCACTGTGTTAGAACTGCTTGCATGACCAACAGACTTTTGAGGCAAATAAAATGCACTGTTGTTAATTGCACTGAACAATGCCTTAGTCCATTGTATAGGGCATACATTAGACCATATCTAGACTATGGCTCCCCTTTCTGGAATCCGAACCCCAAAAAAAAAAGACATAGCAATTCTTGAACAGGTTCAAAGGAGAGTAACTAGAATGATTCCAAGATTTAACAAACTTGGATTATCAGGACAGATTAAAAGCTACTGGCCTCTTCTCTCTTCAAACTAGAAGATTAAGAGGTGATATGCTTATGGTTTTTAATTTAATAAATTCACCAGATCTAATGGAAAAATGTGGTCTAACACTATCCAAAAGGAGACATGTTCCGAGACTGCATAATAAACAGCTTAAAGTAAAAACTTATAAAACCAGCAAAAGAGGAAACTTTTTTCCAATAAGAGCATCCATTGTATGGAACACCTTTACCACTGTCTTTAAAAACAAATTAGATGTTTGGTTGAGGGATAATAGATAAATAATGTTCCACATAGTGTGGGGAACAGTCCCGATGGGCTCTGGCCTTCTTCTGTTCTTTCATACCAAGTAAGTAAGTAATTGGCTACAACACAAACCTTTAATTTCAAATTCAACCCCATTTTATCCCCTCGCTTAACGAGAGAGCTGCCAAGATCCCCTCCCACTCAATCCTTTACCCACCCAGTAATGTAAAAAAGGAAAAATGCTCAGCAGTAGTATAAACAGAAATAAAATAAACTCTTTTTTTTGCTCTCATGTACTCTTCCTCCAGCTGAGTAAAGGACTGATGCCAGCAAACTCTACCTGCCCGCCCCCACAACTCCTGTCCTATCACATATCCTCAGTCAATTTTCCCAAAATGCAACTAACACGAAAACCTCACAAATGTACCTGCTTTCTGCAGGCTTAGTTTCCCTCTTGTCCCAAGTTGGTCAACCTTCCGTTATGAATTTTTTTTCTCCCAAAACTGACTGGCACCTCCATTACTCCTTACCTCTGATCGTCGTCCTGCTCTCACTGCTACCGGTGCCGGGCAGCGCGACTCCATCCCAATAACTCATTTAAACTTCCTGCTCCTGTCCTCTCCCAAAATCTGACCACTAGGAAGCACTTCACAATAATGAACTGTTACACACACAAACTGCGGGCTTACTTTTCAGATTAGAAGCTGATCGTCACCACTGCCGATAATATCCCGATCGGTGCTGCTGTGTATGATCCGCTCCTCACCCTTGGTCTCACTTGAACACAGCACCCAACAAATAAATAAAACAAATGCAAACCTCAACAGTAATGCCAAATAAAAAAGGAATACACTGTTCTGCCATGCTTTCCCATTGTGCGGTATCATACTTCCAGTTTCCAATGTGCTGGGCACACGCGAGTTACGGGTGCATCACCTCTAGCACAGTAATCCAGGCAGCAAACCCAAACAAATACATTAAATTTAGGAATTCACAGATACAAATGGTAAAACAAAGTGGTGTAAGTGTGTGTGTGTGTGTGTGTGTGTGTGTGTGTGTGTGTGTGGGCAGGGTAACCAATTACCAAACCATCAGCTATAGAAGCTCTAATAGGACAAAAGTCCCTAGATTAAAAAAGAAAAAAAACACAGCAATGCAGGTGGAGGAATTATTTTATTTACAAAACAAATGAAACAGTAAATAAATGCAACATTTTTACATACAAATTTGTATTTTAAAATATTAAAATAAAGTTGCACATTTTCTAAGCACAATAATACTCACCAGGGTGGGTGGTATGGGCAATACCGGACCTCCCAGGGGCTATAAGGCCTTCCGCCTGTGGCGTCGGGCCTCATTACACCCCTGGGCGGTCCGGTATTGCCTAATACCACCCACCCTGTTGGGTATTATTGCTTGCATGTTTGCACGAAGCCGGACAATGTCTGTACACACAGGAAAGAACACTGACCGCACACATGCAGTTTGGCACAACATAGTTGCACTGCTCAGTCATGCTTTTAGCGAAAACACTTGAAATCATGAGTCCTGACACAAAGTAAACATTACCGAGGCTCCAGAAATATTTATTTTTGGAAAAAGATATTAAAGCAGCAGTGCAACAATCTGGTGAACATTTTTACCTATACTTTTTTATGCAATTTTACATTGCCACTTTACTTACCTCCTGAATCGTATGATACCATTCTTTCCAGCATGTGAGTCTGCTTTAGTACTTTTTTCATGTCTGAAATAATACAAATTCTGGTCAGATCCACCACAGCCGCATAATGAAGTTAGTGAATTTGTGTGAAATTGTTAAGGAGGTATGGAGAAACAACACAATGATTTGTAAGTAGTAAGATTTGTTTTAGTTTCTGTTCTAAGGAAGGCATACACATTATTAGGAAAATATATGGAGGTGTACATTTTAATGAAAGGAATAGAAAGCTTACAAAAGAACCCCAGATCAAATGCCATTGACGTATGTGTTATCCTGGATTATATTGGCCAGACAGACAAATTTTAAAGAAAACACAATTGCACATATCCCAATAATGCAAAGCATCAAGGGAAACATATGCAAATCCTCATGATGGTACAGAAGGTGGCAGTACATGAAAAAGTAATGGCTGGCATATATTCAGCCTTGGGGTTATTTACATTTTTTATAAGAGAAGCAGGGTTTTTGTCCACAAGGCGAGGTGATGTAAGTTATATTTAAACAATGTGTTGATGTCAGGAAGTCACGTGTAATGATGATGGACTGTTAGAGAAAATGTGATATTAACTTTCAGGGGGGCACTTTTGATAAGGGCAAGGTAGTTATGCATGTGATAATGGGAATATTAGAAAAGTATGAGGTCTACGTAGAAGTAGAGTAGAAATATGCACAGTTTCACAAGCATGTGCTCATAGTGCAGGCAAATGTGATATGCAGGTTTGTTTTAGAAATAGGTAAAAATAGCGATACATGCAAGTAATAGAAAGATAGATAATTACATAATCATATAGACAGAGAGCGAGAGACACAGACAGACAGGCAGAATAGGAATGGTGGTGAAGCACTGAAGTGACACCAACCCCACCCCCACCACGCAGACATGGACAGGCATTGGGGTGCATCTTTGAGTCATTGGCCATAACGCTCGCACCATTTCACCTCACCCTACCCTGCAGACACAGACAAGAGTCGAGGTGTGCCTTGGGGTTTTCAAACTTTATACTCACCCCATTCCATACAGAAATATACTGAAATGGGTACAATATAAGAGAATGAAGGTAACTTTGGGGATGAAGAGTCAAAGGCACACCTCAATACCTGTCACTGGCTGCAGGGTGGGGGTGGAAAGGCATGAGCATTACTGTTGACAATCCCAAGTCACACCTTGATGCCTGTCAATCCCTACAAAGCAGGGTGTTATGGTCAGAAACCCTAATGCCCTGGGTGTTTCTTGGTATTTTCACTCCAAGTTTTTAGCATGGGCTTTTTGTGACCCCACTGCATGAACAGTGACACTATCAGTTCATTAGCTGAAAGGAGAGTTTACACAGCGACTGTGCCATTTGGCATCACAGGTGCAAAAACACATTTTAAACAGGATGTAAAAAATGACAGCTATACATTTCTTGTTTCAGTAACTGCTCAGCACATCTGTTGCATGACCTGCTTATTGACATTCTGTATCTGCTATGCAATGTACTGCTGCTATGGCTGTATGGCTGAGAGGGACCTGGGAGTGGTGGTGGATGTCAAGATGAATAACTCAGAGACTTGTAGGAGGGCAGTGGCCAAGGCCATGATGCTGGGATGCACCACTAGGCAGATCACTCCAGAAAGAGGGAAGTGATACTCCCTCTGTATAATTGCTTGGTGAGGCCACACCTTGAGTACTGCATGCAGTTTTGGAGGCCACACTTATGTAATCCCCTTGTTGTTCTGGGTTACTAGAATCCCACTTAGAACTAGTGGCAGGCAGGGAAGAAAAAATTACTCACCTTAGTAATGTTGTTTCTTCTAATGGAGTCTTGCTATATTATGACCTATGCAGTGAGTCCTAACCTTCGAACTGCTCCGGAGGTGAAAGAGTTAACTTTCCATGCCAGGCATGGAACTTTGAGCTTGAGCTCGGTTGAAAACTCTGTCTGTTGTTCTTTAAACTCAAACTGTCAGATCTTTATGAGCAAAACTCACTAAAGGTTCTGTGTGGAAGCTGTAAACCTACACTAGCCAACTGGCTACTAAATATAAGAACACATTTTTTTGGTCCCAAAACAAAGACTCAAGTCAGGAGACCCAAAAAATGAAAAACACAACACCCAGTCACCCCAAAAAGGAGGGTTAAAAAAACAAGGTGGGCATCTACTAAGTGCCCACCCACATCCCAAAAGCAGAGGTTCTGAGAGGGGCAGGCAGGAGGTCATAATATAGCAAGACTCCATTAGAAGAAACAACATTACTAAGGTGAGTAATTTTTCTTCAAACAACATAAGTCTTGCTATATTATATTTATATCTGAAACACAGCAGTACCTCCATGGAGAGGACAGAACCTACTTAGGAATGGGTCAGGCTGGCATGCCAGGCAGACATCACTCCTAGCCTGGATGTCCAGGAATAATGCTTGGTAAATGTGAACTGTTTTCCAGGTAGCTGCTTGACATATCTCTAGGATAGGGATGTCCCTGGCAGCAGCCAGAGATGCAGCTGTACCTCTGGTAGAGTGAGCCCTCAGGCCTGAGGAGGAACCTTACCCAGTTTTCATAGCAAAATTGGATACAAGAGACAATCCACCTGGCAATGGATCTTTTAGTGGCAGGTTTCCTTTACTAACCTCACCATAAGTGAGGAATAGTTGGAGGAGTCAAACCTATGCCCTTGGTACGTTCTTATGTAAATTAAGGACCTTTGGACATCTAAACTGGTGCAGTCTCCTCTCGCCAGAGGAGGAAATGGTCAGTGAAGTACACAGGAGAGACATAGATTGATTAAGGTAGAAATCTGAAACCACCTTAGGCAAGAACTTTCTGTTAGTCCTGAGGACCACCTTATCTCTATGAAAGGAGATAAAATCCAGGCTCCACTGACAATGCTTGCAATTCACTTATCGTCACTTGAAGTGGTGGCTACTCAGAACACAGTTTTCCAAGTCAAGTACCTAAGCTCTACGAAGACAAGAGCTCAAAGGGTTGCATAAGCTGGGCAATGCAAATATTAAGATCCCAGGCAGGGGCAGGGCCCTGAATGGAGGGTTGGTGTGAAGCAACCCCTTGAAAAACTTGGAGAATACAGGATGAGCTGAAAGAGAAGAGGGTTTACCTGCTGATAAGAAAGCAGACACAGCTGCCAGGTGCACCTTTAGGGTAGCTGGTCTCAGCCCCAAAGTATTTAAATGGACCATATAATTCAGGACTGTGGGTAAGTCAGCAGATTCTGGGGAAATATCCTTTCTATAGCACCATATGGAAAATCTCTTCCATTTGGAATTATAAGTAGCCCTGGTGGAAGGCTTCCTAGAAGCCTTCAGAATATCCAATACACCTTGGGAGAGGTGTAGGTCACAAACTCTAACTCTTCAAGAGCCAGGCCTTGAGATTGAGAAATCTGAGGTTCGGGTACCAAACTCTCCCCTGAGCACAGGTTAACAGGTTGTGATTCCTGGGAAGACACAGGGAAAGGTGGACTTGTAAGGACATAAGGAGTGGGTACCAGGGCTGTCTGGCCCAATCTGGAGCAATCAGGATCATCTTGCAGGGTTGAGATCTGATTTTGACTGCTATGAACAGAAGAGGAAGGGGAAGGCATAGAGAAACTTCCTTCCACTCAGAAGGAAGGCATCAGAGGGACTGGGCCCAACACTGGGGCCTACAGCAAAAAAGGAGTTGGAGATTGTCTGGGGCTGCAAAAGATCTATCTGCAGGTGCCCCAACTGGCAAATACTACCTCCAGTACTATGGAATCAGTGACCATTCGTGATGGCCCTGGAAACCCTGCTGAGGCATCTGCCAGGACATTGTCCTTGCCTGGGAGGTGAACTGCCATAAGGGAGGTGTTTAGTGAGTAAGCCAGAGACCACAACTTCATTGCTTCAGTGCACAAGGCCATAGACCGAGTGCCCCCTTGCTTGTTGATGTACCACATTGTGGTGGTATTGTCTGTTCCGACCTGAATAACTTTGTTCTGAACAGATTTGGAAAAAGCTTGAAGTGCTAGAAAAACTGCTCTGAGTTCCAACAGATTGATGTGGAGCAGAGATTCCTGAGGGGACCACAATCCCTGGGTAGTGAGGTTGCCCATGTGAGCTCCCCACCTCAAGAGGGATGCATCTGTAGTAAGGATTAAGGAGTGAGACTGAGGGGCGAAGGGAACCCCCTGTCTCAGATTGCTCTGGTCCTGCCACCACTGAAGGACTTGGATCAGGGGGATCAATTTGGTTAGAGGGTCTTTCCTTTGAGACCAAAAGGCTCTCAAATGGAACTGGATGTCCCTCTTCTGAAATCTTGTTCCCTGCACTACTGCTGTAGAAGCAGCCATGTGCCCCAGGAGCTGTAGAAAGTGCCTTGCTGGTTGAGAGACCTGCAGGGTGAAAGAGGAGGCCAGAGAGACCAGGGTCCTTGCTCTTTCCAGAGGAAGGAAGGCTCTGGCTTCTTTTGTGTTCAGTTCTGCGCCTATGAAGGTGAGAAGCTGGACAGGCTCTAGAACTGACTTTGGAAGGTTGAGATGGAAACCTAGAGAGGTAAGCAGTTGCTGAGTTACCTGAAGATGTAATTTGACTTGGTCTGGAGACTGGCCTACTATAAGCCAGTCATCCAGGTAAGGAAGAATGGCAATTTTTTGCCTTCTTAAGTGGGCAACTGCTACTGCCAGGCATTTTGTGAATACCCTTGGGGCAGAGGTGAGGCGGAAAGGCATTGCTTTGAACTGGTAATGGCCTGAGGGCAGTTCGAATCTGAGGTACTTTCGATAGGAGCTTCTGATGAGAACATGGAAGTAGGCATCCTTGAGGTCCAGGGATGCTAGCCAGTCCCCTGGCCTTAGAGAGGGTAAAATAATTCCCAGAGTCACCATTTTGAATTTTGGTTTTAAAAGGTGCTTGTTTAAGTATCTGAGATCCAGGATGGGCCGCCATTCTCCTGTCTTTTTTGGGGTAAGGAAGTACCTGGAGTACAACCCTTTGCTCTGGTATAGGGGTGGAACTCTTTCCACAGCTCTGAGAGCCAGGAGGGTAGAAACTTCTGCCTCTAGGGCAAGTGCCTCTGATGGATTTGCAGGTGGAAAGGATCTGGTTCTCATCTTTGGAAATTTTTGAGAGACCAGTCCCTGCTATTAATTCCAGGACCCACTTGTCTGATGTTAGAGACTTCCAGTCCTGGACAAAGTAGCCAGCCTTCCCCTACAGGTAGTGGAGGAATTGGCCCTGGCCACCCCATCAGGGTGCCAGCTTGGCAGGGGTTTGGCTGGGGGTGGAGCCAGGTCTGCTTGTGCCCATCTGCCTCTCCCTCTAAAGAACCCCCTCTGGGCATAAGCTGAAGAGGAGGCCTGGGCTTGGTAAAAAGGCCTGCCCCTGCCCCTGGAAGGCTGCCTTTGAGGAGTGGCCTGCCTTTCCTTGGCCTGTGCACTCCTATAGGTGGTCCTATACTCATCCATTTTCTTCATGTAATTCTCTGTCTGCTCCCCAAACAGAGAGTTACCTACAGCAGGAAAATCCATGGCCTTAGTCTGGGTATCCTGCGACAGGCTAGTACATCTGAGCCAATCATTAGAGTCCACTGCACCTTAGATGCCTCAATACCATCAGCAGCCACCTGTTCCAGCTTCTTGGCAAGCTGGCCAGGGACCTGCTTTGCTAGATCCATAACAGTGTCCCATCTGGATTTCTGGTATCTAGCAATGTAAGCCATATAATTTGCCTGTCTGAGTCCCCAAGGATGCTGCCATGTACTGTTTCTTTGCCATGGCATCAATCCTCCTGGAGTCCTTGTCAGGAGAGTGTGAAGCCAAGGGAACATTTGCCTTGTAACAGGCTGCAGCCTGCACTATCTCAACATGGCTGCATTGTTGTGTAAGGAACTCCATATCAGAGCCTGACAATGTGTACCTCTTGTCCATTCTTTTATCCACAGGAGGTATAGTGTGAGGAGTTTTTAGAATTTTTACTGTCTGGTTCCCAAAAGATTTATGCAAAGGAATAGACAGTCTCCTAGACTCTGGGATATCCATCATTTCTACATAGTCAGGCTCTTCTTGATCATTCACAGCTTTCTCCATAGGGAGCTGGAGGTTTCAACCACTTTTTATAAAACATAAAATGAAGGGACTCAGAAAGCCTAGGGGGAGACACTCCTGAAGGTCTGTCTGGGGAGATGTCCGGTTCAGTGGGCACTTCCAGACTTTCAAATCCACAATCACTCTCCTCATACTCCTCTTCCCCCTCCTCCGGTTCATAGAATTCCTCTAAATCATACTCTTGAACCGGTGGAACCGATCGAACCGTACGCTTACCTGATGGTGCCAGTTCAGTCAGAACCGGGGAAAGCACTGGACAATTTTAATCGCTTTGGCTATTTCTTCAGCGGTTGGAGAGGGAAGTTTTGGCTCCACACCAACTGATTTTCTAGTCCTTTTTGCTGGAACCGACTCCTCCGAGTCGGCTCTCCTTTTGCCCGAGGAAGTCTCGCCCTGGTCAGAGGGCACTCCCTCCGGTTCTTTTTCAACTGAACCGGGCTGGCCATCCGGTTCAGCGGACTTTTTGGCCTCCCTTTCCCTGAGCCTACCAACTCTTTTTTCCCGGGTAGCTGCAGGAAAATTTTTACAAATCTGGCAGTCTGCATTGAGGTGGTCAACCCCAGACAATAAACACAGGTGGTGTGGGTGTCAGCCTTAGCAAAGACTTCCCCACAGACACTGCAGTGTTGAAACCCAGTGGGCCCGGTTTTTCTTTTGGGTTTCTCAGACATAGTGCCAGCCTAACCAAAACTTGCCCGTTTATGGCAATCCACCAAGCAAGACCTCTTATCGGTTCCCAACCGTGTCACGGGTCGTGGAAAAAAACGTAATGAAATCTGTTTTTTTTAGAACCGATAAGAACCGGGAACTGCACTCTAAAAGACAGATTAATGTATTTAAATCAACCTGATCGGTTCAAACCGAACCGATAAACCGTTTACAAGTTCCACACAGAAAGTAAATGTAAAACCTATCTAGTACTTACAAATACCACAGACAGAGCTTGAATCGACCAGTTGCGGTTTAAATTCGGTTAAAAAACCGAAAAATTAATACTTTAACCGACAAAATGAACCGAGCAGAAGAAGAAATCTCCGGAGCGACTGTTCAGTGAGACGGAGTAAAGAATCTAACAGTTTGAGTTTGAAGAACAATAGACAGAGTTTTCAACCGAGCTTGAGCTCAAAGTTCCATGCCTTGCATGGAAAGTTAACTCTTTCACCTCCGGAGCAGTTTGAAGGTTGGGACTCACTGCATAGGTCACAATATAGCAAGACTTCATGTTGTTTGAAAGGCAGCTTGCGAGACACCAGTTAAATGGATTTCACACTGTCTCATTATGTCCTCAGTCTCAGCTGAGCTGGAGGGATGACATCACCATAGAATTATAGCAGCAGCATAAGCCACATTGGAATGCTCACAGCAGGGGTTAGTGTCAGAACATTGGGGATTTCAGACAGTCTTCATCCAGATTCCAGAGGAGGAGGTATGCTACAGTTGGCAGCCCCTCAGAGCCTAGCTCTGTTTCAGAACTACACCAGAAAGTGAATCATGTGTTCTCACCCTAGTGAGGAACACAGAAGAGACCAGCAGAGAGTGGTAGAGACTGCTCCCAGTGTTGTTCCAGTGCCCCATCTCTGGAGGGATGGGGGAAGTCTAGCATTCCAGAGGCAATCCCCTGGCCCTACTGGAAAAGGAAAAGCTGCCTGAAAGAAGAAGTTGTACAGAGAGTGCCAGAAAATGTGTGATTTCCTTTGAAAAGAAGCCCTGGGGCACCTGCATACCACAGTGGGTCTGCTCTGATTTAGAGCCTATGTTTCACCAAGACAGAGTTGTGTAAAAGTATCTGCTACTGTGGGGTCAGGAGAAGGCTTGCCAAGTACAGTGCTGTAATTTGGTATGGCTTGGAAGCATCTAAACAGTGGGGGTCTAGGAAAATGGACAGAGACACTTACAGAACTTTTTAAGTCTGAACACCACCTAAATACAGTTTAAAATGTTAAATGTGTCATACATTTTGAAATAGCATTTACAACCAGTTGTTCGAAGAAAGATGTTCCTAATGAATGGATGGGTATAGATTTGGGAGCAAGAGGTGGGAAACCCCCGTCTGGAGTGACCGGGTTTACCGCTATGGGTTCAGTTTGGGCACCTATAGCTTTCTCCCAGGCACTTGGCCAGTGTCTGCACAAAGTACCCAGATGTGGGATTATGGATAGCTTCTCCCTTTAGAGCTAGAAAGTGCTCATGGATGATTTAGGGAGCCACCAACAAATCCATGCTACGTGGAAAAGTGTCCAAGTACTGGCTGGGGTGCCATGTCAAGGAATCACAGAGAGGAGTACCAGTTCGGGCTGTGTAAGCCCAGATGTGGTCAGAACCTAAGGGTTAATCATGTAGTGAAGAAGATGTGCTTTGACCTCGGTAAATCTACATTGCCAGTGAGTGTAGCCCTGTGGGGGTCCATCTTTGCTTTGTATTCCTGTGTTGTTGTGAATAAAAGCCACACTCTAGAATTCCATTCCTGGTTTGGGTATTTCAGTTATTGCTTCCAGTACCTGGAGTTACTTGGGTGCCCCTGACCAGAAGTACAAACCTAGCATAATGCTGAGCAAATAGATTTTCTCCCTGAACCTAGGAAGGGTTACAAAAATGGAGGCACACAGAGTTCTGTAAAGGATAAAATGTTTAATAGGTGACTACCCCCACCCCTCTCGGTGCTCCTAAAAGTGAGAGGAGCAGCCCTGCTGACAGAACCAAAGGGGGGCCGGTGGGGGAAGGTTACAAAAATGGAGGCACCACTGAGGATTTGGATTGGAATAGGGAGAGAAACAAGAAAGATTTGCTCAGATTACGACTAGCATTTTGGCTGTCTGGCAGTGGGTAGTCCAAAAAATCGGGAACATCGCCACCCAAGTGTGTCGCTATGTGCTGTTGTTCATGTGCTGCTGCTGTAATTGTGCCACCAGTTTACCAAGGAGCAGTAAAGCCAGATTGAGTATGGCCCTTGTCCTGCATCAAAAAATATAACGTTTGCCAGCTTTTAAAGTTCAAGTGTGACAAGAAAAAGTATGGAAAACTGTGGAAAACAAAGAGAGATTTGTGCCCTAGAAGTTTAAAGTGCTTGTTGTATGGACTGAGAGAGTTGCTGAGGAAAACGCCATGAAAAATGGTTGAAATGGTACTCCCACCGAGGAGTCACAGTTGAAAAAAAAAAGTGCAGTTTGCAGTTTAAATTTTGCCTGCTCAACGATCGCTGTGGAGGAGAAAAGCACTAGAAGAAAGAGGCTCATTTGCATGACGTCGAGTGATTGGTGAGACTGCAATCAGTTCCCCAAGCCAGCTTCAGAGTGACTGCACAGTGTTCGAGAGGAGAGAGAGAGAGAGAGAGAGAGAGAGAGAGTAGTGTGTGAACTGGCTTGCCAGGAGGAGTGTTGCGGTGACTGAAAGCGTTATAAAAGTAATAAAATAAGACTTTTCTGTTTAAAATCGGGCTCAACACACATTTCGATCATCTGGGAAGAAAGCATTATGTTCGGAGGGGCAATCGGCAGGACTGCCAGCCCGCTTCCATCCAGAGGCCTCCAAGACCGGCTGTAGGCCGAATTTTCCATCGCGATTGCAAGCTACTGATTAAGTGAGTACCAACCAGAGAAATAGCTCTAACTATATATGATTTTAAATAAAGCCAGCTGAATCTGTGTGTAACAATGTGATTGTTTTGCAAAGAACAGTGTCACGTTAATCAAACTAAACAAGAATTCTAAGCATTAGCCTGTGAGCATAATTGTGGGTTCAGCAACAGTATGATTTTCAAAGCAAAGTGAGAGACTGTGGGTTGTATGAAAGATGCAACAAAATACAGGCAATCTTGTGCAATGAAATACTGTGGCTTTAGGGACTTTAAGCAAGAACAGTGATTTAAAGTGAATGAAAGTCCAGTAAAAAAAATCATATAGATGTGCTAAGAGAGCAAACAGTGCAGTTTATGCAGTTTGAGTGAACTTTATCAGTAAAGCGTGTAAATCGGATGCGCAGTGGCTTGAGTCAGAAACAGAACGTTGATGTGCCAGTAGTGCTGCCACCGCCATTACGGGGTGGGGTAGTGAAGTAAACATAGCAGCAGGGGAGCCATTTTGTAAAAGTTTTCCAACAGAGTGAGACTTCAGATAACAGTGAGCTTTTGTTTTTTTCTCTGCAGTCATGGCTTCAGGATCAGCCCGCTACCCGGATCATGCCCAGGCTATGGTAGTAGAAGAAGTTAACAAGTTGAAAGACATTGAGAGATGTTACTATGGGGATGTTTGTCTCCTCAGGTGGCAATTCCTGGATATCCAGTTAGAGTGTGCATAATGTGCTTAAAGGCTGGAAGGGACATCTTTATGATTTCTCACTGTTCTGGCTGCCTAGAGAGACATGGCCTAACTAAAGCACCCAAGATTCGTTTGGCTCTTACGTAGACAAAGCTTCAAGAATCTGCAAGTGACAGCACACAGCACCAGGTGAAGCTTGTTGGGGTAAGCCCAGCAGAGTGTGGCACAAAGGAAGAGGGTGTGGATCTACAGGCAGAGCAAAGTAGTGCTGATATATCCGAGTCCGGGTCACAGAGAGATGGTGCGGAGGGAGCATTAGCAGATCCATGGAGAGAGGGGCCAAGCCCTAGTCTCATAGGCAAAGATGAGATGAGAGAGATTCTTGAATGGGAGGTGTCGACCTCCATGCCCAGTGAAGAGTGGACAGTCTCAGGAGTGACAACAACTGCTCACTCCTGGGATCAGATCCTTCTTGAGGAAGAGGAGGAGGGAGAACCTATGTAGCCTTGTGATGAAGGTGCTAGTCCACAGCCTTGGGCTCTTGCCTCGGAGGAGCAGAAAGAAGGAGAGATTAGTGACTCCACAGCCCTGTCCCCCACAAGGAGGAGTCAGAAATCCATTTTACATTGCATTGAGTATGCATAACTGGCAGAACCAGGACTGGCCTCCCCCAAGCCAGGCCAGAGATCTTAAGTTGACCAAGTGTAGTAAAGAAGAAAGACTGGTTCGTAGGAAGGCAAATGATATCTATGGGCTATCCTTTCCTACCTTTCCTCAGAGAGTCTTGGAGGAGATTGAAAGAAACAGGAAATCCTGGATAGTGAAAGAGGCAACAAACTATATGCATCCTGGTGCAAGTCGATTTGTCAGAGACAGAGTAATTTCAGAGAAATTTAAATATTGAAAAGTGAGCAGGACTCTGTTCATAGACACTGTACGGATCGTAGATGGAGAGGGACATGGAACCTTCTACAATGTGAATTATGAGCACCCAGAAGGAGTAATAATTCTTGCACCTGACCCATTGTGTTACTTTCCCCAATGCATTCAACTTCCTGCAGATGTGGCAATGCCTACCAAGTGGAGAGCAGAGAAGTGGTAGCCAGTGCTGCCATAAAGCCGTTGCTGTACCTATGTTGTTCTGCCAGTCTGGCATTCCAGGATCCAGGTGCTCCAGATTCATCAGCCTTACAGTGTGCCTTCCAGATTCCATTGACTGGCTTTCCAGATTCCAGTGTCTGGCCTTAGATGATATAATATCCAGAGAGGACACCAGCCCAGCTGTATCCTGATTCATCACCTGGGATTTAGGATGACTTCAGACCAGCTGTTTCTTTTTCCTGTTCCAAGGCTCCATCTCCTAGATGAGATCAGCCCAGCAGTTTCCAGATGTGCCATCCTGTTGTTTTCCAGAAGATGTCCACCCAGCTGTGTCTGAAGAATATTGCCAGGGAGAGTCTTCGACTGGAAATCCAGGTGCCATATCATTTTCATTCTGCAAGGGACTGGTAAGTCCAGACTTTTCTATCTTATTAACTCTGCAATACACACTCTACACCTAACAAACTTCAGACTGTTTGAACTGTCCTCAAAGACACTTCCCTTTGGAATTTGACTTTGGTATCAGTGGAAGCTGACTTGCTGAATTAATCTCTTACTACTGTATCTCCCTCTGCCTCTCTAGTTGAATTTGTGTGCCAGGGTTTAATAATTTGTTTAATCCTTACAGCCATTTTAAGTTCTGAGTTGATATTAGAAGTGAATAGTGAGCCTTGTCTGTGTCAATCCTTCTGTTGTCTGGCCTGCAGTCTGTCTCATCCCCAACCCCTAAACAGTGTGCTGTGCTCTATGACCCTGCCCACTTCTATTATTCTCTTTGTTCTGATGTGAAAAGCCTCCTGTCCCAGTGTATAAAAATCCTGTTTTTCTACTTTATTTCAGGGATCCAGCGTGCCTTGACCAGGCCACGGACCCCTCAATTTCTGGAACCTAAACAGTTTTTCAGAAATCCTCTATACTGTAAGGTACTAGCCCTGACTTTTGGATTTTGGTACCAGTGGAAGCTGATTTTTGCTGAACACATCTCTAACTACTGTATCTCCCTCTGCCTCTGTAGTTGAATTAGTGTGCTACGGTTTAATAATTTCTTTAATCCTTACAGTCATTTTAAGTTCTGAGTTGATATTAGAAGTGAATTGTGAGCCTTCACTGTGTAATCCTTCTGCTGTCTTTCCTGTACTCTGTCTCCTCCCCAGCCAACAGTGTGCTGTGCTGTCTGACCCTGCCCACTTCTATTATTCTCTTTGTTCTGATGTGAAAAGCCTCCTCTTCCAGCCTTTAAAAATCCTGTTTTTCAGCTTTATTTCAGGGATCCAGCGTGCCTTAACCAGGCCATGGACCCTTCAATATCAGGAACCTAAACAGTTTTTCAGAAATCCTCTATCCTGCAAGGCACTAGCCCTCACTTTTAGATTTTGGCACCAGTGGAAGCTGATTTTTGCTGAACACATCTCTACTGTATCTCCCTCTGCCACTCTAGCTGAATTTGTGTACCAGGGTTTAATAATTTCTTTAATCTTTACAGTCATTTTAAGTTCTGAGTTGATATTAGAAGTGAATTGTCAGCCTTGACTGTGTAAATCCTTCTGCTGTCTGCCAAGCACTCTGTCTCCTCCGCAACATCCAGTGTGCTGTGCTCTCTGACCCTGCAAACTTCTATTATTCTCTTTGCTCTGATGTGAAAAGCCTCCTCTTCCAGCTCTTAAAAATCCTGTTTTTCTGCTTTATTTCAGGGATCCAGCGTGACTTGACCAGGCCACAGACCCCTCAATTTTTGGAACCTAAACAGTTTTTCAGAAATCTTCTATACTGCAAGGTACTAGCCTAGACTTTTCAATTTTGGTACCAGTAGAAGCTGATATTTGCTGAACACATCTCTAACTCCTGCATCTCCAGCTGCCTCTCTAGTTGAATTTCTGTGCCAGGGTTTAATAATTTGTTTAATCCATACAATCATTCTAAGTTCTGAGTTGATATTAGAAATGAATAGTGAGCCTTGAATATGTAAATCATTCTGCTGACTGGCCTGCACTCTGTCTCTGCCTCAACCCCCGAACAGTGTGCTGTGCTCCCTGATCCTGTCCACTTCTAGTATTCTATTTGTTCTGATGTGAAAATCCTCCTCTTCCAGTCTATAAAAATCCTGTTTTTCTAATATATTTCAGGGATCCAGCATGCCTTGACCAGGCCAAGGACCCCTCACTTGTGGAACCTAAACGGTTTTTCAGAAATCCTCTATACTGCAAGGTACTAGTCCTGACTTTTGGATTTTGGTGCCAGTGGAAGCTGATTTTTGCTGAACACATCTCTAACTGCTGTATTTCCTTCTGCCTCTCTAGATGAATTTGTGTGCCATGGTTTAATTTGTTTAATTCTTAAAGTCATTTTAAGTTCTGAGTTGACATTATAAGTGAATTGTGAGCCTTGACTATGTAAATCCGTCTGCTGTCTGGCCTGCACTCTGTCTCCTCCCCAACCCCAAACAGAGTGCTGTGCTCTCTGACCCTGCCTACTTCTATTATTCTTTTTGTTCTGATGTGAAAAGACTCCTCTTCCAGCCTTTAAAAATCCTGCTTTTCTCCTTTATTTCAAGGACCCAGCATGACCCGACCAGGCCATGGACCCCTCAATTTCTGGAACCAAAGCAGTTTTTCAGAAATCCTCTATACTGCAAGGTACTAGCCCTGACTTTTGGATTTTGGTATCAGTGGAAGATGATTTTTGCTGAAGACATCTCTAACTACTGTATCTCCATCTATCTCTCTAGTTGAATTTGTGTGCCAGGGTTTAATAATTTGTTTAATCCTTACAGTCTTTTTAAGTTCTGAGTTGATATTAGAAGTGAATTGTGAGCCTTGATGGTGTAAATCCTTCTGCTGCTGTTCTTGCACTCTGTCTCCTCCCCAAGCCCCAAAATGAGTGCTGTGCTTTCTGACCCTGTCCATTTCTATTATTCACTTTGTTCTGATGTGAAAAGCCTCAACTTCCAGCATTTAAAAATCCTGTTGTTCTTCTTTATTTCAGGGATCCAGCGTGCCTTGACCAGGCTACGAACCAGTCAGTTTCAGGAACCTAAACAGTTTTTCAAAATCCTCCATACTGCAGGGTACTGGCGCTGACTTTTGGATTTTGGTACCATTGGAAGTGGATTTTTGGTGAACACATCTCTAATTATTGCATCTCCGTATGCCTCTCTAGTTGAATTTGTGTGCCAGGGTTTAATAATTTGTTTAATCCTTACAGTCATTTTATGTTCTCAGTTGATATTAGAAGTGGATTGTGAGCCTTGACTGTGTAAATCCATCTGCTGTCTTTGCTGCACTCTGTCTCATCCCAACCCCCAAACAGTGTGCTGTGGTCTCCGACCCTGCCCATTTCTACTATTCTCTTTGTTCTGATGTGAAAAACCTCCACTTCCAGCATTTAATAATCCTGGTTTTCTACTTCATTTCAGGGATCCAGCATGCCTTGACCAGGACATGGAAACCTGAATTTCTGGAACCTAAACAGTTTTTCAGAAATCCTCCATACTGCAAGGTACTAGCCCTGACTTTTCCATTTTGGTTGCAGTGGAAGCTGATTTTTGCTGAACACATCTCTAACTCCTGCATCTCTAGCTGCCTCTCTAGTTGAATTTGTGTGCCAGGGTTTAATAATTTGTTTAATCCATACAATCATTCTAAGTTCTGAGTTGATTTTAGAAATGAATAGTGAGCCTTGACTGTGTAAATCCTTCTACTGTCTGGCCTGCACTCTGTCTCTGCCTCAACCCCCGAACAGTGTGCTGTGCTCTCTGACCCTGTCCACTTCTATTATTCTATTTGTTCTGATGTGAAAAGCCTCCTACTCCAGCCTATAAAAACCCTGTTTTTCTAATTTATTTCAGGGATCCAGCATGCCGTGACCAGGCCATGGATCCCCTCACTTCTGGAACCTAAACAGTTTTTCAGAAATCCTCTATACTGCAAGGTACAAGCCGTGACTTTTTGATTTTGGTATCAGAGGAAGCTGATTTTTACTGAACACATCTCTAACTGCTGTATCTCCCTCTGCCGCTCTAGTTGAAGTTGTATGCCATGGTTTAATAATTTGTTTAATCCTTAATGTCATTTTAAGTTCTGAGTTGATATTAGAAGTGAATTGTGAGCCATGACTGTTTAAATCCTTGTGCTGTCTTTCCTGCACTCTGTCTCCTCCCAAGCCACCTAACAGTGGGCTGTGCTCTCTGACCCTGCCCACTTCAATTATTCTGTTTGTTCTGATGTGAAAAGACTCCTCTTCCAGCATTTAAAAATTCTGTTTTTCTACTTTATTTCAGTGACATAACGTGCCTTGACCACACCTCAGACCCCTCAATTTTTGGAACCTTAACAGTTTTTCAGAAATCCTCTATACTGTAAGGTACTAGCCCTGACTTTTGGATTTTGGTACCAGTGGAAGCTGACTTTTGCTGAACTCATCTTTAACTACTGTATCTCCCTCTGCCTCTCTAGTTGAAGCTGTGTGCCAGGGTTTAATAATATGTTTAATCCTTACAGTATTTTAAGTTCTGAGTTGATATTAGAAGGGAATTGTGACCCTTGATTGTGTAAATCTGTCAGCTGTCTTTCTTGCACTCTGTCTCTTCCCCAAACCCCAAACAGTGTGCTGTGCTCTCTGACTGTGCCCATTTCTATTATTCTCTTTGTTCTGATTTGAAAAGCTTCAACTTCCAGCATTTAAAACTCATGTTCTCCTACTTTCTTTCAGGGATCCATCGTGCCTTAACCAGGCTGTGGACCCTTAATATCTGGAACCAAAACAGTTTTTCTGAAATGCGCTATACCCCAAGGTACTAGCCCTGACTATTGGATTTTAGTACCAGTGGAGGCTGATTTTTGCTGAACACATCTCTAACTACTGTATCTCCCTCTGCCTCTCTAGTTGAATTTGTGTGCCAGAGTTTTATAATTTGTTTAATCCTTACACTCATTTTAAGTTCTGAGTTGATTTTAGAAGTGAATTGTGAGCCTTCACTGTGTAAATCCTTCTGCTGTCTGGCCTGCACTCTGCCTCCTTACCAACTGCTAAACAGTGTGCTGAGTTCTCTGACCCAGCCCATTTCTATTATTCTCATTGTTCTGATGTGAAAAGCCTCCACTTCCAGCTTTTAAAAATCCTGTTTTTCTTGTTTATTTCAGGAATACAGCGTGCCTTGACCAGGCCATGGAAACCTCAATTTCTGGAAATTAGTTTTTCAGAAATCCTCCATACTACAAGGTACTAGCCCTGACTTTTCCATTTTGGTACCAATGTAAGCTGATTTTTGCTGAAAACATCTCTAACTCCTGTATCTCCAGCTGCCTCTCTAGTTGAATTTGTGTGCCAGAGTTTAATAATTTGTTTAATCCATACAATCATTTTAAGTTCTGAGTTAATATTAGAAGTGAATTGTGGGCCTTGACTGTCTGAATCCTTCTGCTGTCTGGCCTGCACTCTGTCTCTGCCCCAACCCACGAACAGTGTGCTGTGGTCTCTGACCCTGCCCATTTCTATTATTCTCTTTGTTCTGATGTGAAAAGACTCCTCTTCCAGCATTTAATCATCCTGTTTTTCTACTTTATTTCAGGCATATAGCATGCCTTGACCAGGTCACGGACCCCTCACTTGTGGAACCTAAACAGTTTTTCAGAAATCCTCTATACTGCAAGGTACTAGCCCTGACTTTTCCATTTTGGTACCAAGGATAGCTGATTTTGCTGAACACATCTCGAACTACTATATTTCCCTCTGCCTCTGTAGTTGAATTTGTGCCAGGGTTTTATAATTTGTTTAATCCTTACAGTCATTTAATGTTCTGAGTTGATATTAGAAGTAAATTGTGAGCCTTGACTGTATAAATCTTTCTGCTGACTTTCCTGCGCTCTGTCTCATCGCCAACCACCAAACAGTATTCTGTGCTCTCTGACCCTGCCCACTTCTATTATTCCATTTGTTCTGATGGCAAAAGCCTCATCCTGTTCCAGCCTTTAAAAATTCTCTTTTTCTACTTCATTTCAGGAATCCAGCGTGCCTCAACAAGGGCATGGACACCTCAATTTCTGGAACTTAAACAGTTTTTCAGAAATCCTCTATAATGCAAGGTATTAGCCCTGACTTTTGGATTGTGGTATCTGTGGAAGCTGATTTTTGCTGAACACATCTCTAACTAGTGTATCTCTCTCTATCTCTCTAGTTGAATTTGTGTACCAGGGTTTAATAATTTGTTTAAACCTTTCAGTTGTTTTAAGTTCTGAGTTGATATTAGAAGTAAATTGTCAGCCTTGATTGTGTAAATCCTTCAGCTGTCTTTCTTGCACGCTGTCTCCTCCCCAACCCCCAAATGTTGTGCTATGCTCTATAACCTTGCACACTTCTATTATTCTCTTTGTTCTGATGTGAAAAGCCTTCTCTTCCAGCCTCCAAAAATCCTGTTTTTCTACTTTCTTTCAGGGATCCATTGTGCCTTAGCCAGGCCGTGGACCCTAAATATCTGGAACCGAAACAGTTTTTCTGATATCTGCTATACCCCAAGTTACTAGCCCTGAATATTGGATTTTAGTACCAGTGGAGGCTGATTTTTGCTGAACACATCTCTAACTACTGCATCTCCCTCTGCCTCTCTAGTTGAATTTGTGTGCCAGGGTTTAATATTTTGTTTAATCCTTACACTCATTTTAAGTTCTGAGTTGATTTTAGAAGTGAATTGTGAGCATTCACTGTGTAAATCCTTCTGCTGTCTTTCCTGCACTCTGTCTCCTCCCCAACCCCCAAATCTTGTGCTATGCTCTCTAACCCTGCCTACTTCTATTATTCTCTTTGTTCTGATGTGAAAAGCCTCCTCTTCCAGCCTCTAAAAATCCTGTTTTTCTACTTTCTTTCAGGGATCCATTGTGCCTTAACCAGGCCGTGGACCCTCAATATCTGGAACCGAAACACTTTTTCTGATATCCGCTATACCCCAAGGTACTAGCCCTGAATATTGGATTTTAGTACCAGTGGAGGCTGATTTTTGCTGAACACATCTCTAACTACTGCATCTCCCTCTGCCTCTCTAGTTGAATTTGTGTGCCAGGGTTTAATATTTTGTTTAATCCTTACACTCATTTTAAGTTCTGAGTTGATTTTAGAAGTGAATTGTGAGCCTTCACTGTGTAAATCCTTCTGCTGTCTGGCCTGCACTCTGTCTCCTTACCAACTGCTAAACAGTGGGCTGAGTTCTCTAACCCAGCCCATTTCTATTATTCTCATTGTTCGGATGTGAAAAGTCTCCCTTCCAGTCTTTAAAAATCCTGTTTTTCTAGTATATTTCAGGGATTAACATGCCTTGACCAGGCCACGGATCTCTCACTTCTGGAACCGAAACAGTTTTTCAGAAATCCTCTATACTGCTAGGTACTAGCTCTGACTTTTGGATTTTGGTACCAGTGGAAGCTTATCTTTGCTGAACATATCTTTAACTGCAGCTTCTCCCTCTGCCGCTCTAGTTGAATTTGTGTGCCATGGTTTAATAATTTCTTTAATCTACACAGTCATTTTAAGTTCTGAGTTGATGTTAGAAGTGAATTGTGAGCCTTGACTGTGTAAATCCTTCTGCTGTCTGCCAAGCACTCTGTCTCCTCAGCAACATCCAGTGTGCTGTGCTCTCTGACCCTGCAATCTTCTATTATTCTCTTTGCTCTGATGTGAAAAGCCTCCTCTTCCAGCTTTTAAAAATCCTGTTTTTCTGCTTTATTTCAGAGATACAGCGTGACTTGACCAGGCCACGGACCCCTTAATTTTTGGAACCTAAACAGTTTTTCAGAAATCCTCTATACTGCAAGGTACTAGCCCAGACTTTCAATTTTGGTACCAGTAGAAGCTGATATTTGCTGAACACATCACTAACTCCTGCATCTCCAGCTGCCTCTCTAGTTGAATTTCTGTGCCAGGGTTTAATAATTTGTTTAATTCATACCATCATTCTAAGTTCTGAGTAGATATTAGAAATGAATAGTGAACCTTGACTGTGTAGATCCTTCTGCTGTCTGACCTGCACTCTGTCTCTGCCTCAACCCCCGAACAGTGTGCTGTGCTCTCTGACCCTGTCCACTTCTATTATTCTATTTGTTCTGATGTGAAAAGCCTCCTCTTCCAGTCTATAAAAATCCTGTTTTTCTAATTTATTTCAGGGATCCAGCATGCCTTGACCAGGCCAAGGACCCCTCACTTGTAGAACCTAATCGGTTTTTCAGAAATCCTCTATACTGCAATGTACTAGTCCTGACTTTTGGATTTTGGTACCAGTGGAAGCTGATTTTTGCTGAACACATCTCTAACTGCAGTATCTAACTTCAGCCGCTCTAGTTGAATTTGTGTGCCATGGTTTAATAATTTGTGTAATCCTTAAAGTCATTTTAAGTTCTGAGTTGATATTATAAGTGAATTGTGAGCCTTGACTGTGTAAATCCATCTGTTGTCTGGCCTGCACTCTGTCTCCTCCCCAACCCCAAACAGAGTGCTGTGCTCTCTGACCCTGCGTACTTCTATTATTCACTTTGTTCTGATGTGAAAAGCCTCCTCTTCCAGCCTTTAAAAATCCTGTTTTTCTACTTTATTTCAAGGATCCAGCATGCCCCGACCAGGCCATGGACCCCTCAATTTCTGGAACCAAAGCAGTTTTTCAGAAATCCACTATAATGCAAGGTACTAGCCCAGACTTTTGGATTTTGGTATTAGATGAAGACGAATTTTGCTGAAGACATCTCTAACTACTGTATCTCCTTCTGCCTCTCTAGCTGAATTTGTGTGCCAGGGATTAATAATTTGTTTAATTATTACAGTTATTTTAATTGCTGAGTTGATATTAGAAGTGAATTGTGAGCCTTGACTAGGTAAATCCTTCTGCTGTCTGGCAAGCACTCCCTCGCCTCCCCAACCCCCAGTGTGCTGTGCTCTCTCACCCTGTCCACTTCTATTATTCTCTTTGTTCTGATGTGAAAAGCCTCCTCTTCCAGCCTTTAAAAATCCTGATTTCTACTTTATTTTAGGTAGAGAGCATGCCTTGACCAGGCCACGGACCCTCAGTTTCTGGAACCTTAACAGTTTTTCAGAAATTCTCTATACTACAAGGAACTAGCCACGGCATTTGGATTTTGGTACCAGTGGAAGCTGATTTTTGCTGAACACATCTCTAACTACTGTATCTCCCTCTACCTCTCTAGTTGAATTTGTATGCCAGGGCTTAATAATTTGTTTAATCCTTCCAGTCATTTTAAGTTCTGAGGTGATATTAGAAGTTAATTGTGAGCCTTCACTGTGTCAATCCTTCTGTTGTCTGGCCAACACTCTGTCTCCTCCCCAACCCCAAACAGAGTGCTGTGCTCTCTGACCCTGCCCACTTCTATTATTCTCTTTGTTCAGATGTGAAAAGCCTCCTCTTCCATCCTTTCAAAATCCTGTTTTTCTACCTTATTTCAGGGATCCAGCATGTCTTGACAAGGCCACAGACCCGTCAATTTCTAGAACCTAAACAGTTTTTTCAGAAATCCTCTATACTGCAAGGTAGTAGCCCTGATTTTGGATTTGGGTGCCAATGGAAGCTGATTTTAGCTGAACACATCTCTAATTACTGCATCTATGTCTGCCACTCTAGTTAAATTTTTGTGCCAGGGTTTAATTATTTATTCAATCCTTACTCTCATTTTCAGTTCTGAGTTAATATTAGAAGTGAATTGCGAGCCTTGACTGTGTAAATCCTTCTGCTGTCTGGCCTGCACTCTGTCTCTGCCCCAACCCCTGAACAGTGTGCTGTGCTCTCTGACCCTTCTATTATTCTATTTGTTCTGATGTGAAAAGCCTCCTCTTTCATCCTATAAAAATCCTGTTTTTCTAATTTATTTCAGGGATCCAGCATGCCTTGACCAGGCCACGGACCCCTCACTTGTGGAACCTAAACAGTTTTTCAGAAATCCTCTATATTGCAAGGTACTAGCCCTGATTTTTGGATTTTGGTACCAGTGGAAGCTGATTTTTGCTGAACACATCTCTAACTGTGGTATCCCCCTCTGCCTCTCTAGTTGAATTTGTGTGCTACGGTTTAATACTTTGTTTAATCCTTAAAGTCATTTTAAGTTCTGAGTTGATATTAGAAGTGAACTGTGAGCCTTGACTGTGTAAATCCTTCTGCTGTCTGGCCTGCACTCTGTCTCTGCCCCAACCCCAAACAGAGTTCTGTGCTCTCTGACCCTGCCCACTTCTATTATTCTCTTTGTCCTGATGTGAAAAGCCTCCTCTTCTAGCCTTTCAAAATCCTGTTTTTCTACCTTATTTCAGGGATTGAGCAGGTCTGGACCAGGCCACAGACCTCTCAATTTCTAGAACCTAAACAGTTTTTTCAGAAATCCTCTATACTGCAAGGTACTAGCCCTGATTTTGGAATTCTGTGCCAATGGAAGCTGATTTTTGCTGAACACATCTCTAATTACTGCATCTCTGTCTGCCACTCTAGTTAAATTTGTGTGCCAGAGTTTAATTATTTATTTAATCCTTACTCTCATTTTCAGTACTGAGTTGATATTAGAAGTGAATTGTGAGCCTTGACTGCGTTTATCCTTCTGCTGTCTGGCCTGCACTCTGTCTCTGCCCCAACCCCCATACAGTGTCCTGAGCTCTATGACCCAGCCCGCTTATATTATTCTCTTTGTTCTGATGTGAAAAGCCTCCACTTCCAGCCTTAAAAAATCCTGTTTTTGTACTTTATTTCAGGGATCCAGTGTGCCTTGACCAGGCCACGGACCCCTAAATTTTTGGACCCTAAACAGTTTTTCAGAAATCCTTTCTGCTGCAAGGTAAAAGGCCTGACTTTTGGATTTTGGTAACAGTGGAAGCTGATTTTTGCTGAACACATGTCTAACTACTGTATCTCCATCTGCCTCTCTAGTTGAATTTGTGCCAGGGTTTAATAATTTGTTTAACCCTTACAGTCATTTTAAGTTCTGAGTTGATATAAGAAGTGAATTGTGAGCAACAATTGTGTAAATCCTTCTGCTGTCTGGCCTGCACTCTGTCTACTCCCAGACCCCCAAATAGTGTGCTGTGCTGTCTGACCCTGCCCACTTCTATAATTCTCTTCAGTCTGATGTGAAAATCCACGCTTCCAGCATTTAAATATCCTGTTTTTGTACTCTATTTCAGGGATCCAGCATGCTTTGACCAGGCCACGGACCCCTAAATTTGTTGGATCATAAACAGTTTTTCAGAAATCCTCTATACTGCAAGGTACTCGCCCTGACGTTTGGATTTTGGTACCAGTAGAAGTTGACTTTTGCTGAACACATCTCTAACTACTGTATCTCCATCTGCCTCTCTAGTTGAATTTGTGTGCCAGGGTTTAATAATTTGTTTAATCCTTACAGTCATTTTAAGTTCTGAGCTGATATAAAAAGTGAATTGTGAGCAATGACTGTGTAAATCCTTCTGCTGTCTGGCCTGCACTCTGTCTCTTCCCAGTCCCTCAAATAGTGTGCTGTGCTGTCTGACCCTGCCCACGTCTATAATTCTCCTTAGTCTGATGTGAAAATCCACGCTTCCAGCATTTAAAAATCCTGTTTTTGTACTCTATTTCAGCGATCCAGCATGCCTCGACCAGGCCACAGAAACCTCAATTTCTGGAACCTAAACAGTTTTTCAGAAATCCTCCGTACTGCAAGGTACTAGCCCTGACTTTTCCATTTTTGTACCAGTGGAAGCTGATTTTTGCTGAACACGTCTCTAAAACCTGCATCTCCAGCTACCTCTCTAGTTGAATTTGTGTGCCAGGATTTAACAATTTGTTTAATCCATACAATCATTCTAAGTTCTGAGTTAATATTAGAAATGAATAGTGAGCTTTGACTGTATAAATCCTTCTGCTGTCTGGCCTGCACTCTGTCTCTGCCCCAACCCCTGAACAGTGTGCTGTGCTCTCTGGACCTGTCCAGTTCTATTATTCTATTTCTTCTGATGTGAAAAGCCTCCTCTTCCATAATATAAAAATCCTATTTTTCTAATTTATTTCAGGCATACAGCATGCCTTGACCAGGCCACGGACCCCTCACTTGTGGAACCTAAACATTTTTTTAGAAATCCTCTATAGTGCAAGGTACTAGCCCTGACTTTTGGATTTTGGAACCAGTGGAAGTTGATTTTTGCTGAACACATCTCTAACTACTGTATCTCCCTCTGCCTCTCTAGTTGAAGCTGTGTGCCAGGGTTTGATAATATGTTTAATCCTTAGAGTCATTTTAAGTTCTGAGTTGATATTAGAAGTGAATTGTGACCCTTGATTGTGTAAAAACTTCAGCTGTCTTTCTTGCACTCTGTTTCTTCCCCAAACCCCAAACAGTGTGCTGTGCTCTCTGACTGTGCCCTTTTCTATTATTCTCTTTGTTCTGATGTGAAAAGCTTCAACGTCCAGCATTTAAAACTTCTGTTCTTCTACTTTATTTCAGGGAACCAGCAAGCTTTGACCAGGCCACAGAAACCTCAATTTCTGGAACCTAAGCAGTTTTTCAGAAATCTTTCATACTGCAAGGTGCCAGCCCCGGCTTTTCCATTTTGGTACCAGTGATAGCTGATTTTTGCTGAACACATCTCTATCTCCTGTATCTCCAGCTGCCTCTCTAGTTGAATTTGTGTGCCAGGGCTTGATCATTTGTTTAATCCTTACAATCTTTTTTAGTTCTGAGTTAATATTAGAAGTGAATTCTGAGCCTTAACTGTGTAAATCCTTATGCTGTCTGGCCTGCACTCTGTCTCCTCCCCAACCCTTAAACAGTGTGCTGTGCTCTCTGACCCAGCACGCTTCTATTATTCTCTTTGCTCTGATGTGAAATGTGTCCTCTTCCAGCCTTTAAAAATCCTGTTTTTCTACTTTATTTAAGAGATTCAGCATGCCTTGACCAGGCCACGGACCCCTTAAATTTTTGGAACCTAAACAGTTTTTCCGAAATCCTCTATACTGCAAGGTACTAGCCCAGACTTTTGGATTTTGGTACCATTGGAAGCTGACTTTTGCTGAACAGATCTCTAACTACTATATCTCCCTCTGCCTCTGTAGTTGAATTTGTGCCATGGTTTAATAATTTGTTTAATCCTTAAAGTCATTTTAAGTTCTGAGTTGATATTAGAAGTGAATTGTGAGCCTTGACTGTGTAAATCCGTCTGTTGTCTGGCCTGCACTCTGCCTCCTCCCCAACCCCAAACAGAGTGCTGTGCTCTCTGACCCTGTCTACTTCTATTATTCTCTTTGTTCTGATGCAAAAAAAGCCTCCTCTTCCAGCCTTTAAAAATCCTGTTTTTCTGCTTTATTTCAGGGATCCAGCATGCCTTGACCAGGCCACGGACCCCTCAATTTCTGGAACCTAAACAGTTTTCCAGAAATCCTCTGTACTACAAGGTACTAGTCCTGACTTTTGGATTTTTGTACCAGTGGAAGATAAATTTTGCTGAACACATCTCTAACTGCTGTATCTCCCTCTGCCTCTCTATTTGAATTTGTGTGCCATGGTTTAATAATTAGTTTAATCCTTACAGTCATTTTAAGTTCTGAGTTGATATTAGATGTGAATTGTGAGCCTTGACTGTAAAAATCCTTCTGCGGTCTTTCCTGATCTCTGTCTCCTACCAAACCACCACAGTGAGTTGTGCTCTCTGACCCTGCCGATTTCTTTTATTCTTTTTGTTCTGATGTGAAAAGACTCCTCTTCTAGCCTTAAAAAATCCTGTTTTTCTCCTTTATTTCAAGGATCCAGCGTGCCCCGACCAGGCCATGGACCGCTCAATTTCTGGAACCAAAGCAGCTTTTCAGAAATCCATTATACTGCAAGGTACTAGCCCAGACTTTTGGATTTTGGTATTAGATGAAGACATTTTTTGCTGAAGACATCTCTAACTACTGTATCTCCTTCTGCCTCTCTAGCTGAATTTGTGTGCTAGGGTTTAATAATTTGTTTAATTACTACAGTCATTTCAATAGCTGAGTTGATATTAGAAGTGAATTGTGAGCCTTGACTGGGTAAATCCTTCTGCTGTCTGGCAAGCACTCCTTCTCCTCCCCAACCCCCAGTGTGCTGTGCTCTCTCACCCTGTCCACTTCTATTATTCTCTTTGTTCTGATGTGAAAAGCCTCCTCTTCCAGCCTTTAAAAATCTTGATTTCTACTTTATTTCAGGTATCCAGCGTGCCTTGACCAGGCCACGGACCCTCGGTTTCTGGAACCTTAACAGTTTTTCAGAAATTCTCTATACTACAAGGAATTAGCCACGGCATTTGGATTTTGGTACCAGTGGAAGCTGATTTTTGCTGAACACATCTCTAACTACTGTATCTCCCTCTGCCTCGCTAGTTGAATTTGTATGCCAGGGCTTAATAATTTGTTTAATCCTTCCAGTCATTTTAAGTTCTGAGGTGATATTAGAAGTTAATTGTGAGCCTTGACTGTGTCAATTCTTCTGTTGTCTGGCCAACACTCTGTCTCCTCCCCAACCCCAAACAGAGTGCTGTGCTCTCTGACCCTGCCCACTTCTATTATTCTCTTTGTTCAGATGTGAAAAGCCTCCTCTTCCAGCCTTTCAAAATCCTGTTTTTCTACCTTATTTCAGGGATCCAGCATGTCTTGACCAAGCTACAGACCCGTCAATTTCTAGAACCTAAACAGATTTTTCAGAAATCCTCTATACTGCAAGGTAGTAGCCCTGATTTTGGATTTGAGTGCCAATGGAAGCTGAACACATCTCTAATTACTGCATCTACGTCTGTCACTCTAGTTAAATTTTTGTGCCAGGGTTTAATTATTTATTCAATCCTTACTCTCATTTTCAGTTCTGAGTTAATGTTAGAAGTGAATTGTGAGCCTTGACTGTGTAAATCCTTCTGCTGTCTGGCCTGCACTCTGTCTCTGCCTCAACCCCCAAACAGTGTCCTTAAAAAATCCTGTTTTTCTACTTTATTTTAGGGATCCAGTATGCCTTGAACAGGCCACGGATCCCTAAATTTTTCGATCCAAAACAGTTTTTCAGAAATCCTTTATACTGCAAGGTACTTGCCCTGACTTTTGGATTTTGGTACCAGTGGAAGCTGATTTTTGCTGAACACATCTCTAACTACTGTATCTCCACCTGCCTCTCTTGTTGAATTTGTGTCCCAGGGTTTAATCATTTGTTTAATCCTTACAGTCATTTTAAGTTCTGAGTTGATATAAGAAGTGAATTGTGAGCAATGACTGTGCAAATCCTTCTGCTGTCTGGCCTGCACTCTGTCTCCTCCCAGACCCCCAAATAGTGTGCTGTGCTGTCTGACCCTGCCCACTACTATAATTCTCTTTAGTCTGATGTGAAAATCGACGCTTACGGTGTTTAAAAATCCTGTTTTTGTACTCTATTTCAGGGACCCAGCATGCCTTGACCTGGCCACGGACCCCTAAATTTTTGTATCCTAAACAGTTTTTCAGAAATCCTCTATACTGCAAGGTACTAGCCCTGACCTTTGGATTTTGGTACCAGTGGAAGCTGATTTTTGCTGAACACATCTCTAACTCCTGTATCTCCATCTGCCTCTCTGGTTGAATTTGTGTGCCAGGGTTTAATAATTTGTTAAATCCATACAATCATTCTAAGTTCTGAGTTGATATTAGAAATGAATAGTGAGCCTTGAATGTGTAAATCCTTCTGCTGTCTGGCCTGCATTCTGTCTCTGCCCCAACCCCTGAACAGTGTGCTGTGCTCTCTGACCCTTCTATTATTCTATTTGTTCTGATGTGAAAAGCCTCCTCTTTCATCCTATAAAAAATCTTGTTTTTCTAATTTATTTCAGGGATCCAGCATGCCTTGACCAGGCCACGGACCCCTCACTTGTGGAACCTAAACAGTTTTCAAATCCTCTATATTGCAGGTACTAGCCTGACTTTTAGGTTTTGGTACCAGTGGAAGCTGATTTTGCTGAACACATCTCAACTCGGTATCCCCTCTACCTCTCTAGATGAATTTGTGCTACACGGTTTAATAATTTGTTTAATCCTTAAAGTCATTTTAAGTTCTGAGTTGATATTAGAAATGAATAGTGAGCCTTGACTGTGTAAATCCTTCTGCTGTCTGGCCTGCACTCTGTCTCTGCCCCAACCCCCGAACAGTGTGCTGTGCTCTCTGACCCTGCCCATTTCTATTATTCTCTTTGTTCTGATGTGAAAAGACTCCTCTTCCAGCATTTAATCATCCTGCTTTTCTACTTTATTTCAGGGATATAGCATGCCTTGACCACTCCACAGAACCCTCAATTTTTGGAATCTAAGCAATTTTCAGAAATCATTTATACTGCAAGGTACTAGGCCTGACTTTTGGATTTTGGTACCAGTGGAAGCTGACTTTTGCTGAACACATCTCTAACTACTGTATCTCCCTCTGCCTCTCTAGTTGAAGCTGTGTGCCAGGGTTTAATAGTATGTTTAATCCTTAGAGTCATTTTAAGTTCTGAGTTGATATTAGAAGTGAATTGTGACCCTTGATTGTGTAAATCCTTCAGCTGTCTTTCTTGCACTCTGTTTCTTCCCCAAACCCCAAACAGTGTGCTGTGCTCTCCGACTGTGCCCATTTCTGTTATTCTCTTTGTTCTGATGTGAAAAGCTTCAACTTCCAGCATTTAAAACTCCTGATCTTCTACTTTATTTCATGGATCCAGCAAGCTTTGACCAGGCCCCAGAAACCTCAATTTCTGAAACCTAAACAGTTTTTCAGAAATTTTTTATACTGCAAGGTGCTTGCCCTGGCTTTTCCATTTTGGTACCAGTGATAGCTGATTTTTGCTGAACACATCTCTATCTCCTGTATCTCCAGCTGCCTCTCTAGTTAAATTTGTGTGCCAGGGTTTAATAATTTGTTTACTCCTTACAATCTTTTTAAGTTCTGAGTTAATATTAGAAGTGAATTCTAAGCCTTAACTGTGTAAATCCTTATGCTTTCTGGGTTGCACTCCGTCTCCTCCCCAACCCTTAAACAGTGTGCTGTGCCCTCTGACCCAGCACACTTCTATTATTCTTTTTGCTCTGATGTGAAATGTGTCTTCTTCTAGGCTTAAAAATTCCTGTTTTTCTACTTTATTTAAGGGATTCAGCATGCCTTGAGCAGGCCACGGACCACTTAAATTTTTGGAACCTAAACAGTTTTTCAGAAATCCTCTATACTGCAAGGTGCTTGCCCAGACTTTCGGATTTTGGTACCATTAGAAGCTGATTTTAGCTGAACACATCTCTAACTACTATATCTCCCTCTGCCTCGCTAGTTGAATTTGTGCCATGGTTTAATAATTTGTTTAATCCTTGCAGTCATTTAATGTTCTGAGTTGATATTAGAAGTAAATTGTGTGCCTTGACTGCATAAATTCTTCTGCTGTCTTTCCTGCACTCTGTCTCATCGCCAAACCACCAAACAGTGTGCTGTGCTCTCTGACCCTGCCCACATCTATTATTCTCTTTGTTCTGATGGGAAAAGCCTCATCCTATTCCAGCCTTTAAAAATCCTCTTTTCCTACTTCATTTCAGGAATCCAGCGTGCCTCAACAAGGGCATGGACCCCTCAATTTCTGGAACCTAAACAGTTTTTCTGAAATCCTCTATAATGCAAGGTACTAGCCCTGACTTTTGGATTTTGGTATCGGTGGAAGCTGATTTTTGCTGAACACATCTCTGTCTACTGTATCTCTCTCTGTCTCTCTAGTTGAATTTGTGTGCCAGGGTTTAATAATTTGTTTAATTCTTTCAGTTGTTTTAAGTTCTGAGTTGATATTAGAAGTGAACTGTCAGACTTGATTGTGTAAATCCTTCAGCTGTCTTTCTTGCACTCTGTCTCCTCCCCAACCCCCATATGTTGTGCTATGCTCTATGACCCTGCCCACTTCTATTATTCTGTTTGTTCTGATGTGAAAAGCCTCCCTTCCAGCCTTTAAAAATTCTGTTTTACTACTTTATTTCAGGGATCCAGCATGCCTTGACCAGGCCATGGAAACCTCAATTTATGGAACCTAAACAGTTTTTCAGAAATTCTCCTTACTGCAAGGTACTATCCCTGACTTTTCCATTTTGGTACCAATGGAAACTGATTTTTGCTGAACACAACTTTAACTGCTGTTTCTCCCTCTGCCTCTCTAGTTGAATTTGTGTGCCATGGTTTAATAATTTGTTTAATGCTTACAGTCATTTAAAGTTCTTAATTGATATTAGAAGTGAATTGTGAGCCTTGACAGTGTAAATCCTTCTGCTGTCTGGCCTGCACTCTGTCTCATCCCCAACCCCCAAACAGTGTGCTGTGCTGTCTGACCATGCCCACTTCTATTATTCTATTGTTCTGATGTGAAAAGCCTCCTCTTCCAGCCTATAAATATCCTGTTTTTCTACTTTATTTCAGGGATGCAGCATGCCTTAACCAGGCCACAGACCTCTCACATCTGAAACCTAAACAGTTTTTCAGAAATCCTTTATACTGCTTGGTACTAACTCTGACTTTTGGATTTTGGTACCAGTGGAAGCTGATTTTTGCTGAACACATTTTTAGCTGCTGTTTCTCCCTCTGCCTCTCTAGTTGAATTTGTGTGCCATGGTTTAATAATTTGTTTAATCCTTACAGTCATTTTAAGTTCTGACTTGATATTAGAAGTGGATTGTGAGCCTTGACTGTGTAAATCCTTCTGCTGTCTGGCTGTACTCTGTCTCCTCCCCAACCCCCAAACAGTGTGCTATGCTCTCTGCCCTGCCCACTTCTATTATTCTCTTTGCTCTGATGTGAAAAGCCTCCTCTTCCAGCCTTTAAAAATCCTGTTTTTTGCCTTTATTTCAGGTATCCAGCATGCCTCAACCAGGGCATGGATCCCTCAGTTTCTGGAACCTAAACAGTTTTCCAGAAATCCTCTATACTGCAAGGTACTCACCCAGATTTTAGATTTTGGTACCAGTGGAAGCAGATTTTTGCTGAACAAGTCTCTAACTGCTGTATCTCCCTCTAGCTCTCTAGTTGAATTTGTGTGCTTTGGTTTAATAATTTGTTTAATGCTTACAGTCATTTTATGTTCTCAGTCGATATTAGAAGTGGATTGTGAGCCTTGACTGTGTAAATCCGTCTGCTGTCTTTGCTGCACTCTCATCCCACCCCAAAAAGTGTGCTGTGGTCTCTGACCCTGCCCATTCTACTATTCTCTTTGTTCTGATGGAAAAACCTCCACTTCCAGCATTCAATAATGCTGGTTTTACTATTTCAGGGATCAGCATGCCTTCGACCAAACCATGGAAACCTGAATTTCTGGAAACCTAAACAGTTTTCAGAAATCCTCCATACTGCAAGGTACTAGCCCTGACTTTTCCATTTTGGTTGCAGTGGAGCTGATTTTTGCTGAACACATCTCTAACTACTGCATCTATAGCTGCCTCTCTAGTTGAATTTGTGTGCCAGGGTTTAATAATTTGTTTAATCCATACAATCATTCTAAGTTCTGAGTTGATATTAGAAATGAATAGTGAGCCTTGACTTTGCAAATCCTTCTGCTGTCTGGCCTATACTCTGTCTCAGCCTCAACCCCCGAACAGTGTGCTGTGCTCTCTGACCCTGTCCACTTCTATTATTCTATTTGTTCTGATGTGAAAAGCCTCCTCTTCCAGCCTATAAAAATCCTGTTTTTCTAATTTATTTCAGGGATCCAGCATGCCTTGACCAGGCCACGGATCCCCTCACTTCTGGAACCTAAACAGTTTTTTCAGAAATCCTCTATACTGCAAGGTACAAGCCGTGACTTTTTGATTTTGGTATCAGAGGAAGCTGATTTTTACTGAACACATCTCTAACTGCTGTATCTCCCTCTGCCTCTCTAGTTGAATTTGCATGCCATGGTTTAATAATTTGTTTAATCCTTAAAGTCATTTTAAGTTCTGAGTTGATATTAGAAGTGAATTGTGAGTCATGACTGTTTAAATCCTTTTGCTGTCTTTCCTGCACTCTGTCTCCTCCCAAGCCACCTAACAGTGGGCTGTGCTCTCTGACCCTGCCCACTTCAATTATTCTGTTTGTTCTGATGTGAAAAGACTCCTCTTCCAACATTTAAAAATTCTGTTTTTCTACTTTTATTTCAGTGACATAGCGTGCCTTGACCACTCCTCAGACCCCTCAATTTTTGGAATCTTAACAGTTTTTCAGAAATCCTCTATACTGTAAGGTACTAGCCCTGACTTTTGGATTTTGGTACCAGTGGAAGCTGACTTTTGCTGAACTCATCTTTAACTACTGTATCTCCCTCTGCCTCTCTAGTTGAAGCTGTGTGCAAGGGTTTAATAATTTGTTTAATCCTTACAGTCATTTTACGTTCTGAGTTGATATTAGAAGTGAATTGTGACCCTTGATTGTGTAAATCTGTCAGCTGTCTTTCTTGCACTCTGTCTCTTCCCCAAATCCCAAACAGTGTGCTCTGCTCTCTGACTGTGCCCATTTCTATTATTCTCTTTGTTCTGATTTGAAAAGCTTCAACTTCCAGCATTTAAAACTCATGTTTTTCTACTTTCTTTCAGGGATCCATCATGACTTAACCAGGCCGTGGACCCTCAATATCTGGAACCGAAACACTTTTTCTGAAATCCGCTATACCCCAAGGTACTAGCCCTGACTATTGGTTGGTGCCAGTGGAGCTGGTTTTGCTGAACACATCTCTACTACTACAGCCCCCTGCCTCTCTAGTTGAGTTGTGCCCAGGGTTTTATAGTTGTTTAATCCTTACATATTTAATACAGGTTGATTTTAAAGTGGTGTGAGCCTTCCTGCAATCTTCTGCTGTCTGGCCCTGCACTCTTACCACCAACTGCTAAACAGTGTGCTGGGTTCTCTGACTCAACATTTCTGTATTCTCATTGTTCTGATCTAAGCCTCCTTCAGCTTCCAAAAATCCTGTTTTCTTCTTTATTTCAGGGAGGCGTGCCTTGACAGGCCATAAACCAATTTCAGGTGGTTTTGAAATCCTCCATACTACAGGTACTAAACTGATTTTCCATTTGGTACCAATGGAGCTGATTTTTGCTAACACATCTCTAACCACTCTCAACTGCCTCTCTAGTTGAATGTGTACCAGGGGTTGTGATTTGTTTAATCCTACAATGTTTAAGTTCAGGTTAATAGAAGTGATTGGGCCTTAACTGTCTAAATCCTTCTGCTGTCTGGCTGAACTCTCTCTGCCTCAACCCTTGAACAGTGTGCTGTAGAATATGACCCTGCCCATTTCTATTATTCTCACTCGTGTGAAAGACTCCTCTTAGCATTTAATTGTAACCCCTGCAAATGAGTTCCCAAAAATTTCAGAGCTTGCTTGAATGTCCAAGCCTGAATGGTGTTTGGCGTTTAATGTTATCTATGAGTGTTTTAGAGCTCTGGTACTGTCTCTCAAACTGCTTGCAGACATAATTAGTTATATGGGGGACTGGCGTCTCTCTTGGTACCATAGAGCTGCTGCAGTCACTCCATTTTGCAGTCACTAAAGTGCAGGAACTATCTGAAAGATGTAACTGTTTGCCAGAAATCATTTAGGTAATAATGAAATACAGTTTGTCTAACCTGCTTTCTTTGCAGTCAGAACTGTTTGCCTAGTTCCCATTATAGTTTTGAACTGCTGAACTGGACAATCAGTGGCGGGTTAAGGTAGCTCAAAATGGTGCATGGATGAATCAGAACTGGACGTAATGAGCATCGAAAGTTGTATGAGCAGTGACTCTGGGAGAGATGGAATTTGGTAACTTTTTGGACCAGCAGGGCAGTCTATTGAGTGACAGCATCAGCAAAACTGGGAGGAACTCAAAGGAAGTGCCGGTTTTGTCTGCTGGATTTCAGTTAGCTCTGGAGAAAAGGGAAGGAGCCCTGTGCTGTGTGCAGTTTTAGTCGGGACAAGTGGTAAGGCCCAAGTTCCATCTGCAACACATGTAACTGCTTGTTGGGACAGAATCATCCTGTGAAGAAATCAAGGATATCAGAGTAGAAACCAGGCTCACCCTGTAGAGACTGGAGATGGATGCATGGGTCTGTCAGGAACTGGATCTCCTGTGCATTCTCCTGGGTATTGTTCAGTAATTACGATCGGGATAGAAACAGCCTGCTATACTAATTTCTTTTTACCATATAAATGTGTGAGAGGCTTGTGTAGCTCAAGTGAATCCTGCCATTAGGCTTTGCCTGTGCAGTTTGTCATATAAATGTGTGAAGACTCATGGGAGCTCAAAACCTGCTGACGTGAAGACCCTATCTTGTTTGAAGGTCGTGAATACTAATTCAAATTAACTCCCTGTTGATTACACATTGAATCCAAATGGAATTACTGCTGACTGTTTAACTAATTTTTTTTTCTCCATGTGAAGGCCTATAGCTGCCACAGTTTGGACTACCACTGGGCTTGGTACCCAGGGACAGTAACTGGTAGGGACAAGCTATAGCAGGAAGTAGGTAGATGAGTAAGTGATAGCTAATTAACCTGATTTCCCCGATCCTTGTTATATCCCCTAAATAAATCAGAGCTGCTTGTTTCCAGCAAAGTTATACTGCCTGAGGTATTTGTCTATGTTAAGAAGTATTGTACTGTGATTGTTGCACTGTATCTTCTTATTTACAGAGTCCCACCTGAACCAGTCCTGGGGTAAGTGTATACTGTGAAATTTGATATACTAGGGGCCACTAGTGGAAGAAGGAGGTTGCAGTGTTCCAGAGGCTGTGACCAAGTTAGTTAACTATTGCAACCTGACCTCTGGTGGGCACCCGCCGGATCAGGCCCCTCAACCTGTTAGTGGCAAATCAGGGTGGGGTAGTAGCCCCTGGGATAGCGCCATCTAGGGGTTACATAATCATCCTGTTTTTCTACTTTATTTCAGGCATACAGCATGCCTTGACCAGGCCACGGACCCCTCACTTGTGGAACCTAAACAGTTTATCAAAATCCTCTGTACTGCAGGTTGCGACTTTTCCATTTGGTACTAGTGATAGCTGATTTTGCTGAACATATCTCTATCTGTGTATCCTCAGCACCAGCTCTAGTTGAATTTGTGCACCAGGGTTTAATAATTTGTTTAATCCTTCAATCTTTTAAATTCTGAGTTAATATTAGAAATGAATTATAACCTTGACTATACAAATCATACGATGTCTGGCCTGCGCTTCTCCTCCCACAAACAGTGTGCTCGCTCTCTGCCCTGCCACTTCTATTATTCTTTTTCAGTTTGAAATGTCCTCTTCAGCCTTTAAAATCCTGTTTCTACGCTATTAAAAGGGATCACATGCCTTGACCAGGCCATGGACCCCAAATTTTGGAATCTAAACAGTTTTTCAGAAATCTTCTATACAGCAGGTACAGTCACAAGTTTTGGATTTTGGTACCATTGGAGATGATTTTGCTGACACATCTCTAACTACTATATCTCCTCTGCCTCTGTAGTTGAATTTGTGCCATGGTTTTATAATTGTCCTTACAGTCATTCGCTGATTGATATTAGAAGTAAATTGTGAGCCTTGACTGTATAAATCCTTCTGCTATCTTTCTTCGCTCTATCTCTCCCAACCACAACGTGTGGACAGCTCTGACCCTACCCCTTCTATTATTCTCTTAGTTCCATGGAAGCCTCATCTTCCAGCCTTTAAATCCTCTTTTCTACTTCATTTCAGGAATCAATGCCTCAACAAGGACATAACACCTCAATTTCTATAACCAACAGTTTTCAATCCTCTATAATACAAGTTTTAGCCCTAACTTTTGGTTGTGGTATCAGTGGGCCCATTTTGCTGAACACATCTCTAACAGTGTCTCTTTCTGTCTCTCTAGTTGAATATGTGTACCAGGGTTTAATAATTGTTTAAACCTTTCAATTTTTTAAGTTCACAGTTGATATTAGAAATAAATAGTCAGATTGTATAAATCCTTCAATGTCTTTCTTGCATGCTGTCTCCTCCAACCCCAAATGTTGTACTATGCTCTCTACATGCCACTTCTATTATTCTCTTTGTTCTGATGTGAAAGCCTCCTCTTCAACATCTAAAATCCTGTTTCTACTTTCTCAGGATCAGAGTGCCTTAACGACCCTGGACCCTCAATATCTGGAACGAAACAGTTTTCAGAAATCCGCTATATAGGTACTAGCCTGAATATTGGATTTTAGTACCAGTGGAGCTGATTTTGCTGAATATCTCAACTACTGTATCACCTCTGTCTCTAGTTAATTTATTGCCATTGTTTATAATTTGGTTAATCCTTGCAGTCATTTAAGTTCTGAGTTGATATTGAAATTGTCAGCCTTTATTGTATAAATCCTGTGCTGTTGTTAGCCTCTGTCTCCTCCCCAACCCCCAACATGCACAATGGTCTCTGCCACTTCTCTTATTCTCTTTGCTCTGATGTGAAGGCCTCCTCTTCCAGCCTCTAAAATCCAGTTTTATACTTTCTTTCCATCATGCCTTACCAGGCCGGACCCTAGTTTCTGGAACCTAAACATTTTCCAAATCCTGTACTAAAGTACCAACCCTGACTTTTCATTTGGCACCAATGGAAGCTGGTTTCCTGAATACGCTCTATCTACATATCCATCTGCATCTAGTTGAATTTGCCAGGGTTTAACAATTTGTTTAATCACCACAGTCATTTAGTTCTGAGTTGATAGAAGAAATTCTGACCTTGATTGCCAGAAATCTTTTGTCATCTGGCCTCATATCTCCTCCCAACAAACAGTGTGCTGTATCTCTGACCCTGCCCTTCTATTATTGTCTTTGTTCTGATGTAAAAATGTCCTCTCAGCCTATAAAAAGCTGTTTTCTACTTTATTTGGGATCAGCATGCCAGCCTGACCATAGACCCCTCAATTTCTGGAACAAAAAGTTTCAGAAATCTCCATACTGAAAGTATAGCCTGTTTGTATTTTGTCAGTGGAAGATAAATTTGCTGAACATTCTAACTTATTCCCCTCTCTCTAGTTGGTTGTGTGCAGTGTTTATAATTTGTTTAATCTTACATCATTTTAAGTTCTGATTGATATTAGAAGTATTGTGAGCCTTGACTGTTTCCTTCGATGTCTGGCTGGCACTATATCCCCCCCAACCACAAACAGTGTTTATGCTCTCAACCCTTCTAATTTTATTATTCTCTTTATTTGTGATGTAAGCCTCCTCTTCCTGCATTTAAAAATCCTGTTTATCTACTATTTCGGGATCAGCATGCCAGCCAGGCTCTGACCTACCATGGAACTAAACAACTTTTAATCACCTACTGCAAAGTACTAGCCCTGACTTTTGGTTTTAGTACCAGTGGATGCTAATTTTTGAACAGATCTGCTGTATCTCCTTCTGCCTCTATAGTTAATTTAGTGCACAGGATTTAATTTGTTTAATCCCTTAGTCATTTTAAGTTCTGGTAGATATTTGAAGTAGTTGTGCCTTGACTGAGTAAATCCTTCTGCTGTCTGTCTGCCTCTCTCCTCAACCCCCAGTGTGCTCTGCCCTCACCCACTTCTATTCTCTTTGTTCGATGAAATACTCCTCTTCAGCCTTCAAAATCCTGACTCCTTTATTTCAGTGATCCAGCATGCCTCAACAGAAATGGACCTGAATTTTTGGATCCTAACTGGTTTCAAAATACTCTATCTGCAAATTACTAGCCTGATGTTTGGATTTTGGTACAGTGGATGCTGGTTTTACTGAACATCTTAACAACTGTCTCCTCTGCCTCTCTAATGAAATTTGTGTGCCATGGTTATAATTTGTTGTCCTTGCAGTCATTTAATTCTGAACAGACACAAGTAAATTCTGAACGATTGTAAAATCCTTTTGTTGTCTGGCCTGCCTCTGCTCCTCCCAACCCCCCAAACAGTGTGCTGTGCTCTCTGACTACCCTCTTCTATCATTGTCTTTGTTCTGATGTGAATCTCCTCTTCAGCCTATAAAGCCTGTTTTCTATAACTGGGGATCAACATGCCTTGACCTAGCAACCACACCTCAATTTCTGGAACCTAAAAAGTTTTTCAATCCTCTGCAAGGTACTAGCACAATTTTGTATTTTGTATCAGTAGGCTGATTTTGCTGAATAATTCTTCTATTTCCCCACTGCCTCTCTAAGTTATTGTGTGCCAGTGTTTAATAATTTGTTTAATCCTTAGTCATTTAAGTTCTGAGTTGATATTAGAAGAGGTGTGAGACTTGTCTGTTCCTTCTGATGTCTGGATGGCCTCATGCCTCCCAACCCAAACAGTGTGCTCTCTGACCCTTCCAATTTTAGCATTCTCTTTGTTGTGATGTGAAAAGCCCTCCTCTTCCTGAATTTAAAATCCTGCTTATCACCGCACAGGATCATATTATGACCGGTACAGACCCCTCACTAATGGAACTAAACAGTTTTGAAATCCTCTATACTGCAAGTACTAGCCTGACTTTGAGTTTGGGCCAGTGGATACTGATTTTGCTAACGATCTATAACATCTCCCTCTCCTCTGAGGTTAGTTGTGCAAGTTTAATAATTTGTTTAATCCTTACAGTCATTTAAGTTCGAGTTGATATTGAGTAGGTTGTATGCCTTGACTGTATAATCCTGGTATCTGGCTCCTCTCTCCTCCCAGCCCCAAACAGTGTGCTGTGCTCTGACCCTGCCACTTCTACTTCTCTTTGTTCTGATGTCTCCTCTTCAGCTTTTAAAAATCTGGTTTTCTCCTTTAGCTCGGGATCTAGCGTGCCTCAATCATCATGGACCCCAGATTTTGGATCGTATTTTCAAATCCTCTACACCAAGATACTAGCCCTGACTGGATTTTGGGCACAGTGGATGCTGATTTTGACACATCTTAAACTGTATCCCTCTGCCTCTCTAGTTAATTTGTGGCTACGGTTTAATTTGTTTAATCTTACAATCATTTAAGTTCTGTTGATCTTAGTTGGCAATAGTGAGCTTAACTGTATAAATCCTACACTGTCTGACACCAACTCTGTCTCCTTCGGCTCCCCAAGCAGTGTGCTGTATCTCAGACCTTCCACTTCTGTTATTCTTTGTTGTGACAGGAAAAAGACTCCTCTTCACATATAAAAATCATAACCTCTACTAGCTCAGGCATACAGCAACCTTGACCAGGCCACGGACCCTCACTGGAACCTAAACAGTGTTTCAGAATCCTCTAACTACAAGATATAGCCCTGACTTTGGATTTTGGTACCAGTAGGCTGATTTGCTGAACACTCTCTAACTACATCTCCTCTGCCTCTCTAGTGAACTTGAGTGCAGGGTCTAATAATTGTTTAATCCTTACAGTCATTTAAGTTCTGAGTTGATATTAAGTGAATTGTGAGCCTGACTGTGTACTGCTGCTGTCTGCCTATTATCTCTAACCTACAAACAGTCTGTTGTGTCTCTGACCCTGCCACTTCTATTTTCTCTTTGTTCTGATGTGAAAGCCTCCACTTGCAGCATTTAATGTCCTGGTTTCTATTTTGTGCAGGGGACCAGTGGCCATGACCAGGCTGATCCCTCAATTTCTGGAACCTAAACAGTTTTCAGAAATCTCTGTACTACAAAACAGCCAGCCTTTCATTTGACACCATTGAAAGCTGGATTTGCTGACACATCTCTAACACTATATCATCTGCCTCTCACTGTAGATTTGTATGCCAGGTTTAATAATTTTTGAATCCACAAGTCATTTTAATTCTGAGTTGAGAATAGAAGAAATTTAGGCCTTGATTGTGTAATCCTTTGTTGTCTGGTATACTGTCTCCTCCCAAACCCCAAAAAATTGTACATGTCTCCGACCCTACCCTTTTATTGTCTTTTATTTGATCTGAAAATGTCCTCTTCAGCTAAAAAAGCCAGTTTTCTACTTTATTTCAAGGATCAGCATACCTTCACCTGACCAGGACTCATTTCTGGAACCTAAAATGTTTTTCGAAATCCTCTGCAAGATACTAGCCCTGATTTTGTATTTTGTATCAGTGGAAGTAGTTTTGAACTACCAATTCTAACCTATCCCCTCTGCCTCTCTGAACAATGTGTGCAGTGTTTAATAATTGTTTAATCCTTACAGTCTTTTAAGTTCTGAGTTGATATTAGAGGAGTTGTGAGCCAGCTGCATTCCTTCTGATGTCTGCCACTGTCCCTCCCCAACCCACAAAAGTGTGCTTGCTCTCTGACCCTCCAATTATTAGCCCTGCTGTTGGGATGGAAAACCTCCTCTGCCGTTAAAATCTGACTCTACTTTATTTTAGGGATCAGCATGCCTTGACCAGGCTGGACTCACTATAACTAAACAGTTTTGAAAGTATCAATCTGCAGGTATTAGCCTTGACTTTGGATTTTGGTACCAGTGGAAGCTGATTTTGCTGAACAGATCTATAACTGCTGTATCTCCTTCTGCCTCTGAGTTGAATTTGTGCACAAGGGTTTAATAATTTGTTGTTCTACATTTTAGTTCTGGTTGATATTTAATAAATTATGTGCCTTGACTGTACAATCTTCTGCTGTCTGGCTCCTCTAACTCTCCCAACCCCAAAACAGTGTGCTGCTCTCTGACCACCACTACTATTGTCTTGTTCTCAACTAAAAACCTTCTCTTCCAGCATAAAAAACCTGTTTTCTACTTTATTTCAGAGATCAGCATGCATTGACAGGACACAGACACCTCAATTTCTCGAACCTGAAAGTTTTCAGAAATCTCTACAAAGGTACTGCCCTGATTTTGTGTTTTCTGTCAGCGGAAGCTGATTTTTGAACACAGTTCTAACTACTATATCTCCTATGCCTCTCTAGTAAATTTGTGCAGGGTTTATAGTTTATTCAATCCTTACAATCATTTAGTTCTGAATTGATATTAAGTGATGACAGCCTTAGCTGTATAAATCCTTCTGCACAAGCGCACTCTGTCCTCCCATCCCACACAGTGTGCTGTATATGATCCTACCAACTTCTGACTTTTGGTCTGATGTAAAAAGCCTCCTCTTATAGCCTACAAATAACTTGTTTTCTTCTTTATTTCATTCGCCAGGATACTTTAGCGTACTGGACCCACTTCTGGAACCTTAACAGTTTGAGAAATCCCCTATACACAAATACTAGCTCTGACTTTTGATTTTAGTATCAGTGACTAATTTTGCTGAACAAATCATAACTACTGTATCTACCTCTGCCTCTCTATAGTTAGTTATGTGCCCGGTTTAATAATTTGTTAATCCTTAAAGTCATTTAAGTTCTGAGTTGATATCAAAGAGAACGAACTTGACTTTGTTTCCTTCTGATGTCTGGCAGACTTGTCTCCTCCCAACCCCAAACTGTGATGCTCTCTGACCCTTCCTTTTGTGCTTCTGTTGAGATGTGAAAACTCCATACCTGATTTAAAATCCTGTTTATCTATTTTATTTCAGGAGCCAGCATGCCTTGACCTGTACGGACCCCCTCCTTCTGAAACCTGAACAATTTTTCCAAAATATACACTGCAAGGTCTAGCCCTGACATTGGATTTGATACAATAAACTGATTTTATGAACACATCTCTAACTGCGCTCCCTCTGCCTCTCTAGTTGATTTTATCTGGCATGGTTTATAATTGTTAATCCCCACAGTCATTTAACTTCTCAGTTGATATTTGCAGTGAATTATGGAGTCTTGACTGTAAATCCTGCTGCTGTCTTTCCTGCCTCTGTCTCCTCCAACCACCAAACAGTGTGCTGTGCTGTCCACTGCCCACCTCCGTACTCTCTTGTTCTGATGTGAAAAGCGCCTCTTCAGCCTTCAAAATACCTTTCACCTTTATTTCAGGGATCAGCATGCCTAAACAGGACATGAACCTTCAATTTCTGGAACATAAACAGTTTCAAAATCCCTATACCAAAGGTACTAGCAAGGACTTTTAATTTTGGTACCAGTGGAAGTTGAGTTTTCAAACACTTCTCTACTACTGTATCTCCAACACAGTCTAGTTGAATTTGTGTGCCAGGGTACAATAATTGTGGAATTAATCTCATTTTAGTTCTGGTTGATATTAAGTGAATAGTGAGGCTAGTCTATACAAATTCTTCTACTGTCTGGCTGCACTCACCATCTCTACCCCCAAACAGTATGCTGGGCTCTCTGACCCTGCATGGTCTATTGTTGATCTGAAAAGCCTCCTTTTCCAGCCTTAAAAATCCAGTTTTCTACTTTTTTCGAGATCCAGCATGTGACAGGCCACGGACCCCTCACTTCTGGAACCTAAACAGTTTTCCAGAAATCCTCTATACAAAGTACTAGCCCTGACTATTGGATTTTGTACCAGTGAGTGATTTTTGATGAACAGATCTCTAACTGTCTCCTCTGCCTCTATAGTTGAATTTGTGTGCAGGGTTTATATTGTTTAAATCATATAGTCATTTAAGTTCTGAGTTGATAGAAGTGAATTGTGAGCCATGACTGTGTAAACCATCTGCTGTCTGGCATCTGTCTCTCCCAACCCCAAACAGTGTGCTACTCTCTGACCTTCCACACTATTATTCTTTGTTCTGATGTGAAAGCCTCTCTTCAGCATCAAATATTCCTGGTATTCTATTTTATTCCAGGATCCAGCGTTCCTTGACAGGCCACCTCCCTCAATTTCGGAACTAAACAGTTTTTTAAATCTCAGCCTGCAGGTACAAACCTGACATTCATTTTAGCGCAATAGATTTTACAGACACATCATAACTACTGTTTCTCCATCTGCCTCTCTAGTTGAATTTGTGTGAGGTTTAATAATTTGTTTAGTACCGTCATTTTAAGTTCTGAGTTGATATTTGAAGTGAGTTGTGTGCCTTGACTGTGTAAATCGCCTGCTGTCTGGCTCACTCTGTCTTCTCCCCAACCCCAAACAGTGTGCTGCTCTGCACTGACATATTCTCTTTGTTCTGATGTGTCTCCTCTTTAGCCATAAAATCTGTTTTCTCCTTTATTTCAGGGATCCAGCATGCCTTGACCAGACCACGGACCCTAATTTCTGGAACCTAAACAGTTTCAGAAATCTCCATACCAGAAATTACCACCGGACTTTCCAATTTTGGTACCAGTGGGCTGATCTTTGCTGAACACATCTTTAAATTATCTCCTCTACCTGTCTAGATAAAGTTGTGTGCCATGGTTTAATTTGTTTAATCATAAAATCATTTAAAGTTCTTTGTTGATCTTAGATGTGAATAGTGAGTCCCAACTGTATAAATCCTACTGCTGTCTGGCCTGCACTCTGTCTCCTTCTTGGCCCCCAAACAGCGTGCTGTGCTTTCTGACCATGCCCACTTCTGTTATTCTATTTGTTGTGATGGGAAAAGCCTCCTCTTCTAGCCTATAAAAATCCTGTTTTTCTACTTTATTTCAGGGATCCAGCAAGGCCTGACCAGGCCACAGACCCCTCACTACTGGAACCTAAACAGTTTGAAATCATCATCTACAAAGGTATAGCCCTGACTTTTGGATTTTGGTACCAGTGAGCTGATTTTGCTGACACATCTCTAACTACATCTCCCTCTCTCTAATTGAATTTGTGTGCAGGGTCTAATAATTGTTTAATCTTAATCATTTAAGTTCCCAGTTAATAATAAGTAATTGTGAACCTTGACCGTATAAATCCTGCAACTGTCAGCCAGCCGTTATCTCCCCAACCCACAGTCTGCTGGCTCTCTGACCTACCCACTTCTATTTTCTCTTTGTTCTGATGGGACCTCCACTTACAGCATTTAATATCCTGGTTTCTATTTTATTTCAGGATCAAGCGTGACTTCGGCAAGGCCCAGACCTCCTTTCTGGAACCTAACAGTTTTCAAATTCTGTGTACTAAGTACCAGCCTGACTTTTCATTTGCTACCAATATAAACTGATTTTTAACACATCTAACATCTCCTCTCTACTCTCTAGTTAAATTTGTGCCAGGTTTATAATTTATTTAATCTTCACTCATTTAGTTCTGAGTTGATCTTAGATGTGAATAGTGAGCCTTAACTTTGTAAATCTGTGTCTGGCCTGCATTCTGTCTCCTTCCGGCCCCAAACAATGTGCTCTGTTCTCTGACCCTGCCCACTTCTATTTATTTATTTGTTCTGATGGGAGCCTCCTCTTCCAGCCTATAATCCTGTTTTCTTCAGGGATCAGCAAAACGGCCAGGCACGGACCTCTCTACTGAACCTAAACAGTTTATAAATCCTCTAACTACGGAGAAAACTGATTTTGGATTTGGTCCAGTGGAAGCTGATTTTGCAGACACATCTCTACTATGTCTCATCTTCCTTTCTAGTTGAATTTGTGTGCAGGGTTTTATCAATTTAGTACGTCAGTCATTTTAAAGTTATAGTTGATAGTAGAAGAACATGAGCTGTTGTATAAATCCTTTTGTTGTCTGTGCACTCATCCTCCCAAACTACAAACAGTGTGTATATCTCAAACCCTGCCACTTCTATTATAGTCTTTGTTCTGATGAAAAATGTCCTCTTCCATTAAAAAGCCTGTTTCTCTGTTTCAGGATCAGCATGCCTTGACCTGGCCGAACCCTCAACCTGAAACCTAAAAGGTTTTCAGAAATCCTATATACACCAAGGTACTAGCCTGATGTTGTATTTTTTGTATGAGTAGAGCGGGTTTGCTGACACAGTTCTAACCACTATATCCCCCTGCCTCTCTAGTTGAATTTGTGTACCAGTGTTTAATAACTTGTTTAATCCTTACAGTCATTTTGATTCTAGTTGATATTAAAAGTAAGTGAGCCTTGACTCGTTTCCTTCAATGTTGTCCGCACTATGTCTCCTCTAACCCACAACAGTGTGCTATATCTCTGACCTTCCTCTTTTATTATTCTCTGTGGGTGATGTGAAAGCCTCTTCCACAATTTAAAATCCTGTCTAACTAATTTAGTTCAGGATCCATCAGCCTTCACCAATAGACACACTTCAAACCTAACAATATTTAATCTCTACACCACAAAGGCAGCCCTGACTTTTAGTTTTGGTACCAGTGGGCAGATTTTACAGAACCATCTCTAACTAACATATCTCTCTGCCTCTCTAGTTGAATTTGTGGCATGGTTTAACAAGTGACGTCTTACAGTCATTTCTTCTCAGTTGTACGGTAATTATGAGCCTTGACTGTGTAAATCCTTTGCTGTCTTTCCTGTACTCTGTCTCCCCAACCCACTAAACATTGTGCTGTCTCCAACCCTACCCATGGTACTCTCTGTTGACAGTGAAAAGACTACTCCAGCCTTTAAAATGCTGTTTTCACCTTTTCAGGGATCAGCATACTAAACCAGACCATGAACCTAATTTCTGGAACCTAAACAGTTTTCAAATCCTCCTACTACAAAGGTACTTGAGACTTTCGGATTTTGGTACCAGTGAAACTGATTTTGCTGAACACATCTCTAACTACTATATCTCCCCCTGCCCACAGATGAATTTGTACCGGGTTTAATAATTTGGTGATTAATAATTTAAGTTCTGAGTTGATATTAAGTGAATAGTGAGTCTTGCTGTAAATTATTCTGCATTCCACCACTCTCTCCTCCCTAACCCAAACAGTGTGCTCTCTGACCTGCCCCTTCGTAATTCTATTTGTTCGATGGAAAATCCACTCTTCCAGCCTTAAAATCCAGTTTTCTACTTTATCTCGGGATCCAGCATGCCAGCCAGACCACGGACCCTAATTCTAGAACCTAAACAGTTTCCAAATCCTCTGAAATTATAGCCTGCTTTTGGATTTGGTACCAGTGGGCGGTTTTGCTGAACAGATCTCTTCTGTATCTCCATCTGCCTCTCTAGTTAATTCATTTGCAGGTTTAATAATTTGTTTAATCCTTACAGTCATTTAAGTTCTGAGTTGATATTAGAAGTGAGTGCCTTGACTCTGTAAATCTTCTGCTGTCTGGCTCACCTGTTCCTCCCAGCCCCAAACAGTGTGCTCTCTGACACTGTCACTTCTATTATTCTCTTTGTTGGATCTGAAAATATTCCTCTTCAGCCATTAAAATATATTTTCTCCTTTATTTCAGGGATCCAGATGCCTCAAGAACATGGACCCTCAATTTTGGACCTAAATGGTTTCCAAATCTCCTATAAAACTGCTACAGCTTTTCAATTTGGTACCAGTGGAAGCTGATCTTTGCTGACACATCTTTAACAATGTATCCCTCTGCCTCTGAACAATTTGTGTGCCATGGTTTAATAATTTGTCTTTAAATCATTTTAAGTTCTTTGTTGATCTTAGATGTGAATGGTGAGCATAAATGGAAATCCTACTGCTATCTGGCCTGCACTCTCCTTCCTGGCCAAACAGCGTGCTGTGCTTATTCACTCTTGTATTCTCTTTGTTGTGATGTAAGCCTCCTCTTCCTGAATTTAAAATCCTGTCTATCTACTTTATTTCAAGATCCAATCATGACCTGGCCATGAACCCCTCCAGCTAAAACCTAAACAACTTCAGAAATCCTCTACGCAAGGCTAGCCTGACTTTTGGATTTAGTACCGGGAAACTGATTTTGCTGACACATCTCTAACAAATATCTCCCTCTGCACTGAATTTGTGTGGTTTAATAAATTCTTTAATCCGATCATTTAACTACTCAGTTGATATTTAGGAATTGAGCCTTGACTGTAAAACCTTCTGCTGCTGTCCTCTGTCTCCCCCAACCACCAAACATTGTGCTGTGCTCTGACCCTCCCACTTCATTATTCTCTTTGTTCAGATGTGAAAGACTCTCTTCGCCTTTAAAAATCTGTTTTCACCTTTCAGGATCAACATATAAACAGGCATGAACCTCAATTTCTGGAACCTAAACTGTTTTCAATCTCATATAAGGTACTAGCAAGGACTTTAGTTTTGGTGGTGAGTGATTTTGCTGAACACTTCTCAACTCCTGTCTCCAGCTACTGTCTAGTTAATTTGTGCCATGGTTTAATAATTTGTTGAATTCTTACAATTTTAAGTTCTGAGTTGATATTAGAAGTGAATTAGTCTTGCCTGTATAAATTATTCTGCATTCTGGCCTGCACTCTATCCCTACCCAAACAGTGTACTGGGCTCTGACCATACTTTGCAATTCATTGTTCTGATGTGAAAGCCTCCTTTCCAGCCTTAAATCCAGTTTTTTCTACTTTGTTCTGGGATCAGCAGACTTCGAAACCATGAACCATACTACTGGGCCAACAGATTTCGAAATCTCTAAACTGCAAGGTACTGCACAGCTTTTAGTTTGTGCCAGTGAAGCGTTTCTGAACAGATCACAACTGCTGTATCTCCTCTCCTCTATAATTGAATTTGTGCACACGTTGTTAATAAGTTGATGAACCAACAGTCATTTTAAGTTCTAGTTGATTTAGAATGAAATGTGACCAGTGTATAAATCTTTCTTATCTTGCACTCACTCTCTCCAACTAACCAGTGTTATGCTCTCTGACCCTGCCCACTTCTATTCTCTCTTTGTTCTGATGTGAAAAGCCTCACTTCAGCATAAACAATCCTCAGTTTCTATTTTAGTTCAGGGGATCCGCATGCCTTGACAGGCCATGGTCTCTCAGTTCAGAACCTAATCAGTTTTCAGAAATCCATATATTACAGGTACAGGCCTGGCCTTTCATTTGCACAAAGGAAGTTGGTTGCTGAACACACCTCTAACTTGTCTATCTGCCTCTCTAGTTAAATTTGTGTCCCAGTTTATATTTATTTAATCCACAGTATTTTAAGTTCTGAGCTGGTATTTGAAGTGGTTGTGCCTTGACTGTGTAAATCCTTCTGCTACAAACCACTCTCTCCTCCCAGTCCCCAAACAGTGTGCTGTGCTCTCTGACCCAGCCCACTTCTATTATTCTCTTTGTTCTGATGTGAAAATACTCCTCTTCCAGCCTTTAAAAATCCTGTTTTTCTCATTTATTTCAGGGATCCAGCATGCCTCAACCAGGCCATGGACCCCTCATTTTCTGGAACCTAAACAGTTTTTCAGAAATCCTCTGTACTGTAAAGTACTAGCCCTGACTTTTGGATTCTGGTATCAGTGGAAGATGATTTTTGCTAAACACGTCTCTAACCACAGTGTCTCCCACATCTCTCTAGTTGAATTTTCTGTCCCAGAGTTTTATAATTTGTTTAATACTTACACAGTCATTTTAAGTTTCTGAGTTGATATTAAGTGACTTGAGCTTATGAGTAACTCCTTCTGCTGTGTTTCTTGCACCTGTCTCTCACCAACCCCAAACGGTGTGCTGCTCTCGACCCTGCATTTCTATTATTCTCTTTGTTCTGATTAGAAAAGCCTCATCTTCCTGCCTTTAAATTCCTGTTTTTCTACTTTATTTCAGGGATCCAGCGTGCCTTGACCAGGCCACGGACCCCTCAATATTTGGAACCTAAACTGTTTTTCAGAAGTCCTCTATACTGCAAGGTACTGCAAGCCCTGACTTTTGGATTTTGTTACCAGTGGAAGCTGATTTTTGCTGAACATATTTCTAACTACTGTATCTATCTCTGCTTCTCTAGTAAAATTTGTATGCCAGGGTTTAATAATTTGTTGAATCCTTACAGTTATTTTCAGTTCTGAGTTGATATTAGAAGTGAATTCTGAGCCTTGACTGTATAAATCCTTCTGCTGTCTGGCCCGCACTCTGTCTCTTCCCCAACTCCCAAACAGTGTGCTGATCTTTCTGACCCTGCCCACTTCTATTATTCTATTTGTTCTGATGTGAAAAGCCTCAGCTTCCATCATTTAAAAATCCTGTTTTTCTACTTTATTTCAGGGATCCAGTGTGCCTTGACCAGGCCATGGACCACTCAATTTCTGGAACCTAAACAGTTTTTCAGAAATCCTCCATACTGCAGGGTACTTCCCCTGACTTTTTGATTTTGGTACCAATTGAAGCTGATTTTTGCTGAACACATCTGTAATCACTGCAGCTCCATCTGCCTCTCTAGTTGAGTTTGTGTGCCAGGGTGTAGTAATTTGTTTATCCCTTACAGTCATTTTAGGTTCTGAGCTGATATTAGAAGTGAATTGTGAGTCTTGATTGTATAAATAGTTCTGCTGTCTGGCCTGCACTCTATCTCCTCCCCAACCCCCAAACAGTGCGCTGCGCTCACTGATCCTGCCCACTTCCATTATTCTCTTTAGTCTAATGTGAAACGCCTTCCATCCAGCATTTAAAAATCCTGTTTTTTCACTTTATTTCAGGGATCCAGCGTGTCTTGATCAGGCCACGGAAACTTCAATTTCTGGAACCTAAACAGTTTTTCAGAAATCCTCCATACTGCAAGGTACTCGCCCTGACTTTTCCATTTTGGTACCAATGGAAGCTTATTTTTGCTGAACACATCTCTAACGCATGTATCTCCAGCTGCCTCTCTAATTGAATTTGTGTGCCAGGGTTTAATAATTTGTTTAATCCTTACAATCATTTTAAGTTCTAAATTAATATTAGAAGTGAATAGTGAGCCTTGACTATGTAAATCCATCTGACGTCTGGCCTGCACTCTGTCTCCTCCCAACTCCCAAAGCAGTGTGCTGGCTCTCTAGCCCACTTCCATTATTCTCTTTAGTCTGATGTGAAAGCCTCCCTCAGCATTTAAAATCCTGTTTTCTACTTTATTTCAGGATCCATGCCATTGACCAGGCCAAACCTCAATTTCAAGGAACTTAAATGTTTTTCAGAAATCCTCCATTCTGAAAAGTACTAGCCTTGACCTTTTGGATTTTGGTACCAGTCGAAGCTTATTTTTGCAGAACACATCTCTAACTCCTGTATCTCCACCTGCCTCTCTAATTGAATTTGCATGCCAGGGTTTAAAATTTGTTTAATCCTTACCATCATTTTAAGTTCTGAATTGATATTAGAAGTGAATTGTGAGCCTTGACTGTGTAAATCCTTCTGCTGTCTGGCATGCACTCTGTCTCCTCCCCAGCCCCCAAACAGTGTGCTGTGCTCTCAGACCCTGCCGACTTCTATTATTCTATTTGTTCTGATATGAAAAGCCTCCACTACCAGCCTATAAAAATCCTGCTTTTCTATCTTATTTTATCAATCCTGCATGACTTGACCAGGCCACGGACCCCTCACTTCTGGAACCTAAACAGTTTTTCAGAAATCCTCTATACTGCAAGGTACTAGCCCTGACTTTTGTATTTTGGTACCAGTGGAAGATGATTTTTGCTGAACACATCTCTAATTCACTAACAATACCAGCAATACAATACCACCAACAGCTTAATCTGGTTCAAGGTCAGTTGGCATTTATCTGTATCCCCCTCCCCCAGGTTGTGGCTAAAATAAGGCGCAGGATTTGTCTAGGTACTTACCTGGTCAACAAAAACTAAAAAAAAAATCTAACTGCTGTATCTTCCCCTGACTCTCTAGTTGAATTTGTGTGACATGGCTTAATTTGTTTAATCCTTACAGTCATTTTAAGTTCTGAGTTGATATTAAAAGTGAATAGTGAGCCTTGACTATGTAAATCCTTCTGCTGTCTCTCTTGCACTCTTTGTCCTCCCCAACCCCCAAACAGTGTGCTGTGCTCTGACCCTGCCCATTGCTATTATTCACTCTGTTCTGATGTATAAAGCCTCAACTTCCAACACTTAAAAATCCTGATTTTCTACTTTATTTCAGGGTTCCAGTGTGCATTGACCAGGCCTCGGAAACCTCAGCTTCTGGAACCTAAACGTTTTTTCAGAAATCCTCCATACTGCAAAGTAGTAGCCCTGACTTTTCCATTTTGGTACCAGTGGAAGCTGATTTTTCCTGAACACATCTCTAACTCCTGAATCTCCAGCTGCCTCTCTAATTGAATTTGCGTGCCAGGGTTTAATAATTTGTTTAATCCTTACAATCATTTTAAGTTTTCAGCTGATATTAGAGTGAATAGTGAGCCTTGATGGTGTAAATCCTTCTGCTGTCATTCTTGCACTCCTTCTCCTCCCCAACCCCCAAACAGTGTGCTGTGCTCTCTGACCCTGCCCATTTCTATTATTCACTCTGTTCTGATGTGTAAAGCCTCAACTTTTAGCATTTAAAAATCCTGTTCTTCTACTTTATTTCAGGAATCCAGCGTGCCTCAACCAGGGCATGGACCCCTCAATTTCTGGAACCTAAAGAGTTTTTCAGAAATCTTCCATACTGCAAGGTACTAGCCCTGACTTTTGGATTTTGCAACCAGTGGAAGCGGATTTTTGCTGAACACATCTCTAACTACTGTATCTCCCTCTGTCTCTGTAGTTGAATTTGTGTGGAGGGTTTAATAATTTGGTTATTCCTCAGAGTCATTTTAAGTTTTGAGTTGATATTAGAAGTAAATTGTGAACCTTGATTGAGTAACTCCTTCTGCTGTCTTTCTTGCACTCTGTCTCCCCCCAACCCCCAAACAGTGTGCTGTGCTCCCTGACCCAGCCCATTTCTATTATTCTCTTTGTTCTGATGTAAAAAGCCCTCACTTCCAGCCATAAATACTGTTTTCAACTGTTATTTCAGGATCAGTGTGCCTTGACAGGTAGAGGACCCTCAATTTTGGAACCTAAACTGTTTTTCAAGTGCTCTGTACTGCAAAGGTACTTCAAGCCTAACTTTTGGATTTTGGTACCAGTGGAAGCTGATTTTTGCTGAACACATTTCTAAATACTGAATCTCCCTCTGTCTCTCTAGTAACATTTGTGTGCCAGGGTTTAATAATTTGTTTAATCCTTACAGTCATTTTCAGTTCTGAGTTGATATTAGAAATGAATTGTGAGCCTTGACTGTGTAAATCCTTCGGCTGTCTGGCCTGCACTCTGTCTCCTCCCCAATCCACTAACATTGTGCTATGCTCTCTGACCCTCCCCACTTCTATTATTCTCTTTGTTCTGATGTGAAAATCCTCCTCTTCCTGAATTTAAAAATCCTGTTTATCTACCTTATTTCAGGGATCCAGAATTCCTTGACCAGGCCATGGACCTCTCACTTCAGGAACCTAAACATTTTTCAGAAATCCTCTATACTGCAAGGTACTAGCCCTGACTTTTGGATTTTGGTACAAGTGGAAGATGATTTTTGCTGAACACATCTCTAACTGCTGTATATGCCTCTGCCCCTCTAATTGAATTTGTGTGGTATGGTTTAATAATTTGTTTAATCCTTACAGTCATTTTAAGTTCTCAGTTGAAATTAGAAGTGAATTGTGAGGCTTGACTCTGTAAATTATTCTGCTCTCTTTCCTGCACTCTGTCACCTCCACAACCTCCAAACAGTGTGCTGTGCACTCTGACTCTGCCCATTTCCATTATTCTCTTTGTTCTGATATTTAAAGACTCCTCTTCCAGCCTTTAAAAATGCTGTTTCTCACCTTTATTTCAGGGATCCAGCATGCCTCAACCAGGCCATGAACCCTTTAATTTCTGGAACCTAAACAGTTTTTCAGAAATCATCTATACTGCAAGGTACTAGCCCTGACTTTCTGATTTTGGTATCAGTGGAAGATGATTTTTGCTGAACACATCTCTAACTCCTGTATCTCCCTCTCTCTCTCTCTCTCTCTCTAGTTGAATTTGTGTGAAATGGTTTAATAATTTGGTAAATACTAACAGTCATTTTAAGTTCTGAGCTGATAATAGAGTGAATTGTCAGCCTTGACTTTGTAAATCCTTTTGCTGTCTCTCTTGCACTCTTTGTCCTCTCCAACCCTCAAACAGTGTGCTGTGCTCTCTGACCCTGCCCATTGCTATTATTCACCCTGTTCTGATGTATAAAGCCTTAACTTCCAACACTTAAAAATCCTGTTTTTCTACTTTATTTCAGGGATCCAGCGTGCATTGAGCAGGCCTCGGAAACCTCAGCTTCTGGAACCTAAACATTTTTTCAGAAATCCTCCATACTACAAAGTAGTAGCCCTGACTTTTCCATTTTGGTACCAGTGGAAGCTGATTTTTCCTGAACACATCTCTAACTTCTGAATCTCCAGCTGCCTCTCTAATTGAATTTGAGTGCCAGGGTTTAATAATAATTTGTTTAATCCTTACAATCATTTAGGTTCTCAGCTGATATTAGAATGAATTATGAGCCTGATGGTGTAAATCCTTCTGCTGTCTTTCTACTATTCTCCTCCCAACTTTTCAAACAGTGTACTGTCTCTGACCCTGCCCATTTCTATTATTCACTCTGTTCTGATGTGAAACATCAACTACCATTTAAATCCTTTCTTCTACTTTATTTCAGGAATCCAGTATAGCCTCAACCAGGGCATGGACCCTCATTTCTGGAACCTAAGAGTTTTCAGAAATCTCCATTACTGCAAAATTACTAGCCTGACTTTTGGATTTTGCAACCAGTAGAAGCTGATTTTGCTGAACACATCTCTAACTTCTCTATCTCCCTCTGTCTCTGTAGTTGAATTTGTGTGTAGGGTTTAATAATTTGGTTATTCCTCTGAGTCATTTTAAGTTTTGAGTCGATATTAGAAGTGAATTGTGAGCCTTCATTGAGTAACTCCTTCTGCTGTCTTTCTTGCACTCTGTCTCCCCCCAACCCCCAAACAGTGTGCTGTGCTCTCTGACCCTGCCCATTTCTATTATTCTCTTTGTTCTGATGTGAAAAACCTCCTCTTCAGCCCTTAAAATACTGTTTTCAACTTTATGTCAGGATCGATGTCCTTGACCAGAGCGTGGACCCCACTCAATTTTCGAACCTAAACTGTTTTCCAGAAATGCTCTATACTGCATGGTACTAAGCCTAACTTTTGATTTCAGTACCGGCGAAACTGATTTTGCCAAACATTTCTAAATACTGTATCTCCCTCTGTCTCTCTAGTAAAATTGTACGTGCAGGGTTTAACAATTTATGGATCCTTACAGTCATTTTAAGTTCTGAGTTGATATTTGAAGTGAATTGTGAGCCTTGGTTGTAGCTAAATCCTTCTGCTGTCTAGCTGCACTCAGTCCTCACAGCGCCCAAACAGCGTGCTGTACTGACCCAGCCCACCTATTATTCTCTTTTGTTCTGATGTGGAAAGCCTGTCTTCTCACCTTGAAAATCCTGTTTTCACTTCTTTCGAGATCAGCATTCCTCGACTAATCAAGACCGCTGAATTCCTGGAACCTAAACTGTTTCATAAATCCTCTATACAAAAAACTAGTGACCTGACTTTGGGATTTTAGTAGCAGTAACTGATTTTCCAGACTCATTTCTTCTGTCTCCTCTGCTTCTCAGTTGAATTTTAATAACCAGGGTTTATATTTATTTAATCCTTGAAGTCATTCAAGTTCGAGTTGATAATAAGTGAGATTTGACTGTGTAAATCCTTCTGCTGTCTGATCACACTCTGTCTCTCAACCCAAACAGAGTCCACTGCTTTCTGACCCTGCCACTTCTATTATTCCTTTGTTCTGATGTAAAAGCCTCCCTCTTCAAAATCATTTTCCTCTATTCCAGGGATCAGCATGCTTGACCCCACCCATGGACCCCTCAATTTCTGGAACCTAAATAGTTCAAATTCCTCTATACCACAGTACTAACCCTGACTTTAGGTTTGGTATCAGAGGAAGCCCAGTTTTGCAACATCTCTAACTACTGTTTCTCCATCTCCCTAGATGAATTTGTGTGACAGGGAATAATTTGTTTAATCCCTGTCATTTAAATTCTGAGTTGATAAGTGCCAGGCCTTATTGTAAATCCTTCTGCTGTCTTTCCTACTCTGTCTCCCCAACACCTAAGGTGTATGTGCTCTCTGACCTCCTCACTTCTATTATTCTCTTTGTTCTGATGAAAGCCTCTTCCAGTCTTCAATCCTGTTTTCTACTTTATTTCAAGTTCAGAATGCTTTGACCAGGCCATGGGCACCAATTTCTAGACATAAATGGTTTCGAAATCCTCTATACACCATAATTTAACTGACTTTGGATTTGGTACCAGTACATTTTTTGCTGAACACATCTCTACTTTATCTCCCTCTGCCTCTCTAGTTGAATTTATTAGGGTTTAATATTTGTTTAATCCTGAAAATCACTTTAAGTTCTGAGTTAATGAAGTGATGTGACCCTGGCTGTTAAAACCATATGCTGTCTTGCCTCTTTGTCTCCTCCTCAACTCCATACAGTGTGCTGTGCTGTCTGACCAACCCACTTCTATTATTCTACTGTTCTGATGGAAAAGCCTCCTCTTCCACCTTAAAAAATCTGTTTTCAACATTATTTAGAGAACCAGCATCCCTCGACCAACACAGGCCACTAATTTCTGGAACCTAAACTGTTTCAGAAATCCTCCATTATGGTACTTACCCTGACTTTTAGATTTGGTACCAGTGGGCTGATTTTTGCTGAACTCATTTCATCTGTATCTCCTCTGCCTCTCAGTTGAATTTTAGTACTGGGTTTAATAATTTGACAACCCTAAGTCATTTTAAGTTGATTTGAAGTGATGTGAGATTGACTGTGTAATCATCACTGTCTGGGACACCAATTGCATACCTATTGGCAACTTCAACTTTCCTCATATTAACTGGGACTCTGGTAAATGCGCTCATCATTAGAAAGTAGATTTATGGATATAATGACCCAGAATAACATGGACCAGTTTGTTACTACTTCACCAGGGGCTACAATATCTTAGATCTTTTCTTAACAAATATGCAGGACAATGTTCATCAAGTTGAAGTACTTCATCCCCTGTCAAATAGTGACCATAATATGGTATTAGCAACTGCTAACGTACAACAACATACCATAACACATGGTTGCACAACAATTAAAAAGCATTTTCTGGAGACTATAAACAAATAAATTAATTTTTGAAGCAGTAGGAATGGGAAAAGGACCTGACAGGACATAATTTGAATGAGGTACGGCCCATGTTTTACAACAAAATACAGTCTTGTATTCATATGTGGGTCCCAACCAGGAAAAAATATAAAAACAAAAAGAGAATCCCCCTTGGTGGAACAAAGACATAAAATTAAATACAAACTGAAAACGTAGACTATATAAAAAATACAAAAAGCAACCTATATCCACGAATTGGTCAAAATATAAAGCGTCAGTAGAAAAATGCAGGAAACTAATTAATAAAGCTAAGAAACAACTAGAAGAAAAAATAGCATTTTACTCTAAAGATAACAAAAAGACCTTTTTCAATTACATAGGGTCCATTAGAACCTCAAATCCCAAAATTGGACCTCTAACTATACTTAATCAAGTTATATGTGATGAGAAAGAAATGGCCAACGAACTTAATAAATACTTCATTAGCATGTTCGGCCCAAAGGCTCTACTTCCACCATTAGTCTTGGAGCCAAATACTGCATGCAAGTCGTTTAGTGAAGGAGAGGTAACAGATGATCTTACTTCGAGAGGGCTCTTGCAGTAGGTAATTACATATAGGACTGACGCCGCCGGGCGGCAGGGACCCCACAGAAAAATTTCTAGCTAGCTGTCCTCATGGGACCGCCGCCAGGTGACTGGCATCATACGACGCCAGTATAAAGGGGTGGTCCCAGATGCCCGCTTTCCAGTTCTTTTCCCACCGTTAGCTACGAGTAGCACCTCGCGTTATAAGTTCGCTGCAGTTCTGGCGCTTTCATCGGTTTTCGAAAGCTACAGTTTTTCTGTTCGATCGTCAGGTGAACGTCGTTTTATGTCGCTCTAAACAGGCAGTGCGATTCTGCGGCGCCTAACTGCCACACAAGGACGGCCACCCTCTGCCTCTTCTGCCTAGGCCCCACCACGCTGTTGATAAGTGCCCGGACTGCTCCGGTTCAATGCGGCAACCCGCAGTGATGCTAGCAGTCCTCAAGCCCATCTCCTGAAGAAAAGATGTCTGCGATGGAGAAAGAGCTGAGAAAGCTAAGGCAGGCGCTCGACTTCCGGAAGGGCATAAAAGAAGGACAAGGATAGGCACCAGGAGAAGGCCTCCTCTTCCGCGACTCCCGGCCGTGCGGGTAAGGTAACTTTCTCCGGGGATCCTCCGATGGCAGCCTGCTGGGTTTGGAGGAGGAGTCGCCCGCCTTCAGGCTCGAGTTCGGCCTGTCGGGCGCTCCGCCAGCGGAGACTCCAGCCCCAGTTCAGTCTTCTTTGCCTACTGGTGCGGGCCCTCCCTTGCCGGGCGCCGCCCTCCGACGCCTGCCGGGAGAAGGCCCCTAAGTCGCCCGACCCTTTGGGAAGCACTGGGCTGTCTCCTCCGCCCTCTCTTCTACCTCGGCTTGTCTCAGACATGAGACCACCAAAGTCGGACGCCGCTCCTCCGACGTCCGCCGGTTTTGACCCATAAGTCACACGTCAGCTCCTCTGACGTGGTGCCGGGTCTCCGAGCCTACATCGGAACCACCCTCTTCCATCGTGCGCAGACTCTCCGCAGCCTTCACTGCCGCCAGGGAGCCCCAGTCCCCCTCGCCTGACTCAGGGGATTTCTCACCTCCTTCCCCAGTTGAGACCAGGGATCCTGGGCTTCCGTCAGATCCCCTCGCTGATAACCCGGATCTGACGCTGGTTCCCCCGACGCCGGCTCCAGCGCCAGCCTCTCCAATGCCGGCCGAGCCGACACAGGCCTCGTTGTCGCTGATACCAACACCGGCCTCTCCGACGTCAGCAGGGGCTTTTTTCCCTCCGCTGGGCCCTACACCCTAGAGGCCTGCTTCAGCTGATCTGCCCCTGGAGTGCCCGGCTGGGCCGTCTGCTCCAGCAGCTCCTCCAGCGCCTTGGTACCCGCCGTCATACCCGACGCCGGTGTTTCCGGGCCCGCAGTACCCCGCATCACCGTACTCGGCACCGAACCCTTCTGCTCCGCAGTACTCGACGCCTCACTACCCATCTCTGACTTATCCGCAGATGGGTTTTGGGTACTCTCCCTACGGATATCCTCCATTTCACTATCCCCCTCCTCCTCCTCCACCGCCCCCCAGGCCGCCGGTGGATTTGCAGGAGACTCTTGCCTCTTGGTGGGCTGAGGCCAAGGCTCAGCTCACCAGAGAGGTCGAGAGCCATCTTACGATGACGGTGCCTCCACCGTTCCCTGACGCCCTAGACAGCACTCTCCTCCTCCTCCAGTTCCCCGGGTCTCCCTCGGGTTCCAGAGAGGGCAGGACACACGCTCTGGGACTCTTCCCACGGTACACGTTCCTCCTCCTAGACGGGAGAGGGATTCTTTTCTGCCTCAGATTCTTCCTCTGTGGCCCTCTCAGACTCTCGAAACTTCATGGAGTTTCCGAAAAGACGATGAGCTACATTCTCCATCCAAACCCGGCCGAGGACTCCTCCGAGGTCTCCTCCGGAGGATCCTTCTTTCACGGAGTTACTGAAGAAAATCCAGGAGGTCCATCAGTGGCAATCCTTAGATCCAGATCCTCAGTGGGTGAAACTCGCCGAACATCTGGATTTGCCCCTTACGGCCCCTACTTTAGTGCCACCCTGGATCGAGCCTCACGCCCACCTTATTTCCACTATTTGGAAGCAACCGTCGGCTTTAGCCCCACTTCCCAGGAAGTCAAACAGGCTATACCAGGCTCCGGAGGGTGTAGACTTTTTAGACTCTCACCCCCATGCAGACTCGGTCGTGATCAGCGCCGCTCACGGCCGGTCCGCACATCCTAAACACTTCAGCTCGTCTCCCCCGGATAAGGAATCTTGCCTTCTGGATCAGTTTGGAAAGATCTACACTTCCTCCACACTGGGTATAAGGGCCCTGAACTACGTAGCTCACATGGGGGATTACCAGAAGGCCGTCCTTACCCAGGCGGAATCTAAGATCGACTCCTTGCAGGACTCCCAACTCAAGCAGGAGTTGGCCGATCTAGTCCGTTCTGCTCGTTCGGCCAGCCGTCACATGCTAAGGATGACATACAATGCAGTGGACACCGCTGGACGGAGCTCTGCATTTGCCGTTAGCCTTTGGCGCCATGCATGGCTTCGTGTGTCAGGTCTGGTCCCGGAGGTGCAATCTGCCATTCAAGAGGCACCTTTCAGGGGTTCCGTGCTTTTCGGCGGTGATGTCAAGGACATCATCACTGACTTGCAGGAGAAGGGAACGGCCCTTAAATCTGTGGATTCACTGTACCATCCCCATCCTCCGCAGCGCTGTCCCTTTCGCAGACGCAGCCGGCCTCAAGCGAAACCCCAGGGAAGGCGGGCCACTAAACGTAGGGCCCCCACAGCTGCCAGGCCCCCGCCACCCAAAAAAAGCAACGGGTGCCCCAGCTGCGGCGCTGCCTCACACCACCTGACTTCTTTCCTCTCCCACCACCTCCGGATGCACCGGAGGAACCGGTAGGGGGGGAGGTTCTCCCTCCACCTCCCGGAGTGGGAGAGGATAACTTCGGATTCATGGGTGCTTCAAATCATCGCAGAGGGTCACTCTATAGAGTTTCTGCAGAAACCTCCACGTCACCCCCCTCTGAATTCCATTTATTCAAGGGACCATCTTTCTCTGGTCAGGGAAGAAATATCAGCTCTTCTTGCAAAACGGGCTATAGAGCCCGTTCCTCCTTACCTCTACAGAATGGGGTACTATTCCCACTCTTCCTTGTACCAAAGAAGACGGAAATCTCAGACTGATTCTCGATCTCAGCTCCCTGAACCTGTTTGTGGAATACAAAAGGTTCAGGATGCTCTCCCTTCAATCCCTTCTACCCCTGCTTCGGCCGCGCCAATGGCTTTGTGCACTGGATATGCAGGATGCATACCTGCACATCCCCATTCGCCCCTCGCACCGAAAGTACCTCAGATTTGCGTTCCAGGGGGTCCATTACCAATTCCGGGCACTTCCATTTGGCCTTTCCTCGGCTCCATGAGTCTTTACTAAATGCCTGGCGGTGGTAGCGGCCCACCTGCGTTTTTTGGGAGCTCAGGTTTTTCCCTACCTGGACGATTGGCTCCTGGCGGCTCCATCCAGGGAGGAACTCCTGCAGTCCTTTCCTCACCCAGCAGGTTTTTACCAACCTGAGTATTACCATCAATCTCTCAAGTCTCTTTTGGAGCCTTCTCAGAGGCTCCAGTTCATCAGGGATTCTCGTACACCACTTTGTGCAAAGCTTTTTGCCTCCGGACCGGGGTTTCTCCAGTCACAGATTTCCCTCCTTCTGAACTCCAGGAGGGTCCCGGCAGGTCGGTGCTTCATCTACCGGGGCTTATGCGGCTGCCATCCCGACGGTCCCACAAGCTCGCTTTCACATGAGAATTTCTCACTGGACCTTCGATCTCAGTGGGACCAACGAGTAGACGCACCTAGATCTTCCGATCCTGATCTCCTCGCCGATGGTCAGAGACCTCAGGTGGTGGATGGTACGAGAGAACCTCTTCCGGGGTCCCCTTCTTCATCCTCCCCGATCAGACCTTAACCACGGACGCCTCCGCGCAAGGTTGGGGGCCCATCTGGTCCTCACCAAACTCAAGGACTTTGGTCGAAACTGGAGAGAGAGTTCTCCACATCAGTGTTCTCGAGCTCTGAGCGGTGCTTTATGCACTCCGGGCCCTTCACCAATACATCCTTCCCGGTCACCTAACCATCCAAACGGACAACATGTGCGTGGTGTGGTACATCAACAAGCAGGGAGGAACTCGTTCTTACCCACTGTGCAGGGAAGCGATGAGGGTCTGGGAGTGGGCCACCCTCCACAACCTTCACCTCACGGCGATCCATGTTCCAGGAGTAGACAATGTCCTAGCAGACAGACTAAGTCGCTCGTCAGCTCTTCCACACGAGTGGGAATTAGACGGAATAGTCCTAAATAGCATTTTTCAGGCTTGGGGGACTCCTCAAATAGACCTGTTCGCCTCCTCCCAAAATGCAAAACTTCCAATCTTTTGCTTGCTCGCTCTAGAGCGAGGAGCTTTCTCGAGAGATGCTCTGTCTCTAAGCTGGAAGGACAGATTTGTCTATGCTTTTCCCCCAATTCCACTGGTCCCACGTGTGTTACAGAAACTGGCTCTAGAAGGAGCAAAAATGATTCTAATTGCTCCTTTCTGGTCCAGGCAAATTTGGTTCTCTCTTCTGCAACAATACTCAGAGGTTCCTCCTCTTCCTCTTCCCTTATCTCCGGGATTGCCGACTCAGGATCAGGGGACCCTGGTCCACCCGGGACTCAAGTCCCTTCAGCTTCATGCATGGCTCCTTCAGACCTAGTTCAATCTCACTTTGGAGTATCCCCTAAGCTAGCCGAGATTTTGGTAGAGGCCAGAAAGCCCTCCACTAGGTCCACTTACACCATGAAATGGAAGAGATTTTCCATCTGGGCCGCATCCATGAACCCTTTTCCTGCCCCGTAACCACTTTGCTGGATTACATGCGTCATCTCTTCGACCTGGGTCTCAGTCACTCCTCTCTGAAGGTCCACATGGCAGCTATCTCAGCCTACCACGTACCTTTCACTGACAAGGCCTTTGCCCAGCTAGAGGTATCCAAAACCTTTCTTAGAGGGGTCCTTCATCTGAGACCCCTGATCCGGACCCCAGCTCCACCTTGGGACCTAAATTTTGTCCTCGAGAAACTTACTCTTCCCCCCTTCGAGCCTGCGGCTTCTGCAGACTTGAAGTTTTTATCATGGAAGACGCTCTTCTTAGTGGCCATTACCTCAGCTCGCAGAATTTCCGAGCTTCAGGCCCTTATGTGCAAAATCCCTTACTTGATCTTCCACAAAGAACGAGTAGCTCTCCACACAAACCCTAAGTTTCTCCCGTATGTAGCTGCATCTACTTTGAATCAGTCTATCTAATTACCTGCTTTTTTTCACTTAATACTCCAATCATGGAGAATACTTGCTTCACACCATGGATGTTCACAGGATTCTGAGATATTATACCAATAGGATGAAAGATCTCAGAAAGACTGATCAGTTGTTTGTCTCTTTCGCTCATAAAAGAGAAGGCAATGCTGTTTCCAAGCAATGCCTGTCAAAATGGTTGGCTCATTGCATCACCTTCTGTTATGACAAGTACAACAAGACCCTCCCGGGTCAAGTCAGAGGTCACTCCACACGTGGAGTTGCTGCCTCTGTGGCTTATTTCAAGAATGTGTCCGCGGCAGACATTTGTGCTGCCGCCACTTGGACTTCCGTCCATACCTTCACTAAACATTACAGTTTGGACATTGCCTCTCACCGTAGAGCAGGCTTCGGGTTAGCGGTCTTGCAAGGCCTCCTTTCTTGAGGGTTGCAAGCTTTCCTACTACTTATCTGAGTAGTTCCTCCTCCCGGTGCCTTTCTTATTTGTTCCAGACTGCTTGGGATTCTGTCCTATATGTAATATTATCAGCAAGAGCCTCTCTCGGAAGATAGTACAGTTACTAAGAACTTCACTGCACAGTAGATCTTCGAGAGGCTCTGCAGCAGGTAACACCTTCCTGCCCACCATCCCCTAGGCTTTTTAGCTCCTTTCCATTGAGGGAATATCTGCTTCTCTCTCGTCCGGCCTTCCCGGCCTGTGGCGGAAAGAACTGGAAGGCGGGCATCTGGTACCACCCTTTATACCGACGACGTCAGAGGACGCCAGTCACCTGGATTTAGGCGGTCCCGCGCCAGGACTGCTAGCTAGAAATTTTTCCGTGGGGTCCTGCCGCCGCCGGTGTCAGTCCTATATGTAATTACCTACTGCAAGAGCTCTCTCAAGATCTACTGTTACAGTAAGTTCTTACGTAACTGTACTTTATAAGATCACTTAAATCAGACGGATCTGCTGGCCCAGATGGAATACCTTCCATTTTCTTTAAAAACACTGCTTCTTATATTGTAGGTCCCTTAACATATCTTTTCAATGTTTCTTAAAACAGAAACTACTCTTCCAATATGGAGGCAGGCCAATGTAATCCCCTACATAAAAAGGCAACAGAACCCTCCTGTCTAATTATTGGCCAATTAGCTTAACAGCTGTGTTTTGTAAGCTCATGGAGAATTATTAAAAGGAAAATTATTGAGCATCTTAACAACAGTGGATATACTGACACTACTCAACATGGGTTCACCAGTGGGAGGTCATGCCAAATGAACTTGTTACATTTTTTTGAACCCATAAGTGAGGCATTGGACAAGGGCCTCTTAGTCGATGTGATACTTCTTGATTATTCAAAGGCTTTCGACTCTGTCTCCTATCATGTCCTAATTGGATTATTGAAAAAGATAGACCTACAACCCCAAATAATAAATTGGATAACTTCTGAGCGCTCACAACGAGTCTCAGTAAAGGGCTATTTATCCCCATGAGGGCCAGTTACTAGTGGTGCTCCTCAGGTCTCAGTCCTGGGACCTGTTCTTTTCAATATATTGATCACTTCCATGATTCCCCTAAATAAACATTGCTGGATGACGAATTATGCCGACGATTGCAAACTTGGAGGCATAGTGACAAACTGGGCTTCTGCTGCTTAGATTCAAAATAATCTCCTTCATTTGGAGACCTGGTCAATTAAAAATGAGCTACACTTTAACACACAGAAATGCAAAGTTATGCATGTAGGAAAAATAACTTGTTACTCATATAAACGGAATAATATGTAATTACAAACTATTGACAATGAAAAGGATCTCGGAGTAACAGTTTCTAACAATTTTTCCTTTAACACACATATTAGAAATACCATCCAAAAGGGGAATCACATTCTGGATGTATTTTGAGAAATATCAAGAGCAGACATGAGAAGGTGATTATCCCCTTTATTCTAGCCTGGTTCGGCCCCGCTTGAATATTGTTCCACAGTGTGCAACTTTTACTCATAAGAAGCAGGCAAATTAATAGAAATATACAAAGAAAAGTTACTAGAAAAGTAAATACTATGAGGAATCTTGATTATAGCACTAGGCTGAGAAATCTGAATCTTTATTCACTACACTACAGAAGATTAAGGGATGATTTATGTACAGTGTACAGAGCAATACCTATAAATAACTTTTACAACAATTGGTCTGACAAGAAATCCTTCAAATGTGCATACTAGATTGCATGGAAAAAACTCTTAGGTACTAAAAAATACAAACAAAAAGGTACCACTGGTTTACTCAGAGAGTAGTAACAACTTGAAACACTCTCCCAGCAAGCATTTTAGAGAGTGGAACAATGGACACCTTTAAAAACAAATTGATGCTTACATGGAGCATACATTTTTTTTTTTTGCCACCAATGATTGGTGACGAGCTTAATAAAGGCATAACTTGCCTCCTTAGCTCATAAACATCTATGACTCTATGAATAAATGTTATGTTAGAAGGAACTGTTATCAGGAGTGGCAAAGTAATGGGGAAGTTACAGCTATGTTATAATAGCATGCAATTTTCTCTCCTTCTATCACTCATGTTATAGGGAGTAGGAGGGTTCCTAGTTCTTGTTTTGCCAGTATTAAAATTAAACTGAAGTGTATTTTGTTCAACTGGGCATGAAGAGTTGGGGGATGTAATGACAATTACTTACCGATTATAAGGTGGGATGTTTTACCCATGGATAGGATGTGTGATGTGTTTAAACTTTTACTTTATCTTCCTGATCTTGGCAGCACAGGCCTTTTGGGACACTGATAATTACAGAAGCTTTTCATTACTGTGTGCTATTTAAACACAAAATTATTTTGTGGACTTAATTTTGAAATTGCAATTAGTTTATCCCCAAGTATGGTAACATTTGCAGGGCATAGCAGTAGGGTTTACTGTAAAAATGTGTTACATTGACTGTAATTCTGAATGCCTACCTGTCAGGAATGCAATGTAATGCATATTACAGAAACTAATAAAATATAAGTACAAAAAAAAGCACAAATTTATTTCCTATTTTGCATGTCTTCTTCTCTGGCTTCATTCATCTCATCCACGGATTGCAAGAAGTTGAAGTGCACCTGTGGCAAGCAGCTACTGTCGAAGGACGGTTACAAGGCCTACCTCTTCTGCCTAGGCCCGAACCAAGACACTGCGGCCTGCCAGCACTGCAAGGTCTTAATCTCCTAGACTTGGATCCACCATCAGAAGGCACTCAAGGTGCACCTCTTGGAGCAGCAACTTGCCCAGATGCAGAAGCAGCCAGCGGGGAAGAGTCCTTCTTTGTCCTCATCTGTGTCCACCTCCTCCACTTCTAAATTGTACAAGGAGAAGAAGAAGGATTCAGGGAAGCACAAACACCAGGACAAGGACTGGGAAAGGTCCTGGGGTTGCTCCCTTTCCAAGTCTCCGCTGCACAAGAAGTCCTCATCCGACTCCTCATCTCACGGGGGCTCGGACCACTCCTCCCGGTCTACCCATAGTTCTTCTGGGCAGTAGGCTTCTAAACCTCCTGCCATCATCCTGATGTCTGGCGGAGGAAAACCGGGGTTGGGGTCTTCGGTCCCTATCTTGATGCCTGTCAAGGTGAAGGCCACACGACATGGTCACCTCCACCTTAGGGGCTGGGACCAGCAAGAAGGGAGGATGTGCCTGCCAAAACAGTCCCAAAGATGGTCTTGTCCAAAGTTTTGGACAGGACACCTTGTAATCCCTAGCCGGGAATTACCGGCCTATCTCCATTCTCTCACCCCTCTCCAAAGCCTTAAAAAAAGTGGTGGCCACTCAAATTACGGATTACCTAACAAAATACAACATCCTCTGTCCTGAACAGCATGGTGTCCGTACAGGTCACAGTACCTGCGCTGCCCTCCTTGAGTTTTCAAATTTTCTACACTCTTCTCTGGACTCGGGCTCTCTGGTGGGGGCAGTGTTCATAGATCTATCAAAAGCCTTCAACACTGTTTCCCATCCCCTCCTGGCTGGATGCCCTCAGCCACACTGGCTTTGCCGCTGGGCCTGTCTCCTGGTGCTCCAGCTGCCTGTCTGCCCGCTCTCAGCATGATAAAATTAATGGGACACTCTCCACTGTGGTGTTCCCTAGGGCTCCATCCTTGGACCCTTGCTCTTTTCACTATACCTCAATACCCTGCCAGGTGCATGTACTGGAAAAATTTTGCTGTATGCAGATGATGCCATCATCTTTGCCTCTGACCGTAACCCTATCGCCCTCCAGGACTCCTTGCAAATATCTTATAATGATGCTGAAGCCTGAATCAAAGAGCATAGACTTGTAATAAATCTCAAAAAAAGCAAAAACAAAGCCAGCAATTTCCTTTTCCAGGTCCTCTCTAGCACCAAGTTTCCACTCAAGCAAGTCTACTCGTATAAGTACCTTGGGTTCTCTTTTGACCCTGCTCTCACATTCCATGACCACATCGCTGCCCTAGCTGGGTATCCTATACCGCTACAAAAATTGTCTCCCCCCTGACGCCCTCCGACTCGCGGTCACATCCTCTATACTGTCCCTTGTGGATTATGGATTACCAGTTTATGGTGCTGCAGACCAGACCACCCTCAACAAAATCTGCCTCACATTAAATAAGGCCTGTAGGCTAATTACAGGGGCCCCCAGGTTAACACATACCTGCTAACTACATGCAAAGGCTATGCTGCTTGACCTAGACGAACGTCTCAGATATCAAACCTGCCTCATAACAAAAAAAACTCTCCTTGGACTATTCCCACCAGGGTTGACAGCCTCCATCCACCAAGCAAAATCCCTACTACAAACACGAACCTCCTGCAAAACCACACTGTTAGTCCCCAGGGCAAGGACCACACATGGTCAAAGGGCCTATTGCTACAGAGCCCCATCCTGGTGCAACACACTCCCCACCTCTATCTCTGATGCCTCCACGATCTCCTGTTTCAAAACCTGCCTTCGAAATCACCTGCTTAATACGCGTAGCTGTGACTGTTACTAAGTTGTTCTTGCTCAAATGCTCTGACAAAGCTCCCCGAGTGGCTGCACCCAACCTACTACCAACCACTTCCCATTGTACTATCAGTTATCACCTCCTCCTGTCTCTGCACCCCTCTGCCTGTATGCTCATACCATTGTTTGTCTGTGAAGTACTAAACATCTGTACCAACCTGTGCTCTGCTAATCCTGGAACTTTAAAATTGCAACCAATATATGTCAGCATGTTTTACCAATTGTTGTATTCCATTATGATGTAACAAAAGTGTTGTACTATATTTGTCCTCTTTAATTGAGGTACTCTTTGAAAATGAGCCTCTGGCTCAAAGGTTTGTAAACCCCAATAACCTCACTTGTCACATTTTACTGCTCTCTAGTAGCTGTTTTTCACTTGGTGATCACCCTCATCACCCCCTCTCCAATCGTCGAAAGCTATCCCGCCATTGTGCACTCCCCAGATCAGCCCTCCTCCTCCTGCTCCTGTCAGGCAATGTCCACCCCAATCCTGGGCCTGGCAGCACTGGTCCTCCCCCTGAAATCTCCTGGGCTGTGCATTGCTTCTATGAACATCTGTAGCCTCCTGAAAAAACTGGACTCTCTACACTGCTGGGTGATGCTTCATAAACCTGATGTTGTTGCCCTGGTTGAAACCTGGCTGTCTCCCTCCACTCCTAACTCTCATGTCTCTCTCCCTGGCTACACTCTCCACCGGTTGGACCGTGTCAGCAGGAGAGGTGGGGGCTGTGTCTTCTATTTGAAGGATTCTCTCATGGGGCTACCAGTCCCCCCGCCTGACCTCGACCATGAGGCCCAGGCACTTACTCTAAAGCTGTCCCCTGACCCAGCTAGAGGCCCATATTCCTAACCGTAGCCTACATACCCCCCAAGAACCAATCCCAGGCCCTGGGCCCACTAATTGACTACCTCACCTACTACCAACTCGCTCGGACCAAATCTTGGTGGGCGACTTGAATATAAACTGGCTCTGCCCCTTGTCCTCCTCTCTCACCGTGAGGCTTTATTCAATTGACCTAACTCAACTGGTCACACAGCCTACTAGAAAAACCCTGGGGGGACAAGCACCCTCCTGGATGTGGTCCTCACCAACAGGCCAATCCCGCATCCACAACATCCAAATCCTCCCTGACTGCCTCAGTGACCACTCCCCTGTGCTTTTCAACTGGGAAACCCCTCGGCCCTCATCCCCAGTCAAAACCACCTCTCGAAGGTGGCTTAGGCCTGGGGGACTCATAGGCCTTAAGCGCTTCCTTGCCCACACTGATTGGTCCCCTCTGATGAGGGCAACCAACATTGACTTGGCCCTGGCCTTCTTTGTAAGCACTTTCAACTTTGCCTGTGATATCTTTGCTCCCATAACTGCTAGGAGGTCCAAAGTGAAACATGCCCCTTGGATCACCCCTGCCCTACTGTGGCAACTTAAACAACGCGACAATCTTTGGCACCTTGCTGTTGCTACTGGCCGTTCAGCTGACAGGCAGTCCTATGCTGCCGCCCGCAACCAGTGCACCTGGGCCATCCGCAAAGCAAAGGCGGAATACTACCAAGCTCTCTTACCTCCTCCTGGGGAACCCCAGGTGCTTCTGGGACAACATCACAACTGAATGGTCACTCCCAGTCCCCTCTCCTTCTCTTCTCAACATCAATGGTACCGTCTCCTCTGACCCTGCCCTCATTGCCACCCACCTCAATAACTCCTTTACCGACCTTAGCTCAGTACTTCCTGGTAACTTTTCAGTCCACCTCCTCCATCTGTACCACCACCCATTGCCCGCCTCTTTCCACTCCATGCCGTGTCACCATGCAAGAAGCTAGGCCTTACTTGCTAAAAGCCCTAAAAGGTAACACCATCGGTAATGACTCACTTGATCCCTGCCTTTTACGTCAGGTCCTGGATCAGGTCCTCTTACCTATTACATGCATTTTCAACAAATCACTCTGTCTCGGACAATTCCCCTCTGCCTGGAAGATTGCCACAGTTACCCCTGTCCATAAAGGTGGTGACAGGACTCTTCCGGGTAACTACCGACCCATCTCAATCCTCTCCCCCCTCTCTAAGGCGTTAGAGAAAATTGTGGCATCCCAAATCTCTGACTACCTCTGTAATAATGTTCTCTGCCCTGAACAACATGGGTTCAGAGCAGGTCATAGTACCAATACAGCACTCCTGGAATTTTCCAACTTCCTCCATGCCTCCTTGGACTCTGGTGCCCTGGCTGGTGCTATATTCATTGACCTGTCTAAAGCATTCGATACCGTTTCGCATCCTCTTTTGCTCTCCACCCTCGACCTAATAGGCTTTGCCTCAGGACCTGTTTCCTGGTGCACCAGCTATCTCTCCGCCTCCCAATGTGTGAAAGTCAACGGTACTCTCTCTGAAACATGCCCCATTCGCTTGGGGTGCCGTAGGGCTCAATTCTTGGACCCCTACTATTCTCACTCTTTCTTAACTCCCTACCCAGCAGTTGTACGGGTAAGATGCTTCTCTATGCTGATGATGCTGTTCTCTGCCTCCCACAATGACCCCATGCTGCTACAGAACTCCTCCAACTAGTCTTTGACTCTGCAGCTACCTGGTTCACTGAGCACCAACTTGTTATCAACCTTAAGAAAACAAAACGATGCTCTTCTCCCACCCCCAAAATAAGTACAGCAAGTTTCCTTAGCTGTCCACTCCACACCCAATCTCGCCATTGACCAGGTGCAGTCCTATAAATATCTTGGTATAACCTTTGACCCTGCACTTTCATTCCATGGACATATATCTGCCCTAAATTTGTCGCCAACTCACGGCTAGGCATTCTTTCGGCACAAGAAATGCCTCCTCCTGATGCCCTCTCCGCCTGGCTGTCACCTCCTCTGTCATGTCTCTCATTGACTATGGCCTTCCAGGTCTATGGCTCAGCAGATCAGACTGCCCTCAACAAGGTTCGCCTCACAGTTAATAAGGCCTGCAGACTTATCACTGGTGCTCCCAGACTCACTCACACATGTGAGCTGTACACCCTGGCTACCCTACTCAGCCTGGAAGAGCTGACTCATGTATCAGACATGCCAGTTCACCTTCAAAAAGCCCTCGTGGCCTATCCCCCATAGGCCTATCCAACTCCATTCGCTGCACTGCACCGACTCCTGATCACGCCGCAGCTCGTCAAGAGCTACTCCTAGTTATTCGAGAGCCAGGACCTCTCAGGTCAGAGGGCATCCCCTACCATGCCTCCCACTGGTATAACTCCTCCTGCCAGTGTCTCAAACTCACTAACCTTAGCTTGCTTTTAAGCCCAGGCTCAGAAACTTCCTGCTTAGCTCTCGCAATGCAACTGCCGCTAGCCTAGTGTAAAAAAAATATATACTCTGTTTGACAATGCTCACTGAGCGCCCCCCCCTTCCTTTTCCTACTAATTCCTCCTCCCCTATCTCCCTCCCTTCTACTCCCACCAGCTCTCCTCCGACCATAAGTTTTGCACCTTTTATCTTTTGCTTCATTGGAGATTGTATTCTATTGAAACAAAATTGTAATTGAACTGTAACTTTTTTGTTTGTAAGTACTGTGTCCCTTGTACTACTGTTCTGATGTCCTCTTTGTGACGAGGTACTTTTGTAAATGAGCCTCTGGCTCAAAGGTTTCTAAACTGATGTTTAACTAAATAAATAAATAAACTGATGTACAAATAAATCAATAATCAGGGACAGATGTCAGATTCTCTGCCATCGCCCCAGGCTCCAGCTAAGCCGACGGCTGCCTCCTCACCAGGCTCCACTAAGCAGCCATCCGCTAAGGGTGCACCTCCTCAGACATCGGATCAGCCTTCGCCCTCCTTCTTGCTGGGCCATTCCTCAGTAGTTGTGGATCTCAGGTTGGATGATACCCCTTTTCTACCCTCTGGGTCCTCATCCCTGCCACCACCTCTAATGCCGGACCCCCACACATCGGGTGTTCCGATGCCGGGTAAACTGGTGCTGACTCCACAGTCACCTGCTAGCATGTCTATGCCTCAGTTTACCAAGGACTATATCCAGGAGCTTTTTTCTTTCTTGTGGAATCAGGTCAAAGGGGACCTGCTCCCCCTCTAAGGATCCAGTCACCGTGGAGTCGAAACTGGAGCCGGACAGCGGCATGAGTCAGGAGCTGATAGAGCGTCTCCTCCCCCTAAGAGCCACACTCTGAGCCCTGAAGATCACCGTGGTATACCCCAGCACAAAGAACGGCATCACCACAGGTCTTTTTGCTCCTCAAGTTGTCACCGACACTGGTCCTCCCATAGGGGACATTGGTCCCATAGCCGTCGACAGTTCGTTAGCTGTCAACACTCTAGCTATTCATCCTCCTCCTCCTCATCTGTGGACTCTAGCCACAACTCTAATTCTTTGGGTTTGGACCTTTTGGAGCCTAGGGGTCACTCTTCTTTGCCAGACAACAAGGACACCCCCCAGATCACCCCCTGATGATCCCACGTTCAGGAATGTCATGAGGCACATCCAGGCTTCCAACAAATGGGAGACAGAAGACCTGGATCTGGAGCAACAAAGGCTAGCTATGTACCTGAGGCAAAAGGTGCCTAAACTTCTAGTGGTGCCTCCTTTAGTAGACACCTTCCAGGACCTGACGAGGCTAATGTGGAAGCACACTTCCACCTCCACCACCATCTCCAAAATGTCGGCTAGGCTGTACAGAACCCATAGGGAGGAGTCTATTCTGGTGGAACACCCTACGGCAGACTCAATGGTGATCATGACTACTCATGATCGTTCAAAGAAGCCGAAACACCTCAACACCCTGCCACCCAACCAGGAGTCCAGATATACCACGATCCACCAGGGTTGAGTTTCACACTGTCTTGGACTGGGTTTCCCATCTCCTCTCTCGGTCCAAGGTTATCCTACTCGGCGACTTCAACACTAACTGGTTAGCCATTGCCATGGCTTCTTTTAGGGATGCAGCTGCGGCCCTGAACTTGTCGGAGGAAGTATTCTGTCCTACTAGGATAAACTACAAAACAGGAATAAGCACTCTCATTGACCTTATACTCACTAATTGTCCTGAAAGACTCTCTTTGCATTGAAGTCTTTCCTGACTCGTTAAGCGACCATTCCCCTATCCTCTGCCAAGGGTCGAATGGTTCCATTAAAACGTCACCTATTTCATTGTCTCAATGTACCTTTAAGAAAGGCATGCTTGGTCAATCCCAAACCTGCCTTCTTAACTGTGATTGGTCCCCTCTTGACTCTGCCACTAACATTGATGATGCCCTTACATACTTTATCTCCACTTTTAAATTGGCATGTGACATTTTTCCCCCTTTGTGACATGTAAGGGGAAAAACCGGGACAATTCCTGGGTTGCCCAGACCCTTTTAAAATCAGTGGCCCACCAGGATAACCTTTGGCACAAGGCCCTAGAGTCTGGGCTTCCTACAGATAGACAGCACAATTGGGCAGCCAAAAATGTCTGTACTAGGGAAATTAGATGCACTAAAGCGGAATACTATACAGCCTGCCTCTCTTCCTCCTGGGGTAATCCATCCTACACAAAGGCTCACTCACAAATAACAAAAGGCACAAATTAAAAATGATAGTACACTCCCTGACATGTTTAGCCATCCTTGTGCTGTTGCTCCTGGCAGGGAATGTCCATCCTAACCCGGAGTTAGTTGGTGACAACCAGTCCAGGGAGAAGCATAGCAATGGGTTGAAAATCGTGGCTATGAATATCTGTAGCCTGCTTCCCAAGATGGCACAGCTGCAGACATGGACTCAACTGCACAACCCAGATATCATCTGCCCAACGGAAACCTGGCTCAAACCCAAGGTTCAGGATAAATTCATTTCCTTTGATGGGCTTTGACACCTTTCGCTCGACAGACTGGGTAAATGAGGCAGAGGCTGTCTCATTTATGTAAAGGATGAGCTAAAAGGAGTAGGCTGCCTGTTTCGCAAGCCAGTAATTACTTAAATGCTAGCTGTTAAGGTTCTCCTAGGCAAACAGAGTAAGGCTCTCACTGTCTTCTATGTATACCTACTGCTGAAAAAAGCCAAATTGGGGCTCATCCCTGCCCTGGAACCATCTCCAAGCTGAAGGATAACTCTGAGGTTGTCATTACTGGGGATTTTAATCTAAACTGGATCAGCAAAGACACTGACCATCTTAACGATCAAGTCACTAGCTATTTTCTCACCCAAATGATCTCTGAGCACACCAGGCTAACCCAGAACACAGATAAGGGAACCCTCCTAGATTGAATTATTTTCAGCAGTCCTAATAAGAAGAAAAATGCCATGGTTCTCTTGGACTGCATCAGTGATCATTCACCTGTGGCTTGCACCACAGCTTCTAGTGGCTCTAAAAGTGGATGTAGTGCTTAATTCCACCCCTCATTTATATACCTACTCTGTATATCCCTCCCTAACTTATTAAGTAGCCAGTCCTGCCTGGCCCTCAGAGCCCCTGGCATACTTCCAACCTTCCCTCATGACTCTTAATTAGATGCCTGTTGGTTTCTGGTTCCTACAACCTTGCAGAAACTGTGATTTCTTTTCTAGGGGATGTAATGACTATGATCTGCCTCCCTGGCTGGTACTAGTAGCCACACTTCATTCATGTATAGAGAAGAATGTACTTTGTATAACTATTGCCTGACATTATTTTCCTGTTCACCGCTAGTGCAATGTAATGTTTATTAATGTACCTTACACATGTAAATATGTATTCTTGACATTATTTACCTGTTCCCAACTAGTGCAATGAATGTTTATAATGTACCTTCACATGTAAGTCTGTATTCCTAATTTCTATTTTTGTGCATCATATGTATGTCTATCCTTTATGACTAACTGCAGGTCCACCTTGCAAATGAGCTTGCTCAACGGTGATCGCCTGGATAAATAAAGATTTGATTGATTGATTGATAAAAGAAAAGATAGAACCTCTCATCACTGTACATAACAGGGTTCTCAAGCGCGGGGCAACCAGGGCCTTTAAAGCTGCCCAGGCCAAAACCAACTGGTCTCCAGCTGACACCACTGTTGACATCAACCAGGCCCTGCAATTTTTTTTTAGACACCTTCAATGATATTTGTGATATCTTTGCACCACTAAGAAAGAGAAGGATAAGGGCAGCCTCCAATGGCTGGTTCTCCAGTGACCCACTCAACTGTATGAAGGAGCGGGATAACCTCTGGAGTCTGGCTAGAAATTCTGGCAACCCCACTGACTAGCAAAATTACCTGGCAGCAAGAAACACTCATTCAGTAAGCCAAGGCAGTACATTACAAAGAGAGGCTAAACAGCAGTTGGGGGATGGTAGATGCTCTGGGACAACATCAAAGACCTGCTTGAAAGGAAGACAGGTGGCACCCCACAATGCTCACCATTAATGGGACTCCTATCACTGACCTGCACATCATAGCCAAATCCTTTAACCTGCCATTCTCTGATCTTAGTGCTGTCCTGCCACCAGACTATTTAAACAGCCCAGAACCTCCCCCTCAACGAGACCAACATAATCCCTCCCATCCAAAATTCTATTTTAAGCAGGTCACAGTTGGTGAAGTCAGAATCTACGTTTGTAAGGTGTTCGGGAAAACAAGGCTAGGTAGCAATGGTTTAGACATGAAGCTTGTGGCAGTAGCACTTGAAGAGCTACTGAGACCAATTACCAGGCTCTTTAATAAATCCCTTGCCCAGGTGAAGTTTCCTGACCTGAAGTTAGCCCTGGTTACCTAATTTTAAAAAGCAGGATCAGTCCAACACTGCCAACATAGGTCAATCTCCATCCTCTTCTGTTTCTAAAGCCCTAGAGGGATTGTGGTGGACCAGGTTACGGATACCTCCATAAGTATGGATTCCAGTGCCTGCAACAGCATGGATTCCACAGGAACCACAGCATGGCTACTGCCCTGTGGAGTTCTCTGACTACGGTACAAGGCCATGGACGGAGCTATTTGTGGATCTATATTCATAGATCCTCACTAAAGCATTTGACACTGTCAATCACTGCATTCTTCTTACTGACCTATTAAACCTGGAGCTCTCACCTGAAGTGGTCCACTTGTTCCAAGACTACTTATCCCAAAGAAAACAAAGTGTCAAAATCAGACAGCCATATCTCCCTAAAGGGAAATTACACTGGGGTCCCCTAAGCGTCAATATTGGGGCTGCTCCTATTTAGTCTATTTATAAATAGACTCCCTGAAGCTTGCGAGAGCAAGATCATCCTGTATGCGGATGACACCGTTGTTCTGTGCAGCAGCAAGCAGCATATGGCCCTGCAGGCAGAGCTTCAGAGCTTGTTCAACGGGCTGGAGGACTGGTTCTTTAAAAAAAAAAAAGCTGCTCCTCAATCACAAAAAGACAAAGACGATGATCATCTCTAGTCCCCAGCACAAGAAAACCCTCCCTGCCCTTACGATCACTGATAGCAAGGCTGCCCCACTGGAGCAGGTACACTGTTCTGGGCACCTCGGTACATATTTCACTTACACCCTTACCTTCGTGCAGCACATCGACTGTGATAAAAGCAGCAAATGCAAAGCTCGATGTGCTCTGTAGACACAGGGAATAACTCACACCATTAGCCCTTCGTCTCTTGGTCTCATCAGTTCTGTCAGTCATTGACTACGGACTGTGGTGTATGGGGCCACCTCCAATACTGCACTTGCATGCATTGCAACGACCCTTAACAAGGCATGTAGGCTAACACTTGGGGCAGACAAACTTATGCACACATGCTTCTCTTTGAGCAGACTAATTGGCTTAACCTACCCAACAGAATAAAATACCAAACCTGCCTGCTGGGCAAGAAATCATCACTAGGCAAAGCAGCTCCATTCTCAGCAGCTTGCTGCCTGCCTGTAGATCTGGGTACCAGACCAGAGGCCACTCCTGGGGCTCCCTAGTGGTCCCTTCAGAAAAATGACACTGGGACAGTGGTCATTTGTGTACTGTGCTCCCCTGAGGCTTAACGATATCCCAGCTCACCCTACTGACAGATGCGAGCCTACCTGCCTTTAAGGCCGAGCTTAAACAGTACCTCTCTGGCCTACCGGGTCACATTAGCTAACCCGTAACAGCGCATGTAAATCAGCTGAGACACCTCGGCATATGACAGGAACAGTGCATGGAGCAGCTCATCATATGGAGGAACAGCGCAGGGGGGAGGCATAACAGCGTAGACAAGCTCAGCGCTGGGGGGGCAAATTAGTTCACGCCCATTACAGCGAATGGCAAGAGGGAGCAGAACTAAACAGCGCCAACCGGAACAGCTCCCATCCTCAGTGTCTTCTTTCTGGGAGGGGGGGTTCCCCCCTGCATGCTTTGTGCGTGCACACAACACCATCAAAGTCCAGATGGAAAGGAGGCAATACACTGCCCAGCAGCACCCGTAGTGTAGCGGGTGTGCACACGTCAAACACCAGCAATCACTGACAGCCACGAGTTCAGGACCCATTCCCGCCACCACACAAACACATCACCGCCGACCATGTCGCAGCACAGCCTAGGATTGTGTACATCCACTGGCCTCAGGATGAATGCCAGTTCACTGCCGCCACCATCTGCAGGCTCACGGATGTCCAGTAAATGCTGAGGACAGTGCCACCCCACCGCAGCCCTCAGCTCAAGGAGGGCCTACCAGGTAAGCCCCATTTATGTTTTTACCATCCCCATGGAGACTAAAGTGTGTGGCTGGAGGACAGCAGTACTAAACCGGGTGACAGAGGGACACAGCAATGTGAGCAGGTGGAGGAGAGGGGGCCCGTGCAGCAGTGTCAGGAGCAGCCGAGCACTGGAGGAAGGGAAGGGACGGGGGGATGGGCAACAGCAGGCCCAGGCATGCTCCCCCCCGGTGAATGGACAAGGGTGATGCAAACGGGACAGGCACACACCAGGCTGGGGCCTGGACAGACACAGGGCAATGTCAGTCATGTGGCAGGGGCATAGGGACGTACCGTGTATCCGTATGGCTGCCAGGACAGGCACAGTGTGGGCCTCAGCAGGATGAGGCTGTGTACACAGCAGTGTGTGGGGCTGCTAGCGGTTGTGCCTTTACCATGTGGCTGACCACCCTGATGTGTGTATGCACTGTCTCGGCGGCTGCAGGACGAGAGGTATGCCTTCCAGTGGCATGTGTCTCCTGGGCCACAGCTGGCTGCACACAGTGGGCCATGCATGTTGTGGTAATGTTGCCACATGGGGTCATAGGAGTCCGTCGCCTGCTGAACCCTGATGCCTGACCCAGAGTACACCCCCTGAGATCCACACACACATGGTGAGAAGACAGACACACCAGGATAGGGAGCGATCTGTGGAATACTGTGTAGCTGGACTAGAGGACATCTGTGTACCTGTGTGACGGGGATGGGGCATCTGCAGCCCTTAAGTAGTGCACTGCCACACGTTACCTTGTTGTGCAGGCCCACCCACACAGTCAGCATGCAACGAGCAATGCCAAGTATATGCAGCTGCCCCTCGTTGTGGCCTGCCTGGCCAGTATAATGCCACAGTGCAAGCAAGCAACAGCAACACACATCCCAGCGGGGTGGGGCGGGGGAGGTTCAACTGGCCACAGGTGCAGCCACTTTGCCCCAGCCTAGTCCCCATTTAAGGCAGGCCACACTGTGGGGCAGGCATCCAGCATATGTGAACTGCCTTGGCTGTGGACATGCCGCTGGTATACGTCCGGTCACAGAAGGGTGCACCCTTGCTGCACCACGCCGGGTACCTCTACTGATGGGAGTATGTGCACATTGACCGCACGTATTGGAAGTACATCGAGTATGACAAGGCGCGATGTCCGGAAAGGGTGCATACACAGGGAGAGGATGTGGCACATGACACCGCCAACCACAACCATGTGCCTGACGTTGCTGCTATTGCAGCCTGAGGGGTGGTAACACAGGTGAAGGACCGTGCCAAACGTACCAACGAAACTTGCAGTGCACTGGTGGCAATCTGCACGTCTGGCATGCCTGCATCAGTTACAGGGAGACTGCCCACCATGCCCCTCTTGAAGCGTCCTGGGCCAGGGCCAGGGCTAAGGCTCACAGACTGCCTGCACAACCAACATCTCTGAAGGACCTCAGGATACCACCTGAGTACAAAACCCTGGAGTCAGGAGACACCTTCCTCCAGTATGACAGTGGCCCTGGGGAACACAGGCTTCTTGTATTCACCACACAGGCGACGCTTGTCTGCCTTGCGGGCTGTACCACAATCCTGGCTGATGGGACATTCCGGGGTTACACTGCCGCTCTTCCATCAACTGTATATTGTCCATAGGCTGCTGGAGGGTACTACATTCCCAGCCGTGTACCTACTCATGAGCACCAGGACCACGGCTGCATACACGGCAGCATTCCAGAAGATGGTGTCTCTGTGCCTGGGCCTTGCGCCTGCAATGATCCTCACAGATTATAAGCATGCTGCCATGAGGGCCTTTGGCAATGTCTTTCTTGGGTGCCAGCTGCAGGGGATGCTTTTCCACCTGGTCCAGGCAGTCTGGCACTGGTGCCAGTGAATCGAGGGATTCGTGGCCCACTACACAGAGGATCCCAAGTTCGCCCTTCATGCAAGGATATTGGCGGCGCTTGCCTTCATTCCATCGGCTGATGTGACCATTGCTTTTGACGCCTTATGTGACCTGGACTATGTAAAGGCCAGTGGGGACATGCTTGCTGAGCTGATGGACTATTTTCACGACACCTGAGTGGGGAGGTCTGTGGGCCATACAGCTCCATGGAGGCCTCTGTTTGTCATGGACACCTGGAATGTCTACCAGGCTGCACGGGATGGTACACCACGTACTCACAAATGCCATATAGGCATGGCACAGGGGTTTTGGGCACGGCTCGCGCCCACCCCAACATCTGGCTTATCAGGGGCTGGGATGAGCAGCACCTCCAAGGGTTGAAAAATCCCCAAGTCCGAGGTCCGGGACGCACAAAAAGCAGCTTGGGACTTGCACACTACAGCCCTTTTAAGCCCGACAGACTTGGCTGTATTTACAGTACTTCCCCCGAAACGACCTCTGAAAGTTTTAAATAAATGACAAGCACGGTGTGCACTGGCCCTTTAAGTGAATGCTTCCCCCTGTGTTCTGCGTGATCCAAGGTGCTGCTGTGTACCGGAGACTGCTGCCTGCCTGGCCGGCTGGTGTGGCAGCAGCCTGCTTCTAGCCTGCTCGGGGCTGGGGGGTGAATCTGTGGCACCCTGCTGGCAGTCTGAGGCTCCTGTGCTCCTCTTCCACACCTCCTCTCTCTCACAGCAGCCAATTAAGAAGCGCGACGTGAAATTGGCGGTTTGACGCACAACTGCACATACCGCACACAGAGAGAGAGAGAGGGAAACAGGAGTCGATACCAGAGTTGTGTGGACAGTGGTAGCCTAACTTGCAGAATAGTTATATTTGTCGAGCAGACTGCAGAGCGGGGATCTGTGTAAAAAGGAGCCAGGAGTCCGTTGGCCTTCACTGCTTAGAGTTGCTGGTCTGAAGAAACAGTAGAGCCGTCAGAGCCCTAAGCCCATAGTACTCCCTTGCGAATCGTTGCCGGTCCTGAGGAGAAGAGGAGAGACTTCACTAGAGCTAGTATAGGAGAGCAGTGAGACAGTGCGATGACTCGAGGAGAACTAAGAGAGGGAATCAAGATTCGTAGGGTAAGGGTGTCTCCCCCCCCCCCAAGAATTGTTAGCAGCAACAGCCCGTTTATTTAGAAGGAGGATCCATCTTGTCGTCAGTCATCTGACAGGAGCCTGGAGGTAAGGAGTTTGACACGGGGGCCACTGAGCAGACAGGGTGCCAAGATAACGCCATTACATAATAATTGGAGCACCCCATTATTTAAAAATTAAATCTGACTTGTTAAAAAAAAATAACCAAAGAGTCCCTGTTGTGTTGTTGAGGAGTGTGTGAACTGTGAGTGCATTCATGTGAAGGAGAGGGAGTGGGGATAAAATGCATTTCGGCTCTCTCCATAGTTCTGCTGACCAGACCTCAAGGAAGTCATAATATCCGCAGACAGGGCACCAGTGGGTGAGCAAGAACAGAAAAGTATTTCTGGTGGCTAGCAGTCCCTCCCCCACCTGATCCATCACCTGATATAATAAAAAGTGTTCCTCGTTTGCTAGCGGTCCCACTCCTTATCCGATATAATAAAAACATTTTATGGCTCAGATTGGGGACGGGGGAAGTGGGCTGATGTGGCTCTGCCTGTCAGGCTGGGGGGGTCCACTAGACCACCACCAGGGACAGTTTAGTCTCTGACAACCAGTGGATCGGGGATGGGGACCACTAGCTACAAGGGAGATGTCATTAGTGTTACATATATAGATACATAGAAATGTGATGGCAGAAAAGGACCGCCAGGCCCACCTAGTCTGCCCACTTGTCTAGTTCTCTGCTAGGACATGCCCTTCTCCCTCACCCGCCCTACCCTCAACAATCCCTTGTGTCTATCTCGAGCTCTTTTGAAGCATTCCACTGTTTCCAATCAACTTTCAGGGAGTGTGCTTATAAAAATGGGAGACTAAGGCTTTTTAGTTAAAAAACAAAACAACAAAAAAACAAAGATGTACAAAGTATTGGAGGGACCCAGAGACAGGTGTGTGTCTGCCTTTACAGCACTGCTTCAGCGATCTCAATATAAAAGAAAAGTGGGGTTCACTGGTGCATCCTGGATTGTGAAACTTAATTTAGAGCCAAGCATATAGTCTTGAATCCAGCCTGTGAGCTGTGAATAATTTGGCTTGTAGAGGGCTACTCGTTGCTTCCTATAAGAAATGACGAAAAATTTGCTTTGGTAAAAATGTAGTGGGGAAAAGAAAAAAACCTGTGACTTACTAATGCCTGCCACGGACTTATGGACCAAAAATAACATAAGTCCTGGACTTACGGCCTCCCAAAAAATTTTTCAACCCCTGACCTCACAGATGTCAAGCTGGCACAGCTCACAGTGGGGAACACCATGCCGACGGTAAAGAGGCGTTACAAGCATGCTGGCAGGCGTAGTGTGGGCATTGTCATGGCCTATGACGAGCATACCATGGTAGACTACCTGATGAGCATTGCATACAACCTGTCCCTACAAGTCTAATGTGACTCATTGGGGTTGACTGTCCAGTGAGTGGTTGTTTGGGCGAGGTGCTGTTGGTCAGGGGTTGGTGTGGGGGTTGCTAGGGGGCTGTTGTGGTGGTTGCTAGGGGCGGCCTGTTGTGGAGTTGCTAGGGGTTGCTGGGGAGGCTGTTTGGGGTTTGCTAGGGGGTTGCTAGGGGCTGTTGTGTGGGGGTTGCTAGGGGGCGTTGCAGGGGGGTTGTTGTGGGGGTTGCTATTGGTAGACAACAAGGATTCAGTCTGAGATTTCTGCTGAGCAGCAGCGTACAGCACTAACACACAAGTCACAGTGGGTGAAACAAACCGCGATCCCCATGCTGTATCTAACACATTCATATGTAAAAAACTGGTACTGTACCAGGCCACAAAGTCCTGACAGGCCGATTGCTTCTCAACACAATCTTCGGTCTTCTACAGGTTAAACCTGGTCCCAAACAGCAGCAGCTTGCTCTTTCCACACAGCTTCGGATTCAGTCCGATTGAAAGTCCTTGCACGTCTCCGGGCAGAAATCAGGCTAGCAGACCTATAGACAGGCCTTCCACAGGTCTCCCATGTGAACTACTCCACAACGGCCACTCGAACACACAGCAGTGTTGTTTCTTCAGCTCCCAACTCGATTCTGACTTGCCACCAAACAGTTCAGGGCATATCCCCATTGCCACAGAGTTCGGTTGTTCGGTCCAGTTGTCAATCACAGGAGGGCTCCCTCTATAGGTGCAAAATGATGCCAAGGATCCAAAACTACATTACCCAGAGTCAGGCACCATAAATTGCACTCTGACAGGCTCCATTTTAGAGTCCTCGCCCCCCAATTGGTCCAATTCGGCAGTTCGAGACCAAAATGGTGGAGCAGAACAGAAACAGTCCATGCTGCAAGAAAGGCAGGTTAGACAAACTATATTTTCTCCATTACTCTGCATTTCTGACCAGATTTAGTTACAGCTTTCAGAAGGGCTCCTTCTGCACTTATAGCAACTGCAGAAATGGAGCGTTTAGCCAGCAGCCTGGACGGGACTTGGGCAGAAATGATACAGTCCCCCGAAACAAACTAATTAGTTCATGTAGTAGACAGCTCTAAAGAGACAGTACGCTGGAGGCTTTAAAAGCACTCACTGCAACTCCAGTTAAACGATTTTAATGCCGAACACCATCCAGACTGTGAGCACTTAGGCAAGCTCCTGGAAGACTTTTGGGAATCCCCATTTGCTGGGGGTTACACTAGGGGGCTGCTATGGGGTTGCTAGGGGTTGTGGGGTGCTGTGGGGGGTTGCCAGGGGTGTGATTTGGGTTGGGTGTTGTTGTGGGGGGTTGTTGGGGGGTGGTTGTGTGTCATTGTCACCTTTGCACTATGTATTTGTGTGCTCTACACCAGTAAACACATTCTGCTCACATGCTGTTGTCCTGCCTCTTTCATTGTGGTTCCACTGTTTGGGCCCACTTGCACTGTTTCTGTTTGCACTGTTCTGCCTGTTAGCTGTTTTGGTATTTGCTGTTTTGCATTAACTTTTCCTGCTTTAGCTGTTATTGCTGACTACATTATGACCCCATGCCCCTCTCTGGAAGCATGGCCTGTTGCTGTAGGTAGAAATTGCATTCCCTGCCCTGCAAGTCTTAAGACACAATTGGCTGGCTAACTGACATGGATCAAGTCACCTCCCACACCCTTTTTAACAAAGCCCCCACAGGGCCGCTGCTCACATCCCAGATCCCCCACCCCCAGCTCTCTACATCTCGCTCCCTGGCTACTGAAAATTATACTTGTGTGCCTAGCCTTTGGCTGCTATAAATTATACTTGTGTATCTGACAATGTTTGGCCTTGTCATGTTTCTTTGCACTTTCCAAATAGCTTGCGTCTCTGTTAATAATGTTTCACCCTTTGTATGCTTACACTGGGGCTCCACCCTCCTTTGTTTATTTGTTCCTTTGTTTGTTTGTTCACAATTGTTCACACTTTGTTGTACCTGATGTGGAACCTTTGTGAAAGAGCTTTTGCTTAAAGGTAATGTCCGAATCTTGAAATAAATAAAGTAATGGGACTAAGTTCTGGCCAAACCTTAAGGACCCAACGGGTAAATCAAACACCCCCCACACACCATTAAATACCAATGGAGTTACTACCTAAGACCCACTACTCACAGCAGATATATTCAATAATGCTTTTACTGGTCAATCTGAGGCTGCTCATGGCTTGTCCCTCAGTTCCCCCTGCTCCTCCCCACCTTATCTTGGTCTAGTTTCACCCTCCTCACTCTGTTCCCCTCTTGCCCTTTACTCATCCTTTACCTGCAGTCTTTCCTATTCCTCCTTCTATACACCTTACACCACTCTACTCAACTTTTCTCCCTACCTCCCCCCCCCAGCTGTCTCACTGCACAGAATCACCTTCCGGGACCGATTAATGAAATTACAGTGCCAGTGTTCATTAGGTGGGCTCTCAAAAAGCCTATGCTGCAAATTTGGTGGAAAAAATCCAGAAAATGACTGTTTTACGAGCGTGTGTTAAGCAGTTGCTATGCACGCTTGTAACTTTGCTAACCTGCAATATTTTCATGCTGGATTTTCAACACTGGCATTTTTTCACACCTCATTTTTCCTATCCTGGCCGAAATGTGTTTTCGCACTTCTGGCGCAGAATAGCGTGGTCGCTGTGGGAAATCAGTGTTTGGGACAGATTACGAAAATGACAGTGACACTGTTTATGAGCAGAGGTCCTAAAATCCCTATGTTGAAAATTTGGTGAGGAAAGTCCATAAAATGACTGTGTTACAAGTGTGCGTTGAGCTGTTTCCACGCACCCTTGTAACTTTGCAAATTTGGAATATTTTCATGCCACATTTTCAACACTGGCATTTTTTCACACCTCCATATGAATGGTAGAACTGTCATTTTTCACATCCTGTCCGAAATATGTTTTTGCACTTCTGGCGCAGGATAGCATGGTCGCTGTAGGAAATCAGTGTTTGGGACAGATTAAGATCGAGCGAGTGAGAGGGGGGAGTGACTGAACTCAAATGAGCTCTGTGGAGACTGCTGCGGATTTCTCTGTGGGCAGAAAAAGACCCCAATGTAGGCAGGAGCCCAATATAAAAGGGCAGGCTGCAGTGCCGGAGAAGCAGAATGAGAGAGCGAGTGAGAGAGGGGGAGTGAGCAAACTCAGTGGAGCTCTGTTGGGATTGCTGCAGATTTCTTTGTGGATAGAAAAAGGTGTCAGTGCAGGCAGGGGCCCAGTACAGAAAGGCAGCTTGCAGTGGTGGGAGAAACAGAATGAGCAACTGAGAGAGGGGGGGAGCAAGCGAGCTCAACGGAGCTGTGTCGGAACAGCTGTGAACTTCTTTGTGGGCAGAAAAAATGCACCAACACAGGCAAGAGCCCAGAACAAAAGGGCAGCCTGCAGCACCAGGAGAAACAGAACGAGAGCGTGAGAGAGCTTAAGCGGAGCTGTGTTGGGATTGCTGCGGATTTCTCTGTGAGCAGAAAAAGGCGCCAACGCAAGCAGGAGCCTAGTATAAAAGGCCAGCTTGCAGCGTCAGGAGAAATAGAACAAGCGAGTGAGAGAGGGGGAGTGAGCGAGCTCAATGCAGCTCTGCCGGGACTTTACAGTTGCCCACCCTCCAGCCCAGTTCATCTGTGGTCCTATATTACAGCAGGGTCTCTGGAGTAGAGACAAAGCAATGACTGAATACTTTAGGATTGCTGTAATAATACAGATTTAATTTTGTGTTTCTTTCTCTAACTGAACTGAGTACTGAGCTATACTGTTATGATTGCTGTAATAATAAATATTTATTTGTTCTATTTATTTCTCTAACCGAGCTGAGTAATACTTGGAGTGCAATAGGATTTTTAACTGGGCTATGTGAAACTATATGAGAGCCAAGAACAAAAAGGATGGTAGCTGAGAGGTAAAAAACGGACAAGGAGGCTTTAGGATTGTTACACTAATACAGTATCTAACGGATGAGATGTGAGACTGAATTACCCTGGTTGGCAAGGGGTCAGTAGGGGGACTAGTGTGGGGGGGATACCAGGAATTTGACTAAATAGGGGTCTAATAGTTGTAGTAGGGTACAGAACCTGGGAGTAAAAGCCCGTAACATAAGATGGGGGCCAGAATGGGTCAGGTGCCACACGTCAATAGGGTGGGTATCTTTGGAAGGGTGGAGGGGTGTACAGGGTGTGGGTGTGCCATGATCCTGGACTGGGAGGATGGGGAGTGTATGGTCTATAGATGACTGGCTAGTTTGAGGGAGGAACTGTGGAGGTTAGGGAGGAGTGTAAGTGGCAGGGAAGATGAGTATGGTAGGCATTGTAAGGGGGGAATAGGGGATGGCAAAGGGGGACGGAGGAAGAATAACTAGGGACTGAAACTGGACCCCAGTATCAGAGGCACTAGCAGAAAAAGAGAGGAGAAGGGAGGGGGTGCCCCAGGCAAGGGTGGGGGGGGCCTCCTGATGGGGAAGGAAGAGACGACAAGGAGTACAAGGGGAGAACCAGGGGAGAGAGCAGATGGCTACGGGTAGGGAGGGACCAGGGGTGGCAGGGCGGGAAACACGAAGGAAGGGGGAACCGATAGAGGGAAGAGATGTAGGACTGGTATTGACTACAAATAGATTTGAACCTCTGCTATGGGATAGAGGGGGGAGCAGGAACATACTGAAGGGGAGGAGGACAAGCGAGGCATGAGAGGGATGGCAACAGGTAGGGGAAGAGATAGCGAGGACAAAAGGGTATAAGGGGGCTAGTAAGGTAGGAGGGGTGGTGACTGAAGGAGAGAAGGCTACGGGAAGGGGAAAGGATGGGAGGGGCATCACTATCTGGGTGGAAGGGAATGGGGGCTCTAAATTGAAAACCGTTGGGATAGGATAGAAGAGGGGTTGGAAATCAGCATGGGAGGAGGGGAGGTCAACATGGGAAGCCCAGTAGAAAGTAATCAGGATGGGAAGGGGTTCAAGGGGGATGGGAGGAATAAGGCAGAGAAAAGGGTGAGACAGAAGTAGGGGGTACAGATACAGATACAGAAATCACAGATGGTGCAGTTGGTGGGGGTAAGGGACAGGGAAGAATGAATACTGGGGTGGTGGAAGGGATATTAGAAGGGAAAGGGGGTAAGGGGCAGGAGGTACTCATCCTGGGGGAATCTATACTGAAATGGGTGAGATGGGACTGAATGGGGGAAAGGCACAGCCATATTTGGGTTGAAGCTGTCCCCAGGTTTACTGCAGGAGGGGCAGGGCAGGCACTGCTCAAGCGTGCAGCCAAGGGAGAGGAAAAAACCTCATTTACTGTTGCATGTGAGTACAAATGACTTGGCGGGGGACACCGTGGAAGTAGTGAGAGGGAGGTTTGAGTACTTGGGCAGGCAGTGTGAGGCGGTGGGGAAGTTGGTGCCATTCTTGGAGGTACTGCCGGTACCATGTGCAAGCATTGAGAGGAAGAGTAGGCTTGAGGAGTTCGAGTGGCTGAGGGATTGGTGCCACACAAAACTTTATTGGTTACTGACTAACTGGGGTAGGGTTGGGGAGGGGAATAGTGACTTGTACACAGGGGAGAGGGTACACTGGAGCAGGAAAGGGAGGAGCGTAATAAAGACAGCATTGCTGTCGGGCCACTGGCACTGAGGCTTGAGGTGCTGGATGCCACACCTCGCACTATGCTGGCAACCCAGGTTCAGATGCAAGCCTGGCCTGCCAGGGGTTGGCAAGGGAGGGATAGGATTGAGCATCCGGAGGACTGCTTTCCTATCCTGGGGCAGTATCCAGGGACCCACTGCTCTGTAGCGGCCCCTGGTGATGACCGCGGGTGCTACTACAGCAGTGTAGTAAAGGGTGGCAGACTGTGGTGGATGTTGGCTCGCTGTGCCTAAGTGTCATGGCACGGCCGCACTCTGCAAAATGGAGAAAAGTGGAAAATTTGCTATGGTCAGGCAGCATGAGCTTCTGAGCCCCTCTGCCAGCCCTGAATGGTGCCTCCTCAACTGGATCCTGCTCTGGTGGGTCGACACCATGGGAAGCTCCTCACCACCCCACAATGGGGGTAATCCGTGGAGGTGAGCAGGTCAGCCTGATGTCATGGGCAAGGCTAGAGGGTCAGTTGGGATGACCAAGCTGACAGTAGCTCAGTGGGAAAATTAAAAAAAAAAAAGGCAGAATTAGAAGGGTGTATCTCTACTAAGATGGATTTTAAACAAATGGTGGGGGGGTGGCCAAAAGACTGACTTTGGTAGAAAGGTCCGGACAGGGGAGCCTGATGAGCTCACTGCCCTAGATATAGGTAAAGGCAGAGGTGTAGTAACCCTGGAAGGGGGCGGGCAGAGTGGTCTGAGTTTATTACAGAAGGCACCACCACCCGGTAAGAATAAGGAGGAGAAAGGGTGCGGACTACTGGGAGCACGGACACAGGCCAAGGAGGAGAACAGTGAGGAGAAGGAGAGCTACTGGTGGAAGGTGGTCTGACTACATGGACAGAGAACTGGTTACAGGGGAGGGTGCAGAGGGTGGTGGTGGTAGTAGTGGGGTAGCTCTTGGCACTCACAGCAGTGACAAGCAGGGTGCCACGGTGCTCAATGCTTGGCCCATTGCTATTTGGGCTCTTTATCTCCGATATAGCACACGGAGTGGGGAGCAGGGTTCATCTGTTCGCACATTATACCAGATCAAAGGCAAATATTTATAGTAGCAGAGCCCCCCCTACACACACACACACATATACACTCCCCAAAAAGCTGCTTAAATGCCTGCAATTCATTCATATCAGTTCAGTTTTTTACTTACTTGGGGTTCAATGCCAACAAGTGTAAAATCATATGTACCTAGGGCATAAGGCTTGATGCTGGGTATGGGGGGTACTGATACTCACTAAACATGAAAAGGTCCTTGAGGTTATTATATCAGAGGACCTCAAGATGGCATGAGCCACAGTGTGTGACAAGGCTATGGGCAGGGCAAATTGGATTCTGGGGTGCATAAGGAGTGGCATCTCCAGTAGGAGGAGGAGGGATGTTGTGCTGCCATTGCATTACTCCCTGGTATACCTCCAGCTGGAGTACTGTGTCTAGTTTTAGAGTCCACACTTCAGAAAGGGCATAAGGTGGAGGTTTTCCAGAGGAGGGCAACTAAAATGGATCAGAATTTTCACAGGAATCCCTGCAAGGAAAGACTGAAGAATCTCAGCATGTACACTCTGGAAGAGAGGAGGGCGAGAGGTGACATGATCAAGACCTACAAACTACCTCACAGGGGTAAAGAGGGTACAGTTGGGGAGTTTCTTTCAAATGAGGATGAGCACCCAAATCAAGGGGCATAAAATGGAACTGGGGGGGGCATTCAGGATAGATGTGAAGAAATATTTCTTTACTGAAAGGGTGGTAGACACCTTGGGGGGGCAAGGTTAATAACCAAGAAAATATTTCTGCATTAAAGAGGGATTTGGAAAAATTAACACTTTGGGCAAATGAAAATCATATGCAGTTTAATCAAGACAAAGGTTTCGTAGTGCAGTTCAGTGTAAATAATCCAAAAACTATATATATATATATATATACTGTATAAACGGACTACCACTTCACTCATCAAATTGTGAAAAAGATGTAGGGATATATGTTAATAAACTTACATCAAATGGTCACTGTGTTAGAACTGCTTGCATGACTAACAGACTTTTGAGGCAAATAAAACACACTTTTGTTAATCGCACTGAACAATGCCTTATTCCATTGTATAGGGCATACATTAGACCAGTGGTGCCGGAACGGTTTGAAAGGTGGTAGGGCCAAGGATGTAAGGGGTATATTTTCCCCTATTAAATATATTTCCATGATAGCAGAAAGTGATAGGGCCACTTATGAAAGTGATAGGGCCATGGCCCTAGTGGCCCCCCCTGTTCCGGCACCTATGCATTAGACCGTATCTACACTATGGCTCCCCATTCTGGAATCCAAACCAAAAAAAGACATAGCAATTCTTGAACAGGTTCAAAGGAGAGTAACTAGAATGATTCCAAGATTAACAAACTTGGATTATCAGAACAGATTAAAAGCTACTGGTCTCTTCTCTCTTCAAACTAGAAGATTAAGAGGTGATATGCTTATGGTTTTTAATTCAATAAATTCACCAGATCTAATGGAAAAATGTGGTCTAACACTCTCTCCAAAAGGAGACATGTTCCAAGACTGCATAATAAACAGCTTGAAGTAAAAACTTATAAAACCAGCAAAAGGGGAAACTTTTTTCCAATAAGAGCATCCATTGTATGGAACACCTTGCCACAAGAATTGGTAGAGGCCACTGTCTTTAAAAACAAATTAGATGTTTGGTTGAGGGATGTCCCACATAGTGTGGGGAACAGTCTCGATGGGCTCTGGCCTTCTTCTGTTCTTTCATACCAAATAATACCAAGTAAGTAATATCAAGTAATACCTTGAAAAGACTGCCAGGAGAAGTGGTGGAAGTTAAAATGGAAGGGGGCATGAAGCATACATGGGATAAACATAAGGGTGTATTATACAAAGGGGAAGGAGGGGGGTCAACGCAGATCAATAGGGCTATAGAAGTGGAGTAGGTTCAAGTTCATTGCAGGAAAAATCCATTAAGCAAGCTCATTCACAAAGAGGTTCTGACGGACACAGGCAGAATATGACATGCAGTAACATACAGGCAGGAGTTACAAGTAAATAGAGAACACTTGGGCAGACTGGGTTGGCTGAGCGGTCCTTTTCTGCTGACAAATTCTATGTTTCTATAGCATCATGTGTTAATTCAGGTGCAATGTTTATTCTAAGTTGGGCCTACAATACATCCAGATGTAAGGTACAGTAAATTACTGAATTAGATGCAGCCCACTTACAGAACAATAAACATAACCCCAGTGCTTCGAGAAACCTCTACTCTTCATAAGGCTGCTTAAAGAGCTGGTGTTCTATTTGCAGTGTCCACACCAGTATGATGATCTTAAAATTGGTGCTACATCTGAATGAGTACTTGATTCTTCCTAATTCCATTTCTTCCCCACTTTGAAAACTGCTTGTTCTGAGTTAGTTTTGGGCTGGCAGTGCCTCGCCTGTGTTGGAAGATGACCAATAAGCAGCACTGAAAGACGTCAGACTTCACAGACTGTGAAGGCAGCTGCTCACGGACAGACATAAGACAATTCTACTGGAGGGTAAGAGGAAGTAAGCTGTTGATTAACTAGAATCTGCAGCTTATCCATCAGGTAGGGAAATGGGCAGACTAGGTGGGCCAAGCAGTCCTTATCTGCCTTCAGTTTCTATGTTTCTCACCCACCATCTTGGCAAGTTGAAGGCTGCAGCTGTGGCCACTGATGACTGTCCGGGTGTAGGGATGGGGGGAACCAAAGGGGACAGACATAAGGAGATAAAATCATAATAAAATTTGTGAGACCTTCACCAGCTTTCTAAAACGCTTACCAGTAAAAGAACATTCTATGAAGTTTTTCAAATGGCAACACAAGCTGGTGAGCCCTCTGTCTGCCATCTGACACCAGGCATCAGCCAGCATAAAACTGCATAAAGAAGGCAGTGTGGGCATGTGCTTACTGAAATACTGGAAATTACAGATTTAGAAGAACAAAAAGAATATCACAGAAGCTGGCACATATGCCTATAACAGCTGTTTTCTGCTTCTCAGTACTTTTATTTATACCCTTGAGGTACTTGAATGTTTCTATCATATCCCCCTCTTTCTCTCCTCTCTTCCACTGAGTACATATTGAGGTCCCTTAATTTCTCCTCGTAAGTCTTGTGTTGCAAGCTCTGTACCATCTCATTCGCCCTTCTCTGGACCATCTCCAGCCTGTTAATATCCTTACGAAGGTGCGACCTCCGGAACTGCACACAGTACTCCATGTGAAGCCTGACCATGGTTTTATATAATGGCATCACTACCTCTCTTCTTATGCTGGTGATACCCCTGCCTATGCACCCCGGCATGTCACTGGCCCTCCCAGCTGCCTTACCACTTCGACATTTTCAGGTCATCTGAAATAAGAACCTCCAGGTCCCTTTCCTTCTTTGTGACTGTCAGCAACTCCCCCCCCCTCCATCCTGTACCTTTCCCCAGGGTTTCTGTGTCCCAGGTGCCTAATTTTGCACTTTTTTGAATTAAACTTCAGTTGACAGTCCTCAGACCATTTCTCAAGCTTCCCCAGGTCCTTCCTCATTTTCTCCACCTCCTCTGGGGTATCCACTGTGTTACAGATCTTGGTGAAATCTGCAAACAGTCAGCCCTTTCCCTTGAGCCCTTCTGCAATGTCACTAATGAAGACATTGAACAGAACTGGACCCAAGACCAATCCCTGTGGCACCCCACTGGTCACCTCCTCTACCCAGACTGCACCCCATTTACCACCACTCTCTGCCTCCTGTCTCTTACCCAGTTTCTAACCCACTTTACCACCCTTTTCCACATGCCTAGCCTACTCAGCTAGTTTTTAGCCTCCTATCTGGAAAGGTGTCAAAGGCTTTGCTTACATCAAGGTAAGCATTGTCCACTGCCCCACCCTGATTTACTTCCTTTGTCACCCAGTCAAAGAGATCAACCAGATTTGTCTGACATGACCTCCCTACTGTGAATCCATGTTGCCTACGGTCCCGGCCTCTGATGGCTTCTAGATGCCCCACTATCCTTTCTTTAACCAATGTCTCCAAGATCTTCCCCACTACTGAAGTGAGGCTGACCGGCCTATAGTTCTCCGCCTCCTTCCTACTGCTGGGTTTCTATAGAGGGACCACATGTGCCCTCCTCCAATTCTCTGGTACCACCCCTGTGTTGAATGACTCACTGAACATGGCTGCCAGAGGTACTACTATTTCCCTTCACAGTTCTTTTAATATCCTTGGGTGTATGCCATCTGGTCCCCTCACTTTGTCCACAGTTAATTTACTCACCTTCTGCAGGATTCTTCTGCCTGTGAATGTGCTATTGTCCATCTCTTAATGCCTTTGCAACTGCTGTGGCCCTTGCCCCTCCCCCTCTTCTGTGAATACTTAACAGAAAGACATAGTGGATGTTTTGGGGAGGCACATGACAGTTCTTAGGCATGGTACTTTCACTTCCAAATACCTAAACAGTACATATAAGCAATCAACATTCGGCATTGCCAAATTCTTGTTTTGTAATCTGTCTGTTTGTAAATCTGACACGGAGCCTTTGCAAAGGAGTTTTTGACTCAAATGGTGGTAATTCCAAGACTTCAATAAATAAATATATTGACCAGATGAGTAAAAAGGTCCGCTCATCCTCTACCTGCTCCATTCGGTCCCTTAGCTTTCTCACACACATGGTGCAGTACCAGAACACCCTGTGGGAGAAAGGTCTTGAGATAGTTCAGGCCCATCCAGACTCAGCCCAGAAAACCAAGCTCCTGGACCTCCTCAAATCGGGGTTGGATGTAGGCACGCATGTCTTGCATGCCTCATACGACACTACAGATATGGCAGGCAGAGCAGCGGCATCCAGAGTTTGTCTCTGGTGCCACGCCTGGCATAGTCTCTGGATTCTCCCAGGATCTGCAGTCGGGCATCCTGGACCTCCCCTTTAAGGGCTCAGTCCTTTTTGGAGACGAAATGGAAAAACTGATTACCCGTCTCAAAGAATCTGGGAAGTCCATTTGGTCTGTCCAAAAAATGTATAAGAGGGACCAAAAAAACTTTCTGAAATGGCCATTTTGGAAGCCTTCAAGACAACAGCCCTGAAATCAGTCTCAGCAGAGGGGAGGGTTCAAAAGAAAGGCCACCTCCCAGACTCCTGGAAGCTCTGCCTCTTGAGCCACACAGTCCTCCCAGGCTCCTCTGTCTACTCCCGGAGCTGCCCTATGACTCCTTGCCCTGTCCTCCAGCGGAATCAGTGGGGCAAGTGGCAGAGGGTCTCTTCTCCCTCCATCTTAAGGGTTGGAGCACAATAACATCAGAGCTCTGGGTCTTACAGCTCACAGAGAGAGGTCATACTCTGGAGTTCGAGCAAATACCTCTGGACACTCCACCAGTGTCCTCCCATTATCCTCCTTCTCATGTCCCCCTGATCGAAGGGGAAATTTAGGCCCTCCTGCAAAAACAGGCCATAGAGCCAGTTCCCCTGGCTCAATGAGGAAAAGGGTATTATTCATACCTTTTCCTAGTTCCCTAAAAGACCGGGGACCTTCAGCCCACTTTGGATCTCAGTTCCCTGAACAAGTTAATCAAATACAAAAGTTTCAGGATGGTCATGCTGCTAGGTCTCATTCCCCTCCTGCATGGGAGGACTGGTTCTGCTCTCTAGATATGCAGGATGCTTACCTGCACATTCTGATTTTTCCATCACACAGGAGGTTCCTGAGGTTCCTTTTCCAGGGATGACATTACCAGTTTCGAGCCTTGCCATTTGGCTTCCCCTCCACTCCAGAATCTTCACCAAGTATTTAGCGGTGGTGGCTGCAGTTCTGTGGTGCCAGGGCCAATACGTCTTTCCCTACCTGGACGACTGGCTTCTGGCAGCTTCCACACTGGGACAGCTGGTCTGCACTCTCAAAGACACCTTTACAGTCTTCCAAGAGCTGGGGATCACCCTGAACATTCCCAAGTTGTCCCTGTGGCCCCGTCAGAAACTCCAATTCATCAGGGTGGCCTGGACATGGTTCAGGGCAAGGCCTTCTTCCCCTCAGACAGGGGGGATTGCCTTCAGGATCAAGCTCGGATGGTAGTATAAGCTCCCCATATCTCGGACAGAACCTGTTTAAGGCTCCTTGGCCACATGGCAGCAGCCATCCTGACAGTTCCTTTGGCTCGCCTCCATATAAGGGTTCACCACTAGATGCTTAGGGTGCAATGGGACCAAAGGTCAGATGTTCTGGAGCAGGTGGTCCTGGTCTCCGACCCAGTTCATAGGACACTTTTCTGGTGGATGGACCCACTCAATCTATCGATGGGGGTCCCATTCAGACAGGAGCCCCCGAGATGTGTTCTGACCATGGAAACCTTGGGCCGCAGTTAGGGCGCCCAACTGGAGGACAGACGGACCTAGGGGACCTGATCCCCAGATGAGCAGTTACTTCACATTAACATTCTGGAGATGTGAGCAGTCCTGAACGCCTTACAGGCTTTTCAGGCAGACTTATCTCCAGTCCCTCTTCTCATCCAGATGGACAACATGTCCATTGTGTTTTACATCAACAAGCGGGGGGGGACTCATTCCTACCCCCTCTGCAGGGAGGTGATGTGGGTCTCGTATTGGGTGCTGGAGCATCGCCTCGAGCTCGTCACCGTGCATGTTCCTTGCATACAAAACATCTTGGCCAACAAACTAAGCATGTCTCAGTCCAAGGCTCATGAGTGGCAACTCCTTCAGTCGGTGGCAGACCAGCTATTTGACAGATGGGGCCAACCAGAGTTGGACCTTTCTGCGTCCCCACTCAATACCAAACTGCTCCATTTCTGCTCGCTAGATCCAGGGCCTGGAGTTTTCTGGCCAGACACATTATCACTCTCCTGGACAAGGAGGTTCCTCTATGCCTTTTCTCCCTTTCCCTTTCTACAGAGGGTACTTCTGAAGCTTCAGGTGGAGGAGCAGAGATGATTCACATAGCACCCTTTTGGCCTCTGCAGATTTGGTTCCCACTACTTCAACAACTAGATGTGGAGCCTCCAATTCCCCTACCTCTGAGCTCACACTTACTTTCCCAGGACCGGGCCAATTTCATCAATTCGGATCTCAGATCTCTGCGTCTTCATGCGTGGCTCCTACAGACCTAGCAAGGGCATGTTATGGGGTTTCCCGAAAGGTAGTGGAGGTTCTGGTGGCAGCCAAAAAAAACTGCACTAGGTCCACATATACTATGAAGTGAAAAAGATTTTGCCTGTGGGCTACAGCATGCCAGCTCAACCCCTGTTTTTGGCCTCTGAACTCCGTCCTTGAGTATCTTCTCTCTTTATTTGAGAAGGGCCTGAGCTACTCCTCCATTAAGGTGCACCTGTCCGCCATCTCGGCATATCGCGCACCAGTGGAGGGGAAAACCCTTATTCAGCTGGACGTGTCCTGTACTTTTTTGCGGGGCATCTTACACTTAAAGCCTCCCATCTGAGATCCTATTCCTCTTTGGGATCTCCTTTTTATGTTGGAAAAAGCTCACACTGCCCCCATTTGAACCAGTTGCAGATTGCAAGCTACGCTTTCTGTCGTGGAAAGCATTATTTTTTGTTGCTGTTACTTCCGGCCAAAGAATTTCAAAGCTTCAGGTTCTGATGTGTAAAGAGCCCTATTTAGTTTTTCATGAGGATAGGGTGTCCTTACCCACAAATCCTAAGTTTTTACCGAAGGTGGTGTCAGAGTTTACTTTAACTCAGGTCATGAACCTGCAAGTTTACTATCCTGAACACTCTAATGGGGGGAAGCGTTACTGCATACTTTCAATGTTCACAGAATGCTTCTCAACTATCTGAACCATACGACTTCTTTTTGGAAAATGGATCAGTTATTTGTTTCATTTGCTCCCAGATGTCAGGGGGCATCAGTTTCCAAACAGACTGTCTAAAAGGTTGGTTAACTGAAACATAGAAACATAGACTTTGACAGCAGATAAGGACTGCTTGACCCACCTAGTCAGCCCATTTCCCTACCTAGAGGATAAGCTGCAGATCCTATTTAACCAACAGCCTATTTTTTCCTACCCCCCACAAAAATTGCCTTATGTCTGTCCCATGCATTCTTGAATTCTCCCACAGTTTTAGACCCCACAACCTCCTTAGGAAGGCTGTTCCATGCATCCACCACCCTCTCTGTGAAAAAATACTCCTCACATTGCCCCTGAGCCGTCCCCCCCTCTATCTTATGATGGTGTCCCCTTGTTCTTGCACAACTCTTTTTCTGAAAGATGCTACCCTCTTGGACTTTGTTGATTCCACTGAGGTACTTAAACGTTTCTATCATGTCCCCATCTCCTCCTTTCCTCAAGGGTATACATATTAAGCTCCTTTAGCCTCTTCAGATGGCTTATCTTGCAGACCCTGCACCATTTTAGTTGCCCTCCTCTGAACTGCCTCCATCCTGTCTATGTCCTTGCAGAGATTGGATCTCCAGAACTGGATGCAGTACTCCAGATGGAGTCTCACCAACTGTCTGTACAGGGGGATAGCAACTTCCTGTTTTCTGCTGGTGATGCGTCTCCCTATACATCCCAGTATCCCCCAGCCCTCCCTACCACCTTATCACATTGCTTGCCAACCTTAAGGTCATCTGATATGATTACCCCCAGGTCCCTTTCCATTTTTGTTGTTGTTACTACCTCTCCCCTCACTGTGTAATCTTCCCCTGGGTTTTTGTTTTCCAGCTGCATTACTTTGCACTTCTTTGCATTGAATCCAAGCTGCGATAATTCTGACCATTCCTCCAACCTTGCCAAGTCCCTACTCATCCTTTTCATGCCTCCTTGTATAGCAACCCTGTTGCAGATCTTTGTGTCATCTGCAACGAGGCATACCTTTCCTTCCAGTCCCTCTGCAATGTCACTTATAAAGACATTAAAAAGGACTGGACCCAGTACCGAACCCTGCAGTACCCCACTAGTAACCCTTCTTTCTTCAGAGTGGACTCCATTTACAATTACCTTCTGTGTCCTGTTGTTCAGCCAATGTTTTACCCAGGCTACCCCTGGGACCCACTCAAGGCTGGTTAATTTGACTACTAATCTTTGTGTGGGACTGTGTCAAATGCCTTGCTAAAATCTAGGTAGGCCATGTCCACAGCCCCTCCCTGGTCTACTACTTTGGTCACCCAGTCAAAGAAATCAGATTCATCTGACATGACCTTCCCGCTGTGAACCCATGCTGCCTTAGGTCCTGTGCCCCAGTGGCCTCTAGGTACTCAACAATTCTTTCCTTCAGAAGTGATTCCATCACTTTCCCTACCACATAGGTCAAACTGACAGGTCTGTAGTTTCCTGCCTCTGTCTTGGTCCCACTTTTGTGAAGGGAAATCACATCAGCCTTCTTCCAGTCCTCAGGTACCACACCATCCTCCCATGATTTGCTATAAAGGGTAGTTAGTGGTGTCAATAGTTCTCTGCTTAATTCTTTTTAGAATTCTGGGGTGAATTCCATCTGGCCCCATTGCTTTGTCCACCTTCAGTTTTAGGAGTTCTTTCAGAACCTTTTCTTTTGTGAAAGGACTGGGATCGACCCCCCCCTCTCCAGAGTGCTTCTGTTAATTGGATCAGGCACCTCCCCCACTTCCTCTTTTGTGAATACTGAACAGAAATATTCATTCAGTATCTCTGCTTTTTCACTGTCACTCTCTGCCCACCCACCATCCATTCTATTCAGCCTCACTATCCCTCCCTTTGTCTTTCTACTCTCCCTGATATACCTATAAAAGGTTTTATCCCCCTTCTTAACTGAGTTGGCTATCTTTTCCTCAGTTTGTGCCTTTGCTATTCTGACTACCCTCTGCTTGCTTCTGCCTTAACTGGTATCATTCTCTGTTCTGCTATTTCTGTGTTTCCTTATGCTTCCTAAATGCTATCTTTTTCTCCCTAACCTTCACCGCCACTTCTTTTGAGAACCATAGTGGCTTTTTCTTTAATTTTGATTTGTTTATTTGCTTCACACAAAGGCTTGTTGCCTCTGTGATGGCAGTTTTGATATTTCCCCATTGTTGCTCCGCCCCTCCTTCTAGCCTGTTTGCTAGTGCTTTTCTAAGGCATTCTCCCATCTTGTCAAAGTCATCCCTCCTGAAGTCCAGAACCCTCACTGTTGTATGGCTTGACTCTGTAGCTGAGTTTATCATGAACTACACTGTTTAGTGGTCACTTGTTCCCAAATGGCTACCCACTTCTAGATCTGAGATCCTGTCACTGTCCCCATTAGAGAGTACGAGGTCTAAGATTGCTCCCTCATGAGTAGGTTCCAAAACTAGCTGTCTGAGGCATGCCACCTGAAAGGCATCAAGAATGACTCTGCTTTTGGAAGTGACTGCAGCAAAGGTGCTCCAGTTAACATGTGGCATATTAAGGTCCCCCATCAACAGTATCTCCCCTTCCTCTACCATCCTGAGTATGCCTTCTATCATATCCTTGTCCATTCCCTTCCCCTGACATGGGGGTCTGTATACAACCCCTGTGCAGATTGTGGTGCCATTTCCAGTCTCTAATGTGACCCACACTGCCTCCTCTCCTCCCTGTTTATGCTTTTGTTCAGTTGCTTTTATCCCTTCCCTTACATAGAGAGCTACTCCCCCCTGTGCCCTCCCTTTCTCTCCTGTAGGTTGTGTACCCTGGTATGTTAACATCCCAGTCATGGTTCTCTGTGTACCATGTTTCTGTGACTGCTACGATATCCAGGCATCCCTCTTCCATCAAGGCCACTAGTTCAGGGAGCTTGTTGCCCAGACTACGGGTGTTAGTACTCATTACCCTCCATTTCTTGATGGCCTTACCTCTTTTTGCCTCATCCCTGTCCTTTTTGCATTTGTCACTTTCTCCATTTACCCCTGTGCTTCTCCCTATTAACATCTCTATGTTGGTGTCTACCTCACTTAGTACCCTGATTTTTTGTGGGGGGCTAGGATTTCCCTGCTCCTTTCCAGTGCCTCTCACCTTGGCTAGTTTAAATGCTTGCCAATGAAGTATTTAAACCTATCACCTAGGATCCTGGTTCCCCTCCTGGACAGATGCAGACCATCATGCCAGTATAGACCTGCATCCATCCAGGTGGACCCCCAGTCCCCAATGAAGCCAAATCCCTGAGCTCTGCACCAGTTTTTCAATCACTGATTGAATCCCATGGTGTGGAGCACCCTAGCCTCATCCGTACTATAGACAGACAGCACCTCCGAGAAGGTTACCGTGTGTGCTATTTGTCTAAGGCCCCTCCCCATCTCCACAAACGTTTCTTGCACTGCTCTGATCCCTTTCTTAGCCAGGTCATTTGTCCCTAGGTGGACAATGACATCCAGCTCCCTCCCCTGTGCAGCTACTCCTGTGATCCTGAGGATTTGCTCCCTGTCCCTCCAAGTCATGGCTCCAGGCAGGCACCTTACCTCCCTCTCCTCTTCCACCCCCAGTTCTACCTTCCTAATAATGGAGTCCCCCACCAGGAGTTGTTTCCTTCCCCTGTGGGGTCCCATTCCACCCTCCTGTGGGTCTCCTTTGTGGAGGTTCCCAGCATCCTCCTTGGTCTCCACTGTGGGTGCCTCCATAGAGGAACCACACTTTTCCAGAACAGTATAGAAATTGTGGAGAGGTACAACTGGAGGGATGCACCTTTGTTCCACCACCCTCACCCTCCCTGAGCCCACTGTGGTCCAACCGCTCCTCTTTCTTGGCAACCTCTGAGGCAACGGCAGTGACCCTGGTGCTCCCTGGGTGAAAGAGGAAGTCCCACAAATCCTGGCCAACTCAGCTTGGAGATGAGCAACCCCCTTCCTCAGCCCAGAGAGGTGTCTGCAGATGGGACAACACTGCATCCTCCAGAACGTCTCCCGGAAGACTGCTGCTCCACAGCCACTGCACTGCACCACTCCCATCATGTCTTTTTTCTGGCCTCCTAACTGTTGTTTGGAATACTTACTCTTTCCTCTGTTTGTCTATTTTTTTTTATTTTTTTTCTTCTCCTACTTATTTACTGCCTCTGTGCCCTTTTAGCTCCTGATCTTCCTGTTCTAAGACAAGAAGTTCCTATATTTCTCAGTAGTCTCCTTACTTGCTCAGAGTCAGACCTCCAGCAGCTAGGGTGGACGGAGAGCTACTCTTGCCCTTCTAGGATGGTGAGACTTTGGTGGCTCTGTGATCACTCACTTCCTGCTCCCAAACAGGAAGTTCCTGTTGTCAATTAAATCGTGTGCCTATAAAAGTAGAACTGGTTTAAAAGAAGAACTGGTTTATGGGGGTGGAGGGAGGAAGGAGAGCAATATAGTCCCAGTAGAGAAATTTTAGTTATACCAGTAGCTCCTTTCTCCTGGTGTTCTGACTGTTCTCTGGAACAGTTTTTTGTTATAACAAGTTCAACAATCCCTTACCTGGTATGGTAAAAGGCTATTCTACCAGTGGGGTAGCTACCTCCTTTGCCTCCCTTCGGAATGTTTCTGCAGCAAATATCTGTGCATCAGCCACTTGGAGTTCTGTTCACGCCTTCATCAAGCATTACAGCTTGGACGTGATTTCCAGATGAAGGACTGAGTTTGGCTTGGCAGTTCTCCAGGGCCTTCTCTCCTAAGTCCTTAGTTAGCAGTTTTTCAGCCTCCTCCCAGACTTTCCTAGTCCTTATCCTTTATTGCTTGGGACTCAGTCCTAACAGTTACTGCCTGCTACAAAAGCTCCAACTTAAAGTAAGATTGTACAGTTATGTAAGAACTTACCGTAACTGTAGATCTTCGAGAAGAGCTCTTGCAGCAGGCACTGCTTTCCCTCCCTCCTTCCCCCTGGCATTTTCTCTGCTGTTTACATCTGGCAAAGAACCTGCCTGGTTCTTCTTCCATTCTAGACTCTGGGTCTCCGATAGGAGAATGGAGATAGGGGTTGGGGACTGTCCCTTTTATACCATTGGCTGACATTAGGTGGAGCTGACATTGGGGGCGGTTCCCCACTAAAGACTGCTAGCTAGAAGGTTTCCATGGGGTCCTGGTGCCTGGAGGCTTGGTCCTAATGGTTAGTGCCTGCTGCAAGGGCGCTTCTCGAAGATCTACTGTTACAGTAAGTTCTTACGTAATTACTAGAGGATGCTAAACCTGGACCTGGGCCTGATCTCCTTTTAAAATTAAAAGTGGTTAAAACATTAAAATATCTGGGAGTAATGATACCCAAAAATCATTTAAACTTATATAAGGAGAATTGTATTAATTTGCTCTCCACTATTAAGCAAGACTTGCTAGATGGGAGGGGCTACCCATTAGCTTGATAGAGTGATTAAATTCTATAAAAATGAATATACTACGCAGATGCCTCTACCTTTTCCAGAATTTATCAGTCAGGGTTCCTGAATACTTCTTTAGACAATTGGACAGTATTCTAAACGATTTATGTGGTATGAAAAAATTGCTAGAATTAAAAAGATAGTTCTGCAACTGCCACTGCAGAAGGGATGACTTGCGCTCCTAAATTTTAAGTACTGTTATTGGACCACACAGATCACATATTTGGATAAACCTCTTACTGTCCCAGATCCCACATGGAGGCATCTAGAAGAGGAGGGTACTACTGAGGGATTGATTAGGGGTACCCTATCACCCGGCCTCAAACATATATATCCAAAAGGTAAAAATTCCTTCTCCCGGAATCTGTTGAGAGTATTGGTAGGGGTCCATAAATATTCTGGACATCAAAAAGGCCTATCTCCGAACATAGCCCTTCAAAGAGATTTTGTTGAGGAAAAGGGATATAATGTTTTTCCCACCAGACCCTTCTCAGGTGGCAGAAAAGAAGAGTGGTTACAGTGGGTGACCACATATATGGAAGATTGGTTAATTGCTTCCAGAAGTTGCAGATGAAATATGGACTCCCTGATGATGACTATCAACACTATATGGAATCAAGAAATACTTTGGGGGTCTCGATCTAAGGTTCTCTCCCATAGAGGAGATTGTATATAGGCCCCAACCTGGCTGTTCCATTCTTTCTGCACTATACAGGGTGTTTCTTGGCTCTATACCTGAACCAGTACCTAAATCCAGAGCAAAGTGGGAGTCCAATCTGGGAATAGCTATAGATGACCCCTTGTGGTCTGAAATAGTGAACCACATACATAAATGTTCTGTGTCTAACAAGTTAAGGAGATCCAGCTAAATTTTGTCTACCAAACATACTTAACTCCTCGAAGGCTGCACAAATTTACTCTCAGCAGATCAAACCAATGCCGAAATGCCTGCTAGAGGAAGGGGATTTCCTATGTATGGCGCTTACATGCACAAAAGTAGCCCCTTTCTGGATGAAGGTACATGCCAGTATGCAAAAGATTTTAAAATGTTCATTGCCTAACACTCCATTGTAATTTATGCTGGGGTGGACAATGGGAATCCAAAATGCAAAAAAGCATAGATTATGGAATATAGCTTTAATAAACGCTAGAAAAACCGTAGCACAGCACTGGACCAGCAGTACCCCTCCAAGCATCTCTCACTGGCTAAATACTGTAATCTTCTCATGTGTACGAGACTGGAAAGATGCCAGTTAAAAGCCAACGGATTGTTTACTCTGTTCAAAGAAACATGGCATTCAATTATTGAGGCAATAGAATCTGGAATAATCTCTGGGTGAGATGCTATTTGGTGGTACGTGTGTTAAACTGTATAAATTTCCATATCTCCTATGCGTAGTATGAGTGTGTGAAATTAAGGTAAAATGGAAATGCTGGATATTCTCTTCCTTTCTGTTATGTATTAAATATGTCTAGTATCTTCTAATGAACACTATATAATGATGATACTTATGAGGCTAAGTGACCATGTAACCTGTGTGTTTGAAGCATTTTCAATAAAACAATGTTTACAAAAAAAAAATAATTGTGGCTGTGGAACTGATGCACAGCATAACAGCATGCAGCGGCCTGACATATTATTTCCTTGTAACTGAGAATGATTTTGGGAGTACCGAATATATGTATCTTGTGCTTTTCTCACAATTTCCCCTAAAGTGCGTTACAAGAAATTTGGTGGGGGCCTGACACATAGCGCAATACCATAGAAACATAGGAACATAGAAGTTAACAGCAAATAAGGACCGCAAGGCCCATCCAGCCTGCCCATTTCTTTTTCTACCTTATGAATGTGCCATCGGCCTTTGTTCTGTCACTGGCCTATCTATTCATACCCATCTGTATTGCTCCCTTATGCCTATCCCATGCCTGTTTGAAGCCCTGCACTGTATTCATAGCCACCACTTTCTGAGGTAGACTGTTCCATGCATCCACCACCCTTTCTGTGAAAAAGAACTTCCTCACGTTACCCCTTGATCGGTCTCCCTGTAATCTCATGCTGTGTCTTCTTGTCCTGCTATTTTTCTTATAGTGAAACATGTTAGACTCTTTCACCTTGTTAATGCCCTTAAGGTGTTTGAATGTTTCGATCATATCACCTCTCTCTCTCTCTCTCCCCCCCCCCCTTTGCTCTGGGGTATACATATTGAGCTTCGTTAATCTGTCCTCATATGTTTTCTGATGCAGTCCCTGCACCATTTTGGTTGCCCTTCTCTGGACTGCCTCCATTTGGTTAAAGTCCTTGTGAAAGTGTGGCCTCCAGTACTGCATGCAGTACTCCAGATGGGGCCTAACCAGTGTCTTGTAAAGTGGGATTATAACCTACCTCTACTTGTGATACCCCTACTAATACACCCCAACATCCCCCTAGCCTTATGTATTGCTTTAGTTGTCTGCTTGGAGGATTTCAGGTTATCGGTGATGATGATGCCCAAGTCTCTTTCTTCCCTTGTGACTGCCAGCAACTCCTCTCCCAGCCTATAGGTGGCTTCTGGGGTTCTCTTCCCTATGTGCATGATCTTGCACTTCTTTGTGTTAAACCCCAGTTGCCACTCTTCCGACCATTTTGCTAGTTTATCCAGATCTCTTCTCATTCTGACCCACCCCATCGGATCGTCTGTTGTGTTGCTGATCTTGGTGTCATCTGCAAACAGACAAATCTCACCCTCCAGTCCATCTGCAATGTTACTGATGAAGATATTGAAGAGGACTGGCCCCAGGACTGATCCCTGAGGTACCCCACTTGTAACTTGCATCTCTTCTGACTGTATATTGTTTACCACAACTCTCTGTTTTCTCACGTCAACCAGTTTTCCACCCAGTTGACCAACTTCTGCCCCCCCACTGAGCCTACCCAGCTTATTAATCAATCTTCTATGTGGAAGAGTATCGAAAGCTTTGCTGAAGTCAAGGTAGGCAACATCAACTGCTCCCCCTTGGTCCACCACTTTGGTTACCCAGTCAAAGAAATCTATGAGAGTAGTTTGACAGGACCTTCCTTTTGTAAACCCATGCTGTCTTGGATCCTGTGCTCCTATGGATTCCAGGTGTTGCACTATCCTTTCCTTAAGGAGTGCCTCCATAATCTTGCCCACTACTGAGGTAAGACTGACTGGTCTGCAGTTCCCTACCTCCTCCCTGCTACCATTCTTGTGGAGTGGGATCACATGAGCCCTTCTCCAGTCTTCTGGGACCTCTCCTGTTCTTAGAGACTCACTAAACAGTTCTGATAATGGCTCTGCTAGTTCCACCCTTAGCTCCTTTAATACCCTGGGATGTATGCCATCAGGTCCCACTGTCTTGTCTACCCTGAGCTTATTGAGCTCTTGTAGGACGCTTTCTGTTGTGAAGGGACTAGTGCACACCTCCCTCCCCCTGTGTCCATGGTGCTGAGCTGTGGGCCATGCCCTACCTTCTCTTCAATAAATACTGAGCAGAAGTATCTATTTAGGACAGATGCTTTTACATGGTCTTCCTCCTCACATGCCCCCTTATCCCCTTTGAACTTAGAATACCCCCTCTGGACTTTCTTCTTTCACTAATGTATCTATAGAAAGTCTTGTCACCTTCTTTTACTGTTTGTGCTAGTGTTTCCTCAGTTTGGGCCTTTGCCTGCCTTATTGCCTTCTGTGCTAGTGTTTCCTCAGTTTGGGCCTTTGCCTGCCTTATTGCCTTCCCTGCTTCCCTTAGGGAAGTTTGGTATGCCTCCCTGTCTTCATCCAGCTGCGTTTCCTTATATTTCCTAAAGGCCAGTCTTTTGGCTCTGACCTTTTCTGCTACTGTTTTTGAGAACCAAAGTGGTTTCCTTCTTCTTTTGCACTTCCTTTTCTCTCTAACACAGTGGGATGTTGCTTCAAGTATTGCATCCTTAATGCTTGCCCACTTTGCCTGTACCCCCTCACCTGTATTTCTTTTTGCCATGCAGCAGTAGCACATTACCACCTTTTAAAAATTTCTTGTTCAGGAGAAAATGTCAAGAAGTGAGAACTTTCTTTACAGTATATACAGTATTATGCTCAAGCATTTGTGTCAGTGAATTCCTTCACAAATACTGCCAGAGAGGTGACTTCAACAGCATAGCAGGAACTCCCACCGTTTAACAATTTCTTGTCCAGGAGAACATTTTGGGAATTAAGAACAGTGGAAAAAGTGGCTGTGTGGAGGGACTGAATCAGTCTGACAGGGTGACTTGGTGACTGATATAGCACAGCATCAACTGTTGGACTGAAAATAAATTGGTAGGGACCAGACAGTTTTTATGTTTGCTTGCACACATGTGCAAGAAACATAGTGCCATCATCTGAGTTTTTCAGAGGTGTGTCAGCATCTTCCAATTCAGTCAGTGTGTTTGCAGGCGTGGTCACAGTTCTCCAATCACTGCTGGAGCTGTCTATGACAGCAGTTGAAAATGCAGTGGCATACAGTTGAAAGGGAGAGCTACGCTTAAGTGAGCAGCTCCTCCCCCCCCCACACACACACAGATCAACTGTGTTGGTTACCTGATAGGATGGTGTAGTCTTGTCTAGCTTAGAGAGACAAGCCACACATCATTACTTTTATAAACTGTTCCCTGCCACAGCAGGACCACCAAAATGTGTGGGTGCCTAACAGTCCTTACACACGCCAGCTCTCCAAAGCACACCTTCATGGACTCCATGGGTTCTAATCCTCCAGAAAAAAATACCTCAGCATTTGATGTGAAAACTCAGACTTCGTTGTATGTGTAATTCCAAGCGTTTTCTCTTACTAGACTCTGTCAGTGTGAACTCCCTGCTGCTAAAACCTATGCAAACAAACTTGAGCGTACTGTACTACCTGCAGCTGGAGCAAAGAACAGCCAGAATGCACAAAGGAGAACATACTGCTATGCATTTCAGCAGCAGCCAGTGGGGGAGGTTTTCATGACTGAAGCACTTTAATGCGCCTTTTAGTGCTGTCATATACACACCCCTGTGTGGTAATTCACTAAACTGCACACTTAGTCTGGTAATGCAGCTTCAAAATATTTTTTTTGTTCTCTGAATTGCCGCAAGCTGGCATTTAGATAGAATCACACAGCTCTTTCTCAAATCAGATGCTCAATGAAGTCACATCACCTTGTGACCCTAAACATCTTAGGGTTGGACATGTGCCCTAACAAAATAGCGAGAAAACTAGGTATAGAAAAAGAAAACACAAATTCAACAGAGCTCATAATCGAATCCACCCTTTTTCCAGCGTAATCTGAAGTCGCTTAACAGCCCACCCCTGGGTGCTCATGCACCTCTCCACCCACACAACATATGGCCGACGGGGGTGCTGTTGCATTTTATTTCATAATTTCCTGATCCCGTTGCTGCCACCATACTGATACAGTAATTCTTTTTATGGCTCGAAAACTGCTTGACGTTAGCTGAATTATAAATGGCACCCCTGTTTGACGCTGTGGTGCGAAATATGGTGGTGCTCAAATTTTAAGCCAAGTATTATGTGCAGATATGTTGTTATTGACTCATGTCCCTTTGCTCCAGATCTATCAGTGAGATGTCTATTCTGTGCAATGGACAGTGGCTGAATGTTATCAGCTGACAGTTTTCATTTCATTACCAACAGATAAATATTCAGGGCTTTGCAAATGCAACTTTGCTGGTAGCACAGTTTCATGCCCCCAAGTGTCTGTCATCAGTTAGTGGTTATATCTTAACCGATGATCACAAAAAGTATGAAAAAGATTTGCCGCTGAGTAATGTAAATGCCAGTCCGCCTAAGCACCTTTAGGCTGCAAACAGAATTTGAACGTATAGAGATTCTGGACCGGTGTATAACTCCGCGGCACAGCAACGGTTAATAAGTTTAAGCACATTCTCAGGACATTGTTTCACTTGCCCCCTCTCCCCACTATGATCTTGGTCACCTGAAATAAACCTGACATTTTAGTATCCGTTTTACATCTTGGCTCAGTTAGGCAATCAACACTGTAAGAACATAAACGGACATATAAATGGGGACTATTAAGAACATGGTCACCTGAAATAAACCTGACATTTTAATATCTGTTTTACATCTTGACTCAGTTAGGCAATCAGCGCTGTAAGAACATAAATGGACATATAAATGGGGACTATAAGAACATACCGTGGGTGCTTGTGCCTTAGTCCAGCTGTGCAACATCAGCCTGAAGCTCAGATAGGGCTTACTGTCTACCACTTTGTTCACCCCCCCCGTGTACCTGTACCATTTCACATCCTCCCTTACCTTAGTCCAGCTGTGCTACTTCAGCCTGAAGCTCTGGTAGGGCTTATTGTCTACCACTTTGTTCACCCCCCCCATGTATCGCTGTGCTACATCAGCCTGAAGCTCTGGTAGGGCTTACTGTCTACCACTTTGTTCACCCCCCCCATGTGCCTGCACCATTTCACATCCTCCCTTGATCTACAGTGAGTGGATCCCTCATTCATACGTCACATATGCACGCACACAAAAAAAAAAAAACCCGGTCTTCAAAAATTACGATACATTTATTATGTTTGTTATGTTTGCTTGCACGCATGTGCAAGAAACATAGTGCCATCATCCGGAGATTTCGAGGTTTGTCACCCCTCTTCCAGTTCAGTCAGTGTGTTGGCAGGTCGGCCCTGTAAGCCATCGCATGCTGGAGCTGTCTATGACAAGCTCCAAAATGCAGTGGCATACAGTTCAAAGGGAAGCTACGCTTCAGTGAGCAGCGATAAGATATACGCTTGCTCGTATGCAGCTCCCCACACACCACCTTGCTTTGCGCGGGCGTGCGCACCCCCCGCGCGCGCATGCACTGTTAGCCATGGGGTGCCCAATCCCCCGTCGGCTGTGCTTTCGCTCCCGCCCCAAAGCCTTTCAATGCCGCTGGGTACCCACCCAGCATGGCAACTCATGATATAGCCGACGGGGGGGTGCCCAATCCCCCGTTGGCTCCATTGTCCTCACCCCCCCCGAGTACTGGGTGCCACACTGGGAGCCCACCCCAGCGTGGCAATTGATGCTTTGGATGACAGGGGTGCCCAATCCCCCATTGGCTGAACGCCCCCCAACCATCCCTGTGCCACGCTGGGAGCCCACCCCAGTGTGGCAAATGTCCCGTGTTATCATTGGAAACAAAAAGAACACCTGTAAAGAAAAAACGGTCCCACGTAGTCTCCCTGGCCCCCCTTCCACAACCCGCACTCCACCCACTGTGCACTCCTGCCTCCCCACACCTCTCATACTTACCCTCTGACCTCGGCACGACGATCTTCGTGGACCAGGAACATGTCTGCACACTTCAAAGCCGACTACGTAACTGAGGAAATGCTGGTAGCTGTATCATGGGCTAGATAGGGGTTTCAACTTTGTTGCATATCTCAGGCATTTTTGGAATTTTTGCACCAAATTTTCAACATGGGGTTTTGGGACCCCTTCTCATGAATGATGTCACTGTCATGGCATTATTCGGGCCCGAAGGGTGATTTCGCAGTCACTGCACGAAATCACCTTTCGGGACCGATTAACGAAATGACAATGCCAGTATTCATAAGGTGGGCTCTCAAGAAGCCTATTTTGAAAATTTGGTGGAAAAATTTCACAAAACGACTGTTTTTATGAGCGTGTGTTGCGCAGTTCCTACACACGCTCGTAAGTTCGCAAATTTTCAATATTTTCACTCCAGATTTTCAACATTGCCATTTTACCACACCTTCTTATAAGTAGTACAGCTGTCATTTTTCACATCTCACCCAAAACTTGTTTCTGGCCATGTAGCGCATAATGGCGCAGTTGGTGTGCTAAATCAATGTATGGGACAAATTAAGAAAATCACAGTGACACTGTTCATGAGCAGAGGTCTTAAAATGGCTATTTTGAAAATTTGGTGAAAAAATTCCAAAAAATGACTGTTTTATGAATGTGCGTTGTGCAGTTCCTACATAAACTCGTAAGTTCGCAAATTTTCAATCTTTGCACTCCAGATTTTCAACATTGCCATTTTACCACACCTCCTTATGAGCAGTACAGCTGTCATTTTTCACATCTTGCCCAAAATGTGTTTCCGCCCATGTAGCGCACAATGGCGCAGTTGATGTGCAAAATCAATGTATGGGACACATTAAGAAAATCACAGTGACACTGTTCATGAGCAGAGGTCTTAAAATGGCTATATTGAAAATTTGGTGAAAACATTCCTAAAAATGACTGTTTTACAAGCGTGCATTGCGCAGTTCCTATGCATGCTCAGAAGTTTGCAAATTTAATATTTTCACTCCAGATTTTCAACATTGCCATTTTATTACACTTCCATATGAACAATACAGCTGCCATTTTTTCTTATATGTCATTAAATGTGTTTTTCAAGACATGTAGCTATAATGGTGCTGTTGGTGCTGGAAAGCAATGTTTGGGACAGATTAAGAAATCACAGTTACACTGTTCATGAGCAGAGGTCTTAAAATGGCTATGTTGAAAATTTGGTGACAAAAGTCCATAAAATGACTGTGTTAACGAGTGAGCATTGAGCAGTTTCCACGCACCCTTGTAAGTTCATGACTTTGTAATATTTTAAGTCCAGATTTTCACCAGTGGCATTTTTCCACACTGCCTTATTTACAGTACAGCTGTCATTTTTCACAACATGGCCGAAGTGTGTTTTCACACTTTCAGCACAGAGATGCGTGTTCGCTGTGGGAAATTATTGTTCGGGACAGATAAAGAAAATCACAGTGACACTGTTCATGATTGGAGGCACCAAAATGCCTGAGTTGACAATCTGCTGTAAAAAAATCCCCAACCTAATTATATTACGGGTGTGTGTTGCACAGTTTCTATGTACACTCGTGACTTCACCATTTTTTTAAATATTTTTACTGCAGATTTGCAACATTGCCATTTTTTACACCTCCCCATGAACAGTACAGCTGTCATTGTTTACATCCTGTTCGGAATGTTTCTGCACCTGTGGTGCTAAATGCTGTAGTCGCTGTGCATAAGCAGCTTTCCGCTAAGAAACTGATATTCCCCTGTTCATGAGGTGGGGTCACAAAAAAACCATGTTGAACATTTGGAGTGAAAATACCAACGAATGCCTGCGGTATTAGGGTTTCCAACCATAATGCCTAACCCTGTAGAGAATGACAGGCGTCAGGGTTGTGACTTGGGATTCTTGCCTGTGATGCTCATACTATTACACACCCTGCAGCCAGAGGCATCGAGGTATGCCTTGGACTCTTCGGCCCCAAAGTTCACCCCATTCTCCTATATCGCACCCATCTCACCGTATTTCCTAATAGAATGGGGTGTGCATAAGGGCCAAAGACCCCAAGGAACACCGTGACACTTGCCTGTGTCTGCAGGGTGGGGTGTGGTGAAATGGCATGGCCGTTATGCCTGACGACCCAAAGGCACACCCCAATGCCTGTCACTCTCTGCAGGGTGGTGGTGGGGTTGGCATCAGTTCAATACTTTACTGCCATTCCTATTACGCAGCTCTGTAACTTCTACACTACCACTGCCAATGCCAGCAAGCAAACATTCAGCATCGACAAATGCTTGTTAATATGATGCTTTTCAGATGCACTATATATGTAAACAACAGTGCTTTACAACAGCGACAACAGTAGTGAGAGAGAAGATAATGGAATGATATAGATACATAGAAATTTGACAGCAGATAAAGGACCGGTAGGCCCACTTAGTCTGCCTATTTTCTTTACGTACTGCAAAAACCATAGACCCTACTTGATCTTTGGCTTTGTTCTCTTTCCTGTGTCTTTTGACACTGCAGGGTATTAAATAGCCGGCATTACATCATACTGTGCAATGCGAACCCTCTGCTCATGTAATCCATTCTTACTTTTGGATCGCAAAAATAATGCGATCCATTATGTGCCCCCCCCCCGTCTCAGCCCCATCACTCTCCCCACCCATGTCCCCACAGACACTCACCCACAAGTAGTTAACTATTCTACAGTGACCAAGGTGCTGATCATAGTTTGCTAACAGTCTCACCACCATGGGCCCAAATGCCAGCAATCGCTCTCAGTAGTGCTTTGCAATATCACTTGTGGGAGTGATTGCTGGCATTCAGGCTTGCAGCGGTGAGACTGTTAGCTCACTCTCCACAGCAGCCTGCAGAGGTCATTGTAGAACAGTTAACTACTGGTAGCTGAATGTCTTTGGGGACATGCATGAGGGGGGTGATGTGCTGAGATGGGTGGGGGAGGGAGGTTTTGGCATATATGAGGTCAGGGCTTTGATAGGTGACTTAGTTTCTGGGATACAGAAACACAGGAGCACGTGATCTTGAAGTAACTGGCAGGTGCAAAAAGCCAAAATACGGGAGGCACCCACACCTCTGAGTACAACCCCCCCCCAGTGCTTTCCCGGCTTAGTTTCTGGCAAAGTGGGCATGGGTGGGGAGGCTGAGGTGTGTGAGGTTTTAGCAAGTATGGATGCCCTCCCTTCCATACTTGGTGATTACAGCACTTGGTGGTTCACTGATTCCCGCATCATTTTCTTTAGCTCAGTCAGTTGAGCATGGACTTCCTCCAGTGAAATAGCATTGTTACTCACACCCCATTGCTTGAGGCAGTTGATACCACACTATCTGAAGCAGGCATATTGGAGAATAAGGATTCAGGCCTCCCAGAGGGCGGGCTTGCCTTACACAGTTGGACCATCACACTTTTCATTTCTTGAATCAGTCTCTGTAGTTCTGTAACATCAAGGGTACCCCCATTGTCCAGTACTTGGGCACTGGTGGTGGAAGCAGTTGGGGGGGAGGCCCACTATTCATCTTGTTCCTCGGCCTCTCTAACCTTCTGCAGCAGGACTCAATGGGAGGGTGGGTCAGCCAGTCACTCTCTCAGCCTAGCTTTAATGGCAGTAACTCTGAAAATTGGGCAGCCTTCAGCACTTGCTGTAGGCACACCTTGTTCAGGTCTCTGGACACTATTCCACCTTTGCAGTACACTCTTTGTAGGGCCCTCTCGAGTCAGTGTAGAGGGGTGAAAAGGGACTCCCCCCAGCGTTTGGTGGTCTTAAACTTCCAGTACAAGTTATCACAAGATTCTGTACTTCCAAACACACTGTCTGTGATGGCAAGGTATTCATCTGTATTGGCTTCTGAGTCTTTGAAACACAAGGACCGGTTGGGATCTGATCCTGGCCCCTTCAGACTCTCGGCTAGTCTCTTTTACTTTTCTGCCTCTGTACATTGCCATTCATGTAGCACTGGAACAGCATAATCAACGCAGGTTTCAGAACCTTCTCCAGTGGGTGTGGGGATGCTGCTAGAAAAAATTCTTAGGGGTTGGTAATAGTCAAAACCAGCAGGGTGAGCGACTCCATATTCTTCAGAGGTTGCTCAGGGAGGCAACAATGTCTGCACATCTTTGAGGGTCTTCCCTTCACTAGCCAATGACAGTTTTAATTTGGTCTTGAAATCTCTAGCATAATTTGGGTGGGGTGAAGGAGGTTTCACACTGACAGGACTCCCTTTGCTTATCAGCACCCAGATCTCTTTGTTATTAAACCAGTTTTATTGTTTTCACCATAATCACATCAAAACAAAACAAGTAGAGTTAGAGGTATCTATTGTTGTACCAGTTAACAGCTAAATTCTAACTCACAAATTAAACCCCTCCTTCCCCCCCTCCCCTCCCAAGGCTACACAAATAAGCTGACCCTAAGTCGCCATTCCTGAGGCAGTCTGATCGTCAGGTTTCCACGCCATTAGGAGCGCCTCTAATGAACTCCAAGATGACGTATATGTCTTAGCCCTGCCTCGCATGTAGGCAATATGCCTTTCTAGCTGTAATGCCAGGATGCACTCTCTGTACCATTCCACCAAGGAAGGAGATTTGTCACTAGCCCAATGCCTCAAAATTATCAGTTTAGCTACCGCTGAGATAAGTGACATTTGGGCTTTCTTAATCTTAGCGGTACCTGTTGGGAAAAGACTCATCAAACATACCTCAGGGGTGAACAGAGTTTCTAAGCCAAGGATAGGGTCTAAGATATTATTAATGGACTGCCAGAAGGCCTGCGTACAGTGGCATAACCAGACCATATGGTATAAGGTACCATCGCCCTTTTTGCATTTGCAACAAAGGGGCGTATCCTTTGCCCCATACTTACATAACTGAGTTGGAGTTAGGTACATATTATGCATTATATTGAAATGTACCATTCTCAGCCTGTCTTGCTTTATGAATTTATACATTGAAAGCCAGAGCTTCTTCCAAAGGTTAGGTACCTCCGGTATTCCCAACTCCCTCATCCAGTAAAAACAAACTCCTGACGGTAGCCTAAAATCCCACTCCTGGAGTGTTTTATACACCTTGGAGACTGAACGTGGTTGAGAAACGATACGTAAAAGTGTGTTGAGATCTCTTTCCCCGGGATCAAAGGGTGCGACCTGGGAGAAGAAGGAGGTTAGGGCCTTGCTGACTTGCAACAGTTTAAATAATCCCTGTTGCGTAACTCCTAAAGATCTCTTCAGCTGATCAAAGGGAAGAGGCCTCCCATTCACCCAGAGGTCCAAGACCCTAAGATGATTTATCTGAGGCCAGGAAACAGAGGACAATGGCACACCCCCGACCTTAATGTGCGGGTCACCGATAATGGGTTGGTCAACTGAGTGGTACCATTTTATTGCAAGGTATTTTTGTAACTGATGAAAGGCTTTTAATGACCATCCCATAGGATTGCTTTTAAGGGACTTGGGGATAGCCGACGGGGAGACAGCACCCAGATCTCTTGAGATTTCTCAGGCGTCACCTTGGCAGGCAGGTTGTTCCAGATAATTAAAAATAAAAATGTTACCAGTATAGGAAATGTGCAGTTTCATCGGTAAGAGGAGGGAGTATAAGATCCTGAGCTGTTTAACTTCAGCCTGGACCCCATCAAAGTCCTTTCTTTGTTGTCCAGTGGCATTTGACAAGTCTGGCAAAAAGAAACCAATTCTGAAAGCTGAAGCTGTCCCTTTGTTTCTGCTGCCAATAAAATAGCATTTCTAATTGTTATGCCGGCCATTGTGATTAAGATGGTTTTGGGTCCTTCCCCTTTCACCTGCTGTCTCCTCTGGGCTACATGACAAGTTTAAGCAAGCCCCCTGTGATATCCAGTTCCAGTTCAGTTTTTATCAGTTCAGCCACGTATAACAGGAGAAAGAGTGCCTGCGTATCGTCTGAGCTCTGCTGAATCTGCAACTGTATTTGTATGGGAGGGCATATACACTTCCAACCGAACTCAATCCCTCACATGGTTCCATAGGACCAGCAGGCAAAATCCCAAATTGCTAAGATGGACCTGGTGCTGCAGTCCTATAACATGGACATCAGGCAGCGCATGGCAATGCAAATGAATTATCTAGGCAATAACCAGTGGCCCAGTAAAGAAAGGACGTTGTTTTAAAAAAATGAATACATTTTTAAAACAGAAAAACTGGAGGCACAGCAGGTATAGCAAACCTGCAGACATGAAAACAAACATCATTTATGGTCACTAAAGAATTTTTTCATTTTTCCAGGTGATGGAGATGTAACGTATGTAACATCCAGGAAATGTTTTTTATTGTTTTTATGTTACTGGCTATGTTCACTGAAAATATTTTAATGTGTGAGCTTTCCTGGGTTCTCACAGAGGTTGGGTATTAAAGTTCTTGTCTTACAAAGGCTCTTGTTTAATTAAATGTCAAGGGTTGAACACTCCTTTTCATCCATACGTTTTGTTTTTGAGTTAAACATCAAAGGGATGCTTCCCTTTCATACCAAAAGGATATGTTTGGAAGGTAAATAGGGTCTAGGCAGAATGAGTCTGTTTCCTGCTAAGTAGCCAGAAGGGAGAACAAAAGGACAGAGATTGCAATCCGCAAAACCAGGGTTTAAATAACAAATCTGGTTTGGACCTCTTCTGAAAAAGGGTGGTCCCCGAAGTTCAAAGGACCAGTCTAGGATGTGATGTCAGTGAGGTTCAATATGATGATGCAGGTGTAGTGGGCCACCCAGCTGAAGGCATTTCTGGTGTGTATTGGCCCTGAGAGTTGAGTTACATTATGGGACTTGAACAAACAACATCACTGGTTCAAGTCTGTCATAATTCATCAAGTTCCCAGCTGGTGGTAAGCTTCTTCTACTCTGCTTAGGATTCATATAGCTGTGAGTTAGATTTTTCCTGTGTGATCACTATCTTTTTCAAAAGTATTTATTTTTAGCTCTGTAGAAATACTGTATTCCCAGTAGTGTTTTGTGTGTATTAACCTGTAACGTACAATCGGTATCTTGCTGTTTTAAATATTATTTTTTATATACTTTGTGCTTTCTGTGACTGAGTCATTTCATGTATAGATAACCAGGGGTAAACTGGCAAGTCTGTGATCTCTCTGAAGAGGCAGGCTACAGTCACCATATCTAAAGACAAAGGTTCTCTGCTGTAACAGAAGGGGTGGGTCATTTCTTTGCCCTTTGGCAAGGAGCACTGTACTATATATGAGCAGCAACTCTGGAGGGATTCAGACCTAGAGATACCCTGAGTGAGGTTGCAGCGATTGGTAGCAGCATGCCAATGTAAGCCTTCCAGGCATCTCCCCACAGTTTGCCTTGTTAATTCCTTTAAGGAACTTGAAAGCCTCTATCATATCTTCCCCTCTCTTCTGGTTTCCACTGAGAACATATTTAGTGCATTGAGGCACTCCTCATAGGATGTGCCCTGCTGGCCCTGAATCATTTTTGTCACTCTGTGCTGCACTGTTTCCAACGTATCCCTGTCCTTTTTGGAGTGAGGGTCCAGAAATGGACACAGTACTCCAGGTGAGGCCTGTATAGGGCAAGTATTGCTTCTTTTCTTCTGCTATCAGGACCACTCCTGATACATCCCAGCATCCTGTTAGCCCTGCTATAGGCCTTGTTGCACTGACTCGTTTGTTTAAGGGAGTTATTGATGATAACTCCTAGATCCCGTTCCTCTTCTGTAGTGCTGAGTCTTACCCCATCCATCCAGTACTCTGTCTTTCTGGGTCTTGGCTGCTCTCTAGTAGATCTATCTCATTCTTTGTCGGAACCCCTTCCCCACCCCAGTCATTTTCACTAGTCTTACATGTCTTATCTCACCCTCTAGTAAAACCTGTAACCATCTCAGCATTAACCATTTCCCTTGGCAAATGGTTGCATTTTACCACCCTCTCCATGGAGATGCACTTCCTCACTTCCCTCCTAAATTTACCCCTATGATGTAATAGTTATGCCCTCTTGTCACAGACCCCTCACACTACCTGAACAGTTGCTGGCAGTCCATCTTGTTTATTCCCTTCAGGTATTTGAATGACTCTATCATATTGCCACTTTCACTTCTGGACTACAGAATATACATGTTTAGGTCATAGAACTCTGAAAAAGAGCCGCATGCATGACTGGGTGCCAGCGACTATCAGACTTAGTGCTAGAAATCTGGAAACAAAGCCTGGCTCACACAAAAAAAATGAATGATGACTCACACAACGCAAAAAGTAATTTAGAAATGCTTTATTGGAGTACAAACATTCAGTTAAAAAACTGACCTGCCAACACAGATGCTCCAGGATGATTAGTCCCCCCAAGAGATCAGTTTCTTTTTACCCTGGCGGCAATCCCACATCTGTCCCTACCTTCCCTCGGCTGGCACTCACCTCCCCGAGAGCTTCCCCGAAGCTGGTCCCACACAGATTCCCCCTGTGGTGGGGTTGGAGGGGAAGAGCCATCCTACCCCAAAGGCAAATGATCAAGTCGCTTCAGGTGCCCCTGGTAGAGGTGTGGGCACAGAATGGTGGTCGGCTGTTGAGTCGCTTTTTCTGTTTTCTGCCTGCACATGCCCTGTGGATCCATAGCCCTCCTTTCAGGTCTCCCATCTACCTGCACTACCACTGGGCCTCCACCTAGTAGCAGTCAAAGGCCAAGTCAACTGACCACCCCTTCCTGGGAGAAGAGAGGAGAGGAGAGCAGTCCCTGGGATGCTCAACCCCCCCTCTCCTGCTCCGCTGACCCCAGCAACCCATGCTTGTTCCCGAACATGGATCACCAGCGTGGCAGTAGTTAAGACAGTGAATTCCTCAGCCCTCCACACCACTGGGCCAGCTGTTGCACTTAATCTTTTTCTTGCACTTTACACCCTTTACTGTATATTTACTTTCCCAACACCACACTGCCATAGATCACCACTCATGTGAAATTTTGGTTAAAGAAATTTCAGGGCAATCAGGATTCAATCCCAGATCTCCTGGATCACAGCTTTGTACCCTAACCATTCAGCCATACTGGCTGGTGTTTAGCAAGCTTGTACTTAGACACTTGTGTGACACTAAATGGTCCAGGACTAGTTAAAAAAATAAAACTGGCAGCCAACTTCATGGTGCCGAGCGGGTGGTGCATCTGCTTGGCATGCTGGTGACCCAGGTTTAAGCCCTGAGTCTGGGGCATCAGGAGTGGAGCCGGCAGGGAGGGTGATGGAGAATCTGCACAAACACTTTCTTCCTGGGAGAGGATTCTGTGGAGAACCACTCGGAGAACATCACCTGGTTGTGTATAGAGCTTTGCCATCGTGGGTGACCACACGTCATCTGGCTCTGTCTCCAGGGTGTTACATAGACACATAGACAGTGTCGGCAGATAAGGGCCTATGGCCCACCTAGTCTGCCCATTTGAGCTTGTAAGTTCAGTTTGTTTTCCTAGAAGTCTGTTTCCCCTTACCCCTGCCCTCTAGAATTCCTTTATGTCTATCCCATGCATTCTTAAATCCCGTGATTGTTTCAGCCCCCACCACTTCCTCTGGCAGGGTGTCCCACTTGTCCACCACCCGTTCTGTGAAGAAATTCTTTCTCATGTTTCCTCTGAATCGTCCTCCCTCCAACTTCATCCCATGCCCTCTAGTCCTGAAACATCTTTTTCACTTAAAAATAGTGTTTTCCTGCACCCTGTTCCTCCCTGTAAGATACTTGTATGTCTCTATCATATCCCTCTCTCCTCCTCTCCTCCAGGGAGTACATGTTCAGTTCCTTCAACCTGTCTTCCATAGGACTTTGTGATGCAACCGTGCACCATCTTTGTTGCCCTCCTCTGAACCTTCTACCCTGTCTATGTCCTTACGTAGGTATGGTCTCCAGAACTGTACACTGTACTCCAGGTGGGGCCTCACTAGTGTCTTGTATAGTGGAATTATGACCTCCCTTTTCCTGCTGGTGATGCCACTGCCTATACATCCCAGCATCCTATTTGCTTTACCTGATGCCTTGTCACACTGTTTCCCTACCTTGAGGTCATCAGAGATGACAACCCCAAGATCCCTTTCCTGCTTGGTGCATGCTATATCCTCACCCCCAACTGATATATTGTGCCAGGGTTTTGTGTCCCATATGCATTATCTCTACTTTGATTGAATTTCAACTGCCAAACCCTTGACCATTCTTCAAGTTTCTGCAGGTCCCTTCTCATTCTGTCTACACCCTCTGGTGTGTCTACTCTGTTACAGAGCTTTGTGTCATCAGCTGAACAGTGAAATTCTGCCTTCTAGATCCTGTGCAATGTCACTGATGAAGATGTTGAATAGGACCGGTCCCAGCACTGATCCCTGTGGTACCCCACTGGTTACTCTTCCCTCTGTGGAGTGACAGCCATTTACCACCACCCTCTGTGTCCTGCCACCCAGCCAGTTACCTACCCACCACACTACTGTCCTGCCCACACCCATATTCCCAGTTTGTGTAATAGTCTTCTATGTGGCACAGTGTCAAAGGCCTTGCTGAAGTCCAGATAGGCCATGTCCACTGCCCTCCCCTGATCCACCTCCCTAGTCACCCAGTCAAAAAATTCAATGAGGTTGGTCTGACATGACCTCCCGCTGGTGAAACCATGCTGCCTTGGGTCCTGTAGTCCATTGACAACCAGATGTTCCACCAATCTCTCCTTCAGTAGTGCGTCCATGATCTTTCCCACTACCGAGGTGAGGCTGACTGGTCTGTAGTTCCCTGCTTCCTCTTTGTTCCCACTTTTGTATAAGGGGACTACATCTGCTGTCCTCCAGTCTTTGGGTACCTCCCCTGTTTCCAGTGATTGGCTGAACAGGATAGCCAGAGGTTCAGCCACCACCTCTCTTAGTTCTTTAAGGACCCTGGGGTGCACCCCATCTGGCCCCATTGCTTTATCAGCTCTTATTACTTCCAGTTCCTTCAGGACCCTTTCTTGTGTAAAGGGACTTGTGTCCATTTCTGCACCATTCTCACCCCTTATACTCCCTTCAGACCCATGTGTTGCCATGGTGCATGCTGTTGGGGAGTGGGGAGGGGCCCAGATCACAGAAACTAGCACTCATCTCAGCCTGCCAGATGACAGCTGCCAAGTTATCCCATGCTTCAGTCCCCCTAGTGCACTGCTCATGTCCTCCAGCCGTCTACCTTGGAGGACCCTCCAGGAATGCTGCTCCCTTTCTCTCCTCCAGGAAGGGGAGGCCCCCAGCAGGGATGAGCCTGGCCCTCCAAGGATTTTCGTAACAGCCTGGGGTGCCAGGTGGCAGGAAGCAGCACTGAAGGGTGAGACTGATGTGCAGAGAGGGACGCTGAGCATCCTGAAGGAGCTGGAGATTACGGGATGCAGGGGAAGGCACAAAGGAAAAAAAAAAGAGAAGTTGGCCTCAGACCAGGTCTTTGAAGACTAATTTTCCTAGATCACACCACAACATCTGATGCATTTTGCTTTTTCAAAGGTGTGACGCTGTGTAAGCTAATGGCTGAAGTACCTAGATCTTAAAGGTGTATGAATATACATACACACATATGACAAAGTCAGCAGAATAAGGCCTTAGGTCTACTGTATCTAGTCTCCCTCCCCTCAGGCCGTGATGGAGAGTAGAGAAATTCTGGAGGAAAGGATTCCCATCAAAATGAAGGACAACCAAGGGTGCAAGGGATCAGCATGGAAGGAAGGAAGGAAGGAAGGAAGGAAGGAAGGGGAAGAGAAGCAGGCAATATGCAAAAGAGAAGGGGAACAACTAGACAACATGAAAAGGGACAAAAATAGGACTAACAAAATCTGAACAGCCATGCATGCCAATGCTAGAAGTCTGGGAAATAAGATACCAAACCTGGAGACCACAATAGCTGAGGCAGGCCTGGATATTGTGGCCATCACTGTAACATGGTGCACATACAGCCAGTCTCCTGGTCGTGTTCTGTACTAACTCACCCCAGGCCGAATATATAGTCCTGTTGTGATTATGCCATGGTCTCATCTACTGGGAACTGTCTGATCCCCTGCTGTGCACTGTCTTGAATGTAATCAGATGTTTGCTCGCTCATGTACTGTTTATGCAATATGTTCTTATTTTGTGTAACTAATTCCGGGTTGCCCCTGAAGAAGGGACCTTCGGGGCTCAGTGGGCTTACCCAATTATCAAAACTAAATAAATAAATGACTGGGAAATGGTCATACCTGGCTACACAATGTTTAGAAGGGACAGGGTAGGAAGCTAAGGTGGGGGAGTGGTACTTTATGTTAAGGAAAACATCAAAGTGACAGAGATACAGGGAGGACGAGGGATTGAGGTGTTGTGGTCAACTTCGAATCTGGAAACAGAGCCACCATTCACATGAGAGTGGTATACAGGCCTCTGATACAGGGAGTGGACATAGATGAAGAGATATTGGAAGACACAGGCAAAATAGCTAAGAAGGGGAAGGTGGTGCTGGTGGGGGACTTTAATCTGCCAGATGAAGGGTGGAGCCTACCTGCTGCAGTGTCCGCTAGGAGCAGAGACATTTTGGACTCCCTGCAGTGGGCATTCCTCAGGCAGCTAGACAGTGAACCCACTCAGGGTGGGGCAATACTGGACCTTGTACTTATGAACAAGGACAGTGTGGTGGATATCAGAGTGGGGAGTCATCTGGGGACCAATAACCATCACATAGTATGGTTTAATATAAGAACAACAGCAAAATACAGCAGCGCAAAGGTAAGGGTCCTGGATTTCAGAAGGGCTGGCTTTACAAAGATGAGAGAATACATCCGAGAAGATGGCGGGGAAAGATGTCAAGGGAGGTTGAGGAGAAATGGACCACAATAAAAGAGAGCATAGTAAAGGCTACAAACTTGTACGTCAGGCAAATAAGCAAAAGCAGAAGGAGGAGGAGGCCATTATGGTTCTCAAGGGAAGTGGCAGAAAAGGTAAGGGCAAAAACAGTGGCATTCAGAAGGTATAAAGAGACCCAGAGAGAGGAGGACAGAGAAGTGTATCTGGGGAAATGGAGGGAGGCAAGCAGATCAGTAAGGAGTGCAAACCCACAAGCTGAGGAAACAGAAACATAGAAACATTGACTTTGACAGCAGATAAGGACCATTTGGCCCACCCAGTCTGCCCGTTTCTCTACCTATTGGATAAGCTGCAGATCCTAGTTAACCAACAACCTACTTCCTCCTTCCTTCCCGCCCCCCCCACTAGAATTGCCTTATGTCTGTCCCATGCATTCTTGAATTCCCCCACTATTTTTGACCCTACTACCTCCTCAGGAAGGCCATTCCATGCGTCCACTACCATCTCTGTGAAAAAATACCTCCTCACGCTACTTTGAGCCATCCCCCCCTCTCTTCAAATTGTGCCCCTTGTTCTTACACGTCTCTTTTTCTGAAAGATGCTACCCTCTTTGACTCTCTCCCTCCTTTCCTCAAGGGTCTACATATTAAGCTCCTTTAGTCTCTTTTCATATGGCTTCTGGTGCAGACCCTGCATCATTCTAGCTGCCCTCCTCTGGACTGCTTTCTTCCTGACAACTATATGTCCTTGTGAAGATGGGGTCTCTAGAACCGTACACAGTACTCCAGATGGGGTCTCACCAACTGCCTGTATAGAGGATAACAACTTTCTGTTTTCTACTTGTGATGCCTCTCCCTATGCATCCCAGTATCCCTCAGCCTAGACACTATCAAAGAGGGACAAGGCATTTTGCAGGTATATAAGTGAGAAAAGGAAGAACAATGGAGGGATTGAGTGGTTAATAATGGATGCAGGGGGGTATATTGAGGAGGATCAAGAAAAAGCAAATATCGTAAACAAATACTTCTGTCTACTCAGTATTCACAGTTTGAGGGAGAAAGGGAGGGACCACAAATAAGAACCAATAGATGTGTGTGTGTGGGGGAGGGGGGACAGCAGTCCTTTTTCTGAGGAGAGGGTCAGGAAAACCCTTGCTAATCTGAAGATAGACAAAGCTATGGGGCTAGACAGAGTGCATCCAAGAGTGTTAAAGGACCTCAGGGGTGTGCTAGCTGCACCCCTGACAGACTTGTTTAACAAGTCCAGAGGACTGGAGAAGGGCAGACATAGTCCCACTTAACAAAAGTGGTAGCAAGGAAGAGGTGGGACATGACTTGCCTGTCAGTCTGACATCTGTCATAAGGAAACTGATGGAAGCATTATTAAAGGAAAGAGTCATGCAACACCCAGGTCCAATGGACTGCAGGACCGGAGGCACCATGGCTTTACGAAGGGGAGGTTATGCAAAAATAATCTGATAGATTTTTTGGACTGGGTAACCAGGGTGTTGGATTGTGGGGTGTGGACATGGCTTTTGACACTGTTCCACAATGGAAGCTGGTAAACAAGTTGGGTAGCATGGGGGTGGGCAATAAGGCAGTAACCTGGGTAAGAAACTGGTTAGGTGATAGGAGACAGAGTGGCGCAAAATGGAGGTAGCTCAGGAGGGGAGAGTAACCAATGAGGTACTGCAGGGGTCAGTACTGGGGCCAGTCCTCTTTAATGTCTTCATTAGTGACATAGCAGAGCACTGGAAGGGAAGGTCTGCCTCTTTGTGGATGACACCAAGGTGGACACACTGGAAGGGATACAAAGGATGGAAAGAGACCTGAAAAGACTAGAGGAGTGGTCAAGAGTTTGGCAGATAAGGTTTAATGCAGAAAAGTGCAAAATAATGCACTTGTGTCACAGAAACCTGGGAGTGCAGTACAAAATTGGGGGGGGAGTACTGGCAGTGAACAAGCTGGAAAGAGACCTGGGGTCATCATACTGGATTACTTGAAGGTGGCCAGACAGTGTGACAAAGAAATCAGGAGAGCTAATGGGATGCTGGGATGTATAGGTAGGGGTATTACTAGCAGGAAAAGGGAAGTGGTATTGCCACTATATAGGTCTTAGTAAGAGCCCACCTGGAGTATTGTGTCCAGTTTTGGAGGCCACATCTCAGGAAGGACATAAACAGGATGGAGGCCATCCAAAGGAAGGTTATCAAGATGGTACAATGACTACAACAAATGTCCCATGAAGAGAGGCTAAAGGAATTAAACATGTACACCCTGGAGGAGAGGAGGGAGAAGGGGGATATGATCAAGACCTTTAAATACCTCACGGGGTAAATAAGGTTCAAGTGGGAGGTATTATTCAGAGGAAAGGGTGCTCCAGAACAAGGGGCCATGATATAAAGCTGGAGGGGGGTAGGTTTAGGAGATATGTGAGTAAATACTTATTCACAGAAAGGGTGGTGGAAGCCTGGAATGGTCTTCGAGTGGAGGTTGTGGCGGTGAAAACCGTGATGGGACTAAAAAAAGCCTGGGGTAAGCACAGGGGTATCATAACGGGTAGGTAAGGAATTAACATAGAAACATAGAATTTGACGGCAGATAAGGACCGCTTGGCCCACCCAGTCTGCTCATTTCCTTACCTACTGGATAAGCTGCAGATCCTAGTTAACCAGCAGCCTACTTCTTCCTACCCCCACCCCCTAAAATGGCCTTATGAATGTCCCATGCATGCTTGAATTCCACCACTGTTTTTGACTCCAAAACTTCCTCCAGAAGGCTGTTCCATGCATCCACAACCCTCTCTGTGAAAAAATATTTCCTTAAATTACCTCTGAGCCGCCCCCCCATCTTCAAATTGTGCCCCCTTGTTCTTGCACACCTCTTTTTTTAAAAGATGCTGCCCTCTTGGACTTTGTTGATTCCTTGAGGTACTTGAACGCTTCTATCATGTCCCCCCCTCCCTCCTTTCCTCGAGGCTACATATTAAGCTCCTTTAGTCTCTCTTCATATGTCTTCCGGGTGCAGACTCCTGCACCATTTTAGTTGACCTCCTCTGACAGCTTCCATCCTGTCTATGTCTTTTGTGGAGATTGGCTTCCAGAACTGCACGCAGTACTCCAGATGGGGTCTCACCAGCTGTCTGTACAGAGGGATAATAACTTCCTTGTTTTCTACTGGTGATGCTCTCTCCCTATGCATCCCCAGTATCCCCCCAGCCCTCCTTGCTGCCCTGTCACATTGCTTGCCCACCTTTAGGTCATCTGCTATGACTACCCCAGGTCCCTTTCCATTTTTGTTGTTGTTAGTATCTCACCCCCCATTGTGTACTGTTCCCCTGGGTTTTTGTTTCCCAGGTGCATTACCTTGCACTTCTTAGCATTGAATCTAAGCTGCTATACATTTGACCGTTCCTCTAACCTTGCCAAGTCCCTTCTCATCCTTTCCATCCAACTCTGTGCATCAACTCTGTTGCAGATCTTTGTGTCATCTGCAAAGAGACATACGTTTTCTTCCAGTCCCTCTGCAATGTCGCTTATAAAGACATTGAATAGGACCGGTCCTAATACTGAACCCTGCGGTACCCCACTAGTAACCCCCCTTTCTTCTGAGTGGACTCCATTTACTATTACTCTCTGTGTCCTATTCTTCAGCCACTTCTTTACCCAGGCTGTCATCTTGGGACCCACTCCCAGGCTGGCTAACTTGTATATTAATCTTTTGCGGAGAAAGTGCTGTAGACCTGGAGAGGTCTACAGGGTAAGCAATGCAACAAAAATAGGCAGACTGGATGGGTCATGTTGTCCTTATCTGCCATCAGCTTCTATGTTTCTATGTCTGCTCATAACGCAGGGCCCCCAGCATAAGCTACTGACCCTGGCCCTCCATCCTCCCTTCCTCTCCGTTTACCCTTATTTTCCCCCTAACTCTATCCCAGCCTCTCTTGAAGCTGCCTATCTTTTCCTATGAAACCACCTCCTCTGGAAGTGCATTGTAACCTGTCAGTACCCTCTCAGTGAAGAAGTGCCTCCTAACCTCTGTCCTAAACTTCCCCACAACTTCATAGGTTTTATGGGTAAACCAGAGCAGAGAAGACATATAGTCCATGGTGCTCGCCAACGGTTAGTACCCCCTTATGTTTCTGCTGTCTAAGTGTTTATTCCGCCTATGCTTAAATTCATCACAGGTTTTACTGGCCACCACCTCTATGGGAAGGCTATTCCATATTTTTTATATTCTTATTGAAAACCAGTATTTCCTTCTATTGATTTGATATCTCTTGCCTGCAATTTGTAGGGGGTGTTTCCTTGTCCTGTAGCTTTGGTCCTCAGTATCCAAGTCTAGCAGATCCCACAGGTATGGGTCAGAGAAAGCTTTGTAAACTAGACACGTCCCGTCTTAGCCTATGATATTCCAAACTGTACATTCCCAATTCCCCCAGTCTGTCCTCATATTTCAGGTTATGCACTCCTCTGATAAGTTTAGTTGCCCTTCTCTGTGCCCTCATTTCTGTTTTACCACCTGGGGTCCACAGCTGCTCACAGTATTCCATGTGTGGTCTAACAGGGAGGAACAGAGGGGTTTAAGGACTTCCCTGTCTCTGCTCCTTATGTGTCTTCTAATGCAGTTTAAGACACTGCTCGTCTTTTTAACAACTTGGTTACAGTATATTTTACTGCCAAGATTGTTAGATATTCTGACTCTCAGGTCTCTTTCATCTGTGACTTCCCTCAATGTTGTTCTGTTTAAGCTATACCTGTGCTTAAATGTTTTTGAATCCAAGTGTATTACAGTACATTTATCAGCATTAAAAGTGAGTTTATGTGTTCTTGCCCACTTTTCCAGATCACCCAAGGCCGTTTGGAGTGTGTCTGCATCATTATTATTGTTGACCAGTAGGCCAAGCCTAGTGTCGTCGGCAAATTTGGACAACCAAATCTCCTCCTTGGGTTGCATAGAAGATATGTAGATATTAAACAAGGCTGGCCCCAGAACGGAGTCCTGAGGGACCCCACTGGTGACCCTGGACCAGTCTGAATAAGTACCCCTAATGCGTACTCTTTGCTTCCTATCAGTTAGCCAGGAAGCAGTCCATTTGCTAATGTTGCCCGGGATGGCATGCTCGATTAGGGAGTCGATTAGTTGGCCTTGTGGGACTTTATTGAACGCTTTTGAGAGATTCAGAAAGATGACATTCACTGACATTCCCTCATCTAGTGCTCTGCTGGCCTTGCTATAAAACTCAAGGAGGTTGGTCTGGCAAGAGCGTCCTTTTGTGAAGCCATGCTGAGTGTGGTCAATATCCCCCCCTTTCTTGCATGTATTGTACCATAAAGTCCTTATTAATCCCCTCCAAAACCTTCCCTAAAACAGCTGTCAGGCTTATAGGCCGATAGTTACCCATTTCATGCTTGGACCCCTTCTTATGAATAGGAACCACATCTGGCAGTCTCCATACATCTAGCACTTCACCCAGTGCCAGAGAAGTCTGAAATATGGCTGTAGTAGGGCCAATCAACTCATTAACCAGCTCCCTAATAAGTCTGGGATGCAGCCCGTCTGGTTCTTGAGCTTTGTTAGGATCCAATTTGAGTATTCTCTCCCTGACATTGCTGTGGTCTGTAATTAGACAGGGTTTGCCCATTACTGGTAAGTGATGTTTAGTATTACTGGAGTTGTCATTGTAAACTGATGTAAAGAATTTGTTGAATTGTGCGGTCATTTGGTCATTATCAGTAACAGTTGAGCCATCATCACTTTTAAGTGGACCAATATTTTTGATCCCTCCCCTTTTATTATTTATATACCAACAAAAGGATTTGTGGTTATCCATAACTTTACTGGCTAGATGTAGCTCATGTTTCTTTCTAGCCTGGGCAGTCACCTTCTTTGCTTGTTTAAGGGATTCATGGTATGTACCCCAGCAGGATGCATGACTGCTTTTTCTGGCCCTTATATATGCCCTATTTTTTCTTTTAATACACCTTTTTACTGTGGCTGACATCCATGCAGGTGATGTTTTAGGTCTATTATGTTTCTTGCTACAAGGTACATATTTATTAACTATTTTACTTTCAAGGGTAATCCACATCTGATTCAGCGTAAGGTCCTTAAAATCCTCTTCTCATGCCCATGTGTTCAAATCCCTATGCGTGCTACTCCAGTCAGCCTTATTGTAGTTGTAAATGATGGTGTCCCCCATGATATTACTTGCGTCATTTAATAGGGTAAAATTTACCATATTATGGTCACTTGATCCTAGTGGAGAGGAGACTGTGCAACTCTGTACAGCTTCGATCATATTACAGAGGACTAGGTCCAGAATGTGGTCTCCTCTGTTTTTTTCAGTCACACATTGCTGTAACCCTGATAATGGAACTCTATGGCAGAGCTAGTTGTGAGGTTGGTCCAGTCAATACTTGGCAGATTTAAGTTCCCCAGGAGTACACAATTTGTTAGTGCTGTAAGAGTTTTTAAACTACCCAGGAGTGTCGTGTCATCAGTGAATAAGTATGGGGGGGGAGTCTATATACCACTTCTATATCTATTTTAGGTCCATTTATAGGGGGTGAGTCTGGCCCAGATTAAATCTAGGGGAGTCCCAGTGACTGGTATCAATTTGCCCTGATGTTATTTTGTTCGATATGTACAATGCTACTCCTCCTCCCCTAGCCTGAGCCCTGTCCCTGGAGTAGAATACATATCCAAGGATCTGTTTGTCCCAGTCATCGTTCCTGTCCCACCATGTTTCCGTGATAGCACAGATATTAATTTTATCCTTATACAGGGTATGTCTTAATTCGTCAGATTTATTGACTAAGCTTCTGGCATTCAGTAGCAAGCAATTGAGATGTTGTAAGTTTGTGGTTGTAGTGGGTTTTTCCTGGTGAAGGGGAGATGCCTGCCCTCACTCCCCCCGCCCGCCTCAATGGTTTAAAATAGTGGTTTATTGATGCCTTTAGTTTGTGTGCCAGTATTCTTTTACCAAACTTGAGCCTGTGTCCCCTCATGTTTCAGTTCCCAGTCAGCTTGCAGAGACCCTTTATGTCCACCCTATTTATTCCTTTCAAATATTAGAAGGTCTCAGTCATGTCCTCTCTCTGTCTATTTTTCTCCAGGGAGTACATGTTCTTTCCTTTAACCTCTCCTTGTATAACCTACCTTGTTGACCCATGATCATCTGCCTCCAGCAGGCTAATGTTCTTTATAAGGTATGGGCAGCAGTACCGTACACTGTACTCCAGATGTGGCCTCTGTAATGACCTGTACAGGGGCAGCATTACCTCCTCTCACCTGCTGCTGATCCCCCAGCAATACAGCCCAACATTTTATTCACTTTTGCTGCTGCTTTCCTACAATGTGTGGAGTGTTTCAAGTTACTGGCAATCATTACTTCCAGGTCCCATTCCTCCTCTAATGCAGATGTCCAGATATGCAGATAGGTGTAGTAGCATTTTTAAATGTTACAGCATGTAAAAGTAAGTGGATGGTGGCAGAATAAAAAAAGTTAGTTACAAACAGAAAAGACAATATTCTGATATGAAACAATTCATAAACTCCTTGATTTTCAATGGATTATTATTAAATATTACTGTATATAGGGAGTCGCATGATGCAGCTTGCTGTGTAGGATGTGCTCCGTCTGAGCTCAACTTGCTTTTATAATTATAAATGACCTCTTTTTAAAAGATTTTAGCTGAAAATCGGTCCTTACAGTATCTACAAAGATCCTTGTTCTTTGGAGGCGATTTTTGGTCAGGAATGGATACAGAAATGTGACAGACAGCTCCTCGGCACACACCACCTGGCACTCCTGAGAAACAACCTAAGAAGCCACGAGCAAACCCCTCTGCTACAGGCCGAGTGCAATCAGCTTTAACCTCTCCCACAACCTCCACAGACACTTCGGTGCTTATTTTACAACACTTCTTATCAGAATTTCAACCTTTTAAAAAGGAAATTCGTTCCCTAGTGTCAGATGTAAAGGCGATCACGGATGCTCTGGAAGACACAAACAGATGTGTATCAGATAATGAAGCCTGTATTATCTCAATTGAGAAGCAGATGGACAAAATGGACTCACAAAGCACTACCTATTGTCAAACACTTAAAAGATTGGAAAATAAAATTGAAGATCTCAAAGGCAGACGTCACCGTAACAATATTGTGGTGATAGGTATACTGGAGAGGGAGGAAGGCTCAGACACCATAACATTTGTTCAAAAGCTATTGAATAAAGTAGCGGATCCCTCCCCCTTTGGGCCTACATACACCCTTGAGAGAGCACTTAGAGCTCTCAGACCTATACCTCCACCAAATGCTCAGCCCAGGCCTTTACTATGCCATTTTCTAAACTTCCAGGAAAAGCAGCATGTATTATTAAAATGGAAAGAATGACAGGAAGTATTATGGGAAGGGCAAAAGATCCGAATCACTCAAGATTTGCCAGCGACTGTCCGCCAACGACGAGCACAATTCCACCCAGTAGTATTTAAATGTATAATGGCAGGCATAAAATCCTGGATGGCATACCCTGCAGAGCTGCAGGGACACCTAGATGGATCCTGGTCTCCATTTGAAGAGGTTGAACCAGAGATGGAGTTATTCAAACAGAAGCGGCCTGCTTTGTTTACTGACCATTGAGACCCCACAAGCAGGTTGCTGGTCTTATCTGTGGTTGAAGTATAAAGATCTTCTTCGAGAATACTGATATAAAAGCTCTTCAAATTATCTAACTTTATGTGATCCCTTGCTTGCATCAGACAATAATTTACAAGGCCCCACAAAGAGGGGTGGTTTTGCTGGTTTTGCCAGTTTTGATAATTTACAAATTGGAGGAAAAGGACTGCCCTCCCTGAAGAAGAACCTGTGCTAAGCTTATTTCCGAGGGAGCAGATGTGTAACACAGTCCCCGACATATATGTTTTTTATGGGTTTACCCTTGAGAGGCCTCTGACTTTTCCGTTAGTGCCCCACATCGTTGCCTTACCTTTGTATCTGCAGCCGAGAGGCAAAGAGTGAGCTACTAAGATGTCACTATGAGACCGAAATATTCAAAATGTAGTAATGTTTTAACTACTTTTTCTTTTAAATTTGGGGCCTTATACAACTTTAATACGCTTAGAGATCTCCTCCGTTGGTAAAGGTTTGTGGCTTCTTTAACCGCAATACACAGAGAACAAAGGCCTGCAGAGCATGATTTTGTTAGGATCTCTTTATTATGGGTCTGTTTCCTCTCAAAGTGTTATGGGAGGAAGGTCGTGTTCTTCAGAGTTCAATGTTCCTTGTTTCTGTTTAGCCTTATTAGAGCAAACAAGTTAATACTCCAGGCTTGTGGGGGAATATACAAGTGTTTCCTACATTCAGCAGAGTTAGCCTCATGAGATAGTAATTGTTCTAAATAAGTTTTGTTTAATAGCCTCCTATGGGTCTTACCCTCGTTAAGTCTCAAAGATTGTTGTGAGACAGGTAATTTAGGACAGTATAAATGATTTGTTTTCATTATATAAGATTTTATATATAAAATTTACTGTATTTCAATTGGATGAGGAGGGAGGGCATTCAGTTTGCTGATTGCCACGGGCCATTGTATGGTGGGGGTGTCCTACCATAACAATACAGAAATAAAGCCACAAAGTTATATTTTAGGTGGGAACACTGCTGTAGTTAACATAGATATTTCAGAGGTGTTATTTTTTCTAGGGGGGAGGAGGAAGGGAAAGTTGAGAGATATCAATATTGTGTGGGAAGAGGGAGGGCACTCTGTTGGTTATTAATGAAGGTAATCAATAACACAGAGTGGGGATGGTGCCAAATTCAAAAGATTATGCATATTGTCAGGTGGTTGTTTGTTCACTTAGGAAGGCAGGTAACAGACTTACAATTGGTACTTAGGAAACATGACTCAACCATTTAAATTTTGTATGTGGAACATAAAAGGGGCAAGACACCCCACAAAAAGAATGAGTTGCTGAAACATCTGGATAACTTACAGTGTGATGTGATGCTATTATAGGAAACCCATATTTTGGAAGCCGAGGGAGCCTTACTGAGGAGACAGCAGGTGGGCCAAGTCTTTGCTGCAGGAGAATCTAAAAATAGAAAAGGAGTAGCAGTTCTAATCACTAGAGCATTCCCCTTCACCTGTGAGCAGTGCATAAGGGATCAAAATGGTAGATTTGTACTGGTTAGAGGAAACATCCATACCTTCCCCATTCTGTTAGGAAGTATTTATGGCTCCAATATTGATTCCCTCTCCTTTTTTATGGAACTCCTATCAGCACTGATACCATATTCAGACATCCCAATGCTCTTAGGGGGAGACTGGAATCTCCTGTTTCACCCCCTCTTAGACAAATCTATGGACACCAAGTCTGGTGGCCTTTCCCCTGCTCAAAGAGACTTTCGGGATTTAGTTGACCATATGGGACTATGTGATCCATGGAGAATATTAAACCCTATGGAAAGGGAATTCACGTTCCGATCTGCTGTTCATGGGTCTGCATCTCGTATTGATTATTTCTGGATGAGTAAATCTCTTTTACAGGAAATACTGAACAGCAGGCTGGAACCAGGAATAGGTTCAGATCACTCCATTGTCACCTGTCTCATCTCTCTTTCACTTAATTGGGGTTCGGATAGACAATGGAGACTAAACAATCAATTACTGAAAGATAAAAATGTAATAGAACATATTTTAGCTTCTTTAGAATACTTCAAATCTACCAATTGGGGTTCCACTCAATCTCCAGCTATAGAATGGGGAGCATTAAAATGCTTCCTCTGGGGAGAATTTATAAAATTAGCAGCATCTAAAAAGAGAAAAGAGGTTCAAGAGACCAAATCACTTTTGGACCAAACCAGAGTTAAGGAGAAAACATTATCTACCAGGACTTCTGAACTTGAAAAAGAAGCATTAGTAAAACTTCAGTACAGATATTCTGAATTACTTAGAGAAAAGGCAGAATGGGCGATACTAAAATCACAAGCCACTTATACTGAACAAGGAGATAAGGCTGGGCGGGTTCTAGCCCTACAACTTGAAAAATTAAAATCTTCAAGATGTATAGCTGCGGTACAAAAGGACTCCCAGGGACCTCTCAAAATCCAAGCTAAGGACATTGCCAGAGAATTCGAACATTACTACAGAAACTTGTACGCTCAAATGCCCAACTGCCCATCCCAGGAATGGGTAGATAGCTATTTGGAAGACATACCTCTTCCCGCTTTTACTCCCACACAAGCTGAGGGTCTCATGGCACCTCTCATGGAAGAGGACATCATCAGAGTTATTAAAGACTTACCTTCAGACAAAGCTCCAGGCCTGGACAGATACTCAACTAATTTCTATAAAATGTTTGCCCCCCTTCCCCCCAATTAGCACCCTGGTTATTGGAGTTTTTCAACATACGCTAAATGAGGAAAGGCTCAATCACAGAATGCTAGAGGCAACTATTGTGGTTCTCCCTAAACCAGGCAGGGACCCAACACTAGTCTCGAACTACCATCCTATTTCACTTCTCAAGTGTGATCTTAAAATTCTCACTAAATTATTAACACAAAGATTATATCTTATGCTCCCATCATTTATTAGCCCAGATCAAGTAGGTTTCAGGAAGGGTAGTTCATCAGTAGACCATCTCCACCGCGAATCTCACATCCTCTCTGTGTCCCAGGATGCTCCCCAAGCTATGGCCTTGATTTCACTAGACGCGGAAAAAGCCTTTGATAGGGTGGACTGGCAATTTTTGTTCAGAACCCTTCATAGATTCCAGTTTCTCTCTAAATTCATCTCCTGGCTTAAAGTCCTTTACTCTGTTCCTACCACAAGAGTTTATTGTAATGGAATTTTTACCTCTCATTTTCCACTAACAGCAGGAACTAGACAAGGATGCCCCCTTTCACCCCTGCTCTTTAATCTATATTTAGAACCTCTTATATTATCCATACAGAAATCCCATGGGATACAAGGAATCACCCTAGGCACAACTGTGGAAAAGATAGCAGTATATGTTGATGATATTCTATTGCATATTACTCAGATTAAACCTCCTCTTCAGACTCTTTTCCAGATAGTAAAGGAATATGTCTCTCTTTCTAATTACAAAGTTAACATGGAAAAAAACTCTGTCTTTCCACTTAACCCCAAAGTACTTAAACAAGATGTTTGGGATTTAGGTCTCAAATGGGCTCCTAAATCTATTACATACTTAAGTGTGCAGCTCTCAACTAGCGATAGTCAGTTACGTATATTGAACCTTGATAACTTGCTTAAAAAGATTCAACAAGATCTAAAACGTTGGAAAGATCTCCCTATAACCCTATGGGGCGGGTGAACATTATTAAGATGAATGTTCTCCCATGTCTTTTTATTCCTTGCATCTTTTAAATTTATGGCTTCCTAAAGCCTGGTTTAAATCAGTCCATTCATGTCTTTCTGAATTTCTCTGGAAAGGCAAACTACCAAGATGAGCACTTCATAAGTTGTCCGCCCCTAAATCTTTAGGAGGACTTAATCTACTTCACTTCGGACTATATTATTGGGCAAGTCACTTGAGCAAATATCTTTGCTGGGCTCTACCTCCTACTCCTCTAAACCAGACAAATCTATACACCCTCCTGGGTAAGAATAGAAACAGACTTAATAGTATCAACTGGGCTAAATCCTGCAGCCTTAATCTACTTGAAGTTTAAGAAAATAGCCCCTATTCTTCACCATAACCCAATAGGTCACTCTACTTATATACATAATCAGCTATGCAATACCATGAAGTATGACAACATATATGACCTTTCCCAACCTATATCTCAAAACCGCAATTTCCGGATTGGAGGGAAATTAATCTCATATAATTGGATCCCACAAATGCAGCATAGTACAGCAAGAGACATCTGCACCCAAAATCATGAATGGCTAACCACATCAGAAATTCTACTTAAATTTGGCCTGGAGAACAAATGGACTTTTCAGGTATATCAGATACAGCATATGCTTATTTCCTACTTTAGTAAGCAAATCAATCTGGTTACTCCCAATGATTGGATACATTCAGGTAGACTTCTAGCCTTGGCCCCACATGCTGTCTCCTCATTGTATGCCTTTCTTTACCCACTAGTGTTTCTCAAAGTGGATGACATCCCCAACTACTGGAACTCCCTATATCCTACATCCTCTTCTAGATGGCCCAAAATCTGGGAACCTTGTCACTCATTTATTTACTCAGGATAGAGTAAGACTAATGCAAGAGCAAATACTGAATGATATGTATTTGACCCCTTATAAAATGCATAAAATGGGAAGGGCTGAAACTCCTGTGTGTAACAGGTGTGATGAGGGTATGGGCACTTTGTTACATGTATTTTGGGAATGTTCAAGGATTTCTCCCTTATGGAACCTTATTAAAGATAAGGCAGATCCCCTACTTGGTTTACAAGAATATTTCACTCCAAAAGTATGCCTCTTAGGGGATTTTACAGGATTTCCATCAATGATTAGAAACTATCATATCACGAAGATGGCTGTGTCAGTCAAGAAGATGGTGTTAAAACACTGGAAAGATTCTCTCCAGCCCTCGTATACGGAATGGTTACAAAAATTCCTTCATAATCTAAGGATAGAAAAAATGATAGCCAGTCTATCCAGTCACTTTGGAGTATACAGAAAGAGGAGGGAAATGTACATGTCTTGTATACCCTGTAATATAATCGAATTAGTAACAAGTCAATGAGGTACGATAGTTGGCCATAAACCTGCTTTACTTACTTAAACTGGCACTTGGGGAGGGAGGGTGAGAGGGAGGATGGAGAAAGTAGAGGGAGGAGGAGGGGGGGAGAGAAATAGAATTTGAATTTTATTTTACATTTTTATAATGACTTTTGTTTACCACCTATTATGTCCATTTTCATGTTTATGTTCATGTCTTATTTAATTTTGTTAGTATTTTAATTTTATTCCCATTTTTATAATCTGTCAATGTATACAATTGAGATACAATTGTTTGTGGAAAATCAATAAACTTTTAATTAAAAAAAATGCTATATATGATTCACAGGGAGTTTTCCAGCATTCACAACTGTGACAGCTCCATGATACAAAGTGACTACCCGGGGGACCATATATAAAGATTGCGGGACCAGATAATAGCAGCTATTGGGCACACCAGAAGAGATGTGTAGACAAAGAGGAAACAAAATACAAACAAACAGACAAACAAACAAATAAAACACATACAGTAGTAGTTAAAAGAATCACACATAACTTATTTGACCCTGTACTATTCAGCGACATGGCTAACACATTATTGATGTATAAATGTACTGCTGCAAAAGACTGTCTAAGGAATGGCCCCAGTTCAAAGTATTATTAAGTCCAGGCCACTACTTGGACTTCAGGGTGAATATCCAAAATGCCTCACACTATAAAATCTGGTTAATGTCACCCTCTTTCTTACTTGGCACAATTCTTTTTATGCCTCAAAACTTGAGTACATGGTCCTCTGGTACCATAGACCATTCTACATGATGAGCAGTGTCATGTTGCTCATTTCCCCTCTCAATGACTCTACAATGTTCTGCTACCCTTATATTGATTTTGCAGAACATCTTCCCTATATAGAAACAGCCCCAGGTATAGCAGGGCTTGTATATGGTACCTGAGGTATCACAGATGATCAGCTGTCATTTTTTTAAATGTAATATACTTTATTGAAGTTACAGTAAGCATATAAACACATGGCAGGGGAGATATAGGAAGCAATATAATAGTAAGTACAGGGCACAAGCAGTGGATACCCCCCCTCCCTCCCCCTACTTCCCATATCTCCACCCTCCCCACAATCAACCCCTCTCACACCCCTACCCACCTGATCCCCAGAGAGCCACAATATAGGTGAGACCTCACAAAAACCTGACTTAAAAGGGTATATAGTCTGATAGTACATGCAATGATGCCAGAGGAGGGGTATCTAATAATTACTTAGGGTAAAAAGGGAAGAAAAGAGAGATACCATAAGTTGGAAATAAAAGGGGGAGAGTTGAGAGATGCCCCCAAGGTAGTAAGGTCTGTATGGTCTCTATGAATGAGGGAGTGCTATTAGGGCATGCAGTTTCTCCCACCTAGACATATATTTGTTAAAAGAACCCTGAAGACTAACAATTGATTTCTCCAACCTGATATTACATAGCAGCTCATTTACCCATTCCATATAGGACACCACAAATTGGTCCTTCCAGTTCCACAATACCACTTTTTTAACAGATAGGGATATAAGAGCTATGTGATGCCGCCTTTCTCTTATAGTTATTGAAGAATAATCTCCAACAATACACATTTGTGGTGTAAATAGGTTTGAAGCCCCAACAGGGGATCCATCCTGGATTGTATAAGACCCCAGAGATGGTCAACTTTGGGGCATTCCCAGAAAATGTGAAGGGGTGACCCTTGTTCTAAGCCACACCTAAAACATTCAGGCTGAAGCAATTTCCCCATACCATACATTTTGATGGGTATAAAATAAAGATAATGCATAATATAGAACTGAGTCAACTAGAGCCTGTCAATGGCCATGTATCTGTAGACATCATACCATACCTTCTCCCAGACAAAGAGCATAGTGGAGAAAGTTTCAATCCAATAAGGAGTCTGGCCCTCATTAGCCAGGCATATTTTGGAGAGAAGGGTTAGCGCTAGTTGGGATACAACCTGGGGTTGCCAGGCCAGGTTACAGAGATCCAAGAGGGTGTCTGCTTGGTTACTATTCCATGAAGATGGACCAAACCATTTAACCAGCATGTGATGGATTTGGTACACTGTGGAAGTGTGTTTCGTAGAAATACAGTATTGCATTAATAGGTCCGATATTGTCTTGATTCTACCCTGGGACACCAAGTCTCTAACTTCCATCTGCTCACCAGCAGACAGCTCCCCTGAAACCAGTATTTGCCTCTCTAACCGAAAATTGGGATTACCGCATAGTGGCTGGGAGACATCTTTCTGGTATTCATATTTAGGTGATTTGCATAGCTGGCTATGAACCCTAAGGGAAGTATAAATTGCAGTGTTATGCAAAAAATACTGGGAGAGTCTTGGGCGCAGTGTAAAATAGGGAAATAGGGACAATTATGAGCCAGTTCAACATATAGCATTCAATTTGGAGCCATCCCGGGGTATACTGTGGGGCATCCGTGGGAGAGGGAGGCGTTAACCAGTGAAAATATTTAGCCATGTGACTGACTAGATAATACATAAAAAAGAAATTAGAAAGTTTGAGACCACCCTGCTGTTTTGGGGCACTCAATCGGACATAGAACAACCGTGGGGGTTTATTGCACCAGAAAAATTTAGAAATAATCCCGTGGACTTTTTTAAACCAGTTCAAGGGAAGGTACAAGTTAAGTATATTAAGGGGGTTAAAAAGGTGGAGAGCTCATTCATTTTAATAACGCTAATCCTACCCTGGAGAGAAAGATAAAGAGGTGAGTCGAGGTTGAGGTTTTTTTCATAAGGGGATGTGTAGGTGCCAAAATAACACCAGCCCCCCGGACCAGAGCAAGTCATGTCTAAAGAGGCCAAGTCTGCTTGGAGCACATATGGGTTAAAAGGCATTACCTCAGTCTTACTCAAATTTAGCTTATAGTTAGATAGACAACTGAATTTCCCAATAATATCTAGTGCAGCTGAGATAGAGGTAACCAGATCAGTAACATGGAGGAAAATGTCATCTGCGTATGCAGATAATGTAAGATCAGTTGTCTGATATCATAGCTGTTTCCAGTGGTGGCACTCTGGAAGGTAGCACCATGAGGAATGGCTCTGCAGTACATGCAGTGCTGACACTGATGACAGCCTGTACTTCGCATACGCAGCCATGTTGGATTTTGAAAGTCTTTATGGGTACTATATAACAGGATATCTTTCAAAGTGACTGCTTGATGGTAGGACATCCTTGGGGGCAGTTTCCTGAAATCTGTCAATCCTTTGTCACCCTACAAAACGTGCAGATGTTTTTTTATAATTTCTCCAAGTGGCCGGCATGCGCACAGAGTAGGTTGTCACAAAATTAAATCTTTCATTTTGTGACTGAGCCTTCTGTCTTATTCTTTCTTCTAGATGTGATCATCTTGCAGTTTGGCAAACTCCTGTTCCTTCTGTATATAGGTTGAATTGTAACCCTAATCTTGCTGTCAGGTCTGCAGCACCTTTATCATATGCAGCTTCTGTGCTACAGTTATGGCACAGTCATAGAAACTACCCCTTTGGAATGTTGATGACTCTGTGGTGGGGTAACAACTTGAGACCAGCAATAGTGTGTTTCTGTCAGTGACTTTATTATACATATCAGTGTCCCCATTTCCCTTTGTCCCCCTTGCAACGTTCAAATCCCCAAAAGTAATTTAATTGGAGCCTGCAAAGATGGTGAAATATAGATGTTTATTGGTGAAACAGAGGTGTTCCACAAAAGTTTCAGCTGATTAAGGTCCCCGGCCATATGGCCATCACATCATCGATAGAACTTTTCCAGCATACCAACTTTAGATAAAATGGGTTGACATTGGGATCAGAGATATATGTTTGCTCCCAAAGTCCAACATGTAAGTTGGCCAGGCTGAGGGCTAAAGTCACCCCTATTGCTGTGCTGTTGCCCTGTAAATAGAAATGGTTCAGGAAGGTAAAGGCATTGAATTTAAGAACAAATTCTTCAAATTGTAAAATAAAAAGGTCCAGATGAAGAAAACCCTGTGGGCGTTGATTTAGGTAGTGTGCCAAAGCACCCTCATGGGGAATTTATTTTTTTTTAACTTTATTTACCTCCTTCTATACTGAAACACCAGACTTGTCTCCGGTGGGGACACTCAACACACACACGTCTCCCGCCCACCTGAAGGCTTAGTCCTACCTGTCAGGTTGGCCAGCTCCACTCCACCTTTCCCGATGCCCGTTCCCCCAGATTTAAGCCCCTGGGGTTGGACCGCCACACTCCTCAGGCGACCTTTCTGAAAATCTGGATGGGCATCCAGGAAGCAGAGGAGCCCCGATGGTAGCCGATGCACTTGGCCTGGACATGGTCTGTGGTCCCCACCATCGCCTACTGGTGGATGGGGTTTTCCTTCTTGTTAGGTTGCACCCTAGAGATGTGGCATGCAATGTTTCCTGAACAGTGCCTCGCTTCCGTGCCACTGAAAACTGCCGTCGTCCCTCCCATAGCTACGTCCCTTGGCTAGCACATCTACCAGTATCTGCTAGAGGCCACTGCTGCGGGAACCCCAGGCACCCACACTGGGAAGAGAGCAGTCATTAGACTAATCCTCACTGTTGCCGAACCCCGATGACCCAGGCTCACTCCCGAACCCAGGTCACTGGCGTGGTGTGAGGTGTTGAGTCCAGCATCTCAACCCTCAGTGCCACTGGGCCAGCTTTCATGGGGAATGTTGATGTAGAGTGACTCTATATCCAGTGTCACCAAGAGGGGTCCTTCCTCCAGCTTCATGTCATTTATGCCAATATATCTTTATGAGCTGGGTACTTAAGCCATTAGCTTACTCAGTGTGACGCCTTTGAAGAAGCATAAGTAATTACACAAAATGTGTTGGGTGCCCTGTTTCAGCAGGTCCATTTTTGCACTGAATTGTGGCACTCCAATAAATCTTAAGTAACTTTTTGCATCTTGTTAGTTGTCATTAAGTTTTTGTGTGAGCCGGACTTTGTTTCCAAATGTTTAGGTTGTCTAGTCTTACTTCATAAGTCTTCCCCTGTTGCTCATGTAAGCCCCGGACCCCTTCCTTTTTGCAAAATGACAGGTGGCATGCTGTTGAAGCTGACAGCAGTACCTGGTGGAGATTGGGTTCGGGGAGGACTAGGTTACTCGGCACAGGGGGCCTAGGTTTGGCTACTCTGCGAAGGGGCACCCAAGTAAATTCGAACACAGGAAGCAATAACTGTAATGTCCAGAACCAGGAATGGGATTCTACAGTGTGGCTTTTATTCACATCCAAGTTGAACAAACAAAGCATAGATGGACCCCCACGGGGCTACATTCCTAGTAATGCAGATTAGAGACAACAGAACACTTCTTCACATTTCTAGCCCTCAGGCTCTGAACTCACCAGGCACACAGCCCAGACTTGCACGCAGCTTTGGGTACACAGCCCAACTTGTACACTACTTGGGTTTTCCCCACTGACCCGGCTCCCCCGCCGGCCACTTGATCCGTGGTCCATTTTGGGAAATGAACCAATTTTCCTGTTGTGGCTCCCCAAACCACCTTAGAGCCTTCAACTCCTAGAGGGAATTTTTCTTCCAATCCCACGTCTGGGTACTTCCCTCATTACTGGCCAAGTGCATGAGGCAAAGTAGAAATCCACAGAGCAAATTCGTAGAGGTGGACCTGGTCACTAAAGATGGGAGGTCTCCCACCTCCAGCTCCCACAATCCATACCCGGCCATTTCTCTGGAAACTGAACCAACTCTTTTACTGAAAGCTTGGCAATGTAGATTACTGGGTAGACATATGTCACATTTCCTCTACATGTCTTGACTTCCCATAAGTGCTGGACTTGGACATACTTTCACTTTTTGGCTAAGCCTATTACTCTAGGCCTCCCACTACTGCAGTAGTCCAATCCCCACTATCACACAAGTCCCAGGGTGAAAACCATAGGCCCTTTAGGAAGAGCAGAAACTCACCCTCCGGTTGCAGGTGCCCCACAGGCGATTCACAAATCTTCTTGTTTCCCAAAACTCTGGACAAATAAGGCAGCTTCTCCACTAGTAGAAAAACCAGGGGGTTGCTCCTGGAATATGCAGTAAATCCTTTCCTGCCCCATCCCCTGAGGGATGGGGCACTGAGACACAAATCAGCAGTCTCCACCACTTCAAACTATCTTCTGTGTCTCTCTCAAGGTGGAAACACACACCTTTTTTCTGAATGTAACCCTATGTCAGGGTTGAGGCTCCACGAGCCTACACAGAGCTGCTGTGCTGCTCTCTCAGCAAGCTCCAAACTCCAACTGACCTACAGACTATTGTTCAAACCTCCAAACATTTTACTCCAACTCCCTGCTGCAGATTCCATTGTGGCTCATGCAGCTGTGACAGTTCTATGGTGATGTCATCCCTCAGTCTCAGCTGAGACTGAGAACAGAGTGAGACAGTGTGAAATCCATTTAACTGGAGTTTCACAATCTGCCTTCCCTGCCTACCACTAGGTCTTACTGGGATTCTAGTAACCCCGGGTAACAAGGGAGTTACACTCACCCTTGTCCAGGAAAATGACTGTCCGCAGTCATTGTTTACCCAGCTTTAGGCCATCCCACCCTATGTGCTACCTGCGGAGAGGGATGATTAGGCTCCCTCCTACCATGTGCAAGCACAGGCAGGCAACACTAAGGCCCTAGAGGCCTTTAGCTAACATATCAGCCTCTACTCTATCCACTTACTATGGACGCCTAGTGGCTCTGGTAGAACTGTCCAGAGCATAGCCCTAATAGCTCAGCACTGCAACCCCTACTGCAGGTCAAGGCCACAGCCTGTCTATCCCCCTAGCCCTCTAAGGAAAACCTATCTGCCTTCAACTTAATACCCCCCCCAAAAAAAAAACGGGATCTCCCTGACCTTGGGCAACCTGCAACCACACCCCAAGAAAATAATACCACATTATTACATCACTTTACTGCCTTCTTCCTACCCCCACAACCACACCTGTGGAAGGAAAAGGGTTAATACAGTAACAACAACAATAACAACACCACAGTACTTTAAATTACTACACACTAAAGTACTAGTGAGGTACTCCGATGAGCCCCTCCTCCTCCTCTTGTCTTCTCTTCTCCAGGAACACCTGCAAGAAAAAGAAAGACAACACACACTCCTAATCTACATACACGGTCTACCTAAACCCTGCCATCAAAACACTGAAGAATCCCAAAAAGATTTTTTTTTTTTTTTTTTTTTAGAAAAGGTAGAAAACAGTATATACATTAGAAAACAGTTGAAAACAATGACATTATTTACAGTACACATTTGGGGGGATGGAGTGCCCTAAAAGTCCCAAGTAGTGACCACAGTGCCCGAAGGCTAGTCCATTAAAGAGTCTCTCCTGGGCCGGAGCCCGGTGAAGCACAGTTCTAGCAGGCCAAAGTCCCGAAAGGGAGAGTCTATGAGGACAGTTCACACATTTTGGAGTCTGTTAGTGTAGGGTGTGTACTGCAGTGTCATAAAGATAGAAAAGTTTGGACTTACCAGCCCCTTGTAGAATGGAAAATTCTGAACCAACCTGTGCCTCTGACGAAGACTCTCCCTGGCAGCATTTCTTCCGATACAGCTGGGCGGACATCTTCTGGGAACCACAGGAGGGCACATCTGGGAACTGCTGGGTTGATGTCATCTCTGGAGATGGAACCTTAGAACAGGGACAAAAAGGAAACAGCTGGTCCGACGTCATCCGATTACCAGGCGATGGCTCAGGATACAGCTGGGCTGGTGTTCTCTCTGGATCTGAAGTCATCTGGTGGGCCACTCGATGGATTCTGAAAAGGCCAGTACACTGTAGAACTGATGAATGTGGGGCACCTGAGTCCTGGATGTCCATACTGGCGGATCAATAAAGGCACTTCACAGGATGGTGTGGCAGTATTGACTACCACTGTTCGACTTTCCATTTAGTAGGCATGGGCACATTTGCTGGGAGGTCCTTGCATTGAGGCCAATAGTATCGGGGGTCAGAAGCTTGAATTATTACCCCATCTGGGCACACATAATTCACACAGTGGGAGATTTCACATCCCTCTCCGTCTATCATTAGCACTCTGTCCATAAACAGTGTCCTGCCTCTCTTCCACTGGGTATACTTCTCATGAAACAGTCTGTTCTTTACATGCTTGTTGGCCCCAGGATGCACACATTTCATTGCTTCAGCCCAGATCCAGGATTTCCTGCTGTTCTCAATCTCCTCCCGGAATTTCCGAGGAAGGGCAGGAAAGGTCATCCCATAGATCTTATTTGCCTTCCTACCAACCAGTCTCTCCTCTTTACTAGCTTTGGTCAACTTGAGACCGCTGGCCTGGTTTGGGGGTGGCCAGTCCTGGTTCTGCCAGCTACGCATCCTTAATGAAATTAAAAATGGATCCCTGACTACTTCTTCCTGCATAGCCAGGGCAGTGGCATCACCACTCTCTTCCATGCATTCCTCCGAGGCAAGATCTTGAGGCTGTGTACCCGTTCCTTTTTCACAAGGCCACATAGGTTCCCCATCATCTTCCTCTTCACTGAGGATCTGAGCCCAGGAGTGAGCAGTCATTCTCACTCCTGAGACTCCACTAGGCGTGGAGGTCGACACCTCCCACTCAAAGGCCTCCCACATCTCATCTTCTCCTAAGAGACTTGGGCTAGGCCCTCCCCCCCTCCGGGGTCTACTGATGCTTTATCTGAACTTTCCTTCTGGGATCCAGCATCCAAAACTTCAACTTCTGGTTCTGTCTCTAACTCTGCACCCTCTAGCTTTGTGCCACACTCCCCCGAGGGGCCTTCCTCCACAGGCTCCGCCTGATGCTGTGTGCTGCCAACTGCAGATTTCTGAAACATTGTCCATGTGGGAGCCAAATGAATTTGAGGCACTTTATACAAGCCATATTTTTCTAGGCATCCAGCACAGTGAGGAATCATGAAGACGTCCCTTCCAGCTCTCAAGCATATTTGATACGCATGCACTGGAAAGCCAGGAATCGCCACATGAAGAGGCAGTTGTCCTCCATAGCACCACTTTTCAATATCCCTCAGTCTGTTCATTGCTGCTGTTACTGCAACCCAGGCATGGTCCGGATAGCGAGCTGGTCCTGAGGCCATAACTGCAGAAAAACAAACAAAAGCTCACTGTAACTGAAAGTCCCACTTTACTGAACACCTTCTTTACTTTTAAAATGGCTCCTCTGCTGCTGTGTTTACTTTACTATCCCACCCTGTAAAGGTGGCGGCAGCACTCCTGTGCATCAACATTCAGAAATTGGGTCAAGCCACTGTGCACCCGATTTACACACACTACTGATAACTTCTGCTCAAACTGCACAAACTTGCACTGTTCTTGTTCTAAACACATTTACATGATTTTCCACTGACTTTTTACATGCTGGAAACATTTCTTTGACTCACAGTCCCTTAAAGCTGCAGGTTTTTAAGCACAGGATTGCCTGTAAACTAGTGCTGCACATTTGGCTACAACTCACAGTCTCTCTCTGGCTTTAAACGTTAAACTGATGCTGAACTCATTACTATGCACACAGTCAATGGCTTAACAGATCTGCACTTGCTAGCAGGACTTGACACAGTCGTTACTTGCAAAGTGATTACACTGCTGCACGCATATTTGACTGGCATAGGGCAGAAAATCACTGTTTGAGCAATTTCTTTTTTTTTAATTTAAGTTTATTGGTAACCATCGGGTACAATTAAAATGAACCAGTCAGACAGATTCAGTTCCATTTACAAATATATAGTCCATCTAGAAAGGTAGACAGTAGGAATGAAAGAAAGTGACCCTTATCCATTCTATTTCTAGTCACAAATCAACAACATCAGAGTCATTAAAAAACGTGTCACATCAAACTCTCCCTACAACAAAGTAGGCCGTCCTCTGAGCGGCTGACCACCACTGAGACTAATTTGGGAGGTGTTTCTACTTAAATTTAACTGGTGTCGAGCTGTGAGTGGAACCTCAGGAAGGCTGCGCGGGCCTAGCTCTCCCATCTGTCCCCCGCCAGATCTCCCATCCCATCCATCTCCGAATGTACACCGATATCTTATGGTTTATCTTATAAGTTATTTCTTCCATTTCTGCAACCTCCTGGACCAACTCAATCCAATTTCCTAAGCTGGGAGGGTCTTTTTTCAGCCATAGCCTGGTGATAGATTTGTGGGCTGCCGCCAAGAGGAGGGACCAAAGATAAAACGTATCAGCTCCAGTCAGGTTTTGGGGGGGCTCCCCCAATATAAGGTTTGTCCAGTCCAGGGGGGTGTCCAGGGTAAACAGCTCTGCAAATGCCTGAGACACCTCCCTCCAGAAGGACCCAAGCTGGGGACAGGACCAGAATACATGTAGATAATTCACTTGTGTCTCCCCATAAAGTCTCCAGCAGTTCGGATCCCTATCTGGGGCTCTTTTACTCAGTGACAAAGGAGGGAGGAAGTAACGTATCCTCACCTTCCAGCTGAATTCCTGCCAGAAGGGTGAGCAGGTGGTTTTGGAGGCCAGTTTAAATACTGACTCCCAATTAATTCCCTGTGAGCCCACCCGTCCTTCCTCCAGCCATCTCCTTTTGACTCTATCTAAAGGATCCTTTCTCAATCCCACCAGGGCTTTAAAAAGCATAGAAATGAGACCTGATGTTTTCTGTGAAGTTAATATTGTGTGTAGACTCTCTATAAAGGGGGTCGCCCTATCCTCTAGGAGATCCCCTCTTCTGCAATGGAGGATATAGTCCCTTGCCTGCAGGTATCTGAAATGGTCAGCATTGTGCAGGCCGTGTTTTCTGCTCAGGGTTCTGAAGTCCACCACCTCTCCCCCTACCATAAATTGCCTGATATAAGTTAAACCTCTCTTCTCCCAGGCTCTAAAAGTGTGGTCTAGGAGGGATGGGGTGAAATCATTGTCCCATGACAACCTGTGCAGCGGCCATAGAGAAGTTTTTAGTTTGTATTTCTGCCAGGCCCTACGGGTGGCCTTTAAGGTGTCCCTTGCGGACATTAAAGAAGGGAGGGGATGTGCTCTAGCCATACTCAACTGTATGGCACGAGCTCCTAACAATGGACCCTGCTCCTCCTCCTCCAATGTTTCCATCTCCTTCCAGTTGGCTGCATAGGTGGGAATAGACCATTGCAATGCCCTCTTAATTTGTGTGGCAAGGTAGTAATCTTCAAGGTAGGGATCTACACCCTTTTATCTTAGTCAGTTGTAGGATCTGGGCATTTATTCTAGGTTTTTTGTTATTCCAGACGAACTTTGTGATCATTTTGTGCCAATCATGAAAATGGGTTCTAGATATAAAGGTTGGTAAGCATTGAAACAGGTACAAATACCTGGGTAGGATATTCATAGTAATGGAGTGAATTCTCGAGTAAAAGGGGAGGTTCAGCAGGGACCATCTGTCTAGATCTCTTTGCACCTGGGTAGAGAGTGGGACATAATTTGCCTAAAGAGGTGGGAATTATGTTTAGTAAGGTAGGCTGCTAGATATTTCATTTTATCCGCCTGCCAATTAAGTGGCAGGAACTCCATTATCCTGTGGGAGGGGGAATAGTAAAAGCACAAAACCTCAGTTTTGGCTTTATTAAGAACGTACCCTGAATATTTGCCAAATTCTGATAGAATTGACCATATCTGAGGGATTGAGGTCTCTGGATGCGACATACAAAGTAAAACATCATCTGTGTATAGTGATATTCTCCGTTGCTGGCCTCCGACCTCAATTCCCTGTACCCCAGGAGAGGTACAAATTGCTTCAGCAAGGGGCTCTATGTATAGGGCGAATAACAGAGGAGACAGAGGGCAGCCCTGTCGGGTGCCCCTGCCTAAAGCAAATCTGTCAGAGATACCCCCATTTACTCTGACACACGCTTCTGGACAGAGTATAGGGACTTCATACTATTAATAAAAGGTTGCGTGAACCCCATCCGCTCCAGAACCATGAATAAAAAAGGCCAGGAAACCTTATCGAAGGCTTTTTCAGCATCTAGACTCATGAGGCAGGCAGGGAAGGCATATGAGGTGGATGGCATCAATTATATTGATCGCTGATCTAACCCCATCTGGGGCCTGTCGGCCTGGGATGAACCCTGATTGGTCTGGGTTGATAATCTCTGGGAGAACTGGGTTCAGTCTAGATGCGAGGATTGAAGTAAAGATCTTGTAATCAGAGTTCAAGAGTGAAATTGGTCGGTATGATTCGCAATGGGAAGGGTCCTTGTTTTCTTTTGGTATGAGTGAGATTGTGGCGTATTGCCATGATGGAGGAACTGGGTTCGCCTCCTGCCAAACCCCTGAGAAGACATCTACCAATATAGGGGCCGTTTCTATGGCGAAGGCTTTATAAAATTCGGCCTCAAAACCATCTGGCCCTGGACATTTCCCACTCTTCAGGCCCTTTATAGTTTTTAGTATTTCTGCCTGCGTGATTGGTCTGGTCAAAAACTGGCCCTTTTCCCTTGTGTGCTTAGGGAGGGGAAGGGTCCTAAGGTACTCCATAATCGCCTCGGTGGATATCGGCTTCTGTAGGGTATATAGCTTAGTGTAGTAGGAGACAAAAGCCTCTGTAATCTGCTTCACCCTATTAGTCATTTGGCCTGTAGTCAGAGATATAATTTTAGTTATTGTAGCCCTGGCTGTAAAGTGTCTCAGGTGAGTCGCTAATAACCTAGTGCCCCTGGGGCCTCCCTCGTAATATTTTTGTTTGAGAAAAAAGAGGTTCCTCTCTATCTCCTCTCTTTGGAGCTTCTAATGTTCAGCCCTCAGGGACCTAAGTTCTCGATCTCTCTGCATGTCCCTATCCGTTTTTTGTCTAGACTCCTGCTCCCTCAGCTCTGTCAGCAACTTTTGTTGCCTCAAGAGGCGCTCTTTTTTTTCTGGGAGGCTATATGTATGAATTGTCCCCTGACTGTGGCTTTCAGCGTATCCCAAATAATTTGTGGGGACATCCCGGGGGCAGTGTTTTCCTGCAACGTGTCTGTGATCTGTTGTTTAATTTTACTTAGGACCTCCTTGTCCCTGAGTAAGGAGCTATTAAGTCTCCAATGAGTTATTTTCTTGGGCAGGGAGAGGGACACTTCTAAGAAGATGGGCTATGGTCCGACAGGGTGGCAGTACCCACCCACATCGAAGGAAAGCCGTCCACTCTGTCTTTAAAGGTGAAAAATGTGTCGATTTGAGAGAAAACCTTGTGACGTGGCGAATAACAGGTGTAGTCCCATACTCTAGGGTATCTCTCACGCCAGATGTCCACTAGCCCCACCTGATGTAGAGCGTGCTTGACCGCCCTTACCTTATGTTGATTGGTGGCATGAGCCCTCGATGTAGTGTCTAGGTTTCTATCCCATATCAAATTCCAGTCCCCCCCATGATCAGCAGGCCCCTAGACCTCTCTGCCACCATCTGTGCAATCGATGCATAAAATGCTGTGGGGGAGCCTGGGGGGACATAAACATTAACTAGAGTTACAGGAGTATCCTGTACTCTACCCCTTACCATAACATATCTAGCTCCAGGGTCCATCACTGTCTCTTCGTGCTCAAATGGGAATGAAGCCGCGAACATAATGGCCACCCCCTCTTACATCCTGTATCAAGGGATGAAAAAAACAGATGGGGGTGTGATTTGGTCTTCAGTTTTAAGGTTTCAGATGGTGACAGATGGGTCTCCTGCAAGAATATCACCTCACAGTTTTGTCTGGTGAGATACTTCTGAATTTGCTTTCTTTTAACCGGACTGGAGCAGCCGTTAATGTTGTAGGAGAGCACTTTTATATTATTATTACTCATTTGCGTTTGTCTTGACAAACTTAAATAGGTGAAGGAAGATTGATACAAACATGTCTGGTAAGTGCACCTTGTCCCAACTATAAATGTACCTGTTCAACTTTTCCAGCAAATTAAAGTTAAAACCAGTGAACAGTAAAACCAGTAATTCCCAACTGTGGGATTGGAATACATGCGCAGGACGTTCCTCATATGAGGGCCTGGGCTTAGGTGGTAGCAGGGTGAGTGAATCCCTTAGCACTCCCTCATCCACGCTTGAAGTAGCTGATAATGTACTTCCAAGGGAGGTCTGGCAGTAGGTCCCCAGCCGTAGGGCAATCGCAAAAGCAATATTTAGAAGGGGGCTCCAGAATAGTGGTATTCCACCCTTCCTTCCCAGGGGGAAGACCCCTAGAAGGGACACCCTACAATCAGTGACCTGCATGCTTCAAAGCCCCCCCTCCTCTTTCTAGGATCCACGCGGAAAAACAGTATAACATTTATCATCACCCCTTGAAGCTCCTAAGTAACCAGCCAGAGTGGATTGAAGTAAAGAGAGAAAAGATGGAAAAAAAAAAAAAAACAACCAACCAAACCCTCCCCCTCCCAGGACACCAGCTCAGGATACAACAGACATAAGTTTTGAGTTAATAGCTCAGTGTCTCAGGGCTTTCAGTTCCAATACTGGCATAAATCTGTGTTGTCTTCTGGATAAATCCAGATGGAGAACCTCTTCCTATACAACCATGACCAGAAAGGAATGGTTAAGTCAGTGAGCAACTGATGAGGTCAAATGGAAACATATATTGGATCGAAATCCCGATTAAGGCCCAGTAAGCTGGTTTAAAGTACCTTTTGTGCTCGTTTAGATCCCCCCTCCCCCTGTCCCTTAATCAGGACACCAGCATAATGTTATTACGTTTAAGGTTTGAGAGAAGAAAAAAAAAAAACAAACAACCCCTCACATTGGCAGCCCTAGTATGATTCTGAAGAGTTCGTACCCCCTGTGTAGCAAGATTTTCAACTAGGCCCCATCCAGAGAGACTTTCAGTCGCAGTTGTCAGGTCACAGAGTAGAGCGCTCATCTCGCCACGGGCAAGCAAGTCGCATGGAGCTCAGAGACCAAGAGCAGCCAGGGAGCGTCTCTGAACTGCAGGGAAAGTCCCCGTGGGAATCCAAAGAAGAGGGGGGTCTGCCATCACCATAGGGCCTCCAAACATGGAGTTGGGGGAGACAGTTCCAAAGGAGGACCAGACTTGGGCCAATACAGGCAGTGTGTAAATCGGAACTGTTCAGTCCAGCATTCCATGTTCAGGTCTCCACTTTGTGCTCTAGTTCGCCACTTTGTGATGATCCCTCACCTTCCTCCTGCAGATGCGAGGCCTTCTTATCCAATTTAGCAGGGTCTCCAAATTGTTTAACCAGCGTGGAGACATCTGCTCGGAGGGTCGTCTGTTGGACTCCCAGGCCGAGCCTCTTCAGGGGGGCCCCCTTCTGAGCAACATTCCAGGCCGAGGTAGGTAAGTCCTTTTCCAGTTTCTCTTTCATTAGGGGTGGAACAGTAATCCCTAACGACTCAAGAAAGGGAGAGGCAGCAAGGAGGTCCTGGAAAATTTTCGAGCCCTTATCTGTGACAACTTTGAGACGAGCTGGGTACAAAACCTGTGCTTTTATATTACGGGCCCGCAATTGTTTCATTACTGGCCAAAGAGTTTTTCTGGCGTCCTGCACATGTGTTGTGTGGTCGTTGTCAATATTCACTCAGTGGCCCTCATAAAAGGGCGCTCTTTGTTTCCAGGCCACTCGAAGTATCTCCTCCTTTGCCTGGTAGTTAGTCAGCCTTGCGACGATGGAACGAGGCCTCGCCTCTGGATTTTTGGGCCTCAGGACCAGAGATCTGTGTGCACGGTCCATAGTAAGGTCCAGGTCTTGTGGCAGAGGAAGTATTTGTTTGAGAGTTGCTTGGAGGAAAATTATGACACTTTGGTGTTTGTCTTCCGATCCTTCAGGGATCCCGTATATTCTTATATTGTGCAGGGTTTTAAATAATTGATTAGCAGTTTTTTTCTTGGGACAATGCTAACTGTACAGAAAGTATTTATATAGGTTTTCTAGAAGTGTTATGTTTGTTAAACACAGTGAGGCAAGTGCTATGCATTTTCACAATGTTTTAGCACTTTTATGAGCAAAACGCTAATCAATTTTTGGAGTTAAATAAATCCCTGTTGTGCCTTCTACTTCTGCCCTCCAAGTCATCTAGTTTGTGTGTGAGTTCTCGATCTCTAGCCATAAGGTACAGCAAGAGTCTATCGTGGCGGTCCGTTTGTTCAACAGTCTGGGTCATACATAGTTCAAGTTGTTCCATTTTGTGATCTATTTTGCTCAAATCCGATTTGAGATCACCCAGAGTTTGATCTATTTTGGCAACTGTGCATGCCGTTTGTATGATTATTTCTTTCAAGTTTGTTGGGGGTTCATCTGAGGTGGTCTCCGGGTGTTGTAGGCCCTCCAGCACCTCCTCCCCTTGAACGCCGCATCTGATTTCTTCTTGTATCATGTCTCGTAATTTCTGCATCGGAGTCGAAGGGAGTTTACTCGCTTTGTTTCTCTTGATCTTGGCTGGTGAAGACATGTTTTCTATGGGTGATGTAACTGGATTTTGTTCGAGGAGGGGGACAGAGCTGCCACGCTATGCTGCCATTAGGTCGCTGACGTCACCGGAAGTGCCACTGTTTGAGCAATTTCAATGTTGGTACTTACTGTTATCAGTAGCTGTTTGCTGTGATGGGGAAAAACAGCCTGCAGCCAGTTCTTGGAGACTTAAGAACAGAAACGGGCGAGCAGTCCTGTTGATCGTGTCCTCTACCACCACACTCGCAATTTAGACGATCGATTAGTGGACTGAGCTTGATTTTAAACAAGCAAATCTATTTTTAGAAGGTTTATAGCATTTTTAACACTCTGCGACGCTCCTCCACAAGCCAGTACACACACTCCATTAACACTTTCTCTTGAATGCTGGGGCAGTCACTGTAGAGCTGGCTGAGGGGCAGGACCAATTGCAACTTCACCAATCACACGACGCCATGCAAATGAGCCTCTTCTTCCTTGCAAGTGCTCTTCTGCTCATGGCGATCGTCAAGCAGGCAAATTTAAACTGCAGAATGCTTTTTTTTTTCTCAACTGACTCCACGGCGGGAGCCCATTTCAGCCATTTATTGACTCCTGCCTCACACACCCGTACCCTCAGGTCTTCCTCTGTCCCTGTGCTCTCCACTAGACCTTGCATGACAAAATTGGGTCAACAGGCATTTGCCCATTTTGCTCCCAAATTCTGGAACTCACTCCCCCTTATGGTGAAAACTTCAGCCTCCCATCGAGAATTCAAAAACTCGCTGTTCACCCACCTCCTAGCCTCTGGACAATGCAAATGCTCTTAATTTGCTTTGTCCCACTGCAGGCTGTTGGGTCTGACCCTGAGTACTACACTAATGTTCTCCCATGCAATACGTTTGTCTAGGTGGCTATGAACCTTGATATCTTTACTGTCCTCAGCTGTCTTATGGTTACCCTAATTGTTTTATTTTACATCCTTATTATGATCTATGCCTAAAATGTACCCTTATGTAACTATTACTGTGCTACCCAATGTATATCTTGTTTTGCTCCTGTACACCTATATTATGTCTGTGCATTTCTGCATATTGTAACCAATGTCCTGTGCTCTCCCAGGTCGTGCCTGAAAATAGGCAGGTCTGTTGCCTAGCGCACCTACCCGGTTACCAAAAGCTAATCAATAAATAAACACCTGCAAGTCTCTCAGTTCATTCATAAAGCATTTCCAACGTCTAGGGCACAATTTTTCTGTTGCTACCCCTAGTCTTCCACACTTTTCTTTACCACAGTTCATTTTAAAACCATTTCCAACGTCCAGGGCACAATTTTCCTGTTGCTACCCATAGTCTTCCGCACTTTTCTTATCACACAGTTCTTTTAAAAGCAGGCAAAAACGCTGTAAACAATTGATGCAGGACAAGAGCACACTCTTTTAGCTTTACTGCTCCTTGGTAAACAGTTGACATTTTAAACAGCAGCATAAAATCCACAACACACAGCGACACACTAGGTAAATTGCTTCAGCTTTTGGGCTACCCACTGCCAGATAGCCAAAACGCTAGCCCCCTGCTCGAGCACCCTCCTCCCAAAATTAAACCAAAGTGGTGCCTCCATTTTTGTAACCCCTGGACCCCTGCCTTTTTTGAAAAACAACAGGTGGCATGCTGTTGAAGCTGACAGCAGTACCTGGTAGAGACTGGGTTCAGGGAAGATTAGGTTACTCGGCACAGGGGTCTAGGTTTGGCTACTCTGCACAGGGGCATCCAAGTAAATCCAAACACAGGAAGCAATAACTGTAATGTCCAGAACCAGGAATGGGATTCTACAGTGTGGCTTTTATTCACATCCAAGCTGAACAAACAAAGCATAGACGGACCCCCACTGGGCTACATTCCTGGTAATGCAGATTAGAGACAACAGAACACTTCTTCACATTTCCAGCCCTCAGGCTCTGAACCCACCAGGCACACAGCCCAGACGTGCACGCAGCTTTGGGTACACAGCCCAACTTGTACACTACTTGGGTTTTCCCCACTGGACCGGCTGCCCCGCTGGCCACTTGATCTGCAGTCCATTTTGGGAAATTAACCAATTTTCCTGTTGTGGATCCCCAAACCACCTTAGAGCCTTCAACTCCTAGAGGGAATTTTCCTTCCAGTCCCATGTCTGGGTACTTCCCTCATCACTGGCCAAGTGCATGAGGCAAAGTAGAAATCCACAGAGCAAATCCGTAGAGGTGGACCTGGTCACTAAAGATGGGGGGTCTCCTGCCTCCAGCTCCCACAATCCACACCCGGCCATTTCTCTGGAAACTAAAACAACTCTTTTACTGAAAGCTTGGCAATGTAGATTACTGGGTAGACGTATGTCACATTTCCTCTACATGTCTTGACTTCCCATAAGTGCTGGACTTGAACATACTTTCACTTTTTGGCTAAGCCTATTACTCTAGGCCTCTCACTACTTCAGTAGTCCAATCCCCACTATCACACAAGTCCCAGGGTGAAAAACATAGGCCCTTTAGAAAGAGCAGAAACTCACCCTCCGGTTGTAGGTGCCCCACAGGCGATTCACAAATCTTCTTGTTTCCCAAAACTCTGGACAAATAAGGCAGCTTCTCCACTAGTAGAAAAACCAGGGGGATTGCCCCTGGAATATGCAGGAAACCCTTTCCTGCCCCATCCCCTGAGGGATGGGGCACTGAGACCCGAATCAGCAGTCTCCGCCACTTCAAACTATCTTCTGTGTCTCTCTTCAGGTGGAAACACACACCTTTTTTCTGAATGTAACCCTATGTCAGGGCTGAGGCTCCACGAGCCTACACAGAGCTGCTGTGCTGCTCTCTCAGCAAGCTCCAAACTCCAACTGACCTACAGACTACTGTTCAAACCTCCCAACATTCTACTCCAACTCCCTGTGCAGATTCCATTGTGGCTCATGCAGCTGTGACAGTTCTATGGTGATGTCATTCCCTCAGTCTCAGCTGAGACTGAGAACAGAGTGAGACAGTGTGAAATCCATTTAACTGGAGTTTCACAAGCTGCCTTCCCTGCCTACCACTAGGTCTTACTGGGATTCTAGTAACCCTGGGTAACAAGGGGGTTACACTCATGTATAATTGTAGTTGCCCTTTTCTGCATTGTCTATGTCCTTTTTATGGTGAGGGTTCCAGCACTGCATGCAGTACTCCATATGCCTGGTCCCCACCTCTGCTAGATGGGGCCTTGACTAAAGACCTGTTGATATTTCCAAAAGCCTTGTTGCATTGAGCAGTGGTCTATAGGCTCACTTATGACAACTGTTAAGACTCTTTCCTTTGATGTCTGGTCTACCCTAACTCCCCAACACCACAGTCTAGTACTGTGTTTACAGATTCCTCTTTCCCATATGCATTGCCTTGCACCTTTTTTTACATTGATTTGAGCTGGCAGATTTTTAACAATTTTCCAATTTCACCTGATCCAGCCTTCATGTTCCTGATCCTATCCTTTCTATCCACCTTTCATGTATTTAATCCCATCCTTGCTGTCCACTCTTCCACATATTTAAGTGTTATCCATGCAGAGACACATTTTGCCCTGGATCCATTCTCCAGTAATAACGATAAACCTGTTGAAGAGTATTGGACCCAGGGCCGACAGTTGTGGTACCCCTCCGGACACTCTTTTGACCCCTGAGTATTTGCCATTTAGTAATATCCTTTGGGTTCTCTCACATAAACAAATCTTGATCCGCCTGGTTATGCCTTCCTCCACCCCTGAGTCACGTAACTTTTTCATTATTTGTCTATGTGGCACTGAGTTAACGGCCTTGCTAAAGTCCAAGTGCCTCACATCCACTGCCAAAGCCCCTATGCACTGCCTGAGACAGTGAGTTGAAGAACTGTATGAGGTTTGATTGGCAGGACCTCCTCTTCACAAAGCCATGCTGCTTGCTGTCTTGGAGATCATTTATCTCCAGAAAGCACAGAAAGTTTGCTGTCCCTTAGTGCTTCCTCTGGCTTTTCTAAAAACCAGAGCAGCAACTGTGTTTTATGCTGCTGTTCATCGAGAGTGATGAACAAGGGTACCGTAACTTGAGGGCATGGGCAGAGACTGGTAGGTGGAGATTCAGGGGCATGTGAGAAGGTCCTTCATGAAGTAAGCTGATGACAAATAGAACAGACAGCCCAGAGAGGTGGTTGAAGCCAAGACTGTTATAGAGTTTAAACATGGGTCGGACAGAAATAAGAGAATAGTGGGATCCACAAGCAAAAGAGGGGAAGGGATACCTAAAGAAGGGCATGACATAGGGCTATTTGGATCTCTAAATCCAGCCCAGCATTTGGCTGAGCATGGAGCTAGGCAGGGAATTAGGCAGGCTGGGTTGAGCTGTTTGTCTTTTTCTGCTGACACAACCTGTGTTTCTGTGTTATGTTTATAAATGTACACGAATTATGGTCACTTGACCATAGCAGATTCTTCTCCGACTTCCCATGTGATGTCCTGATTCACTAGAACTAGGTTAGGTATGATGCTTTCCTGAATCTTTCTCTTACACCTATTGCACCAGGAAATAGGACATCACTCTCCTCAAGGAGTAAGCAGCCTGGCTTAAGGGTAGGATGAGTGGTTAGTTGTCCAAGCAGCACAGCTTTCTCAAAATTATGGTCTCAGCTCAGATTGGTTTCCCTGGACTGACTTGTAACCAAAAACAGCTTTCAATATATTTATTTATTTAGCTTTTATTAACCAGGTAATGTGTGCTAGACAAACAATTGCTTATTTTCAGGCATGGCCTGGGAGAATTACATCCAAAACGATATGATTGGTGACAATGACAGAGAAATTCAGTTCATGACAGAGTCCAAGCTTCTAAGTCAAGCATACAGTGAGAAAATACTTAACAATAGGTAATAAAGAAATTCAGGTATAACCCCTAGGTGGCACTATTCTAAGGGCTACTACTGCTGCCTGTATGGCAATACACAGGTTGAGGGGCCTGAGTTCTGTAAATGGGTGCCTCCACCCAGAGGAATGGTATTGGGGTAGCTTAACTGCCTCTGGTACAGCCCTCCGGGATGCTATAACCACCCACCAACCCTTCTAGTGGTCTAGACAGCAACACAATGGTACATTCACATTCAATAGCTAGCAGTAATAATATGTTCACACCCTTTTCACTTGCCACCAGGGCTGGATCTGCTGCAACTGCCCTGGAAACCCCCTGGAAAATAAAATCAGCAATGCAACAATACAATATTCCCACTGTAACCCAGCTAATAATATGCACACTAGTCAAGTTAAACGTGAAAACAGACAATCAGATTTATTTAGGGGAAGTGAACAAGGGAGGGGCGTGAATCTAGCAGAATGATTAGTAATCTGATTTAATTTAGGTTGGTTCAGTATGTACTGTAAGTCCCTTTTGTACAGTTTAACAACCCTGGGTACCCAGTATTTCATGCAGGCCAGCCTGAAGCGTTGCCTGGGGTGACCGACGTTACAACTGTTGTTGGGGCTCTTAGGAAAGAAAACAGTTAAACACGCACACAGCCCAACTGTTTCTAATCCAAGCTGGATGTCTCAGTCCATTCCTTTTACCCAGAAAAGGAAACAATTAGATGGTACCACAATGATTTTTGGCTGTTGTTGTAGGGAGCTACCCTGGATTGTAGTTACGCTACCAGAACCTGGATGCAGGACAGGCGAGATGAAGACCTTGTGGTGATGATCTGGAAGGCCAGGGGAAGCAAGGCCCAATTGACTCACCTCTGGGTGGTCACTACCTGCTCCTTGGTGTTGAGCAGGGTGCTGAATCCCCAAGCTGGTCTTTCACCGAGATGGTGTCTGGAGCAGGAGTAGCAGCCCAGGCAGGATGAAAAGTTCTGCTAAAGTTCATAGTTTTCTGCTGGTGACGTCTCCAGCTGGCATAAAAGATTCTGCCATGGGGAACCAAATCACGACCCGTGAAACACATTCAGCACATTTAAATCACTTACTTCTCTAAGCCACACTTCAGATACAGTCGGATTGCAAATTACAGCCTCACTGCGCAAACCTTTCAATCTGAGGCTAATTATATCATCAGACAGGCCAATCGCTTCTGGAGCAAGTCTTCAGTCCAACTCACAAGTCGCAATAACAAACTTCTTTTTTCTTCTGTTGTAGATTTGAAACATGGAAATCGGAACCTTATCTGACTTCTGCAAAAGGCAGTTCACTGGCAGGAGAAAATGGCAGGCAGGCCAGCAAAACCTCTTCCTGCCAATTCCCCAATGCTCCTTCTGGGAGCAGCTGCTCGAAAGCTAGAGCTGTTCAGTCTTCAACCCACAACTCTAACTGATCCACTGCTTCAGGCAGTTCTGGGCATTTCCTTTGTAATCCAAAAGGCTTGGCAGGCTGAGGGAACTGTCATGCACAGAAGGGCAGATCCATTTGGGCGCCAACACTTACAAGTACAAAAACTACAGAATTCCTTCCCACGAGACCCCTGGGGACAGGCTCCATTTTAGCTCCCCAGTGGTTCAATTTGTCCAAATACTGGAAGTCCAGAACCTAACACGGTGGCTCCCATCCAGATGTTCAAGCTGCAATAAAAGCAGGTTAGACAAACTTTTCCATCTTTACTATAACAGCAAATTAGCAATAAACAGTTACCTTAATTAATAAGTTTATTATGTGTTTATTGACTTGTCTTAATTTGTAACATAATGATTATAAGTTTGTACTATGACATTCTACTCCCTTGTATAACATTACCCTCTGAACTCTTATATGTTGTTTATGCTGTCATGATGTACTTGCATTTTGTCTCTGTACCATTATGTTGTATTCTCCCGGGTTGTTCCTGAAAATAGGTATAATACTTGTCTAGCGTACTTACCCGGTAAACAAAAGCTAAATAAATAAGTAAAACATTGTTCCTAAAAGGGCTCCTTTTGTGCAAGTACTGACTGCAGAATAGAGCAATATAACAGACTGTCTGGCCAGTCACAAGCATTAAATCACTCGGACCCAGCCCAGACTAATTTCTAACACAGATTAGCCATTTTCTTAAAGAGACAGGCCCAGAGGCTCGCTAGGGCACTCTCACGCAGGCAAATAGAACTACTGGAGACAGGACACCAGCCTGACAGTGGGCATTAGGGATCCCAGGAAGACATGATAGTTAACCCAGATTTGTAGGAAGGGTTACACAGGTATTCATTCTATATAACTGGTTTCAAGGGACTAAGTCAAGCTTACAGTGAAAATACTTAATATTGAGAGATAAAGAAATGTAGTTATACATTCCACGTAACAGGCAAAAGCAGTGTTAAGTGCAAAGGTGACCACAACGTGGACAAAAAACATTTAAATTCGGCAGCTAGAAAGTAATACATGCAGCCGTTTGGTGCAGATGAGAACAAGAGCTATTTTGAAAGGACTGAAGCCTGTTCAGTCAAGAGTGTGTGGAGATGGGCCTGGTAGAGGAACTTTTGGATCTGCTATTCTGAAGGCCGAGGCCCCTCTGGCATATATATAGTTGAGTAATAAATTTCAAATATATGTAAGCTGTCAGCCTCATGATGGGTGATTAAGCCAGTTTCTGGATTACACAACTTAGTTATAGTGGCCTCTAACTGATGTGTTCTGAGACGCCTAGCCAAAATATGGGCTCCTCGAGCTCCACTCTCATAGTATCTATGTGTGAGGCAGAAAAGAGCATGTTCCACCTTCTGATAAAGAAGTTTTTGAAGCTGAGCTTTGATATCCAAGAGATGTGGGTGCACTGGTGTGCCCCTATGCATAAGGGACATTTGCCAAGTGTGTAAAATATGTTGAAGTTCTTGTAATTTGCCTTCTCAAGCTCTGTGTAAAGCTGTAGTATGTGCAATTATAGTTCCTTGAAGAACAGATTTAAGCATATCCCATAGGATGCTCGGGGTTGTGTCCCTCTTATCATTATCTAAAACGAATTTAGAAACTTGACTTTCTAATTTCATAAGGAGCTGTTGATTGTGTAACAAGCCCAGGTGGAGATGCCAAGTAGTTTGGCATCTAGGTTTCCCTAAAGAAAAAAGAGCACAAAGTGGAGTATGATCAAATAGATGCAGCAAGCTGGACTTCATGCAGACTGTCCACATGCTCTGTTGTGGTGAACATATAATCTAGCCTGGCTTAGCTACTATGGTGAGGGGGAATAATGTGTATAATCCCTTTGTAAGGAATGAAGTTGTCACAAGGTGTCTAGGATACCCAGTCGTCGAAGGGTGTTTCATAAATATTTCTGTGCAGCAAAGGAATGGTAGAACTTTGGGTTGGAAACATCTAAATCAGGGTTTAATATAAAGTTCAGGGGCTTGATTTTTGAAGCTCAGGGAATGACGCAAGGTGCCTGCATCAAACATAAATGATGCAAGTGGTCAATAGGGGCAGGTCAGAGATAAATGGAGAAAAAGGCGAAGGCACTAAGTACAGGGATGGGGCTAAAAGGGGAAAGGCCATCAAAAAATGGAGTGCGATGAGTACCAATGCCCATAGTCTGGGTAACAAGCTTTCTAAACTAGTGGCCTTGTTGGAAGAGGGACGCCTAGATATTGTGGCAGTGACAGAAACATAGTACACCGAGAACCATGACTAGGATGTCAACATACCACAGTACACAATCTACAGGAGGGACAGGGAGGGTAAAAGAGGAAGAAGAGGAGTAGTAGTTCTCTACATAAGGGAAGGGATAAAAGCAGTGGAACTAAAGGGTAAACAGGGAAAAGAGGAGGCACTGTGGGTCACCTTGGAGATGGGAAATAGCACCATAATACACTGGGGGGTTGTATACAGACCCCTGTCTCAGGGGGAGGAAATGGACAAGCAAATGATTGAAGGCATCCTTAGAATAGAGAAAAAGAGGAGATATTGTTGATGGGGGACCTGAATATGCCAGATGTTAACTGGAGCACATTTGCTGCAGCCACATCCAAGAGTAGAGTCATTCTTGATGCCCTACAGGGGCATGCCTCAGGCAGTTAGCATTGGAACCCACTCTGGAGTGAGCAGTCTTAGACCTGGTACTCTCAAACAGGGACAGTGAGAGGATCTCTGATTTAGAAGTGGGTAGCCATCTGGGTACAAGCGACCACCAGACTGTGGTTCATGATAAACACAGCCATAGAGTCAAGCCATACAAAAGCAAGTGTATTGGACTTTTGGAGGGCTGACTTTGGCAGAATAAGAGAGTGCCTAAAGAATGCACTAGCAAAAGGGCAGGAAGGAGGGGTGGAAGAAAAATGGGGAAAAATCAATATTGGACTGCTGGTGAAGTAACCGCCTGAGATGCAAGGGTGAACACCAGCTCTATCGACCCTGGACTAAAATCAGACTCTCCCACAGCATTTAAAATTCAAATAGCTCCAAAAACTAACCAGGAAGAGCCATAGCTGTGAATGGGTGGCAGAAAATAAAACACCCGCACCCCCAGAACCAAGGATTCCTCTGGATTTGCTCGTCCTCTAGCAAGCCCCGCAGAGAGACACACTGACATGGTGGCTTCCAACGGGGCTTCCGTCTCACAACCTAGCAATGCAACAATTTTATCGGAGCTACAAGAATTCAAGACCGAGGTATGAACGTTTCACACTGAAGTAACTTCTGAAATGGGCAAACTCACAGCTCGGGTGACAGAAATTGAGGCGCAACATAGTGAAATTAATGATTGCACTGATAGACTAGAGAGAATGGTTGTACATCTCCTGGATGAACAGCATAACCTCAGAGAGAAATGCAAAGATCTTGAAAATAGACTTGAGAATACATGGGGTTCCGGAAAATGAAGAGGGAAGAGATCTTTTAAAATTTGTAGAAGAACTGTTAAGAGACTAGCTTCAGCTGGACCCTACCTTCAAATTTGCTATTAAGTGAGTACACAGAGCCCGCTCGCCAAAACCAACTCAGCCAGACAAATGGCCCTGCTTAATCATAATGCATTTTTTAAACTTTGGTACAAAACAAACCATACTAACTAGAGCTTGGAGAATGCGAGACACTAAATACAAAGATAAGCGCATTTACTTCAACAATGATTATTCCTCAATCATCTCAGCAAAACAGAGAGCCTATGCACCAATATTGCACCTCTTAAAGGAACAACAGCTTAAGTTCACCACCCCATACCCAACCCACCTAGGATGATGTTTTCAGACGGTCCTCAAACCTTCGAGACTCCGGAGGAAGCCACAGACACACTGCAAGAGAAGGGACTAGTCCACAGTATGCTGGGAGATTCCTTGACTAGAAAGACACAGCAAGACCTACGCGATGCTGCATGGGCGACAACTAGTTAACTCAAGGTAGAGACAGAGTCGTGCAACCATGGAGAATGTTAAAAAACTTCTACAACGCTTTCAGAGATCAGCTCCAGAGTGACTGGTGAGAGGAATTCGGGAGAGACTTTGAAATAATTAATGCTGATATAGCAGTTTTTCTGCTTAATGGGGGTGCATAACACTTAGTGGGGGGTTCTGATCTACGGCAGGAATAAGGGGAAATGTAGGCTTCTTTATTTTTCCCAGGTCTCACGAGGAAAGAGGGCCTAAAGATTAAAGACATAAACATGTAGTCCCTTAAATAGTGCCCCCCCAATTCACCAGATATTCCACCGGTAACAGCTGACTTTTAAATTACATAGCCCAGGACAGGAGATATGAATCTAATGCAACCCTTAAAGAGTTACATATGTAACCCCTCACCCCTGCCTTTTTACTGAAACGACAGGTGGCATGCTGTTGGCGTTGGCAGCAATACCTGGTGGGGGACCTGGGTTCGGGGAGGATGAGGTTACCTGGCACAAGGGACCTAGGTTTGGCTACTCTGCACAGGGGCACCCAAGTAAATCCAACTACAGGAAGCAATAACTGTAATATCCAGAACCAGAATTGGGATTTTTCAGTGTGGCTTTATTCAAAACTAGATGAAACATGACAAAGCATTGCATGGTCCCCCAAGGGGCTGCGTTTACTGTATATGCAGATAGAGACTAAAGGTGGTCCATTTGAGAATGAACACATTTTTACATTGTCTGGCTCTGGACCCACCAGGCACTCAGCCCGGACTTTGCATGTGCTTTGGATACACAGCCCGACTGGCCCGGCTCCCCTGCCGGCCACTTGACTGACAGTCCACTTGAAGAATGAACCCAAACTTTTCTTGGAAAGACATCCCATCAAACAAGGAGACTCCCAAACTGTGGCTCCCCACACCACTTAGAGTCTGCGACTCCTAGAGAGATTTGTTTTCGTACTTCCAATTAACTCCCATCAAACAGGGAGACTCCCATCCAACAAGGAGTAATTTTCCCATCCTGTGGCTCCCCACACCACTTAGAGTCTGCGACTCCTAGAGAGATTTTCAAGTTGCGACCCACGTCTGGGTACCCACCCCATCACTGGCCAAGTGCATGAGGCAAGTAGCAAAACACAGAGAAATCCCTAGAGGTGGACTGGTTACTAAAGATGGGGGGTTTTCCCACCTCCAGCTCCCACAGCCCATACCCGGCCATTTCTCTGGATACACACAGAAAACTTTAGAACTTTAAAATGTAGATTAAACAGTGGATGACCTGAAGCACCTCCTCTACAGCATCACTTGAAATCCAATAAAACTTTAGACTGTTTGACTGCTCCATTTGTTTGTCCTAGTAAACATAATCCTCCCAAATAGCAGTCCACATTCATTTCCTAACTGAAGAAAACAATTTGTTTGCCCCTTCAAATGGAGTCAAACACTCACCCATTCGTTGCAGGTGCTCCACAGGTGAAGTAACGCTTTCTTTGCTGTTATACAAGAACAGACTGAACAAAAACCAGGCAGCTTCCATCCATAGTGGGTAAAGGGGATTGCCCCTGGGACCCACAGAGAACTCCCCCCCCCCGGAGGGAGGGGGCACTGAGACCGGGCGAGCGGTCTCCACCACTTTTAAAAAATGAAAACACAGGAACACTTCCTTCTTCTTAGTGAGAGATCAAACAGCAGACTGATGCTTCCTTCTTGCTTAAGGACAAACGGAAGAATGACTTTGAATTTCCCAAAGTTCTAAACTCACTCCCTGAGCTGTAGATTCCAATGTGGCTCATGCAGCTGCGACAGTTCTATGGTGATGTCATCTCTCAAGTCTCAGCTGTGACTGAGGACAGAGTGAGACCGCGTGAAACCCATTTAACTGGAGTTTCACAAGCTGCCTTCCCTGCCTACCACTAGGTCTTACTGGGATTCTAGTAACCCCGGTAACAAAGGGTTACACTCGCCTTGACCAGGAAAATGACTGTCCCCAGTCATTATGCACCTGACTTAGGCCATCCCACCCTATGTGCTACCTGCGAGGGGGGTGATCAGGCCCCCTCCTACCATGTGCAAGCACAGGCAGGCAACACTAAGGGCCTAGAGGCCTATAGCTGACATGTCAGCCTCTACACTATCCACTTACTATGGACACCTAGTGGCTCTGGTAGAACCATCCAGAGCATAGCCCTGATAGATCAGTACTGCAGTCCCTACGGCCATTCAGGACCACAGCCTGTCTATCCCCCCAACCCTCTAGGGAAAACCTATCTGCCTCTTAACATAACATCCCAAACAAAAACAAAACCCGGGGACCTCCCCGACCTAGGGCAATCTGCAACTACAACCATTAGCAATAATAACACAGTAGATTTAAATTCTACACCATAAGCACTGACGAGGAACTCCGATGAGCCCCTCCTCCTCTTCTTGTCTTCTCTTCTCTTCTGTCTTCCAGGAACACCTGTAAGAAAAGACAAAAAAAAAACACACTCCTAATCTGCATGCACAGTCTATCTGAACAACAACAACAACAACCCTTACCATGCAGGGAAAAACACTGAACAATCCCTAAAAAAGAATTTTTTTAGAAAAAGGTAGAAAAAACAGTATTTACATTAGAGTACAATAATGACATTATTTACAATACACATTTGGGGGGATGGAGTGCCCTAAAAGTCCCAATTAGTGACTACAAGGCCCGAAGGCTAGTCCATTTAAAGAGTCTCTCCTGGGCCGGAGCCCCGTGAAACATAGTTCTTTAAGACCATAATCCCGAAGGGGAGAGTCTTTGGGGACAGTTCACACATTTTTGAAGTCTGTAGTGTAGGGTGTGTACTGCAATGTCATAAAGATAGAAAAAGGGTTTTGCGGACTTACCAGCCTCTTGAAGTATTAGACTAGGCACCGACCTGCACCGAAGACTCTCCCTGGCAGCATTTCTTCTGATACAGCAGGGCGGACATCTTCCGGGAACACAGGAGGGCACATCTGGAAACAGCTGGGCTGATGTCATCTCTGGAGAAGGAACCTTAGAACAGGAACAAAAAGGAAAAACAGCTGGTCCGACGTCATCCGATTACCAGGTGATGAACAGGAAACAGCTGGGCTGGTGTCCTCTCTGGATCTGAAGTCATCTGGTGGGCCAGTAGATGGTTGCTGAACAAGACAGTACACTGTGGACTGATGAATGTGGAGTACCTGAGTCCTTGGTTATTCATATTGGCGGATCAATAAGGGCACGTCACAGTCTATTGTGGCAGTATCGACTACCACTGCTCGGCTCTCCATTTTGTAGGCACAGGCTTAATTACTGGGAGGTCCTTGTACTGAGGCCAGTAGTAGAGAGGGCCAGGGGCTTGAATTATTACTCCATCTGGACACACATAATTCACACAGTGGGAGACTTCACGTCCCTCTCCATCCACTATTTTCACTCTGTCCATAAACAATGTCCTGCCTCTCCTCCACTGTGTATACTTTTCGTGGAACAGTCTATTCTTTATATGCTGGTTAGCCCCAGGATGCACATGTTTCATTGCTTCATCCCAGATCCAGGATTTCCTGCAGTTCTCAATCTCCTCCCAGACTCTCTGAGGAAAGGTAGGAAAGGTCATACCAAAGATTTCATCGGCCTTTCTATGAACCAGTCTCTCCTCTTTACTTGCTTTGGTCAATCTGAGACCGCTGGCCTGGCTTGGGGGTGGCCAGTCCTGGTTCTGCCAGCTTCGCATCCTCAATGAAATTAAAAACGGATCCCTGACTTCTTCTTCTTCTTCTGGTGAAGCCAGGGCAGTGGCATCACCACCTTCTTGAACACATTCCTCCGAGGCAAGATCCTGAGGCTGTGTACCCGTTCCTTTCTCACAAGGCCACATAGGTTCCCCCTCATCTTCCTCTTCACTGAGGATCTGAGCCCAGGAGTGAGCAGTTGTTCTCACCCCCGAGACCATCCATTCATCACTAGGAGCGGAGGTCGACACCTCCCATTCAAAGGCCTCCCACATCTCATCTTCACCTTTGAGACTTGGGCTAGACCCCCCCCACCCAGGGGTCTATTGATGCTTTATCCGAACTTCCTTTCTGAGATCCAGCATCCAAAACTTCAATTTCAGATTCAGTCTCTAATTCTGCACCCTCTAGCTTTGTGCCACACTCCCCCGAGGGACCTTCCTCCACAGGCTCCGCCTGATGCTGTGTGCTGCCAACTGCAGATTCCTGAATTTTTGTCCATGTGGGAGCCAAACAAATTGGAGGCATTTTATACAAGCCATATTTTTGTAGACATCCAGCACAGTGAGGAATCATGAAGACATCCCTTCCAGCACTCAAGCACATCTGGCATACACGCACTGGATAATTAGGAATTGCCACATCAGGAGGGAGTTGCCCTCTATAGCACCACTTTTCAATATCTCTCAGTCTATTTACTGCTGCTGTTACTGCAACCCAGGCATGATCCAGGTAATGAGCTGGTCCTGAGGCCATAACTGCAGAAAAACAAACAAAATTCACTGTAACTGAAAGTCCCACTTTAATGAACACACTCTGTAGCTTTAAAATGGCTCCTCTGCTGCTGTGTTTACTTTACTACCCCACCCTGTAATGGCGGCTGCATCACTCCTGTGCATCAACATTAATGTCAAGTCACTGCGCACCCGATTTACATCAGCTACTGATAACTTTTACTCAAACTGCACAATTTGCTCTGATCTGGCTGTTCACACATTTACAGGATTTTCCTTGGACTTTTCACATGCTGGCAACATTCATTTAATTACAGTCCCTTTAAAACTTCAGGTTTCAGCACAGGATTGCCTGCTTCTACTAGTGTTGCACATTTTACAGCCCACAGTCTCTCTCTGGCTGCAGACTTTAAACTGAAGCTACTTTCATTACTATGCACACATTTAATGGCTTTACAGACTTGCACTTGCCAGCAGGACATCACACAATCGCTACTTGCAAAGCGACTATACAGCTGCACACACATTTTATATGGCATTACTGAAAATCACTGATTGAGCAGTTTTAATTATTTACTCACTGTTATTGTAGCAGATTGCTGCGATGGGGTAAAACGGCCTGCAGCCAGATTTTTGAAGGCCTCAGAATGCAAACGGGCGGGCAGTCTCTGCGATCGTTGGTTTCACCACACAATTCACTGATCCCACGATCGATATGTGGGTTGAGCCCGATTTTTAACTAGAAAGTCACTTTTTTACTGTTTACAGCGCTTTGATTACTTCACGAACGCTCCTCCACTGCCAGTACACGCACTACTCTCTGTTTCCCTCTGGAATGCTGAGGCAAACTCTGAAGAGCTGGCTGAGGGGCGGGACTACTGGCAAACTGACCAACCACACGACGCCATGCAAATGAGCCTCTTCTTCCTCACAAGGGCTCCTCTCCTCACGGCGATCGTCGAGCAGGCAAATTTAAACTGAAAGATGCACTTTTTTTTTTCTCAACTGACTCCACGGCGGGAGCCCATATCAACCATGTAACATTGCCATTAACTCTGCAGTCTCTAGCATTGCACAGAAAGCATTTCCAACATCCAGAGCATATTTTCTCTGTTGCTACCCCTAGTTTTCCATACTTTCCTTCACAGAAATTCATTTTAAAAGCATTTCAAACATCCAGGGCATAATTTCTCTGTTGCTACCCCTAGTTTTCCACACTTTCCTTCACAGAAATTCATTTTAAAACTGACAAAAACGCTGTAAACTTTTTTGATGATACAGGACAAGGACACACTCTTTGGCTTAACAGCTCCTTGGTAAACAGTTGGCATTTTTTAAACAGCAGCACAAGATTCACAGAACACAGCAACACACTAGGGAAATTGCTTCAACTTTAAAAAACGCTAACCCACTTGCCCAAGCACCTTACTTCCCGAACAAATCCAAAGCAGTGCCTCCATTTTTGTAACCCCTCACCCCTGCCTTTTTACTGAAACGACAGGTGGCATGCTGTTGGCGTTGGCAGCAATACCTGGTGGGGGACCTGGGTTCGGGGAGGATGAGGTTACCCGGCACAAGGGACCTAGGTTTGGCTACTCTGCACAGGGGCACCCAAGTCCAACTACAGGAAGCAATAACTGTAATGTCCAGAACCAGAATTGGGATTTTTCAGTGTGGCTTTATTCAAAACTAGATGAAACATGACAAAGCATTGCATGGTCCCTCAAGGGGCTGCGTTTACTGTATATGCAGATAGAGACTAAAGGTGGTCCATTTGAGAATGAACACATTTTTACATTGTCTGGCTCTGGACCCACCAGGCACTCAGCCTGGACTTTGCATGCATTTTGGATACACAGCCCGACTGACCCGGCTCCCCTGCCGGCCACTTGACTGACGGTCCACTTGAAGAATGAACCCAAACTTTACTTGGAAAGACATCCCATCAAACAAGGAGACTCCCAAACTGTGGCTCCCCACACCACTTAGAGTCTGCGACTCCTAGAGAGATTTGTTTTCGTACTTCCAATTGAACTCCCATCAAACAGGGAGACTCCCATCCAACAAGGAGTAATTTTCCCATCCTGTGGCTCCCCACACCACTTAGAGTCTGCGACTCCTAGAGAGATTTTCAAGTTGCGACCCACGTCGTATCCACCCCATCACTGGCCAAGTGCATGAGGCAAGTAGCAAACACAGAAGAAATCCATAGAGGGGACCTGGTTACTAAAGATGGAGGGTTTTCCACCTCCAGCTCCCACAGCCCATACCCGCCATTTCTCTGGATACACACAGAAAACTTTAGAACTTTAAATGTAGATTAAATGGTGGATGACCTGAAGCACCCCCTCTACAGCATCACTTGAAATCCAATAAAACTTTAGACTGTTTGACTGCTCCATTTGTTTGTCCTAGTAAACATAGTCCTCCCAAATAGCAGTCCACATTCATTTCCCAACTGAAGAAAACAATTTGTTTGCCCCTTCAAATGGAGCCAAACACTCATCCATTCGTTGCAGGTGCCCCACAGGCGAAGTAACGCTTTCTTTGCTGTTATACAAGAACAGACTGAACAAAAACCAGGCAGCTTCCATCCATAGTGGGTAAAGGGGATTGCCCCTGGGACCCACAGAGAACTTTTCCTCCCTCCCCCCGGAGGGAGGGGGCACTGAGACCGGGGGAGCAGTCTCCACCACTTTTAAAAAAGGTAAACACAGGAGCACTTCTTTCTTCTTAGTGAGAGATCAAACAGCAGACTGATGCTTCCTTCTTGCTTAAGGACAAACGGAAGAATGACTTTGAATTTCCCAAAGTTCTAAACTCACTCCCTGAGCTGTAGATTCCAATGTGGCTCATGCAGCTGCGACAGTTCTATGGTGATGTCATCTCTCAAGTCTCAGCTGTGACTGAGGACAGAGTGAGACAGTGTGAAACCCATTTAACTGGAGTTTCACAAGCTGCCTTCCCTGCCTACCACTAGGTCTTATTGGGATTCTAGTAACCCCGAGTAACAAAGGGGTTACACATGTCCACCTGATCAGTGGTAGGTCAGAGCTCATTGTAGGTGCAGTTGACTGTTTCTATAGGCCTTACTGGAGATGAGGGCTGCAGAGACCATTTCCTGGGGGTCTTTGCTCCTCATAGTAATTTCCAGTGTGGCTACATGTGCCACATGGTACCATGGAAACAGTGGTGCTAGGGGCCCTTGGCCATGCCTTGAAAATCCCCCACGGGGCATCTCCAACTAACCCTGCCTAGGAGAGGTATATTTCCTCTCTCTACCTTGGGAGCCATCTCATAGTTTAGGGAAGTACAATGATGTGTTAAAATTGATTTCTCTACTTTATTTCATCCATTTAAAACCCTGTTGTCACTTGGATGTTTTCATCGGCCTCAAGAGGTTATACGAGGTGAGCAGAATTGTGTTCCATAGGGTTTACATATGGTTGAATGTTCTGTGTTTAATGATATCAGCAAATGCATGTGTAGTTAAGAGCACATGGACTGGTTTAAAGTATTTACATAGCAAAATAGGCAGCCAGCATAAATTGTTTAAAATAGTGAGCAAACACATGGCAGTTCAGTATTCAGTGATATTGATTTTGGAAATGGCATGGCATGGGTGGGTGAGGATGGAAGTTTACTGTCTATATAAAAGGGGAAGGCTGAATTAGTGTTCATCCGGAAGTAATAATGGATAAGTCTTCACTGATTCTGTCCCTAAATGTAAATGGGATAGGAAACCCAATTAAACTCTTCTGCCTTCTCCAGTTATTTAAAAAGGAAAAAACAGAGATCATCCTTCTCCAGGAAACCCATATGTCCTCAGATGAACATAAGAAGTTCCAGCGATATGGGTACACTGTAGCTTCTGAGTCAGCCTATTGGGGTGGGAAGCGGAGACGGGTGATGGTACTACTGCCACCGTGGGCACCTATTGAAAAAAAAGTGGAGGTTGGTGACTCGGAGGGTCGCTATGTTGTGGTGTCTGGCACACTGTACTCAAGACCTGTTACCTTGGCATCAGTGTCTCTCCCCCCCCCCCACCGAGGCTTGAGAAAGTCGCTTGCAGTGACATTTTTCACAGACTTGTTGTCATTATTAGAGGGGCAGTTGTCAATGGGAAGGGACCTGCACATCACCATGAATTCCTTCTTGGATGCAGCCACCTCACTTGCCCACAGGATGAATGCGTTACAAAAATACATCCAACAAACCATCCCCTCTTTGCGTTTAGTGGATGTGTGGAGGCACTTCTTCCCCAAATCCCGGGAATATACCCACCAGACTCCACACTCGTGGGTCTGGGCCAGATTGGACTATTTGTTTTCTGCAATAGAGCACTTTAGATTACATGAGAGATGTGAGACATGGGGCCACCTTTCTTTCAGATCCCGCCCCATTATATATTAAGCTGGAATTGGGGGCACAATACAAGAGGACTAATTGGCGCCTAAATCTTGCGCACCTCAGAAACCCAGAATTTCTTAACTTAGTCCAGGAGGCCATACCCAGAATTTAACAGGAATATACAAACCAGGATGTACCCTCGACTATTCTTTGGGACACTTTAAAAGTAGTATTAAGAGGGGAGATTACAAAATTTTCTGCCAGAAAAAAAAGACAAAGGGATAAAGCCTTCATAGAGCTACAGGAGGAAGTAACACACCTCCAGCACTGGCCAGATCAGAACGACCCCTTAATACGACAACGCCTGAGAACTACAAAACAAAAGCTACAAAAAATAGTGGATCAATCCACAGGACAAAAGTTGTTCTACCTTAAGCTTAGATTCCATGAGGGGGCCCAGAGCCTCGAAAAACCTAGCACGCAAGTTGAGGGAACAAAGATCCAGAGCAAGCATAACTAGCATGCTGAATCCTAAAACAGGTAGTTTAGCAAAGAAACCCCAGGAAATTAGAGCCATTTTAAAGCAGTTCTATCAAAATCTATACACCAAAGAACAGGAAACACCTCTAGAAGAGATTCAGTCCTCCCCTGGGGTGTCTCCCTATTCCATTACCCCACAGCAGTACCCCACTAGTAACCCCCCCTTTCTTCAGTGGACTCCATTTACTATTACTCTCTGTGTCCTATTCTCCAGCCAATTCTTTACCCAGGCTGTCATCTTGGGACCCACTCCCAGGCTGGCTAATTTGTATATTAATCTTTTGTGTGGGACTGTGTTAAATGCCTTGCTAAACTCTAGGTAGGCCATGTCCACAGCCCCTCCCTGATCTACTACTTTGGTCACCCAGTCAAAGAAATCTATCAGATTCGTCTGGCATGACCTTCACTCTGTGAATCCATGGTGCCTTGGTTCTGTGCCCCGCTGGCCTCTAGGCACTCAACAATTCTTTCTTTCAGAAGTGATTCCATCATTTTCCCTACCACTGAGGTCAAACATACAGGTCTGTAGTTTGCTGCCTCTGCCTTGCTCCCAGTTTTGAGAAGGGGAAATAACATCCACCTTCCTCCAGTCCTCAGGTACCACACTATCTTCCCATGATTTGTTAAAACCGGTAGTCGGTAGTGTCACTAGTTCTCCCCTTAGTTCTTTCAGAATTCTGGGGTGAATCTTGTCAGGCCCCATTGCCTTGTCCATCTTGAGTTTAAAAAGTTCTTTCTGGACCTTTTTTTTCTGTGAATGGACTGGTATTGACCCCCCCTGCAGTGTGCTTCTATTGTTTGGTTTAAGTACCTCCCCTCCTCTTTTGTGAATACTGAGCAGAATTATTCATTCAGCATCTCTGCCTTTTCACTGTCACCCTCTGCCCACTACCCCATCCCTTTATTAAGCCAGATTTGTCTGGCATGACCTTCCCACTGTGAATCCATGCTGCCTTGAGTCCTGTGCCCCTCTGGCCTCTGGATACTCAATAATTCTTTCCTTCAGAAGTGATTCCATCATTTTCCCTACCACTGAGGTTAAACTAACAGGTCTGTAGTTTCCTGCTTCTGCCTTGCTCCCACTTTTGTGAAGGGTACCACCCCATCCTCCCATGATTTGTTAAACAGGGTACACAGTGGTGTCACTAGTTCTATCCTTAGTTCTTTTAGAATTCTGGGATGAATCCCATCAGGCCCCATTGCTTTGTCCACCTTCAGTTTTAAGAGTTCTTTCAGAACCCTTTCTTCTGTAAATGGGCTGGTATCAACTTCTGTATCCAGAGTGTTTCTACTGTTTGTTTTAGGTACCTCCCCCTCTTCCTTTGTAAATACTGAGCAAAAATATTTGTTTAGTATCTCTGCCTTTTCACAGTCACCCTCTGACCACCCTCACTCCCCTTTATTAAGCCTCACTAACCCTCCCTTGGTCTTCCTTTGCTCCCTGATGTACCTATAAAAGGTTTTATCCCCCTTCTTAACTGAGTTGGCTATCTTTTCCTCAGTTTGGGCCTTTGCTGTTTTGACTGCTTTCCCAGCTTACTTTTGCTTTAACTGATACAGTTCTCTGTCCTGCACCTTCTGTGATTCCTTGTACTTCCTGAATGCTTTCTTTTTTTCTCTTGAACCTTCACTGCCACTTCCTTTGAGAACCATAGTGGTTTCTTACATTGTTTTGTTTTGTTTATTTGCTTCACACAAAGACTTGTTATCTCTGTGATGGCAGTTTTTTATTATTCCCCATTGTTCTTCCACCCCTCCTTCCTGCCCATTTGCTAGTGCATTCCTTAGGCACTCACCCATTTTGGCAAAGTCAGCCCTCCTAAAGTCCAGTACGTTTGCCTTTGTATGGCTTGATTCTATTGCTGTGTTTATTGTGAACCATACTGTTCAATGGTCGCTAGTTCCCAGATGGCTGCCCACTTCTACATCTGTGATCTTGTGTGTGCTACTTGTCTTAGGCCCCTCCCCAATTCTACAAAGTCCTTCTGCACTGCTCTAATCTCATGATGAGCCAAGTCATTTGTCCCTAGGTGGACATCATTACCCCCCGCAATACATATACACACACAGATACACACACAGTCACACACACACACAATGACACACATACACACACACACACACACACGTATACACCCCCTAAGTGGGGGGTGAAGCCCCCTGAAGAAAACACTTGCAGTTCTCTGAAACCGGCAGCTGACTGCAAAATGCAGTCAACCTGCCAGTTTTGCTGTCAGGTCGTTTGACAAAAATTTTGTCTACGTCCCATTGTGGATCTCACACACACACAAACAAGATTTCATAATACATAGTTGGCAACTAATGGTAAAAACATATCTCACACAAAACACCCAATTTAAGTGCTGTAAATTATTTACACACTCCCTTGCACAGTTGCACATCACTGTAGTTCTTTCGGCCAAGGTCTAAGGAGGGAAAGGCAATTGTTGCTCTGATCTCTTTCTCCAATTACTGCCACGCAGTTAAGCCACAGGGAGGGTTGGTGGCAACCTATACTGGCTGAGTCAATCCTCATCACTCACATTCAAGATCACTATCCTGAACAGTGAGGAAGGCAGCTGAGGCAATTATGTGTGATCAATAGCACTAAATATGAAAACTCAAGTCATTTATTTCCCTCGAGACAGACAGGCAGACTGGACATCACAGTGCAGACCAGACAACAAAATGCGACTCATTCCAAACACACAACAGAAAAACAACAGCAAATCTCAATCACCAAACAGAAGACAACTTGAGTCAAATAAATGAAAACAGAGGGAAGGGGCTGGGGGTAATATGGTCCATTCAGACCACTGCCAGTCCTCCAGAGGAAGACAATTCTGACACTCAGCTCTGTGCTGGAGTTGATTAACGTTTCCCACTCTTCTGACTGGACCTAATTGTTTTTGAACAAGGCCGATAGTAGGCAGCCATAAATCTGGATTTATCTCCCCCCCCACCCAATGGCTTGCCGAACATTGCAGTTTAGGTTGAGCTATTTTTTTTACACAGATTAGCACTAAGAAGAAGAAAATAAATAGTCTATTATACAATGGCAAAAAAAATCTTGGACTCTGATTGGTCGGTCTGGTACTGGACCCGTGATGTTATCCAAGTACAACATCACGGATCAAGTCCCAGCACACTTATGACCGCATAAAATGTAAAAACAAATTAGTCCACAGCCATCTCTGTCACCCTTCAAGACTCCCCGAAAAAGTAGCATTTGCAATGCACAGCACTGTAACCCAGTACTTCCACATATTCCCCGAATGTTCTGTTTCTTCACTTTAAAAAAAAAAAAAACAGAATCTGAGTGAAAGCCATCTTTTATGATCGGCTTTTACAATACCCCGCCCACAGCTGTTCCACCCCAACGAAGGAGTGCACCCTCATAGTAATTTCGGCATAAAACAATTTCTTCTGTTCCGCTACAACCCGGTGGCCAGGCAGGACAGGTGTTATGTTGACTGATATGAAGCTTGTAGCTAACAGATGGTGTTAGAGATGTATTTACTTACAAGGCTGTTGTAGAGTAAAGAGAAAGTACTGCTGTTTTTTTCCACCACGAACCAAAGTGAGCGACTTTACAGAAGCGCGTGACCAGCGAGTCTGAGGAAAAGGAGATTTGAAGTGTGATGCCGCTGGTAGAGGAGCAGTTGATTCCAATTATGTGTGACAGTGTGAAAGCAGAAAAGGCTGGCAGCTAAGCGGGACTTTTAAAAAATATCGGTACAGTTTGTTTTATGCCGAGGAAATTACTGCGGGGGTGCACTCGCTACGTTGGGGTGGAACAGCTGTGGAGCGGAATTGTTGTAAAGCCGATCATAAAGACGGCTGGCCATCTTCTGTTTTATATCCCCTTGTGTCAAATCTTCACACATAAAAAACAAAAACACCAATACCAGACATCACACAATGGCGACGGGGGCATCAAGAATAGCATGTCAGAAGGACACCAATACATAGCAACAGCACCACCTTCTGGACACAATGAAAATAACGCACTATTTTGTTAATTAATATACCTCCACATACAAAAATGAACTGAAAATGTAAAAAAAATATATATTTTTCGTATATTTTTCTGATTTTACAGTGAGCCATTGTATAATAGCAATAATGCACTCCAGGGTGTGTGTTGTGTGGGATAACGTCACCCCAAAAGTGACGTTATCCCAGCACAACACACACCCTGTCGTGTATTATTGCTTAATTAGTAGTAGTACAGCACACATCCTATGCAGCCAGCTACTATATACAGTGCTCCCAGATTGATTTGGCATTTTCCCTGTAACGCCAAGGTGATTTTCCTGTGTTTTCCTATAGATTACATTATATCCTACGGAAGCCAAATTACTACGCTGACTGTATAAAGTATAGTAGTTGAAGAGTCCTATTTTTCTTGCTGCTTGATGTCTTCAGAAGTCCTGTCCCCCGGAGAGTATGTTTAACCCACCCTGACTCCGGCCCACATGGAGTTTACTGCACTTGTAAACAAACCCTCCTGCAGCCTCCCACTGTGCGCTGTATGTCCTCACCCCTTCCAGTCTCAATTTATGTGCCTGACTGGAGCAGACTAAGCTGCAGAGATCTCCTTTTTAGCCAGCCTAGCCCCATGTGCCTTTAAAGGAGATAGGAAATGTTGATTAACACATTGTTTCTCATAAACAGCTCCTGGATCACACACACACAAACACAAAAAAATCGTATGGTATTTGACCCCCGACAATCCAGCATCCTTCAGTTAATGAACCAGAGACTACAACCACGATTAGAAGGGGTGCAGAAATCCAGTTCGGGACAGGTGCTGTACCACCGCACCATCATATCTCTGCTGCTGAAGCACTATTAAACTGATACACAAATCTGTGGAGACACACAACTCCGGGAGGTGCAGTCAATTCGGCTCCTGTAATGCTCAGTCTAAGTACAAGTATATTTATCTACACTCTGATCATACTTATTTATACCCCAGGAATGTGACAGAAAGTAACTACGACCCCAACTCGGGACAATGTGAGGGGGTAAATAGCCCTCGGGAAGAAACACTCAAGACAGTCATTGCAGAGGAAAGTAGACAGCCCAATGGGAAAAACAAGTTGGCTATCACATTCATTTACAATGTACTGCAACAAGTTTTTCACCAAGGTTTTGAACCAGGCGTGTGCACACGCGTGTGTGTACTCTGATTTTACAACTGGCCAGCATTTTTTATTTATTTATTATAAAGGGAGTTATTCAGTCTGTTTAACCGTATACACTGCTTTCGCTCAAAAAGCATTTTATTGTTGTTCAGTGATATTATTCCAAAGGCCCTCAGAATGTTAAGTGTTCGGAAGTAAAGCACAAGTTTGTTACTAACCACCATTTTACCTGACAGAGCATAAAATAGCAATAGCATTGACAATAGCAGTAATAATAATGTCATCCATTCATAGTAACAGTAATAATAATGTCGTTTACACTAAAAAGGAAAGAGTTTACCAGTTAGCTCGGAAAGATGATAAGGGAGTTTGTCTTCAGAACTATAACCTTGCAGTCACAGGCCTCCAAACATTAACAGAAGAGTGACTGGTGTGCAGAAAAAAAATGGACAATGTTAAGACATCCCATAGGCGGATTTAGAGGGGGGGGCTAAGTGTGCTATAGCTCCCCCATCAGGGAGCTCCTCTATCAGTAACACACTGTGCTGCATTCTTTATCAGTATGCACTAATGCTGCCTCCATGAAAGCTGTCTGAGCCACACAGGTCTCATGTGTCCTCCAACAGAGCTGGCCTTAGCTCGGTGCAAACTCTGCCCCTGCATCTTGGGGGCCTATGCTTTTTTCTCGAGGGAAAAAAAAAAATTAAAAACATTTAAAAATGCCTAAATGTTGTTAGAGATGAAAATGTTTACCAGCAAATGAAAGTGGAAGACAACTGGCTGTGTTACTGTTACAAAAGGTGGGGGCAGTTTTGCTGCAGTGGAAAAGATTTTTTTTTTTTTCAATTATTTTACCAGGTGAGACACACTAAGTTGAAAGCTTGTTTGCAGGTGCAGTCTGGGAGCACAAGGAAGTTAAGTGACTTGCTCAGGGTCACACAGTATGCAAGTGGGATTCAAACCCAGGTCTTCAGATTTGCAGCTCAGAGCCTTAAACCACTGCACCATAGATTAGGTTAAGTAAGTGCTAATGGTGTTAATGGCCATTCTTTACACCTCTCAGGTTGACTACTTTCACAAACAAAGGGCTATATTGACAAGATAACTTGTTTGTAACCTGGACATGTAGGTGAAATAATGAATGATATGACACAATATGTTTCAGAAGTATGTGAGCACTCAAAATGGTTTAGAAACCTGACCAGCACAAAGCAAAACCGGATTTCCTGATAGGGACCCTGAAAACCTGATCGCCAGGTGAAAAAACTGACAGATGGCAACCTTACTGGTGTCCCATAATAATCCTTCTATTCTGTCTCACTCACACCTCCAGAAAAGTTAAGTTGTTTAACTTGTTTGCAGATCAGAGTATCTGTGGTATGAGTGTCCAGTGATGATGTGCCTATCCTTACAGAAATGGATACGGTAGTAGTACCGTACTGTACTTACTTAAGTTCTTGCTCCAGGCTCAGTCAGATTCATTTCCAAAGGTGAAGTCAAATAATTCAGTGCATTCAATGGCACTAATTAAAAGATACTGGTTAAACTAGCAGGGGGGCAGCTGCTGGGATCGGACAGGACATTAGTGTTCCATCAAACTGGGTGTGTAATAAATGTAGTACTAGTGTTATTAATTTCTAGTATGGGGAGCTTAAATTCATGACATTAAAATTGTTTAAGGTCGCTGCTAGTTTTGTCTATATGGCAAATTGATTTTGGTGTGGATTTGCAGGAGAGGGAGTTGGAGAGTAGTTCCCTCCTGTACCATGCTAGGAATGGTACAAAACTAATGCTGGGGCAGGCATTGTCTCAGCGACAGCATGAACCAGGAGGGGCAGAAACTGGTACATGAGACCTTTGAACTGAGGTAAAAACTTCAGCATGTACTGTATGTCTAATCTGTGTTGTCTTTTCAGTCGTGTTTGTACAGTGTGAATGAGCACAGAGGAAATTAATAGACATAGGGGCCCGGATATTCAAAAGGGTTGCACTATGTGCAATAGGGCTGCACCAGCGCAAGTCCGAAAATGCGCCATTCAGCAATATTCAGCGGGAGGCAGTTGCACTACTGAAAACATGCTGAGCAACAGCGCAATGCAAATGAAGGCATGCGCAACCGAAGGGGGTTGATCCATGCATAAAGAGCACAATGCGATAATCAAAGGCTTACGCAATGCGTAACAGTGGATCAACCAGAAGGTGCGCCACGGCGGAAATGAGCCAAAATAAAAAGGCTCAAGGAAGAGGCGAAGAACCGACAGGAATGCTCATGAGGCATACAGAGGCAGGCCACAGCAGCAACCAGTGCAGGCCAGAGTAGGCAGACATAATAGTGGCAGCTGAAGGCGCAGGGGCCACAGAGTTCGGAGTCCAGTCATTGTACCCAGTGCAGTGGATGTAGCAGCTCAGGACAGCGGGGGAATAGAACAACAACAGCTGGGGGGACACATGCCAGGAGATGGACAGTGCCACCTTCACATGGAAGCTGTAGGTGAGGGTGAGAAGGCATGCTGCAGGGGACGTGGCGGTACACCCCAACAGGCAGTACCGTGCCCGCATCAGCTTTGAGCTGTATTCAGATGTCGAGATCAGGGCCAGTACCGCCTGAACAGGGCAATACTGAGGCGGCTCTGTGAGCTGTGCAGTGATGTGATGCAGGCACCCTCATGATGGAGTCACGCTCTGTCAGTGGAGACAAAGGTAACAGTCTGCATGTGCCTGCTCACCACGGGTACCTTCCAGAGGCCAACAGGGGACACCACAGGCATAACACAGTTGGCCACATCACGCATCCTCACCCAGTTCCTCAGCGCACTGCTGCCACATGCTGCGGAGTACATCCATTTCCCCAGCACCGCGGCAGAGCGTACAGCAAACAAGCAAGAGTTCCACAGGGTAGCACGTATGCCTGGCGTGCTAGGGGCAATAGACTGCACCCATGTGGCTATTCTCGACGCCACCCGCCCCGATGGGGCCGCATAGCACGCAAACCGAAGGGGTTCTCAGTGTCAACTGCCAGGTGGTGTGTGATGCCAGTGGGCGCATCATCAATGTCTGTGCCACGCACCCTGGTGGAGCACATGATTCATTCATATGGTACCAATCTGCACTGTACCATCGATTCAAGAGTGGGGACATCCCCACAGGACATCTAGTGGGTGAGTATGCATGTAGGAGTGGCAAAGTTGGGGCAAGGGTGGGAAAGTCACAGGTGCCATGGTAGTGGCACACAGGGCTAGGGGCAATATGGACCTGAACATGACACTAATCTCCACTATCTCCACACAGGTGACAGTGGATACCCACTCTGTCCCTGGCTGCTCACACCCTACCGGCGCCCCACGACTCCATCGCAGCAATGTTTCAATGAGGCACATGCCGCCACACGCAACATCATTGAGCGGGTGTTTGGAATGCTGAATGCAAGCTTCCGATGCCTAGACACCTCTGGCGGTGCCCTACAAAGGCCTGTGGGATATTCCTGGCCTGTTGTATCCTGCACAACATGGCCAAAGACTGTGGGATAGCCGTACAGGTCGAGGAGGGGGACAGCGATGGGGACGCTGGTGACGCCGGTGATGATGGGGATGAGCAGACCCCCCTTGGATGGCATGACCCCTGACTGATCTGGCAGACCCAGCTGCACTGGGACACCATCACAGAGGAGCATTTCGCACAACACAGGTAAGTCATGGGGCCATGTGCAACCAACACTGTCTAGGCGCAACCCACATACACACAGGGTAACACACCAGGGGTGCATGATGGCAAGGGGAGTGGAAGGGTACAGGCGCACAAACACACCATCAGGGAAGGGTGAATAGTTACACACTACATGGACAGACACACACACACACACACACCAGGCACAAAGTGTACATGGGCAGGTACACAGCAGAGCAGGAACAGACATGTCAAACACACAGATCCACAGACCACCCTCACCACCTGTACTGTTCATGTACGTGTGTCAGATGCTGGGCACCCTTGCACCTTGGTGTACAGTACAATGCAGGCATCCTCATGCACATGCACCTGTGGACAGCAGTTGGGTGGGTGTGCAGGTGGTCCATGTGTTGGCGTGTTGGGCAGGGCACTCACCGGTGCACTGCCCACCATGACACACATTGCACACAGGGCAGCACCAGACAGGGCCCGCACTGGGAGACAGGTCAGTCATGTGGTACTGTGCCACGGCCACCTCGGATGCGTGGGTGGCCCTGCCGTGACCCAGCAGCACTGGCAGGCTGAGCGTGGGCCACATGGGATGGCACCGAGGGACCACCAGGGGTCCCACTGCGCGAGCGCGACTTTGTCTGCACAGGGGTCTGCAGCATGCCGAACATACCTGCACCAGGGGTGCTCAGGATGCCCACAGCAGAACCCGGCATCGACAGACTGGGTGTTGCATGACACCGGGAACGGGAAGTGGAGAGCATACTGCGTGGGGTGCATGGTACAGGGGCATCTGACTGTGTGCCCAATGCGGCCACGACAGCGACCAATGCCTGGGTCTGCCTTTCAATGGCGGCGGTCACATCCATCCGCATTTGGACCATCTCTGCAAGGATCATTGCATTGTCCCTGCTGTGCCGCTCCACAGCCACACACAGTGCCTCCATGGACATTGCAACCCGCATCTGCTGCTGTACTGATGCCCGCAGCAGGTGGGTGTACTCGTCAAACGGGTCGTCTGCCACATCGGCAATCTGTCCCCCAGGATATGGAAGGGCCTGATGCTCAACACCCCTTGAGGGTGGGCGTTGTTCACCAGGACCAGGTATGGGCAAGTCAGCAGGCGGTGTGCATACGCCACCGCTGAACCCTGTACCCCCAGACCCGATGGGTGACTGCTGCTGCTGCCCCTCCGCCTGCTGTGCCCAAGGGACCAGTAGTTCCACTGCTGTGTCCACTACAGTGCCAGAGACCTGCACAGCCACCGGTGCTGCCCCACCGGTGCTGACAGGCACAGCCTGGGACTGTGCTGACATGCTGGCACACACGTTGGAACCAGCTAGGTCCAGGGGCGCGAGCTGTCCTGCTGTGTGTCCATTATGTGACACACACGTGTCACTGCCCATTGCGGTCCTTGCATCATCAATGGTGCAGGTTCGTGCCACAGCCACTGCCACAGCGTGCTGGCATGCTTGCATGCCAGACTGCTGAGACACAGGATGGGCACCCCCCACACCTGACTCACCGACATCGGAGATGGCAGACAGGTATGCACACTGGTGCAATGCACGCCGGCTAGCAGCAGAGGTGAATGGACCCTCCTCCAACTCTGGCTGGATGTTCACAGTGCACGGGCTCACCACCACTGTCCCCTGCAGACGCACAGGATCTGTAACAGAAAGTGGGAACATGTTAGTGCATGGGATCAACCTCCCCCCCACCATGTTGTACCGTGCAGTGATGGGCTACCACCTGTCTGGAAGCCACCTCCTGGAACACCCTCGATGGCACTGCGCTGCATGGATGCAGCCAGACGGTCCTCTCTGGCTGGCCCCCTCCTGTGGCAGCACGTGCCACCCTGAGGGCTGCCATCTTCTCCTTCACCCGTCTCCTGTCGGTCCCCATCTTTTTCTTACATTCCTGCACAGAGCGCTGGTGGCTTCCGTGCAGGTTTACGGCATGAGCTAACCCTCCCATGCAGCAGCACGGGCCTGAGGGGTGACCCACCATCCACTAAGTAGGCCTGGAAGAGTGCCTCTGTTTCGGCCTTTGTGAAGTTGGGCCTCCTCTTCCACCCACCATCATCCTCCTCACCCAGTCCTTGCTCGGCCATGTCACGGTCTGTATGGGTGGAAGTGGACACCTGTTACTGTGCAGTTTACAACATTATCCCATGACCATAGTCCATAACATCACACAGCATGCAACCACCACCTATCACCCGCAGTAACCGAATATGGCCACTGCAGGTCACTGTCACACATTTATAGCGCAATGCATGCAAATTAGGAGTGGAGCAACTTTAATGAGATGCAAATCTCGGCGCTGCGCCATTGAATGGCTGATCAGCTGATTTGCATATGACGGCTGAATATCATGCTGTTGCGCTTTGCGCAATACGGTTGAGCCGGCTCAGCCAATGGCGCAGTTCTGTGACTGCGTAGTACACCGCACTGCGCATGCCCAGGTAGCTTATGCAGGCATCTGCCACGCTGATGACGTGCTGTGCGCGATCGGCAATTCAGGACATGGCCACCATTGTGCCAGTGGCGCTATAGCGCTGGTCGCCACATAGCGCTGTGGCACAACTGCGCAATAGTCCACTGTGGCAATGGCACGCAGGTGACCGATCATGCTGGACGTGTAGATGTCCGATGATGCTGTGCGTGGCCTTGCGCCAGTGACCTATGACCTTTGCCCCCTTGGCGCTGTACATATGGCATGTCTGCAGCTCTATCGCGCTGTTTGGTAACAGTGTGATAGGGACCGACGGTGCTGTATGAACAGCGTGATAGGGACTGATGGAGTTGTATTGCGAAACATTTCCACGTGGGGTTGCCGCGCTGTAGAGCACCATATTGCCTACTATAAACCTGCAGGGATGGCACGCAGGAGAGCTCCACAGTGGAGTGCATTGGAGGTGGCCAACTTGGTGGCTGTGGTGGAGCCTCACCATGGGCCACTGTTTGGGGAGGAACCCCTGAACATGGCCCGCACCCATGTGTGGCAGCAGGTGGCCACCGACCTTGAGCAGGCCACTGGGCGGGAGAACACCGAACAGTGCAGGGCACCGGTACGGTGACCCTGCGCCAGGAGGGAGCAGGCACTGCTGGTGCGCCTCCAGGTCACGTGCCAGGAGGGGCGTTGTGCCTAGGCCAGGTGGGTGTGCCATCTATGCACCTGTATTGTCCGCATGGGTAACACTGTGTAATGTGACCAGCACATGGGGGAGGGTTGGTCTATGGTTGGCTGTGATGGTGTTTGCAGGTGTGTGATGTATGGGTCTGGCTATGTGGGCAGGCACACTCAATCGGGCAGGGGCTGTCTGCTTTGGGATCTCACTGATGTGTTTCACAACATTTGTTTCCCACAGGCGTGGAGGAGCAGAGGCGGGCCTGGGATGAGGCTCAGAGAGGCGTTGAGGAGGTGGCTGGCCGAGGTGGCGGCAGTGTTGGGCCACAGCAGCAACAGCGGCTTAATGAGGGTGAGTGTCATTACATCATGGATGCTATTGCATGCTGTGGGAGGGGAGGCACAGCCACCATCCATGGACAACACTGCCATGCACGCGACGTGACAGTCAGCACTGTCCAGTGGCACTACATGTCTGTGAGTGCGTCACTGGTGGTCTATGCATGCACTGGGCACATGGCTGTGGCACTAACTTCCCACCACGTAGCCATGTCACTGGACAGCCTTGGTTGTGCTGTGCTGGTCATGGGTGGGGTGTGTGTGCAGTGGCACACATGGCTGTTGCTGCCTGGTTGGGCTTGTCTTGTGCACAGTCACTGTGGGTGGGTACAGTCCATCACAGGGGCGGGGCACTTGGCTGTATGCCATGCATGTTGGGTGGGCTTCAGGGTTGTGGACAGTCCAAGCCATTGATTCTGTTCCCTTGCCCTAGGTGTCCGGGTCCTGCGGCGGATTGAGCAGGCTGTCCACCGCCTGCTGGTGGTGTCGATGGAGTCCCTGTCCATTCTGCGGGTGATGCACCAGAGGTGTGTGAGATGACGGGGGAGGCCACAGGACCAGAGGCAGCCTGATGCTGTGCAGTCTGGAGGGCAGTAGCTGCCCCACACCTACCCCCTTTACCCTTCCCTCACACCCTGCCTTCCCTCACCCAGTTCTTCACCCCTGCCCCTTACCCACCCCTACCTTGTACCCGTACCCCCACCCCTTTCTTATATATGTCTATCTGTATATAGTTTAAAGTTGTGTGTTCCTGTTGATATTCTTTTATAAATCTATTTTGATATGAATACTGTGGTGGTCTCTGATTTGCAGCTGGCTATGGGTGCTCAGTTGCAGTGGTGTGCATGGCATCTGGGGTGGTATTGTCCTGGGATTGTGTGTGTGTGTGTGTGTAAGGGGGGTCCCTGGTGTGGTGGTGGCTTTCAGCCGGTCTGGCCATGTGCTGCCACACACCGCTGGTTGCTCCTGGTGGGTCTGGCTTGTATGGTTCTGTGGTACACACAGTTGCATTGTGCCGGGGGGGGCATGGTGATTCCGGCAGTGCCAGTCACAGTCACTGCTCATGGGTGGTGTCTTGGAGTTCCAGTGCAGGGTGTACTGTGCACGGAGGGGGGCTGTTGTACACTTGGGTTGTCCGACCCCTTTGTGTGGCAGTCTCAGCTTGCCAGTGGGTGTGCTGGGGCACCATGGCCCAGCTGTGCTTTGTTGGCTTGTCCCCATGGGCCAGTGGATATTCTGTCCCTCCACCAGTGATGCTGTGCTTCGGGTGTATTGTTAGTTCTGCAGTGTGTTCCTGTGCCCATCTGTGGCATGGGTGGTGGGCCCCTGCCTACCTCCCTGGTTGTGCAGTTCCATTGCTCTGCTGCTGGGGGGGGCTCTCTGCTTGTGCTATGGCGCCTCTGGACTGCTCAGCTGAGCTAGCCTTGTTGCGCTATGGCGCATCATATGTGCTCAGCTTCCCCTTCCTGGTTGCACTATGGCACAGGTCGTGCGATATTCAGATGTTGGCTGGTTGCGCAATTTGACTTGCTCCATGTTTGAATATCGCGTCTGTTGCGCATGTGCACAATTGACTTGTGCTTGCTCCTGCTATTGCACACATTTTGGGCGCAGTTTGAATATCTGGCCCAGGGACTTTTAAGGTGTTCTGCTGTATATTATGGCATGTGCAGGAGTTTCTGCATGCTTGGATAGCAAAATTGCCAACAGAAGTCATAAGACCTTGTTTGGCTCATTGACACAGGCAGTCACGAAATCGGAAAAAAAAGTTAGAGAATCAATTATTTAGTTTATGTAGTTCTATGTGTTGAATGGGGGGGGGCAAGTTGTGATGTACTCAAGCAAGTGCTGTTGCTAATAAAAAAAAATGCATTTTTTATTTGTTTAAAAACTGTTTTTCTGTCTGCTTACTGACTTCTTGGGCCTGTCATAAAAATGAGATGCCTCATACCATGGGATTATCCCAGTAAAGGACATTTTTTATTTTGGTAACTGGGTTAGGCCCACTAGGCACAAGTGCCTGTTTTCAGGGCAACCTGGGAGCACTGGGTGGTTAAGTGACTTACTTAGAGTCACACAGTATGCAAGTGGAGGTTGTGAGAATCAAACTCGAGTCTGGTCTGCTGGATGTACCAAGCTTGTTCACACCTCGTTCCTCTAACCTCTATGCTATACTGCCTCCCCATTTTAAAACAATGAAAAATATTTTATTTATTAAAAATGTATTTTCTTTGGAATAAATTGTCCTATAGAATAAAATATTTTTGCAAAAATAGCAAGCATACTGTATTTGAAATGATATTTTCAGAAACTAGATAGCAAAGTGACTTTGTTCCCATATTTCCATAATTATTGTATTTATTTTTTTTACTGAGATACGGTTGGGGGATACTTTAATCTGTACTGCAGGACAAACTGGGATGGGTTGGCTTTATGGTAATGTCATAATGTGCTTGAGTGAGTGACATTTGTGAACTGGTTTACTTGGATTGTCATTTAATTTGTCTGCAATTTGTCTTTATCACCAAGTCTCTTTCACCCAACCCCTGGATCCCCCCGCTGCTCACCCTGGCTCCCCATGGTTGCAACTTGTCCTCGCCCTCCCGACCCTTCGAACCCTGCCCATTTCTTGTTCCCCTATGGCCTCCTCCCCATCCCAGCGTACCCCCCGGAAGTTGACATGCTGCCACCCCCTGGTCAGAGCATTGGTCTTCCTACTACTCCTATCTGGTGATATACATCTAAACCCAGGCCCTGCCCCCTCCAGCCCACCTGTGGGGTCCACTGGTCTCCACATAGCCTCCATGAACATATTCAGCCTACTGAACAAATGTGATGCCCTCCAGTGCTGTGCCATGTTACATCAACCAGACATCATAGCCCTGGTTGAAACCTGGCTGTCCAAATCCACCCCTGACTCCTTTGTCTCCCTCCCAGGCTATGCCCTATACCAGGAGGACCGAATAGGCAAACGCGGGGGTGGCTGTGCAATCTATACCAGGGACACAATCATCGGACAAGTGCTCCCTGCCCCTGTTCTTGTAAATGGGGCCCAGGCCCTTACCCTCAAACTTACTTCTGACCCCTCCAGGGGCCCTCTCTATCTCACCACTGCCTACATTCCCCCAAAGAACCAGAACCCTGTGCTGATATCTATAACAGAATATCTTGCCACCCTCCACCACAAGGCGGAACAAATCCTAGGGGGGACCTTAACGTGAACGGGCTCAATGCCTCCTCTTCCACTAGCCGAGATTCTTTCGCTGCCCTAGACCTGACAACTCATCTCCCAGCGTATGAGAGTAAACCCAAAGAGGAACCAGTACCCTTCTGGACGCAATTATCACCAACCGCTCCAAAAAAATCCATAACATCCAGGTCCTCCCAGACTCCCTAAGTGACCACTCCCCTATCCTATTCCTTTGGGAGGCCCCCACTCCCAAACCCACAGCCCAGACCACACTCCGAAGGCGCCTCTGACCTGGCGGGCTGATAAAACTCAACCAGTTTCTAGCCCAGATTAATTGGTCCCCCATTCATCATGCACCCGACATAGACACTGCCCTCGCCTTTTTCTCCCAAACCTTTAACAAGGCCTGTGACCTCTTTGCACCCCTCACCAGAATTCGATCCAAAAAACATAATGCATCTTGGGTTACCCCTGCCCTACTACAAATGCTCAGAAATAGGGATAACCTCTGGCACCTTGCCACTGAAACAGGCCAGATGGCTGATAGACAGGCCTACAATGTTGCTTGGAGCAGGTGCACATGGGCCATCCGTAAAGCCAAGGCCGACCATTACCAGGCCACCCTCACATCCTCCTGGGGGTGTGCCCGGACTTTCTGGGACAATGTTAAACAGCTAAATGGGAAATCACGCTCCCCTCCCCATCCCAGCTCACTATTGATGGCTCTACCTCCACTGACCCTGCCTGCATTGCTAACTGTCTTAACACCTCCTTCACTGACCTTAGCTCTGTCCTCCCCAGTAATTTCTTTGACCCTCCCTCCATCCTCCCTCCCCCTGTCCTCCAACGCCCCAGCTTCCACCTACGCTAGGTATCTGCCCAGGAAGCCAGATCTCTCCTAATTAAAGCATTAAATAGCAATAGTCCCGGCAGCGACTCCCTGGATCCCAGTATTCTCCAGCTGGTGCTGGATGAAGACCTTGCCCCACTCACCAGCCTACTTAACCGATCCCTCTACCTGGGGCAATTCCCCACTGCATGGAAAACAGCCATAGTCACACCCATTCATAAAGGGGGCGACAGATCCTCCGACGGGAACTACCGACCAATCTCCACCCCCCACAAAGCCCTAGAAAAAGTGGTGGCCATTCAAATCACTGAATATCTGACTAAGCATAACATCTTATGCCCAGAGCAGCACAGCTTCCATGCTGGTCACAGTACCGGCACTGCACTAGTTGAGTTTTCCAATTTCCTACACTCCTCCCTGGACGCCAGCTCCCTAGCTGGTGCAGTGTTCATTGACCTCTCAAAGGCCTTCAACACTGTCTCCCACACACTTCTGCTGGATGCCCTCTGCCACACTGGTTTCTCTGCTGGCCCTCTCGCATGGTGCAAAAGCTATCTATCCGCTCGCTCCCAATGTGTAAAAATCAATGGGACACTCTCTGAAACTCGTCCCATCCGCTCAAGGGTACCCCAGGGCTCCATCCCGGGCCCCCTACTCTTTTCACTGTATCTAAACACCCTGCCCAATGCATGCTCTGGCAAAATTCTTATGTATGCAGATGATGCTGTCATTGTTGCCACCCACCGCAATCCCATCTCCCTCCAGGACACCCTACAACAATCATACAATGATGCCGAAGCCTGGTTTAAAGAGCAAAGACTCGTCATTAATCTCAAAAAAAACAAAACGATGCTCTTTGCCCACCCCCAAAACAAAGCCTGCAACTTCCCACTCCCTAGCCTCCCTAGTACCAAACAACCACTTGAACAAGTCTGCTCCTACAAATACCTTGGGGTTACTTTCGATTCAGCCCTCATCTACCACACCCATATTGATGCCCTTGCATCCGCCACTAATACACGGCTTGGCATCCTCTACCACTATAAAAACTGCCTCCCCTCCCGATGCAGTTACATCTTCAGTACTGTCCCTAGTAGACTATGGCCTGCCAGTCTATGGTGCTACTGATACTACCGCCCTCAACAAAATTTGCCTCACCTTAAATAAAGCCTGCAGGCTGATTACTGGTGCCCCCAGGCTCACACATACTTGTCAACTCTATGACAAGGCAAAACTATTTAACCTAGATGAACAGCTATGCTATCAAACCTGCCTCCTCACAAAAAAAACTCTACTCAGGCTCTCCCCTCCTGGGGTGACAGCCTCCATCCGCCACACCCAACCCACTATCGCAACCCGAACCTCCAACAAGACCACTCTACTGGTCTCCAGATCCAGGACCACCCATGGTCAGAGGTCCTTCTGCTACAGAGCCCCTTCCTGGTTTAACCCTGTCCCTGCTCCCATCTCCAATGCCCCCACAATCTCCAACTTCAAAACTGCCCTTCGAGCTAACTGTTTAACACTACAGCTGTCTTCTAAATGTGGCCTTCATCTCCACACCTTGACAACGCCTACTGCGTACCCACCTCACCCCCCAATCCTCCTCCGTTGCATCCTGCCACTGTTATTTACCAGCATGTGCTCAGCTGTATCACTGTAGTTCTACTAAATTGTATAAATGTATAAAATCATTCTGTGTAACTCTAAGTCAGTGACTTTTATGCTATAACCTAAATTTGTTCTGTCTGTCCTCAGTGTGACGAGGTACCTTTGGAAATGAGCCTCTGGCTTAAAGGTTGTAAATCGATTTACAAATAAATAAAAAATGTTCTCATTTTTATGTGTTTCAGATATGCTGCTGCCCAGCTGTAGTCTTTTGGTATTTTGTGTTTTTTGGGGGGTGGGAGGGTATTTTGGGCAGCGTACTGTCACGCAGACTGTGGGGATGGTGCTAGGGTGCAACTAACAAAGCATGGGGAGGAAGGATATTAGTAGAAATTGCATTAGAAATACCCTCCAAAATGCACCAGAATGCATCAAAATGTTAAAAAATTTCTGGGGGCTTAGGCGACCCACCAGACGCCCGGCCTATTATTTTTTATCTGACTTGAGCTCCCCCATCTACAGGACTCCTGGATCCACCCCTGCGTCACATTAATTATACACAGTTAACCCAAACTCATATCAAAAACGGTAGCAGCTAAGGGTGGTATTTTCAAATGGGAGTAGTTATATGACGCACACCTGGTCAACACCTCTGTAAAGCATTTGAACTATGAAAATGCAGTAAGACGAATATACAGGCACAATGAAACTTTGAATAAAGTTTTATCGTTAAGTTGCAGCAAGAGATATACTGTTCTGCACCATGTCCCTGACCAAGTAGATAAAGTCGAATGAAGTGTAATGTATTGTATTTACTACAGCGTTGACATGAGTTAATGTTTGCAGATAATGTGATACATTGCACTGGAGAGCATGAGGAGGGTGGGGTGCAGCTGAAGCTGAAGTGTGTTTTAACCAGGAAGGCATATGCAACCTTCACAGAGCAGCATAAATGTTTGATCAACTTCATAATTCCTATTAGATTAACTGTATAAATATATATTGACATATTTTATTGTATGCAGATACTTACTTGTGTTCCATGGCAGTGTCATTTCATATACTTTACTTCACAAGGAAAAGAGTTTAGTAAGGGTTAATAATAAAAACGTTAGGCAGTATATTGAGAGAGATCCTCTTCAGTATGAAAACAGTATAGAAGACAGTGTATAGTGCAGTGGTTTAAGGCTCTGAGCTGCAAATCTGGTGACATCCAGCAGACCACACCTGAGTTTGAATCCCATAGCTTCCTCTTGTGTACTGTGTGACCCTGAGCAAGTCACTTAACGTCTCTGTGCTCCCAGGTCGCTCCTGTAAAAAAGCTTTCAGCTTAGTGTGCTACTCCTGGTTAAACAACTAAACAAAAAAAAAAATAAAAAATCTCCTCCGCTCTCTCATATAAGTATGATCCCCTGGCCCGAAGGTTTATTGATTATATGTTTTTTTGCTGCTGGCAACAGTTTGCTGGTGCTAAAGCTCTATTGTTTGGAGATGCCATCCATATATGCAATCTGTTCAACATACTGTGTGCTTATGAAAGAAATCAAGCAAGCGCTGAGTTGACCACCATTCATACAATATGCAGTTCTACATTCCCCTTTTGCATAGTGTGTTTTCCCACGGGAATAAATTGTTTTTTAACATTTTAAAGGGGCAGTATTCCATGTGAATTGCACAACGCAACTGAAACTGGTGTTCAGCATTTAAACTACTACTTGTTCAACAGTCTAAGAAACTGACAACGAGGAGTACAATCTTGCATAAAATGTTTACAGAAAACTAACCTTTGGAATGCACATTTTAAAAACTCCAGTGAGGTTTTTCTGAAGGTGGCGGCAGTTTAAGAACGGCATAAGCCCTTGAGAGATAAGGACAGGCACTGCGCATCAGACATGCCTCACAAGCATTTTGACGGAAGCAAAACAAAGAAGCTCTGGTCAGAGTCCACTTCACAAAAAAATAAAGAGAATGGCAAATCATAAAGACGAGAGACAGATATGGCGCAACTGCACAGGCCACGGCCACAGACACTGACGCTGATAAATCAAAGTTGTTGGCTGCTAATAAACAGGAATTTGCAGCATTTTTAGAGTGTATTGTTAAAATATTAATTAGTATATAAAGCTGCAGAAATTCCTACTTCCATGTTTAATTCAGGTGATTGACAGATTTTGCAGTTGTCAACAATGCTATGTGGCAATGTGGGGTGGAGCTGGGGTGGGTTAAACATACTCTCCGGGGAGGGGACCTTTAAAGACATCAAGCAGCAAGAAAAATAGGGCTCTTCAACTACAGCCAGTGTAGTAATTGGGCTCTCCAGGGAGGAAACAATTTTAACACTTTATCATGTTGTGTGGACAGAAAACATTACGTAGGTCCTTTTCTGATGCAAAACATCTGCAGGCTCCGCCCACTGCAGATGTAAAAATGAAGAGGGACCTGGAAGTAGTCATATCTGATGACCTAAATGTAGGCAGGCAATGTGAGAAGGCAGTAAGGAGGGCTGGGGGGATACTGGGATGCTAAGGGAGAGGCATCACCAGTAGAAAACAGGAAGCTGTCATCCCTCTGTACAGACAGTTAGTGATACCCCATCTGGATTACTGTGTGCAGTTCTAGAGACCCCATCTCCACAAGGACATAGACAGGATGGAGGCAGTCCAGAGGAAGACAACTAAAATGGTACAGGGTCTGCACCAGAAGACATATGAAGAGAGTCTAAAGCAGCTTAATATGTATACCATCGAGGAAAGGAGGGAGAGGGGGGTACATGATAGAAACTTTCAAGTACCTCAAAGGAATCAACAAAGTCCAAGAGGGTAGCATCTTTCAGAAAAAGAGATCTTAAGAACAAGGGGCACAATTTGAAGATGGAGGGAGGGCGGCATTGGGGCAATGCGAGGAGTATTTTTTCATGGAGAGGGTGGTGGACACATGGAACGGCCTTCCTGAGGAGGTTGTGGGGTCAAAAACAGTGGGGGGAATTCAAAAGTGCATGGGACAGACATAAGGCAATTCTAATGGGGGTAAGAGGAAGTAGGCTGTTGATTAACTAGGATCTGCAGGTTATCCAGTAGGTAGGGAAATGGGCAGACTGGGTGGGCCAAGCAGTCCTTATCTGCCATCAAAGTCTATATTTCTATGCAAGTGTCACCTTGCATCAAAAGATGTGGCATTCCCAATTTTCGAATACAGTATGCATCGAAAAGGGGAGCCGCTGCACCAGTGTGGCACTGTGCCAGCCTCGCGTCACAAAGCTAGGTGCTCCAGGTTGCAAGGGGGCTTGCTCCATGGTGGTGCTGCAACATTCCACTTTTTCCTGTTTTGCAGACCCCACCTTGGATGCAGCAAGGGGCTCCACTTAGACCAAGCAGGAGATGGTCTAAGAGCCCTGCATCCATGTGGGATGATGCTGCCAGTGGTGGAGGGGACCTGCCAGGAGGGGGTCCCTTAAAATGAAGCAAGGGCAGTTTTTGCTGCATATTGACAGTGTCAGTGAAATCTTACATTTTATGTTGTTTGTTCTACCGTTTCCTCCTAAGCATGACTCTTCCCATATTGCCCCCCCCCAACATTTTCATTCCTAATGCACCAATAGTGCTTTGTACATATTTATCCTAATTCATGGCTTTAGACAACCCATCAGTCAACAGGATGCCCAGCCGGTGGGTCGCCATCCCTCCCGCAGCTGCCGCAAGCCCATCTGCGGCTTGCAGCATTCCCTTCTGGTGCTCCATTTCTTTGTACCTGCTGTCGGATTGCGGCAAACCCAGGGAGTTTGGTGCCAGGACCCTGATTTTTCTAAAACTGGGCAGATGGTCCCTGGTGCATCTGGAGTGTGCCACAGTCCTGGAGTGATGCCACTTGCTTTGCTCTAAGGGCTCTTTGAAAAGCAAGCCCTAAGTCTCCAACCCAAATAACTGCCCTCTCAACAATTTCAGTAATGCTGAAAAAATGAAGACTAGGCTTTATGATCTGTAGCTGGGGATAAGTAAGCATTTACTAACGTAAGGGCCCATCCATATAACTTACCTGTGTGTTGCATCTGCCTCACAATTCTGAATTTCAAATGGGAGGCCACAGAGCATTAAGACACCCCATTTGTGCCCTGATTTATGAGAAGGAAAAAAACTTAACTGAATCCCAACTTTAAATATTTTTATGTTCATCCAGAGACAGATGTGTCACTTGGAGAAAAATAATATTGGCTTGGTGTTGCTGAAGTATTGATAGAGGTAATGTCTTTTAATGGGGCTATTTACCCCATTTACATTGTATGACAGCTCTTTAGTAAAGGAATCCATGGTAGAAAAGTATACAGCACATTATAACTGACTGCTAATAGTCTGAAAAAGACAACTCCTGCTTCATAACTCTCCGTAAATAAATACCCATGGCCTTGCAGTTATCTAATACTTTGACATGCAAAAGTACCTGTTCAGTATGTCTATCCCAAACAGTAATTGCCAAAAATAAACAAACCTAAAAACAACCTGTCAGAACAATACCACAAGATAAGATTGAGGGGTTCTGTTGCCTTCCTTGGGCTATGAGTTCTCCCTTGAATGAACTGCCACCTATGATTTGTATCCCTCTGCTGGACCTGCCCTGCTCCTCCTAACTGAAGGTATGGAGCTGCTTGGACCTGTGTCCCTTTTTGAATTTTTGGCGCCTAAAACAGAGTTGGCTAATTAGTGGCGTGGACGAATTTAAAATGCAGAGCTGTGCCCTGACCAGATCCCAGCTGTCTGCTTGCAGCCTTCAAGTCTGCAGGCTAGGAGAGAGAGAAATGCAGCTCCCAAGGCTAATTAAGCTACTTAACTGGGACTGCTGTGCTGTACTGTGGACAGAACTCGAATCATGTGGCCCTTGGCTGCTTTTCAGAACTTGAACTTTGCATTGTTTTCTGCTAGAATTATATGCATTCATTGGGTAACACTTGAGCCTTACTATATTAATTTGCACCTAGCCACCTAAAGTGCTGACTTTTCCATTAACAGATTATACCTTCTAGCCACTAGAGGGCTATATCTCTGGTAGGAGTGAAATTTACTGTGTCTGCTCCACCATTAGCAGGTTATACCTATCCAATACCAAGTCTGCTATCCTTATCGCTCCATGCATGCGCTGTCTGCCTCCTCTCTCCCTGTGGACATACACTATTCTTTCTCTTTCCACTTAGCTATCATGTCACAACACCCACCTCACAACTCACACACAACCTCATGACTAGTGGCATACCATGGAGCACTATGCCACGTGACACAGCTCAGTCTGTCTCACCCACACATACCACCCTGGGAAATAACTGGTATAATCTTCGTCTGGAGTACCTCCTCCTTCAGTTTCTCACCCCGTGCAGTACTACTCCTACTACAAAACTAGCCTCAAGAAGACAACCTAAGGCAGCGAAACTTCTTTGCCCAATATCTTGCAAGGATAGCATTTCTCCTACTACTTCTCACTAGAAATGTCCACCTGAATTCAGGTCCCCTGGCACCTCTGAACACTCAACCCTGCAAACTTGGGTCCCTAGTGATTGCCTCCATTAATATACGCAGCTTGCTGCCCAAGTTTGATGACCTCCAGGTCTGGGTGTATCTTCATAACCCCAATATCCTCGCTCCTAATGAAACCTGGCTCTCTCCCAAAGTTCCTGAAAATGCAGTATCCATTCCTGGCTATGTTCTTTTCAGGCTTGACCATGTCAGGAAACGAGGTGGTGGCTGTGCCATTTATTTGAAGGACACTCTTAAAGGACAAGTCCTCCCTCTACCTTCCCCTACCAAGCACTCCTAAATGTAGGTGGTTAAAATACTTCTTGGCCAGCAAGGTAAATCGCTCACAGTCATATCTGTGTATATTCCCCCGCATGAACAAGCAGCTGGATTTCTAATGGTTACTGACTTCCTTGACAGTCACCCCCACCGCAGTGAGAGAATTGCCATGGGAGACTTTAATGTGAACTGCCTGGCTCCTGAAGCTTTCCCCTACAAAGACACCATTGCTGCAGTAGATATCACACAAATGATTCCTACCCCCAAAAGATTCAGTTACAGGACCGGATGTAGCACCCTGTTTGATCTGATTCTCACCACCCACCCTAATAGAATCACTAACACTGTAGTACTCCCTGACTCTCTTAGTGACCATTCCCCGTAACCTGCCAATATGTGAATAAGGCAACCAAGTCAAAGGCCACTTTCTGCCACCGGCGTGTCCTAAAGAAAGGAATGCTTCCCCAATTCCTTGCTGCTCTCTTGCACATTGACTGGTCACCCCTTGACTCCATGAACGGCATCAACCTGGCCCTCAATTACTTCATCACCCAGTTCAAAGAAGTCTGCAACAACTTCACCTCCTTAAAAAAGAAAACTCATATCCACCAACAGCCTCTGGATTAACCCCAAGTTAATCACTTTGATGAAGCACAGGGATAATCTCTGGCACCACGCCATGGCATCTGGGCAACAGCCAGACTTGCAGCGTTGTAAAGCTGCCAGGAATCAGTGCACCCAAGCTGTGCGTATAGCCAAACAGGAATTTTACAAACGTGAGCTAACAAACACATGGGGCAACAGCAAGTCCTTTTGGGAAAACATTAAATGCCTCACGAAGAAACCCAACAAATCCTCCCCCTCCATGCTTGAAGTCAATGAAACTGTCATCCAGAATCATAAAGAAATTGCTGACACCTTTAATCACGCATTTACTGATCATAGCAGTTTCCTACCCACTAACTTTTTCAATGACTTCACCCTGCCTAGTCCAAAGAGTAAAACCGACCACCCCAGGACAACACCCCCCCTTTCTATTTCAGGAGACTGTCCCTTGCTGAATGCAGGAAATACCTTCAAAAAGTCCTAGGCAAAATCCTAAATCGCTCACTCTCCCTCAAACAGTTCTCCCAGCTCTGGAAAACAGCCACTGTCACAACTGTGCACAAAACGGTGATAGGTCCTTGCACTCCAGTTACCGCCCCATCTCCATCTTACCACCACTCTCCAAGGTACTTGAATGCATTGTTTCGGACCAGCTCTCTGAATATCTCCACAGATATAATCTACAGTGTCTATAGCAGCATGGCTTTCGAAAAGCCCATAGCACTGCCACTGCCCTTCTTGAATTTACTAGCCATATTCACAAAGCCCTTGAAACAGGACACACACTAGATGTGGTGTACATTGACCTAAAAAAGGCCTTTGACACCGTGAATCACCAATTTCTGCTGGCTTTCCTCTTTATTCTTGGCCTTTCACATGAGGTCACAAATTGGTTTGAAAGCTATCTTACAGACAGGAGCCTGCAAGTTAAGATCAGTGACACTCTTTCCTGTAGCCTCCCGATGTGCTCTGGAGTACCCCAGGGATCCATCCTTGGCCCGCTATTATTCAGCCTCTTCATTAACAACCTCCCTGCAGCCTGTGCAAATAAAATTACACTTTATGCAGATGATGCAGTGCTCTTTTCTACCCATACTGACCCTGTCCCTCTCTCTCAGGATCTCCAGAACTTCAGTCAAGCAGAATCTTGGTTTGATCAGCATAAACTGCTGATGAACTGTAAAACAAAACAAGTCCATGTTGTTTTATAACTCCCACAGCAAATTTAGAATGGCCAGCCTTGTTATCTACAACAAGCAACAACAACCACTGGATCAAATACATGAGTTTAAATATCTTAGCATTACCCTTGACACCACTCTTTCTTACAACTCACATGCCCACCTCATCTCCAAAGCCATTAACTCAAGGATTGGGATCCTCTACCACCATTGCCTCTGCCTGACCAATGAAGCCATGTGCACTGCTGTAACTAACTCTATCCTGTCCATTATTGACTATGGACTAGTCTTTTATGGGGCTGCTTCAGACACCACCCTAAAAAGAATCAGGACCTCTCTTAATAGGTGCTAAAAACTTATCACAGGAACAGGTAAGCATACACATACCTGTGATCTATACAAACAATCTAACTGGCTCAATCTTGATGGCAGATTTGCCTGTTAGACCTGCCTCCTGGCAAAGAAAATCTGCCTTCGCCTTACCCCTCCTGTAATGCATGCCTTCATGCAACCTACCCCTAATGCACACTTTATACGTAGTACACTCAAACCCAAGTATCTTGTTCCATTCTGCAGTACCTCCCAGGCTCAGCGTGCCTTCTTTTGGCAGGGCCCCAACACTAATCAATGGCCTCCCTACTGCAGTGTCAGATGAGAATAAACTTGGCCCATACCAGCAAAAACTACGTCAGCACCACACTAATCTCAACAAGTGTGACTGCACCTCCTAGGCCTATGGATCACCTGCGCTCTCCTCAGGCCCCTGCTGCCCACTAGTTCACTCTTCCCCTCCTGTCCACCTCTTTCCCCCTTCCTCCTCTAACCACCCAATCCTCCACTCCTATCCCTCTCCTCTCTCACCCTCCCTCCCTACTGCTTATCATCCCTGCATTACCCTTGGTCCAAACATTTTTCATTTTCCCAACTACCCTTCTGCATTTGCCACACTCCTCTGCTCTCCCCCTCCACCCTCCATCCTCCATATGTTCCCCTCCCTGCAACATACCACCCACTTACCCTCACTGTGTTACCCTTGGTCCTCTCTCACACTCCTTCCCCTTTCTCCCCCTCCTTGCCACAACACTTCTGTTGCCTAGCACTTCGTAACAATGCCACAATCTTGGCAGCATTTCCTCCTCCTTGTTCTCCCTCTACACAGCACACCTTTCTTGGTGTTCATCAAGCCCCTTGCTATTCTGCTCCCCTCCTCCCACCTTGTTGTACATCTCCTTGATTATGTTCTCTCTGTAATGTAGGACTATGCTACCTGTACTGAATGACTGTATGTTACTTGGACATTTGGACCTATTGAGGATGGAGGGGGGAGGGGGAGAGCAGAGGAGTGTGGCAAATGCATTCACTAAGAATACCACCAACAGCTTAGTCTGGTTCAAGGTCAGTTGGCATTCATCTGTATCCCCCTCCCCCGGGTCGTGCCTGAAAATAGGCAGGATTTGTCTAGTGCACTTACCCGGTCAACAAAAGCTAAATAAATAAATATTGTACCTACTGCTTTGTACACATGATGCCAATTTTCTCAAAGTTTTACATGCAACCTGAATCAACTTTATGTGTAATTGTTGCTGTCAGTGTTTTATGATGATCAGTTATTAACTGTATGGATTTCTCTTTTATTTGATCCCTATGTTTGTTTATACTTCTCATGTTGACACAGAACCTTTGTAAATTAACCGATGGTTCAAAGATATTTGCAATCCTAGTACTAAAAAAATAAAACACAGTGTGCTTCCAAGGTAGGGAGCTAGGTATGTTATTACACTGGGTGTAGGATGGAAGAAGGTCAAGTGAACCATTATAACCATCCACTCACTTAGCGGGTCCAAGTATTCCCTTTATCCAGCATCCACATATCAAGATGTGTTTTAAATGTTAATAAACTCTGACTTTCCACAAGCTCCACAGGTAACCGATTCCACATTCTAGCTGTTCTGTTTGTAAAGAAATTAAACCTTGCATTTTTTTTCTATTACTATTTGTAGTTTATATCCCCTCAATCAATCAGGCTTACTTTGAATATTTATACCTAACTGTTGTCTTAGTTCGTTGTCATATATGAAATAGTACATGGCCAGTAAGTCCCATCTAATTCTTCTTTGTTCAAAACTAAAGAGCCCCAGCCTATTTCATCTGTCCTCATACTAAAGTATCTAAAGATCTTTAAGGCCCCCAACCATCTTGGTTACCCTACACTGCCCTCTCTCCAACCTCTCCACCTCCCTTCTCAAGTATGGACTTCATAATGGTGTTCAGTAGTCCAGGTGTGGCCTGATGTAGGCTCTATAAAGCGGCATTATACATGAAGCTGGACAATTTACAAAAGTTCTTTTTATATTTCTAATCATATAGTTAGTTTTCTGAATAATTTTTGTGTTATGTTTGACAAAGTTCATATCCTGATCTATGTATATCCCAAAATCTTTCTCTACGTTTTTTTTATTAGTGTTTTATTATTTATAGGATATTAATTTCCTTCATTGTTCTTTCCCATATGCAACATCATGCATTTGTCTGCACTGAACTCATACAGTTGTCTGCTGCTCATTCTTCTATTCGACTCAAGTCAGACTTTAGTTTGTTGATGTTATCCACTGTAGCCACAGGTCCACCTAACTTGATGTCTTCCACGAACTTCATTAACCAACTATCTTCTCCAAGTTGAATATCACTAATGAAGAGGGCAAACAACACCGGTCCCAAGACAGAGCCCCGGGGACCCAGCTGGCAACCTCACCCACATCTGGATAGTTTTCCCTTATCCTTTCTCTTGGACTTCTTTCCCTTGACCAATTTCTTATCCAGCTAACCAGTCTTATATCCACTCCTATTTTTGCTAACTTGCAAATTAATAATACATGGGGGACTTTATCGAAAGTCTTTTGCAGATACAAGAAGAGTACATCAACTGCTGTGTTATTTATGTTTTTATTCACCTGTTCATAAAAGCATAACTGGTTTGTAACACATGACCTGTTCCTACTGAACCCATGTTGTTTATCATCCTTATGACCTATTTTACTCAAATTGTCCTTCAGCTTAGTTTTAATAAAATATTCTGCTATTTTACATACAATTGGGATCAGATTGAAGGGTCTGTAGTTGGATTTCTCAGCTCTGTTACCTTTCTTAAACAAGGCTATAACTGTGGCTATCCTCCAATCATCTGGCACTTCTCCTGAAGCGAAGGAAGTGTTTAACAGAAATGCCACTGGTTTGGAAATTAGTTTTTTTGTTTCCTTCAGGAACCTCTGGTGCAGGAGATCCAGACCAGATTTTTTTTTCTTTTAATTTATCTAATAAACTTTCTGCTTCAGTAGCACAGATACCCAATGTTAAATCTGAATAATTATGTACCTAAATGGTATGTTTTTGTGTCATTTTCTTATTAAACACTGTACAAAAATATTTGTTAAAAATATTGGCCATACCTAGAGGTGTTTTGATTTCCTCCCCCTTGTCTACAATATGTCCTATTATTGTGTCACGGTTTCTATTATTGTTTATATATGCATAACAACTTTTACCATTGTCCTTTTGATGTGAAATATTAAACTCTAATTACCCTACTCCTAAGTAATGTAATGTGTGGTGATGGAATGACATTTCGGATCCAGGCCAGACTGCCTAGGTTAGAATAGAACCTGATCAAAAGCTTAACAGGCAGTCATATACACAATTATCAGAGCATCCATCCCCACTCCACCTCTGGTAAGCCAGCAATGGGTTGAAGGGCAACACAACATAATTGTTAAGGGCCTAAGTTCAACAAGCGATGCTGTGACATTGGGTAGTGCCTCCCAAAGAGTCACCTATCATTCCCATGCTCCTGTACATCTGAATGAGAGTCAGGCAAAACCACCCAACAAATAAAAATGGAAAATACATCCAGAGTCAAACAGAACAGTGAGGGATCCTGTGTCAATGCCAGCAGGTTAAATGTTTAAATACTGCAGTGAGCAACTGCAAGACATAAGATGATTATGTACCTTGTAAAGGTAAAATTACAGAGAAAATGGACTCAACAAAATCCCGTACTTTTTTTTATATATTAAATGGTTGTATTATTTATCATTGTACTCTCTCCCCTTCCCTTCCATCTTCTATGATTATAAGTTGAAATCTGAAGGGAAAATGGAACATCATATACAGGTTCCCCCCACATAACATATTGTGAAAGAAAGTACATTTAATCATAAAATGTGCCCCAGTTAGCCTCACATAACCACATATTAAAAGTATTGTAATTGAAAAGATACCCACAAATACACCCAAATTACAAGGAAACAGTCCAATAGGAGTAGATACATGAGAAAAACAAACAAATAACATCAATGTCTCCATAACCATATGTTATACAAATATAGTCTCAGAAAAATCAAATCCCTAGTCAAAGCTACCAAAGCAATCTGAATATAATAATTCCATCTGTACCCCATCCAATAATCAATTTTAAATTATGGCTGTGGGGGAAAACAAAGGAGAAAAACAGCAAAGCAGTATATTGACAGATTGTATATTCAGCAATTAGAAAAGAATAAGAATGGGGGAGGGTATCTTTGAATCACTAAAACTAACCATGAAAGATGTCTATGATACCGATTTCTTGCATCTCATTACCACGTTCACTAAACCTAACTTGTTGTACAACACTATAGAGAGAGAGAGAGAGAGAGAGAGAACCCCTACCAGGTCAAAGTGTCATAGTAGGCTATTATTGGCACCCGTTTCATAGTAAATACAAAGCATATGTTAGACTTTTGTCTATTTCGATTGCTGACTCCCAGTTAATACTTCTAACTAATGTTGATTTAGAATTCCCTAATCTTATTTTGACAGTGGCTATCCAGTCTAGCTTTGAAAGTTTCCATAGTGGGACTCTCCACCACAGCGTTTGGTATGGAGTTCCAAGAAGGGACCACCCTTTGACTAAACCAATATTTCCATTTTCGTAGATTCCATTTGTTTTGATTTAGTTGCAACTCATGTGTCCTGGTATTATACTTTTTTTGTTTAAGTTCCAGACCTAGATTTATTCTCAGAATGTTATCCTGAAAAGCTCTGTATACTAGGATCATGTCTCCCCTCTGGTGCCTATAGGCAAGTGAGTACAGGTTTAAATCCCTCATCCTTTCCTTGTAGGGCATGCCCTCCAGCCCTTGGACAGTTAATAATAAAGGCAAGCAATTGAGCAGTACACTGGCAGGCACTCACCATACAGAAGTGTGACCACCCGGTTCCCTGTGGTTACTAGAATCCCATTAGTACTAGTGATAGGTAGGTAGAAAAGGCAGCTGGTAAGAGCTCACTTAGGGACTTCTTACATAATGACATAATTGTTTACTCAGTTAGCCCGAGGGAAGGATGATTATGTCATTTAGAACTCTTGCAGCAGCATTACCATTTCTGAGGCAGCTGCTTACTGGGAAGTTTTAGAATGTTCAGAGAGTCTTAGTGGGGAAGTCAACGTGGCAGGAGCGCTACCAGTGGGGTTGTGTGTCCGAGGGCCCTGTGTTTCTCACTCTAGTTTGGATTATGATTATCAGCTTCCAGTAAAGTGGTGGAGACCTTTCTTCAGCAGGTTTCCTTGATGTTTACTCCAGGAGATGTGAAAGGGACTGCTAGTTCAGTAGATCCAAGGGGCAATCCCCTGAAGGTCCCTGTGCATGTTTAGCTGCATTTGAGGAGGACTTTTACGTGAGATTTCTGACAAGCTACCATGGAAAAGGATGATTTCTGGTTGTTCTCATGCCTAGAGGAAGGGACAACTAATCAGTGGAAAAGTGTGCTCCTGGGGTTGTTTCCATGCCTAGAGGAAGGAGCAACTTAACTGTGAGTACATAATGGGAGACATGTTCTCCAGTTAGGGGTTTGTTTTGGGGTGTGTGTGCCCAAAGATAAGGCTAGATCACACTTGTCAGTACCCCTTGTTCACCTAAGTGTGGACATTTGAAGTAAAATTCAGAGTCCTTAGCATTTTAGTGGGGAATGAAGGCTTCTGTGGTGTAACCCTGAAGGAATGGCAGAGACTGTTGGTTGGGGCAAAGGGTGGGAGGAATGCCATCTGGAGTCTATAAGGCAGGGCTAACTGATTCTTTGATGGGCACCAGGTTGCCTTGAGGAAAGGCCATTGCTGTGGGATAAGGTGGATGACAAAAATCGAAGGCATACACCTATGGGAAAAGAAGATGTGCTGAGTGTCTGGCACAGTCCACAAGTATACAGTCTTGGGAAATGGAACTGTGACGGGTATGTGGCACAGTCCATGAGCATACACCATGAAGAAGAGAAAGAAATTGTTTCTGTGGAGAATTGTACTACTTAGCAAAGAGCTGTGGAATGAAATGTACTTGTTTGCCATGCCCGACTCTTGGGGGTCCATTGATGCTTTAATAACATCTGTGAGTAAAGCTGTACTGCACAATCCCAGCTGCTGCACTGGACAGTCTGATCATTGCTGCTGTGTGGAATTAAAGGGGGCCCCTCAGCAAGTAAGTCTTGCATATGCCTAGCATCCTCCCCCTGGACCTGGCTGTAGTTCCAAAGGTTCATCTTTGGTTATTGTACCCCTACCCCTTCCTCTAGATAATGAGCCTGGTGTACAACCTAATGCTAGGGGTGGTACCAATCTTAGAATTTATGCTAAAAGTAAATGCTATGCCATATGTGGGTACTAGTCCTGTTTTATAGGGGGTGTCAACTTGCCAAAAGTGGCGTGGAGGTTACAGAAGAAATAGTCAAACTCTCAACCAGATAAAAAGCAGGCTATAAGTAATTGTTAATTAGGCAGGAGTGAAAAGAACAGCCCAGGAAGTAATTTCTAAGATTAACACCTACCTGTAAAGTTCAAGTAACAAAAGAAAATAATCACTTATTAACTGGGCATATAAAACCCTTCCAGAACTACCCAGAAGTCAGTTACCAAAGGACTCCAGTCAGACCAGCCAGTAATGTACCATATTGGATTATAGCCCCCACATTAATTACAGCAGCGTAATGCTACAAGCAAGTTTAAGTAAAATTAGTCAAATTATGTCCAAGACAGGTCCTTGGCCGCAAACATTCTTAAAAGAAAAGAACAGATCAGTGGTGACAGATATCTTGGGTTCTCTTCCCAATGAGAAGATTGAAGCAGGGCTTTAATCTCATTTAGATCCTGTTCTGTGCATTTTTTTTTTTTTTGCTGTGTGGGGAGGATTTTGTCCATGTATCTTTCTGCACAGCCCATTTTCCTGAGAATATGAGTGTTCCACAGGTTCCTCAGGGATGTCATAGTTTCTCGAGTGGTGCTCCTGTACCACTGCCTCGGGGTCATCGAAGATTCTGGAACCATCCAAAAAAAGATACGCAGGCAGGCTGGGTAGGGAGTGATGAACTTAATTTCATGGGCTTCTAAGAGCCGTATGACTGGAGCAAAAGCCTTGCGCTTGGCCAGTAAAGCAGGAGAATAGTTGTTATTGAAATATAAGTGGTGGCTCATGTACATAATGACCCCCTTGCGCCAGGCTCAAAGAAGTAATACATGCTTAACAAAAAAGTTATGAAAGCATGCAACTATAGAACAGGGGCATGAGGCAGATCCAGAGGATTTAGGTATCAGAGCTCGATGAGCTTGTTCGAGGGGCAATGGGCAGAGATCATCCACTTCCAAATTCGATGTGAGAACACTCTGTAGAAAAGAAAGCATGTTGTTCCCTTCTTCCCCCTCTGGCACACTATATATCCATATATTGTTCCACCTTGAGCAATTTTCCAAGTCTTTACAATGATCTGCCATATTTTGCTTTTCTTGCATAACTTTAACAAGTACACACTCTAAGTGGTCTACATGAGTATCAGTATCGAAGGCATGCTGCTCCAAAGTGATTATTTTCCAGTGCTACCACTGTTTCCTTAAGCTCCATATACATGGAGTGGATTTCTGCTTTAAACTCCTGAAGCCTTTCTAATGTAGCAATGTAACCCCTAGATGGCGCTATCTCAAGGGCTACTACCCCTGCCTGATTTGCCACTAACAGGTTGAGGGGCCTGGATCCGATGGCGGGTGCCTCCACCCAGAGGTCAGGGTTTGCAATAGTTAAACTAACTTGGTCACAGCCCTCTGGGACACTGCGACACCCTTTTCTTCCCACTAGTGGCCTACACAATATATCAGAATTACCTTCACAGTATACACTTACCCCCAGGACTGGTTTGAGCAGTGTGACTCCTGGGACTCCCTGTAAAATAAGATGATACAGTACAAAAACCACAGTACAATACTTTAACATAGACGAATACCTCAGGCAGTGTAACTTTGCTGAAACAAACAGATCTGATTTATTTAGGGGGATATAACAAGGACAGGGGGAAATCAGGTTAATTAATTTAAACGCATTAATAATCACAGTACTGTGCACCTATTTCAGAATCCCAAATGTCCCTAATGTCACTCTTACTAGGTACTCAGGTAATAAGAGGCTAGCCTATTTGGTGCAGCTGGTTGGAGCCCTGAAGATGGAAAATGCATGCACAATACCCAAATTGTAATCCGGAGCTGGTAGGCTCAGTTTGTGGAGAAAGAAAGGAAAAGTAATCAGATGGAACACTTGCAATTAGATGATGGCAGGGAGCTACCCTGATTTGTACTCACAAATTCAATGCTGAAACTGAATGGAAGACAGATTGTCCTGGATTGCCAGGTGGAGCAGACCATGTGGACAAGGTCCTTGTGGCTGGACCCCACGGCAGTTCAGAGCAAATGGATGTAGTCTGGATTAAGCTGGGGTTTACTTGCAGCTTCATGCACTCAATTCACTGTACCGGGGATTTGAAACATGAGTCCCCACTAGCACTGCACACATTTATATGGAAAAAGAAAGTACTATACCAGGCAGGCTGTTTCTCTATCCCGATTGCAATTACTGCACAGTACCCGGGAGAACACACAGCAGATTCAGTTCCTGACAGACCGAGTGCGATTCAGCAATTTCTCCAGTCTTCTACAGGGTGAGTCTGGTTGATACTTTTCAGGTCTCCTTGATTCTCTTCACAGTTCAGATTCAGTCAAAACAAGCACTTGCACAAGCAGCAGACTGAAACTTGGGGCCTTGCACGCGTTTCCTGACTAAAACTGCGCAATGAAGGAGCACAGGGCTCCTTCCCTCTTCACTGCCAGAGCTAAACTGAAACTCCAGTAGACAAAACCGGGCACTTCCTTTTAGTTCCTCCCAGTTCTTGGCTGGATTGGCTGTCACTCACAATAGCCTCCCCCTGTTGGTGCAAAAAGGCGCCGAAGTCCAAACTACTATTCCCAAAGTCACTGCCCATACAATCCTCTTGTGGCTGGCTCAGATTACGAGTCCAAGTTCTGACTCGTCCACAGGCACCATTTTAGAGCTACCTTAACCCACACTGATTGGTCCAGTTCAGCAGTTCAAAACTAGAATGGGGAACTAGGCAAACACAGTTCTGATTGCAAAGAAAAGCAGGTTAGACAAACTGTATTTTCATTATTACTCTAAATGATTGCTGGCAAACAGTTACATCTTTCAGATAGGTTCCCTTTGCACTCCTAGTGATTGCAAAAATGGAGTGAATTGGCAGCAGCTCGAGTGGGACTCAAGCAGAGAAACACACAGTCCCCCCATACAAACTAATTATGTCTGCAAGCAGACAGCTCTTAAAGAGACAGTACCAGAGGCTCTAAAAACACTCACTGATAAATGGCTTAAACGCCAAACACCATTCAGGCTCGGAGCATTCAAGCAAGCTCCTGGAAGTCTTTTGGGAACCCCCATTTGCAGGGGGGTTACACCCTTCCTGGCCTGGGAAAACTTGACGTCCGCGTCAAGCAAGTACCCCCATAAGTTTCAATTGCAACCATATACATTTGCATTAGGCTTACACATGTAATCATCAGTCAATATATCATTTTACCAAGAACACATTTCTGAAACGTTGCAGTACGTCACTCTTTACACAGTATTACACATACATTGTACCATAACTCAGGTTATTACCTTTTGTACATAAAACCTGAAGAGAGGGGGCCCTTCCCTATCGGTTACCTTGGGGCTGGACGGGGCAAGGGCACCATACCTAGAGGGCAACACAAGTAACTTGGAGTTAGCACTGACGCTCAGTTTGGGCAATGAGCTCGGGGACACACACACTCCTTTATGGACAACATTGAGAGGCAAGTCCACAGGCCTCCCAATGGAATCATAACTGAGGTGCACCACAGGCTTTACAGCTTGACCAGTCTTTCTAGGGGGAACTGTTACAGTCTCTGGACTCTGAGCCTCATTTTCAGCATTGTCCTCACTGGTCAGGGGAGTCTCCATGGGGGTAGAGAGGCTAGAACTTGGGGCACTTTCAGCTCCAGGAGTTACAGTCTCTGAGTCCACAACATTTGGCTCACATGGAGAGCATTCGGATACTGGCAGTGGGCCATCAGGGCACTCAAAATACTCTTCTTGTTCTGGTGTATCACCAGTCTGTCCCAGTCCATTATTTTCCTCCCCTGAAAGCTCAAACAGTTCAACCATACACAATGATTCCGTTTCATCTGACCTGATGCTTTGCACTTCACTTTCTGAGAGCATTGGCTCCAGGGACTAAGCTGGAGGCTTAGACAGTCCAGAAGGCCCAGCTTCGTCTCCAGTATTGACTAGGGATTGCCCAAAACAATTGACTCAGTTCGTAAGAAGGATAGTATTCAAAGTCACTCTACTTTCTTCTGATATGGACTGACAGTCATGCTCAACTGGGACTTGTGGAGGGAACACTTAACTCTGCTTCTGTAGGTGCAGACTTTCTTGATCTTTTCTTAGCAGCAGCTCTAGTCACTGGTCCAGAGGGGCATCTTCTGGGGCTCAGACTCAATCAAGATTTGTCCAATGGGCAGTAAATGATTTCTATGTATTGTTTTTACATATTTTGAATTATTCTCAGGCCTTACTTTGTACACTGGCAGATCATCTAGTTTGCCACTACAATGTGAGGAGATGGTGCCATCTGTCAGCAATCTTGTGTTTGCCATGCAGTCCCAGATTTCTTAGCAATACCGATCTCCCTCCTGGAGTTCCTGTACTTTCACCTTTTATCATACCTTTCTTTGTTGGCCAGATTTCTTTTGGCAGCCATGGTTTGAGCCAGTTGGTACGCATGAGTTAGCTGGGCCTTTAACTTTTGCACATACTGTAAATAGTTGTCAGCTTGAACCCCATCAGGAGAGACCCCAAAACACACATATACTGGCAGTTGAGCTTCTCTTCCAAACATCAGCAGGGGTTGAAAAATTTTTTGGGAGACCATAAGTCTAGGACTTATGTTATTTTTGGTCCATAAGTCCGTGGCAGGCATTAGTAAGTCACAGGCTTTTTTCTTTTCCCCACTACATTTTTAACAAAGCAAATTTTTCGTCATTTCTTATAGGAAGCAACGAGTAGCCCTCTACAAGCCAAATTATTCACAGCTCGCAGGCTGAATTCAAGACTATATGCTTGGCTCTAAATTAAGTTTCACAATCCAGCATGCACCAGTGAACCCCCACTTTTCTTTTTATATTGAGATCGCTGAAGCAGTGCTGTAAGGCAGACACACACTCGGTCTCTGGGTCCACTCCAGTACTTTGTACATCTCTGTTTTTTTTGTTGTTTTGTTTTTTTAACTAAAAAGCCTTAGTCTCCCAATTTTTATAAGCACACTCCCTGAGAAGTTGATTGGAAACAGTGGAATGCTTCAAAAGAGCTCGAGATAGACACAAGGGATTGTTGAGGGTAGGGCGGGTGAGGGGGAAGGGCATGTCCTAGCAGAGAACTAGACAAGTGGGCAGACTAGGTGGGCCTGGCGGTCCTTTTCTGCCATCACATTTCTATGTATCTATATATGTAACACTAATGACATCTCCCTTGTAGCTAGTGGTCCCCATCCCCGATCCACTGGTTGTCAGAGACTAAACTGTCCCTGGTGGTGGTCTAGTGGACCCACCAGCCTGACAGGCAGAGCCACATCACCCCACTTCCCCCATCCCCAGTCTGAGCCATAAAATGTTTTTATTATATCGGATGAGGAGTGGGACCGCTAGCAAACGAGGAGCACTTTTTATTATATCAGGTGATGGATCAGGTGGGGGAGGGACTGCTAGCCACCAGAAATACTTTTCTGTTCTTGCTCACCCACTGGTGCCCTGTCTGCGGATATTATGACTTCCTTGAGGTCTGGTCAGCAGAACTATGGAGAGAGCTGAAATGCATTTTATCCCCACTCCCTCTCCTTCACATGAATGCACTCACAGTTCACACACTCCTCAACAACACAACAGGGACTCTTTGGTTATTTTTTTTTAACAAGTCAAATTTAATTTTTAAATAATGGGGTGCTCCAATTATTATGTAATGGCGTTATCTTGGCACCCTGTCTGCTCAGTGGCCTCCCCCCGTGTCAAACTCCTTACCTCCAGGCTCCTGTCAGATGGCTGACGACAAGATGGATCCTCCTTCTAAATAAACGGGCTGTTGCTGCTAACAATTCTTGGGGGGGGGAGAGACACCCTTACCCTACGAATCCTGATTCCCTCTCTTAGTTCTCCTTGAGTCATCGCACTGTCTCACTGCTCTCCTCTACTAGCTCTAGTGAAGTCTCTCCTCTTCTCCTCAGGACCGGCAACGATTCGCGAGGGAGTACTATGGGCTTAGGGCTCCGACGGCTCTACCGTTTCTTCAGACCAGCAACTCTAAGCGGCAAACGCCAACAGACTCCTGGCTCCTTTTTACACAGATCCCCGCTCTGCAGTCTGCTCGACAAATATAACTATTCTGCAAGTTAGGCTACCACCATCCACACAACTCTGGTATAGACTCCTCTTTCCCTCTCTCTCTCTCTCTCTCTCTCTCTCTGTGCGGTGTGTGCAGTTGTGTGCCAAACTGCCAATTCCACGTTGCGCTTCGTAATTGGCTGCTGTGAGAGAGAGGAGGCGTGGAAGAGGAGCACAGGAGCCTCAGACTGCCAGCAGGGTGCCACAGATTCACCCCCCAACCCCGAGCAGGCTAGAAGCAGGCTGCTGCACACCAGTCGGCCAGGCAGGCAGCAGTATCCGATACCGTCAGCACCTTGGATCATGCAGAACACAGGGGAGTTGCCATTAAGGGCCAGTGCACACCGCGTTTGTCATTTATTTAAAACTTTCAGAGGTCGTTTCGGGGGATATACTGTAAATACAGCCAAGTCTGTCGGGCTTAAAAGGGCTGTAGTGTGCAAGTCCCAAGCTGCTTTTTGTGCGTTCCGGACCTTGGACTTGGGGATTTTTCAACCCCTGATCAGGCGGTAGGGGGAGAACCCAGTGGCATCACTTTTGGTGCAGTTATAAGCATGTACCAGGGTGCTAATTTGTTGGTTCCATCTAGGCTTGCCCTTTGGGTGCAGGGTACCCTGCATATCCAGCAAAGTGCGGTTGAAAGCGTTCAGGCTGTGGGTCCCCTGGGGTGGTAAGGAGTGGTTCTGGACTTTCGCACTCCCCACAGAGAAAGCATCTCTTTGATCAGATGACTCTCAAAGTCTCTCCCTTGATCAGAATGGATTCTTTGTGGAGCCCCATAGTGAACAAAAAAGTTTTCTACAAGTACTTTGGCCACAGTGGATGCTTTCTGGGCTTTGGTGGGGAAAGCTTGGGCACATCTCATGAAATTTATTTATTTATTTTATTTATTTAGTTAGTTTTTGTTGACTGGATAAGTGCACTAGACAAATCTTGCCTATTTTCAGGCACGACCCGGGGGAGGGGGATACAGATGAATGCCAGCTGACCTTAAACCAGATTAAGCTGTTGGTGGTACTTCTAGTGAATGAGGGAAATTTGGCCAGGACACTGGGGAAATTCCCCTACTCTTTTCGATAAGTGCTATGGGATCTTTAACATCCACCAGAACTACCACCAATCCAGGCAGATGGGACCTCGGTTTAACGTCTCATCCGAAAGACAGCACCTCAGAAGTGCAGCACCCCTCTCATGCTGCACTACAGTGTCAGTACTGGGATATTAACCCAAGTGCCAGATGTGGGAACTGAACCCACAGCCCTCTGATCTCCCGGCCTCAGAGGCGAGTGTGCTACCTACTGAGCCAGTGACCACCAGTACATTACTGATATTTCTTTGATTTGACTCCAAACTCAGAAAATCAATACAGACCAGCTCAAAGGGTACACTGGTGGTGATGTTAACAAGGGGGGCAGCCCTCTGGGGCAAAGCTTTCCTCTGTAAGCAGCGACTACAAGTTCAAATGTGTTGCTCCACATCAGCCCCCATCTTAGGCCAATAGAATCTGGATCTCACCAAGTCAAGTGTTCTGTCTATACCAATGTGCCCCATGTGGTTGTGCAAGGACCTCAGTACTGAGTCTCGAAAGGCAGTGGGCAGCACTAGTTGTTGTTTGTCTACTTGTCCCCCTCTGTCTACTGTTTCTCTGTATAACAGTTTATTGATCAGTTTCAACTTAGGACCTTCTTTGTATAACAGTGCAGTTCTCAAATCAGTGGAGAGTAATTTGGACACATCTTTTCCTGCATAGAGGGCTTCTAAAGCTGATTTGATCATGGGATCGCTGGATTGAGCCCGCCGAATACTGTCATTGTCCAGCTGAGGCAGTGCACCAATGTCTATTGCAGAAAAGTGGCAATAAGCAGCAAGTATGCAATTCTCAGAGGGTCCCAAACAATCCACCATGCAGTCCACTGCATCCATGGACATTTGTTCCTCCCTGTCAAACTTATGGCAGAGTGCCCGAATGTACGGTTCTGCCAATTTGACCCAATCATTCTGGGGAATAGGCCTCCGGGAGAGAGCATCAGCATCTACAGTATGTGGTTCAGGCCTGCTCAGTATTCAACAGCATAGTCGTATGTAGATAGTGCAGAAAGCCACCTATGGCCAGTGGCATCCAACTTAGTTGAGGTCTGCACACAGGTCAAAGGATTATTGTCAGTTTTACTAGTATTTTAGCCCCATACAAGTACTCATGGAATTGGTCAACAATAGCCCACTTCAAAGCTAGGAACTCTAACTTATGTACAGGATAGTTCTTTTCGGATGGGGTCAGGCTTCTACTGGCAAAGGCCACTGGTCTCAGGCATTCTCATGCTCTTGGTACAACACAGCCTCCAACCCTTGCAAGCTAGCATCAGTGTGCAGGACGATAAGGTTTTCTTGGATCGGCATAGGCCAGCACTGGAGCATGGGTAAGTTGATATATGATCTCATGAAAAGCAGTCTCACAATCAGGAGTCCAGAAGCCCCAAATACCACTGGATGAAAATACACTCTTTCAGTCTTGAGGACGCTGACTTTTGGTATTTTTTGTGGGTTGGGGGATACCCTTGAGTAAGGTTAAGTAAAGGGCGGATCACTCTTGAATAGTCCTTGATGAAACGCCGATAATAACCACAGAATCCCAGGAATCTTTGCAGTTCTTTTAGATTTTGGGCTGTGGCCAGGTGGTCAAGGCCTCAACTTTACTTGGGTCGGTCTCTATTCCCTCGGTGGATACTATGTGTCCCACATACTTTACTGATGTTTGAAAGAATTGACACTTATCAATGGACAGTTTCAGGCCAAAGTCCTCCAGTCGGTCCAGTACCTTAAATAATCTGCTCTCATGTTCCTCCAGTGAGCTGCCAAACATAATAACATCATCTTGGCACATCAGACACTCTAGTAAGTTCATGTCCCCCACTGCATGCTCCATCAATGATTGAAAAGTGGCTGGGCACCTGAAATCCCTTGAGGCATCCTCATGAATTCATAGAAGCCAAGCGGACAGATAAAGGCTGTCTTCTCATGGTCCTCTGGGGCCATCGGGATCTGGTAGTACCCACTGTGGAGATCCAGCACAGAGAACCACTTGCTCCTGTTTAGGCAGTCCAAAGCATCCTGAATGTGGGGCATTGTGTACTGATCAGGGATAGTCCGACGGTTTAAGGTGCGATAATCCACACACATCCTTACTGTCCCATTCTTTTTCCTCACTACCACAATGGGGGAAGCATAGGGGTTTCTGGATTCTTGTATTACACCAGCAGCTTACATCTCTTGCAGATGCCTTCTCACATCATCTATGTCAGCAGGTGCCAGGCGTCGAGGCCTCTCACAAAATGGTCTTTTGTCATGCAGCCGAATATGGTGCTCAGCTCCTTGCATGCATTCTACGTCCCATTCCTTTAAAAAAAAACACCTGGTCTCTCTGGGCAAGCTTCTCACTGATCCTCACTTTCCATTCAGCTGGCAGCGGAGGTCACGAAATCAAACAAGTCAGGCGTTACTCTGTCATTCTTCCTGAACTCTTGCTGCTGGGTAGCACTGCAGTGTCTGCACAATGCACATTAGCCAGGATGCAACCTCTGTTTACTCGAATGTCTCTTTCAGACACATTATGAACTTGAACCATTACCCTTCTGGCATAAGCATGGGCTCTAGCGGCAAAATACTAGGCTTGACCAGCAGTCCTCTGGCAATTTTCCATCGCCTGGTGCATCCAACATTAATATTTTATTCTTAACATCTTTTCTGATACGGACCTCTCCCTGTAAGGTACACTGGGCATTTGGCACCAGGATCAGAGACTCAGGATCCTTCTTCCAGACAATTCCGACCGGTTCTTCTGGTTCTACTTTTTCAGCATCTCTCTGTGCCTCATAGGCCTTCTTAATTAAAGCTGGAATTCTTAAAGCTCTACTAGTCCTTGACCCCTGTTTTTCATAACACAACTGTGCCAGTCTTCTAAACATATGAGCATTTGTTCCAATCAACAAAGGGACACCATCATACAATCCAGTGGGGGGACACACTATGGCTAGGGTCTCTATTTGTTTGGCCGCTCCAGCCACGGAGGTGGGGAAAGACAGCCAAATTCAGATATACCCGGAATAGGGTAAGCCTTCTCACTTAACCCCCATACATGCAGTCCTTCTAATGGTTGTAAGGGTACGTCTGACAAATGCTTCTGATACCAATCCTGGAACATAATTGTCACTTGGGAGCCACTGTCTAATACAGCTCTTGTAGACACTCCATTCACCTTACAGTGGTCTCCATGGAGGGACCCACTATTCTGGACCAGTCTGAGAGGCGGTAGTAGGGGCCTGGGCAACTGACCTTGCCACAAAAGGACGTGAGTTAGCATTTTTGGGGCCCTCACTGGGATCATTTCGTGCACCTCTTAACCACTGATTTGTTCTCTGAAGCTCTCCTTGTAGCCTATATGCAACTTTGTCAGTGTCTTTTGGGGACCAGCATTCCCTCTTCATGTGCCCATCCTTCCCACAATTATAGCAAAACGTACTTTCTGGAGTTTGAGCTGGCCGAGGCGTCACACTAGGAGCCAGGGCGAGGGTACTACTAACTAGAAACATTGGTGCTATCTCTGTCCGCGGTGTGATAAGCATTTGGAGACATCTCGTCAGTTTTTCCACTTCCATGGTCAAGGAATTGAGTTTGGAGCTGTTATCAGCAGGAGATACATGGGTGGGTACCCCCACCCCCATAGCAGATGCAGTCAGATATAGGTCGGGGCCGGTACTTGCAGGCGTGGCCTTCATAAAGGGACTGTTTTTAAATTCCTGGATCTCTCTCAACAGTTCGCCCCATTGTGGCATATCTTTTTCCTTCTCAGAGCACTCATTAACTGCCAACCTCTACCACTGAACTTCACTTGATGGGTCACCCTCAGTCACTCGGGTTGTAGCCGCAGCTATTGGTGCAAGTCCCTCCCGAGGTCACCTTTTCTCAACTCCTCGAATTTCTCTCATTAATTCATCATAGGAGGGTGGGGATTCCAGTCAATTTGCCAGGTGTAACTGAAGCAACAGCAGTTCTGAGAAGGGGCAGACTTAAGGATCCTGTCCAGCCAGGTTTGGTCCAGTTCAATCGCTAGCAAGCTACCCTTTCTGAGGCATTCTTGCAACAATTTTTCCAGTCAAGATACATACACAGACAACAACTCCCCTTGGTAATGTTGTGCATTACTTACTCTCCACCATAGGTCCTCATCAGAATCTGGGCTCCCATACATATTCTCCAAGGCCTCAAGATAGGCCTGTACAGTCGCTTCAGGGTTACTGGCCCGTTTAGCATGGATGGTAGCCAGAGCAGGACCTTGGAGGCTCTCACTAACCCTCTTTTGCTTTTCAGCCTCCGAGCATTGCCATTCTAGCACTTGGGGGGCAACATAGTCTATCCAGGTCTCCCAGTCATCCTCCCCTTGGGGGGTTGGGAGGGTGCCAGAGAAGATCCTCAACCTTGGTAAGAGTCGTGACTAATGGCAGGTGCAGAAATAGGAGTCTGCATTGGTTCAGCCACCATTACGGGTACTGGAGCAGGAGAGGGTGTTGGGGGAGGAACACCCCCAGGTGGCAAGAATAGTTTCTTCAAGTCCTCCACAGTTTTCCCTTCCCCAGCAACCATTTAGCAAATTTCTCCTCAAAAGTTTCAGATAGTGGTGGGGCTCATTCCCCGTTCTTTACTGTCCTTAGTTATCACTCCAAGCAGTGAGGGCCCTCTGGGGTAATGGTCTGTGGCACTTTGGAGCTATCTATGGGATCCTTAAACTCTACTAGGGCCAGGAAAGTGTGGGTGAGCAGATTAGCATGCCGACCACCACCACAGGGTTTTGTAAACCTTCCACCTTGGAAAGTACTCCCTGTACAGTGTCCGTATTGATACCCAGGGGGATGTCCAGGATAAGCATAGCATTTTGGGGGTCGATCTCCTTCCCGGTACACCACTCCACCAGCTGGTGCAGAGACACTTCTGTCGGGTACCCATTTATTTATTTTTTTTCTTAACAGTGGTTAGTAAATATGGCCACTAGAGGACACACAATCCCAGCGGTGAGCCTCCAAGATGTAACCCCTAGATGGCGCTATCCCAAGGGCTACTACCCCTGCCTGATTTGCCACTAACAGGTTGAGGGGCCTGGATCCGATGGCGGGTGCCTCCACCCAGAGGTCAGGGTTTGCAATAGTTAAACTAACTTGGTCACAGCCCTCTGGGACACTGCGACCCCCTTTTCTTCCCACTAGTGGCCCACACAATATATCAGAATTACCTTCACAGTATACACTTACCCCCAGGATTGGTTTGGGCAGTGTGACTCCTGGGACTCCCTGTAAAATAAGATGATACAGTGCAAAAACCACAGTACAATACTTTAACATAGATGAATTCCTCAGGCAGTGTAACTTTGCTGAAACAAACAGATCTGATTTATTTAGGGGGATATAACAAGGACAGGGGGAAATCAGGTTAATTAGTTTAAACGCATTAATAATCACAGTACTGTGCACATATTTCAGAATCCCAAATGTCCCTAATGTCACTCTTACTGGGTACCCAGGCAATAAAAGGCTACCCTATTTGGTGCAGCTGGTTGGGGCCCTGAAGATGGAAAATGCATGCACAATACCCAAATTGTAATCCGGAGCTGGTAGGCTTAGTTCGTGGAGAAAGAAAGGAAAAGTAATCAGATGGAACACTTGCAATTAGATGATGGCAGGGAGCTACCCTGATTTGTACTCACAAATTCAATGCTGAAACTGAATGGAAGGCAGATTGTCCTGGATTGCCAGGTGGAGCAGACCATGTGGACAAGGTCCTTGTGACTGGACCCCACGGCAGTTCAGAGCAAATGGATGTAGTCTGGATTAAGCTGGGGTTTACTTGCAGCTTCATGCACTCAATTCACTGTACAGGGGATTTGAAACACGAGTCCCCACTAGCACTACACACATTTATATGGAAAAAGAAAGTACTATACCAGGCAGGCTGCTTCTCTATCCCGATCCAAATTACTGCACAGTACCCGGGAGAACACACAGCAGATTCAGTTCCTGACAGACCGAGTGCGATTCAACAATTTCTCCAGTCTTCTACAGGATGAGTCTGGTTTCTACTTTTCAGATCTCCTTGATTCTCTTCACAGGTCAGATTCAGTCAAAACAAGCACTTGCACAAGCAGCAGACCGAAACTTGGGGCCTTACACGCGTTTCTCGACTAAAACTGCACACAAAAGGAGCACTGGAATCCTTCCATCTTCACTGCCAGAGCTAAACTGAAACTCCAGTAGACAAAACCGGGCACTTCCTTTTAGTTCCTCCCAGTTCTTGGCTGGATTGGCTGTCACTCACAATAGCCTCCCCCTGTTGGTGCAAAAAGGCGCCGAAGTCCAAACTACATTTCCCAGAGTCACTGCCCATACAATCCTCTTGTGGTTGGCTCAGATTACGAGTCCAAGTTCTGATTCGTCCACAGGCACCATTTTAGAGCTACCTTAACCAACACTGATTGGTCCAGTTCAGCAGTTCAAAACTAGAATGGGGAACTAGGCAAACACAGTTCTGATTGCAAAGAAAAGCAGGTTAGACAAACTGTATTTTCATTATTACTCTAAATGATTTCTGGCAAACAGTTACATCTTTCAGATAGGTTCTCTTTGCACTCCTAGTGACTGCAAAAATGGAGTGAATTGGCAGCAGCTCGAGTGGGACTCAAGCAGAGAAACACACAGTCCCCCCATACAAACTAATTATGTCTGCAAGCAGACGGCTCTTAAAGAGACAGTACCAGAGGCTCTAAAAACACTCACAGATAAAAGGCTTAAACGCCAAACACCATTCAGGCTTGGAGCATTCAAGCAAGCTCCTGGAAGTTTTTTGGGAACCCCATTTGCAGGGGGGTTACACCAATGTTAGTAGACTGCACTGCCGCTGCTGAGCCATTTACCGCTTTATCTCTTATGCCCTCTTTCTGCAGAGAACTAGCTGATGTTGAGCAGGGAAAGATAGTGGAAGAGACACCACTTTTAGGTTTCCTGCCACCACCCATCCACTTATGATAGCTTCAGATATGAAATGCAACACACAAAAAAATTCATTAAAATGCTTAAAGGAAAAGTCCACCCAAAACTTGAAAAAATATATGTTGTGCAAAGTGTTTTAATTTGTATGTGAAGTTCTAGTGTTTCCTTCCCTCTGACTGATATTAGGAGTTTTTCCTAAATTAGCCTGCTAGCTTTATGCTAGTTTTACGACCCCTTGGGATCTTCATCCCTGACAGCTTAATTGTATTTCTTGTTCCCACAGTGCAACTTGTCTCTTGTGACTGTGATATAAGAGAGACCCAACATTCAGCACACACATGCTAAACAAACTAAATATCTTGGAAGCTTTACAAGCTGCACAAAAATTAGCAGCAGCAAAGTTTTTCAGGACAGTAAGACCTTTACGATGAGGGTAGTCACCAAGCTGAATCCTACAGATTTTAAAATTTAGCCATCTCTACTGTTGTGAACTGATTGTAAAGCAATGCTTTCTGCTGGATTTATGATCTCTGCTACATCATGTATGAAACAAGGTGCATTGTAGGATAAAGAAATACAATTAAGCTGTTTCATATGGAGATCTCCAGGGGTCGTAAAACTACCCTAAACTTAGCAGTCTAATTTAGGAAAAACTCCTAGCAGACAGAGGGAAGGACACAAAACAACTTAACATACAAATCAAAACACTCTGCATAACATATGTTTTTGCAAGTTTTGGGTGGACTTTTCCTTTAAGTGGAAGCTATATTACTGTGTGGAAACAGAGCTGTTCTCTCACTCCTCCATACTGGGTAACAACATCATCGGAAGTCCCCCAGGCTGCCAGGTTCTGATTATCCAGTCTGTAACTGAGCTTCAGTTCATTCCCTTGTCCCCAAAAAATGAGAAACAAAAGTAGAGAACTCACTGTTACTGCCAAAATACAAACTTTATTAAGCCATTAGAACAGGATGCAGTGCAAACTCCTCTGTAGTGCCCCACATAAGGGGTGAGTACTCCGCTTTTTTTTCTAATTTTTTTAACTAATATGGTGGTATATGGCATGGAAGCACCCTCCAGTCCAGTCCAGTCTGTGATCAAGCTGTATTTCCTCTGACTCAGGGTGATTCTGATTATCCAGCCAAAAGATATCCCTATTAAATGTGAATGTATCAGTTCCTCTCTCCCCTGCCATGCTTAGCCAAACACAGAAAATTATTTAGTGTAAAAAGGCCAAAAAGTATAATTTTGTCATAATGATCAAAAATGGGTAAATGGGGGAAAGACGGTCCAGATAAGAATAGGGACTGCCAAACCAAATAGGGAAATGGTCAGTCTAGGTGGGCTGTGTGGTCCTTATCTGCTAGCAGATTCTATGTTTCTATGAAGGCATATCAGAGATGATCTTTTGTTACTTTTCTCTAGTTCTGATTATAACTAACATTTCTTTTATCTTGTTTCTGTTTTATTTGTTAAATGTTCAGGATATAATATCCCAAAGGAATGCTTGTTGTTGCTGTTGAAGAGGGATGAGAAACTCCCAATCAGTGACGTGAACAGTGAAGAGACTCAGCAGGATGATCATCTTGAAGACACCCCCAGCAGTAAGTAGATGGCTTATTTCATAGGTTTCATAGGTTATACAGAGCCAAAAAGACCAAGGGTCCGTGTTGCTTGCCATTTTTTTAATTATAACCCTTAATTAAATTTGAGCTCAAAAAAACATCCAATCAGTTTTTGAATAAATGCATACTCTCACTGGCAACCACTTTAAGTGGCAGGCCATTCCATATTCTAGAAACTCTGAGAACCATGAGCTTCTCTGTTTTGTTCTACAGCATTCAACCATCAATTGTAATGGATGAGTTCTGGTTTCATAAACCACCTTTCTGAAGACCAACCCCAAAGTTTCCCACAAACTGTCATCATATAAGGTATGATACACCAAACATAAATCACTCCTCAATCTGCGATATTCCAAACTGTAAAGTCCGAGTTTTTGGAGTCTATCATCATAATCTAATCCCCTTACTTCATCGATTCTTTTAGTTGCCCTTCTGTGCACTCGCTCCGGGGCATTTATAGAACCCTTATCTCCTGATGCCCAAAACTGAGCACAGTACTCAAGGTGTGGCCTAACAAGGGAGGAATACAAAGGGAGCAGAACCTTACTGCTTTTACTTTGTATATGTTTATTAATACAATAAAGTAGTTCCACAGCCTTTTTGATAACTTGTTGGCAATGTAGTCAAAAATTTAGACCATTTTTTACCCTGATTCCCAAATCATGTTCATCTTCAGCTACTTCAAGCAATCTACCACCCATTTTATAATCTGCTTTTGGATTTCTCTTTCGGAAATGCATCACAGTACATTTATCTATATTAAACATAAGTTTCTTTACCTTTGTCCAACTTTCTAGTTCACTCAAGGCATATTGTAAGGTATTTACATTTTTAGGTTTATTAACTATGAAACCGATACGGGTGTCATCAGCGAATTTGGTTAACCAAACATCCGTTGATGTAGTTAATGAAGAAATGTAAATATTAAAGAAACAAGGGCCCAGAACAGATCCCTGAGGGACCCCACTAGTCACTTGTTCACAATCAGAATAATAACCCTTTATACAGACACGTTGAGTTCTCCCAGTCAGCCAAGATTCAATGCACTTGGTAATATTCCCCTTTAGACCCATTTTTATAGTTGCATCAATTAATTCACCATGTTGGACCTTGTCAAAGGCCTTAGATAAATCCAGAAGAATAAAATCTACAGCTTCACCTTTATCTAGTGCCTCACTGACATTACCATAAAAATGTAACAGGTTTGTCATACATGATCTTGATTTCACAAAACCACGTTGTGCAGTATCAGGTTGCATAATATTCCTGATATGATTTTTAACTATGCCCTCAAGAATCTTACCCAGGACAGATGTTAAGCTAATGGGTCTGTAATTAGCTACATTCTGTTTGGAACCTTTTTTAAAAATGGGAATGACTTGTGGCCTGTCTACATGCTTCTATAACTACTCCTTCTATAACTACTCCTTCTACAATAGATTTTGTAAAGAGTGCAGCAACAGGACCTGATAAGGGAATTGCTAATTGCTTGTAGGGATTTTTTTCCCAACAGTAGTTCAGAGGGAGCTGGGAAGGATGGGGAGTCAGGAAGTACAGGAACAAGTAAACAATACTTCTGTTTCTGTTCACAAAACTTAAAGTTGGCAGCATTAACAAAGACTTAAAGATACTAAAATACATTCTCACATTGCAAAGCATCATGGGATGTATATGCAAATCACCATAAAGTGTTATGCTGGTTCAACTTTAAGCAGGAATGCATGGTACCGAAAGGCCTCTCACACAGTCAACAAAGGGTGCCAACAGAAGACACAGACACGTGTTTCATCCTACCAGGACTCATCAGTGTGCCTCGTCTGTATGACACCCCAGTGGAATGAACCAGCTGCAGTAAGTTGTTATATCGGGTTTGGGTTGTGGTGAGCCCAATAAAAACTGGTGCCAAACATGCTGCCGAAAGGCCTCTCACACAATCTGCAAAGGCTCACCACAACCCAAACCCGATAGACTAACTCAGCGCAGCTGGTTCATTCTACTGGAGTGTCCTACAGATGAGGCACACTGATGAGTCCTGGTAGGATGAAACATGTGCCTGTGTCTTCTTTTGGTACCCTTTGCAGTTTGTGTGAGAGGCCTTTTGGCACCATGCATTCCTGCTTAAAGTTGAACCAGCATAACATTTTGTGGTGATTTGTATATACATCCCATGATGTTCTGCATTATGGTGTTATGTGTGATTTTGTATTTCTTTGAAACTTGGCTTCCCAGCCAATGCCTTTTGGGGTAACCCTTGTCTCAGTGCTTATGCACTAAGGTTCTTTGTCTTTCAACTTGTTTTTTGTTTTTATTTGGGCTCACCACAACCCAAACCCAAGATACCAACTTAGGGAGAGCTGGTTCATTCCACTGGGGTGTCATACAGACGAGGAACACTGATGAGTCCTGGTAGAATGAAACATGTGTCTGTATTCTTACATTGGCACCCTTTGCAGACTGTGTGAGAGGCCTTTTGGAACCATGCATTCCAGTTTAAAGTTGAACCAGCATAACATTTTGTGGTGATCTGCATTACGGGGGTATATGTGATTTTGTATTTCTTTGAAACTTGGCTTTCCGGACAGTGCCCTTTGGGGTAACCCTTACCTCAGTGTTTATGCACTAAGGTTCTTAGTCTAAAATACATTATATCACTTTCCAGGAAGGTTTGTATTGAAAATAATATATAGGCTAAAGTATGGGTCGAGGTGTGTAACGAGACGTTTACACACACTTGAGGGGTTTATGAATTGCATCTAAACCGGAAGGTGTGTGTTAACTTCGTGTTTACACACCCCGACCTATATTTTGTTTTATATAATTGCTGGGTTGCTCTTTTTCACCTTAGCAATTATATAAAATAAAAAAGGTTGCTGTGCGTCCGCAGTCTGATTACGTTAAAGCACGTGGTCCACAGTCACCTTTCAGTTTCATTTAAAAAGGTTTTTGGGTGTGGGTAGTTGATTCAGTAATCATTTAGGTACTTACTGCCGAGTATCTGTGGCAGTTTTGTGTCTGTGTTGGTTTGCGTTTGTGAAGGGGACAGCCATCGGAAAAGTAAGGAGCTTGAGTGGGCACATGCGCAGAGTGAGGGAAATTGTGCACGTGTTTGCTGTAATAAGCACTCCTTTATTACGGCAAATAATGCCACGGTTTCCCTATGGGAAAAAGAGCAAGCCATTAATTATGTCTTAATAATGTGTGGGGAGCATTTATTATGCACTGCCTGCTATCCTTTTTTATCTTGTAACCTCATTGTTCTGACATCAAAGCTGTAAACCTTGCTTGCCTATGTCAGATTGGTGAGATTACAAGATGGAACTGAACTCATCTGACAGAATTATTTTCTTAGAATAGACCGTGCGTTAGCATGTGCTTGATTTAAAACATCCTGTCTGCTGCGACAGTTATTGCACGACTCATTTACTTGTTAGTGGTGAACTTCTGTTTAAGCACTGCTTCAGTAGGTATAAAATCCCCCCCTTCCCGGTTCCTTACCCGGATTGCCATGTATACTATCTCGTTCTAGACAGGTCTACAATCTCCTTCAGTCGATGTGGTTTCGTATAGAGACTCCATGAAGCACATGATCACAGTTGGCTAACCGTGATTTGTTTGAAACTTTTAAAAAAAGTCGTAAATTAGCTTCGTTTTTCTTTTAAAAGTGTAATACAAATTGAAGATCACATGTTTTGCATTTATTTATTGGTGTGGTGATTCTCATTGGGTTGCTTATTCGAAATGAAAAGAACTTTGAAATCAGATATGCCTGTCCTGAGTGGTTATGTAAGGTAAGGGAAACAAAAATGATTAGTTATGTATTCACATTAGGAGGGACAGCTGCCACATAAAAATGGGGGCTTACCACATACACTATAAAAGATGATGCCTGGTGTTTTGCTGTTAACCATATTGACATCGCCTTTCGCGGTTGCTGTGGTGACCATAAACCTCCCAAGCTGTCCTCTCAAGGTTTACATGCTCAGCATGGCAACTGCTCAAGGTGATTACAACATGGTTAACAGCAAAACACCAGGCATTATCCTCTATATAATGTATTGGTGGCCTGTAATTCAACATACGTTTCCTCAAGGGTCTGATACATCATACTGACAATAGCTGAGTTAACCTCACAAGGGCACAGCATGAAACAACTCAGGAATGGCCCTGGGTTGATCTGTAAGAAGTCTGTAATAAATAGAAACAAAAGACTTTAGACATAGCTTTTTATAGAAAGGTGAGCCAAAACTAAGGGGGACTTATGTTGAAGGCCAGTAAGTCGGCAGTTCTTTCTTCAGAATTGGGATGCTGATGTTTTTGGGCACTTAAGACACTTCAAGTGAACTGTAGAAAAACATTTAGACCTCCATAGGTGGGCAGGGCTAGTTCTGCGACCACCCCTCCCTCCATTTGTCTAGGCCCCCTTTTTTTTCAGGCTGCTGGCAATTTTCAGAGCTGAACACATATTTTTATAGCCCCCCTCTGCTCCCTAGCTCATATCTGTCCCACAAATATATATATATATTATACTGAAGTAAACTCCTCCTGACACCTGATTCATGATTTGGGGGAGGTAAATGCTCAGAAATATTGGCTAGGTCTCCCCATGTCCCCCTCCAGTGGGCCCACTCCTGTTATCCATTCAATTGTCTTGTTTATGAATGAGTTGGATTGCTAACATAAGGGAGGGAGAGAAGTGGCCTGTATCATTGAGAATGCCAAGGAGACTGACTAATCTCCAGTCTACCTTGTACCTAGTATTCTAAGAAATGCAGACTGCTCCTCCCTCTCCCTCCCTGTTGCTTGCTCCTACTAATTTTTCTTCCATAGAACGTTTTCTGCCTTGACCATTTACATTGTTCAGGGATATACCTGGTCTCAGGGATGTACCCTGTTCAAGCATGTGTTACTGAACCCTGTTGTTTACCCTCACGTTCTTTCCCTCCATGGCAGGGGCTCCGGGGGGTTGTCATCTTCTCCCTGAGGCAGTTCACTATGTGTACTAGGATATAGTGCTGGCGGCACTAGGATCCAAGGCAGTTCAGGGCCCAGGTAGTCATTCAGATGGATGTGGGTTTTTTCCAGTATCTTGGTCCTTCCGACCCCCTCAACAGGAGTGGACACTGTACCAGCCTCTCACGCATGCAGCATATGCCTGGCGACAGGAGCAAGCTCCCTGGTCTAGTTGCAAATGTCTCAGTGGCACTGGAGCTCATTGTCAACCCTTCCTAGCTGAGGCACACTGCAGGATCGCATAGTTTCAGAATGTACTGATGACACACAGTTTTGGAATGTGATGATGACACTTGAAATGCGGCATTGATGCACAAGTTCGGAATGTGACGGGGACATGCAGTTTTAGAATGCGGCACGGATGTACTGTTTTAGAATGCGGCAGGAATGCACAATGTCAGAAGGTGGCAGGGACACACAATGTCAGAAGATAGGGGGATACACTGTTTTGAAATGTGGTGGGGCACCACAGTTCTACAGTGTGGCAAAACAAGCAATTTGCAGAAAAAAATGGTGTGTCTTATCACACTCTGACAGTGTGCACCCCCACTATATTCTGAAATTGTCAGTCCCTGCCAAATTCCTAAATGTGTGTCCCTGTTACATTCTAAGATTGTATGTCCCAATCACACTCTCAGATTATGCGTCCCTGCCACATTCCAAGATTTCATGACGCCCTCAACCAACATTCTGAAATTTCACACAACCTTGAAATTACATAGCTATGTCCTGCTCTGCATTCTAAAATCACCTTCCTGCCACATTTTTATTTTTATTTATTCTTTGTTAACCGGGTAAGACCCACTAGGCACAACTGCCTGTTTTCAGGGGCGACCCAGGAGCTTTGGGCTAGTTAAGTGACTTGCTCAGAGTCTCACAGTATGCAAGTGGAGGTTGGGGGAATCAAACCCTGGTCTGCTGGATGTACCAAGCTCATTCACAGCTCATTACGCTAACCTCTAGGCTATACTGCCATTCTGAAGTACAGTACCATGCATCCCGAACATTCTGGAAATGCATGCACTGCTTTTGCTTCATATAATTACTACATCTATAGTTCCTTAAACTTTGGAGCAATAAGTTCAATAATAATGTTGACAGGGACAACAAATCTGGATTACAAAATGGCTTGTAATTTTTTAACATAGAAACTTAGAGATCTGTTTTTGGCATAAGGCTGACTGGGGATATGCTGATTCTAATTCTGAAATGTAACCCATACCTCTCAAGTGTCCCTGATTTTCAGGGACGTCCCTGATTTTGCCTCAAAATTTTACTCTGCCCCTCCTAATATTTGTGTTTTTGTGGCTAAACAGTTGAGACTGTAAGCACAAAACAATGTCAAGCATTAAAGTTACAGACCTGTTCTTCTTTAGAAAATGCATTTTGCACCAAGCACCATATTCTACCAGCTTTCTGGGTGGATATCTCTAAGTTTGAAGATGTGTCCCTGATTTTGGTCCTTTGTCCCTGATTTTTATAAGCCTTGTCCCTAATTTATGAGGCAGGAGGTTGAGAGGTATGATGTAACCCTTTTGGCCAGACTGTCTTTAAAAAAAACTTCTAACAGCTGGCTTTAGGAAGAGAAGGGATCATATTTCGGCTTAATGGAGTCGACAGCCTGAGTCCTTCCACTTCTTCCAAAATTGTGTCTTATCAGCACATTCTGCCCCATGCCACCACATTTTGTGATGTAGGGAGTAGGGAGAGAGTGGGGGCATGCTCCACTGACTTCAGGGGCACTTTTGTTTTTTTTTTAAGTACAGTTTTTGATATTCTAATGGTCCAGTTTGAACTGAACAAAGCCCCTGCTTAACTGAGAAGACATTCAAAATGGGGTCATTTGAATATCGAAGATTGTATTAAAAGAAATCTCATTGAAGTCAATTGAGCGTGCCCCATGCTCTCCTAACTAGAATATCACAAAATGTGCTAGCACAAGCGCAGCGCTCTGAATAAGGTGGTGGAAGGAATCAAGCTTTCAGCTCCAAGGTACCAAAATTTCCTCTTTCCCTTATCCACTGCCCTAGATACCCAGTCAAAGAAAAATATTAGGTGAGTCTGACAAAACTTCCCTGCCACAGACCAATGCTGCTTGCTATCCTGGAGCCCAGTTCACTCCAGGTAGACCATTAGGTCCTCATTGACTAGTCCCTCCATTAATTTACCTGCTATGGAGGTAAGACTAATGGGTCTGTAGTTTCCTGGTTGCTCCTTGTTTCCTTTCTTGTGCAGTGGGACTACATCCGCTACTCTTCAATCTGTCGGAACCACTCTTGACTGTAGCAAGCTATTGAATAGCCATGCCAGGGGTTCAGCTAGCTCTTTTTTTTTTGAAATTCAGTGTACTTTACTGAAATTTTATAACCACATCAGAGTGTACAGGCTAAGGAAGCTATCAGGATGTACATCTATTACACTGCTCAAAATAGCCTTTGGGTTACATTGGCAAACTAATAACATTATCATTACTATAAATCCCCTTCCCTCCTCCCTCCCCCTCCTCCCTCTCCCCTTCCCCAACCCCTCATAAAGCCCCCACTGAAAAGCCCCAACCCCTCCTCCCTCTCCATTCCCTCTATAGGGTCTTCTGGGCTTAGCAGGATAAAGGGAGATAGGCAAACCCTGGGGTCTTCCATGTTGCTTCTTCTGGTCACTTGGTCAGTCCTTACACTGTCTTTCAACTGCAGGACAGGCAGGGATGATTCTTATGTCTGCTGAGTACTACTACAGTGGGGGGAAGGTAAAAATCCAACAGTGACAGAGTCTATGGCTAGGGGATGGAATATAACATATGGAACTTCCCCTATTTCTTATAATATGTGGATGCTCTGTGTCTTAAACTGGCTCTCATCTTTTCCATTTGGAGGTTAGATAACAACTCATTTAATCATTTGGAATAGGATATGATAGTTTGGTCCTTCCAATGTCTCAACACTACTCTTTTCACTGAATGGGAGATGAGGACATGTAATACCTTCTTTCTTTTACTGAGATTTGGGAGTAGTCTCCCACTAGACAGACCTCGGGAGTAAATAGCATATCCAGGCCTAAGAGGGGATCTACTTTAGTTTGTATTTCTCTCTCTGGGGGGTAATCGTGAGGCAAACCCAAAAAACATGCAATAGAGTACCATCTGCTTGGCCACACCTGTTGCACTTCGGGTCCTCTATCTTGCCCATCCCTGCTAGCTTTGCGGGGGTAAGATAAATATTATGCAGGATGTAGATATGCATTAGATGAAGTTTATAATTCGAAGAGTAGATATATACATTTTGCCTGATTTTGTCCCATGGAAAATCTTTGGTAGGGAATTGGGAAGACCAGTATGTAGCCTTTCCTTGATTTTCAGGATAAATAGAAGGGTAGAGTACTGAGGCTATTCGGGAAACTGAATGTGGTTGCCAGGCTATATTACGAAGCGTGTTGAGAAGTTCGAAGTAGTCTGTGGTCTATAGCCCAGGCCCAAACTAGCTAATCAATGGATGCTGTATTTGGAACCCCCTGAAGACCCAATTATCTGGGAGGTCTAGTTGGGCTAGAAGTTCTGAGGTCGATTTAAGTTCTCTTGGTTTGTTAGCTTGGAGATCGTAACCTCCTTCATATGCGCTTTGCTGTTAGCCTTTAACTTTTGTCCCCCTATTGTGAAATTGGGATTGAAGTGCAACGGCTATGAAATATCTTTGAGATTATCATGCTTGAGAGCTTTGAACAGTTGGGAGTGAACTTTAGTGGACATATGGATCAATTCATTACTGATGTTACGTAGAGCCATTTTCGGGGTTGTATAGAGAAGACTGTAGGGAGAAACACCTTTTTGCTTTATAACCTGGCGTTCTATTTGTAGCCATAGCGGGATATACATAAGTGCCCTCTCTGAGGGAGGGGGAGCCGGCCAATGCAGATATTTGGCCATGTGGCTCACCAGATAGTAGTGAAAGAAGTTAGGCAACTTAAGGCCGCCGTGCTGTTAAGATGCCCCTAGGCGTATGTAGGATCACTTGGGAGGTTTTTTATTCCAGAAGAAGAAGAAGATAGAGATTATTCCTGTGAAGTTTCCTGTACCAGGACTGAGGAAGATGAAAGTTAAGCATATTTAGAGGGTAGAATACCCGGGAGAGGAGATTCATTTTAACAACACTTGATTTTCCCCTGTAGTGAGAGGTACAGTGGAGCCCATCTGTCCAGATCTTGGCCTATAGTCACGAGTAGAGTGTCTAGGTTATGCCTTTTCATTTGGGCCATATTCAGGGATAAGGAGAGACCTAAATATTTGATTTGAGAGGCCCAAGCTAATTGTAAGCTGGAGATATCCACACAGTATGCACGGGAGTTCAATGGCATTACCGTTGACTTTTCCCTATTCAACTTATAATTAGAAAACATGCCAAATGTCTCTATGATAGCCAATACTGCAGGAAGTATAGATGCCAGGTCCATTACATGTAGCATAATGTCATCTGTATAGGCCGATAAACGGAGCTCAAAATCTCCAATCCGAATACCTTTGATGAGAGGGAAGTGGTAAGATGGTATAGTAGTGGCTCCAAATAGAGGTTAAAGAGCATTGGTGAGAGTGGTCAACCTTGGCGTATACCCAAGTGCATCAGAAACGAGGTTGAGAAGACTCCATTACAGTAGATCCTGGTGGTGGGTTGCAAATAGAGGACCTTAACCCATCGGATAGAGGTCTGAGGAAGTCCAAATATATCTAGTACAGCAAATAGAAATGACCAGTTGACTCTATCAGATGCTTTCTCCATGTCCAGTGACACCAGTGCCATAGGTTGCGGTGCCAGCCTGGACACGGAGAAGACATGGAAGAGCTTCCTCGGGTGGTGTGAGAGTGACCTGCAATGAATCCTACCTGTTCGGGACATATTAAATTGGTCCAGACTTCCGCCAGCTTTGTAGCTAAAATTTTAGCAAAGAGTTTGATATCGTAATTTATATGGGTGGTAGTTGGTTACTCTGTTTTTAGGTTTGTTTTGTTTGGGCAATACTACAGTGAGGGTTCCCAGTAAAGAAGGACTTGAGATGACAGAATCACAGAGATAATTAAACATCTGAAAGAGTAGGGGTAATAACTGCGCTGCAAATGTTTTGTAGAATTGAGTTGGGAAACCATCTGGACCAGGGGCTTTGTCATCGGGGAGTGAGTGTATAGCTTCCGAGAGCTCCTGTTTTGTTATTTTATGAAATAGGAAGATTTTCTGAATTTGTGAAAGGGAATTAGGAAGGAGATTTGCTAGATGAGCCTGTATATCTTCTGGTTGCGGTGTTTGAGCCAGTGGCATGTATTCTTCCTTGTAGTAATCTTCAAATTCCTGAGCAATATCGCTTGGATTAGTGAGAAGAGCATTATATTTATGGGAATTAAGCGCAATAACTATTCTGGTTTCCTTTTGTTTTTTTAAGTCAGAGTGCCAGGAGATGGCTTGCTTTGCCACCTTGTTCTATATATCGTGCTTGGGTCTTGAAAAGGGCATATTGAGCTTGCTCCCTTAGGATCTCTGAATTTTTATTCCTTAGGAGAGGTTCAGCTAGCTCTGATGCCAGTTCCCTTAGCATTTTCAGATGTATCCCATCTGGCACTGGAGCTCTGTTTATCTTCAGGGCTGCAATCCCTTTTTTTATCCATATTTATGCCCCGCGGCACGTCACAGGTGGCTGATCAGCTCTGTCCCTGCCCCCATATGCCTGGCATCCACCTCCCTGACCTACCAAGCCCCAGATTCCCCATGAATTGGCCCTGTGGCGGGTCTGGGAAGGGGTGGTCTGTCCTTCCCCCACCCGGTGGCTCACATCCAGATTGTGAGTTGGTGAACTGCTGACACTGTGGGGCAGGGGCAGGCAGGCAAGGCTTCATATAGCCTGTGATCTCCATTTTTCCAGTGTTTCTCTCCAGTCCCCTGCCATGTCATTAATGTATGCACTTGGAGGCATATACACACTATGACCACGTCCCCTTCCTTCATGCTGCTTGAGCTGCCTGCACTACTTCCGGGCCTCCACTCAGGGGCAGCCAATGGCCGTGTCGACAAGACTCCCTTCCCTGGGAGACAAGAGCTGTCCTCCAGACACTCAATACTCTTCCCCCCCTCCCAGCCAACCCCTGGTGACTCATGCTTGTTCCTGAACCCGGGTCAATGATGTGGTGAGAGGTACAACCCACAGTGCCTCTGTCCTCTGCACCACTGGGATGGCTCTCTGCAAGCCCTTTTCTGACCCTTTCTCCTGTAGTTACCATAATAACTCTCGAGCTTACTATACATGTATTGTCTTTTGAAAGCCTTGAATGGGGCAATAAATGGTGTGGAGGACTGAGGCATTGGGCATTGGGCGTTTCACCTCCTGGCATGCTGGCAGTGTGGAATTGGGAATTGACGTGTGTCATTGTGGGTTGGCCGAGAAAGGGAGACGATTGTACATCCATAGGACAGCTCTCCTTCTCGGGGAGAGGGGAACACTTGTCCCGTGGCTTGATTGCCACCTAGAGGAATCTGAGTGGCAGCACCTGAAAACAGAAAGGGGAAGGGGACCTCATGCTTGGGTGCAGGGACACTCCACAGTTGTGGAGTACTCACATTGTGTCAGTGCAAGTGCATGGGCCCCAGGGAGAAAATGGAGGAAAATCCCTTTGACTGATTTGCAGTGACGGCTTGATCCCTCACAGGCCCCACACCAACGAGTGGGCAACTCTGGCCATGGTCCTGTTAGGTGTATTGCTTGACACTGGGTTAACGTATTCTGTCCAGGTCACAGGAAATCAGAACCCCTCTGTGGCAAAACACACTGGTTGTGTATAGTTGCCCATCCAGTATTCTCTGTATACCGCCTTTCTAAAAATGTAACATTCTAACGAGTCCAATAGTCATGCCATTCAAAAATGCATTGTCTCCACACTGAGATGCTGCCTTGGAGTTTAGAATGGTGCTGTGGAATCAGAATTACGTTCATGCCGGCCCAGTGGCGCTGAGGATTGAGGCACTGGATGCCACACCTCGCACCACGCCGGTGACCCAGGTTCGGGAACGGACTCGGGACGCTGGGGGCTGGCAGGAGAAGGAGAGGATCGAGCATCTGTAGGGACTGCTCTCCTCTCCTGGGGTGGGTAGCGGGTTGTCATCGCTCTGCAGCAGCCTCTGGTGGGAGACCAGGAGCACTGCAGAGAAGACGCAAGTGGGAACGCCATAGAAAAAGCGGAAATCCGCCTCTCAACCAACCAAATGATGGCTGACAGTCCTCCGTTACTGCCAATGCCCTGAAAGAGCCCCTTCACTGCAGCAGCACCATGGGGCCAAGCATATGTACTGGTTGCCCCCTGGTGCCATTCCCCTCGGAGGAAGGGTACCCGCCCGGCGAAGGGTTACGTCTGGGTTACCTCAGGGTGGCTGCAATGTGCAGATGGAGGGCTCAGGACGAGACAGGCAGAGTGGATGAAGGATCTAGGCAGCCCGAAGGAGTGGTGGGTCGTAGGGGCATGAGAGGTGAAAAAAAAAGAATTACATTCACATGTTGCTGTGTGCCGGTGTTTCCTCTAGTGTTCTAACATCAGATTGTTTTCTGTGCTGAACTGAACAACCACCTCGATGACCTCTCCAAATCCATCTGCTATTTGTTTTTATTTGTAAAACGTCCTATCATTATTTCTATTTAGTTCTTGGTATTTGTGTTAGGTTATTTTTATCTAACTTTGTTCTTTTAGTAGTGTTCTCTGGTTCCCTGGAACCGGAGAAAGATACATTTCCTTCTTAAACATGGTAACTGTTTGTTGATTAAAATATATTAAAACAACTGCATAGTTTAAACGTTTAAGCAGAAAAAGACAAACGCAGTAAAGACAGGGATGGGGCAAAAAGGGGTAAGGCCATTAAAAAATGGAGGGTAATGAGTACCAATGCCCGTAGTCTAGGTAACAAGCTCCCTGAACTGGTGGTCTTGATGGAATAGGGACGTCTGGATATCGTGGCAGTCACAGAAACAAGGTACACAGAGAACCATGACTGGGATGTCAACATACCGAGGTACAGAATCTACAGGAGGAACAGGGAGGGTAGAAGAGGAGGAGGAGTAGCCCTCTACATAAGGGAAGGGATCAAAACAACAGAACTAATGGGTAGGGAGACTGGAAATGGCACCACAATCTGCATGGGGGTTGTATATGTAATCCCTAGGTGGCGCTATCCCAAGGGCTACTACCCCTGCCTGCTTGGCTAGTAGCAAGTTAAGGGGCCTGGGTAATGAAACGGATGCCTCCACCCAGAGGTCAGGGTTGCTACTGGACAAGCTTTTTTATTAATTTATTTATTGAATTGTTTCATCAGGAAAGACACACTGAGCAACTTAATGCTCGTCTCACGGTACGTCCTGGGGGAATGGGGAGAGGGATGTACAGAGTGCAGTTTTAGATACATACATAACAGATGGTGAGTACATACATACAGTTATAAAACAGGTTCATGGCAATTGAGTACAATATAGGTTGATGCAACAGTTACTGTACTGGCAGTTCATAGGAGCAGCATACAAATAGAATCAGTACAGGTAGCAAGCATAGGATGCAAGGTTGACAATGCATACATTACAGGCAGTACACTAAAGATGCAGATGCAGCAGGGTGAACACATAGGATACAGTCACCCTATTTAAGAGCTAGTCTATAAGGGGCAGTATAAGTGCAGGTGGGGGGTGAGAAAGAGGAGAGCAAGAGGGAGAGAAAAGTGAGAGGGAGACAGGGACACAGGTATGCAAGGAGGGGGGTCAGAAGCAGGTGCAGGTAGGTGTAATGTAATTGTGCAGAGCAGAGGTAAGGGAATGTAGGGAGGAGGAGGAGGAGTGGCAGGCTTGTGGAGGGAGTGCATTCCACATTTTAGGCAAGTGGTAAGAGAAGGCTTTTTGGCAAGAGGAAGTAGTTCTGCAGGAGACTGAGAGGGTACGAGCGTCAGCCTGGGATCTCAGGGAATAGAAGAAGTGGGTAGGAGTGCCAAGAGAGGAGGAGATATATGAGGGGAGAGGTCCAAGCCAGAATTTAGAGATGAACTTGGCACCATGTAGCGCAAGCCGGGAGTGTAGAGGAAGGAGGTTGAGAGAGCAGTAGAGGTCACAATGATGGGTACAGGGAGGTGCCTCAAGAGCAAAACAACAGAAGGAATTGAAGAGAGAGTCCAGTCTGGATAGGTGGGACTGTGGGGCAGCATTGTAGACTATGTTGCAGTAGTCGAAAATAAGCATGATCATTTTCTGTACCAGCTCACGCCTGGTGGTGAGTGGGATGCAGCTGCAGTTTCTGTAAAGGGCCCCAAGCTTAGGCCTTATTTTTTTCAGAATGCCATCAATATGTACAGAGAAGTCAAGGTGTCTGTCTAGCCAGATGCCGAGATACCTGAAAGAGGAGGAGTCCTCAAGAGCAATCCCATCAAGGGTGTGAAAGGTGGGGAGGTGACTTAGCCTAGTGAGTCTCTGCCCTGTGCTAAAGGACATGGAGACTGTCTTCTTGCCATTTAGAACAAGTTGATGAGAACTAAACCAGAGTTGGACTTTAATGAAGTCGGACTGGAGTCTGATAGTGACATCAGCAACAGTATTGCCAGAGTTAAGCAATACTGTATCATTCGCATACATATGGATGCTGGATGCAGTGCAAACCAAGGGGAGGTCATTTAAAAAGATGGAGAACAGAATGGGGCCTAGCACTGAGCCTTGGGGGACTCCAGTGGTTATAGACAGGGGGTTAGAGATAGCATCAGCAATTCTTACTGATTGCGACCTGCCGGACAGGTAGGCACTGAACCATCCTGTAGCGGAAGGGGATAGTCCAGCAGCTAAAAGGCTGTGAAGGAGGAGGGGGCGAGAGACAGTGTCAAAGGCTTTGGCCAGGTCTGCAAAGATATATGAGGTAATGTGCCCTTTGTCAAAGCCTGAGGAGACGGTGTCAGTTAACCTTATGAGAGAGGTGATGGTAAAGTGGGATTTCCTGAAGCCAGACTGGAAGAGGGTGAATAAAGTGGAGTCAGACAGAAACAAGGAGAGTTGGTTGAGGGCTATGCGTTCTTGTAATTTAGCTAAGGTTGGCAGTAGAGAGATAGGACAATAGTTCCCAGAAGAGGTGGGGTCACCACCCTTCAAGAGGGGGAGGACACCAGTATGTTTCCAGACAGAAGGCACAGTGGCAGTCTCAAAGGAGAGGTTTAGTAACAGGGAGAGTGGGAAGGCTATGGCAGGAGCAGAGAGGAAGAGGAGCCTGGGGTCAAGGCCATCAGGCGAGGAGCCTTTGGTAGGGTTGAGTTCCAGGAGAGATTGAAGGGTAGTGTCAGGAGAGACAGGAGAGAAGGAGAACAGGGAGGGAGGTGTAAGAGGTTTGGAGGAGGGGGACGGGGCAGTGGAGCAGAGGGGGAAGGTGACAGGGTGTGGGGGTGACATGGGGTTGGGAGGAAGAGCAGTGGGGTGTGTGTCAGTGTAAAGGGCATAAAGGGGGGCCAACGGGGCAGGGGATGGGCTTGGGAGGGTGCTTATCAGAGAAGAGGCACAGGTGTCGAAGTGGGAGTTGAAGCATTCAGCAATGGCAATAGGTTCTGAGAGTACACAGTGATTGTGCCTGAGAATGGGAGGCGGAGGGGTAGAGGATGGTGAGAAGAGAGAGTGAACGACCTTCCAGAATTTAGAAGGGCTGTTTGTATTAGTTTGGAAATTAGACTTGAAATGCTCTGCTTTGGCAAGGCGGATTACTTTAGTGCAGCCATTCCAAAGTTCGCGGTAACGATGGTGAGCACCAGGGCAATTGGAGAATTTGGCTTTGCACCATGCCAGGTCACAAGCACGTTGGCAGGCCAGAAGCTCAGGAGTGACCCAGGGGAGGTGCCCACCGTGGACCCTGGTTTTATGGAGCGGGGCACGGAAGTTCCAAACCTGAAGAAACTTAGAGGTGAATTAGGCAAGGGCCTTGTCAGCTGAAGTTTCTATGATAAGGGGGGATCAGTCAGCTTGTGCAAGGTTGTGGAGCAAGGATTGCAGGTCAAGTGTTGCAAAGGGTCTAGTGAGAATAGTTTTAGCTGGGAGTTTAGGCCTATGTATTTTCCGCACTACAAAGGTCATGTTGTGGTCACTGATAAAGTCTGGTAGTAACCCTAAGGCCACTACTCGATGGGGATGGGAGGTGAGGACCAGGTCCAGCAGGAAGTGGTTTAGTGTTTTAAGGTTTAGATGAGTGGGTTCCAGAATCAGCTGATGGAGGTTTAAGGCTTTGATAGTGGAGCGGATATTAGCCAGCGATGGGGCCAGACAGTTTAGATTTGGGTCTCCCAGGATGAATAGCTCACCCCCACTGGCAAGCGAGGAGAGCTTAGAGAACAAGTCAGTGGCATTGGAATGTGGCTGACCAGGGCGACAGTAAACTCCAGCGATAACGATGGGAACTGTGTGAGGATAGGAGATTTTTAAAAGGAGAGCCTCATGGGATGACTGAACAGAAGTTGTAAAGGAAGGAGTGATCTGGAGGGTAGAGGAGGTATAGATAGCCACACCACCACCTTGCCCTGTCCTGTCCTGTCTAGGTATAGTAAAGTCAGGGATAGCTGTAGCCTGGTCAGGAATGGTTTTGGACAGTCAGGTTTCAGTGATCACAATGATGTCAGGGGCGTAGGCATATACCAAGGGTTGCAATAGGGAGATTTTGGAAACAAGACATCTTATGTTTAGGTGGATGATTTTAAGACCATTTGGTAGTGAAAGTGGATTTGTGGCTGGGTGGGCACCGGCTAGTGGATGGGCAAGTGCAGGGATGGGGTTTGGGTGGATATCGCCAGATGCTAGAAGGAGCAAAAGAAAATGGAGCTGGGGTAGCCTACATCCCTTGGGTGAGTGATAGAGCAAACATTTACTAGTTTTAGGGGGAAGAGACAGGATGATAGGCCAGGATACTACCTTAAGGAGGGTAATAAGTTGAGTGGGCGCCAATGTGATCATGGCACTGGGGAGTGTAGGGCAGTGGGGGAGTAAAGTAGCAACCAGGTGGAGCACTGTTCCAGTGTGGCAGGCCGAGCTGTCAACCACTGTCAGGGGTGCTAGCAGACTAGGTTGGTCTATCGGCAGCTCAATACAGAGTGAAAGAAGTATGAACGGTATGAACCAAATTTTTGAAGTTGGACAGGACTCCATAGTACATGCAGTGAGGGTGAGAGAACACTGGAGGGTGATGTAAAGAGTAAGTGAGCTGCAGCTTTTGTGGAGGGAGCCACAACCAGATGCCTCTAGTGGTAGAGAAATATAAGGAGCCAATAGGGAATTGGGTAGATAGAAAAAAAAAGCCGATCAGGTGATCAGAGTTGATTATTAATATAAGTGTCAACCATGGGTTGGTGGCGAATCGGCACACATCTCCGGCGGGGCAGAAATGCTGGCGGTTAGTACCTTACCCGGAAGGCTGAGGATCCAGGCAGGAGGACTCGGGCAGCATCTTGAGGAATGCCATCAGTCCTGCAGCCGAGCGGGTCGGCTGTTGGAGCCTGCAGTCCCTGCGAGGGGCGTCCCAGCTGGAGAAAGAAGAGAGGGAGAGAGATTAAGTATGCTGGCTGATGCAAGAGGCACAGTTAGCACAGCAGGGAGCCCAATGAGCACAACAATGGGACCAGTAGATTGGGCGCCAAAGAGTCTTGGCTTGAGTGGAGCAGCACCAATTCTCTGAGAGAACTGCAATCACAGTCCTTTCTTGAACACTTAATAACTTAAAACTCTAAATAGTTTGTAACTTGGTATACAATTTAGTAGAAAAACTTGAAATGTTCTAAAATTGCCAGTTTAGAAGGAGCAGAGTCCAAAGAGAGCTTTGGACCAGTCGGAGCAGGCCCTGGAAAGGTGCTTACGTTCCGATTGGCTGGTGGCTAGTGCCGTACCTGGAAGGCTGAGGATCCGGGCAGGAGGACTCGGGTGGCGGCATGAGGAGCGCTGTCGATCCGGGGACCGAGTGGGTCGGCAGTTGGAGCCTGCGGTCCCTGCGAGGGGGGGGGGGTCCCAGCTTCCAGCTAGAAGGCTGAGGATCTGCGCAGGAGGACTCAGGCGGTGGCTTGAGGAGCACTGTCAGTCCAGAGGCCAAGCAGATTGGGAGTTGGAACCTGCGGTCCCTGCGAGGGGGGTCCCAGCTGGAAGGCTGAGGATCTGGGCAGGAGGACTCGGGCAGCAGCATGAGGAGCACCGTCGGTCCGGGGCTAAGCGGGTTGATGGTTGGAGCCCTATGTGGGGGGTCCTAGCTAACCTGGGCACAGCCCTCTGAAACACTGTAACCCCCTTCTTTCCCTTTTAGTGGCCTGAACAATATACAATAATTACTTTGACAATGACCCTTATTCACCAGGCAATTACCCACACTGTTGGCACTTACACCCGGGGCTGGTTCCTCTAGCTTGAACTTTGGAACCCCCTGTAAAACAAGGTTAAGCACAGCAAATAGCAACAGTACAATACTTTCGGCACAAACTGGAACCACAGTCAGGTTAAATGCAAACAAAGTTAAATCTGATTTATTCAGAGGTCTTGAACAAGGGAGGGGCATAGTCAGGTTAATTTGCGTAAAAGCTATATGAATCAGACAGTTATGCATTCAGTTCAGAGTCCGTACACAGTCACACGCTCTGAGTACCCAGGTAGGAAAATGGTGAGCTAGCCAGGAACATTACAGCTAGTTGGTGCCCTGTGATGGAAGAAAGCAATATGCACAACACAGACTATTTGTAATCCGGAGCCAGAGGGCTCAGTTCGTGAAAGAAAAGGCAACAAGACAATCAGATGACAACACTTTTAGATTTAGCTGTTGTTGCAGGGAGCTTCCCTGTTGTTTACTCATGATACTCAAAACTGGACATAGGCAGTATGAAATCGAGACTGCAGGCTGTTGAACTGGAATGCCCGGAGAAGCAGGGCCCACACGAATCACTGAGGCACCATTCCTGTTCAAGGCGTTGAGCAGGGGGCTGATCCCCAGGTCGTTGATGACTTTCTCTGCATAGCAAGTATTCTGGCTGGGCTAAAGTAGCAGGGCCCAGACAAACAGAAATGGATATGGGATTCAGTCCGTGGAGCTGGATACAGCCTCCAGCAAGCAAAACACAGTTCAGACACACAGTGGGGAACCAAATCATGACCCACTAACATTACACAGCACATTCACATGTAAGAAAATTTCACTGTACTAAGCAAATGGCTCTCTTTTTGCAATTACAGAGTTTCTGCACAATCCGGGAGTTCAGAGATAGCTGGAAGCCCTGACAGGCCGAACGCATTCAGCAAATCTTGGGTCTTCTTCAGGTTAAAGCTTGGTCACAATTCAGTGGCTTAATTCGCTCTCCAAATTCGAATTTAGTCTGAAAAAAGCACAATTTCCCTCTCAGAAACAGCAGGTAGGTATGCAGGCCAAACTCAGACCTTTCCACAGTTCTCCCATGCGAATCCACTATGGATTGCTGCTCGAACTATTTCAAGCTGTTACTTCTTCAATTCCCAACTCAGATCTAACTGAAACTGCAAGCAGTGTGGGACTTTCCCCAAGATCCAATAGATTCGGTTGACTGTTCTGTTTGTCAGTCACAACAAGGGCTCCCCCTCCAAGTTATTTTAGGCACCAAAAGCCCAAAACTACATTTCCTACAAGTTTTGGCCCTACCAAGCCCCAGCAGGCAGGCTCCGTTTCAGAGTTCCAAATGTACTGATTGGCCCATTCTGCAATCCAGGACCAAGATGATGGAAACAAACAGTACTGTCCATGCTGCAAAGAAGGCAGGTTAGAACAAACTACAATATTATTACTACTCTAACAAATGATCAGCAAACAAGTACATCTTCTAACAGAGCTCCCTCTCAGATTAATTATGACTGCAATCCAGGCAGCTCTTAAAGAGACAGTACACAGAGGCTATGCAGGCAGTCTCTGGCAATACATTTAAACTGCTAAAACACAGGACACCAGCCTGGCAGTGAGCATTTAAGCAAGCTCAAGGAAGACTTTTTGGGAACCCCCATTTGTAGGGGGGGTTACATATACAGACCCCATCTCAGGGGGAGGAAATGGACAAGGAAATGATAGAAGGCATCCTTAGGATGACAAAAATTGGGGAGAGCTTGTTGATCAGGAACCCTGAATATGCCAGATGTTAACTGGAGCACCTTTGCTGTAGCCACATCCAAGAGCAGGGTCATTCTCGATGCCCTACAGGGGGCATGCCTTAGACAGCTAGTGTTGGAACCCACTCAGGAGGGAGCAGTCTTAGACCTGGTACTCTCAAACGGGGATGGAGAGAGGATTTCAGATTTAGAAGTGGGTAGCCAACTGGGAACAAGTGACCACCAAACTGTGGCTCACGATAAAGGCAGCTACAGAGTCAAGCCATACAGAAGTGAGGGTACTGGACTTTAGGAGGGCTGACTTTGTCAAAATGGGAGAGTGCCTCAGAAAAGCACTACCAAACAGGTAGGAAGGAGGGGTGGAGAAACAATGGGGAAACATCAAACTGCCATCACAGAATCAACAAGCCTTTGTGTGAAGCAAATAAAGAAATCAAAACAAAAGAAGAAACCACTATGGTTCTCAAAAGAGGTGACGGGAAAGGTGAGGGAGAAGAAGATAGCATTCAGGAAGTATAAGGAAACATAGAAGGAGCAGGACAGAGAACTGTTCCAGTTAAAGGAAGCGAGTAAGGCAGTCAGAATAGCAAAGGCCCAAATTGAGGAAAAGGTAGTCAACTCGGTTAAGAAGGGGGATAAAACCTTTTATAGGTACATCAGGGAGTGTAGAAAGACCAGGGGAGGGATAGTGAGGCTTAAAGAAGGGAAGGATGGGTGGGTAGAGAGGGACAGTGAAAAAGCAGGGATACTGAATGAATACTTCTGCTCAGTATTCACAAAAGAAGAGGAGGGGGAGGTACCTAATCCAATCAATAGAAGCACTCCGGATAGGGGGGTCGATACCAGTCCTTTCACAGAAGAAAAGGTTCTGAAAGAACTCCTAAAACTAAAGGTGGACAAAGCAATGGGGCCTGATGGGATTCACCCCAGAATTCTAAAAGAACTAAGGGGAGAACTAGTGACACCACTGACTACCCATTTTAAAAATCATGGGAGGATGGTGTGGTACCTAAGGACTGGAGGAGGGCAGATGTGATTCTCCTTCACAAAAGTGGGAGCAAAGCAGAGGCAGGAAACTACAGACCTGTTAGCTTGACCTTAGTGGTAGGGAAAATGATGGAATTACTTCTGAAAGAAAGAATTGTTGAGTACCTAGAGGCCGGTGGGGCACAGGACCCAAGGCAGCATGGATTCACAGTGGGAAGAGCATGTCAGATGAATCTAATAGATTTCTTTGACTGGGTGACCAAAGTAGTAGACCAAAGAGGGGCTGTGGACATGGCCTACCTAGACTTTAGCTAGGCATTTGACACAGTCCCACACAAAAGATTAATAAACAAATTAGCCAGCCTGGGAGCAGGTCCCAGTGTGGTAGCCTGGGTAAAAAAAATGGCTGGACAACAGGACACAGATGGTAATAGTAAACAGAGTCCACTCTGAAGAAAGGGGGGGTTACTAGTCAGGTACCGCAGGGTTCAATTCTGGGTCCAGTACTTTTTAGTGTCTTTACAAGTGACATTGCAGAGGAACTGAAAGGAAAAGTATGCCTCTTTGCAGACAACACAAAGATCTGCAACAAGGTTGATACACAGGAAGGGGATGGAAAGGATGAGAAGGGACTTGGCAAGGTTGGAGGAATGATCAAACGTATGGCAGCTTAGATTCAATGCAAAGAAGTGAAAAGTAATGCACCTGGGAAACAAAAACCCAGGGGAAGAGTACACAGTGGGGGGAGGTATTAACAAGAACAAAAATGGAAAGGGATCTGGGGGTAGTCATATCAGATGACCTAACAGTAAGCAAGCAGTGTGAGATGACAGTAAGGTTGGCTGGGGGGGATACTGGGATGTATAGGGAGAGGCATCACCAGTAGAAAACAGGAAGTTGTTATCCCTTTGTACAGAGAAGTGGTGAGACCCCATCTGGAGTACTGTGTACAGCTTTGGAGACCCCACCTCCGAAAGGACATAGACAGGATGGAGGCAGTCCAGAGGAGGGCAACTAAAATGGTTCAGGGTCTGCAACAGAAGCCATACGAGGAGAGACTAAAGGAGCTTAATATGTATACCCCTGAGGAAAGGAGGGAGAGGGGGACATGATAGAAACTTTCAAGTACCTCAAGAGAATCGACAAAGTCCAAGAGGGTAGTATCTTTCAGAAAAAGAGATGTGCAAGAACAAGAGGACACAATTTGAAGATAGAGGGGGGACAGCTCAGGGGCAGTGTGAGAAAGTAATTTTTCACAGAGGGTGGTGGATGCGTGGAACAGCCTTCCTGAGGAGGCTGTGGGGTCAAAAACATTGGGGAGATTCAAGAATGCATGGGACAGTCATGAGGCAATTCTGGTGTGGGGTAGGAAGAAGCAGGCTGGTGGTTAACTGGGATCTGCAGCTTATCCATTAGGTAGGGAAATGGGCAGACTAGACAAGCAGTCTTTATCTGCCATCATAGTCTATGTTTGTGTTTAATTTAACTGTTTACAAATGTTATTGTCTATGATACTGGCAATATTTTTTGTCTAAATTCAGTAAATTGGTATGACTGAAAGGGCTAAGAAAAGGAGAGGACCTACAGGATTTAAAAATTATGAATCCTGTCACAAGATCCTTTTTTTTTTTTAAGTATCTTTTTCTCCCACCGGGCACACTGTAAGTGGCTTACTCTGCCCTGTCCCTGCCACCCTGATCTGTCTACGCCTCTCCGATAATGCCAAGCCCCACTTCTCCCACGGATTTCCCCCTGCGGCAGGGATGGGAAGGTGACGGCTATCCTCCACCCAGCCGAGATTCACAATCCAGATCGGGGCGTATGGCAGCCGACAATGGAGCAGGACCAGGGCTGGCAGTTAGAGCTTGACAGAAGCCTATGGTTGTCATTTTTGCCTTGTTCTTTTCTCCCATGTTGCGGCATCATGAGTGTGTGTGGAGGCACGTACATGCCACATAGCGATGCTCCCTGCTTCCCAGGCTACGACGCTGCCACCCAGCCTCCACCAGGTGGCAAGCAAGGAGCAGGACAGCCGATCTCTCACCACCACACCCCGGGAGATGAGAGCAGTCAGGCGGATGCTCGATCCTCTCCCGCCCTCAAACTTGGGTCGCCAGAGTGGCGTGAGGTGTGGCGTGAGGTGCCTCAAGTCTCGGCCGCCACTAGGCCAGCTCTGTCACAAGAGCTTAAGGAGGTAATCATATTGGATGATCTGTGGGTGGCCAGGCAGTGTGACAGCGCAGTAGGGAGGGTGACTAGGATGCTGGGTACATAGGGAGAGGTATCACCATCAGAAAGAGGGAGGTGGTGTTGCCTCTGTATAGATCGCTGGTAAGACCCCTCCTAGAGTATCAAGTTCTGGAGACTACATCGCCGTAAGGATACAGACAGAGTGGAGATGATCCAGAGGGGAACAACTAAATTGGTGCAAGGTCTGCATCACAAGTCCTGTGAGGAAAGACTAAAGGACCTCAATATGTATATCCTGGAACAGAGAAGGGACAGCAGGGATATGATTGAGTCCTTTAAAGAGCTAGTGTACTGAAGTGCTAGCTGTTATACACTGGCAGGCTATTTGGGCATTAAATCATCTACTTTGATGATCATTGCTGTGCTGTGTCATTATAATTAAGGTTGTACCATTTTTTATACATTTTTCAAAGTACTTTATGAATCCAGCTGTCCGATGCCATACTGTGAAGCGTGGGGCTGGGGTGACGTTGTAGGAGGAAGCATGTCAATCATCTCCCTCTTTGCAGCTGCGAATGTGTCAGACTCATGCTAAAAACTGACACTGAAGTTAGCTTGTGTCTGATGTTGTGCATACTCTTGCAGAAACTGTGCACATCCTGATTCTGAAAGAGATGCCATTCTGTGTCATCTTGATAGTAACTATAGATATTTTGTTTGTAAACATACGTTGTGGGGTAGATATATATATATGTCTGTATTTTTATTGAGTGCAGTATATGTGAGCTGCATGCCACACCATGATTCCTGCAGATTGGTACAGGTGTCTGGTGTACATATATGTTTTTGGTTCATTCAGGCATTCAGTGATTTTTTTTTTGTTATTGTATGCTTAGTGGTTTGTTTTTTTTTTTTTGTCAGTGCCCCCCCCCAATATATTTATAATGTTTTTCCCAGATGGCCAGTGATCCCCCTGCCCTGTGAACACCCCCAACATGTTTTAAAAGATTTTCCCTGGTGTCTGGTGATATTCCTCCTCAATGTGTTTAAACAGTTTTTCCATGGTGGAGGTTCAAATCCCACTGCCTCCCACACACACCTGTCTGACCTGTCCCCAGCATCTCCCCTCTGTGGGTATGACACACCCCTGGCAAGCCTTTGGATCCCAGTGTTCCCCCCTTGGCAAACAGCACAGACCCTCTACTCACATCCCTGGCTAGCTGACAACTGACAGGTCCCGAATGTACACTTTACTCAGATGAGTACAGTAGCTGTGCAATTGGGACCTGTCAGTTGTTGGCTGGCTGTGGAGATAAGCGGAAGGTCTGTGCCAGTCGTAGAGGGGAGCACGCTGGGATCCGACAGACCTGTCAGGGGTATTGGACCCTATGGAGGAGGAGGCAGGACAGGCCAGCTGTGTGGGCGGTGCAGTGGATCTGAACCCTGAGAGCGGGGTGGGACCACTGGCCACCACAGAACTGTTTAAACATATTGGGGCATGGAACCATTGGACACCATGGAAAAGTTTTTTAAACTTATTGGGGGTGCTCAGGGGCAGGGGGACCACTGACCACCAGGATAGCAGGTTCACACATATGGGTGGGGTTGAGAGGTGGGAGGGGGCAGTAGCCACCAGGGAAACTAATCACACACACATATCAGAGGTGTTGGGGTGGTGGAGGGGGTCGCAGCTTAAAATTGCAGTTGCTCATGTAGCCCCCTACCAATTTGGGGCTTACCTTAAGTGTCTCCCAGGATTCCAGCAATGCCCACTGACAGGCAGACACCCTACAGAGACAGTAAATCCATGGATATTTGGTAATCATGTTGATCTGTGTGACAGTGTGATAATGTGCCTCCACAACTGTCCCTTTAAGGCCATAGTCAGTGTGTGTATGCAGTAAATGGTCTGGGCTGGGTCCAAGAGCTTCAAAGCTCGTGATCAGCCAGGCACCGTCCTGATTTGCCCTACTCTGCGGATGATAGTAAAGCAGAGGGAGCTCCAACTAATGCTGTATTTACTTCTAACTTGTTATATTTAAATTAGAATCTTCATTTTAACCTGCCTCATTGCAGCTTATGCACCCAAATGGGAGCCACCGTGTTTGGTCCAGGACTTCCAGAAATTGGACCAATTGGGAAACGGGGAACTTCAAGGGGTCCTAAGTTCAGGTGCCTCGTGGGAAAAAGCTGTAGTTCTTGTTGTTTTACAGGTTGGCTCCTAAAATGACAAATGGGAGCTTCAAAACTGTGATTGACTGCTCCCCTAGGCAACCAGAATCCAGGAAAAACTGGACTAGTTCAAGAACTGTTAGAACAAAGTGATCAGTTGCTGTTAGAGTGGAGAGAGTGAGCAGCCTGAGCCATCGACTGGCAGCTCCAGGAAAGGAGCTGAAGAGAATTGGCAGGGAAAGGCCTGACTTGCCTCTTTGCTATTGTTTCCAGCATCGGACTGCCTACAGTTGTAAAACAGACAAATCCATAACTACTTTTAAACTGTGGCAGTTATCCCCGAGACTCTGAGGGGGTGCAGCTTGAGCTATTGGACTGAGAGGAGCTTCTGTGGAGTGTTCAGCCCAAGATTTATGTTCAGAGACTGCCTTTTTTGCTGATGGAAAGGTTTGCTCAGTGAATTGACTGTAATTGCGAACCAGCCTAAAACTGAACTGAGAGGTAGAGAAGTGAAATTAAATGTGCTGAATGTTTATCGTGGGTCAAGGCCTACTGTCCAGGGACTCCTGATTGTTAGAAAGCAGCCTACCTGTACCAGTGACCGAACTGTCTGCCAGCTGAAGGGGTCACCAGCAAATAAACTAAACTTTGCCAGGTGTGTTTATCCAGCCTTGGGCTCACACCAAACCCAGTCCAAGCCACCTATTCTTGTACCAGTTACTGTTTTCTCTGTGAGAGACCAGGTTGGGGATCCAACCCCTGCATAGCAAGAAATCACAGGTTGCGGCCACCTGGGGGGAAAGGATGTGAGTCATGCAGGCCCAGCTTCCCCATGCTCTTCAGTGCTCTGCAACAGGTCTCCATATCACCAGGCCATCTTCTACAAATTGATGTTGTGAGTAAACTCAGGATAGTTCCCTACAACATTTCTTTAAATCATTTTGTGGTACCATCTGATTTCGTCAGTGTATTACAGGGTTACATCGGACTGGGCCAACCGGCCAAGGATACAAATAGCCAAAGTGTTTGTCATTGCATGTTTAACTGCCTTTCTTTCCACCAAGGGCCCCAACAACAGCTGCAACCCCAGGCAACGTTCAGGCTAGCCCCAAGCAGACTGGATACCCAGCAGCTGCATAACTGTACAGTGGGACTAAATGCATGCAAATGTGCCCTGGTTTAAAGAGCTGTTGACACCTTAAAAAAACATTGAAAAATGTTATAATTAGGTACATGGAAGCAGTATAGCACAGTGGTTTAAGGCTCTGAGCTGCAAATCTGGTGACATCCAGCAGACCAGACCTGGGTTTGAATCCCACAGCTTCCACTTGCATACTGTGTGACCCTGAGCAAGTCACTTAACTTTCCTGTGCTCCCAGGCCACACCTGTAAACAAGCTTTCAGTTTAGTGTGCTACTCCTGGTTAAACAACTAAAAAAATAAAATAAAAAGGTACTATTCAGTTTCCATTATATATATAGTCTAAAGATTCCCCTCTCCAGAATTTATTACTAAGGGCATTTGCATGAAAGTCTTTATCCCTCAGGGTTCATGTACCTCTACATACAACTCCCTACTTCAAGTCAAAATCCTCTGTTGTGACATCACAGTTTGTTGCCATGGGAGTAACTGTGATGTCACAAGCAATGCATTATGACCTGAGGTAGGGAGACAGCATTTATTGGTTATTTTAATTTTCATTTTATTGGTTATACTGGAAAGGCTTGTGAACACTGCTGCCCATTTACACAGGCATCCAGGTACATACAACAATAATGTGACATTACATGAGCCAAGAAACATTCAACATTCAGTGAGGGTTAAATCAATGGTACAATAAAAATTGGACAATATAGGCTTAAGGGAACTCTAGAAAACTAGCCTAGGTGAATTAACAACACAACAGGTGACATAATCCATACAATGAGAGTTTAAACAAATTTACAGTATAACATTGGGTCCTATAGAGTTAAGTGCAATCAAGACTAGCCTAGGTGATTAAAAAATTCCACAAGTGCTAAACAAGAGGGAGGGTAAGTGTCAAAAGAGGAAACCAGAGGATGAGGGGGGAAAAGAGGGCATGAGAATAGGGCTGCATGCAACAAGAATAGATGAAATCTTCAGGAGCAAAGATCCTATTTTCATATAAATTACCTCAGTAATAAATAATGGGGAGGAGGGATACCTAACTAATGTGAAATACAAGCTGGACTGCATCTAAATATTATGTTTTGCTAAAGTTCTTCTGAAGGCATCAGCTGCTCTATAAATCCAGTGTAGTAGTCATTCATCTAGATCTTCCCCTTTCCTTGTTCAAATCCCCTTTAATAAGTTGATTGGTTTGTTACACTGTTACATTGCCTCACGAATACTTCATTGTCTGGGTTGAGGTTGATGTGTTTGGGGGAAATGCATTTAAAAGTGCATGCCTGTATTGAACCCTGTTTTACAGGGTGTTCCAAGGGATTTGCTGAAGACCAGATCCCGGTGGTACATGTAAGGGGTGTGTGCGCATATTGTTAATGTTTATTGCTAACTGTGTGTTAATTGCTGTAATGGGCTGTTCCCCATTACAAGGTACGTGGTCACTAGGCAGGCTTGTGGGTGGTTACTGCTTCCCAGAGGGCTATACCAGGTTAGGTAGATACCTCCACTATTATTACTCTGGGTGGAGGCACCAAAATATTGTGATTACTAAGGGAGGGGAAACCCTGGTAACTGTTAAGGTTGAACCCAGGTCCCTTAACCTGTTGTCACAAGTACAGGCAATGATAGTAACCCTAGAAATAGCGACGCCTAGGGGTTACATTGTTGGAGGCACTGCTGGGATTTGTGCCTCCTAGGACCAAAACCAAAAATTGAAAAATTTATATTTTTATGGACACCATTGAAGAAATGAATTGAGTGTTTCCTGGGATTACACCTACACCTCATGGGGAGAATGATTGGGAAACATGGATAAAATATGCCACCTCGCTGGTGACTGAATGGCTGGGTACAGACGCTCAGAAAAAGCAGGAAATTATAGCAAGCCTCTGAGGTCCTGCCTTAGGCATAATTCAGTCATTGAGGTCCACTGAGCCCGATGCTCCCCGTGCTGATGTTTGGATGCATTAGGCACTGTCTTTGGTCCCCTAGAAGATGTAAATCAGCTAATGTGGAAGTTCAAGTCTACTAGGAAGCAGAAAGGGGAATTGCTGTCCTTCTATTTGATGAGGTTGGAAAAGGCTTTGCTAAGGGTATTCGAAAGGGGAAGTGTGGCTGCCCATGAGTTGAACCGAGTTAGAATGGATCAAGTCCTAACATCTGTTGAGGATGCCAGTCTCTTGTTGCTTCTACTGCAGCTGAGAGATCACATAGATGATCCCTCTTCCTACATCTCTGTAATGTGGGAAGTGCGAAGAGCTGAACAAAGACAAATGTGGGCTGACTGTTGGGTTGATGTGACCCCTGCTTCCTCCATCCGTGGTCAGGGGGTTGTCCCTATGAAGGAACAGACGCTCCAGCGTACAGAGTGTACTGTGCAGACGATGGAGTCAGAAGAGACTGAAAGTGCTTCCCTATTCATGAGAGACCTGCTAAATAGGCTGGAGGCCCAGTTAGTTAAATTGTGTGATGTGTTACAAAAACTTTTAAAATGTCCAGAGTTACCTCCTGCCTGGCAAGGAAGAAGAGAAATTAGGGCAGGGCCCTCTGCTATTGTTATTCCGTCACAACTTTCAACTTCGCCCCTGGTCCTACTCCACAAAAGTAAGTCTAAGCCTACTCATGAGGTAGCGTACCAACCTAAATGGTCTTAAACTGGTGTGTTCTGTTACCATTGTGGAAAAACGGGCACATAATGAAAAACTGTCAATCTGAAAGGGATCTAGAAAAGGTGGTAAGCAGGCTAATTGCAGAAAGGCATCCCAAGTCATGAATTTCAGTCGTTACCGCTGATGAAGAAAATGGTAACTCTATTTGAAGTTGAGATATCTGGGCCTAGTGAACCTGACTGCAGTATTGCTAATTCTGACAGTGCCAGCAGTGTACTAAATGACTTAAATTTTGTTGAAATACCTCATACTGATGAACCAGAGTCTACAGAACAAGCAAATTCAAGTGCTACTACAAATGCAAGTGATGCTTCCCACTTTGAACAAACAGAGCGTGCAGAGATGCCCCTTTTGTCAGAAGCTGTCTTGTTGCTGGACAATATGCCGGGAATGATCAGCCCGAATGCAAATGTTGAAAGGACTGTGACTAAGCCTCCTCTGCCTAGAAGATCTGAAAGAGTTGTCAAACCTGTAGTATGCCGTGCGTATAATTCTCCAGGAAAGCCTGTAGACCTTCCTATGAATGTGATCCATAAAGGGTGTATATTACAGCTAATTCCCTTCCTAAGATAGCATACACTGTGGCTGCTAAGTTAATGATAAAACCCTCCAACCAATATACCGTAGTCATTTTACAAAAAGTCCAGAGTTAGCTGACCAGTTCGAATCACCAGACATGTGGGTTCGGGTACAAAAAGTGGTAGAACAAAGTGTAGTATATATAACTTACTAACTGAGATGGTATAAAAATAAAACAATCAAGTGTTAAAAAATGTAATCATTAGGTATTACCAGTGCTTATGAAAATGCTATATTCAAGTAAAGAACGCTTATTCTAAATGTTAACAAGGATACTGCACAGTAATGTATACAGTGATTTATGGTTGTAACTTGTACATAGTAAAAATTAGTATTTTGTTAATAAAAAATGTTTATGGTGTATAGACTTGACGCGTATGCCAACTTTCCTAGGCAGGGAAGAGTGTAGCCCCCCACCAATTTGGGGCTTACTTTAAGTGTCTCCCAGGGCTCCAGCAATGCCCACTGACAGGCAGACGTCTTGCAGAGATAGTAAATCCAGGGTCATTTAGTAATCCTGTTGATCTGTGTGAGATTGCCGTAATGTGCCTCTGTGATTTTCCCTTTAAGGCTATAGTCAGTGTGTATGCAGTAAATGGTCTGGGCTGGGTCTGAATGCTTCAGAGCTCATGACCGGCCAAGAACCATCCTGATTGTCCCACTCTATAGTCGATAGTAAAGCAGAGGGAGCTCCAACTAGTGCTGTAAATATTTACTTCTAACTTGTTGTTACATTTAAATTAGAATTCTCATTTTAACCTGCCTTATTACCGCTTATGCACCCAAATGGGACTTCCAGAAATTGGACCAATTGGGACACAGGGGACCTCGTAGGAAGAAGCTGTAGTTCTTGTAGTTTTACAGGTTGGCTCCTAAACTGACAAATGGTAGCACCAAAACTGTGAATGGCAGCTCCCCTAGCCAACTGGAATCCAGAAAAACTGGACTAGTTCAAGAACTGTTAGAACAAAGTGGTCAGTTGCTGTTAAAGTGGAGAGAGTGACAAGCTCGAGTCATTGAGAGGCAGCTCCAAGAAATGAGCTGAAGAGAACTGGTAGGGAAAGGCCTGGCTTGATTCCCTGCTATTATTTCCAGTGTTGGACTGCCTACAGTAGTAAAACAGACTAATCAGTAATTACTTTTAAACTGTAGCAGTTGGCCATGAGACTCTGAGGAGTGCAGCTCAAGCTATTGGACTGAGAGGAGCTTCTTTGAAGTGTTTGGCCCAAGATTTAGATTCAGAGACTGCCTTTTTTGCTGAGGGAGAGTTTTGCTCAGTGAATCAACTACAATTGCGAACCGGACTAAAATCGAATTGGGAAGTAGAGAAGTGAATGCTGTTTCCATTAAATGTGCTGAATGTTTATTGTAAGTCAAGGCCTACTGTCCAGGGACTCCTGATTGCCAGAAAGGAGCCTGTCTTTGCCAGTGACCGAACTGTCTGCCAGCTGGAGGAGTCACCAACAAACAAACTGAACTTTGCCAGGAGTGTTTATCCAGCCTTGGGCTCATGCCAAACCCGGCCCAAGCTACCTATTCTTGTACCAGTTATTGTTTTCTCGGTGAGAGACCAAGTTGGGGATCCAGCCCTTGCATAGCAAGAAATCACAGGCTGCGGCCACCTGGAGGGAAAGGCCGTGAAGTGGAGATAAGTCATGTAGGCTCAGCTTCCCCATGCTCTTCAGTGTGCTGCAACAGGTCTTCATATTGCCAGGCCATCTTCTACAAACTGGTGTTGTGAATAAACTCAGGGTAGCCCCCTGCAACATTTCTTTAAATCATTTTGTGGTACCATCTGATTTTGTCAGTGTATTACAGGGTTACATTGGACTGGGCCAACTGGCCGGGGATACAAATAGCCAAAGTATTTGTCATTGCATGTTTAACTGCCTTTCTTTCCACCAAGAGCCCCAACAACAGCTGCAACCCCAGGCAACGTTCAGGCTAGCCCCAAGCAGACTGGATACCCAGCAGTTGCAAACTGTACAGTGGGAATAAATGCATGCAAATGTGCCCTTGCTTAAATCCAGTATAGTAATCATTCATCTAGATCTGCCCCTTTCCTTGTTCAAATCCCTTTTAATAAGTCGATTGGTTTGTTGCACTGTTACATTGCCTCATTAATTCCTCATTGTTTGGGTTGAGGTTGATGTGTTTGGGGGAAACGCATTTAAAAGTAAATGCCTATATTACATCCTGTTTTACAGGGTGTTCCAGGGGATTTGCTGAAGATCAGACCCTGGTGGTAAGTACAGGGTGTGTGTGCATATTGTTAATGTTTATTGCTAACTGTGTGTTAACTGCTGCAAAGGGCTGTTCCCCATTACAAGGTATGTTGTCACTAGGCGGGCTTGTGGGTGGTTATAGCTTCCCAGAGGGCTATATTAAGTTAGGTAGATGCCTCCACATATACAGTATTATTCTGGATGGAGGCACCAAAATATTGTGTTTACTAAGGGCTGGGAAACCCTGGTAACTGTTAAGGTTGAACTCAGGCCCCTCAACCTGTAGTCACAAGTACAGGCAGGGGTACTAAGCCTAGAGATAGCATCGCCTAGGGGTTACACTCACACTGTCTCACTCTCTGCTGTTCATGATCTCTCTATAAACATAAAACAGGAGATGTAATCAGGGGACAGGGAGCACAAACTGTCAGCATGAAGAAAAACTTTGCTGGTTGCCATCTCAGGGATGGGTATGTTCAAGAGCAAATAGATTGATAGCAAATATATTCAAATATGTCACTATTCAGAATAGAAACTAATAGCAGTCTACTTCCCACAGTGCTACTTCCCTCTTAGCTTCACAAAGCGCACGCTGCACAGTCCCTACTGGCTTCTTTTAAGAAGTCATGCTGGATGTCAGTTTATGATCATAAGTAGCACGGACCAGCTGTCACCGACAAAAGTTTAATGAATGTCGGACTCCAGTAGTCGTGAAGTGGACAAAACAGGGTTCTACACTAGCTCTTTAAATACCTCATGGGAGTAAATAAGGTACAGGTGAGAGTATTTTTCAGAAGGAAAGGTGCTCAAGAACAAGGGAACATGCTATGAAGCTGGAAGGGGGTAGATTCAAGAGAGATGTGAAGAAGTACCTCTTCACAGAAAGAGTTGTGGATTCCAGGAACAGCCTTCCAGTGGAGGTGGTGGAGCAGAAACCATGGTAAAGTTTAGGAGTGCATGGGATAAGCACAAGAGAATCATAGTGGAAAGGAAAAGGGAAAAAGAAAGAGCTGTAGATTGGGCACGATCTGCATTAATACTGTAGGTAGGGAGAAATGGGCAGACTGGATGTCCTTATCTGCCATCAAATTATATGTTTCAATGTTTCTAAGGCAGACCACCATGATCTGTGTTTTATTTGTTTGGGCCCTGACCATGACTGTTTAAACTGTGATTTGTGTAAAGACTTCTTCCCTAAAACATAAAGAAAAGGGCAAAACTCAGAGTCCTAGTCTGCCACTGAGTCACCTAGCAGCTCTCCTAAGAATAAGATGGAGGGAAGTTCCTCAGATGGTGAAAAAACATGCATCTTCGAGTACCACTCCTCAAATAAAATCTAAGGTAACAGAAAAGCAGCAGTCTGTGGTTGCAGAGACAGAAAAAGCTGCCAAGCCATCATATAGCCCAGAGAAAGAGCACATGATGTCTGATAGGGTAACCCTGCTGCTAAGCAGATGCTCTGGTGCCATCTGACTGCACCTCTCTCCAAAAGGGACCAGGAGCCAGCAGTAGAACAGAGAGCTGTGCCATCAGCAGAGGCCATCACAAAAATGTGTCCGTTTTTTCAGACCTTCCAAGTCATGGGAAATCTTGCCACTTCCTGCTTCCGAACCTTAGCTGGAGGAGGCAGGGGATGAAGGGGAGCTGATAGAATGGAGACAACTGCTGAACATGACTTTGGTTCACCACTCAGAGTCTATGAGGATTTTTCTCACATTGCTCTTTTGTAAGGCATATGGTTGAGACTCTAGATATCCTCTGCACTGAGACTGAGGAGGATACAGCAGAGACAGAATTTATGAATATACTAGGACTGACGTTGTCTAAAAGGCTCACAGTGCCCATTCACAAATCCCTCAAAAAAGTCACTAGCAAGATTTTGGAAAATCCAAACTCAGCTCCCACCATTGACAAAAAAGTGGGAAAGAAATATCAAGTAGAGAAGCAGGGGGTAGAATTTTTATATTCCCACCCTGATCATGAGGGAGTTGAGCAGGCAGCTGCATGTGAAAAATCTAAAGTGTCACTAGCTTCCATGACTCCCAAAAAAGGATTCCAGAAATCTGGATTATATGGCAAGGAAATTGTACAGTTTGTCCACCCTACAGTTAAGCAGGCTACTTACATGGCATACAGTACACGGTACCAAGAAGCTATTTGGAGTAGGGGTGTGCAGACAGTTCATATTTAAATCAGACCTCCCCCCCAGATCCAGCCCTCATTACAGAACTCAGATAAATAAGGACTCAGCCACAGAAGTCAGGTCCCAGGTCCTTATTTATTTATTTTACAATTTTTGTCTGGGAGAGGCACATTGTGCTGAAACTCATTTCCAGGTGTATCCTGGGAGGACTGGGAAGTTAAATGGCTTGCTCAGGGTCACACAGTATATAATAGTGGCTGTGGGATTCAAACCCATGTCTCCAGGTTTCTCCAGGAGTCCTTTAATAAGAGCACCAAAAAATTGCAGCCAGGATTAATGAGTCAGGGACTGGAGGCTTACCTTGTCACTCTCTCCATCTCCTGCCTCCACTGTTGACATGAGTGATTCAAGGGTGCAGCAGTCCTTTATTTCCACATTTTCATCTGGGAATGCATTCTGTTGCATAAGCAGCCACAGCATTTCTACATTGGGGGAGGAGTTGAGGCTGAGGTGGTGGAACAGATGTGAAGCAGAAGCAGTCTGACAGCCATGGTGCAGGGCTGAGCACCATTTGAAAATAAGTTGGTTTTTAAACAGGCAAACCTAGAATATTTGTCCAAGAAAAGAGGGCCCTTTAAATCTGTGGCTTGGACGCTGGCAGTAGCTTATCCCTGAGGTCCTTAACGTGGGTCAGCTTTTCATGGTTCACTATCACTAATCTCTTAGGCAATGGCTAGACGTGTTTTGTGTCTCAAATAGTGTGACTGATTGACTACAACAAGTGATAGAGTGGCTGGTATAACTGACTTCTTAAGCCAAGTTTGGTGACAATCAGTGTAAATCGTATTGGTGGTAGTACTTGATAGGGGTGGCTGGACTGTTGTGCAACAGACTGAATCCCCCTTGGATCCAGAACTTGCTCACAGATTTGGAAGGATCAATAGACACTCGGATGATGGAGTTCGTCTCCCAGTCTGTGAGCGAGGTGCGGTTTTCACTTTCAGTACTTTTTTATGCACTTTGCTGCTGCAGTCCCTCTCACACTTCTCATGAATTAGTTATGTGATTGGGTGGATGGAGGCAGGAACTGGAGGTGGTCACCTGATGTGACTTTTTTTCTGCTGCCTCTGGCCATGCATGGGGGGCATCTTGTTGTTGAGGATATAACTAGGTCTGCAGTATCGCAAGTCTTGTGAGCTGTTCCTCTCTGTCAGCATTTCTCAGTGAATCTTCATGTGACCTGACTCAACATGTTGGCTTGCTTTGTGGAGATCAGTTGAGAGACAGGCAGTGAGACACAAGAGGGCCTGAGAGAGTGAGCATGATCAAGGAAAAGTGGGATTTTAAAGAGAGATTGTGACTGAGAGAGAGGGAGGCAGGGGAATCAAAAAAACATATAAAAGAGACTAGATCAAGACAATGTAAGACTAGAGATACAAATAGATCAGGATAGAAACAGAAAGTGAGAGATCTCAAGTGAGAAATACTGTAAAGCAGCATTGGACTTCTGAGTACCTGTTTCAGCTGAGTGATCAGTACTACTTAGTTACTGTACAAAAAAAGGATGGTCAAGCACACAGAAAAAAAATAAGCTGCAGAGAGAGAGAGAGAGAGAGAGAAAGATTGAAAGAGAGAAATGGGGAACAGTGTAAAGAGGGAAAGGGATTCCTCAAAATATACATACTAAAAAACACTGAGCAGCACAGAGAGGGAGAGAGAGTGGGACATTGGGATGACTGAGAGAGAAAGAGATCAGTGAGAGAAATCAAAGAGAGTATTATGTGCTGCTGTGCTGGGTCCAGGCAGGTGTGTCAAGGGAGGCCACAAAAGAACTGCTATATGTTGTTGACTGTGCTACATGTGTCATTGTTGCCCCAACTCCCTTCCACATTCACAGTTCTACTTTATTTTTCATACAAATAATTATTGAAAGTATTCCCTTTGCACCGCTGTGTTGAATACTACAGAGAATGTTCACCCTGTTACACATTTTTAATAAATCTATTGAAATTTTTATGAAAAATCAGAACTAATTGGGACTAATCAGAACCCCCTCATGTTTTGGTTCTTATTTGATAAGGATCAGAACTTCTCTGAGTTCTCCCAACCCTAATTTGGAGTACAGTGCATGCCCTAAGTAAGAAGGTGAACTTGCAGTGATGTAGCAGAAAGATTACTGGAAGCCAAATATCAGTTCCACGTGGCTGTGGATGTAAGTGACACAGCCTCTAAGGTGCTAGCACGAGCAGTAGCTCTGAGGAGGTTTGGCTGGCTCAGAGCAACCATCCTGTCAGAAGGCACAAAGACAAAGGCTATGGACGTTCAAGTCAAGGGACCCTCCCTCTTTGGGGATAAAACAAAAGTCTACGTGAAAAAGGATGATAAACAAAACAAAAACTATGAGAATTTGACCCAGAGAGAGTGAGCTTCTGCTTCCTTCAGGCCATATGGTAGGGGCAGGTACTGTTATTAAAAGCCTTACTCCTACTATGACTGCCCTCCTCAGAGGGGTGTCCTAAGAGGCAGAGGCAGGAGAGGTACAAAGCAGAAGCAAGCACCAGCTCTTAAGCCACATGAAAAACAAAATCTGTGACTGTGCAAGGTGCTGTAGAACCCCTGCCAGTTGGAAGCCGCTTGTCTCATTACTTCAAGGAGTGGAAAACCATCACCACAGACAAGTGGGTACTAGAAGTGGTAAGTTAGGATTTGGCCGTTCAGTTCACAGGCCTCCCAAAATTAAAGAGACCAAAGGTGTTTCCTCCACTCCAACCTCAGGGAAAAAATCCTGTTAGAGCTGGAGGTAAAGAAATTGCTAAGGAGAAAGATCATAGAAAAAGTCCCTCACCCACAGTGGGGAAGAGGTCTCTTTTCTAGGTACATTCTCACAAGAAAAAAAAATGTGGAGTGGCAGCTCATTCTAGATTTAAGACTCTTGAACAGACACATAAAAAAGGAAAAATTCTAAATAGTAACACTGGGAACAGTTATACCATCCCTGTAGAATAGGGAATGGCTGGAATCTCTGGATCTGAAAAATACTTACTTACTTCCATGTCCCTGTAAGACACTCCCACAAAAAATGCCTAAGATTCAGATTAGGAAAAGAGAGGTATCAGTTTGCCACACTGCCTTTTCACCTAACCCCAGCTCCAAATGTGTTCAAAAAGTGCCTAGCAGCAGCAGATGCATTCCTGAGAAGAAAGGGAATAACAGAGTGTGTCCTTACCTGAACGGCTGGCTAGTCACAGGCAGGACAGAACAAGAGGCATGGTACTCCAGTGCAATGGTGAGAAACCCCTTAGAAAGTCTGGACTTTCTTCTAAATAATGTTTGTAAACAGTATAACCGCACCAAGGAGCAGCAGTGCCTTAGTTAAAACAATATAAAGGCAGCAGTATTAAGGAAACCAGGACCTGCTTAAGGCTTCGGAGTGCTAAATAGCTACTCCCTGTATTGCTCTCAGTACAAAAACAGTGTGTTCACAGAGTATCTTCGAAAACAGTGACTTTTATTAAATACTCAGATATATACTCACAGTAAAACCAGAATCCTCCAAAGAATCCAGAAAGTCCAATACTTAATCCATAACTGTGATTGTATAAACACTACCCTGGGAAACAAGAGGTCAACATCTTGGCTGAGGATGAGGAACTGCAGGGAATGCAACATGAACAGGGGAGGGGTGTATTCCCAAGTGTGGCTGATCAGAGGGTTTGTTGAAAGGCAGGGAGAATTCAGCAAGGAGTCAGTTGGAAGCTGGAAACTACTGCAGGGAGGAGATACTCCTAGGCAGAGAACCCTGCAAGATGGAGGGTGGAATGTAAGACAGGAACCAGTGCAAGGAGAATAGTTAATTATTTGGAGAGAGTTTTTGAGGGAAGTTAAAACCTGCTGCTGAGAAAGAGACCATTTCTAGAGCAGAGAGTCCTGAGGTAAAGGATCAACCTAGCCAGCTGGGCCAAAAACAGTGAGTGGAATGTACTGCTGATAATAGCCTGCAAATAAGGCGAAAGGGAAAACTTTTATCTGAGACTGTGCATTCAAAACTGCTGGCCCACAAACCGTTTGCTTTGTTTGAGACTGTATATTGAAAAAACTACTGGCCCACATAGGTGGTTCAAAGATTTGTTTTGTCAAGTCATCCTGAAAGAACTGTTTTGTGTTAACCTTTATGTTACCTAACCAGGTTGGAGAAGTTGAACTGACTGATTGTGCTTTTCTGGAGCAATAACTTACATTTGGAGCAATAAAAGTACATTTTCTTCTGTGAAATTTAAACTCAGCGTGTTGCCTCTCCAACTACCATAGGCCAGGTTGTCACACGAGGTGTAAGAAGTAGGATTTGAACTCCTGCTGGAGTGAGCAGGATTTGTTACATTCTTGAAAAATGGATATGGAGAAATTGCTGAAGTTCCTTGCTGAACAACAACAACAGGCTTTCAGGCAGTTGGCACAGCAGCAGCAGGAGGTGCAACAGCATGTGCAACTAGCACAACAGGCTCAGCAACAACGGGTTCTCACCCAGCTGACTCAGCAGCAGCAGGAGGCACAACAGCAGGCCCAACAAGCACAGCAAGCGCAACAGGAGGCACAACAGCAGTTTCTTATACAGCTGGGGCAACAACAACAGCAGCTTCTACAGTCCTTGGTGCAACAGCCGCCACAAGATCCTACTGGTGGGGCCAGGGGGTCCTAGGATGAACGTCATGCTGACCACAATTATGTCTTAGGATGATCCCGAGGCCTTCCTGGTAACGTTCATGCGAGTGGCAGAAGCTGCTGGATGGCCAGACCCCAATAGGCTGTCCGCCTTGCCCCCCATCTGACCGGGAAAGCTCAAGTGGCCTATCAAGCTATGGACAGTACCACAGCTGGGGAGTACACAGAGGTGAAAGTGGCAATCCTGGACCACCTAGGCATCAACTCAGAAAGTTACTGACGGAGATCTGCAGCAGGTGCATGACCTAGAGCGGTGGGACAACAACTGCGGGACCTATGTTGGCATTGGCTAACACCTGAAGGATGCAGTGGCCCTGAGGTGGCCAAGTTAGTCATCTTGGAACAATTTCTGAACATTCTGGCCCCAGGAATTCAGAGCTGGGTCTGCAAACAGAAGATCACCATGCTAGAAGAGGCCATGCAGATCTCAGAACAGGTGTTGCATGCTGAAATCTTCTTCCGCACCATGACCCAGCTTACAAGGCCACCTGGGAAGATGGGGAATCATTCCAGGGGCCAGACTGAAGGAATATTGGCTGTAACTGTGAAGGGACTATGAGGATGTAGGGAGTGGAGTTATGAGCCAAATAAGGGTCAGACTCTGGGAAAGGCAACAACCCAGCAGCCCAGGGAGACATATCCTGAGGGCCCGTTGCCTAAACCTGGAGGCTCATCCCATAGCCAAGACACAGGAGCATGTTTCTCATGTGGACAGAAGGGTCACTTTGTGAAGAACCGCCCCCACATGGACTGTACTTTCATAGACTACATGTTTACAGATGTGTATTCACTGCATAGTAGGGGTGAGGGCACTGAATCTGGAGATTTTATGGTCCCTGTCGAGGTAGAAGGGATAGAGGTGGAGGCTTTGGTGGACTCAGGAAGCTGCCAGACCCTATTCAGGGTGACCCTTGTGAACCCCCGATGCTAGCAGGACCAGAACCCTGTCCCTATCCAAAGTGTGCGTGGAGATGTAAAGGCTTACCCTGGTGCTATTTTTACACTTACTCTGTGGGGCCGAACAGAGACTATAAAGGTGGGGGTTGCCCCGTGGTTACCCTATCTGGTGTTACTGGGGAGAGATTGGAAATGGTTTGATGACTTATGGAAAGCAGACTTATCTTTGGTAATTACCTGGTCTCAGGGTCATGAAGGGAGGGGGGCCAGTCACCTGCAGCTGGGAGAAGTGTTTCCCTTTCTGGACCCAGGGATTTTTAACTCCCAGACAAGAATCCGCAAATCTAAGTGAGAACATAGGGCAGCAAAAAAAAGGAGTCCTGAAGGGGCAGGTGCACAGGAGGGAGGTGAAGCAAAGGCAAAAGTGGGTCCAGACTCACAGCCCAACCCTAACACTGACCCACCTAACCAAAGTCCCAGAGGGCCGTCCTTATCAGAGCAAGATGTGTTAAAGCACTGCCTGGACATTGCCAAAGAACAATGGACTGATGGTATACTCAGTCAGGTATACACCCAGTTGGCTGTCAGAGAAGGGGAAGTGGTAGGTGAGAATCGGGCAGCACACTTTCCTCATTTTGAGTTACAAGGGGGGTATCCTGTGTCAAGTTAGTAAGGAGGCCCAGACAGAGGATACCCAGCATCAGTTGCTAATCCTTCGAGTCTTTCAGGGGGAATTACTACACCTCACCCACTGTATTCCTGTGGCAGGGCACTGTGGGGTAGAGAATACACTAGCCCAACTGTTACCCTCATTCTTTTGGCCGGGCATCTATCAACATGTTAAAGATTAGTGTGCATCTTGTCCTGAGTGCCAATTTGTAGCTCTAAAGAACAGTCCAAGGGCCCCTTTAGTGCCCTAACCTGTTATGGAGGCACCATTTGACTGGATTGGGGTTGATATAGTGGGACCTCTTGAAAAAAGTGCAGAGGGGTACCAATACATTCTGGTGATTGTAGACGATGCTAACCGGTACCTCGAGGCCATCCCATTACGAACCATTTCAGCCAACTGGGGAACTATTAAAAGTCTTCAGTCATATGGGAATACTGAAGGAAAGGTTGGCTGACCAGAGAACTAACTTTATGTCCTGCCTGACACAGGAGGTTTGTACTTTATTGGGAATCAGCTCCATATCCTTCTATCTACCATCCCCAGATGGATGGCCTCATGGAGCGACTGAACAAAACCCTTAAAATGACTTCCAGTGATGCAACGAGCCCAATGGCAGCCTAGCTGTGCTGCTTTAGGACCCCGGATTGTATATTTTGCTAATCACCAGCCATCCGAGTGTTAAAAAGCTATCAAAAGTTTTGTCAAGGCTTCAGTACAGTTGGCTAACATGAGGAGAATAAAAAAGAAGGATCTTGCCTCAACTCCTAGGCGTACTATGTCGCAGAATGAAAAGCGGCCTACTAGCCCTTCTCCTTCATGATCCTCCCTGCAGACTGCCTCCAGAGAAGATGACTCCGACTCGGAGACCACATTGACTTTTACCAAAGCTGATGGTAAAAGAATGTATACTATGTATACTAGTATACTACATCGCATTGACTCCAAAATGTCCTGTTTGCAAACTGATTTTAAGAAACTGGAGAATTGTACCACTGTGGTAGAATCACATATGGAAACACTTCAAAATGAACATATGGCATTTGGGAGATCACTGTCCTTTTTGCACCAGAGCGAGAGAGAGTTGACACAGAGGGCAGAAGACGCAGAAGGCAGGGCTCAAAGGAACAATATTCGAATATTTGGAGTTCAAGAGGGTAGCGAACATGATGATGCAATCGCATATTTGGAATCCTGACTACAACAAGAACTCTCCCTACCAGAGAACTTTGAATTCATCATTGAAAGGGCACACAGAGTCCTCACTCCCAGGCCCAAAAAAGGGGCTCCCCCACTCTCACTAGTGGTTACGTTTCTTAAATTTACAACAAAAGAGAAAATTCTCCACTTGGCCGGGGGCAAGAAGGATTTAAACCTCGATGGACAAAAGGTGTACTTTGACCAAGACTTTCCTCCAGGCATGATGAATAAAAGGAAAAAAGTTCTTAAAGTAATTAAATTGCTAAGGGAAAAGGGTCTAAATGCATATCTTCGATATCCAGCTAAATTATGGATGCAGGATGCTGAAGGAATACAGATTTTTGAAAACCTACTGCAGGCTACTCTGGTCCTCAGAGAAGAAGATATGACCCCCTGCTACCATGCTGATGTGGCTCGGTGGATTCTCCCATGCAATTTACCCCCTTGAAATTCTAAGAAATCTCTAGATGTTCACTGGTTTGAACTCACCTCTGAGATCTCTCCTGAAGATGAGTTTTTCCTCCTTCCCTGAACACCATGCAAACTGGGCAGGCTAATCTGCCCGAATTTATGCTGGAAGTTTCGGGAGACCTGCGAGTACTTCGCTCCTAGTTTCCTGGGGGAAGGACTATTTGTTGCAGGGACACATTTCACCTGAGGGTGCTGATGGAACGGACCTCCCAGAATGGTTCACCCATATTTTGGTTCCCAGTGACCACAAATAATCACTCACCGAATAAAGGGAATTGGTAAAGAATTGAGTTCCCCTAGGAAAGTTAATGCCTTAACTATTTTGAGACAAAGAACTTCAGTGCGCAAGCACTAAGGCAAAGGTTACCCCAAAGGGCATTGGCCGGGAAGCCAGGTTTTAAAGAAATACAAAATCACACATGCCCCCATAATGCAAAGCATCATGAGCTACATATGCAAATCACCACAAAATATTATGTTGAACCTGCATAATATTTTGTGGTGATTTGCATATGCATCCCATGAACCAGCATAATATTTTGTGGTGATTTGTATATGCAGCCCATGATGCTTTGCATTATGGGGGCATGTGTGATTTGGTATTTAATTATTTTTTCACCTTTCCTTAGGGGAGAGGTTTAATTTTTTTGTTACGCTTCTAGTCAAGTTTAACTAATAGTAAGTTGTTTCACCTGGGAATTAATAGGGCCCGAGATGCTGTTTGTTTTCTCACAGACCATTAAGATAAGAATGTTAAAAATGTTGTTAATAGGAATATATCCACATGTTTAACAAAGCTAATTCTGGAGCGCAGAAGGTTTGGGTTATTACTGGAGGGAAAATGATTATGCTTAACCTTTCTTCTCCACAAGTTGTATGTCATCACTTGTGTTAAACAAAAACTTGGGAAAGGTTAACAGTTTAAAGGCATACATTTTTTCTATAAGGATGGCTCTAATCATTAAATATACACACTCCGGGGTTGACAGCCAGGCCTAGGACTCATGCTCTGGTCACCCTATTAGAAGGGAAGGCGTGTTTCTGCTGACGGCGGTTGGGAGAAACCCCTTGGCACACTGCGTGCCGCACTGTTCATGTATTTCTGAAGACTTTTTCATCGTGTCCTCCTTTAATGTTGCAAAGGGGCACAACCGGGCAATTAAGTTTTTTCCTGGGACGTATTTTCACCAATTACACCCAGGTCCTTTAGACCATCTGTGTTTTTGATAATAAATCTTTAGTGTCCTGTTGAGACTCATTTCTTGTAATATATAAGATATTGGTGTTTTGTTTTTATTGTATTATGTCTGTATGTTTTTATGTTTGTCTTTTATGTAGTTGGGGGAATCACTGGGGTGGGGGGAAGAGAAGAAGAAGAAGAAAGACTAAGGATAGTACACCTACAATTTAAAAATGGGTTCACTGAATATATATACAGTTAATGTGAAAGGAATTAATAATGTTATAAAAAGGGCAAGAATTCTAAAAGGACTGAAGGATTTATCATGTGATGTTGCATGTTTACAGGAAATGAGATTATCTCTTAAAGAACACGACAAGCTAAGAAGGTTGGATGGGCTCAGTTTTTTCAGGCTCTCACCCAACCGCATCTAAAGCGGAACTGTGATTTTGGTAAAAAAGGGTCTGTCTTTCACACCAAGGACTGTGCTTAAGGAGTGTACAGGCAGATGGATTTTTGTCTCGGGTGAACTCAGAGGCATCCCCATTAACTTAGGGTCTGTACATGCTCCTACCCCTCCCTTGGGGGAATTCTTTCAAAAATTGTTTTTGACCATGGCAGGTCTCCCCCCCCAGAACATTTTGTACTGACCAGGGATTGGAATTGTGTAGAGAGCCCTAGCCTTGATAGAATTCCACCGGGGAGGGGTGGACTGGGGTCCTGTTCTAGAACTCTCCGAACCTTAGTTAATGAAGCAAGTATGGTGGATCTGTGGAGGTGGCAACACCCTACTGTAAAATATTTTACCTTTTATTCCCCTGCTACAAACACCTACTCTAGATTAGATCAGTTCTATACATGGCATTCGGAAACACATTCCTTTAGAACGGTCCAGATTTCCCCAGCATCCATTTGGGACCACGCTATAGTTCGGACACGGGTGGAATGAGACTTACCAATGCAAAGGGGACAATTGAGTTTAGACCCTGGCCTATTAACAGATACAATGCTAGTGAAAACACTTAAGGAAGAAATAAAATGGTATCTGGAAAATAATTCAGAAATAGAGACCCCACTGAAATGTATTTGGGATGGGCTTAAGGCAGTGCTAAGGGGTAAATGTATTAGCCGTGCAGCTTATAGGAACAAATTACATAAAGTAAAAATTACAGCGGCTTTTGACGTCCCTAGAAACAGAACATACAATATCATGTGACCCTCTAGTCTATCAAAAATTACTTAAAGCTCAGGAAGATTATAATAAATTAATGTTACATCATACCCTTAATGCCTTAAGATTCACAAACCAAAAATATTATGAAAGGGAGGGGACCAAGCTGGAAAATTGCTGGCCATACGACTTAAAAAGCAAGAAATGGATAGATTTATCCCCAAAATTAAACGTTTTACAAAGCCAGGAGAAATCTGAGATCGACCTTCAGAGATTGTGGGTGCTTTTGTGGAATTTTACTCCCACTTGTACACCAGTGAGAGACAAACTGATCATCAATCAAAAATAAATATGTTTTTAGCATCAGTTCAGCTCCCAAAGTTGTCCAGGGCCCAGATCCTTGGCTTAGAGAAACCATTCACAGCAAAGGAACTGGAATTGGCAATTACATCTTTAAGATCGGGGAAATCCCCGGGTCCTGATGGATACATAGCTGAATTTAATAAAACATTCCGTAAAGAATCAATCCCAATTCTTCTAAGGGTATGTAGTGAAGGACATGGAAAGAAGCCATCATTTTGGTTCTTCCAAAGCCAGGGAAGGATCCTATTGAGTGTGCCAGTTCCCGGCCAATATCCTTATTGAATACTGATGCAAAGATTTTTACTAAATTGATAGAGGAAAGGTTGAAGGGTACAATCTTGCTTCTGATACATAGTTATCAGAAGGGATCCGTGCCTGGCCGACATTTACAAGATAACATTAGACTACTATTAAATGTCTTGGAAGGGACTCCCTCACTTCCCCAGCATAATCTCAAGGCAGTCATTGCGCTAGACACAGAAAAGGCATTTGATCGCCTTGACTGGCAGTTTTTGAATAAAACTTTAAGTAAGTTTGGTTTTGGATCCAAGTTTAGGGACTGGATTGCCAATCTTTATTCAAATCCAGTGACCCAAGTTAGAGTAGATGGCATTTTGTCAGAAAAATGTCATATAACACGTGGCACCAGGCAAGGATGCCCACTTTCCCCGCTTTTGTTTATTTTAAGTATGGAACCATTTGCTGCTAAAATAAGACAGCCAGACTCCTACAGGGGAATTTGGCTTCAAGGAGAGGAAGTCCGAATTTCCATGTACACGGATGACACTTTATTATATTTAGAAGATCCAAAAACTTAGGTTCCCCTCATTATAGCTCTAATACAAGAATTTGGTGCTATCTCAGGGTTTAAAGTAAATGAAACTAAAACTGAAATGCTCCCTATTCCCAAACCAATACAAGGCAATTTTCCACAAGTGGCACAATTCAAGTGGGTGAATGAAGGGTTTCGCTACTTGGGAGTTTGAATTCCGGATAATATAGCTAAATTATGTCAGACTAATTATCTCAAGCTACTCCAGAACATACAAATGGATTATAACAGGAGGACAGAATTACCTTTATCATTTTCGGCACGCATTGAAACAGTACGAATGAATATTTTACCCCAGTTATTATTTCTTTTCACAGTAATACCAACCAGACCATCTGCCTCATTTTGGAAAAGTTGAAAATCAGCTACATCTAAATTTCTCTGGAACCATAGACCACCCAGGGTTAAGTGGCAGATATTGCAGCGGGCTAAAGAGGAGGGAGGTTTTGGACTTCCACATTTTTAAAATACTACTGGCAGCTCAACTCTAAGTACTGGCACAACTATGGCCAAATGTCAACCAGCCTTTATGGACAGTCCTAGAGAAACCAGTGGTGCCCAGGGTTTAGTTGGTAGATATAATTTTTATGGATCAAGCAGGGTTATTGAAATTGTGCTTCAATAATCCTTGGTCAAAAGTATTAAAACAAGTTTGGATAGGGGTTAATAAAAACCTGGGTCTGCAAGTGAGAATGTCTGCCCAGACTCCTATTCAGGCATATCTAAATTTTCTTTCAGATTATACAGATTTGGGTTTCTCCAGGTGGGAAAGAGTGGGTCTTTCTTCTATAGGGCAACTGTTTGATTCACAAGGTTTTAAAAGCTTTAAACAATTATCAGATGACTTCGGCTTACCTTCCCGAGACCACTTTAGATTCTTACAAATTCATCATTTTGTATTGAGTAAAGGTTTAAGCACAACGAAGATGACTGAGAGTAATCCACTTCTAGAATTTTTCCTCTCATTACTGATGGGGGAAGGGTGAGCACTTGATTTCAAAGAAGATATTTTTTTTTCCCTAGTAGGGAACCCACCCTTATAGGGAACTTAGAGGCACTGTGGTCTAAATTATTCATCGGGGAGGAAGATTGGCTGCAAATTTGGGAGGGGGTGCATGCCACTTTGGCCTCACCCACATGGAGGGAGTTCAGGTGGAAAGTCAATTTAAGATTTTTTCACACCCCAACTATTACAGCTCACTATGGAGCTACATTGACAGACCAGTGCTGGAGGGAGTGTGGAGAGAAGGGTACACCTACTCATATTTTTTGGAGTTGTCCTAAATTTAAGACATTCTGGCAACAAATAATTCTAACTTTTGAACGTATATTCCACATACAATTCTCAAAGGTACCCGTGTTCTGGCTGCTGGATATCCCACCCCCCACATATTAAGACCAAAAGGCAGAGATATTTATTCTGGATTCTTTTAGCAGGGGCACAGAAAGCGATCACAAAACGCTGGTTATACAAAACCACTCCAACCCTCGATCTCCAGTACTCTATCTGCATACAAGTGCAGAAAATGGAAAGAATCACGGCTCATCTAAGAGCACAGATACAGAAATTTCAGGGGAGATGGTTACCATTCTTTCACTACCAGGCAGAGAAAGAGAAAGAGAACAAAACAGTTTTGGAAATCCTAGCTTTGAACTCGGGATATTAGGATTGGGTAACGAATGGAGAGGTGGTCCCCTCAATGGGGTGAGAAACCTTGGAACTTTGAAATTTGGGATGTAGAATTTTTATACCCCAAGAGCTCATGGTACAATTTAGGAATAATATTCAGGGCATAACCGCCAATAACTCATAGCTTTACAATAATTATAATCTTATAAAACGGGGGGGGGAGGAGAAAGAGGGAGAATATAAATATAATCTTATCCCCATTTGGCCAGATTCCGAAGACTATAGACTATATACTGTATGTACATCAGGTATAAATGCCCATTACTCAGTATCTTAATACATAATGGACCAGAATTTAGTTTCTCACCACCTCTGGTGTCACCACCTCCAACTTGTGTTTATATTGCTTTATTATATTTATGTCTTATTTTCCATCCTTTTTGTTTCTTTTTTGTCCATTAGGTTCGTACCAGGAACACAAATATTGTTATATACAAAGGGTAGTAGTAAATGGAGTACACAGTGACGAAAGGAGGGTTACTAGCGGGGTACTGCAGGGTTCAGTACTGGGACCGGTCCTTTTTAATGTCTTTATAAGTGACATTGCAGAGGAACTGGAAGGAAAAGTATGTCTCTTTGCAGATGACACAAAGATCTGCAACAGGGTTGATACACAAGATGGAGTGGAAAGGATGAGAAGGGACTTGGCAAGGTTGGAGGAATGGTCAAATGTATGGCAGCTCAGATTTAATGCAAAGAAGTGCAAGGTAATACACATGGGAACAAAACCCTGGGGAAGCGTACACATAATGGGGGTGAGATACTGACAACAGTAAAATAGAAAGGGACCTGGGGTAATTATATCAGATGACCTAAAGGTGGGCAAGCAATGTGAGAAGGCAGTAAGGAAGGCTGGGGGGATACTGGGATGTAAAGGAAGAGGCATCAATAGTAGAAAACAAGAAGTTGTTATACCTCTGTACAGACAGTTGGTGAGACCCCATCTGGAGTACTGTGTGCAGTTCTGGAGACCCCATCTCCGCAAAGACATAGACAGAGTGGAGGCTGTCCAGAGGAGGGCAACCAAAATGGTGCAGGGTCTGCACCAGAAGATATATGAAGAAAGACTAAAGGAGCTTAATATGTATACCCTTGAGGAAAGAAGGGAGAGAGGGGACATGATAGAAACTTTCAAGTACCTCAAGGGAATTAACAAAGTCCAAGAGGGTAGCATCTTCCAGAAAAGGAGATGTGCAAGAACAAGGGGCACAATCTGAAGATAGAAGGGGATGGCTCAGAGGTAATGTGAGGAAGTATTTTTCACTGAGAGGGTTGTGGATGCATGGAACAGCCTCCCTGAAGAGGTCGTGGGGTCAAGAACAGTGGGGGACTTCAAGAATGCATGGGACAGGCATAGGGAAGTCCTAGTGGGGGGTAGGAGGAATTAAGCTGTTGGTTAACTAGGATCTGCAGCTTATCTGTTAGATAGGAAAATGGGAAGACTGGGTGGGCTAAGCGGTCCTTATCTGCCGTCAAATTCTATGTTTCTATGTTTCTATATATAACAATATTATTAAATCCCATGACTTTTCCCAAGATTCAATTTTGGGGAAGGGGAGGGGCAATGACTTCTCCTTCTTATGTTTTCAGAAAGGGGATTATGTCCCTGGTCTAGGTGCATTATTGTTACTATTACCTTTTTTCAATGTAGCCTTACTATGTAATGTTTTTTATCTTTTTAATTTTGTCATGTGTGTATTCTGTTGTATAAAAATGGAAAATGCAATCGAAGTACTATTTCAAAAAAAAAATAAAACTTAAAATAATGCTTCAAAAGTTCATAACCACTGAGGTCGGGACTGGGATAAGTTACTTCCCTGACTGATGTTCACAATGCAGGAGGTCCCTCAAGCTTCTACAGGGTTTGCTCCTTTTGAACTCTTCTATGGGCACCGCCCTCGAGGTGTTATTGATGTAGTAAAGGAGATGTGGGAGAAACCCAACCCCAAGACTGAAAATGTGGTGCAATATGTCCTGCAATTCTGGGAAAGATTAGATCAGGTGGGGAAATTTGCCTGAGAGAATCTGGTGATGGCTCAACAAAGACAAGAGTACTACTATAATCAGGGATCCCAGCTGAGGGAATATAAACCAGGGGATCAGGTACTAGTTTTGTTGTCAAACAGCCAGAATAAGCTTCTAGCCAAGTGGTCTTACAAAGTTACCCGGAGGGTGGGCCCAGTTGACTATGAAGTTTACCAGCCAGAGAGGTGAAAAGAGACCCAGATCTACCATGTCAGTTTGCTGAAATTCTGGAACCAGAGGGATAGCCTATTGATTTTCACTGAACCAGACATAGTGGATCTGGGATCCTAAGTGCCAGATGAGAATCCGGGGATACAAGTCCCAATGGGGGAACAGCTGTCTCACAAACAGAAACAGCAACTAGGAGAGTTGGTAAGCCAGTTTTTGGATGTTTTCTCTTTCCTCCCGGGGACAACCCATATGATAGCTCACCATATAGAAACAGAGCCAGGGGAGAAGGTGCAGCAGTGACCTTATCACTTGAGAGAAGCCATGCAAGACACTGTTAAGAAGGAGTTACAGGACATGCTAGAGTTGGGAGTGATTGAGGAATCCAGCAGTGATTGGTGCAGCCCCATAGTATTAGTACCAAAAGAAGGTGGGGCTACTCACTTCTGTGTTGATTTTTGCAGGGTCAGTGCCATCTCGAAGTTCAATGCCTACCTCATGCCCCAGGTAGATGACCTGTCAGATAGACATGGGGAAGCCAAGTACATCATGACTTTGGACCTAACGAAAGGGTACTGGCAAATCCCTTTGACCCTGGAGTCTTGGGAAAAGAAAGCATTTGCTACCCCCTTTGGGCTATGCCAGTTCTGTACCATGCCTTTTGGCTTACAAGGGGCACCTGCAACCTTTCAAAGGCTCATGAATCACTTGTTGCAACCCAGTGCCCATATACAGCTACTTACCTAGATGAACTGGTGATCCACAGTGCTGATTGGGAGTCCCATGTATCCAAGGTGGCAGCCATACTACAGTCCTTACAAGAAGCAGGGCTGATGGCCAATCCAGTGAAGTGTGCTTTGGCCGAGGCTAAAATGAATTACTTAAGGTACTGTATAGGCAATGGACAGGTGAGACCCTTGGTCAGTAAGGTCCAAACTATAGCCGAGTGCCCAGTACCCACGACAAAAACCCAGGTGAGAGCCTTCTTAGCATTGGCTGGGTATTACCACAGGTTCATACCACACTTGTCCACCCTTGCCAGCCCCCTTACAGACCTCACCTGGAAATATGCCCCCAGTAAGGTCCAATGGTCAGAAGAGTATGACCAGGCCTTCACACAACTCAAAGCAACACTGTGCAGAGAGTCAGTGTTATGCAGTCCTGACTTCAACAGGACTTTTATCCTGCAGATGGACACCTCTGAAGTTGGGCTAGGAGCCATGCTCTCCCAGGAGTTTGAGGGCGAGGAACATCCTATCCTCCATCTCAGTCGGAAACCCTTTCTCAGGGAGAAGAACCATGCAGTGATAGAGAAAGAGTGTCTCGCAGTCAAGTGCAGTGTGGACACCCCTCCACTACTACATGCATGGCTGGCAGTTTATCCTGGTCACAGATCATGCCCCTCTGAGGTGGCTATAGGTGATGAAGGATGACATCCCTCACATCACCAGGTGGTACTTGGCCCTCCAGCCATTTTCCTTTACAGTGCACCACCAGGCCTGGACCCAGAATGGAAACGCGGACTTCCTGTCATGGGAGGGGAGTGGTCAGGGGCCGACCAACTGTGCCTTCGCACAAAGGGGGGAGGTATGTGACAGTGTAAACACTACCCTGGAAAACAAGAGGTTAACACCTTGGCTGAGGATGAGGAAATGCAGGGAATACAACATGAACAGGTGGGGGGGGGTGCCTTCCCAGGTGTTGCTGATTAGAGGGTTTGTTGAAAGGCAGGAAGAATCCAGCAAGGAGTCAGTTGGAAGCTGGAAATTGCTGCAGGGAGGAGATATTCCTAGGCAGAGAACCCTGCAAGATGGAGGGTGGAATGTAAGACAGGGACCAGAGCAGAAAGCCAAGAAGAATGGTTAATTGTTGGAGAGAGCCTTTGGGGGAAGTTGAAACCTGCTGCTGAGAAAGAGACCATTTCTAGAGCAGATAGTCCTGAGGTAAAGGATCAGTGTGCAAATAAGGCAAAAGAGAAAACTGTTTGTGTTTTGAGACTGTGCATTCAACTGCTGGCCCACAAACCGTTTGTTTTGTTTGAGATTGTATATTGAAAAAACTGCTGTCCCACATAGGTGGTTCAAAGATTCCTTTTGTCAAGTCAGCCTGAAAGAACTGTTTTGTATTAACCTTTATGTTACCCAACCAGGCTGGAGAAGTTGAACTGACCGATTGTACTTTTCTGGAGCAATAACTTACATTTGGAGCAATGAAAGTACATTTTCTTCAATGAACTTTAAACCCAGCGTGTTGCCTCTCCATCTACCATCACTTGTCACAGTAACCCAGCAATGTCCCACTCCCTGGTTCTGGATTAATTACTGGACCTTCTGAATTCTTTGAAGGATCCTGGTTTTACTGTGTGTATTTCTCTGGAAATTTAATAGAAGTGTGCACCCACCCAGTCCCCTGGGGTTACTAGAATCCCATCAGTATTATTGTTAGGAAGATAGCAGGCAGCTGGTAGGGAGTTCATTGGGGTGTCTTACATAACAACATCATTGTTTACTCAGCTAGCCTTTGGGAAGAATGATTAGGTCATTCGGAACTCTCGCAGCAGCATAAGTCAGACTATGTGGACAGCTGCTCTGGGGAGCTTAGAATGTTCAGTTAGTTGCAGTTAGATCTTGTTTTTTTTATTTAGTCTTTTTATTTAATTTATAAATGCAGCAATTTCACAGGCAGCAATACACAGAGGATAAAAGCTGGGGATCGGGTGATAACCACATTGTAATCGCCTCGAGTGGTTGCTAGGGCAACATGGTAAACCTCGAGAGCGCAGTTTGAGAGGTTTACTGTAGGCCTAGCAACCACGAGAGGTGATTTCAGCATGGTTGTCACCCGATCCCCAGCCATCATCTTTTATAGTGTATGGTCAAAAAAAACAGTTTGCATTCTCTGTGTGAGAATTATGGAACTCTGGTGCATTCTTTTTTCTTATGCCACTGTTTGGAAGTTCCGAAGTGTGGTTAACAACTTTTAAAATTCTAAACAGTGCATAACAAAGCTGTGTGACTGCTGATTATGGTGGTTAATAGGCACTTACCATGCATTATATCACTTATTAATACCAGTTGATAACATCACAATACATTACATATATACTTGTAACAGTCATGTTAGGGGAAAATAAATTAACATCGTATCACTTCAATGTCCAATAAATCATAATTTCTCACTTTAAGTTCAGTCTGTGACCTACTCAATTCAAACCAGACATAGCACTGTGAGCTCTCCCCTTTCCCTCCCATATTTTAATCCCATTAAAATTCAAGGAACATCGCTGGTCCTATCCTGAGTATCTTTTTGGTGCAGAAGAAGAGCAAAATTACATGTTCAGTACATAGCTTAAGGTACAAAATCATCATAATGATTTAGTTGATATGTTATCCATTTTTGCCATTTTACATCAAATTTCTGGACTTTGTCCATCATCTTGGCTGAGAGTCAATCAAAGGCATATATTTCACTGGACAAAACAATCCAGGTTTTTTTAGTGGGTATTTTATTTGTAAACCACAGTCTAGTAATAATTTTGTGGGCTGCTGTTATAAATTTTAGAATTTGTTTTAGCAAGTTTTTGTCAATTCGCAGACCTTCTAGTTTAATAAAAGTCAATGTAAATGTGGGAGTGAATAAATCAGTAGTGTCATAAATTGCACTCAGCTCCTCGAGGATCTCCCTCCAAAACTTCGATAGCTTAGGACATGGCTCTGATTCGCCCTGTCATCTTCACATTCTCTCCAACACTGTCCCTCCCCTAATTCTCCCATACTGGCCAGCAAAACTGGTGTACGGAAGAAATGAGAGTGAAGTTTCCACATGTATTCACACCAGTATGGTGAGAGAAAGAATGTTATAGTTGGTAAAACAGACTCATTCCAGTCCTGTTCTCTGATTGATACCTGCAATTCCTGTTCCCATCTAAGCCTGAGTTGGTCAAATCTCTCTGCCTTTCATTTAAGGCCTTATATATCTTACTAATCAGGTGCTCTGATGTCGTTCTTCTGATATGAGCTTGTAACAGTTGTACTGTTTGGGTAGGGTTTTCAATTAGGGCCACGAGTGACCCGCTCATACGGCTTACGGTATGATTTAAGATGTAAATAAGAGATAAAATATTTATGAGGCAGGTGATATTCCTTCTGAAGGGAGACAAAGGGAAGGAGACCTGTTCTGCCCACTAACTGGAAAATGAATAAAATGCCATATCTCTGCCATTGAACTACATAGGGGCCTGAGGGACCTGCTGTCAAGTCTGCATTATACTTTTTTTTTAGGGAATGTAAAATAATTATTACTGACCTTAAATCATATTTTTAAGGGTTCCCTGGTGAACTTCAGATAATTCATTATCCCTTGACACTTGGGGGGCATCCCAAAAAGGAGCTCCTGAGTGTTGTGCAGGCCTCCCCAAGTTACTTCTTATTGTTTCCAATGTGCATCATACCGTTTATTTAGCTAGTGTAGGACTACCCTTATCTGTGCTGCCATCGCATACTTTCTGAGATCAGGGAGGTTAAGGCCACCTCTCACTCTGGTCAGTTGCTGAACAGAATATCTAATTCTGGGATGCCTTCCACTCCAAATAAAGCAGGAAATTATTCTGTCCCATGCCTGGAAGTAAGTTTTGGCTGGGGTGAAGGACAATGACTGAAGAAGGAAAAATATGCGGGGAAATACATTCTGCTTAATTGTATCTATCCTACTCAAAAAGCTTAGGAGGAGACGTGACCAATGAGACAAATCTTCTGTCAATTTTAGGGTCAAGGGTTCGAGATTTAAGAGCTCTGCATGAATGGGGTTTCTTGTGAGCTTTATTCCCAAGTATCTCATCTCTTGTCTGTGCCACTAAAAGGGGAAGTCTTTTTTGGGAGGGGGGGAGGTAATTGTACGTCAATACCTCGGTTTTTGATTTGTTAATTTTATATCCTGTTAACTTACCAAATATTTGTAACTGTTTCCATACCTCTGGGATGGATTGTTCAGACTCGGTAACAGCCAGCAGAATATTGTCTGCAAAAAGTGATATCTTGTGCAGGGTACCTCCCAAAAGAAGGCCCTTTATGCCTCGAGAAGATCTGATGACAATGGCCAGGGGTTCAAGATATAAAGCAGACAACATTGGGGACATTGGGCATCCCTTTTGGGTGCCCCTAGAGAGTTGAAATGTACCTGAAAGTGCCCCATCCACTTTGACATTTGCTTTAGGGGAGGCCTAAATATTTTGAAATTGTTTTATAAGTTGTTCCAGAAATCCAAAGTGCTCCACAGTCTGCCGTAAAAATGACCAGCTGACCTGGTTGAAATGCCTTTTCAGCATCTAACCCCAGTAGCACTAAAGGAATTTGTCTTTCAGTGGCATAATCTACTAACAAATGGGCACGCCTTATGGCATCATGGGCCTGTCTGCCCTTAATAAAGCCCACTTGATCAGGGTTAATAATAGCTGGTAATAAATGATCTATTCTAGAGGCCATGGCCGACATGAACATTTTGTAATCATAATTTAGCATTGAAATGGGCAAAATGAGGAGGGGTATTTAAGATCTTTATGGGGTTTAAGTACGGCTGATATGGTGGCATATTGCCATGTGGGGGGTTCTCCCTCCTGGACCGCATGTAAGGCCAGGAGTAATATGGGTAGTAACAGCTTTCTGAATTGATTATAAAATTCAGAGGGATACCCATCTGGACCTGGCACCTTCAATGTCTGAGCTTTTTTTTAGAACTTGGAGTAGTTCTCCCTCTTTGATTGGCACCAACAAGGCTTCAGCCTGTAATGGGCTGATTTGTGGTATTGGTAAACTCTGTAGATAAGATTTGATGTTGTCTAGGGGAATTTCCTCTTCATCAGTGTATAACTCGTGGTAAAACCGCTATAGGATAAGTCTAATTTCCTGTGGTCTTTTTGCCAATCTCCCTGTTTTAGGATCTTTGTAGTTAGATCTTGATTGAGGAGGTGAGAGTGGCAGAAGAACTGCCAGTGGGGCTCTGAGGTGAGGGCCCAGCATTTCTCACCCTAGTGGAGTGTCATTTCCAGCTTCTAGTGAAGTGGTGGAGACCAGTACTACCACAGGATTTCCTGATTTCTACTCCCAGTGAAGTGGAAGGAACTGCTTGTTTTCAGTGGACTCCAAGGGCAATCCCCTGAAGGTTCTGTGTGTGTTTCAGCTGCCTTGGAAAGGAACTTTGAGAGACTGTTTGATCTGCTACCCAGGAGAATGCCTTTTTGCTGTTCCATGCCCAGAGGTGGGGCAACCATTTGTGAGTACTGTTCTAGGAGACAAGATCTCCACATACTTTAGGGGAATCGTAGGCTGGGGTGTGTGTGCCCATAGATAAGGCTGTATCGCACCTGTCAGTGCCTCTAGTTCACCCAAGAGAGTGAATGTTCTGTTAAACTGTTCACCCAGAAGAGTGCAGTTTATTCTTTGGTCACCCCAGTGAGTGACAGATTTAAAATGTGGGACCTCTAGCATTTCAGTGGGAAATGTAGGTTTCAATGGTGCAACCTTGAAGAATGGCAGAGACTGTAGGTTGGGGTGAAAGGTGGGAGGAATGCCATCTGAAAGCTTACAAGGCAAAGCTTCCTGGTTCATAAAGGGCACCACTTGTACCTGAGTAAAGGGCCGGTGCTGCAGGTTTAGGTGTGTGGCTGAGTTTCACACAATTGCACCTGTATTCATACAAGAGTTCTGACTGTGTGGCTGAGTTTCACTAAATGGCAGTGTTGGGAGGAAAATGGTGAGATGGGAAGAAAAGGTTCTTTTGTGTGTTCATGAACTGTACTGTATGCAAGGGGAGTTTGTGAAATGTACCTGTCCTGCCTAGACTGACCCTTGGGGATCCACTTCTGCTTTAAATTTCCATCTGTTGAATAAAGACATACTGCACAATCCCAGTTACTGTTCTGGACATTCCGATTATTGCTTCTGGTTGTGTGGAATTACTGGGGCCCCCTCAGCAGTTTAGATGTAGCATATGCCTAGCAGCCTCCACCCAGGACCTGGGTTGTAATGTTTACACAAGGTTCATTTTGGTTTGTTCTTGTACTGTCACCCCTCTCTTCCTCTAGAAAATGAGCCATGTATACATCCTAACGCCAAGGGTGGCACCAACCTTTTGTGAAGTAAAATGGTATGCCAGTATGTGGGTACCAGTGTTCCAGATTTTAATGGAGGGTGTACCCACTAGTTTAAAAAGTGGCCTGGGGGTAACAAGTGGAAACACTGTTTCAGAAGATACTTCACGAGCACAGTGTTTTTGTACTAAGAACAATACGGGGAGTAGCTATTTAGCATTACAAAGCATTAAGCAGGTGCCAGTTTCCCTAATACTACTTTCTTCTAAATATAGAAAAGTTCCAGCTGGAACTCAGCCAAGTGCCAGTCTTCACAGGAGCAGAATTGGGTACTGCTCAGCAGAAGGCATCCTTGTTACAAAGAAGAGTGCAGAGCTTGTTGCCCTGTGCAAGATTTTACAAGCCAGGCAAGCCAAGGCCAGCAAGGGACTTCTTGAAGTTGCTAGGGCACGTAAGAACATAGAAGCTGATGGCAGATAAGGACCGCAAGGCCCATTCAGTCTGCCCTTTTTTTCTACTTTATGAATGTGCCATAGGTCTTTACTCTGTCAATGACCAATCTATTTATACTGATCTGTATTGCTCCCTTATGCCTATCCCATGCCTGTTTGAAGCCCTGCACTGTATTCATATCCACTACTTCCTGAGGTAGGTCGGTCCATGCATTCACCACCCTTTTTTTGTGAAAAAGAACTTCCTCACATTACCCCATAATCAGCCTCCCTCCAATCTCATGCTGTGTCCACTTGTCTTGCTATTTTTCTTATATTGAAACATGTTAGACTCTTTCACCTTCTCAATGTCCTTAAGATATTTGAATGCTTTGATCATATCACCTCTCTCCCTCCCTCCCTCCTTTGCTCTAGAGTATACATATTGAGCTCCATTAATCTGTCCTCATATGTTTTCTGATGCAGACCCTGCACCATTCTGGTTGCCCTTCTCTGGCTGCCTCCATTTTGTTAATGTCCTTGTACAGGTGAGGCCTCCAGTACTGCACACCGTACTCCAGATGGGGCCTAACTAGTGTCTTGTAAAGAGGGATTATTACCTCCCTCTTACGACTTGTGATACCTCTACTAATACACCTCAACATCCCTCTAGCCTTACCTACTGCCTTAGTGGTCTGCTTGGATGATTTCAGGTCATCTGTGATGATGATGCCCAAGTCTCTTTCTTCCCTTGTGATTACCAACAACTTCTCTCCCAACCTATAGGTAACTTCAGGGTTTCTCTTCCCTGTGTGCATGATCTTGCACTTCTTTGCATTAAACCCCAGTTGCCACTTTTCAGACCATTTTGCCAGTTTTTCCAGATCCCTTCTCATTCTGCCCACCCCATCTGGATCATCTACTGTGTTGAAGATCTTGGTGTCATATGCAAACAGGCAAACCTTACCCTCCAGTCCATCTGCAATGTCACTGATGAAGATATTGAAGAGGACTGGCCCCAGGACTGATCCCTGAGGTACCCCACTTGTGACTTGCATCTCTTCTGACTGTATACCATTTGCCACCACTCTCTGACCCACCCCAAGCCTACCCAGCTTATTAATCAATCTTCTATGTAGAACAGTATCGAAAGCTTTGCTGAAGTCAAGGTAGATGACCTCATCTGCACTCCCTTGGTCCACCACTCTGGTTACACAGTCAAAGAAATCTATGAGATTAGTTTGACAGGACCTTCCTGTTGTAAACCCATGCTGTCTTAGATCCTGTGCTCCTATGGATTCCAGGTGTTGCACTATCCTTTCCTGAAGGAGTGCCTCCAAAATCTTGCCCACTACTGAAGTAAGACTAACTGGCCTGTAGTTCCCTGCCTCCTCCCTGCTGCCACTCTTGTGGAGTGGCATCACATGAGCCCTTCTCCAGTCTTCTGGGGCCTCTCCTGTGCTCAGACTCACTAAACAGTTGTGCTAGTGGCTCTGCTAGTTCCATCCTTAGCTCCTTTAGCACCTTGGAATGTATGCCATCAGGTCCCATTGCCTTGTCCACCCTGTGCTTATTGAGCTCTTGTAGGATCCTTTCTTTTGTGAAGGGACTTGTGCACACCTCCCTTCCACCCCTGTGTCCATGGTGCTGAGCTGTGGGCCCTGACCTACCTTCTCCTTAGTAAATACTGAGCAGAAGTATCTATTTAGGATAGATGCTTTTCCTTGGTCCTCCTCCACACACTCTCCCTTATCCCCTTTGAACTTAGTGTAACCCTAGGCAGCACTACTCCTAGAGTTACACCCCTGCCTACTACCTATGAGATAGGCAGAGGGGTTTGGGTTCTCAAACCTACATTAGGTTCTAAAATGCGCAGTGCCTCCACTTAGAGTTCACCTTTAATATGGGCTAGCTGTTACCTGGTATAGCCCCCTGAGATGTTATACCTCCCACAATTACCATTTGCCACCCCAATGTCAGGAGATCTGAACCTCACTTTCAGGTTCTTGGCAATATTGGGAATGCAAGTAATCACAGACATGTTGCATAAGAGTAATAAACTTGTTTATTACTACCAAAAAGGATATAATCACAGTTGCCCTAAGCAGTTCTTACCAATACGAACTGGGAGCCAGTGCTAAGCGTTCCCTATACCTCGAGGTTTCTTTGTGTCTCTTGGGATTTCCGAGGTACAAGACTTGTGTATCACATTATATACCTATGATAATTACTATGGTTACTATAAGATAGAAACATTTCTAGTTACAGAGATGAGCCCTATTGGCTAAATTAGAGGAGGCTCCACGGTCCAAGATAACATTATACAGTTTTGTAGTAGTCATCAGTTTGTGAAACAAAAGAGTTCTTATACAGAGTCTTACATAACTCAGTGTAGTAGTACAAATCTCCAAAATTTCAATGCTGACTTACATATCATCATTAGTCCAAGGACACAGGTGTCCTGGCATCTTACAAGTAAGACATACACAGAAAATACATAGAAGAATATGGATTAGCAAGCAAAGTGTATTACAACAATATGCGTACATATCCTGACATCTACTCTTATACGGTAGATGCCTTTAGCCCTATATGTTAGTATAACATAAGCTTAAGCACTAGCTGTCTACGGTGTACCTCTGAGGGTACCAATAAGAGTGCAGGGACCTCATGTAACATTCCCCCTCTTGTCGCCTCCAAGGGCAACACAGGCAAATCAAGGGAAAGGTCAGGGAGCAGTAGTCATTTACAAACCCGATGTGCAAGCTTTGTAAAGGAACTCAAGCTGCCCACGGTGTTGGTGCAGTGTGCGCCATAGGCAACATAGCATAATAACCAAGAAAAATATTAAAAATGCTTGTATAATAACAAAACCTTTAAAAGTAATCTCTAATCAGGTGTTAGTCAATGTGTCATTCATGTCACCATCATTAATCAATGAAAGGATAGCTTCATTAGCCTTGGTTATATTATTGCTAATGTGGATGAGGTGTGTGTCCTTCCTGTCTAAAAGTGATTTTAATGCAAGTGTAAGTGGGTCTATGTGTACAGTAAAATATGGTAAATACTCAGAAAGTGTGAGCAGATAATGGGGGTTACCATCAATGATGTCTGCATCCATAAGGGGGACGGGGGTTATAACGGTATGTCCAATGACAGTCTTCTGGTGGGGAACAAAACAAAAACTGGAGTTATCAATAACACGTCACAGATCCATAAGTATAACTTTCAAAGTTAGTTACCACACAGTACTCCCCATCAGAGTTGTACTGAGAGTGAACAGTGGGAAGTCTCCACTTTTGCAACTGTACTGGACAGGTGTAGGCCGTCTTCGAAATACGTGTTGACAGGCGATGAACCTCCTCACAATATGACTGATAGAGCTTATCCGGAGCCAGAGTAGTATCCGAGAAATAGTGCCATTAGTGGTGATGTCATCATCCATGGTAAAAGTCCAAGCAATGCTATCTGGAGAATAACCACAAACAGGTTGAATAACATCAAATACATCACATCGGCACAAGTAAATGTATTGCTTCTTCGCACAGCAGTCCATGTGCGGAGCCACCCAGGTGTCCATGAAAGGATGGAAAACCAGTAGAGGCGGTAGATCCAGGTGTTCTCTGTAGATGTCTTCGTCCAAGTGCCCAATAGAATGTAGCAGTGCAAGCTTGTCGAACAAGGCTATAGTGGGATCAAAACATGGTAAAGAGACAGTAAAACAAACAACCATTGTATCTCTTGTGGAACATTTCTTAGCAGTGAAACAAGGACCAGTGTTAGGGTGTCTGGTCACAGACCCCAAGTTCCTAGCTGTAGAAAGAGGAATTGTTAGAGATTATTGCATACACATAGCAATACAGCTAGGGGTTTTACATCATGCACAATACCATTTGGAAATGCATCTATCATGTATGATATCAGGAATTCTTCCAGATTCTAGATCACGGAAGAGATTGTTGATGGTAGTGATAATGTATGAGCAATAGGCAGAGCAGAGGATCTCTCTAGCAATGTGTTGTTTATCTGCTTCCTTGTTGTTCTGTGCAGTGAGAGCGTTAATCTTGTCTTTAGAGTCTGTAAATGCCTTAGCAATGTTGTGCATATTATATACAGTGTATCTTTCTTCCTGACTGAGGCCATCCACACCATGCAATAATGGGGGTAGTATATTGAACAGAGCAGAAAAAAGCAGAGAGCACCAGGATAGGTGTGGTGCTGTGTACAAATCGACCAGTAAGTAATTAAATGTAAGCACCCACACAGCTCAGTAACAGCATCCAAAAGATGTAAAATCCAAGTCTGTTTATTGCAAACCAAAGTGCACACCGTAAAAAGACTGACATTTCACTTGGCCGGCTGCCAAGCTTCCTCAGAGTAAAAGACACAATAAAATTACTTCACTTAAATATTCTATCAACTATGTCATGTGTTTTAACACCACCAATGTGAACACAATTCAAATTAAGTTGAATTGGGTACTACTGCCTTAAAGGTACACACGATATATCCACTTGCCCCATACTAATACAGTTTCAGTTGATTTTCATGTAACCATTTGTCAGTCAGTTTATTATTATGCAGGAGTCTAACTTGATAGACTGCCGGACTGAGCTTGTTGACAATGGGGTATGGGCCTTCCCATTTATTGGAGAAGGAATGGGTTGGATGTGCAAATTGGAGTATCATTACCTGATCTCCAACCTGGCAATCCACTTCTTGTGCGTGCTTGTCAAACTGTATTTTGGATTGTTGCTGGGCCTTGCCCATGTAGTTGGCAGCATACAAATGTGTGTGTATGAGGTCTTTTCTGAGTTTTTCCACATATTGGTCTACAGACACACAGTCTGCAGTGGCAGTGTGCAGGTCAAACAACAGGTGTTCAGGTAATCTCATCTGTCTTCCAGTCATCATCTCAAAGGGTGTGAGCTGGATGGTGGCTGAGGGTGTGCCCCTAATTGCCATAAGGAGTAACAGCAGTAGGGAATCCCAGGTTGTGAGATTGTCCTCAATGAATTTGGAAAGCATTTGCTTAATCCGTCTATTGGCTGTCTCTACTTGACCTGAAGATCGGGAATGGTAGGGTATGTGGAACTTTTGTTGAACTCCAAGGAGTTCAAGAGATTCTTTCATTAACTCACCTGTAAAACTGGTTACTTTGTCAGAGTCAACCTTAAGAGGTAGGCCCCACCTGGAGAAAATCTGTTCCACCAGGATTTTGGCAGTGGTTTTAGCAGTGCATGTCTTCATGGGGAAAGTTCAACCCACTTAGAGAAGAGGTCAGTTACCACAACAGCATACTTATTATTTCTGCTGGTATTGGTCAGGGGGCCAATAAAATCAATCTGTATGGCATGCCAAGAGCCAGAGTGTCATTGTGGTAGGAGTCTGGCATTTCTCTTCATAGGGATGGGGTTGTTTTGTGCACAAATGAGGCAATTGTCTATGTACTGTTTAACATCTTTGGTGACACCAGGCCACCAGTCTTAAGCTCTTAGAGGGTGTTTTCCACTCCCTGGTGTCCTCCAACAGGTGTATTATGCACTTGATGCAAAAATTCAGACCTGAGGTGTCTGGGGACCACCCACAATTTAGTGGTGGAATCATCTGGGTGATACCTGATGAGCTTGTCATCTGGTGACAAGTGTAACCTACCTTCATGCCTCCAGTAGGGGTTATGTGTAGGAAGTTTCTCTTCGGTACTCTTGTCAAGGAATCTGAACACTTCTTTGAGTTCAGTATCAACATGTTGAGCTGCTGAGAGGTCCAAGAGGGAAAAGGGTTCAGTTTTTTTCCTGAGTGCTGCAATATGTATGGCCGCATTGGCCTCTGGGTGGTCCATCATCCAGGTGCCCCCCCCCTTGGGCCCCTTCTTTGGCAAAGGTGTCTGCTGTGTCATTGAAGGCATGATAGGGGTCATGGAGAGAAAGAGCTTTGACTTTGTGTACATAGAGTTTGTGTGCAAATTATTGTGCCAGTGAATGTATGTATATTAACAATTCCTTGTACTTCACTGGGCTGCCATCAGAGGAGAGGAAGGAGTTCTTCTGCCAGAAAGGAAGGAATTATGTAAGAGAACAACAAACCCAATTAGAGTCTGTAAAAATGATGGTATCCTTGGTCCCATGCTGGATGAACTCGAGGGCACAGGCCACCGCTGCCATCTCTGCATACTGTGATGATGCTACACTGCAATGCTTAGATATTTTAACAGTGTTCCCATAAGGGTAAATCACTAGAATACCCATTCCTGCAACTTATTCTCCCTAATAGTAAGATGCTGAACCATCAGTAAAGACATGACACAAAGAGGTGTTGTCAAGTGTTTGTGGCGTGGCAGGGAGGAAACAACCTGGATCTGGAAGATCAGGTGACTGCAGTGTACAGTCATGGGAGCTCTCCTTGGAAAAGGAGTCCATGAGCCAGCATAGATGGAATTTTTATTGGGTGCACCTGTACGTCTCTGTCCTGGAGAAGAAGTGACCAGTGTGTCAGCCTGGTGTTAGAGACTGACCCATCCTTCACTCTATCTGAGAGCAGAAAAGCTGTTGGTGTGTGGTTGCTGTTGATAATCAGCAGAGAGTACCCAATGATATACAGAAAGTGCTTGACAGCCCAGTAGGTGGCCAGAAGGTTCTTTTCACAAAGGCTATACTTCTGTTCTACTGGGGTCAAGAGCTGGGATGCATATGCAATAGGACTCAGGGTGCCATGAACCTTCTGGGCCAGTACTGCTGACATGGCAAATGTCAGAGGTGGCACATTCCAGATGGAATGGTAATGCTGGATTGGGGTTGACCAGAGCTGGGGCGGAGACCAAGGCCTGCTTCAGTGACGTCACAGCCTGGGTATGTATGGGGCCCCAAGTCCATGGGATGTCCTTTTTCAGTAGCTCATACAGAGGAGCAGCTTTCTGAGCAAAATCACAAATAAAATCTCTCGAATAATTTACCATACCTAGAAACCTTCAAAGAGTTTCCACGCTGGTGGGCAATGGCAAGTCTTGCAATCCTTCTATCTTCTTCCAGGTAGGGCTTCGACCTTGGTCAGTTATTTTTAGACTCAGAAAGAGTACTTCTTTCTGACATAGTTGTGCTTTTGCTGGATTGCATTTCAGGCCTGCTCTCTGAATGAGAGTCAGTAGTTCGTCCAAGAGATCCAGGTGTTGTTCCTGTGTGGCAGTTGCCAGCAACAGGCCATCCACATTCTGCAAGAGACATTGGGGAGTAGAGAAACCCTCAAGGGCATCCATCATATGCAGATGGAACAGGGACGGGCTATTATGGAATCCCTGTGGTAAGCAAGTCCATGTGTAGTCTTCCTTCAAAGGTGAAGGCAAATTTATACTGACTCTTGAGGGCTAGTGGTAATGACCAAAAGCCATTGGAGATGTCCAGGGCACTGAATCATTTCAGGTCAGGGGTCAAAAGTCATAGCACATCAGGTGCTGATGTCACAGTTGGGGAACAACTGGGGGTGACCTGATTCAGTTTCCTGTAGTCAATAGTAAGTCTCCAGGTGCCGGTGGGTTTTTTCACGGGCCAGACTGGGGAGTTAGCGGTAGAAACGCAAATTCTGATTACTCCTTGCTTGAGAAGTGACTTGATTGTTTCTCTGAGAGAAGGCAAGGCCTCAGTCGGGAAAGGATATTGCCTTTGCCTCTCATATGCTGGGACCGGCACTTCAATGACAGTGTGCATTCTGCCACAGTCATGTTTGTTGATTGCAAACACTTCCAAATGTCACTGCAAAATTGGGAGAAGCTTCAGAAAAAGCTTGTGGTCTTTGAACAAATCTATGATGTCATACACTTTGTTGTTAGCAGAAATTGTCACCACAACTTGTGAATCAGGGATCAAAATGGTGTGGTATTGACCCTGAATCTATATCAGTAGCATGTTAGCTAGATCTACCACACAGCCGTGTGGTGCAAGAAAATCAGTCCCTATGATACTAGGGTGATCATGCATTACCATTAGTTGGAAGGTGTGTGAGGCCTTTAAATGGCCTAGCTCTCCCGGCAAGGGTAGAGACCGGTAAGTAGGTAACCTTTACCATCTACTCCTGACATGTTGGTTCTCTGTCCGGTGGACCAAGGAGATGTGTCTGGGTGTTCATCATGTAATACAGACACAGCCGTACCTGTATCTAGCAAGACTACAAGTAGGCGGCCCCTGACCTCGGCCTCTGTGCAGGGCCTTCCATTTGTATCTAAGACCAGCTTGTTTACAACTCAGACTGGGGCCTGTAATTGTCAATCTGTACTGCTGGGAGCATGGAAAGGTTGGGCCTGGCTTCTTTGAATCACTTCACCATGCTGCACCGATGCTATATAGGGAGGAGCTTCCAGGTTCAGGCGTGTGTGGGCCTGAAGGCCTGCACTTCCAGCATCACCATGGCCCATTGGGGTCTGGGTCACCGGGTGTACAGCCGCCACAGAGCGCACTTGCCCCAGGAGCTCTTGGAATTTCTGATTTTCTTCGGCTATCTCCCTATATGAAGGGCCCGTTCTTTGTAGTTGTGGTTTACCCTTATTCTTGTGCTTTTTATTCTTATGCCAATTCTGGTTCCCACCCCATTGCTGCTGTTGCTGTTGTGGTTGTTTTTGTTCGGCCTGTTGGGGGTGTTGGTTATCTGGTGGGAGGGCCTGTTGGCGTTGGGCCTGCCCTTCCACAGTGTAGTGCATTGTGGCCTCTGAAATAGGCTCCATGGAGACTACTTTCTTGGAACCGGAGCCCAGATCATGGATGTAGAGTTGGTAAACTCTCTTGGTTTTCTGGAGAATGTCGGCAAACCTGTCTGTGTTTGGGGTATGTGGTTGGCTGTAACTTTTCCTGTACTGCAGGAATCATGTTACTAAGGAACAGGGTCTTATACTTAATAAGATCTACATGTGCAGCTTCTTGTGCCAGGTGCTTTCCTGCCCGGTAGGCCATCCAAAGTCTTTGGTGGTAAGTCACTGGACTTTCCTTTGCAGTCTGTTTTACAGGATATGCAAGCATCACTCCTACTACACCTGGGCTGTGAGCAGAAATGAGCTCAGCTGCAACCTCATCAAAGGTGGCGTTCCCATCCTAGCGGATGGCATCGGGAAGTTTGGCCCACAAACTAGGATCAATGGTTTGGGGTAATATGTGGACCTGGTATTCTGCAGTGAGGCTAAGCATCTCACATTTAGAATGCACCTTTTCTAAGTGACAGCTGAGATTGTCGGACGGGTTCATCCGGCTGATACTGTCAGTGATTTGTTGAACAGAGTAGGCCATTTGTAGGGGATTATTGGGTCGATCAGGCAGAAGTGGATTGTCTCGGGCACCATCTAGGGCGGCCCAAGCTGCAGCCTCAGCCGCAGTACGAACAATACCATCCTGAGTGGCAGCCTCTTGCAGAAGCTGCCTAATTTGGGTTTTAATGGCCCGTTTACTCCTCTCAGGAAGAGGTACATTACCTATTGCCGTTTCAATCATCGTTTCTATCTCCTGCCTGTCTTCCAAATTAATAACAGCTATCAGTGGTGCCGTCGGGACCAGGACTGGGCCTGCTCCCCCCCATCATGGGGGCCGCCATGTTGGCATCTTCCATGATGGGCGTCACAACGTTGATGACATATGACATGGTGTGGGTGTGGTGGGGACCTGCAATGTTGTGGATGGCTGGGTGGAGTTTCTGGGCCATAGTAGGGGCTTGACTGGGCATTGTACTAAGAAATGTCGTCATCTGATTCCTGCCCTTCAGATGACATGTGTAAGGCAGGGGATACGCCTCCCATTGCCTTAACATGTCCAGCCAGAACCTCCCGCTGATGACGCAGTTTTGCCATCTTAGTTTTACATTCAGCATGACTCACAGTTGCAACATCCATATCAACCTCATCCTGCATTTGCTTCTGCAACACTCTATACATGGCGCTCAGTTCACGATTGTCCCTAGTAGCCACTTCCAAGTCAGTACGTACCTGGCTCATCTTGTCCTGTGGCTCTCCCATCTACTCACTTAACTGAGCATTCACTGTACTTAACAAGTCATTCATATGCAATGCCTGTCCCTTATCCTGTCTCAAACTTTCACACTCCTGCTTCAACATACAAAGTTCTAGGGACATGGATATGTTGTTCAATCCACACTTCATGGCAGGTTCCTTGCTGCTTTAAATCTTGCCGGAAGGTCTTCAAGCTGGCTCCTCCCACCCAGCCGGGTGGTAAAACTCTTGACTCCGCCCCATGACGCCAGATCTTCCTTACCGCTTGGAAGCTCAGGTTCCCTCCTTAGCGTTCTGTATTTTAGGCCTGGATCCAAAATCGTTAGTTAAACCAAAACTTATTCTTAAAATTTCTAGACTTCGATCTGTTTCTTCCTTCGCGGCTGCAATGTATAAGTCGACTCCTTGATTTCGACGGTGCCCATGTGGGCAGAAGATGTCTCGGACTGATCCGTACTCCACATGCGTTTATTGCCTTGGGCTTGATCACGATCAGCAGGCCTGCAATTTGTGCAAGTCCTTCTTGGCCAATGTCCTCGAAGACGGCGCTGCCAGACTCCAACTTGGGCACTCTGAGAGATGTATCCCTCCAGTGAAATCAAAGGAGACCCATTTGGGTGGTGTCTGCGATGGCGGGCTTGGCTGAGCAACTTGAGCAGGTGATCGCCCTTGGGGAGGAGGCAGCCCAGGCCGCATCTTCGTCCTCCTCGGTCATGGCATTTACCCAACTCTCCTTGGGCTCCTCCTATACAGCTTCTTTTAAGGAGCTTTGTCAATCCCTCTCTACAAAAGGTGAGGGTCCATCGGGACACTCCTTTTGGTCCAAGAAGAAGAACTCGAAGGGTAAGTCCCACCGTCAGCGTTCGTGGGAGCGGGAGAGGTCCCCTTCCCCAGACAGTTGACACTTGACTTCAGTCGAGGTTGTGGCTAAGACCACTGGCTTCATGGTGTCCCCGTCAGGACAGCCGGCCGAGACACCTGTTGACGCGGTCTAGATTTTTCTCGACCCGTCAGACGGGTTGTCGGCTGGAGAAGCCGACAACCCTTCTTCACCGGTCCCTCTGGTGGAAACTGAGGACTTGCCTGTGCCTCCTGTGCTGGAGTCCCTGGTTAAAGTTCCTGAGCCGAGGGAGGAACGGGTTTCCCCTGCTCCCTCCCAGACCCACACTCAGAAACACCGACAGTCTCGGTCTCTGTCTTGGACCTCTTCTTGGTCCAGCCGACACCAGTGGTCTCAGTCTCGGCACCGAGGAAAGCGGCGGTGCCGCTCGTCTTCTTCCTCCTCGGAGGAAAGGCTTCGGCGCAAGTTGCATCAACGCTATGAGGAATTAATGTGGCAGCAGCTCCTTCTGACTGGAAACAAGCCGACCCTGTCGCCTTCCCCAGCCATTAAGTGTCTGTCACCGGAACGACCAAAACAACCCCTTGTGGTTGTCGAGGAGCCCAAACCAACACCGGTTGTTCAGCCAAAACCTGCTGCGCCACCCATCGTGGTGGAACCCCCACCTCCACAACCTAAATCTGGGGCTTCGACCAAGGATTCTCGGTCGGGTCAGGGGTTGCCCCATCGGTTGTTGGTCACCCTCACTCCCAACTGTCCTCAGCAGGTGGAGGGTGGCTTAGGCCTTAGGCAGCTGTTCGCAGACTCCTCAGAGTCTGATGATGACTCTTCCCTGTTCTCCTGGCCCCTTGACCAGGAGTCCACTGGGGGACAGTCAGTGGACGAGAGCCCATCCTCGTTCATGGGTCTGCTTCGACTCATCTCAGAATCTACTGGGATACAGCTTGACCCCGTGTCCAAGCTGGCCAAGTATCCCCTCATGGAGATATTGGACCGAGGGGATTCTCCCACGGAGGTCTTTCCAGTGGCTGAAGCCATTGTTGGCCCAGCCTTGGAGTTATGGCAGTGGCCGGCTTCTTGTTCTGCTCCTTCAGCCAGGATGGCCAGGAAGTACGCGGTCCCCACCGGTTCACTGTCCGGTTTTTTGGAGCACCCCTCTGCAGAGGGACTTGTGGCCAATAGTGTTTTCTGGTGTTCCAGGAACACCAGGAATGTGGACAAGCCTCCAGACAAAGAGTCCAAGAAGCTGGACTATGCCGGGCATGAAGTGTGCGCTGCGTCCTCCCATGGCCTCCATCAAGCCAGTTCGGCCGTACTGTTGGCACACTTTTCCCACGCCCTTATGGGCTCCCTGGATGAGGAGATTCCTCATTTCCTGGCTGACCTCCAGACTACTGTCAAGCAGGTGTGGATCAGGGAAGGGCAGTGGTGAAGCAGCAGCTCCAAACTGCTCTTGACATCGGAGACTCTTGTGCCCGGTCAGTTGCGGCTACAGTGGCCATGCGCCGTAGAGCTTGGCTGTGGATCTCCACCTTCATGGCAGATACCCAGCACAAGCTGGAAGACGTCCCCTTCCTGGGTACTGACTTGTTCGGTCCTGGGGTGGAGGGCCATTTGCAAAGGATTGAGAAGTCCAGTGCCACTTTGGACTCAGTCACGTCTGGCAAGAAGGACAAAGGCTGCCAGCAGCAGCGTAAGCCCTTTCGGCCTTCTGCCTCTGCAGCACGTCCAGCCCAGCAGCACCAGCATCAGGGCCAGCAGGCTCGCACTTGGCACCCCAAAGCCAAGCCTGCAGCTTCTTCCAGCAGGAAGCTGGGAGGAAAAGGCCAGGGAGGTCCCTCGGCTGGTCCCTCCTCCAAGCCTGCCCAGTGACAGGTTGAGGGGTGTTGCCCCTGGGCTCCCCTACTTTCTTTCCACCTGGTCCGCTATCACCATGGACTGCTGGGTGTTGGAGGTGGTAGGGAGGGGTCTGCCTCTGGAATTTGAGCAGGCCCTGCCCTTCCGAGCCGTCGCCCCACTGGGGGCTACGGGGTCTCTGTCAGCCCGTCAAGCTGACATTGCCCTGCTCCTCCAGAAGGAGGTGATCAGGGAGGTGGTGGATCCCCCACCAGACCCAGGGTTTGTGTCCAGGTATTTCCTGGTCCAGAAAGGGATGGGGGGCTGGCGCCCCATTCTAGACCTGCGCGACCTGAACAGGTTCCTAAGGTCTTGAACCTTCAAGATGGTCACTCTGGCTCAGATCATTCCATCCTTGGAACAAGGCATGTGGTTCTCTTCTCTGGACCTCCAGGACATGTTCTTTCATGTCCAAATCTGTCCATCCCACCAGCGATTCCTCCACTTCAGAGCAGAGGGGTCCATTTTACGAGTTCTGGGCCATGCCCTTCAGCCTCTCTCCAGCTCCCTGGGTCTTCACCAAATGCATGGCAATGGTGACAGCATTCCTGCGGCACTGAAGGGTCCGGGTGTACCCTTACCTGGACAACTGGTTGATTGTGGCCTCCTCCAGACCGGAGGTGGAGTGGTCCAGGGATCTGGCCCTCCAGGTTTGCTCTCAGGTTGGCCTCCTCATCAACAAAGCCAAATTGGAACTCGTGCCAAAGCGGGCGATACAATTCATCAGGGCAGAGCTCGACTCCTTTTGAGCCAAAGCACGGCTCCCAGCGGACAGGGCTGAGGTTATTTCCTCCTTTGCCCAATCATTTCAGGTTGGGCAATTGCACCCTGCCCGGGACTTCCTGTGCCTCCTGGGCCTCATGGCGGCCTGAACCAGCGTGGTCCGTTAGGCCCATTGGCACATGCATCCCCTACAATGGGGATTGGCCAGCCAATGGTCACAGCACTCCGGTCTTTTGGACCAGCCAGTGGCAGTGACCCAGGAGATGTGGAATGCTCTCCAGTGGTGGATCATTCCAGCTCATCTGCAGGAGGGCATCCCGTTTGTCTGCCCCGAGCCGACGGTCACTCTTATCGACCGATGCCTCTCTGATGAATTGGGGTGCCTATCTGGGGGAGCACAGAGCACATGGTCTCTGGTCCCCTCAGGAGTTCTGATGCCACATCAACCTGCTGGAGCTTTGAGCGGTCTGACTAGCCCTTACCACCTTCGCTCCGTTTGTATGGGGTCAAGTGGTCCAGGTCCAGATGGACAATACCACCACCATGTACTACCTAAACCACCAGGGCGGGACATGCTCCATGCCCCTGTACAACGAAGCTCTCCGCACTTGGTCTCTCGTGTGCAGCCTGGAGGTGGATCTTCTAGCCATCCAGGGGCAGGAGCCTCCAACGCTCTGGCTGATGCTCGAAGCCAGATAGGGGCTGCGTCTCACAAGTGGTCATTCCTGCTGGAGGTGGTACACAATCTGTTCTCCCACCGGGGCACACCTCAGGTGGACCTGTTTGCCTCCAGGGAGAATGCGTAGCTGAGGCTGTTTCATGCCCGCCCCCCTCAGCAGGACTCTCTGCAGAGGGATACCTTCTCGAGGCCGTGGACCCTGAGCCTCTTCTACACCTTTCCATTTCCCTTGATCCACAAGGTGCTTCTCAAGGTGAGGAGGGACAAGGCACAGGTGATTCTGGTAGCCCCAGACTGGCCCCACCAGTTCTGGTATCCAGATCTCGTCAGCCTCTGCTCCAGGCTCCCGAGGCGGCTCCCAGCCTGCCCGGACCTGATCTCAGTCAACCAGGAGAAGGTTCTTCACCCAGACCTTCAATCCCTGCACCTGACAGTCTGGTTCCTGAGTGGCTAGAGTTCCAGGCCTTGGGTCTTTCCGACAAGGTCCTCAGCATTGTTGAGGCATCCTGTAAGGAGTCGACCAGGAAATGCTACGCCTCAAATGGAAGAGATTCTCCATTTGGTGTCAGGGTAAGGGGTTGGACCCTTCCTCCTGCTCCTTGGCCAGCATTCTGGACTACCTGTGGTCCCTTTCTCAGCTAGGGCTTCGGTTGACAACCCTAAAGGTGCACCTGGCAGCTATCTCTGCTTACCAGGCATGGGCTGGAAAGCAGTCAAGTGGTGCAGGAGAAGCTTAGTCGGGCGCTTTTTTCAAAGGCCTTGATCACATATCCCCTCCGGTGCGAGAGAACCTTCACCTCTGTGGGATCTACTGCTGGTATTGACTATGCTCATGGGCAAGCCATTCGAACAGATGCACAGGTGTGACATCTCTCACCTGTCATGGCAGACCGCCTTCTTGGTGGTTATAATGTCAGCCAGAAAGATGGGAGAGCTCCAGGCACTTTCCATCAAGTCTCCTTATCTGGTCTTCCACAGGGACAAGGTTGTCCTGTGCCCCCACCCGACGTTCCTTCTGAAGGTGGTGTCGGAGTTTCACCTTAACCAGGTGTTGACTCTGCTGGTGTTCTACCCCAGTCACACCTCGGAGGCCGAATATAGGCTCCATACTTTGAACCCTAGAAGAGCGCTCTCTTTTTATAAGGAGCGAATGGCTGAAGTTTGGGGAGAGGTTCGCCAGTTGTTTGTCACCTACGCTGAAGCCGCACCTGGCAAACCTGCAGCCAAGGGGACGATAGGCAGATGGGTCACCTCCTGCATAGATCTCTGCTACAGGTTGGCGGGCATGGAGCCTCCCAAAGGGATAAGAGCTGATTCTATCCGCCATACCGCTGCTTCGGTGGCTGCTTCCATGGATGTCCCTATCCAGGAAATCTGCAGGGCTGCTACCTGGAAGTCAGTACACACCTTCATTACCCATTACCACATCGACCTTGAGTCACGCCGGGATGCTGGTTTTGGGACCTCGGTTCTCCAGTCCTTGTTTCCTAAATAGGGGGTGTGCGCCTTGCCTCCCTCCCTCCTCCCGGAAAACTGCTAGGAGTCTGCCATGAAGCGTGGATTGAACAACATATCCATGTCCCTAGAAATACAGGTTACTTACCTGTAACAGGAGTTCTAGGAATGGTATATGTTGTTCATCCACACAACCCACCCAACCTCCCCGGCTTCAATGCACAACCTGGCTTCCAGCGGGCTAGATCTGGCATCATGGGGCAGAGCTGAGAGTTTTACCACCCGGATGGGTGGGAGGAACCAGCTTGAAGACCTTCAGGCAAGATTTAAAGCAGCAAGGAACCTGTCATGAAGTGTGGATGAACAACATATACCATTCCTAGAACTCCTGTTACAGGTGGGTAACCTGTATTTCCTGTTCTCCAGCTTGAGCTGAATGATACAAAAGTGAATCCTTTTCATTCTGCAGAGTTTGGAGTTCAGACTCCAAGTTCTGCTGCAGTCTAACACATTCTGTTTCCTGCAAACCCATCTGTTGAGTAAGAGATGAAATTTGCAGATCAAGGGTTCGAAATCTTGCTTTGGAGGCTTCCAGAGCAGCGTAGAGCGCTGCTGCCACCAGCCCTTTAGCCTGACACTTACTGGTTGATTGTCTCATCTCTGTGTACTGGGTTGAAATCCCCAGTATATGGTTTTCGGATTGACTTGCATCCCGCGAGAAGTCAGTCCATCCTCCATGGGAGGCAAGGAAGTTCAAGACATCGAGTCTCAGTTCTGCGCAGATATTTGATATGGTGGCCATTGTGTGGGAGGGAACAAAAAATCAAACTGAGAAAAAGGCGCCGTGCTATGTATCGATCCAGAGCAGAAGCACTTTATACACAGTCAGGCTACTGTAAGAGTTGTAGGCTTACAATTCAAAGCTGTAATGGAGTGAGTCGAGTCAGCATCGACCACACCCAAAAAGAAAACAGCCAGACTTTGTAAGTGACTACAAACTGGTTTTAAAACGGGAGAGGTGATACGGGAATGTACGTCTACTGTCCCCGTGGGAAAGGGAAAAGTTATAGCAACTAGTGAAAACTTACAAACACCAAATATCGCCTGCACACGGTCGCCAATTGCCAGGAGGTCTAAACCTCACTTTCAGGTTCTTGACAATATTGGGAATGCAAGTAATCACAGACACGTTGCATAAGAGTGCTACACTTGTTTATTACTACCAAAAAGGATAAAATCACAGTTGCCCTAAGCAGTTCTTACCAATACAAACCGGGAGCCAGTGCTAAGCATTCCCTATATCTCGAGGTTTCTTTGTGTCTCTTGGGATCTTCGAGGTACAAGACTTGTGTATCACATTATATACCTATGATAATTACTATGGTTACTGTAAGATAGAAACATTTCTAGTTACAGAGATGAGCCCTATTGGCTAAATTAGAGGAGGCTCCACGGTCCAAGATAACATTATACAATTTTGTAGTAGTCATCAATTTGTGAAACAAAAGAGTTCGTATACAGAGTCTTACATAACTCAGTGTAGTAGTACAAATCACCAAAAGGTGGCAATGCCGACTTACATATCATCATTATTCCAAGGACATAGGTGTCCTGGCATCTTACAGGTAAGAAATACACAGAAAATACATAGAAGAACTGAGGGTTGAGGCACTGGATGCCTCACCTCACGCCACGCCGGCGACCCGGGTTCAAGAATGGACTTAGGGTCGCTGGGGCTGGGAAGGAAGGATTGAGCATCCCATGACAGCTCCTCCTCCTTTGGGGTGGGTTAGGATATGCGCCGCACTGCAGTGACACCCAGTGGAAGCTGGGTGTTCGGCAGGTACGAGCATTAACATGGGGGGAGAGCCGACAGACGTCTGCACATTAGTGCACTGATGTCATTGCACGTTGGGCTCTCTAGAGAGGAAAGGAGGAAAATCATCTCCCAAGCCTCCTAGGTGACGACCACCGTTGTCTGCTTCGCCACCCGCCGACTAATAAGGGGCAGACTCGGCTGTGCACAGCTCGATCACTCAGGAGAGAGGCGGGTTAGGGGGATTCCCTCCTCGCCCTGCCTGGGGGGTAGTCCGGGCCATCAAGAGACCCCGAGATACGCGAGTGTGTGGCACTCTAGGAGCAGACTCCAGGGTAGTAAGTAGGGTTGGGGAGCAGAGCACCTTGGTGGCCTGAAGGAGTGAAGGTTAAGAGACAGTAGAGGCATAGAAATAGAAAGTAAAAAAAAAAATACATAGAAGAATATATATGTATTAGCAAGCAAAGTGTATTACAACAATATGAGTACATATCCTGACATCTACTCTTATACAGTAGATGCCCTTAGCCCTATATGTTAGTATAAAATATGCTCAAGCACTAGCTGTCTACGGTGTACCTCTGAGGGTACCAATAAGGGTGCAGGGACCTCGTGTAACACCAAGACATGACCCATTATAATTTCCTCACATTTCAGACATTTTGAATTAAAGACTGTCTCTAATAATATGCTCACACACCATGATTTTCAAAAACAGTAACAATAGTATCTATTTAGGGGACATAGGAGTTAGGAAGGGGAAACAGGAGGAGTAAAAGTTATGCAGATCAGTATTTACAAATGTACACACAATTGGATTGTGCTGGTGAAACTCTCTAGCTGGATGGCTACCAATTTAGCAGAAAGGAGAATCACATTTTTATTGACCCATAATATATCCAGAGCCCTGGCTATCTAAGCTGCTGACTAATCAGATGTTACACATTTAATTTTCCACACTGGTACCAGTTCCCAGATACATATGAAACTCCGCAGTCTCACACTATACCCTGGGTACCCAGATACCAAAGTCCTGGCTTGTTGCAGACCTGGTGGATGTTCCAGCTGGTGGCATTGGCTGGCTTTGATTCAAAGAGGAAAGGATTAACTTGAACAGCAAATTAACAACAACTGTAGATCCTAGAAAAGTGCAGGGGTTGCCCTTCTTGTCGCAGAAGCTCAGGGATTGCCTTGCTTGTTCCAAACTGAACAATTCAGAAGAGGATAGCCAGCCGGGTTACCTTAGCTAGATTTTGGATTCACAATTCTGAACTATTCAGCACATATATATGGTGGTCACATTCATTACATTTATACGTCAATACATCTCTGAGAAGGTGGAAAACTGTCATTTCCTGATTTTAAGCACAGTCTTAACTGACTTTGAGGTCTAATGTCCCTTAATGTGGCAATGTGGCTAAGGCTGGCGGCTCCACAGAACAGTTTTGACTGGATAGTGGACCCAGGTGCATCTCGGCACATTTATACGATTTTTTTCTGACACTGGTGCATCTCGACACATTTCTGATACTACTAGCATCACACTGTTTGGGCTCTCTTGGGTTCCTCACCAACAGCTACGATCTGCAAAAAACAGTTCCCAAGCTCAACCTGTGCTGGGCCAGACAGGGCAGCAGGGCAAGGTGCGAACTGAAGAACTACTCATATCAAACAGTCACTTTGGGCAAGGTAGCCCACATTGATTGATCTTGCTTTCTCTCACTTGAACAATTACTGGGACATAACCACCCATATTCACTTAAATTGCTTTCTGTCTTGCACAGTTACTAAGGCATGATGGCCCATATTTCTTAGCTTGCTTTCTCTCCCTAGTACCAGGGGGTACAAGAGTACTTACTCATCTCCCTCATGGACAATCTCCACTATAGAAGGCTCCTAATGGTTTTCAGTTTTCTCAGAACTGAGGTTCCTTTCAGCGCTCTCACCACTACATAGTGTCATCTGGTTTCGGTTCACATCTTCCCCCAACATGGAAGGGAGGGCTAGCACCTGGAGGACAGTCTGGCAACCTCCAGGCTAGCAGTTTAACAAACTACATTACTTTTAAACTTTAACTAAATAAAGAATTCAAACCTTCTCCAGGTTAGAAAGGATTAATTGGATCTCCAGGCTTGGCAGCGTGGGTTGGACCGGAACCCCCCATCCCTGTGTGGGGGGGGGCTCCTGCTCGAATCTCTCTCGATCTCCCTCTCGAATCTGGAAAATACTGTCTCTTATAGGGCTCTCCTGAGGCTCCTGATTAACTGTGGCTTTTGGTTGCATGGCCTCCGACTGGCTGGAGGCCTGTCAGTCACAGAAATGAATAATGCACGAACCTCACTCAATGAACTGTTGGCCTGCAGTTTTGGTGCCTAGAATTAGGTCCCTCTAAGTCCCCATGAGCACTTGGCATTTACCCATGAGCTTTGGTGAATGTCCCACAAGTCCTGGCTTTGTTATCCTGGCTTTCCGATTGGCTGGGGCTGCTTTTGCAATGGCTGCTGATATTCACAGTCCCTAATCAGATTAGGTACAGTCCCTAAATACTGTCCTGGTTCAGCTAGAAATAATAAGATCTGTTCTCCAATGCCCCACAGTCCATTAGCTCTGCTTTTGTACTTGCTGTCGTTGCCCAGATTTGTTAAATTGCTCAGTCCATTTTCCTGTCACTGCTGCCGATAGTTAAGCTCCCTGACATGCAGAAGCAGACAGGCTGACATTTTTCTGAGTCCCAACTATTGCTGGTGTAGTGCAACCAGGATAAAGTATTTTAATTTAAATAAACACTTTCCCACTTTTTCACTTCTCCTCCAAACATTTATTGCAGCAGTTACAATATTTTTATCTCAAACATTTATTTTTCTTTTCGGCAGCAGTCGAGATACAGCTACCCCGAGAGCAGACATATCCTCATAAATATTCATTTGATCGGGGGGTCCTACTCATGAATATTAATGACCCAATCAAAACTCTCTCGATGGATCTCCTTTAGTTTTGGGGAGAGCGGCCTCTCAGTGGCCTGTCTGTGGTCACCAGGTTCCACTTAGTCGATGGTGATCCCAGGACCGATGGAACACTCTCCAGTTCAACCGCAAATCTGTGTGGTTGCAGATCAAAGATGCCGTTTACGCCTGCGTGACTCCTGCTGCCCTGAGGGCAGACATTCAAGAGGGTGATCGCAGTTTGTTTCTTGAGGCCTGCAGGGCTGGATTAGGGCTTTGGGCTGGATGGGGCATCAGATACAGGCAGAAAAAGACATGGGGGCTAAAAAATAAAGTGAATCGGGAGACGCCCGGGAGAGAGCTGGAGGACAGCTCTAATGAGTGGCAGGTAGCCCCCATTTGGCAGGGGGGCTTACACTAGCAATACCTCTTCTGGGACTTTCTCCTTTCACTAATATATCTATAGAAAGTCTTGTCCCCTTCTTTTATTATTCGTGGTAGTGTTTCCTCGGTTTGGGTCTTTGCCTGCCTTACTGCCTTCCCTGCTTCCCTTAGGGAAGTTTGGTGTTCCTCCCTATCTTTGTCCTGCTGCGTTTCCTTATATTTCCTGAAGGCCAACCTTTTGTTTGCAGTAACAGCAGAAGTGCTCGGGACGTGCTTACAAAAGAGAGATGTTCAGTACCACTTAAGAAGACACTGGCATCAAAGGTCAAACCCACTGTGCCAGCTAGTACCAGTCACGACAGGCCTGGTCAGGGCTCTAGAGTAGTGGGAGAAAGTGGACAATCTCAGGGAAGGAATCCCATTCCAAACACTGTCCACAACTCTAGCTCTGACTACAGATGCCTCCCTAGTAGGATGAGTAGGGCATGTGGACAATCACACAGTAAGGGGAGTCTGGTCTCCACAAGAGCAGCAAGTGCACATAAACCGTCAGGAACTTGAGGATGTACTCTTGTCTCTGCAGCACTTCTCAGACCTGTTCCAAAACCAGTCAGTCTGGTCAGAACAGAAAATACCACCACCAAGTACTACATAAACAAGCAAGGGGACCAAAACAAAGCAGAAAAAATGGCTTACAGATTCTGGACAAAGCAGCTCAGGGCTTGGTTGTAGGATAAAAATATATATTTGTTATATAAGTAAAGTAGCACTCACCACCGTGGACCCCATTGCCAAATGTTGCCACACACCACCTATGTGCTTTATCAAGCAAAGTGACACCAGGCCCACAAAACTATGCACAGAGGCAATGAGATTTTGGAATTTGGCATATTTCCTAAACATAGAAAAAAAGACTTTGACGGCAGATAAGGACCGCTAGGCCCATCTAGTCTGCCCATTTCCCTACCTACAGGATAGGCGGCAGATCCTAGTTAACCAACAGCCTATTTCTTCCTACCCCTCACAAGAATTGCCTTATGTCTGTCCCATGCATTCTTGAATTCTCACACAGTTTTAGACCCCACAGCCTCCTCAGGAAGGCTGTTCCATGCATCCACTACCCTCTCTGTGAAATAATACTTCCTCACATTGCCCCTGAACCACCCTCCTTCTATCTTTAAATTGTGTCCCCTTGTTCTTGCAAGTCTCTTTTTCTGAAAAATGCTATTCTTTTGGACTTTGTTGATTCCACTGAGGTACTTAAAAGTTTCTATCATGTCCCCCCTCTCCCTTCTTTCCTCAAGGGTATACATATTAAGCTCCTTTAGTCTCTCCTCATACGGCTTCTCTTGCAGACTCTGTACCATTTTAGTTGCCCTCCTCTGGACTGCCTCTATCCTGTCTATGTCCTTGCGGAGATGGGGTCTCCAGAACTGGACACAGTACTCCAGATGGGGTCTCACCAACTGTTCGTACAAAGGGATAACAACTTCCTGTTATCTGCTGCTGATGCCTCTCCCTATACATCCCAGTATACCCCCAGCCCTCCCTACTGCCTTCTCACATTGCTTGCTAACCTTAAGGTCATCTGATATGATTACCCCTAGGTCCCTTTCCTATTTTGTTGTTGTTACTACCTCCCCACCCATTGTGTATTCTTCCCCTGGGTTCTTGTTTCCCAGGTGCATTATTTTGCACTTCTTTGCATTGAATCCTAGCTGCCATACTTCTGACCATTCCTCCAACCTTGCCAAGTCCCTTTTCATCCTTTCCACGCCTCCTTGTATATCAACCCTGTTGCAGATTTTTGTGTCATCTGCAAAAAGGCACACTTTTCCTTCCAGTCCCTCTGCAATGTCACTGATGAAGACATTAAAAAGGACTGGACCCAATACTGAACCCTGTGGTACCCCACTAGTAACCCCCCTTTAAACACAGAAATCACCACTGTACATCTACCAGGAAATGACAATGCCCTAGCAGATTCACTAAGCAGGATAACAAGTGTACCTGGGCTATTAGAATGGCCAAATCTATCTACTACAAGTCCACCCTGGTCTCATCCGGGGGAAATGCTAGGTTATGTTGGGACAACCTAAAGGAACTGAACAGAAAATCCAGGATGCCTCCACCCGCCCAGCTGACTGTCAACAATATTACTACCTTGGACCCATTCATCATCACCAGCCGCCTAAATGCAGCATTTTCTGATCTTAGCACAGTTCTTCCTAACAACTTTTTAAACCCCACACCTAAGACCCCAGAACCGAGCAATACCTACCCCCACTTCTACCTCAGGGTTGTTACTATGACTGAAGCTAGACCATACCTTAAAAAAGCCCTAGGGGGATCAAACTATTACAAAGACTCATTCGACAAGAAAATCCTTAATTTGATGCTGGACTCGGTGCTCTCCCCCCTGACTGATCTCCTTAACCTCTCTCTATGCCTAGGGTGGTTCCCAGCCAACTGGAAGGTGGCCACCATAGAAACATAGACTTTGATGGCGGATAAGGACCACTAGGCCCATCTAGTCTGCCCATTTCCCTACCTACAGGATAGGCCGCAGATCCTAGTTAACCAACAGCCTATTTATTCCTACCCCTCACAAGAATTGCCTTATGTCTGTCCCATGCATTCTTGAATTCTTCCACAGTTTTAGACCCCACAATCTCCTCAGGAAGGCTGTTCCATGCATCCATTACCCTCTCTGTGAAATAATACTTCCTCACATTGCCCCTGAACCACCCTCCTTCTATCTTTAAATTGTATCCTCTTGTTCTTGCAAGTCTCTTTTTCTGAAAGATGCTACCCTCTTGGACTTAGTTGATTCCATTGAGGTATTTAAAAGTTTCTATCATGTCCCCCCCTTCCTTCTTTCCTCAAGGGTGTACATATTAAGCTCCTTTAGTCTCTCCTCATACGGCTTCTCTTGCAGACCCTGCACCATTTTAGTTGCCCTCCTCTGGACTACCTCTATCCTGTCTATGTCCTTGCGGAGATGGGGTCTCCAGAACTGGACACAGTACTCCAGATGGGGTCTCACCAACTGTCTGTACAGAGGGATAACAACTTCCTGTTTTCTGCTGCTGATGCCTTCCCTATGCATCCCAGTATACCCCCAGCACTCCATACTGCCTTCTCACATTGCTTGCTAACCTTAAGGTCATCTGATATGATTACCCCCAGGTCCCTTTCCTTTTTTGTTGTTGTTACTACCTCCCCACCCGTTGTGTATTCTTCCCCTTGGTTCTTGTTTCCCAGGTGCATTATTTTGCACTTCTTTGCATTGAATCCTAGCTGCCATACTTCTGACCATTCCTCCAACCTTGCCAAGTACTGTTCAGTACTGAAGGGTGGAGACCCCACTATACCCAATAATTACAGGTCCATCTCCAAACTCTCTCCCATCTCGAAAGCCCTGGAAAAAATCATTGCTACGCAACTCACGGACTACCTGCTTGTGCACGGCATCCTATGTATGGAACAACATGGTTTTAGAGCCAGTCACAGCACAACCACTGCACTCATAAAGTTCTCCAACTCGCTGCACAATGCCCTAAATAAGAAGCTGCTAATGGGAGCCATTTTCATAGACCTGTCAAAAGCGTTTGACACAGTCTCCTACACCCTGCTCCTAAATGCTCTTGGCTGCACTGGCCTGCCCCCGGGACCCATCGCTTGGTTCACAAGCTACCTCATAGATAGGTCCCAATGTGAGAAGATAAACAGCACCCTCTCATCCACTCTACCAGTCTACTCCAGGGTCCCCCAGGGCTCCATCCTTGACCCATTGCTATTCAGCATCTTCCTGAGTACCCTGCCTAAGTCCTGTCCAGGTAACCTTCTGCTCTACGCAGATGACGCGGTAATGTATGCCTCCCACTCAGATCCCACAATCCTTCAGTCCTCCCTACAGCTTGCCTTCAACCACGTTGAAAACTGGTTCACTGACCACAGGCTTGTGGTCAATGTAAAAAAGACTAAATCAATACGCTTTTCCCATCGCCATAGTAAGGACTGCAATGCCCAGCTAACAATCTTCTCCAAAACCCTCCTCCTACTTGAACAGGTCCACACCTATAAATATCTAGGCATTACCTTCAATCCTAATCTATCATTCCACTAACATATTAGTAATTTCTCCTTCTTCACAAATATACGCACAGGACTACTGTACCTGCACAAAGCCTGCCTACCTCCAGAGACCCTACACATTCCCATTACCTCCTCTGTTCTCTCCCTGTAGACTAAGGGCTAGCCATCTACTGGGCCGCTGACCGAACTGCACTAAATAAAATCCTCCTAGCCATTAATAAAGCCTGTAGGCTCCTTACTGGAGCGGATAAGTGCACCCATTGCTGTACCCTGTATGCACTAAAAAAAATCCTCACCCTAGACGAAAGAGTACGTTATCAAACCTGTCTCCTTACTAAGAAAATTCAGCTAGACCTTACTCCCACTGGTTTCTCAGCCACCATCCAAGCTGCACATACCTCAGCAAACACCCGTGCAGCAGATAAATTAATGTGGGCTGTTCCCAGGGTCACAACCACCCTTGCACAATGGTCTTTCCGGTACAGAGCACCATCCTGGTACAGTGATCTCCCCCAGGCTATCACCACTATACCCAGACTAGGCTCCTTCAAAATAGCCCTTAGAAACCACACAATCTCCACCCATCACTGCCATTGTTCCTAAAATGTACTGGAATCTGCTTACAGACAGTGAGATTCTGGGTTAAATAAATACTTATTCCACTGTTGCTACTATGTGGTAATGACAATGTTGTAAACCCGATGACTTGCACCACCTGCTAGCATATAGGCCATACCATATTATTGATTGTACTGTTTGTTGATGTTCACAAGCTCCCTCAGGGCTTGTAGCTACCCTACTGTATAGCACTGTTCATACCCTGTTATATTGTCTCCTTCTTCCACTGTAATGTTGTATACTGCCTGCTATTTGATATATATTGCTCATACACTGTAGTTATCTCACTGTAATATTGTATAATTACTGCTTATTGTTATGTATTGTACCTTGACATGGAACCTTTGGAAATGAGTCACTGACTCAAAGGTTGTAATCCGAGATTCTCAATAAAATAAATAAATAAGTCAGGGAAGCTGCGAGAGGTTTGTTTCATGTGACAGTCACAAGCCATAGAAGATGATGGATGGCCAACAGAGAATAACCATGCTATAATTGCATTGAGAAGTTTCCATGGCAACAAGGCAAACCTCAAGCGCGCAGCTTGAGAGGTTTATAGTTGTCATGGGAACCTCGAGATGCAATTTCAGTGTGGTTATTGTCTGTTGCCATCCATTAGCTTTTATAATGTATGGGATCCATACACTACAAATACTAATGGCACTTTGTTTTGCTATCTGTTTTATTTTCTTTAATTCAGGGCAGCTGATGTGAAGGGGAGCAGAGTTAAATTTCCATCATTGACTGCTCGACACGGAAGTATGCGGGGAGGGTGGGGGTGACAGAACAGCGTATTTTGTACCTAACAGTCACCCCCTCTCCACTCCCAGTGCATTAACAGTAAAGATTTGTTTGCTAGTGTGTCCTTATTGTCTCGTTTAGCCATGGCGCCAATCTCCATAGGGGTCAGCACGCACCACCTCGGCTGTTCGTTGGTGCCGCTACTTAAGATGCGCACTTGCGCAGATCGGCTCCAGTTGTAATCCCATCGCTATCACATATCTCAAGAGGGGATAACAACCCCTGATGGCATAGCTATGGGATTACAAGGATATAATCTTGCTGCTTTTAAGTGGTAATAAAGCACTTCCATACATTATACCACTGTTCTGCCGCAGGTCACCTCACAGGTGGACTGTACCACAGGATGCTCTCAGTTGAGAGGGAAAACTACTCTGTGCATTACCTCTAATTCACAGAGTACTCTGGAAACTGTGGAAAGAGACAGCAAGATTGATTCTGTGGCACCAGATTGGGCAAGACAGCCATGGTTTTCTCCTGCTGTCTCTGTAAGACAGGAATCCTTTTCTCTCTCCCCATGAGACATGACCTTCTGACTCTGTCTTAGTGTAGGGTACAATTTCCAAACCTCAGAACACTAAAACTGAAAGCATGGTTCTTGAAGACCTAGAAAAAACTGAAAGCATGGTTCTTGAAGACCTAGAAATACTCTAGCATGAACATGTCATGCAGAGTACTGAATATTTTGAAAGCTTCACGGAAACAGTCCACAAGAAAATCTTATTCCGCAAATGGAAAATATTTTCAATTTGGTGCTCAGGTAAGGGAGTTTCTTCCCTTGAAGCTGATTTAACAGTTGTTCCGGATTACTTAAAACATCTGCACACAAGTGGTTTGAAGACTTCATCACTGAAAGTCCAGCAGGCGGCAGTATCAGAATCACATCTGCAGGGAAGCCAAAATCTGTAGCCTCAGCTCAAACTATGTGTTCAAGGGATTCTTTAAAGGCCTGCTTCACCTGCAACCCCTATTAAGGGAACCTGTTCCACTCTGGGGCCATAATACAGTATATGCTTGGCACAACAGGTGCATGCCCCCCTTCAAGCCCATGGCCGAGGTTAACCTCAGTTTGTAACCTGGAAGACACTCTTCCTCCTAGCTATGACCTTTGTGCACAGAGCCTAACTACATCATCATGCACAGGAACAAAGTTACCCTGAGGACAAACAGGGAATTCCTTCTTAAAGTGGTGCCAGAATTTCACCTTAACCAAACAGTTGCTGTGTTTCTTCCTTCCCATTCAAGTCCAGATGAACACAGATTGGATGTCAAGAGAGCACTCAACTACCATCTTTACAGAACAAAAGTCATCAGAACTGAAAACAGACATCTGTTTGTTATATCTGTGCAGTTTGGCAAAGACAAACCTGCTGCAAGAAAGACCACTTCTAGGTGGTTGGTCTCTTTCGTACAATTCTGCAGTGACAAAGCAGGTGAGCATCCCCCTCCCCCCCGGGGTGGGCCAAGTGGCCTTTTTCTGTCATCAAATTAAATTTTTCTTGGGGCTTAGAGCACATTCCACAAGGGGCACTGCAGTCTCAGTTGCATCTTGAGAGGCATCCCTCTGGCAGATGTCTACAAAGCAAAGGGCCTTGTTAGTCGAATGATGGTCCTGATTTGTTCAAATTGGCACTCTACTTAGTAAAAAATGAGGTTTAAAATGGGTCTATGTACAAGTCTATGGAGTGCACCCCTGCGCTCTCTATATTCTTACATCACAAATTGTGCTAGCGTGGGGACATGTCTCAGAATCAGGAAGTGGAAGGGATTGGGTTATTAGCTCCATGGAGCCAAAATATGATCTGCTCCCACTTGAAATACAGGCAGCAACAAATTCAGATTTAGGCAACAGTGGACATTGGGAGCAGGTAAGGGTTATTGTGTGGTTTTGGTGGGCAGTTGGAGAAACAGCAGGAGCGGTGCTCTTTAAGTAGAGAAACATTGAAACGTATTCTGGATGACCTTGAATTCTCTAAATGTAGAGACAATGAGATCCTTTATTTAATTATGTATTTAAAATTTATTGATCAGGTCAAAACCCAAGCATAAATGAAGGAAGCAGGAAGACAGCTGGTGTAGTTCTCTGGTACTGAACCCGAACTACAAATCCAGCTATTTTGTTTTTTTTATTCTGTTTTGGGCTGTAAAAAACCTGTGCCTTGGTTACGAATGAGTAACACACGTACAGAGTGAAACTTTACTGCATTTTAAAACACAACTTTTGTTGTAAGTGTTCGCGGCCCCAGCTACCTCTTCCGGGTCAGGAACTGTATTTAGATCATCCCTGCTGCGAGCAGGGCGCGTGGAGATTCATGCAGAGACACGCGTGTCTGCGGTGTCCTCTGTGACAGCTGGGACTTGAGTCTATTAGCTAGAAAATATACAAGGTAATTATACATAATGAAATTGTGTGTGAAATGCCGCATGTATGCAGAGGGGGAGGAAATAGATGGGTTTGAGTGCGATAAATGTGTACTACTGGAGGTATTGCAGGGGGAAACTATTGTACTGCAGCATATGGTGCAGGTTCAGCTCGATATTAGTAATCTGGAACAATTTATTGATAATGTGGCAGAGGTTGTGGCTGAACCCAATAAGTTTTCTAAAGCTATACTCGATATGAGAGGTGGGGAGGATGACTTGTGCATGGTAAATAAACAAAAGAACAAAAAAGGTAGAAGGAATATAGGAGGGTCCTCCAATATCTTAACCCCAGGTAGATACAGTGCCTTACACCCGGATCTAAACTTAAGTGAGCAGGAAGGAAATTTAACTGCCCGGGTGGGAACCAACATTTGATAGTACCACACAACTGACAATACCTGAGCCAAATAAATTTGTCTGTGGTAAAAACCAGACACAAATGCCAGAAGACACAATCAAACTCTTGGATGTCCTAGTTGTAGGGGACTTTATGTTGTGCTATACAGACCATATAAGATGTAAATATCGCAACTATAACACCACAGTTAGCATGTTACCAGGGCGGGCATTAGTAATATAAGGCAACTTCTCCCTGGTCTACAGGAACATACCACAAAACCTTTAGCCCTAATCCATGTAGGGATCAACGACATTGGGAAAAGAAATCTTACTGACATCCAAAGGGACTTCGAACAGGTTGGTAGGGACCTGATAGCAAATGGCAGTGATCTTTTTATATCTAGTTTCCTTCTGGTACCCAGAGCTACCCTTGCTAGAACCAAGCATATAAACAAGCATTAAATGGTTGGTTGAAAAAATGGTGTCATATGGAAGGCCACATATATTTGGAACATGGGGATGCATTTGGGGACCACAGGTTATTTGCACAGGATGGACTCCATTTGAATAGACAGGGGAAATGCATCCTTGAGCACAGATTGTGCCAGGGCATTGACAGAGGTATACACTACCATTGGGGGGGTGAGGGGAAGCCCAGATTCAAGACTGACAACACCAAGGAAGTTGATGTAGTAACCTGGAACTTTATGGTAATAAATGCCAGAAGTTTAAACAACAAAACTAATGAACTCCTCTTTACCCTACGTAGTTTGAACATACATATCTGTGCAATTACAGAAACTTGGTGGAGAGAAGAGGACCCTGTGATAAAAACATACCTGGAAATTCACTGCATCATAAAGACAGGACCTTGGCAAAAGGGGGTGGCGTTGCCCTTTATGTCTCTGACAACATAGTTTCTGAATTAGTAGATACTTCCCATTGGGGTGGCACCGAGATAGTATGGGTTAAGATCCCCCCCCACATGCTGCAAATATCAACTTGGGCCTGATTTATAGACCCCCCCTCCAACTCACATCAGAATGACATACACTTGGTAGACTTCATTAATAAGCTAACTGCTAACAGCAGTTGTATATTGCTAGGGGACTTAAATCTTCCCAACATTAACTGGGATATCTTGCAAGTGGAAAATGCTGAGGAATAATGCTTCTTGGAAGCTTTTATTTTAACGGGTATGCACCAGTTTGTTACAACAAATACCAGAGGCAATCACATTCTAGATCTAGTCCTAAGTAATTTAGTAGATAACATCTATGACTGTAATGTGCAACCCCCTCTAGGGTCTAGCGATCATGCTATGGTTAGTTTTAAATACAAGGGTAGGCTAGGAAAAGACACAGGGAGTACCATAGTATATAATTACAGCAAAGCTAATTTTGATGCCATGCGACGTGACCTAGCCACATGGGACTGGGAAAAGGAATTTGAAAATCAGCCGCTAGCACACATGTGGGAAATCATGACTAGTAAAGTTGATTCTCTTATGCAAGCACATATCCCAGTAGTCCACAAATATGAAAGGACAGGTAAAGCATGGCCACAGTGGTTAACACTGGATGTAAGGAAACTAATTGAAAAGAAAAAAAAAGCATACAGGAATGCAAGAAATAGTGGAGATAGTTAAATGCTGGGATGCCTATAAAATGCTCTTAAAAAAGACACAATTTAGCATTAAAAAGTCAAGGGAAAAACATGAGCTTATGCTTGCCAGAAAAGTGCAAGATAACTAGAAGTCTTTCTATACTTCTAGTAATAATCAAAGAGGGGCAAGTAAAACTATTGGCCCCCCCAATAGGGCCGGACGGCACTATGGTTACAGATAACCTGGCAGTGACAGAGCAGTATAATGGCTTCATCACCTCAATTTTTAGTAAAAAACCTATCCCAAGACAGCCCACCTAGATCAATCTGCTAATACATGTCCTCATATTAAGAAGGAAGACGTGCTCAAGAGACTCCAGAATATAGACCAAAATAAGTCACAAGGCCCAGATAGATTACACCCTAGAATTATAAAGGAACTAGCAGTGGAACTAGCAGGTCCAATTACATCCATCTATCAGAAATCATAGGATGAGGGGATAGTTCTGGAAGTCTGGAGACAGGCAGTCATGGTACTAATTCATAAAAAGGGTACCAAGCATAAGGTGGGAAATTACAGACCCATTAGCTTAACAGCCATGTTTGGAAAGATCCTGGAAGGCATTATAAAAGATATATAATTAATCACCTTAGGTTAACAGATGCCCTAGATTGTACTCAGCATGGATTCACCCAGGGCAGGTCATGTCAGACCAACTTACTTGAGTTTTATGGTGGTGTCAGTAAAGCCTTGGATGACAGACATTCAGTGGATGTTATCTTCCTAGATTTCTCCAAGGCATTTGATAAGGTACCACATGGGGAATTGATCAATGCCTTAATAGAACTCGGAATTACCGGTACATTATCATGTTGGATAGAATCATGGCTTTCCAATAGGAAACAAAAAGTTAGTATAAAGGGGACATATTCAGAATGGGCAGATGTGACTAGAGGGGTGCCACAGGGATCTGTACTGGGGCCGTATCTGTTCAATGTCTACATTTCCTCTATGAGTATCACTACTGGTGTATGGTTTTCTAAGTTCGCTGATGACACAAGAATTGGGCACATTGTGGATACCCCAGAGGATGCAGATACCCTCATGCTAGCTTTAATAGACCTTGAAACCTGGGCAAACAACAAGAAATTGTCATTCTATGTGGACAAATGCAATGTGATGCATTTCGGGGAAAAGAATAGACAGGAAGATTACCTACGGGAAGGGGGGCGAAAGCTCAACACCTTAGAGGATGAAAGAGACCTGGGTGTCAGGATCACGAATGACCTCAGTTTCAAGACACAGTGTAACCAAGTAATTAAAAAGGCTAGCAGTATATTTCACTGCATTAATAAACACATCAAGTGTAGGAGTAAGAATGTATTGCTACCACTGTATACATCCCTGGTGCAACCACACATGGAGTACTGTGCACAATTTTGGCCCCCTGGTGGTAGAAGGGAGATCCAGGCCCTGGAGAGGGTCCAGAGAAGGGCAACATGTAGGATTAGGGAAGTGCAGGTATTGGACTACAAATCCAGACTGGATATCCTGGCACTGTAATCATTGGAATTCAGATGTATGAGGGGGGGGATATGTGTTTGTTGTACAGAGCCCTTACTGATACACAGTTGTGGGAACTCCTGGGACTAGAGTTAAAGGATAAGAGTCATCATGCTAGATCTCATCCCCTGCAGGTTGAAGTCAAAAGATTTAATACCACCAAAAGGAAAAACTGTCTTACTATTAGGGCAATACAAATCTGGAACAGACTCCCCCTTGAAGTAGTGGCTAGTGGCAGTATACATAGCTTTAAGGCACAACTGGATGCACACCTGATTAGAACAACATCTTGGGATATTACTGAAAATAGTGAGCTATAATGGACCTTGATCTATGTAGAGCTCCAAGTAACCTATGATACCTGTGATAAAATGCGCATTTGCAATGGGGACCCAAAGGGGGGAAAAGGAAAATTACAGTAAATATTGAGCAAACTATACAATATAACATTAAATAAAACATTTACACAATGATGCAGTAGTACAATGCAATTTTACGAACTGATATAATAGATGCTGATCAAACCGTGATCTGATGTAACAGTACTATCACTTTCAGCAGTTCACATCATTTGCTGTTTTTGAGAGATCGGGAAATAATCAGTGCTACTGTCAGATTGGTGTTGGTTGGAAAAAAGGTGTAATCCTGCCCTTGTGGGTACACTATCCTTCTAGAATCTAATAAAACAAAGTCTTCCCTCAGTTTGTGTACTGCATATCTGGATTTAGTAGTTTCTAGATTATGGTCAGTTTTATTTATGTCCTGAACTGGGCAAATTACTCCACCCAGAACTATCTCATATTCTGTCAGTTAATTAACTCTGTTGCTACAGTGCCAAAGAAAGACACCTAGGGCTGGATATTCAAACTGTGCTATTCTGTGGTGCAAGACCTTGTGCTGCACAAAATAGTTGCGCAGGGGTGTGGCCAGGGTGATATTCAACAGAGTTGCGCTATTGAGCAACTCCTTTGAATATCACCCCCAGGCCACAGCCACTGTGCATGGTGCAGTGGAACATGCGCCACATGAAGTGGTCAGAGTGGAGCATTCAAGATGTGGTGGCTTAAGTATCATTGCGCCATGTGCAATTCCGATATTCAAAGATGACATGCAAATGGGGCCATAATTCATGCAGGCGGCGGGGGGCCATTTGCATCTATTTATAGCTCCATTTGCATGCCATTAGCATGCGGGTATGCAATCCCGGACTGCGCCTGGCGCCCTGCCGAGCAGCAGCTGTCGAGACCGGCGCCTGCAGCCCGATCACGGGCATAAGTTCAAACATCCCCATCCCCGACTGGCCTGATTGTGGTCGAAGTTCAAACATCCCCCACCCCCAACTGGCCCGATTGCGGGCATAAGTGAAAAAAGATCCCTCCACTAGCCCGATTGTGGGCGGTAAAATTCAACCCCCAGAACATATCCCTGGTGGTCCAGTGGACCTTGAAGCCCGATCGCGGGCAGTAAAGTTCAACCCCCAGAACATATCCCTGGTGATCCAGTGGACCTCGAGCCCCCAGAACATATCCCTGGTGGTCCAGTGGACCTTGAGCCCTCCACAACATATCCCTGGTGGTCCAGTGGACCTTGAAGCCCGATCATGGGCGGTAAAGTTCAACCCCCAAGGACCACCTACCCTGGTGATCTGGTAGCCCCCACACCACACCACCCATGGAGCCCCACCACCCTGCTCCCCATCCAGGCTGCAGGCGGCAGCATCCCACCCACCTGCCGCCCGCCCCTGCCAACTGACTGCCGGTAGGGCTGCATGCCCATTGGTTCAGAGAAAGAGCCAATGGGCGTACAGCTATGCAGTACAAGGCAGTCAGATATGTGAATGAATTCATTCATATCTGACTGACTTTATGGGATGTGCACACCCATTGGCTCTTGCTCTGAACCAATGGGCGGCAGCCCTACCAGGCAGTCAGTCGGCGGCAGTGGGTGGCAAGCTGGTGATGATGCCGCCGGCTGATGGGGAGCGGGGTGGGGATCCATGGGTGGAGGGGTGGGGCCACCAGATCACCAGGGTAGGTGGTCTTGGGGGTTTGAACTTTTACTGCCCACTTATCAGGCTTAGAGGTCCACTGACCACCAGGGATATGTTCTTGGGGGTTGAACTTTACTGCCCGCGATCAGGCTTCTGAGGTCCACTGTACCACCAGGGATATGTTCTGGGGTTGAACTTTTACTGCCCACGATTGGGCTAGTGGGGTGGGTTTTTTACTTATGCCCACGATCGGGCTGAGTCGGGGGTGGGGGATGTTTGAACTTCTGCCCGCGATCGGGCCAGTCAGGGGTGGGGGTTACTATATGCCCATGATTGGGCTGCAGGGGCACAGGAGTAGGTTGAGACCACCCACAGGTGGCAGCTGCTGTGTTGCACCCTGCAATGTGGCAGCTCACCTGTGGGTGGCCTCGACTTACTCCTCTTTTTGGCCAAAGTTGTGCAGGCGCAGGTTGGGGGTTGTGCTCAGTATTCCTGCACAGCCCGCTGAATATCGGGCTGTGCAGTTTATGCATGGTTCCTTCCCCTCCAGTTGAGCATGCCTTCTTGCTCAGCTTGACTTGGGGGGCGCAACTGCCTCCTGCTGAATATGACAGAATGGCGCAATTTCAGACTTGTGCAGGCGCAACCCTATTGCACATGGCGCAACCCTTTTGAATATCCAGCCCCTAGTTCTTTGTTAGGCAAGTATAAATTGCATAGTGTAATTGAGAGTGCCAGTAAGGATTTTAAACCTCTCTTCTGCATCCATAATATGCTTTAAGAAATTCACTCATTTTCTAAAAAGAATGGCAGTGCCTCTTTTTACGTTTGCTTGCGCTCACACACAAAGGAAACATATTGCAATGCTGCAGCAATGTAATGTCTGGGGAGGTGTATGCTCTAACAAACCAATGCATCTGCATGTCTAGGAGGTGTGTAAGTGACAGTCCAGTGGTGTGCAGCCTGATGATGATGATGCTGAGCTTGCTGATGGGTGGAAACCACTTGTACTTCAAATGATGCATCTGCACCTGTCACAGCTGTTTTTCGTACATTAGCAATCTTGGCAGCATCATGATTCGATGCTCTACAGGCTCTTCACACTTCTCATGTCTTCTCTTCACCCCACCTCTCCTTCTACCAGATCTAGCTTGATAAAACAAACAACTCCCGCTCCCTTCCTCTACATGATCACCAAGTCCCACTTTCCATTTCCTGACCCAGTGTAAGGGGGAAAAAAACCTCCCACATCCTCCCACTGCATAATCTACAACCCCCATGCTTTGATTCCCAATAATAAAAAGTTTCCCAGTACAGGAAAACAAACCACTCTGGCTCCGTTCCTTTGCATGACCACCAACCCCCCACCCTCTATTTCCTGTCCCACTGTAAACTGTTTCCCATCCCACTGTAAGAAAAAAAAATCTCTCGCTCCCTCCCACTGCATGATCGCCAACCTCCACCTTTCTATTTTGAGTAATGAGAAGTTTCCCAGTGTAGGAACATAAACCACTCCCGCTCTTGCTTCCTTCCTTCCTCCCTCTGAGTCACTGCAATCCCCAGCCTCTGTTTCCTCACCCACTGTAAGAAAAAAAAAAAACTCCTGTTTCCTCCCACTGTGTGATCGTCAACCCTCCCCCTCTGTTTTCTGAAAATAAAAGTCCTGCTTCTCCTCTTTGTTTCTCTTCTCCCTCCCACCCCAACTCTATTCCCTCACACCACCCCCTTCCCACAGCATCTTGTCCTGTGTGATACTGGGGTGCCTACCTCCAGTGCAGCCAGACATCCATGACACTGGGGTGGCAATCCCCAGTGTCACTCCAGTTCCTAAAAAAGAAAACTGTCCCTCATTGTCTTTTTTTTAAGATCTGAAAAAAAGTCCATGGTTACCTTGCCACACCCACCATCCCACTACTCAGCACTCAACCATTCCATGCCCTCCTCCCACATGCTCACTTACCTATTAGGAGACCATCATGCTGCTACTGATGCCAATTGGGAATTGACTGAATAAAAGGTAAGTGCAGTCAATGGCTTTTTAATGTGTTTTGAACTTCTACTCATAACCTGATCCTTGTTTTATTATTTTTGCCACAGATTTTCAGCATGGCCTTTTTTGACCCCACCTCATGAACCAGGAAGGTGACAGTTTGGGCTTTTTTTCTCCCCCGCCCCAATTTTTGCTCTGTTTGTTGTTTTGTTTGAGGGATAGCCCCATTACTATATGGTCTAGTCTTTTTGTAAAGAAAAGAAGGAAGGAGAAGAAGGAGGGAAGGGAGGAGAAAAGGGGGGAGAAAAAGCAAAAGGAAAAAGAGGGAAAAGGGGGATTACAAAATAAAAAAATGGAGCACTAACTCAATAAATATATCCACACTCACTGAAATTATAGGTGTTGCACATTACTATAGGGGTAGGGAAGAGAAAAATTAATTAACTGTCCCTGTGCAGTCCTGAACAGCCCTATGTGGACCGCTGTTATGGTCAACAGATGGGGGAAAGCCCAGGTGCTTACATATTTGCTAAATTTGCTATCATTAAATTGCCATTTAATGTTGATAAGTGTGTAGTAATGCACTTTGGGAGAAACAATCAGTATGCTAATTATAAATATGGCAGAACGATTTTAAAGGTAGTTGATGATGAACGCAACTTGAGAGTTAGAGTATCTCATGATCTAAGCTCTAAACTTCATTGTCACACAGTAATTAAGAAGGCTGCATGCATATTACACTGTATAAATAAACATATTAGAAGTAAAAGTAGTGAAGTTTTGCTTCCTTTGTATTCATTGCTGGTGAGGCCCCACTTGGAATACTGTGCCCAGTTCTGGGTGCCAGGTGATAAGGGCTCTATAATTGCACTTGAAAAAATCCAGAAGAGGGCCACTAGAAAAATTGATGAGGTAAAGGGCTTGGATTACAATGCAAGACTGAAGAAACTCGGACTGTAAACATTGGAATATCACAGAATGAGAGGAGATTTGTGTTTGGTATTTAAAGCCCTACATGATGATAAATTATAGGAGCTGCTTGGCTTGAGGCTCAGGGAATCTGTTTATTATACCAGGGCACATCCATTTCAACTCACAGTAGAACATTTGAAAACTAAAAGAAGAAGTACATGGTTCTCAATAACAGTATGCAAAATATGGAATAATTTGCTGCTGGATGTAGTAGCATGCGAAAATATGGATACCTTTAAATTACACTTGGATACTTATTTAGGTCAAAATTGTATAATGGGTTATAATTGATATTGGTGAGCATCATGGACTTAGGTCTACTAGCTCTGTATTACCTATGATACGTATGATATTAAAGGATCTTGATTATTGGTTATACCAAAATCAAACAACATAAATTGCCCACACTGTTGTGGGGGAAAATCTAGATGGGCCTCAGCCTTCCTTTTTCCTACAAAAACCTAGTAAATCTAGTAACCCTAGTAAACCTACTAATTAAGATTTCCCATTAAGCATTTAGTGCTTGGGCAGGGGTGTGGGGTGTGTATATATAGCTTAAGTTTGTTTGCACTGCTATATGATTGCGGGTGGGGGTGGGGCTTCTGTTTTAGAAAAGTCAATAGTTATGTACTAGTTGGATGGATATTTGACTTTAAGCTATGGACTGTCAGAGTTATAACAAAAGGTTATTATTTTTTCATCTGTATATATCCTAATTTAGTGCTTAGGCAGGGAAACATTTTTATTAGGTTGGTGTAAAAGATGGGAGGGTTCTATTAGAATCATGACCTGGAATGTCAAAGGCCTACAAGATAAGACCAAAGCCAAAAAAGTTTTTAATTTCCTGGATAAAAATCAGGTTAAATGCATTTGCTTTCAGGAAACGTATTTTTCCAACAATATTTTACATTTTTATTCCAATAAATGGGGTATGGGTATTAATGCTCCCTTTAGAAATAATGCAAGAGGAGTGGCTATCTTTGTAAAAAAAAAAGGGGTCTGGACTCTCATTTGGACCATCAAAAGAATGGGCATTTTATAATTTCAGTGCTTCAGTATAAAACTAATAATTATACACTTATAAACACTTGACCAAATGAAAATAGTCCAACATTCTTTAATGAACTATTTTTGGAATTAGTTACGTTCCCTGCACCATACACAATAGCAGGGGATCTTAATGTAACCCTAAATCCTCAGCTGGACAAATCCACTATTAGTTTAGAAAAACCCAGTTCAACAGCTGTTAAAGTAAGACAGTTCTGCAATGATCTTAATCTTATTGATGTCTTGAGAATAAGAAACCCCAATAACAAACAGTATTTTTTTTTTCACAGTTTACCAAAATTATTCAGGAATCGATTATATTTTAGTTTTTGAATCCATAAATTATATGATAGAAAAAAATCATGTACAAAAATATAATATTTGATCATGCGCCTTTGATATTGGACTTTAAAATGGGTAATGAGCAATCACAGCCAATGTTTAAATTTGATCCAATATCATTAAAAGATTCTCAGTACATCACTTACATGCAGGAACACCTAGTTAATTACTTCAAATAAAATATAAATCAAGATACCTCCTGGCTATATATTTGGGATGCATTTAAGGACATCGTTCAAGGCTGCACTATTTCATTCAAAACCCAAAGAAATAAAAAAGAAACAAAAAAGTGAAGGATCTTGAATTAAAAGTAGCTCAGTTTGAAATTTCACATAGTCAAAATTAGACCCAGAAGATCTTTCAAAGCTAATTCAGTTTCATAATGAATACAACCGATTAACCACGGAAGAAGCTGAAAGACAGCCAGAAGTTGATATTATGCACTGGGTGACAAACTGGACAAATTTCTGGTATGGCAATTAAAAAAAGAACAAGCCGAAAATAACATTGGTGCTATTATTACACCTACAGGGGATATAATTAATGATTCAAAAGGCATTAACAAAACTTTTGAAGACTATAAGTTGCTTTATAAATAAGAGCAAGAAGCAGCCCACAAGAAATTCAAGATAGCCTGGATGAACTAGTCTTCCCTACAATAAATCAGGAACAGAATACCATGCTAGAGGTCAATATTTCATTGCAAGAAATTTATGGAGCAATTAAACAATTAGCACTATCGAAGGCTCCAGGACCAGATGGCATCCCTATAGATTTCTATAAATTATTCACATCAACATTAGCAATTCATTTAAAAATATTATTTCTAAACATTTTCAAAAAAAATAATTACCGTCCTCTTTCAAAGAAGCCACAATTTTGCTATTCAAAAAGAAAGATTAAAATATTTTACTCCCCAGCTCATATTGACGTATCTCATTAATGAATGCCAATGCAAAGATTTTGGTGAAGAGCCTCACCATGCGACTAGAAAGAGCTTTACCTGATCTTATTCATCCTGATCAGACTGGATTTACAAAAGGACAAAATATTAAATCTAATCTAAATACAATAACTATTCCCTTCTGTCATTAGATGCTGAGGAGGTATTTGATAGGTTAGAATGGAATTACTTAAAAACTACAATGTCTGAATTTGGGTTTGGCACAAATTACCCTTCATAGGGGCACACGATAGAGCTGCCCTCTTTCATCATTAATATTTGCTTTGGCAATTGAACCTCTAGCCATAATGATTAGGAATGATGAGCTAGAGGTATCACCATAGGACACACAGAGAATAAGGAGGCAGTATAGTGCAGTGGTCTAAGGCTCTGAGCTGCAAATCTGGTGCCATCCAGCAGACCAGACCTGGGTTTGAATCCCACAGCATCCACTTGCATACTGTGTGACCCTGCGCAAGTCACTTAACCTCCTTGTGCTCCCAGGTCACTCCTGTAAAAAAAGCTTTCAGCTTAGTGTGCTATACCTGGTTATACAACTAAATAAATAAAAAATAAAATAAGATCGGCTTGTATGCTGATGACGCCCTATTATATATAACAAATATGAATGATAGTTATCCACATATTATGAGAAATTTAGTTAAATTTGGAAAAATTTCAGGCTAAAAAGTGAATTGGATGAAAACAAATTGATGGAGTCCCCTAAACACTCTCAACCTTTTAAACTTCCACAGGGATGTGATAGTCATAAAGTTCAGAAGATCCGCTGTCTAGGAGTCATTATTGATAGTGACTTATCTAAATATTTTGAGCATAATATAACACCTTTGACCCATATAGTTCAAGCACAATTATCTCATTAAGAATCCCTCCCCCTCGTGCTCATTAGTAGAACAAATATTATAAAAATGAATACATTACCTATTCTTTTTCCAAAGTATTCCAATTATTATACCTGATTCTTTTTTTTTAAACTTGAATTGATGATAAAAAAAAGTTTCTATGAAAGGGGAAATGCTCCAGACTCAAAACTGAGAAATTATTCTTAACTAAAGAGAAAGGTGGATTATCTATCCCTAACTTTAGACTATATTACTATGCAGTGAAACTGTCTTTCTTATATGACATAACCCCACAAAAAATAGCACAAGGCCTGAAGTGGAGAAAGAAACAATGTCAACTCCATATGATAATTTGTTATACTGCATTATGAGTAGACCTAAAGGATTGCTAGGACATCAATATTTACAACCTACCAGGACATGAGTCTATATCTGGGATCTCATGTATAAGGTTATTCAGTTAAAAATTCTATGTACCAAAATGTCCCCTATTTATCTTAATGGCTTTTTTCACCACCCCTGCAGGAAAATATTTTTAAGGTATGGCATGAAGAGGGTTTAAAGGTAATTGGACAGTTAGTAGAAAATAACCAAGTTGTTGATTTCAATTCACTTAAAAATATCTATAGCCTTTCTTATAAACATTTCTATGACATATTATTCAAACAGCAATGATTTTGATAACCCCCCATTTTCCCTTTTGGAGGAAATTTTTGGGGTCAAATGGCTTCCTGGAGGCAAAAAAGTGATTTCAAATATTTATTAACTCCTAATAGATAATTGTGGATATGGCAGATTGGATGAAGATCTCAAAATTAAATGGGAAACTAAACTCAGTTTAAGCTTCTCCAGTAAGCAGTGGTCATTAATTGCCAATATTTTAAAAGAATTGGTATAAAATCCTGGAAGCTGCAACAAATTTACTTTAACATCTTGCACAGAACATACTTAACCCCACATAGCCTCAACCTATTCGATTCAAATATTTCTGATTTGTGCCCCAGGGGATGTGGACAAAAGGGTACATTAGAACATATGTTAATTACTTGCCCTGCTTTGTCTGAATGGTGGAATAAAATCTTGAAAGTTGTATCACAAATTGAAGGTTCCACAATTTATAAAGATCATAAATGGATGATGCTGTGCTCAGGTGGTCCTCTTATACAGCTCAACTGGAGTCATATTAGAGTCATTAGGGTAAGTCATATTTTAGCTTATAAAATTATTCTCATGCACTGGAAAGATAAATCTCCCCCAAATTTTAAATTATGGATTAATTCTATGATAATGAGTCACCAACTAGAAAAGGTTTACTACTGTTGTCACAATCAAATTAATCAGTATAATAGGCTTTGGGGCCCTTTCACCAACCATATTAAATCAGATGAGTTTCATAGGGCTTTGATATAATTGTGTTATATAGTATTGTGATCTCATATTGTCTTTTTGAACATGTAAAGTTATGTCAAGATTCTCATTAGCACTAGTCAGGATTGCTTTCATAATACTATAATATTCTGTCTGCACTTTATGCATTTATAATTATTTTTTAACTGTGATGTATTTAATGTACACTTGACTTTTCTAATGGATTTTTATTGCTGATGCTTTGTTGTTGATTTAAATGTCATTGCGTTATAAAAAAATAGTAAAAAAAAGATAATGTCAAAAAAAAGGTGACAGTTTTCAAATCCAGCCTGAAAGGGAATTTTGCAGTCGCTGTGTGAATTCAATTTTCAGATGGATTTTAAGGATTTCACCTACCCGATTCATAAAGTGGGGTCATAAAAAGGCTATGTTGAAAATTTGGGGTAAAAAATATTGAAAAATAGCAAAGCTATGAAGACAGTTGAATTGTGTTTAATGTTTACTTGTAACATTGCTGTTTTTCAATATTTTGACCCCATATTTTAAACATCTTTTTATGACCCCACCTCAAGAACCAGATAATCGAAATTTTTCAAATCCAGGCTGAAAGATTTTGTAGAAATCACCTTTCAGGCCAGATATAAAAACTTTTGCCAGTCTAGTTCATAAGGTGGAGTCATAAAAAGACTATATTTTTAAAATGTGGGGTCAAAATTTTAGAAAACAACAAAGTTATGAAGAAAGGTTGAATATTATTAATGTTTACTCATAACTTTGCTGTTGTCAATATTTTTAACTCAGATTTGCAGCACAGTCTTTTTATGACCGCACCTCATGAGTCTGGTAAGTGAAATTTTTCAAATCTGGGCTGAAAGGTGATTTTGCAGTCACTCTCTGAAATCACCTTTCTAGACGGAAATAAAAAATGTCACCTTCCTGGTTCATGAGGTGGGGTCATAAAAAGACTGTTGGGGGCACTACTGAGCAGCAGACATGGTGGTTGCATTCTTGTAATGCTCCGATCGACATTGCAAGTAAAATATATATTTTATATTATTTGGTATCTGCATTCTGCAACTGTCCCTAACCAGCACTGATAACCATATGACACCTTGAAGATAACTCATGGATCCAAAATGGGAACAAAAGTAACTCACAGCTTAGATGCCTTCCTTGCAGTGATGACCTCCTGGAAGGGACATGGGCCTGTTCAGTCCAGTGGAGCAACAGGAGCTGATCTTCTGATGGCCCACATCATGGCCATGATTCAGAAAATTCAAACAACATGAGAGGAGACCGATAAGTGCCTGGCAGCCATGGAGGCAAAGATTTCAGAAGCAGACTCCATAATCAAAGACAATTCTACCTCCATAAACTAACTTCACTGAGGAGTTTGGTAGGCAAAGGGAGAAGAACGGCATCTTTGTGAAGGATCTGCAGTTTCTCAGAACAAAAGTGGAAACGCTGGAAAACTCATACAGACAATCAAATGTACAGATCATGGACTTCCCCCCCAGGTTTGCCTGTAAGGTTGATATTCTCTCTGCAATCGAATGAATGATCTTTAAAGACCTTGAACTGTTACCTCCTGATTCTGGTATTTGAGTGGTGTGGGCTTTTGCCATCCCGATGACAGCCCAAGCATGAGAAGGAACCTCTCCAAGACTACTGACGACCATAGCCACACTTTCCTCTGGAGAAGCTCATATTCACCTATTGCAAACAGCTAAGAACCAATGGAAATCATATGGGAAGGAAGCAAATTAGTAATATTTGTGAACATATTCTCACAGACACAAAGTAGAAAGAGTTATAGGTAGTTAAGAAATCTTTGATGAAGCATGGTATAGCTACTGTTTCCCGTGTGGCTTCAGGTCCACCATAATTCTCACGTTCACGGACCTGGACTCGGCCTCTGCCTTAGCCAAGCAAGTCCTGGCAGAGCTTGAACAAGCAGAAACTGAAAATAGTGAGGACTGGTGAAGAGGACTTTGCACAAAATGATTTTCAGTGTTTGGTCTCTTATTCGGGACACAGCTAAAACTTTACTTGTCAAGTTACCTTGCACCTAGATAACTTGCCATATTCTGTTTCTTTTTTGGTTGCATTTGACATAACTTTGCTGCTCACAGCAATTAGCTGAACTGTTGATATCCTAATTGTCCCAGAGGGTTAGCTGGTTAATATATTTTGATGTGGAGTTTTCCCCCACTTGATCTGTGAAACATAAAAACATAGACTTTGACGGCAGATACAGTAAGGACCGCTTGCCCCACCTAGTCTGCCCATTTCCCTACCTAGAGGATAAGCAGCAGATCCTATTTAACCAACAGCCTATTTCTTCCTACCCCCCCACAAAAATTGCCTTATGTCTGCCCCATGCATTCTTGAATTCTCCCACAGTTTTAGACCCCACAACCTCCTCAGGAAGGCTGTTCCATGTGTCCACCATCTTCTCTGTAAAAAATACTTCCTCACATTGCCCCTGAGCCATTCCCACTCTATCTTCAAATTGTATCCCCTTGTTGTTGCACATCTATTTTTCTGAAAGATGCTACCCTCTTGGACTTTGTTGATTCCACTGAGATACTTAAACATTTCTATCATGTCCCCCCTCTTCCTCCTTTCCTCAAAGGTATACATATTAAGCTCTTTTAGTCTCTCATCATATGGCTTCTCTTGCAAACCCTGCACCATTTTAGTTGCCCTCCTCTGAACTGCCTCCATCCTGTCTATGTCCTTGTGGAGATGGGGTCTCTAGAACTGGACGCAGTACTCCAGATGGGGTCTCACCAACTCTCTGTACAGGGGGATAACAACTTCCTGTTTTCTGCTGGTGATGCCCCTCTCCCTATACATCCCAGTATAACCCCAGCCCTCCCTACTGCCTTCTCACATTGCTTGCCAACGTTAAGGTCATCTGATATGATTACCCCCAGGTCCCTTTCCATTTTTGTTGTTGTTACTCCCCCCCCCATTGTGTAATCTTCCCCTGGGTTTTTGTTTCCCACGTGCATTATTTTGCACTTCTTTGCATTGAATCCAAGCTGCCATACTTCTGACCATTCTTCAAACCTTGCCAAGTCCCTTCTCATCCTTTCCACATTTCCTTGTGTATCAACCCTGTTGCAGATCTTTGTGTCATCTATAAAAAGGCATACTTTTCCTTCCAGTCCCTCTGCAATGTCACTTATAAAGACATTAAAAACTATATAAACGTTGCACAGTTAATTTCATGACTCTCTAGGTGGAATGATGTGTGACTACAGAAGGGGTGAAAAGCAACTAACTGAGCCCAGGAAATGTGTTCCCTATGTATCTGCCAACTGGACCTACCAGCCTTCCAGATGAACTCTTAAAACTTATGAGGGGTGAAGAATACTGACAAATAACCTTTATGCCTTATATTTAATGAGAGTGAAATACCATACAGTATTATCTTGTTGGACTGTAACTCCTATATCTATTTCTGTTTTAAAAATTCAGTATGAACCCGTTTATGATATCCTGTACATTAAATGTTGGGGTATCTTTTGCTATATGGTATATGATGCATGAGCCCCTTTTTCCCCACTTCATGAACATGACAGGTTGCATTTTGCAAATCCTGGCCAAAATGTATTTTCTCACTTATGCTGCAAATTGACATTTTGGCCAATATTTCATAAATGACACCTGCCATGTTCAGAAGATGGGATCATAAAAACACTATGTTGAATATTTGTGGTCAGAATCTAAAAAACATCTGATTTATAAAGAAGCATTGTGTTCAGGGCTGTCCATTGCCCCAGTGGTACTGCGTTGTGTTCCTGTGCCAGCGGCCCCAATTTAAGGATGAGCTTGGGAAGTCAGCTGGCCAGTCAGATGCTGGGGGATGGCACTGTCATGTGGCACTGCTCTCAGTCTGGAGAGAGAGAGAGAGATAGCTCAGTGCAACACCACACATGTCACATTTGAGGTGGGCCAGGGAACTTTCACTCACAAGGGGTTGATGTGTTGAATTTTTCCAACATTGACTCATAACCATATTATTTTTGTAGATTTTGGCCCCAGTTTTCATCATAGCCTTGTGTTAAATTATTCCATGAACATGACAGATGTCATTTTTAAAATCTGCTCCAAAGTTTGTTTTAACAGTTGCACTGCAAAATCACCTTTTGAACTGGATTGAAATTTTTTTCCACCTGTCTTGATCATAAGTTAGGGTCATAACAAGGCTTTGTTTAAAGTACTTGGGGTTAAAATGTCAAAAAACAACAAATAAAGCAGCACTGAATTTTTCCAATGTTAACACAAATCTTTGCAGATTCTGACACCAAATTTTAAGCACAGCCCTTGTGGTACCCTACTTCATCCGCAGTCACTCAACAAAATCACCTTTCAGATGGGATTTAAAAAACTCCACCTCTAATGAGGACAAGGCAAGGAAATTTTATTGTTTGGCGCCCTGTCCAAATGCTCAGAGTGCCTTACAATAATAAAACAACACAGAGCAATTACATCAAATAAATAAATATAATAGAGAAACATTATTTAGTCATGATAAAATTAGTCTGGATAGGTCTGTGCAAACAGCTATGTCTTCAGTTGGTGTTTGAAGGTGTCCACCGTATGGGCAAATCTTATCATCTCTAGCAGGGAGTTCCAGAGAAGTGGGACAGCCACCCCAAAGGCTCTGTCCCCAGATTGCTTAAGATGGGAGTGAGGGGCATAGCAGAAGCTTGTATCAGTGGATCAGAGGGGTTGGTAGTTGTATAGGACGTCAGAAGATCTTTCAGGTAGCTTGGACCCAATCCATATAGGGCTTGAATGTTAACAAGCATATATTCAAGGTGTTATGTCACTGCACAGCCAGCCAATGCAGATCACGCAACATAAGCATGATGTGGTCCCTCTGAGAAGTTGCTGATACTAGCCAGGCCACAGCATTTATGAACCAGCTGCAGGTGGTGCATTAAACCTCCAGATAACCCTAAGAAGAGGGCGTTGCAGTAATCCAGTCTGGAAATGACAAAGGTGTGGACTACCATCTTCAAGTCAGCTGGCGCTAGATGGGCTTAATCCGAGTGATATTACAGAGATGACAAAGACTGTTCCTGAATACAGCTGACACCTGTTGTTCTGGTGTCAGCTTGCAGTCCAGAACAATGCCTATTTCTTCACCACATCCACAGCTGGAAGTGACTGACCATTCACAGATGGCAAAAGCAGGCCACAACTTCTCATTGCCGACCTGGATAGATAATCATAACCTCTGTCTTGCCAGGGTTGAGACACATCCAGTTGGAGGCCATCCAGTCTTTGATTTCTAGTAGACACTGCCTAAGCACTGTAACAGCAGTCAACCTATCAGCAGAGCAGAGTATCATTTGCATAGTAGTGAAATTCTAGTCCATACTGTCTAATGATCTCACCCAGTGGCAACACATACCCGTTGAATAACATAGGTGCCAATATTGAGCCTTGTGGAACCCCACAAGAAACTGCAGCCACTTCAGAGATATAATTACCTGGAGCTACTTGCTGTTATCTCCCAGTAAAGTAGGAGATAAACCAGCATAAAACTGTTCCAGTGAGTCCACTATAAGTCCTTAGGTGATCAATCAGCACACCATGGACCACTGTGTCAAATGCCAATGACAAATCCAACAGGACCATGATAAAACAAAGTTCCTGGTCTCTGGCCACGAGGAGAGCATGCATCAGTCCGATGAGCAGTCTCAGTACTGTGATGAGGCCTAAATCCTGACTAGAATGGTTTATAGATGTTACATAGCTCCAGTTGAGCCTCAAGTTATGCCGAACTACCTTCTCATTTACCTTCCCCAGGAAGGGCTTTTAGTTACCAATTGTCAGGGTATAGAAACTATTTCTTCAGGAGGGGCTTCACCACTGCCCTTTTCAAGGCTAATGGAAAAACATCCTCCCTCAGGGAACACCTTACAATTGCAGTTTATACTGGCCCTATGGATTCAAGGCAACCAATAAGCAGCCAAGTAGGTCCAGGATCCAGCAGTTTCTGTTAATAGCCTCCTCTCGCCATCTGCTTAACCACTTTAAAAAAATCTCCTTTGTTGATGCTACATGTAAAACCCACCTCTCCACTTGATCTTGTTTAGCAAAATGGATCCTCTGATCCCGGCTGTTCCATGATGCCTTGCTATCTGCGGCATCAAGACTTTAAATGTTTTTAAATAAAACAATTAAACTGTCTCCCTTGGGGTTACTAAAATAACTGTCTCTGCTGATAGTGCAGGGAGGGGGAGCGAGAGAGAGAGAGAGAGAGAGAGAGAGATAACATGCACAGGCAAGCGAGATGCAGAACGAGAGAAATGGGCACAGGTACCCCAAAAAGCACAGCACTACCTAGTGGATGAAAAGAAAACAGGAACTCATTTCTTTTTAAATATGCTTCCACAGTTAAAAACAGTTTCAAATCAGTAAAAAAGAGTATTTATTTACATTTTTTTATGTTGTTTAAAATTGAGACATTGTTTAATTGCAATAATGCACTCCAGGGGTGTGTGTCATGTGAGATAGCATCACTTCTTGGTGTTGAATTCACTTGGCCTACAACCTTGTGTTTCAGCATCCAAGGCGTAACATTGCCCCAGCAGGAAACCCGCCCCTGCTGTGCATTATTGCTTAAATATAGAAATGGAGGAGTATGTTACCACTGCCCCCGAGAATACAGGTGGGCATGTCAGCTGATGACTGATCAAATTAAGTAATAATGCGTGACAGTGAGGGTGTTGTTTTGAGATTTACACACACCTTAAGTGTGGTGTGACATGAGGTCGCAGGCCACATGCCATATACCGCCAGAGGCATGTGTAAATCTCACAACACACCCCTGGAGTGCATTATTGTGATTATAAACTGGAATAAAGTGAAAAATATTTTTTTATTGCACAACAAATACATATTTTTATTACAATTTCAAGAATGCAAGATTAAGACGAAAGTGCGGTAGGGCCCGAAAACCCTGCTGGTGGAACAGGGAGGTCCAGGAGGTGGCGCGGGGAAAGAAGGCAGCCTATAGGCAATTCAAGTGCTCAAGGAGTGAAAGGGATCAAGAGGAGTTCGAGCTGATGGCTAGAAGGGCCACTAGGGTAGTGAGGGCGGCTAAGGCAATGAAGGAGCAGAACCTGGCCACGGAAATTAGGAGAGGGAACAAGGGGTTCTTTAGATATATTGGGGAACAATGAAGGGTGAAGGGGCAGATTAGCAGGATTAAAACAGGGAGAGATGGGCACAAGACCGGGGAGCAGGCTGAGGTACTAAATGAGTACTTCACCTCAGTTTTCACCAAGGAAAATGAGTGCTGCATCATACATGAGAGGAGACAGTGATACTGAGGGAGTGGGGACCCCCACGATCGGCAGGTCTGGGAGAGGGAGGCATCACTGGCAGGAGGAGGAAGGCTAAGCAGAGAAGAGGTAGCAGTGAGGAATCATAGCAGAGAGAGTGAGGAAGCCCTCAGGTCCCTTAATACAGAGAAAGCACGGGGCGGATAAATACATCCCAGAGTGCTGAAGGAACTTCGGATGTTCTGGCAAAACCCTGGCGGAGATTTTCACCATCTCTCTGAGGACAGGGTGGGTGCCCAGGACTGGAAGGTGGCACATATAGTGCCTATCCACAAGGGGGATCAAGGGAGGTGGCAGGAAACTACAGGCCTGTCAGCCTGACATCGGTGGTGGGCAAGGTGATGGAGGGCATTGTCAAGGAGAGGCTTAATGGGGGGACTTGGAAAAGTCAGGGTGCCTGGACGATAGACAGGATGGACTCACCCCAAGGAAATCGTGTCAGACAAACCTTGTGGAGTTCTATGACTGGGTGATGAGTCCCTTGGACCTGGGTAGACCAGTGGATGTCCTCTTTCTAGACTTCAGCAAGGCATTTGACTCTATTCCTCACGAGGGCCTGTTGGATAAGCTGGGAGAAATGGGGGTGGGGAACCAGATGATCAGATGGATAGGTAATTGGCTCCAGAACCGGACCCAGAGGGTCGTAGTTGGCGAGATAGTCTCATCCCCAAAGAGGGTCATTAGTGGGGTCCCACAGGGATCAGTCCTTGGGCCCCTCCTGTTCAACGCCTACATCTCTGACATAAGGACAGGTATCAGGAGTGAGATGAGTCTCTTTGCGGATGACTCAAAACTGGGGGCAGTGGTGGATGGGGAGGAGGGGAAGGGAGGGTGGCCCTACAGGGGGACCTGGAGGCTCTGGAAAATAGTCTAGAAAGTGGAAGCTGAGGTTCAATGCAGGGAAATGCAAGGTATGGCACCTCGGGGCCAGAAACCCAGGCCAAGTGTACACCCTGGGTGGGGGGGGGAGCTACAAGTCTTGATGGCTGAGAGGGACCTGGGGGTGGTGGTGGATGTCAAGATGAACAACTCTGAGACTTGTAGGAGGTCAGCCGCCAAGGCCAACAGGATGCTGGAATGCATCGCTAGGGGGATCACCTCCAGAAGGAGGGAAGTGATACTCCCTCTGTATAACTGCTTGATGAGGCCGCACCTCAAGTATTGCGTGCAGTTTTGGAGGCCACACTTAAAGAGGGACATTAAACTCCTGGAGAGGGTCCAGAGGAGGGCAACCAAAATGATTTGGGTCTTGGGGGACAGGACCTATGAGGAGAGGCTCCAAGAGCTAAATATGTACACATTGGAAGAGAGAAGGGACCAGGGGGACATGATAGAGGTCTTCAGGTACATGAAGGGGGTAAATAGGGGAGGAGCTGTTAGGGTGCTTCGAAGGAAGGAGGAGGGGGCCACTAGAGGGCATGGGTGAAAGCTGGAGGGGGGAAGATTCAGCTGAGAAAGGAGGAGGTGCTACTTCACTGAGAGGGTGGTGGAGCCATGAAATGCTCTGCCTAGGGGGCTGGTGGAGGCAGAGACTGTGGAGAGGTTCAAGAGGGGGTGGGACAGGTACAGGGGAAGGGTTCTGGAAGCAAAATCTAATGCAGCGAGAATATCTGGAACTGGGAAGGGAGAAGCCAGAGAAGGCGAGGGGGACAACAAGGTCAGCTCCCAGGGTGGGGGCTGACCAAACAAGCAGACACGAAAGACCATTAGGCCTATTCTGCTGGCATTTTAGTATGTTAGTATGAAATACAAGGCTTTGTTCTTCCACTAAAGATAAAGTAGTCCCAACTTATATTGAACATTTAAGACATTGTGCAGTAACTTAGAAGTTCAAAAGTATTTCTGAGAATGAGAAGATAGTCCCGTGCAATTTTAAGTAGGTAAAATACTTGTGAAAATATCTGCATGGATAGTGTAACTTTTATGTATAACAACATGAAAAACATTTGTTGAAACTGTTGAGCAATCTATGAACAAAGTCATTTAAAATACAAAACATTCGGGGCCGGATATTCAGATTGCGAAGGGCAGTGGCGCAAGCCTGGGCACAGTGCAACTGGGCTGTGCTGGGGCCAGGTCCAGGCAATATTCAGTGGTGATACGCCATGGCCCAGCACCAGTGAATATGGCACAGAGGGCGCACATACTGTGCATGGCGCAGCAGCACAGCACCAGCGCAAAACACAGAGAGGGAGCACGGGGATGCGCCAGTGCAAGTGCAGTTGCGCTAGGCGCATCACCTGTGCTATTCTGCTGGGGGAATGCAAATGAGGTCATAATATATGCAAGGTGCAAATGGGGTCATTTGCATGTCAATATGGACCAATTTGTATGCAATGCACTGGGTCCCAGTGAATTGTGCCTGGCGCCCTAACAAACTGCTTCCGTTGGGGTCGGCACCCTGGTGGGTTGTTGCAGCCCCTCACTAATGCATGTCCGATCATGAGTTGTTGTAATACAAAGTAAATCCTGGTGGTCTAGCGGGCCCCCCATGCCCGATCATGGGCTGTTGTAATAAAAAGTAAATCCTGGTGGTCTAGTAGTTCCCCTGCCCGATCATGGGCTGTTGTAATAAATAGTAAATGTTGGTGGTCTGTAGTCCTCCTCCCCACCCACCCATGCAGGGACCTAGCCACCCAGCACCCCCCGTCATTGGCTGGCAGCAGCACCCCACCCACATACCACCTGGCTGCCTGCTGAATGACACTGTACAGTATGTCTGTACACCCACAGTGTGGACCAATGGGCTTGCAGACCATATTGTACTACACAGGACTAGATATGTGGTGAGCGTTTATTCACATATTTGGTCCTGTGCAGTACAATATGGTCTGCAAGCAGTAATCCACACTGAACAATAGTGTACATATCATGCTATGCGCTCTATTCGGCGGGCAGCCAGGCAGTATGTAGGGGGTGCTGCCGCCTGCTGATGGGGGTGCTGGGTGGCCGGGGGCCCTGCGTGGGTGGGTGAGGGGGGTACCACTGGACCACCAGGTACGTCTAGTCTATACAACAGCCCACGATCGGCATAGGGTGGGAATGCTAGACCACCAGGATTTACTATTTATTACAACAGCCTGTGATCGGGTGTGTGGGGGTCTGCTAGACCACCAGAATTTCATGTTTATTATGACTGCCCGTGATTAGGCATGCAGTGTGGGGGGCACTGGACTACGGGGGACAGGGTGCTTGTGAACGGTGGTCCTGCTGGGTGTGTGGCCTCCCATGGCTGTCGGCAGTTGTGTTGTGCCTAGCAATAAAGCCGCCCACCTGACTTGCTTCCTCAACATTCACCCGTATTAATACAAGGCTTATTCAGGAGGTTGCCTATAATCTTGATTTTAATCCTGATTATAAATATAAAATAACAGTTATACAGCCGCCATGAACATTTATCTCTGCGTACCTTTTCAATGTTCATTTCTCTGCCACGCTTTTTCTTGTGTGACATCCACTGTATTCACTGCATGGCTTTTTGTAAAATTCTTGTTTCATAACTTCTTTTTTGGAACCTGCTCTTAGTTTCTGCAATTTCTTTATTAAAATTACTGTCTCCATTATAGTTTCTTCTGAGTCTCAAAAATTGTGACTAGTGTATGCTATCTATCAAATTCTTGGAGGGACTGAAACAAATTGGACATTTCTGACATTGATTTTCTTGTATTTGACAGAGCAGGCCATTTGGGCCATATCTGGAATTTTTAATCCATTAAAAGTGTTTTGGCAATAAGGTAATAAATGTGGTTTTAAGTGCCTGTTTCACATATTTAAGAACCTATGTTCTAATAAAATGTGGCACACTTTGGTGATGAGTACATGGTGGAGTAGAGTGCTGTTACCTTTTTAGAAGTGGTCAACTTCAATAGTGTATGTGTACTAGGTAGGAGTTTAAATGTTGGCATCAGGCTATTTATTAACAAATTGGAAAGCTTTCTGATAAAACGTAAGTGGATGTTTAGTAGCAGCTCCAAGTTTAAGTAGTTCACACAGTTATTTATATGTAAAATTTAAAAATGTTAATGGCAGTCATATAACTATATTTTATGTTTATAATCGAGATTATGGGCAACCTCCTGAAGAAGCCTTGTATTAATACAGGCAAAACGTTGAGGAAGCAAGCCTAATTAAGTGTTGCAATAAAGGTTACAAAAATGACTACAACTTTGAAGATTGACTGGCTTTTTGAATTTAGAGTGCGCCCCCAAAAAACTATCTCATACACTGTGCAAGCATGGGGGGGTGGGGCGTGGCAGCCCATTAACCACAGTATCATTTCCCTTGGATTTCCTTATGCTTTTATAGGGACTCCTTTTTTAGTTCTTTATTTCCTTTGTCGAACTGTTCCGCTGTGTGTTTGAAGGTGGCCGATGATTGTTTTTTGTTTGTCCCTGATGCTGTGCTTTCATTAGGTTCACTTCTAGAGATAATGGTGTTCCATCTGTCCCTCTCATTAAAATCTGGTTTCCAGTAACTTCTCAGAGATGATTTGTTCTTGTGGGCAGTAACTGCTGTTATTTCTTTTGACTATCACTCTGCCAAAAAGGTCACTGCGTTTGCCCTTAGACAGTGGTTTGTGTATTTTTGACTTAGTCTGGCTTCTGTGCAGATCGAAGGGAGCATGGTTTGAAGATAATTAAATGACTATACCAGGTTTGCTGTTTAGTGTTTCTTGTGGCAGTTTTTAGGGCTGCAGTGGGTGGAGTCTTGCAGACCTTGTGCTTTGAGAAAAGGATTCTGCATTCCTCACATTCTTTGCGAATGAACAACATGATGGAGTTGCCCCATACTTGCCTCCGCATCCGTGGAGCACTCTGCTCTCACTGCAGTATTTGTTTCCTTCACAAAAACCTTCAGGGACATCCTGATCATGACACTGAAGGATTTGGCACACCCAGTGTCACTCGTGTGAGTGTGTGTGTGTGTGTGTGTTTGTGTGGTGGATGCTGAGAGGGAGCATTGTGTGGGGGGGAATAACTCTAATTTTAAAGAAAAAAAGAAATGGCAGTCACAGCAAACTCTGCTAGGTACAAGATGGCCACTGCACTCTACTGTCCATGCTCTAGCAGTCTCACATGCGCAGTAGAGTGCGGTGGCCATCTTGCATGCGGCGGAGTGTGCCATGACTGCCGTTTCCTTTTTTCTCTAAAATTAGAGTTATTCCCCACCACACCCGAACCTCCCTCTGAGCACCCACCACTCCCCCACTAACATAAGAGTGACACTGGCAGTGCCCAGTCCCACAGTGTTGTGATCAGGACACCCCTAATGTTTTAGCAACCCCCCCACTACCACGCATGTGTGGTTATTTCTTGTGTGTTTTTTTCTTTAATATGTTATCTCCCCCTCAACCCTCCCTCTCAACACCCACCTTCCCACACACCCCCAGAACCATAAGAGTGATACTGGGTTGCCCAATCCCCCAGTGTCACGATGAAGAATCCTTTGTGCTGTGTTCTTGTTTTTTTACAACCCTGCAGAAAGAAAACCATTCATCAATGTCTTTTGTGGTTGTAACTGCCCGCCACCCAACCCTCCCTGTAAGCACCCCCCAAGAACTTACTTACCCATCGAGGTAACACCGTAATCCTCTCTGGACCACAGACACGTCTTCACTCTTCAAAGCTGGACCGTGAACTAAAGAAATAGGTGTGCACTTTAATGTATTTCAATGGAGTTTTGAACTTAGTGCCATAACTTGGGCATTTTTGCATATTTTTGGCTCAAATATTCAGCATGCCTTCTTTGTGACTCTACCTCATGAACAATGGCACTGTCATTAGGTGAATCTGAACTGAAAGGTGATTTTGTGGTCCCTGCACAAAACCACCTTTCGGTCAGGAGTTAAAATTTTCCCTGCCCTTGTCCATGAGGTGGGATCATAAGAAGGCTATGTTGAAAATTTGGAGTAAAAAAAAACAAAAAAAAACTAAGTTATGAGCCTACATTGAATTTTGAGAACGCAGATTCGTAAATTTGGTAATTTTCAATATTTTTACCCCCAATTTACAACATAGCCATATCTTCACAGAACCTGATGAATGTGACAGCTGTCATTTTTCAAATCCTGGCCAAAATGTTTTTGTTTTGTTTTTTTACATCCCAAAAGGTGATTTCACGGTCCCTTCGTGAAATCTCCTTTCAGAGAGGAGATAAAAGTTTTCTCTGCTCTTGTTCATGAGGTGGGATCATTAGAATGATATGTTGAAAATTTAATGCAAAAATATAAAAAAAATCAGTAAAGTTATGAGCCTACATTGAATTTTGCGAACACGGACTTGTAACATTGGTAATTTTCAATAATCTTAACCCAAATTTATAGCATAGACATATCTTTACAACACCTCATGAATGTGACAGCTGTCATTGTTCAAATCCTACCAACATTTTTTTTTTACATCCCAAAAGGTGATTTTGCAGTCCTTGCATTAAATCACCTCTCAGGACAGGAGTTGAACATTTTCTCTGACCTTATTCATGAGGTGGGGTCATAAGAAGTCTATGTTTCAAATTTGGTGTAAAAAAATAAAAAAAAATATACATATATTCATTGCAAAAAATGTTGTTAATACATTAGTTAGGGTTGAAGCAACAAAAGTGGGGAAATGAGGCATTAGGGTTGACACCTTAACACCCCCCCACACCTTACCAGTGCACTCAACCCCCACCCAACACAGACCAACAGGTGATGGGGTGTGCCTTGGGTCGTAGGTGACAGGGTGTGCCTTGGGGTTGTCAGCCCTAACTCTCACTCCATTCCATGTGTAACAAAGCTCACATGATACAGTATAGGAGAATAGGGTGAGAGTTAGGCCCAATGACCCCAAGGCACACCCCATCACCTGTTGGTCTGTGTTGGGTGGGGAAGGGGTGGTGTGGTGTGGGGGGTGTTAGGGTGTCAACCCTAATGCCTCATTTTCCCACTTTTGTTGCTTCAACCCTAACTGAAGCATTAATGAAGTTTTTTTGCAATGAATGTCCTTATTTTTTGAGAAAGTGCAATGTAACTGGTAATTGGTATGTGTTGGTGGGAGCACGGGCCCTCTGGGCCCCATGCTCCCTTCAAGCTGCCCATTTTTGCATAATGATATGTGTGTGTGGGAGCACGGGTCCTCTGGGCCCTGCGCTCCCACTTACACATAACTACAGAGCCATATAGCACCCCTATAGGGCTGAAACAGAACCCTTGTAACACTAATTTGCCAATATCCCAGTAACCGTAGCAGCTATGAAAAAAATTCCACTGCAGTTATAATCATGACTTTGAAACCTCCATGTTTGCTTAGTTACTGTCCGGAGTGAAAAATCCATATCTCGAATCATTTCCAGATAAGGGGACCGAAAGGAGCTGCAGGTGCCACAATGTTATCCTATGAGAAATATCTCAACTTCGTAATGGCATAGCTATGGAACTGATGAAAATGTTTGCACCTAAATAGCATAATTCACATCTGTGGGACACCCCCTTTGTACCCTGCAAATTTCAGGCCAAAAGACCAAACCGTTTATTTTTAGTGCAGTGGAAGTGTTTAAATTCCTTATTAGTGAGGTGTCAAAATCCCCCTTTGTGAGGTGAATCCCCATTCGCGAGCTGTCAAAATACCCATTCATGAAAAGGACCACGTGATGCAATTTTCCAACTAGCAGCCTCCCGAGATAGCTCCAGCCATCTGACCATCTAGTTCGCCTAAAAACCTCCTTAAACTTGCATTTTACAATGTTATTTTAACATCTCTGAATACTTAAATATTCGCACTTCTACTGCACTGCAGCTTGAATGAGTGGGTGGAAGAAAATATGAAGAAATCCCCACTTAAACATACGCCTCCTTCTACCCCAAAAAGGCACCTAAGAAATTGAGGGCCACCGGGATGGCTAGCTCACAGGGCACTGCTTCTTCAGACCCTGATACAGAACTGCTTACCTTAACCCACTTCCTCGAGGAGTTTAACCCGTTTCGCTCTGAACTCAGACAAATTACTGACGAAATTAAATCCATGGCTCAGACCACTGAGGATGTCTGTACTCGTACTTCAGACAATGAAGCCCGTCTCTACTCCAGTGAACGTAAGCAACAAAAAATGGAAACTGAATTAACTGTGACCCGTCAGCGTCTTAATAGACTGGAAAATAAAGTTGAAGGTCTTGAGGGTCGCAGCCGGTGCAACAACGCTGTTCTAATTGGGCTACCGGAGAAAGAAGAAGGGCCTGGCACCATTGGCTTTACTCAGAAATTCATAGAAAAAGTGGCCGAGCCATCCCCCTTTGGATCCAAATATATAATTGAGCGTGCCCACCATGCCCTTCGCCTACCTCCAGCTCCTGGTGCCCCCCCGCACTTTTATCTTCCGATTTCTTAATTATCAGGAACATCAATATTTCATTGCAAAAGTCAAAGATCTCCAAGAAATTAAATGGGCAGACGTGAAAGTCAGAGTAGTGCAGGACTTGCTGCTTTCGGTGAGGCAAAGAAGAGCCTCTTTTCATCATCTTATAGTTAAATTAATTGCTGCGGGGATCAAATTTAGGATGGGCTACCCAGCAAGATTCCAGGTTCTCATTGCTGGCAATTGGTCTACTTTTGAAGTTGTAGAGACCGCCACAACTAGCCTTAAGACTTCTTTTCCTGACCTATTCCAAGATCCTTGAGGATATGGTCGGAATCCCTTACTGAAAGAACTTCTTGTTATATCGGAGCGTTATCGGACTACCTGAGCTTATTTCACTTTGGCCCTCTGCCTTGCTAACATCGAGTTGCCCTTCACTTCAGTTAGACTGTGTTCCTTCAGGTCTTTTGTCGTTGAGAGGCTGGGGGAAAAATACCCACTTTAAGCACTCTGGTAAAGAGTAACCCGGATTGTTTTATTCATTATTTGTGGCTTCCTGTGTGATTCCACCCTGGCAACACATCTGATAGGGGCTCCAAGTACAAGTTCTCTTTCTTGTCTCTGGGTGGATAGTCAATCGCTACGTGGCAGGAGCGATACTAGCTTTTCTCCACTAGAGGGCGATGCAGACCACTTTATTGTCATTCTCTCTACTACTAGCTGAACAGCATGTAAAAGTACGTTGCTAGATACACACCTTGTCTTTTTGTCTGTTAATTGTTGAATTCTTTCTCCTATGGGGGTGAAGTATGCCTTTTTTACTCTAACTCTGTGCAGTACACTTTGGCTAACTAGACACTTACAACAAATGTCTTGATTTTTTATTTTGTTTGCCTTGTTCCATAATTAAATAATTGTAGAAGGATAGTTTTAAACTGTAGACTAGCTCCCGTTGATGGTATTCCCTTTTACTCTCCAGTTGATGCTAGTGGAGGTATTTGCAGACCTGTGATGTTTATTATCTCAAATGTTACTTAATACTTCTCATTAAGCCTTATGTTTTTTTTTCTCTTCTGTTTGATATTTTAACTCTTCATAGCATCTGTAGGTTTATCACGGTTTAAGTACAGGTAATGATTCTTTGTGCTATTAGGATTTTTATAGTATGATTGTAGGTTTTATATATTAGGACCTCATTTACGGTGGGATGGTTAGGGTGGCTGGAGGGGATGGTCAGAACTTGGAGAGCTGTTTGCTGGGACTATAGTAGTAGGGGAGGAGAGGGTGGGCTGGGTGTTCATGATACACTGTTTCAATGTTTGCATTTGTTGTTTTGGTGTAATTTGTGATATTTGGGCTATGTGGCTATGGGAGCTGGGATGGCTGGACCAGGGTAGGAGGCTTGAGGGTGTTTGCAACACAGTGGGATGGATAGCATTGGTTTTTGCAAATCAATGGATCACTATGATATTCCCACATATTCCCTTTTCCCCTTTTTTTTCCTTTACTTACCATGGCCAATGCTATTAAATTTGCTACCTGGAATGTGAAAGGACTCAGGCAACAACTGAAGCAATACAAAATTCTTAAACATTTGGCATTATCATCTACGGAAGTTACTTTTATATAGGAATCTCATTTGTTGGAATCTGAAGCTCTCCATATGTGGAGACAACAAGTGGATCATGTCTTTTCCTCAGGGGATACAACTCAAAGTTGTGGGGTCCTGATATTGATATCCAGGAAAATACCCTTTACACTTATTCAATTACTAAATGATCCACAAGGCAGATATGTCTTTATTCATTGTCTCTTATATTCCACAGAACTGCTGTTGAGTACCATATATGGACCTAATATAGATTCTCCAGGCTTCTTCATACAGCTGGTCAATGTATTAACCCCATTTTTATCGTTACCATTAATTCTGGGAGGTGATATAAATATTGTATTTGACCCCATGCTAGATCGTGCCTCTGGCCTTCATAGAGGTCTTTCACCAGCCCAATGGGCTTTCAGAGAGCTTATTGATAATTTGGGTCTATGCGATGTGTGGCGAGTCCTTTATCCCACTATGTGGGGTTATACCTTTATCTCCCCAGTCCATAAGACTGCATCTCGAATTGACTACATATTTATATCTCAAACCCTGTTGGCCGGAGTTTTGGATGTGTCCATTCAACCTGGCCCCCCTTCCGGTCACTCATTAATAACTTGTCATCTATCCTTGTCTCCTCTCCCCAGGAGAACCACACGATGGAAACTTAATAACCAGCTGTTGAAGGATCATGCAGTGATCACCACCCTTACTAAGCACATTGAACAGTTTATTGATTTTAATCTTATCTCCATATCTAAACCTGGCTTAATATGGCGTGCTTTCAAGGCATATATCAGAGGGGTTTTGATTAGTCTGTCCTCTCAAAGGAAGAAGAAGGAACAGGAATTATCTACCCTGCTCACTCAGTTACGCCTTCTTGAGGCAGACTTGTCTCCCTCCTCCCCAGAGGATGACAGATTAAAATTAACCAAATTGAAAGATGCATATTTAGAGATTCTCAGAGAAAAAGTGGAATTTTCTATACTGAGAACTAAGGCATCATATACAGACCAGGGGGAGAAAGCAGGACGCCTGTCAGCACTCAGGATTAAATAACAGGATTCTGTTAAATACATTCCCTCTATTCATTCTCAGGATGGTGGCACACTGAAAACATCCCCTGTTGACATAGTTTCTGAATACAGGACCTATTACACCAAATTGTGTAGTTTGATGCCAGCCACCCCCACCAATCAAGAATTGGATTCTTATTTAACTACTTCCAAATTACCTTCTCTCTCTGATACACAACAACAGTTACTTGTAGCCCCCATCTCTTCTGAAGAGATAGTCAGTACAATTCAAAGCCTACCCTCTGACAAAACACCGGGCCCAGATGGCTTTTCTGCAAATTTTTATAAAAAATTTTAGAAACAACTAACCCCTTTAATATTGTCTTTATTTCAATGTGTCTTATCTGGAGCAGTAGTAGACCCTACTTTATTTGAAGCTTTAATTGTTCTTTTACTTAAATCAGATCGAAACCCAGAACTAACTACAAGTTATCGCCCTATTTCTTTACTGAATCAGGACATTAAAATACTGACCAAACTAATAGCCGAATGTATCAATATTGTTTTGCCCGCACTTATTGGACCTGAACAAGTTGGCTTCATGAAAGGGCGTTCATCGGTAGACCACCTTCGAACGCTGTCACTTGTTCTCTCAATCTCCAGAGATGCTCATTTCCCTGCAGTTCTAATTTCTCTGAATGCAGAGAAAGCTTTTGATAGGGTGAATTGGGACTTTCTGTTCCACGCTCTTAATGCTTACAGATTCCCTTCTCAATTCCAAAACTGGATAAAAGCATTATACCATGCCCCTTCGGCGCGGATTACTGCTAATGGTGCGGTATCGAACCTTTTTCCTCTACAGTCTGGTACTAGACAGGGATGCCCCCTGTCTCCCCTCCTTTTCAACCTGTATTTGAAACCACTGATTCAGCACCTAACAGATTGTATTAAGATTCAAGGCATCCCCGTCTTTACCCAAGAAATCAAAGTTTCAGCCTACACCGATGACCTTCTTTTACAATTATCTTATCCAATCACATCAGTTCCTCCCATGCTCGCACTTATTGAAAAATATAGTCAGTTATCCAATTATAAATTAAACGTGGATTAAGGCCATTATATTTCCCCTCAACCATAAGGTTACTAAAGGATATGTTACTGTTTTTGGCCTTTCCTGGAAACAAGACTCTTTAAGATACTTGGGTATTGCTGTTTCCAGGAACCCAGCTCTTCTTCAGAAATTAAACTTGGACTCTCTGGTTAAGATCATTGGCATGGACTTGGATAGATGGTCCAAACTCCCTATTTCCCTATGGGGTAGAATTAATTTAATTAAGATTAATGTTTTTCCCAGACTTTTTTACCCCCTTCATTTACTTAATATCTGGTTACCCCTTTCATGGTTCCGCAAAATCCATGAGCTTATCACTAAATGTATCTGGGTCAATAAACAGCCCAGATTGGCTTACTTTAAGTTGGTTGCTCCTAAGACAAGGGAGGCTTATGCCTCCCTCATCTTACCTTTTACCACTGGGCTGTCACATTGCTAAATATCTTTGATGGTTGTCTCCCAGGCAGAAAGTTTTGCCTCTTCTTTATCGCCTCTTTGGCTTAAAAATGAACTATCTCTCATTGCTGCCCATGGTTTAACCCCTGCAGCACTCTTTCATATCAAAGCCAGTTCCCTCCCCGCACAGTTAAAATCAACCCCTATTGCAATTTTCATCAAAACTCACTCAGTTATGTAATTTTCTTAAATACAATCATATACAGGATTTAACACAACCCATATGGGGTAACCCTAATCTAAAAATAATAAAATAGAAACATAGAAATATAGAAACATAGACTTTGACGGCAGATAAGGACCGCTAGGCCCATCTAGTCTGCCCATTTCCCTACCTACAGGATAGGCCGCAGATCCTATTTAACCAACAGCCTATATCTTCCTGCCCCCCACAAGAATTGCCTTATGTCTGTCCCATGCATTCTTGAATTCTCCCACAGTTTTAGACTCCACAACTTCCTCAGGAAGGCTGTTCCATGCATCCACTACCCTCTTGTGAAATAATACTTCACATTGCCCCTGAACCGCCTCCTTCTATCTTTTAAATTGTGTCCCTTGTTCTTGCAAGTCTCTTTTTCTGAAAGATGCTACCCTCTTGGACTTTGTTGATTCCTTGAGGTATCATGTCCCCCCTTTCCCTTCTTTCCTCAAGGGTATACATATTAAGCCACTTTAGTCTCTCCTCATACGGCTTCTCTTGCAGACCCTGCACCATTTTAGTTGCCCTCCTCTGGACTGCCTCTATCCTGTCTATGTCCTTGCAAAGATGGGGTCTCTAGAACTGGACACAGTATTCCAGATGGGGTCTCACCAACTGTCTGTACAGAGGGATAACAACTTCCTGTTTTCTGCTGCTGATGCCTCTCCCTATGCATCCCAATATACCCCGGCCCTCCCTACTGCCTTCTCACATTGCTAACCTTAAGGTCATCTGATATGATTACCCCCAGGTCCCTTTCCTGTTTTGTTGTTACTACCTCCCACCCATATGTGTATTCTTCCCCTGGGTTCTTGTTTCCCAGGTGCATTATTTGCACTTTTTGCATTGAATCCTAGCTGCCATCGTCAGACCATTCCTCCAACCTTGCCAAGTCTCTTTTCATCCTTTCCACGCCTCCTTGTGTATCAACCCTGTTGCAGATCTTTGTGTCATCTGTAAAAAGGCATACTTTTCCTTCCAGTCCCTCTGCAATGCCACTGATGAAGACATTAAAAAGGACTGGACCCAATACTGAACCCTGCGGTACCCCACTAGTAACCGCCCTTTCTTCAGAGTGGACTCCATTTACAATTACAAAATGTTCACTTCCAATTGGCTACCCTCTGTTGATGACTTGGGTCCCTCTTCCTTTGTCTCAGAAGAACACTCTTGGCTCTCTTCTACTGAGGTGTTAACCACCCTGAATGTACCTATAAAATATATGTTCCAAATCTTTCAATTAAGGCATTTAATCTTGAAAGTCTTTGGACTAACCCCCCCCCCCCACAACAGGGTGTGTTATCCTTTAAGAGTGAGCTGGGCTCCTTAGCTGGCTCCCAGCAATCAATATCCAAATGTATGAAATTTTGTACAGTTGGGCCTATCCAAAGCGTTTCGCTCCCTCGGACTACTGGTCCTCTTTCTTCCCTACCTGAGGCTTACAATGGGAGTCTGTATGGCGCAATTGACATAAATATCTTTCCCAAGACAGGATCTGCCTTACTCAATTTCATATATTGCATCATTTATATTATTCCCCACAAAAATTATTTAAATTTGGTCTTTTATCATCTCCCGCCTGCACCCGTGTCAGAAAGAGGAGGGCTCTTTATATCACATTTTTTGGACCTGCTCTAAAGCCACTTCACTCTGGGCTAATATCCAACAAAATGTTGATCCCTTATTGGGCCTGAATGATTTATTTACCCCAGAAATTAGTATATTGGGTGACTATAGTGAGATTCCTGTTCCTGTTAGAAGATATCTCATTGCCCTTATTTCCATGTCTGTCAAGAAAGTAATTCTACGTTATTGGACAGATTGTGATGACATTGCTTATTCTGAATGGCTCAACGAGCTACTGGCCAATCTGAGGACAGAGAAAGTGATTGCCAGCCTTTATAATAGACCTGAGAGGTATATGAAAATCTGGGAATCTTTACATACATTGTATTCTCTTTAAAATACCTATCTTGTATATTCCTTGTTTTTTGATTCACTTGTTTACTTTGATACCAACTGTGTTGTATTCGGCGGGGTGGGGGGGTTTAAGTGAGATTGTTTTGGGGGAAAAAGGGGGAGGAGGGAGGGACTGAGAATGGTTCCACTGTATTGCATATTTTTGACAAATGTACATTGTTTTGCTGGATACTTTCTCAATATTATTGTTGTTAAAAATGTGATAAACTTTAATTTGAAAAAAAAAAAAAATTCCTGTTCATGAGAATTCCTTGTTCATCAGATTTTGGCCATCTGGTCCTGATCTCATGAACAACGATTTTGTCAGCTCACGAAATGGGATCAGCTCACAAAAGGGAATTTTAATAGCTCACAAAAGGGGATTTAAAAACAATCCTCTTTCACGAGCTATCAAAATCCTTCGTAAGCTGATCCTATCGTGATAATAAAATCCATGTTACTAAACCAATTCTTATTAGCGAGAAGGCCATCTGGTCTGAAAATCACGATCGAGTTTTGTCAGCTCATGAGGATTTTAATAGCTCATGAAGAGAGTTTTGACGGCTGGTGAAAGAGGATTAAAAAAAATTTTCCCTTTTAAGCTGTCAAAAAACTCTCAGTCGACATCTCGGTGGAGCTGACAAAATCCTCATGGTGCCAATCCTTATTCGCGAGATAGGGCCAGCTGATCCAGAAATCGCAATCATGATTTTGTCAGCTTATGAAAGGGGATCGGCTTGCAAAAGGGGATTTTGTCACCTCACGAACAAGGATCGGAAGCGAGTGAGGAACAAGGATTTTTTAAATTTAAAATGGATATTTCTTCACAAAAGTGAAGCAAACCAAAGCCTTGGGTTTGTAGAGGGTGTTACCCTTAACAAAACACATGCTTCAGTTACCAGATAACACATTCATGGGGCAAGTTACAAAATTTAGTTTGTGGGAAAAAATGAAAACAAGGTGGCAGCACACGGGGGGGGGGGCATTGCCAAGCACTGGAGCACGATGGAAGCTTGAACTAGGAGTTCCACGGCTATCCACTACATTATCTTGCCAACCCTCATGTTACTCCAGCAATTCAGTCAATTTTGTGATACTAGATCTTGCTAAATGCCAGCGCCAACAAAATCAGTGAAGAAACAGGTGAAACTGCCATTTAAAACGCACCCAGTGGTGGAGACAAGTAGAGGCCTACAAAAATCCAGCTCGAGGGCAGCCTCTGACACAGGTAGCCCAGGATCATCCAAGCTGAAGCCGCTTCAACTGCCAATCTTATGATGGACCCGGCGACCTCTTCCACCACCAACAAGGGGTACCATGTGTTGGAGAGACTGTTAAAAGAACTGAAGTATGAATTGGGGACAAGGATGGAGGCTGGATTTGAGAATGTCACCACACAGATCCAGCACCTCCAGCAGACCATGAACTCTGTGTTGGATACCATCGACCAGCATGAGGCTAGGCTGGGGGAGCTAGAAGCACGGGTCAGCACTCAGGAGGACTCTTTACAAACATCTCGTACTGATCTGCAAAAAGCTCTACGAGAGATCAAATTTTTGAAATGCTCTATAGACGATCATGAAAACCGGGGTCGCAGATACAGTGTGAGAGTGGTAGGCCTACCAGAAGGCCTGGAGGGTAGAGATTGTGCCTCATTTATTAAGAAATGGCTCTGTGACACTCTGGACCTTCCCACAGAGGTTTCCTTGGAAATTCAGCGTGCACACCGGTCCCCAGGCCTTAAACCTCCCTCTGACTAGAGACCTAGACACATCATCATAAAATTCCTTCGATTTATAGACCAACAAACTGTGCTAGAAAAGGCCAGGCAGAAGGGTAAAATAATGGTACAGCACTCACGCATTAGCTTGTTTCTGGACTACTCCTGGCAGCTTCAAACTCTGAGTGTTTGCTGAGGTTAAGAAGCAACTCCATGACTTGGGATGTCAATTCGCACTTGTCTACCCGGTGCACCTGATCATAAGATCACAAGGAGGAAAGCCAAAATCTTTTACCAGTCTTGATGCAGCTACGGAGTGTGTGGCAGATTTGGAAAAAGCTCATGAGCAGCAACAGGAACACTGAGAGCTGCTGAGGAAGCTATCTTGTGGCATATCTAGAAGGAGAGCAGACCCTTACAGAGGTACTATGGCTGGGGTCTGTTAGTGATTGAGATGTGGGGGGGGGACACGTTATCGTGGGCCAGACCGCAACTCCTTTTCGGGGCCTATAAGGGCTGGTTTGGTGAGGGCTCCCTTTCCCACTCCCACCTGCGATATCCTGGAGTTACAACTTTCTGGGGGGCACACCCTGATTAGCAGCAGGATTTCCTCTGTCTTTCCTCTAGCTCGTTGGACAAAGCGGATGGATTTAAGGCCATGGGAATAAAGCTGGACTAGTATTCTTGTGCAGAGAACATTTTTTGATTCCAACACCATGTCGGGCCTAGGAGTATTGGCCTGAACTAAATACTTTCCTGTGATGGTTGATTGAACTGTTTTCCTTATGCACCATGGCCGAATGGAGACTTACTCTGCAGGCTTTAGGCCTTCCCTTTTAAAACTAGGACAGTACTCTGGCTCCCACCCGGAGTTTTATTTTCGGGGGGGGGGCCCAAAAATAAAGCACAAGGATGAATGTGCAGTGTAGTTTAAAACTGTATTCAGCATAATTTGGAGTGCGGCAATCTCTGTTGTGTTCTGTTGGGAGTGACTGTATTTCCAGGGGGGGGGCTACAGGCTGGGATTCTACAGGCTTAATCTAAGAGGGCTGCAGTTAGAGTGGGGGAGATCCTGCTTTCCTATGGTCTTATTTAGCAGACGGCCTAGAAGCGCTTTCATTCCTCTTCACTTGATTCTGTCGGGGGGAGAGGGGTCCATATTGGTCCCCACCCTGTGACAAGCAGCCACAGCCTATGGCAACCTTCTAGAAATCAAAGACTGGCAATCATACTTGAGAGTAATGTTATGGAATCTTAAAAGTGGATAGCCCGCTCGATCCACGCAAAGTAGCAGTCATCTGGCTTAAACAGCCAGGGGTTAGTGAGGGGACTATTTGGGTTCTTGTTGTTGGGGGGGGGTTGTTTGTTGGGAGAGGGAGGGGTTTGGGGGTCTACTGTATACAACTTGTTGTGAATGGCCAATTCTTGGTCAGTTGGGGCAGTTTTGTTCTGTTTTTAGACCACACACTGGGGATGAGGGACTTGTTAAGGAGATGTTAGAAAACTGAAAATGTTTCTTCCAAGATCACATGTATGTACAGAGGGCATGACAGTGGGGAACATGACATTGATGGTTTGGAATTTGTAAGATGAATAAATTGAAGTCAATAACTTGGAATGTTAATGGACTATGACATGTCCTCAAAAGGAAAAAAGTCTGGGTCAGTATTCAAAAATGGAGGGGGGACATAGGAGATTCACTCCACCTCAAAGGAGGCCTTGAGGCTGTCGAATGCTTGGGGGGGGTACCTTGCTGATGGCACCTTTTACTTCTAGGGCTAGGGCAGTTTCAATTTGGCGATTACCTGGTTTGCCCCACAAAGTTTTGAAAACACACGCAGACCCTCAGGGAAGATACCTCATAGTGGAGGTGGCTATAGGGGGGTTAATATACACCTTGGTTTCGGTGTACGGTCCTAACTTTGATGCTCCTGACTTTTTTACACACCTGGGGGTTACACTAGCCCCATTATCGGACAACCTAGTAATTGGCGGTGGCTTTAACACATACTTAGACACTGCTTTAGATCACTCGGGTCAGAGATCTAGACCCCCCCCCACGTAGCACGGCTGCCTTAAGGAACATGGTGGAGGGACGAGTCTTGATGGAGGCATGGAAGCAGGGCCATCCGACCACCAGAGAATATTCCTTTTTTTTTCCCTCGGCCCACCAGGTGTATACACAGTTGGATTACTTGTTTCTACCAAAAGTGTGGGCGGGGCAGGTGGAGGAAGCCTATTATGGACCTATGGTGGTCTCGCACCATGCTCCCTTACAGGTAGAATTACAAATTCAGGTAGGGAGTGACCCAAGGCCTAGCTGGCGAATGGATCCTTCCTTATAAGTAGATGAGGGATTTGTTTATCAGGTCAGGGAATGTATTCAGGAATATTTAGTGCATAATGACCCTCAGGAAACATCGGAACATAATAACTGGGATGCGCTTAAGGCACATATTCATGGAAAGGCTACATCTTACTCTTCCTATCTTAAAAAGAAACTGAACAGAGAAGAAAAGGAATTGGAGAAACAGGTGTAGGAGTTGGAATGGGACCTGATGGGGAGTATCAACCCTCAGAAAGCACAGCAACTAAAGACTGTCAAGTGCTCTGTAAACAAAATATCTGATTGTAGAATAGTAAGAAATCTGTTGATCACCAAAGCAGGGACTCATTTTGATGGGGACAAGGCAGTGAAGTGGTTAGCTGACCTAGTAAAAAGTAGGAGGGCTAAGAGGATGGTTATGGGGCTGGAGACAAGGGGGGGAGACATCAGGTATGACCAATCCCAAATAAATGCCACATTTAAAGAGTTTTACTCCAACCTCTACACCTCAGAGTTTCCCCCAGAGGGGGATCCAGAGGGCTCTCTTCAGAACATCGTGCTACCCTCGGTTGGAGAGGAAGATAGGGAGATTCTGGACTCTCCAGTATCTGAGAAGGAACTGAAACGGGCAGCTTGGAAGGGGAAAAGAGGTAAGGCATCAGGCCCAGACGGGATTCCCCTCGAGTTTTATAGACTGGTGTGGGAGAAGATAGGACCCTTTATGCTCCAAATGATATGCTCAGCTTACCAAACAGGGACACTGCCCCCTCCCATGTGCATGGCCACTATTGTGGTTCTACCTAAGCTAGGGAAAGACCTGTTCAAATGCAGGTCATACAGATCCATATCATTTTTAAATTCTGGCTACAAAATTTTGGCTAAAAGTTGTTAGCCCTGAGATTGGATAGACTGCTGCCGAAGGTGATCAATCTGGATCAGGGAGGCTTTTTGTTGGGGGAGACAGGCCAAACAAAATATACTTAGGACGGTTAATATTATTCACGGTTGGACCCGGAGAGGAGGAAGGGGAGGAGAATTATCAGTCTTAGATGCTGAAAAGGTGTTCAGTAATGTAGAGTGGCCTTTCATGTTTGCAGTCCTTAAAAAATATGGTCTGGGGGATGCCATACTCAGGTGGATTTGGACGCTATATAACTCTCCCCATGCCCAGATCTTAACCAATTCCACTATATCCTTTCCCTTCCCTCTTAGACAAGGTGCGAGACAGGGTTGCCCATTATCCCCACTTCTATACGTGCTTACCATTGAGGCTTTAGTAGAAACTATCCGCACTCATGGAGACATTCAGGGCTTTCTAAGGGAGGAAGAGATCATGTCATTTTGCTCTTTGCAGATGACATTCTGCTTTTTTTAAGGGACAACGAGGTTGCCCTCCCAGCCTTGACCCATATGTTTGACACCTATTGCCCAGTTTCAGGCCTTAAGACAAACTGGAGCAAGTGTGAATGGATGCCCTTGGGTGTAAGCAAGGCCCCTATTAGACTCAACCAGTGCCTTGTCCTCCCCATCCCAGGAAATCAAATATTTAGGAATATACCTCCCAGCTAAGCTTTCCAGAATGGCATATATTAATATGCGTAGGGTAGTAGCTAAGGTTAAAGAAGACTGCTGTAACTGGAGGGCCCTCCCTTTAACCCTGCTAGGCAGGGTTAATCTCATAAAGATGAGTATCCTGCCACAGTTCCTTTACCCCTTCCAGACAATACCAGTCTATATTCCTAATAGATACATTAAGGCTGTAGCGGGTGCTATAACCCTCTTATGGAAAGGGAAGACACCTAAGATTAAGAAAGCTATTCTTTGGAAACCTGTTGCATATGGCGGCTTGGGACCACCCAACATCAAAAACTATTACCTGGCATCCCAACTAGCACATATTCAGGATTTGATGGGGAGTGGAGAGAATCAACCAACATGGGTGGGTCTGAAGATGCAGTCTAATGTACCACTATATTATTTATTTATTTTATTTATTGAATTTTGATGACCGGGTAGGCCCACTGGGCCCCGGAGGTCCCTCTTTCAGGGGCGACCCGGGAATAACAGTACATGAAATAGAAGACAGTGATACATATACAGGTTATGGGTATACAGTCTACTTCAGTTTACAAATCCATGAGACAGAGCAGTCTTTTCTATGGGTTGTATATGTCTAACTAATAAGCTGTTGTTCATTTGTTCATGCTTCAGAACATACAAAGGAATGAGACAGTACTGTAAATTCATTAGGTAACATACATCTAAGAGTCATAGGATAGGTTCTGTGACTGGAGGAGGAGTTAGTGCTACCTGTTCAGGGGGTAGAGATTTAAGTAGGGTAGAGAGAGCTGACACAGGATCGTTGTTGTAGTGTCAGGTACCATAGCATAGGCATTTACTCATTGACAGCAGATGGGTCTTGAGTCTTGTGCAGAAGCACGGTACCAATGGGGTTTCTCGCACCTCCAGAGGGAGGTTGTTCCACAGGGAGGGGGCAGAGTGTGAGAAGGACTTGCAACCTGCCTTAGTCCTGACCTTTGGGACCTCTAGTAGCGTTTGACCTGAAGACCTGAGGTTACGCATGTTTCTCTTTACTGTTAAGAGTCCGTCGAGGCTCAGGGGAGGCATAGGACTGATTAGCTTTTTCGCCAGACAGAGTACAGGGTACCTGAGGCGAGCTTCAAAGGATGGCCAGTTGAGCCTCACTAGGGCCTCGCAGTGGTGGATCCTTGAGTGGGATAAGGAGGCAAAGCGGACCACCTTATTGTATAAAGTCTGTAGTTTACCATACTCCAGTTTAGCGACACCCTGAAGGACCGGGGCAGCGTATGTTAGCATTGCGAGTAGGACACTAGAAGCTATTGCAGTCCTAGCTTCGGGGGTCAGCTGTTCCTTGAGCCGATAGAGTAATCCGAGTTTGGTATGGATTACTTTGGTAACTTGGTCTACATGTTGTTTGAAAGTGAGACTTATTATGATGTCTTGGTGGGAGGCCTGGTGGGACAGCTGGGGATGAAGTGTGGGCACACTTGCACTAGAGCCTTCTGGAGGGCATGGCGCATGGCCCATCATATTTTAAAGCGCAAGGAGGGGCTGTCCCCGGACACTCCTTTGAAACATGAAAAGCTGGGAGGGGGGAAGATACCCCATAAAATTCTCGATCTATGGAATCATAAGGGGCTGTACCTATTAGAGCAGTTGTTGAACAATGGGCAGGTCTTGGATCTTCATACAATTAAACAAAAATATAATCTCTCCCCTACCTTTCCCTATGGAAATCAATAGGAAGGGTGCTGGGGTGTGTTGGGCCAGGAGGCAATGGGCAGTCCCCCCAGAAGAAACTTTTAAGGGCAGACACAAGGACCACAACTTTAAACCCCTTAGGGCATGCTACAAGTTATTGGTGGGGGCCCTTCTAGATCAGCTGGATAGACTCAAAAAGGGTTGGGAAGAAGATGTGTTTCCTGACTCACTGGGGGTGACTGGGCTTGGATTTTTGAACAATCTCTTAATTGTTCAGTGAACAATCACCTACGGGCAGTCCAGTATAATGCACTTATGAGAGTTTGCTTCACACCAGTTTTGGGTCATAGTATTGACCCCTCTATCCCAGACATTTGTCCCAAATGTGAAATACACACGGGTACATTATTTCACTTGATTTGGGACTGTCCCGAAGGCTATGCTTATTAGAAAGAAATTCTGTTGCTACTGCAACAAATTCTAGGGCAGCCTCTTGCCTTGGATCCAGTGGAGGTGCTCCTGGGCCTGAGGGTGGGGGAACCAGCAACGAGGTGAGACTGGAAATAATCCACTGCTATGATTAGGACTGGTGCTGGGTCTTCATCAGCTGACCTTGTTCTAGAGGCTATTCAATACCCCACCTGTAGCACTATGGGCCTGAGACTTGGTGCAGTATTATGAAACTAGACAGAATACAATACAGGTTTAAACAACAAGATAAGATATTTAAGGAAATCTGGGAATCAGTGGAAAGGGCGGTGCAGTCCTCCTGGTACCCACTGTTCTAACCCCTGTATAACTCTAGAACTGAGATTCTAGGTAAAATACAAAGGTTAAAGCCCACCCACATGTATTTGTATATATTTGTCATATAAACTACTGACTGCATACCTGAGCATAGGAATCCAAGTGCAGTATGGGCTCCACCCCTGAATAGGTGAAACTTATTTCATGTGAAAGTTCACTCTTAGAACATGCCGTTACATGTGTCATACATGTGTATTGTATACTGAAATACCCTGTATACTCCTGTATAAGAGAGGTGCCTTCCCTCTTGAGGGCTGGTAAATGCTTGTAATACTTAGAAGATTTTTAAAATAAAGTTTACAAAAAAAAAAAAAATGGTGGCTTGTGAAAGAGGAATTTTTCCTCCTGACTGGGGATTTTATAATTCGTGAGGTGGCAAAATCTTGCGAGGCAAATCCTCTTTCGCAAAACATACATACAGTGAAAGCAGCCAGGAAGAAGCACAGTGTCACAGGTTTACTGCACAACAAAAGGGATTAACTCCTATTGAAATTGCATTGTTTCCTGCAGTAACTCTACTGCAGAATTCTGCAGTGCTGGGCTTCATCATATGTTCTAAAGACTGAACTGAGCATGCTCAGAACCTAAAAATTCAAAATTAAATATCTTTGGAATGGATTAATACTTTTTCACCAAACTAATGCTGTATCATTCTTTGGGGAAACCTATTTCTAGCCTGAAAATTTCAGACCAAAATTCCAAATGGTGTGGCCACAGTGCGATGGGCAAAAATCTGCAAAAATGGGCCAATAAAAAAAAAAGCTTTGCTGCATGAAAATCGCAGATCTGATCAAAACGCAACTCAGCATATCAAGAGATCTGCCATCTGAGACTGTGCATTCTGAATTTCATGCAAATCCATTGAACAGTTGCAAAGCTATTAATGTGCATATTTTGGGTTTTTAACATTAAACTGCTTACTCAACCCTAAGTATAGGGGCATGACCGTGCCCCTATAATATCTATATAAGTTATGAGGCTATGTTGAATCTTGCAAACACCAGCTCATAACTTTGGTAATATTCAATGTTTTTACCGCAACTTTTCAACATAGCCATTTCTTTATAGCACCTCATGAATGTGATAGTTGTCAGTTTTCAACTTCTGCCCAAGTAAGCAATAAGACACAATGGGGTGTGCATTATAGTGTGATAACTGCACTCTTAGGGGCATAGTTAGGCACGGGGCCAAAGGTCGAGTGCCGGTCATCCCTAGGAGTGCAGTTATAGCACTGTAATGCACAACCCTGGAGTGTCTTATTGCACTGATAAAATAGCTCAACTAAAAAAGAAAAACACAAGAGGTAACAGTTTATAATGTTGAAACATATAATAATGTATGTTAGAATGCTGTTAACCTTAGGAAATCATCATTTCCTAAAATTGTTAACCTATCGATGTGATTTAGCTATGTTGTTAACCTATCGATCCTACGTCACATCGATAGGTTAACAACAGTGATCGGTGTGTGCATGTGCATGCCTTTTTTTTTTTTAGACAGGGAACCGACGATGAACAGCAGTTAGCGAAAGACTAAACGGCCGTGGCGGTGACTTTTTCAGAAAGTAAGAAGCCGTTTTACTTATTAAGTGGGACCATACACTATAAAAAATAATGTATGGTCCCTCTATGGTCACTGTTAACGTCTCGAGGTTGCCATGGCGACGTAAACCTCTCAACAGTTAACAGACCGGTTACCCATAGAGGAGCATACATTATCCTCTATGTTTATTTAAAGCGTGGAAGAAAAATAGTCCCAAAAATTGGGTTTTGGTTAGACAAAACAACTGTTAAAGCAGCTGCTAGTACCCAATTGTGTTTAAGTTTTGGAAGGTTAGAAAGATGTGAGAAGAGACCCAGGGTGGGATATTCAGACTGCACCAGGCAGGGGCGCAAGCCTGGGTACAGTGCATTTATATTGTGCACTAACTAATATGTAGAATATAGTGTGTCAAACTAGCTGTTTAACCTACACAGAATAAACAGATCAGCACTTGCTAATAATTTTTCAAACACAAGTGACTTGACTAATTATTTCCTGAAAAAATAAAAAAATAATGTTTGGCTGGTAAGAAGTCCACTGAATTTGGTTACTTAACATGGAGATAACTTATGTTACATTATGACGTTATTTCGCTGTGGAGACATAAAGCGGAAATAGGGAAGGAGACATTACATTAGTTTTTTTCTTACTTATGATGAACAGTCTAACTGGGCATCTCAAATACAGTACTACGCTAACTGTGACCTCTAATCATGTCAACTTCTATACCCTATCCCATTTTGGATATTAACATACATCAAATTCTGTCAGAAACAATGTCTTACCGTTCACTCAAAGTTACTTGCTGTAGTTTATGACATTCACGGGTGCATTAAATATACAGTTTGTTAGGCTGAAGGGTCCCAGTTGACTCTGACTGTGCACATTGTTTGTGGCTGTGGAGCTGCATTGATATCTTTCTGTTGCATTGGTGATCTGGGCTTTGACTGTTCTCCGCCAGACAAGATGTCACTCCATTTTTTATAATCATCCATGCTTGCTGACCAATAGCTCCATAAGTTGGCTTTGTTACAATGTCCTGTTACTGCCATTATCTCACGACTGTCCAAACCAGCATCTGAGAGGAGTTGCACTGCGGTGGCCCTGAGCGAATGGTTGGTGTACTGTTGGGACAGTCCAGCTTCTTTGCTGAGTCTTGTCATCACTGTAGACAAGTAGTTTACTCCAAGTGGCTCCTTTGTATACCATGTTGGTACAGTATCAAGGAAGTGCTGTGGCATGCATTTTGGGTGCATATAAAGAGCAGGTGACTCAGGATCAAGCTTGCTCACATACTTTTTGAAACTTGCCAAAGGGCATAGTGGGTCACCAGGTCGGGCCCATATGAAGCCCCTGTAATTGTCTGTACCTTGCTTAGTGGGGTCCCCGTAATTTTTTGCGTGCTCACTGAATGCAAGTGAGACATATTCCTGTCCATTTTCATCTTGCAGGATTTTAAAACTGGTTGGTTTTAACTGACGTAGGCCCTCTCTGCCACGCCCGGCCATCATAAGCTGTATGTCTGTCCACACTTTGCGCAACAGTCCGGGAGCTGTGTTGGGGCTCAAGGCTGGGGAATTTCTAAGCTTAATTAAATCTGCTTTGGATAGAGATGGATGGTGTGTTGCTTTGTCCTTTTGCTGCTTTCTGTACTTTTTTAAAACAGATATAAATACATTGGTAGAACCCTTATATGCAGGGTCTGTAATGATATTGACTTTTCTGCTAATTGGGGCTGATGTCAAAAAACTGCTTATGCCTGCACTTATGCTGCAGAGGTTGTTGACTGTATATTCTTTACCTGAACTGTTCCTCATACTTGCATAGAATTAGACTATTTAGCTCAGTATCTGGGATAGATTTAAAATCAGGCTGTACCCCTTTAAGTCTGCACCAGTCAGTCAGCACATTGACAGCCCAGGAGGTGGTCTTTAGTGTGTTTTTCTCATGACGCTCCTCCTCTATTGGTACCACTTCCTCCTCAGTTAGTAAAGCATGTCTGCTGTTTACATTTACTATGCTGCTTGTGCTGGGTTCCTCTGGCTCACTGATTTGAACACTGGCTCCTGATTCATGCTCTGGATTTTCAACTGCCATCTGAGGAGGCTCATCTATGATGGCAGGTGGTATTTGTTTAGACATACCTTCATTTGAAACTTCTATCTCTGTTACCTCATCTGCGTTTGTGTCCTCATTTTGCTGGCTAATGAAATGTACAATTTCTTGAGTTAGGGGTATGTCAAAGTAATTTCCATTTTATGCTTTTATTTTTCGTTATCTGTGGTAACGGTGCTGCTATAAAATGGCTGCTGCTGAAAACGGTAAGATTCTAGCTTGTTTACTTATGTTTAATGTTCCAAACTGACGATTTTGCCGCATATGGAAGCTGCACTGAGATAAAAAAAAAGTATCCATAGTAAGAGACGTGTGTGCTGAACTGCATTTATTTACATTCACTACGTTTCTTTTTTTTTTTTTATTTCGGCTACTTTGCATACACTGATAATTTGATTCCTCCTGAGATGTTGCTGAAGTACTGGTATTGATGCACTTTGCTTTTTACTTTTACTTTTCTTTTTAGTCTGTCTCAATTATGTTTTGCCTGAGGGGAAGTTGCACTGTGTGTGATATGCGCCATGGTCTCATTTTGTTAATTTCACTATCACCGATCTACATTGGGACTAGGAAGAAATATTTCCTGCAAAGCTTTTTTGGTTTGTCGGGCTTACATTTACTTTAATGCCACAAGCAACCTGAAGAGCACCGGTGCAGTTGCGCTATGGACAGAAAAAGGTACATGATTTTAAAATACTATATCTCCGGTTTTGGTGCTTAGGATCAGCGTTAAGGAGTGTCAGAGTGGTGAGTTTGTATGTGATTGACATTAGAGTACCGACTAAGGCTGCTAGCATTTTATTTTATGGAGGAAGAGGCTGCCGTTGCAGCTAGTAGGTGGCAGTGGAGTGCATCCGGCAGCAGGCTTCTTTCTGCGGTTCGCGATTCTGCCAAACTGCCGTTGCTTTGCCTGCGTGTTGCCATATGTGGGGTTGCATGGTTATGGCATGGGACATTCACAGAGGTATGTTTCTTTTTGTGTTTGACTTGTCCTTATTTATTTAATTTAAGAGTACATTTTTTATATGGAATCTGAGGCTGGAATTGAAGCTAGGAGGTGGCAGTGAATTGTGCTAGGCAGCAAGCTTTCATTTGTGGTATACAGTTCCGGTAAACCACCGCTGTTTTGCTTCCTGCCTGGTTGTTGCCATGTGTAGGGTTGAAAGAGGTATGTTTCATTTTATTTATGGGCCGCTTTGTATTTTGCTTTTTTTCACTGAACAGTTCATTAACGTATGCTGACTGTTACTGTAAGGAGCATGGGAATGATCATTAGGCCGCAACAAAACGTGAAGGAAAAAAAATGGCGACATTTTACTTTTTCAGAGTTCTAGTAAGAATGCCGCACATGTGAATCTTTGGGCTATTCTACTCTGCTGTGAGACTTTTTTTTACTGGGTCTAGTTATTTATAGTGTGACATTTTCCCATGTTGCACTATGAATAGCCAATCAGATTGTTTCATTCTTCTCTGCTATTTTATAAGTAAGCAATAAGACACAACAAGGTGTGCATTACAGTGTGATAACCACACTCTTAGGGGTGTAGTTCAAGTGCCGGTTGTCCCTAGGAGTGCGGTTATCACACCATTTTGCACAACCCTGGAGTGTCTTATTGTGCTTATACAATGTCCCCTTATTTTTAGAAGCAGTTTTTTTTATTTTTAAACAAGTTTTTAAATAAGAAAAAATGTAAGTGAATCTGTGCTTTTAACATAAAATAGTCCTTCCGCCTATTGATGGCTAGATTAAAGTAATGTTATACAGTGTGTGCCTCCCTGCCCACTTAAGATTCATAATCCCCTGCTAACTACAATTCACAAATGCCATTTTTCTCATTCTAAGTATGACACAGAGCCCCCTTATTTTATTTCATTCTCCTCACTCTGTAGACAAAACTAAAAGGATGCCATAACAGAGGCTTCTCAGTTCCCCAGTGCTGCAAGCATGAGCGTGGTTCAAAACTGCCATACTCGCTGACAGCATCATGAACTGCTCGCTCTGTCCTAAAAGATAAACAGTAGGGTGAGTCATTTACCACCTTTACTCTTTGTTTATATAGTAGTATTGCTTACTTTCTTTATTCTGTTTTTTTTCCCTCTGTGTTTCCCCACATTCAAGAAATGGAATGTTTATCATGGAATGTTTGCCATGGAATACAAGGATTCAAAATTCTGCTCAGTTCTACTAGCAGAATGTTCCTCTACTAACATACTGTACACACAGACAGCAAAGGCCTGTTTTAGAGCCAGAGACTCAATTATCTCACTTGTTAGGGAAAACAGAAGAGATTTCCCTGCTGAGCAGGTAAAGATAGAAGGGGTATTTTTCACTGTTAGCAAACAAACAGTTGCAATGAAAACTATAAACAGTACTTAATGTTTCTAATTTGTTTATGTGTGTAAGGAGAGTGTGATGATCTGGTAAACAACATTTAATTAATTTGTTTTATTTTATTTTTAAGATAATTTTAATTTTAGGGCCCAGTTGAAGGTTTCTACAGTGTAAAGGTAGCGGCCATATTTGTGGTGGAAGATCAAGTCTGGTTGTAGGGAGACTGATGGAAGATAGTTCTGGTTGTAGGAGGACTGATCTGCTCATTGTGTAATGTGGTTTAGGACCAGGATGACTGTGCATATACAGAGAATTAATGTACGGTCATCTGATCTGTCTTGACCAATGAGATTTCTAGATTTTTTCTTGCCATTTTATAAAACGTGTTTCTGCATCCTGAAAGTTGATTTCGCAGTTTCTGCACAAAATCACTGTTAGCCCAGGAGTTGCACATTTTCTCTGCCCTTCTTCAAGAGGCAGGGTCATAACAAAGCTATGATGGAAATGTGGTGTAAAAATATTAAAAAGTAAATGTTCAATATTTTTACCCCACATTCCTCACCTGCAGCCTTATCGGCTCTCGCCAGAGTTTATTTAGGGTGGCAAAAATGAGATGTTGATCTTGGAGGAAGTTTGGACAAATAATCAAGGTAACTATTGACTGGGTAGAGAGGGGTTTCCTAATAGTTCAGATAGGTATCTTCTTAGGTAATCCTTTTGTAGGTCATGCATGCTAGGATTATTATTTGTGTGTACCTTGAAACATTTGGTGTTAGACAACCTTCAGCTGTCTGTATCAAAAAGGTTTTGTCTTAATGTTCACACCCCTTCACTGCCATATTTGCTAGGTGTAACTGTAGGTCAAAGCAGACCTTTTTTTAACTAGGCCTGATGCAGTGTCTGGACTGAGTGTGGCTGAGCTACGAAGGATTTGTAACCCAGTAGTAGTAGTAAGGGCAGGGTGGTGTGAAATTTTTTTTTTTTTTAGCAATTGACATTTTTATTAGTTTAAATACCATAAACATAGAAGAATTACAACCACTAAAACTGAAAAGGCCTTGGAAAAACAGACAGTTCATTGCAAAACAGCACATAAAATATCCAACTTGTGATCACCACTAAGACTATACATAAGATAAAAGGGAATACTTTGTACGAAGTACTTAAAACAAAATCAGAGTTTTATGCTAAGAAAAGGTGTCCATGTCTTGTAATATACCTCTATTTTATCAGACAGCAAGTAAAAAATTATTTCATTATTTGCTAGTGTGGCCACGCTATTGAACCACTCAGCAAGGGTTGGGGGGTTCGGTTCTTTCCATTTAGCAAGAAGTAAGCATTTTAAAATCAAAGCAGCTGTTAGCACCCAATTGTGTGTAAGTTTTGGAAGGTTAGAAAGATGTGAGGAGAGACCCAGGGTGGGATATTCAGACTGTGCCAGGCAGGGGCGCAAGCCTGGGTACAGTGCATCTGTGCTGCGTCAGGGCAGGGACCAGGCGATATTCAACAGTGCTGCACCATGGCTCAGCACCATTGAATATGGCACTGAGGGCGATCGCACAGCACACGGTGCAGTGGCACTATGCCAGCACAAGTGGCAGGTGGGGAGCAGGGGATGTACATGAAGGAAAGGGAACGGCTTAGGCGATCAACCGAAATTCAGCACTGGCCGTGCCAATGAGGTCATTATGCATGTAAGGCGCAAATGGGGCATTTGCATGTCATTATGGCTCCATTTGCATGCAGTGCGCTGATCTCCAGTGACTTGCACCTGGCGCCCTGCCAGACTGCAGCCATCGGGGACCGATGCCCCCCCGCCCCTCGGTGGACACTGCTCCTGTTCGCCCGATCATGGACATATGAATATAGAAGCCCTGGTGGTCCAGTGGACTGATCCCCTTCGCTCGATCATGGGAATGTGAATATAGACTCCCTGATGGTCCAGTGGACCAATTCCTGGTGCCCGATCGCGGGCATAGGTTGAATATCCCTGGTGGTCCAGTGGAACCTCCCCCATCACCCAATCACGGGCATAGGTTATATTCCCTGGTGGTCCAGTGGTACCCCTCCTCCCCACCCTCCCACTGTGTCCCCCTGCCACCCTGCACCCCCCTAGTCAGCAGCAGGTGGCAGCACCCCATCCACAAGCCACCTGGCTGCCCGCCGACTGACAGCATACAGTGGGCTCTCCCCTATTGGTCCACTGCATGGGCCAATGGGCATGCAATTTCATACTGTACTACATAGTCCCCGGTGTGAATGGTGTTCATTCTGAGTCGGGTTCAATATAATACAGTATGGTCTGCATCCAATACCCTAGGTCGGACCAACAAGCATCACTACTATGCAGCTGTCAGTCGGTGGGCAATGTGGGCAGCTTGTGGGCAGGGTGCTGTCACCCGCTGCTGACTGGGGGTGTGCAGGGTGGTGAGGGACACAGTGGGAGGGTGAGGAGGGGGTTCCACTGAACCATCAGGGAATATAAACCTATGCCCGTGATTGGGCACTGAGGGGGCTTCCACTGAACCACCAGGGATATGCAACCTATGCCCACAATCGGGGCGCTTAGGGAGGAGTCCACTGGACCGCCAGGGATAGTCAACCTATGCCCATGATCAGGCACCAGGGATCGGTCCAGTGGACCACCAGGGTTGTATTTGTCATATGCCCGTGAGTGGGCAAGGAGGTCACGACGCCCCCTGGGCAGAGGGTTCATGGACTGTGTCCTGGGTGGTCGGGTGGCCACCCACAGCAGGCGACTGCTGTGTTGTGCCTTGAAATATGGCAGCACACCTGTGGGTGGCCAGGACTTGCTCCAGGTTTCGCCGGGCACAACTTTGCACCCCCCTGTGCGATGCGAGGCGGGTATGTGCCAGCATAGGCATTGCACATCCCAGGCTGAATATCGGGATGTGCTGCATATGCATGGGCACACCCTCCTCACTTGCACTGCATACATTACTGGTGCACCCTGGTGCAGCAGGGGTTGTGCAACGCAACCTGTCCCTTTGAATATCATGCCGGGACGCATTGGTGGGTTGCACATAGCGCAACCCCTTTGAATATCCCACCCCTAGTATATAGGTTAAGGGTGAAAATACAATTTTAGTCCCAGTTACTTTCATGCACAACTCATCCTCAGACTCCTGTGACTGCCTTGGTTAATCTCCTATTCTATTCTCTCTCCTCCCCCACTGCCCTCTTACTTGACAATGGCCTAGTAATGGATCCCCATCTCCTACTTATGGTCTGCTCTGTCCTCCTACCCCCCCTTTTTTTTCCTCTTTTATTATCTACACTGCCTACCTACCTCCCTTACCTATCTTTCCCTCCACATTTATTTTCTATACTATTGAAAGTGCTTGAGTGATTATCTGCTGTACATTAATGTCAATAGATTTTAGCAATTTTTGTGCAACCTTGTACCTCTATTTGTCTGTAAATGTTTTTTGACGCGGAACCTTTGTAAATGAGCCTTGGCTCAAAGGTATTAATTCCTAGATTTTACAATAAACAATAAACAGTAAACAATGTATTTCTTTCCAGATACTTGCAATACAAGGGTAATCCCAGAGCATGTGTAGGAGATTCGGATGCAACTGTCCACATCTCCAACACTAACTTCCTGCACAATAGCTCATCTCCTGTAGTCAGCGTTGAGAGTAACAATAATAGTGTAGGACTTTGAACTGTATGGTTCTGCCCTGTACCTCTCTACATGAGTGATAGACATTGGACCATGAAGTCATCCAGTCATCTGCAGATATAGCACAGCCCACATTGTTTTCCCACTCGAGTCTCAAGGATTCAACCAAAACATGGTGCCCATCATTATTAGCTAAGTATTTATAACTCCATGAGACTCCCCTCCTAAGATTTGCTAGTTCTGAGATTGTAACCCACTCCTGTCCCATGGAGGGTAGCCTCAAGGCAGGGCCTAGTAGAGTGTCTGATAGAAACCTCCTAATCTGCAAGTATACTACAACATTGTGGTTTCCCAGCTTGAATTTATTCTTAAAATTTTCAAAAGACATGAAGAAACCTGAGTCTGAGTCTATTAAATCACCTATATGTGTAATAACCAACTCATTCCATTCCTGGTTTTGTATGACCTCACCACTTCTTAGTATATTAGGGTTCCCCCAGAGTGATTCCAGTTGAGTTGGTGGCTGTATAATATTCAGCTTAGACTGTAATTTCTTAATTGCTTTAAGGGAGCCAGTAATACAAGGGTTAGATATCTGTGCATTCGGAAAAAGCTTAAATAAGAAATTAGATAATTTGTTTGTATTTACTAGATTTTGTTCAACCTCTAACTAGAGGGGAGTTATTTCCGTGTTTGTAGGAGACAGATACAGCACAGCTTGTTTAAACAAAAAGGTGATCTGGTAGTTTTCCCACCATGGGAGCCCAAAATCACCTAGAGACCATGGAGCCCTAAGTTTGGAGAGTATAATTCTAGGGGGGCTTGTTGTCCCACAAAAATGTTTTGACAGTGTTTGCTAGCAAAGCAAGGTTGTCCTTACTAAAAGAGATTGGGATATTTTGAAAAAGATAGAAAAGCTTAGGGCCACCATCATTTTAAGGGAATTCACCTTACCCCAGAGAGACATAGTCAGACTCTTCCATCAGTTAAGATCAGCCTTTATTTCTTTTAGCAAGGGGTCAAGATTACAGTTGACTAAGTTATTTATATTCGGAGGTATTTTGAGGCCTAGATACATTATCCCTGTCTCTTTCCAGCAGTTATCATCTATAAGATTAAATCCCAGATGTATATAAATATAGTCAAGACACTCAGTTAATATTTATTTGTGTTTATAGTTCTTTATTTTTATAGCTTGCTTATAATCAGATGCAACAGATATCACAAAACCTTACTTGTTATAGTAGACGAGTAATCGCCTCGGTCCTCGCTGCAGCTCAGCTTAAGCTGGTGGTGTCACAAATTACAAGCATGCTGTACCTTTCTGCTCCACACTGGGAATCAGCTCGTGTTTCAACTTACTCAAATTCAGCTTCAGCTCCTCAAACCAATCATTACAGCAGCTTAATTATGGATATTTCCACAACAGCTTACACTGCCAGTAACGGTTTGTTAGACAAATATGTTTTGGAAGCCAACAAGCGTATAGTAAATCTGAAGGAGCCTTTTACAGCTATCAGCGTCTGTACAGTCCGTATATTTAAGCAGAAGCTCTATCACACCATACCGAGCCATGCTAAATTAGATTTCTCCGATTAAACTTAAAAGTTCTAGGACTAAAAGACACCCAGCATACGGCACACCAACGAGCCAGAACAGGAAGACACCGGGTCACCAACTGTCAGGTATTGAATATTTATCCAATTATTAGCCAACCACATGAATTAGCACAGACTTTGACAAGCTTTAACAGAACAATCAGTGATACAATTATAGTACTATCAGGTCAACAGGTGGGATAAATTGGACTCATCAAATTTTTTAGAGTCAAAGTAGTAATCTCACAATTGCCTCACCTCTAAAAACCTGATGACCTGATGGCCTGATGATCTCAGCTGTTATTAAAACTTACTACTATTGATTGCTACTTTTCTAATCTATCCTTGTTCTATCCTAATCTGGAGGTAGCTGACTCCAATAATTCTACAATACTTAGATACTGGAAATCCAGCCAGTGCCTGCATTAAGTATGTGTAGAAGCTCCCTCGGCTACAACTTTGCTGATAAATGCTAAAGACTAAAGGACAAGAATTAGTAAGATTAGTAATTGTAGTGATATAAATGATATAAGCCAGTGGTATTTAGCCTGCGATCTGTGGAAAATCAGCTCTATCGCGGCCGACCAGAAATTATACATTCGTGTAGATTACACATGCACACACAAATTTATATATTATAAACACGGATCAAATTAAATCAAATAAAACAGTCAAATTTTCCCTCTAAAGGGCTGCAGACTTCTTAATAGCGTCCATAAAAACAAACAAACAAATGCAAAAACAGAAGCAAAAATAATTTTGTGGACATGAGTTGTGAGCAACTGTAGTGTCTGAGTAAAAAATATATGTTAACAGCGATGAGAGATTCAAAACAGAATAAATCAGAGCAAAAACAAAACAGATAAATTATAACTTCATAAGCGTCTCTGGGTGGGATATTCAGAAATGCACAAGTGCACCATGGCTTATAATCAGGTGCCACAGCACAAGTCCAATGCGCCATGGTGCACTGAGTGCAATATTCAAAGGTTGTGCAAGACGGCATGCACCAGCGCAACACGACTGAATATTGCATGGAGGTGCCAGAGTGCAGTCAGGGGTGCGACAGGGAGCAACCCAACATGTGCAATAGAGCAACCATGGATGTGCAAGGTGCCAAGGTGTTTGCACCAGGACACATATGGACCAGCCACAGGCACAGCAAGGAACAAGGCACTGGGGAGGAGGGTGTTGCCACCAAGGAGACGAGGAGCCAGGTAAGAGGCACAGCCGTCCCACAGCAGAACACCACCCAAGGAGAATGGGCATGCAGACAGACCCCGCCCACATGCAACACAGTGGTGAATGTAGGTAGGATGGAACCAATGGCCATGGGTGGACTGCCACCAGCCACCCACCACTGGATGACAGGCGCATGCCACCTGGGCCACAGCCGGCAACACCCAAGCAAACGGCACCCAACACGTACACCACACAACCCAAACAGCCAGCCCATGGCCACCCCAGGGCACAGCCACTGACCGATGGGTGAACACCACCATGCACAGCCCTCAGAACACCACAGACACACCACACAGCCACCCTGCACACCACTGCAGCATGGCTCCACTCACCAGCCGCAAAGCAGACCCGGACACAGATGGGTAACCATAACAAACTGTATTAAATAGCAAAGAACAAACAGATTTATACAACTGTGAACAAAAAACAACGGTACAGGGAACAAGGATGAGGAAACTATTTAGAAAGCAGGGAAGGGAAGTAAGGGGACAGGGGTCAGGGCTATACAAGCGGACAGGGGAGGGCAAGGGTAGGGAGGACAGGGAAAGGAACAGGGGTTGCAGACCCAACAAGCCCTATGGGTGCCCTCGTTCCGCCGCTGCCTGGCACTGTCCCCACTGCAGGAGCTGCCACATTAGTCTTGCGACCTCAAGTGTGGTGATTGTGATGTTCAGTATCCTCCTCAGGAGACGGCTGTAGTTTGCCTGATGAGGCCCACGCTGGACACCTATGAGAAAGGAGGGAACATGTGATCAGTGCATGTCCAGGACACTCTGGCCCACCCACCGTGTGCAACGAACAGTGGGGATACGTCCCCCTGGAGTGGCACCCTGGCAACCTGCAGTGGGTGCACCCACATGTGTCACTGACCTGGCATGCCATGGCTATGCAAAGCACTGGACACTGCCACCCATGGGCCACCCGCCAGCAACGTGGCAGGCAGGCAACATGGTACAGTGGGGGCACTGCAGTGGCACAGGTGGCCGCCGGACGCAACCACAGCCCACCAGCAGCAGCCACACACATGTGCAGTGGCCACAGCACGGCACCATGCACACCATGGGCAACACACAGCTGCCATGGTTTAATGCACAGGGGGCCGTGGCCCACCTTCTCCCACGCTGCCCACCCTGCACAACAATGTAGTAAGGTACTGCACCTACCTACATGCTGCTGCACTGTAAACGCAGGTCTGGCTGCTCCTCCCCTCTGGTCTGCATCCTGCGCCATGGGTCCTGCGGCGGCCCACCTTGGCTCACCAAGCGTGCCTGCTGCCCTGGCCCTCCTTCTGTCCTCAGGGCCTAGGGATGAAACATAAACATGCACACATCAGCACAGCAACACCATGCCCCCCGCACAGCATGTACCCCAGCCCAGCACAGCCACAGTGCGGTGGTGCAGCGTACACAGGGTGCGCTGCCCCAGGCCTGAGGGTGCAATGCCAGTGTCCCCCCAGCATGGCATGCAGCCCTACCAGCCCCAAGAAACACTGGATGGGTACTGGACGAGGCGGTGCACACTACCTGGCCGTGGCATGGCCCCTCCGGGATGCGCACCTGCAGCACCCTGAGTCTCCCCAGGTCCCACCGCTGCATGTCGCTGTACTAGTGGCGACACAGTTCCCCACTGTGCCACACATCAGTGGCCTGCTGCAGCCCCTCTGCAACCTCCTGCCAGACCTCCATCCTAGGCCTGGCGAGGGGCTGCTGGCCAAACAGGTAGCCTGCATGGGGCTCCACCAGGGCCACCAGATTAACCACCTCAACCTGGTTTCATTTTGGAGCCCAATACTGCCGTGTAGCAAATCAAAATGGCGCCCTGTAGCACACAAGCTCCACATGCTCGGGATGTGTGCCTTGCTCGGAGATGCGCTGACCTCGGCAATTGCGCATCCCCAGGGATGCGTGGTACAGGTGTGGGTGCATTGGCACATGGTGCAGAGGTCCCTGAGGGGCATAGGGCAGGGCATGGGTCAGGGGTCAGCACGTGCACTGTGCACGAGTACGCTATTGGGATCACTATGCATGGTGCGCAACAAGAGCCTGATGGCACCTCAGCCTACAAGTCTATGGTGCCTGGGCACCATGTGGCCTATGGCACCCGGGTGCCATGGGGTTAATGGCACCCTAGCACCATGGGGCCAGTGGCGCCCAGGCACTATGGGGCCAATGGTGCCTGAGTGCCATGGGGTTAATGGCGCCTGAGCACCATGGGACCAATGGGACCCGAGCGCTATGGGGCTAATGGTGCCTGAGTGTCATGGGCCAATGATACCTGGGTGCCATAGGACCCAATGCGCCAGAGCGCTATAGGCCCTACAGCGCCTGAGCACCATAGGCCTCATAGCACCTGAGCGCCATAGGCCCTACAGCGCCTGAGCACCATAGGCCCTCACAGCCAAGTGCTATAGGCCCTATCACAGCACACGAGCATATGCTATGCATGTGGCATAGGCACAGGCCATGGTGCATGCGTACTGATGGTCGCACTGTGCACATCACAGCATTGCATCATGACTTGTGCTGGTGCAAGGCTCAACATCGCAATATTCAGCCGGCATATGCAGATTAGTGCATCAGCCTATCCACGGAGCATCAGGGGAATTATCATCTCATTATAGTTGCGCATCTGCTCATAAAGGTGCCATGGGACTGCACAGGACATGGACCGGTATTGCAACCTTCCGAGGTAAGTTGCACCTGCTGAAGAGACCGACAGCATAGTGGGATGGGTGGGTGGTGTGGGCTGCTGCAGCCACTGACCACATGTCAGTGCCCACAGGTTGACCGCATTGACCAATCGTGAAGAAGGCGAGACATGGGCCTACAAACAAATGCAGGCCCAACTTTACGAAGGCGGAGGTGGATGCCCTGCTCGAGGCGTACCTTGACAGGGAGCTGCTGCTGAGTGGTGTGACCGGCACACCCCAGGCCAGGTCCGCAGCCTGACTGGAGGTGGCGGAGGCCATGAACCAGCAGGTCAGCCACCAGCAGTCAGTGCAGGAGTGCAAAAAGAAGGTCAGCACCGACAGGCACAGGATCAAGGAGAAGGTGTAGGCCATCCGGGCTGCAAAGGGCAGCCATGGGTGGGGGTCAGGCCGACATGCCACAGTTGATGCTGCAGGAGGAGATGGTGGCAGCCACCATGCAGCGCAGCACCATTGAGGGGGTGCCTGACGGTGGCTTCCAGACCAGTGGGAGCCCATCACTGCATGATAGGTACAGCGATGTCTGGGGCAGGGGGGTGGTGGCTGGGAGGGGCTGGCCAGTGCAACAGCGGCACTAATGTGACTGTTTTCCCTTTCAGCACCGGAACATCAGCAAGCAGTGGCAGGGGAGGTGGTGTCTGCTGTGGGGGCATGCCCAGCCCTGGAGGACCAGCCATCCACCTCCACCAGCATCCGTGGTCCTGATCGACTGCAGCACACGACTGCTGTCTGGCCGGATGTCCTGGGCGTGGTGGCAGATGAGGCCCTGGCTGTGTTCCAGCGGGATGTCAGGCATGACGTTCAGTGTGTGGAGACACAGATTGGGGCAGGGTCCGACACTCATGATGATGTGACCATTGTCCTGGACAGCAGAGGTTTTGTTGAGGGGGAGGCACCCATACCAATCATCCTCCCTTGCAGTGCCACCAGTGCCCTGTTGGCAGTGGGTCGGCCGCCCGTCGCTGCCCCTGGTGTCGCTGTGAGTGACAGCAGTGCCAGCGGACGGTGGTGGTGGTACAGCCGCACAGGTGCTGCCCAGTGCACAGTGGCCGGAGGAGTGGCAGACTGCTGGGGATGTTGGGGGGCCGGGTGCTATGTCTGCCGCCGGTGCGCCAGTTGTTGAGCAGCCCCAAGGGTACTTCACTGTGCAGTGCCCACCTGAGCGGGGGACTGGGCAGTGCAGTCACATGCCACCTGTGGGTCAGCACAATGCCCAAGCGCCCCCAAGCACTGACCCCTTGCACAAGCACACCCGTTTGCTGCAGGCCTTTGTGGAGCAACAGCTGCTGCTCGTGGCTGGGGTGCGTGCACTTCGCGCCGAGGTGCACCAGGCAGTGGAGCAGTGTGACAGGGGCTTTGCGCAGGTCCAGAATGCCAGCAGTCGACTGTGGGAGGACATGACCACAGTCCTGGATCACCTTACCATTGCAGTCACAGTCGACCTAGCCCCACTGGCTGCCATGGGGTGCAGCCAGCCACCGCAGACCACACGGAGTGCATTGTCCACCCCACGGTCATGGCATTGTGCGACCCCCTTGGTGTCGATGTCGGATCCACTGTGGGCATTCCAGGCACGCCCTGTGTGGGCCTGTTTGGGAGCCTGTAGACCCCTGCGAGGACACGGTCACGTTCCCACAGTACAACCCCTGGGGGACTGTTGCAGACACCCCCTGTGACTGTTGTGCAGCCTGAGTCTGCTGGGCGGCCTCAGCGGGGCCATCCACATGTCTGTGGTGGCCGGGTGACTGCACGGCAGTCCTGATGTGCCTGCCTCTCTGTCCGCAGTCTGCTGCCACCGCCATGTGTGCACATGAGTGTTTTGTGTGCGTGTGCATGCCACGGATGTGGCATCCGTGGACTGCGCCACACACTGGTTGGGTGCACACCTGTCTGGCCACTGGCCTGTGTGTGATGATGCCAACACAGCACTGGATACTCCTGTGCACCGGTGCTCTGTGTCTGATCCACGCCTGGGACTAGTGCCCGGGGCTTGTGCCTGCGAGCGCCTGTGTGGGTGTGTGTGGATCGGTGTGGGTGTGTGTGTGGGTGGGGTGTGCTGTGCTGCGTGTTGGTGAGTGTGGTCATGTGGTCCGGCCCCATGCCCGCTCAAGCCTCCCGCCCAGCTGTTCAGGCTGCAGGGCATGTCTGCACATGCCTGTCTGCCATGCCACTGTAGCCATCCCATACATTAGTGCTTATCCACCTACCTGCATGCACTGTAGTGCTCCTCCACTGTTGTGTCCCGGTGCTGTCGAGCCATCCTGGTCAGCCGGAGATCCCTCCGCGGTGGGGTCCGACACTGATCATGATGAGACCATTGTCCTGGACAGCGGAGGTGGAGGGGGGGCTGCACACCGCCACATGGCCCGGCAGCCGCATCATCCCCACTGCTGTTCCCCTCTTCGACCTCGACAGCTATCCCATGGTCAGTGGCCATGTTGTACAGTATACAGCAGGCCAGTACTGTAGGACACCGCCAGACCTGTCCTGTCAATGGAAGCATGCCTTTAGCAGCGCAAAGACATGCTCAATGATGTTCCGCGTGTTGGCGTGTGCCTCATTGTACCGCTTCTCCGCAAGGGTTGATGAGCACTGGTAAGGGGTGAGCCACCATGGCTGGAGTAGGTAGCCACTGTTACACGTGTGGAAAGAGATGATTTTACCATGCGCAGAGACAGCGGCTGTGGAGACTTCCCCGACAGTGACAGCCGCATTGCCAAGTGTCAGCAATGTTGTGTCGGGGATGCCTCCTTTTTCTATCAGTGGGCTGTGCCCCCCAGACCCCCCGATCTCTAGGATTTGGAGTTGGACCAGGGGGTTGAAACACCCAGAGAGGTAATCCCCTGGCCATGCGGAGACCATCACAATGACAGAAGGATTTTGGCTGAATCCTGTTGCTGTGGTGGTCTTCGCCAGTCAGGGTTTCGATGTGGCAATGGTATACCAAAAGAGATATGGCTAGCCTGGTGGCCTATGTTGCTGCACCCCTCATCCTTCCCAGCAGCACCCTATGGCACCCCTATCTTGGCGGCCTCCATGCCCTGTTGTACCCAGCTGCCCGTGGTCTCTGCATACTCACCCACTAGGTGACAGGTGGGGATGTCCCCACTCTCGAACCTGTGGCACAGTGCCAAGCTGTGCCAGATGAAGGCACCATGTGCTCCCCCAGGGTGTGTGGCACAGACATTAATTATGTGCCACCTGGCAGTTGATACTGGGGTAGCCCTTTCTGTTGATGTAGGCTACCCCCTCCAGGCCAGGTGGCATGCATATGGCAACATGGGTGCAGTCGATGGCCCCTAGCATGCCAGGCATACATGCTACCTTGTGGAACTCCTGCATGTTCACTGTACGCTCTGCCTGTGTGCTAGGGAAGTGGATGTATTCCACAGCGTGTGGCAGCAGGGTGTTGAGGAATTGTATAACAAACCATGACGTAGCCAACTGGGTTATGCCTGTGGTGTCCCCTGTTGGTCTTTGGAAGGTGCCCATGGCAAGCAGGCACATGACAGTTGTAACTTTCATCTCCACCATTAGGGCGTGGCTCCGTCAAGTGGGTACCTGCATCTTCTCACTGCACAGCTCACAGAGCTGCCTCAGAATTGTCTGGTTCAGGTGATACTGGCTACAATCTCCGTGATCGTGTTAGAGCTGGCAGGAAAGCGGGCACGGTATCACCTGTTCCGGGCGTACCACTGACGAGTCCTTCCATGGCTGCGCCACTCTGCCTCCTGCCTCCCCACACCCCTCATTATGTCTTCCATCTGGAATATGGCACTGGCCATGGCCCGTGTTGTTCTGTTCCCTCTGGGCGGCTGACTCCACTGGCCCTCCCAGCTGTGTGCGGCTGTGTGGACTGCTCCGCAGGGCCCACGCCTGTGTGCCCTGCCCCCAGCTGGCAGCTTGTTGTCTGTGGCCTCTTCTTCCCACCCCTATGGGTTCCTGTGCTGCTTCTCTTGGGCCTGGTGTCACAGGCACACACACACACACACACACACACACACACACACTGTCGCCTCCCTGCCTGTCTCACTCACTCACACACACACACACACACACACTCTCTCACACATTCACTCCCTCACTGTCTCCATCCCTCTCCTTGACTTCTACACTGTTGTGTGCTGGTCTTTCTATCTCCCTCTCTCCTGCTCCACTCTGGCACAGGTGACCTTCTCCTACTTGCTCCCTGTATTTATAGACTCATGTGTGCCCCACGCAACTGCCATTTGCCCCACGCGTGCACCGTTTGTCCGGTGTTGAATATCGCACTGTGCTGCATATTCATGGCTACTCCCCTGCACTTGCGCATGCATACATTTCCATTGTGCATTGGAGTGCATCCACTTGCGCTGCGCAGTTGCTGCTGCTGAATATCACTCTCCGGTGCATGTTCACTGTTGCGCAGGTGCAACACATGCAACTGCTTTGAATATCCTGTATTTTAAAATCAGGGTCAGAAATGAAGATGAGGACGAGTAAATCTCCTTAGGTACTCTAGGTGCTTTTGGATGCTATTGGGTGCTCTTCTCTGTCACTCCATCCCTCCGCAGGACGGCTTGCTGACCTGTAGCCTCCAGGACTCCTCCACTGCTCGGACTTCTATTTGGATGGCTGCGGGGGTGGGGGGGGCAAATAACAGCAACTGGAGAATTACCAGATACCACTAGGCAAAAGGAAAGTCTGGAAAGGCAGAGAGGTTAAAATAATAAATAAGGCAACAGTGGTATACCTTTACTAAAAATAAATTAGACGTTCTCACTGCTCCTACTACTGCAGCTCCTCCACAACTGTACAGCGTACTGCCATCATGGAATCATAGGGTGTGTCCTCTCTACATCCCAGATATGTGCTTCCTTCCATTCCTATATACATTGCCTGTGTCTAAGACCAGTTGACCACTAGACCTGATATCTTGGAGAACTGTTTAAGGATCTGTTTAAACAGCATTATTGAATCTCTGGGCTGAGTCATTGTAAACAGCAAATTATCGGCATTGGCGAAGGTTTGTTACCTGTCTTCCCTATATTAAGGCCTTTTATTTGCGAATATGCTGGTATTATTCTTATGAGAGGATCTAGGGCCAGAATAAAAAGGTAAGGGGATAAAGGGCAGCCCTGTCTGGTTCTTCTATGCAAATCAAATAGTGGGAAGATAAAACCATTTGTAAGTACTGCAGCAGTAGGTTTACTGTATAAAATATTAATCCATTTAATGAAATAGATCCCCAGGTTATACTGCACAAGCATATTAAAAAGATATGACCATTCCAGTAAATCAGAGGCCTTAAAGAAATCAATGGAGAGAACAGTTAAGGGCTTCTTCATTGCTTGGGTGGTATACATCATGTCAATAAGGAGTCTAATATTACTCATCCCTGATCTGCCTGGGGTAAATCCCATCTGCTCTCTTCCTACCAACTGGTATACCAAAGAGAGCGTTAGCCAGAATCTTGTAGTCTGCATTCAGCAGAGATATATTGCCCTGTAACTTTCAAATGACTGGAGATCTTTATCCTTGTTAAGTATTAAAGTTATGAAGGCACTATTTAGGGAATTTGGTAAGCTTTTCTGTGAAGGCCTCGACAGACATTTTATGTAGGTAGGGGGAGACGATGGTGCTTATAATTTTATATAACTCGCCAGGTAGTCCATCTGGCCCAGGTGTTTTGTTATTTGGCACATCCTGAATTACCCTGGTGATTTCTTCCATAGTTACAGGTCTATTTAAAATCATCCCATTTTAATTATTTAGGAGGGGGACCTAAAGGTTTTAAAAATTCCTGCATGATGTTTCTATATTCAGTGCATTACTGGAATATAGGCCTCTATAAAACTGTTCAAAAACCTTATTAATGCCCTCATTAGATACTTTAACAAGATTTGTATTATCTCTCATCCCTGCAATAACATTTGGACTTAGCTTCTTCTTTAATCTATAAGCCAAACATTCCCAGATTTTTCTCCCACATCCCAAAACCTCTGCTTAGTCATTGATAATGCGAATTCAGCCTTAGCTATATATATTTTATTAACATCTGTTTTGAGCAGTAGTATCTCATGTAGTTTCCCAGGGCTTCTGCCTATCTTCTGCTTGTAATCCCTCTCCATTGTCTCAAGCCTCTGTTCTTTTAAGTTCTAATTCTTTCAAGGACTCTCTTTTTTTCCGAGTTGCAAAAAGAGATAATCTGCCCTCTAAGGAAGGCCTTGAAAGCATCCCATAGTGTAGCAAGGGAGGTTTGCCCATCATCATTGAATTCAGAATACTCAGTTGCAGATTTTGCAATAAAGTCCTTAAACTTTAGGTCCTGTATTAGTTAGGTATTAAACCTCCAATGCCTAATCTTACTCCCATTTTCCTCCACCGCCAAATGTACTCCAACTAGGCCATGGTCTGAAATTACACTGTTCTGAATATCTGCAGATGAGAGGGTGGAGCTAAGACCTCTGGACAGAAAAATATAGTCAATTCTACTATATGAGTCATGGCGGTTGGACTAGAAGGGAGTACTTTCTTTCCTCAGGATGCACCAAGCACCATGCATCTATGAGCTCTAAGTCTACACCAAAAATAACAAAAGCTGTCCTCAAGAAGTTGGGCCTTTTAAGTCCCAGGGTATTACTCCTGTCTAGGAAGGGATTTAGTGCTTTGCTAAAATCCCCCCCATAAATGATTTCAGCATCTTTGTACAAACACAGCTAGATGGCCAAGTTATCAAAGAACTCTGATTGTTTTTTTGTTAGGGGCATACACATTGCACATAACCACCTTCTTGCCATTAAGATTGCCCTCCAAAACCTGAAAGCAACCCTCCAGGTCAACCTTATTTTTGCAAAAGGAATTCCATTTCTAATTAAGATTGAGGTGCCTCTCTTCTTCGTATCATAGCAACTAAACTCTGTTTGCCCCACCCATCCTTTATTAAGCTTGGCAGCTTCAGATGGAAGGAAATGGGTTTCCTGGAGCAATGCAATATCAATTTTCTTTTTTTGTAAATAACTAAGTACCTTTTTCCTCTTAATCGGTGATCCAAGGCCCCTCACATTCCAGATGGCTATTTTGTAGTCACCTGACATGTTTAACACTTTTAGGACTAATACCTCAAAAAAGGATGTGGTAGGAGTGATTCAGACAGAAGAATAATTCAGAATATTTAAAGATTTCAGTGAATCACTTAAATAACACTTCTAAGTTAAAGTTCTAAAATATAAATATAAACTGTAGAACCTTGATTATCTAACTAAAAACCTAATAAACTGTATTCTATAAACCGATTAGAAATTCAGTACACTGTCCAAAAACAGTTAACACAGTAAAACAATACCAAACTAATATGAAAAGATATTAATTGCCAGATAGTGAAAAATACCAACAAAGTTGATAAGGGCAGACAAACGGTACACAATCAGTTGCTGATACGCAGACAGTCGGCAATGCATCAGCAGAAAGTACCAACACACCGAGCACCTTGGTATAGCTCTCCTGCCAGCGTCTTCTTTCAGGATATAATCTGTATCTCTGCTACTTATTTCAGCAGGCAAGCTTGATATAACAACATTTCAACTTTTGTATAGGTTGTGACAAGCAGAAAATGACACTAACGATTGAGAAAAGTTCATTTGTTAAAATAGATATCAAGAGCTGAAAGAAGAGATTAGGTAAAGGAACTTACCATCCACTAGTAACAATGTACTTAAGCAAGACCAGAGTGGCCCTCCTGAGGCTAATGGCATGTGAGTAAGGCTACTCGTCCCTGGTTTAGGATTAGTTATTAGCCATTTGGCCCTCTGCACCTTTTGGTACAACATTAGGTGAACATTGTCAACATTCTTCCTCCATTGAATAATGCAAAGTGTACTCAGGATGCTTACCTGCTCGAGTAGCCCTGACTCTTTAGACCTTGCCTCAGCTTTCATCCATGGTGCACACTCCTCCATCCTCTTCTGGCTGTCACTCTGGATCTGAAAGGGTGTAGGGAGAAGACAAAAAGGTTAAGCATGGGGCAAATGAACAGAAATAATATTTGTTATGTAGAAAGCAAGAACCTCTGTGAAGAAGTTAAAAAGAGTATTCATCTGAGGCAAACACCTTAGAAAAGTATACAAATCTGGCTCATTCAGTGAGGCCATGCTCAGAACCAAATATAGATGTCTCAATTCATAATTTTAATTGCCCTGTGTTATAGCAGCAGGAATCCAAGTTATAGCCCAAAAGTATGAGGGAGAAATAAAATCTCCTTGTTTAAGTAAGCAATAATGCCCAACAGGGTGGGCAGTATTGGGCAATACTGGACCGGCCAGGGGTGTAATGAGGCCCGACGCCGCAGGCGGAGGGCCTTATAGCCCTTGGCCGGTCCGGTATTGCCCATACTGCCCACCCTGGAAGGCATTATTGCACTTAGAAAATGGGCTCTGTGGCTTTTTCCTATGGGATTTTAAAAAGTCAAGTAAAACAGTTAAAAGATATATTAATAATAAAGTTTAAATGTTTGCATAGTAAAGTAGTCCCAATTTCTGTGCTGTTCCATCTGTTGTCCACTACCCCACCAGAATCTTGAAGTTAGCTCCCCCCCAGACACAGAGTTTGTACTTACTGTGTCAACAGCAGTGTCTTTACTTTATTTGGGGTTGAAAAATATATACTGTGTGATGTCATTAATTATTTAGAGATGCAGCGTTACTTTGGTGTGCTTGATGACATGCAGCGTTACTTCGGTGTGCTTGATGACATCATACCCGGAAGTAAAAGAGGCGTTTGAACGAAAAACTAATTTATTTCTTTTTTTTATTTCTGTGTGCAGTTTTGGGTTGTTTTCTTTATTGGAAATACATTTTATAGTCAGCGATTGATGTGTGGGGTTGGAGAGCGCAGGAAGGAGAAATGAGACAGGCGGCATCACGGACAAGTGAGGAGACATGAATGGTGACCGTGGATCTGTTTAGAAAGTCGAGATTGCTCAGCCCAGAGCAGCATGTGAAAACAAAGGGAGATGGAGGAGCCAAAAAATACAGCAGGTACTGCTGCGTTTCGTACTGTAAGATGATTGATTATTTTTTAAGTAGGGTACTGGGGACACAGGTGGCAAACTACTGAGAAGGGGCATAGGTGCTCTGTATGTCTCAGTCACGTAACCTTGCCAGCAGTTACTTTTGTGTTAAGAGCTTCTATCCCGACGGTTTTTCTCTGTGAATTGAATTTCTTTTTTTTTTTTCTTTTTAATAAATAGGCTAGGTTTTGGGGATAGGGCACTGGAGTTGTGGGCAGGGTTGTGCGTGTCTGTCTGTGTGACTAGTTGTTCTTTCCTGTCGCTTAGCAAGGGCAGAAAATGGCGACAATTTTAAATTTTAATTATGTGGTTTTAGCCAGTCAGGAAGCAGGGTGGGCACTAGGATTCTTCAGTGGGTGAAGAGGCTCTGGTGCTGGAAGTTTTTATTTGCTGGGCGTCTATTGAAAGTTAATGTACCCCCCTGGCAGGGGTACCAGCCAATCAGAGCTCAGCAAATAAAAAGCCCATTTTCTAAAATCTATAATAATAAGGGTAGCAGAGAAGACCTGCTGTGCAAATATTATCTGTTATGTATGAGATCCCAGTTCATTATTATGTGAGGTGGACAAACTGCATCATCTGCCCAGTCTGAGGCCACTAGAGCTGTGTGGAATATAAAATTCCACCCATGGAATGCCTGCAGAATGACCATTCAGATTCCGTGGACGAAAATTCTGTGGAATTTTGCAATATTTTTAATTTCAGTTATTTGGCTATATTTTTAAAAGTATGCACCCAAATAACACCAAATTTGGAATGTAAGCAGTACCATGTGACTTACAAAAGTCTACTAAATTTTAGAGTTGTAGATTGAAAGGGACTGAGTTATGGGTGGCCAAACATTTAATCAAAATTACATTTTCAGTTATTTTGAGATAATTTTAAAATTTCTTATCCAAATTTCTCCTTAATTTAGGATTTAGAGAAGCATATATAATGCATATAAACACCATGTTCTAAGTCTCAAGCTTTAATGGGAGCTGAGTTATAGGTAGCCAAATATTTTGCCAAAATTTGGATTTCTGTAGTTTTACTGTAGCTTTGATAGTATTCATTGAAATATTAAAAAAAATGTCAGGTATACAGGTTATCACTGCATTTGTATATGCACATAGTTTCAGATTTCTAGCTTTAAATGGGACTGCGTTATAGCCTGCCAAACATGTTGGCAAAATTTTAATTTCAGTTCGTTCCTTCTAATTTTAAAACTACATATCCAAATGTAACCAGAGTTGAAACATTTAAACTACTATACCACATGGCTATGTCTGAAAACATTCATATTTTCAGCTTTAAATGGGATTGAATTAAAAGTAGTCAAACTTTCACAGCATTTAAACATTTAATTTTTTCAAGAATGTAAACTACTAATTTATAAACGCCTGAAACTTTAAAACTAGAAATGCAATACCATTAAATTTGACAGGTTTCTAGACCTTACAAGGAAACTATGTGCCAATTTTATTAATTGCTTGCTGCAAAAAGTTGCAAAATAACATCTGCACTTAAAGTCAAATCCAGTGAGTCTTTGTGAAAATTGCAGAATTTCGTGAACAATTCCATAAAATTTTAATTTTCTAATTTCACTCAGCCTTATCTGGGGGTTCTAATTAAAGGATAGGTGTATAAGAGGCAGGTAGTGCAGGGGGTCACCAGATTCTGGAGTTAGATGCACGGTTTCACCAAGAAATGGACAGCAGAGCTGGGTAGCACAGCAATGCTAGACCCCCAGGTTGGAGTAAGAAAGCACAGAGTGTAAACAATTCCAACCTGAATGCAGGATAGTTAAGGATCACGTCCAGTAAATTTATGATCCAGGGAGCCTGGTGTACATTCAAGTCTAGGACTTAGAGATACTCAAAAAGATGTAGTGGGGGAAGACAATGTCTTGGGCAGCAGGAAGAAAGAATTCTGGCTATTCCAACAGGGTAGATCAATAGGAAAAGGAGTAGGTGACTCCCATTTTAAGGGAGTGTGTCACTGTAAAGAACAAAGAGGATATCAGTGGGATCAGTATTTCTACTGAGTGAATTTGGCTATGCCAAAAGAGAAGAAGGGATAGCCACCCAGTGAGAAACAGCAGGACTGCAAAAAGCTCAGCCCAGCTTATCAAATAAAGTAGAGATACGTGCATTGTTAATGTTAAATTCCACAAAAAAATATCCTGGATGCTTCATCTACAGAATATGCTATCAATAATATATGAGAAAATGTTACTAATCATTTTTTTCTTCTGCAAAATTAAAACTGCTTAACCAATTTATCCAGTTGTGTTAGACACCAGGATACACTGACTATGGATATGCATGTCAAATGTTAACTCTATACATGCAAGAGCAGAGAAGTTAATAAACATTCACATTTTTTATAGTTTTCACAAAGTTTTGCAAATATTTACATAGCAAAGTTTTGAACCCCTGTAACTTAACGATCTCTTATCTAATTCTCTCCATAGTTACATCATTCTATAAGCATTACAAAAAGGTTATCCATACTCATTTACACATGTCTAGCTCCAAATGTGCCTGAGTTATATGCAAATGAAATTTTTCATGAAATTTCCTGAAAAAAAGAAAATGGCAGATTTTGATCACATATAATTTTGAGATGATACATCATGTTGTCATGAAATCTGGCACATTGTTAGAACACCTATCATCAAGAAATCACGCCAAATTTAAGATCCCTGACCCAATAGACAGTTAAGGTATATGCAGATAAAACAATGTTCATGAAATTTCAAACAAATAATAAAATGGCAACATTAGAGCACCTATAATTTTGAAACTGTCCAAAAAATATATATGTGTACCCACTGATGCATTGAGTATATATTCCAAATTGCAGCTCTCTAGCTCAAACGGTTACTGAGTAATATCCAAATTACTAAATTAAAAACATTCTATGAAATTCCAACGAAATTTCACTGAATTTCATAACATTTTGTCAAATTCTGCAGATTCTGAATTTTCCCATTCCGCACAGCTCTAGAGGCCACTCATAAAAAAGGTTAGTAATGGGGGAGGGGAAATGTTATAACTGCCAAATACCTTGCATCCATAGATACACCACCGGTAGGTTATATTCTAATATCAGGAGCTGGCTGTGGCGGTAGATGAGAATAGCAGCTTATAGCACTTGTTTAAATACAGTCAGAATTCCATAAGGAACAACCAGTAGCATATAATTAATCTTAATAATTTCCTGTCCTGGTAACTTATACCACAATGATGTGACCCCCATAAAGATCATTCATTTTCAGAAAAGGTGACTGAGGAGGATGTCACTAGAGAGCCCAAAGCCAGTAAAATGTATAAGTAAGGTTCCAAGTTAACATCTTGAATGTGCGCTATCTTTTTAAAAAAGATAGTCCCAGAACCACGTGACTTGCCTCGGCCAATCAGATGGGAGCATTTGCAGTCCTAGTTTCAGTAGAGGGGTTGAGAGAAATTTCAGTGTGCCATGGGGTCCAGAGCATTCCTAAGAAGCAAATCATCTGATCCTTGGTCAGAGGAACACCCAGCGCTGGGAGGATGCCTATTCTCTCTACTCCTGCTTGTGGTTCTTTTCTTGGTGTTGAGGACTCGCCTTGGCAGGTAACTAGGGCGCTGTGGAAAGGGATTCAGTTTTCTGAGGTTGTTATATGATGTCTGATTTTTGTTTCTAGTGGCTTCAGCATATGAGATTGATGTGCTAATCTGAGGGTGTCTAACATTTGATGGGGACACTGATTTCCCTTGCAGCACTGGCTGAGAGTCCAAGTTTTGTGTCGCACTATTCATAGCAAGAACAAGTGTGTGTATTCCAGTGGAATGTGCAGTGAGAGCGTGCTCTGCAGTATAAGCTCAAGATGAGCGTTCTGAGTGTTCCATGTTAGTTTCCCTGAGGGATGGCCGTTTGTTTTCAAAATCAGCAGAGCTCTGCGAGTCATTCAGCAATAGCCAAACCTTATTTACTGAGTCACAAATTGTGTGTGGGCCTCCATTACAAGACACAGCCAGGGAGGCAGGGTACTTCGTAAAATATGACTACCCCCGGCTCTGAAGCACTTTCCTAACCTCTGTGAGCGCTTTCCTTTTGTTGACAATTTCAGCAGCAAAATCCTGAAATAAATTGATGTGGTCTCCTCTCCAGTGTAGCTGCCCCTTGTCCCTGGTTAATCTCAGGATTTCCTCTTTAACAGTGAAGCACAAGAAATTAATTATTTGTCTAGGTCTGCCTCCATTGGGAGGACGAGGGGCTAGAGAGCGATGAGCTCTCTCAATTTCTAGGGGTCACTGCCATTGTTTCTGAAGTACCTCTGGGAAAAACTGTTGTAGAAAGAAATCATTTCCCTGCCTTACACTCCTTCTGTTAGCCCAATAATCCTCAAATTGCTCCTACTATTCTCCAGGTCCTCTATTTTATTAAGTAAAAAATCAGTTTGCCTGGAATGTGTTCCTAGTAGATCCTCTGTGTAACAAAAGGAATCCTCTAGTAAGCTTATTCTCCCTTCTGCCTCCTCCACTCGACCCTTTATTTCAGCTGTTTCCTCCTCCAGCTTTTCAATAGACACTTTAATTTCTTTTATATCAATTTTTAAATCAACCAACATGTCTTTTATTTCTGTGATATCAGATAGTTCAGAATTTGTGTCACCTCTGTTCTGGTAATTGAAAGCAGTATGCTTCACTGTTGATGGCCACTGCATAGTTTCAGCTGACTTTCCACCAGATGGCACCATTATTGGTAAAAATTCCTCTTACAGCAGTTAAAGAAAATGAAGCATGCCACACTAGAAATTTCACTGATCTGCCCGATTTGGTATTGTTCGAGAGCTAATGTTAAACAGAGTTGGATCAATTGTAATTACACTCGAGGCAACAGCTTTAGATATAGATTTAATACATACATACATAAGAACATAAGAAAGAAGCTACCAGAAGAAGGCCATTTAGTCTATCAAGTCTGCTTGTATTGCAGGGTCCACAGCTTGTGCTAATGTCCCTGCCCTCCCTCCCCACTCCTCCCATCCTCCCTACCCATGATCCTTACCTTCCCCCATGCCCATCCCAGCCTCTCTTACAGCTGCCCATAGTCTTCAATGAGATGACCTCTTCCGGCAGTGCATTCCAAGTGTCCACTGCCCTTTCTGTGAAGAAGTGCTTCCTGACCTCCCTCCTAAACCTCCCACCCTCCAGCTTAAGACTGTACCCCCTTGTATTATGGTTGCCACTCAGCTTAAAGAGACTCTCCTTATCAACCTTATTTATCCCTTTCAAGTACTTGAAGGTCCCAGTCATGTCCCCTGCCTCTCTTCTGTCTTCCAGGGAGTTCATGTTCAGTGCTCTCAACCTCTCCTCTTATGCCTTACACTGTTGACTGGCTATCATCTTTGCAGCCCTCCTCTGGACCTTCTCCAGCAGGTTAATGTCCTTTTTGAGGTGTGGGCACCAGTACTGAACTCCATACTCTAGATGCGGCCTTACCAGTGACCTGTACAAGGGCAGTATAACCTCCTCTCTCCTACTACTGATCACCCTAGATATGTGTCCCAGCATCTTGCTTACCTTTGCTGCTGCTTTCTTGCACTGCATGGAGTGCTTCAGGTCACTAGTGATCATCACTTTCAGGTCCTTGTCCTCCTCTGATACAGATACTCGGACTCCACCCAGGTAGTACTCTGTCCTGGGATTCTTGGCTCCAATATGCACAGTTTTGCATTTCTTGGCATTAAAGCCAAGCTGCCAGATCCTGGACCACCGCCCCAGCTTTTCCAGATCTTTCTGTAGGTCCTGTATCCCTTCAACTGTGTTGACTCTCCCACAGAGGTTGGTGTCATCCACGAATAGGGACATTTTGCACTTAATGCCATCCCCAATGTCATTGATGAAGACATTGAACAACTCCGGCCCTAGCACCGAGCCCTGTAGGACCCCACTGGTTACCTCTGTGGTGCCAGATAACTCTTCCTCCCACAACCACCCTCTGGGTTCTGTCCCTCAGCCAGTTTTCCACCCATCTGGCCATCTTTTCCCCAACCCAAAGATCCACCAACTTCCTGATCAACCTTTTGTGGGGCACAGTCAAAGACCTTGCTGAAATCAAGATAGAGGATGTCTACCACTTGGTCTCTGTCTACTGTCTTAGAGACACAGTCAAAGAAGTTAGTCTGATTTGTTTAGCACTATCTCCCCCCCTTTCTGCCTCTCATACTTGAGACCATGCTCCTCTAGATATTCCATCAACTGTTCCTTTGGTATGGTCTCCATGAGCTTGCCCACAGCGGAAGGCAGACTGACTGATCTGTAATTCCCTTGGTCATCCTTGGGACCACTTTTGTGGAGAGGCACTACATGTGCTGTTCTCCAATCCTGTGGTACCATGCCTGACCGTGGTGAACTACTAAATTGGTCTGCCAGTGGCCCTGCCAGCTCCTCAGCCAGTTCCTTTATTACCCTTTTATGTATTCTGTCCTGGCCTGGTGATTTGTTCACCTTCAATGCCAGCAGTCCCTCCCTCACTCTATCCTCCTCTATCACTACATCTGTGTTCCCCTTCCCACTGCTTCTCTTGTTCCTCCTGAAGGCATTGATCCATCCTTCTCCCTGGTGAAGATGGAACAAAAGTATTCATTTAGTATCTCTGCTTTTCCCTTCCATTATCCTCCATCCACTCCACCCCTTTCTTAAGCGTAACGATTCCTGGGTGGATGGATGGATAGTTGTAGAAATGCTGGCAGAGCTAAATGTTCACACCACCTTCATTGTTGGTGCCCAGTGTGTGCTTAGTGGTGTGACATTTTATCTTTGCTGTCTCTTCTCATAATTTGTAACATACCCTTTTAAAAACACTATTGGCTGTGATCTTGCATTAAGCTGACTGCATGGCTCAGTGGCATATCATTTAAAAAGCACTTAATGCCAGCATGTAAACTTATAAATGCACTAAGAACATACGGTACCCCATGGCTAATTTGGACAGTTCCATAGAAGTGACGTAAGATTTCACTTAGCTAAGACAGGGGTTATATTGTGGAAATAAATGTTTTTTTTCCTTTTGCCCAGTCTGTTGAAAGAGTTATGGCCCATTTTGTTTGATGCATTGCTGTCTTTTCATTTCTGTTGAGTTCATGTAGATTCAGTTGACCTTGGCACACTTTTGAGCAGCGTTTGGAAGTGGTTTTACTTTGTGTATTTTCAAGTATAGTGACTGAGGAAAAGGGCATGGTGCTATGGTTCATTTGCTGGCGTTTCAGCTGTTTATCTGCTTCACAACACATTACTGTGGTTTTCTAAATTATTCATGCTGAACAGTAGTAGGGGATTCTGTAGGAGCAGGCTGCATTTATATGCATTGTGAAACTCTAGTGCTAATTTGCAAATAAAGCATGAGCTCAGCAGAAGCAGGAGGTTCAGCAGGAGGATTATGCATGCTGATTAAACTTTGCCCTATACTTAATGAAGAGACTGTCAGTGTAACTTGATTTTGACTACTGGAAACACCAGTATCAACTTGGCTTAATGTGCTTGTATAAGGGACCAGTGATTTTATAGCCCAGTCTCTGCTTGGACCAGTGATTTTATAGCCCAGTCTCTGCTCCCCCACCCCGCCCCCATTTCTGGTAATGAAGAAGGCAGTATTTCATGAGTAGGAGGTGCCAGCCTTAATGCAAGAGGAACCTGCATGTTAATTAAATAGCTGTCTACATTTTCTGTCCCTAATACAGTCAGAGTTGAGGGTGGAGTCTGCAGCATGTCACCCGATTGAATAATGGGTGAAAGTAAAACTTTGGGGGGAGCTAACGTGAATGCAGGAAGGACCTACATGTAAAGTTTATCCTTCGCCCTGTTCTTTGTGTGCTGCTGTGGGGCTGTGTATGAGGGTGGAGTCAGCCAGAAGAGAGTTACAAGACGAGCGGTGTCTTAAATACTGGCAGATTTCTTTCTGTTGAGCATATACTGCACATTTCATTAGCGATAACATCATGCTGTGCCACAGCATTGGTCACTATCACTCCTGGCTGCTTCACTTCACGGTTGATCCTGACGCGGCAACTGTGCAATCGAGCACATCAGATGAACATGTTTATAGGATCTCGTCAATGGCAGGACTCTCACAGAAGTTAAAGTACAGTAGGTGTGAGACATTTTCAGACAAGGTTCTGAAATCATGTGTAAAATAAATTTTTTAACTTGCCTTTTTTCCCCTGACTTGACCAGAAATGCTGCAAATGGTGGCATTGACAGGTTATAAAAAATTGAATGCTCTATCGCTTGAGCTACACATCTGTAGACATGTGATCAGCATAGAACAGGTCAGCTGGACTTTAGCTGTGTGTGCGTTTGTGAGATTTACACATGGCTAAAAGACCAGTTTGACCAATCAGGTCACTCTGTTTTACATTACAGAGCAGTCAGGAATGGTGAAACTGCTAAACCCATTGTATCCCACTTTATCTCCAGGGACCACAATGTCAATGACCTTTCTGTTTGTGTCCTTCAGCAGGGCTTCTGGGATCCTGACCATAGAAAAAACATGGAAGCCAAGCTGATCATCCGCCTTGGCTCCCAGCAGCTCTCTGGTTTAAATGATAGACTTATTTTCCACTAACATCTTTCAGCCATCCCTTTTTTTCCCCTAAAGTCTATTTGTTTTTGTACTCACTTAATTCATTTTCATTTTCACCATATGTCTCCATTTCTGTCTCCTTCCACACATTTGTCACCTTTCAGCCTTCTTACTAGGCCCTGTTAATTAGTCTCCACCGCAACTTCCTAGCTCTTTCACTCCATTATGCTTTATCTTTCCCATCATCACCTTTTGTTTCACAATTCTCTCTTAATCTTGCCATTTATCACTTCTTCTCCCTGAGGCCTCCCTTTCTTCTTTCTCCACATATATATCTCTCTCATTTTACCTCTCCTCTACACTAATTTGTTTTTTTTTCTCTCTTAGATATTTCCTGAAGAAGACTTAAGGTCGAAACGTAGATTTTTAACTCTATTTTCTATTTTCAGCATGCATTTAATATAACCATTTTGTTTTGCTTTTAGACCACATGCTGACGCAGCGCCTTGTTTTTGTTTTTTACACTCTGTTTCAAGTATAATAATGCTCTCCAAGCTCCTCTCTTTTGAGCAGCTTGCTGCAGAGTAATCCAGATGGCAGTGCTCTTCTGATTTGATAATCGGGTTGAGAAGCAGACTGTAACACCTGCTTCTCGAATCAAGCAAGATGGTGGGGGGGAGGGGGAGTTTAGCAGGCCAAGATGTAGAGTCTAAATCATTTGTGCAGATAACCCCTGACAGATCTTCACATAGCCTGAATGATAATCTGCAGTGCAGTGCAACACAAACAGCTGTGCTGAACGCATGAGTAAGTAGCTTGGTTACACATTTTCAGAATGTGAAACATGAAGCTGGTGTCCCAAGAAGCAATGTGGGACATGATTTGAATCATCCCAAGCTTTCAACACTAACTGAAAATTAAAACCTAGCAAACTACTTCACCTAACTAAACCAAGAAAACAGCCCAGTAACTAGCCCTAAGCTAACAAAGTATGCTTAGAAGGTGGGAGCTGCTTAAGCATCAAAATAATTAGTTAAAAATTAGCTCCTCAAGTTGACCCAGTGGAAGAATGTTTGTACTTCTGCCCCCCCCCACCAGAAACCCAGGTTTAGGAATGGACAGGGTTGCTCGGTGGGTCGGCAGGGTGAGGGAGGATCAAGCACCTGACGACAGATCTCCTTCCCTAGGGAGGGGGGACACCAGTTCCCGCTGTTGACACTGCGACCTGGTGGAGGTCAGACAGCACGCAAAAGGGCAGAGCTGGAGCACATGTCCTTATGCTCCAGCACAGGGGAGAAAAATTCAAGAGAAAAAATGCATAGCTGCTGCATGCCAGCACGCCCTGCAGACTCTAGCATGATTGACCAACATAGCTGGCCACCCACCAAACTATGGTCCTGTGCAAGCTTCACCCTTGATGCAGGTGCCCCAGCTGCTGCAAGCAGCTGGGCAGGCCTCTTCTGTCTGCCGGCTGCCTTCCTCTCTGTACTGCCCACCGATCACCAGACCGAAGCTTCAGCCTTGACACGGGTGCCTCTGCTGCTGTAGGCAGCCAGGCAGGCCTCTTCTGTCCGCCGGCTGCCTTCCTTGCTGTACTGCCCGTCGATCATCAGACCAAAGGTACACTACTGAAACTTGACTGGCCAGAACCATCAGCTCTGCCTGCTGACAGGCTGCTGCAGTTCTTTAATTTCTTTGCTACTCTGTCTCCTTCTGGACTTTAAGCTAATGTTACATACTGGTTGTGGTACTGGTTAAGCCTCTCCAAATTGTCCTGCGAATTCTAATTTAAACGTGAACCTAAGCCTGTTTACAGTACTTTTGCACTCCAAGGGTAGTTTGAGGTGCAAGTTCTTTTAGGCTGCAGGTTTGTAGATTTTAAAGTATTACAGCTCTCTTTGTTTTAAGGTCCAGTGGTACTCTACCCTGGATCAGAAACTAAGTTTAAAGTGATACAGTTTTTTCTGTTTAGACCAGATTTCATTTTGGTCACAGTTGTAAGCTTTGCCCTGCAAATAATCCAATTTCTGCTTCACTTTCTCTCCTACTGTCTCCTTGCTGCTTGAAGTTTCACCCCCTCCCACCTCCAGCCTTTATTAAATACTCTCCCTCCCCCCTCGGCACCACACCTAGGCAATCTTCATCCTTTCTTCTCACTTATAGTGCAACTCCACTTAAAGATACAGAGTGCAGCTATTAGGCCTAACACTTGTCCTGTCCTCCCATTAAAGACATCTTCCTTTTTAGGTCATCACCAAACTGTAAGGGTACACAGCAGCCTATAAGGCCAGGCCACCCTCCTAGCTCCATCACATCTTAATCTTTTTTACTTTCCTCCCCCTCCCAAGACCCCTCTTGCTGTGCCACCACCTTTTTCGAGTCTTGGACATGGCAACCAGACTAATGCTAATTCTTATACTCCTGCCCACTCTCTGTTTGCAGCTGCTGAATGACCCTAAACCAGCTGACACGCTTATCACGGATCACCCCTATGGCAACATCCACAGCACTATAACGTCCATGCATAGTTGTGGCCCACGTGCCAACTGCATGCCTAACAACACACCCTGGCCTACCTGGCCCAGAACGCATCCAGCTTGGCCAGGGCCCCCCACAGTCCTGCCTAAACTGGCCGTTCTCTCTGACAAGCATGCAGCTTGAATGAATCCATAAATACAGAGCAAAGCTAACCTTAAACACTTTAAAAGTTACCTGGTCAGATTGGTACTCCTGTTGCTACTGCTCTCATGCAACATCCACCCTACTCTCAGCCCCCCCTCTATGTCAGGGGTTGAGTGCACTGAAACCAGGCACCTTAACTTTTGCATCACTAAACATCCACAGCCTGACAGCAAAGTTTGACAATCTTCAAGCCAGGGTGGTCGTACATAATCCAGACATACTGTCTGTGGTAGAGACATGGCTCACTCCCAAAACCCCCTGATGGAGCCATCAGTCTGTGGGGTTATTTGATCTTTAGGCAAGATCACAAATCTAAAAGAGGTGGCGGCTGTGCAATCTACCTTCAGGACAGCCTTCAGGGCATAGTCCTGAATTTACCCAGCCTAAGGTTGTTCACCCAGGCCCTTGGCATTAAGGTTCTTCTTGGGGCCCACAACAAAACTGTCACAATTCTGTCTACATCCCCCCAAAGAACTCAGCCCAAGGTCTCCATGCTGTCATAGACTGTCTTGGAAGCCTAACCCTAAGCTCTGAGGTTATACTCTTAGGTGATTTCAATATTAATTGGCTTGCCCCTGAAGCTAATCAATTCAAGGATGCAATTCAGGCTATCCACTTTACCCAGCTCATTGAAACACCCACTAGGACTAACTACAGGATGTGCACTAGTACTTTGATTGACTGGGTGGTCACCAACCGACCTGAGCATACCTCTTATGCCTCCATCCTCACGGAAGACATCAGTGACCACTCCCCTGTCATGTTCAGTTGGGCTAGTAATTTCTCCAGACCGCCTCCTAGAACAATCACCAGCAGGGTTCTCAAACCTGGTCACACTGACCACTTCAAAATGGATCTCTTCAATGCTGACTGGTCCTCATTTTATGAGGCTTCTGACGTTGGCGACGCACTCAACCATTTAATCCTCCTCTTCAATACAATCTGTGACACCCATGCCCCCATAAAAAAGCAGAACATCAAAAGCTACTTTAATCCCTGGATGAGCCCTGATACCCTTGAACTAATGAAAAATAGAGACCACCTCTGGCCTATAGCTAGGACCACTGGCAAGCACTCTGATATCCTGAACTGCAAACGTGCGAGGAACAACTGTACCAGGACCATCTGATTAGCCCAAAATGTATACTATAAAGATGCCCTAACCAAGAACTGGAATGACAGGCACAAATTCTGGGCTAAGCAAAATGAGGTCACTGAGCGAGAACTCAAAATGGCCCCTACCATGCTCTGCATTGATGGCTCCCCCATCCTTGACTCTAAATCTGTCGCCAACACCTTTGACAGTGCCTTCACTGACTTGCAGCATGTTCTCCCCGCTGACGACTTCTCCCCTACCATCCCTGCTGCACCCATGCAGTCCCCATTGCATCCCCTCTTTCGTTTCAAGACTATTACCTTCAGAGAAACCAGGAAATATCTGCGCAAAGTGCTTGGGAAGGGGAGATTCAGTGGGGATAACCTTGACCTGAAACTAATCTCGCTCTCTCTAGAAGAAATCCTGTCCCCTCTCACCCATATCCTTAACCTCTTGCAGTATTCCCCCCAAAATGGAAAGCTGCAGTAGTCACCCCTGTGTACAAGAGTGGGGATCGTGCCCTCTATAGATCCATCTCTGTACTACCACCACTCTTGAAGGCCCTTGAATGAATCATTGCCGACCAACTTGTCAATTATCTGGACAAGCACATGCTCCTATGCGCAGAGCAACATGGCTTTAGGGCTGGGCATAGCACCACTACAGCCCTCCTGGAATACACAGGCTACATCCACAAATCCCTCGATCTTTGCCAGCTGGTCGGAGCTATCTATATTGACCTAACAAAGGCCTTTGACATGGTCAACCATGCGCTCCTAGTTGACCAACTCACTGCCATAGGCCTTGCCCTGAGGTGGCTGCATGGTTCCGCAGCTACCTACACTGCCGTTCACAGCAAGTCAGGATAGATACCTTTCTCTCTGACACCAAGCCTGTGTGCTCAGGTGTTCCACAGGGGTTAATACTGGGCCCCCTCCTCTTTAGCCATTTTCTGAATTGCCTCCCCCTAGCCAGTCAATGCCGTATCCTCCTCTACGCAGATGATGCCGTTATCTTTTCTAATGGCTCTGACCCCACTGCTTTTGAGCAACAGCTACAACGAAACTTCATCAGCATTGAGTCGTGGTTCAAAAATCATAAATTGATAATGAACTACAAAAAAACCAAAACCATGTTGTTCACCAGCCTTAAGAACAAGCACAAAAACTACCCACTATCAATATGTGATAGGGGTGGTGTTCCTCTTTTTTTTTTTTTTATTGAATATATTTTATTAGATTTTTCTTTTTTTTCCCCATCACAATGTTTACAGGCATCCAACATACATTATAGTCTACATACATTACAAGCATTTAAGTAAAGAAAGAGGAAAGAAAAAATGTTACCTCTGGGTATTGTTGCCAGTTGAGTAAGGTACAACAGTATAAACAGATGCCTGTACCCACACAACCCACCCCGACTGCCATAGGTAATACTGTTTTTCTTATATCACACATGATTCACCTCAAGAACTCTTAAACTGTCACCGGATATTCAGGAGCTCCAGTGTTAGATTTACCCTATTCACTCCGGATCAACAACAAGCTTAGTAAGGGGTCCCAGATCTGTTTGAATTTTTCCATATTATTAGACACTCCAGCTACAACCCGTTCTGCTTGTATAGCAAACATTATTTCTCGATACCATTCCATATAAGAGGGGGAGATTGCATCTTTCCAGTGCTGGAGTATTATTTTTTTGGCACATGCTGAGATTAGTGCCATATATGATCGCTGAGATCAGCCCTGAAGGGTGGCATAATCTCCTAGGATACATATCTCCAGACTAAACTTATCTGACAGAGACAACAGCGGGTCCAAGCAGGATTTGATGCTGCTTCAGAATGGAGAAATTCTCTCACATGTCCACAACATGTGTAGCAGGTCTCCTGGGACTTTTACAAATCTGGTACAGAGCTCAGAAGTAAGGGCACCTATCCGGTTTAACTTAACCAGAGTGTAAAACAAATTGTGATTTATCTGAAACTGCATAAATCTATACCTATCCCATTTAATATATCTATATAAATGTTTCCAGATTCTCGTCCAACTTCTAGAATATGTAGTTGCCGGCAGTGACTGGTCCCACCAATAACATCTTTGGTTTTCTAACTGAGCCAGTGTGGTCTGCAAGAAGGCATATGTGTATGCTACTAAATTGGAAGTCAGAAGAGATACAATGTATGACTTTAGTATAGCTGACAGAGTACTAGACCAAGGCCCTGTACCAAAGTGCTTCATTAACATATGGGAGATCTGCAGATATTTAAATACATATACCAAAGGCCATTTATAAAGAGTGCTGGCTTCTTGAAACAACATCAATTTATGGTTGCCAACCAAGTCCTCTATCTTCACAACTCCCATATTAGGCCAAAATGAGGTAATTTTGAGAGGCTTACCCGAAATTAAAAAGTTAGGGTTATTAAAAAGAGGTTGTGCTAAATCCTTGTGACCCCAGTCTTAAGAAGGGTGTTAAATTGTCACTGTACTTCAAGCATAGCACCCAGTGGAGAGTCTTTTAGATTGTTGGGAAAATTCCTCCTCATAAGGAAAGGAAGGGCCCTGGGATTTACCTCCTGTGCTAAACATAAGGCACGCTCAATATCTAACCAGAGGGGATGATAGTGGTACTTGGGAGAGGGGTTGTGGAAGTTAATCAATACCTCATCCTTGTCAAGTGTATCGCTAAGTAATATAAATAAAAGTTTGGGTCCTATAAACCACCATCTATCTTTTGATGGGTAAGCTTAATATAGCTACACCTAGACTTTTTACCTGCCCATAAAAAGGAATTAATGATTTTTTGCAATTGCAAGAACCAAGAGTTTGGCAGGGCCCAGTTGTCCATTTGTAATGAGTATAGTACACGAGGTAGAATATTAATTTTTATTATACTCATTCTGCCCCACAGGGTCAAGGGTAGGTGGGACCAGCGTTTGATATCTTCTTTTAAAGTGTTAACAAGGGTGTCCAGGTTGAGTCTCTTCATCATTTGGGGGGAGGAATGGAGATTAATTCCTAAGTATCTAAGTTTGTCTGTGAGCCATTGTAAACCCAGATTTGCAATTTCTGCCTTCTGTGAATATTTATTAAGGGGAAAGATTTCCGTCTTCTCTAAATTCAATTTATAATTGGAGAGAGAGCCAAATTGAGAAATTATTGTGAATGCTGCTGGGAGAGATTGTGAAGGAGATGAAACATGTAGTATTATGCCATCCGCAGATGCGGATAGCTTGTATTCCGTATCACCTATCTTAATACCTGAAATTAAAGGAGAGGAGTTCAGTTTCCTCATAAGGGGCTCTAGAAAAAAATTAAATGGGTAGGGTGAGAGAGGACAACCATGCCAAATCCCTTGTTTTAAAAGAAAAGAGCGCATTATTACACTGGACTATTGCAGAGGGAGAAGAATAAAGTATTTTAACCCAATTTATAAATTCCTGGAGAATACCGTATTTAGGAAGTAAAGAAAAGAGGTAGTCCCACAGCACCCTATCAAAAGCTTTTCCTGCGTCCAAGGACACCAAAACAGCAGGTGTCAGGGAGTCCTTGGTCACAGAAAAAAAATAAGTCACCTTCCGAAGATGATCAGAGGAAAGGCAGCCTTTAACAAATCCCACCTGTTCAGGACCAATCAGTGAGTCCCAGACTTGGTTCAATCTTAATGCCATGATTTTGGCAAGGATTTTGAAGTCCACATTAATAAGAGAGATGGGTTTATAGTTGGTGATGGGCAGAGGGCCTTTGCCCGGTTTGGGAAGGACTATTATAGTGGCCTGGGTAAGGGAAAACTCAGATACACCATTAGTATAAAGGTATTGGAAGGTATTTAAGAGAATAGGTGCTAATATATTTTTAAATGCTTTATAAAAATTTGAGGATTAACCATCAGGGCAGGGCACATTGTCTAAGGGGAGTGATTCAATGGCATCAATTATTTCTTTAATTGTTATAGGGGCCTTTAGAATAAGAATTTGGGATTCAGAGAGTGTTGGGACATTAATATCACTCATAAACGAATCTAACATTTGCTGCGAGAAGGAGGAGGTAGGGGGCGTATATAAACAATTGTAATAGTCTTGAAAAGCTTTACTAATATCCATGGGGGAGGTGAGAATATTACCTGATGGTGAGTTAATAATAGAGGTAATAATTCTGTCGTATGTTTGAGACCTAAGCCAGAAGGCCAGAAGCTTCCCAGGTCTTTCTCCTTGATCAAAGTAAAAGATCTTGGATCTAAGCATGTGAAAATTGGCTTTTTCAGCTAACAATAAATTGTATTGTGCCCTCAAGGATTCCGTTGCTTTCCAGTCCTCTTCTGGGGATGAAGCTGATAAGTTAGCTTCTGCTACTCTGATCTGATTAAATAGAGAGGAAAGGGTCTGGTTTTGCTGTTTTTTACGCTTCGAGGCTATATGGATCAGTTCTCCCTTAAAGCACATTTTAACGTGCACCATAAAATATCCATTTTAGATGTAGATGGGGAGTTATATGCCATGAAGTCTGAAATAAAAAATTGCAAACGTTGAGTAGTTTCTTCAGATTTTAAGAGTTGATTATTCATTTTCCACAATTTGTTCTTTTGAACGTTAGGTGCAACATTTAATATTAGCTGCACCACATGATGATCCGAAAAAACCTCAGAGGAGTAAAAAACTGATACCACCGCATGGAGGTTTTCAAAGTAATCTAAGCGTGAAAATGAGTGATGTGGGAGAGAATGAAATGAAAACTCTTTCTTCTCAGGAGAGGTTATTCTCCAAGGGTCTGTAAGGTCTAATAAATGCATTAACTCATGCAGGGCTTTCTGTCCTGATGACGGGGAGAGTCTAGAGTTACCTGATCTATCTAATTTATTCAATAGGACTTGATTCCAATCGCCCCCCAGAACTGTTGGCAACACTGACCATGTAGCCAGTATTGTTACTAGTTTCATAAAAATTCAGGGTTCTCTGAGTTGGGGCCATAGATAGATCCTAGAATCATCTCTGATTGTCCCAAGATCACCCTAATGATAATATAGTGACCTTCAGGATCCAACACCTCTTGTAATAAACAAAATGGTATCTTTCAAGCGATAAGTATGGCAGTTCCCCTTTGTCGAGAGTTCAGACCTGAGCCAAAAAGCCTGTCCTACCCAGCATCTACGAAAAAGATTAATTTGAGTAGACAGGAGATGCATCTCCTGTAGGAAGGCTATGTCCACATGGAGACTACGGAGATGCAGTAGTATTTTAGTTCTTTTTGCAGGTGTCTGAGCCGCTTTGACATTCCATGAACAGAAATTATATCCCATCATTCTAGTTGAACATTCAGAAGAATAATAACCTTATATACAGGAGCATGTAATAGTAACAAAAGTGTATCCAGTGAAACCCAATTACCTATGGCAGTCCCCATCCCTCCCAGTTCTTTAAAATCCCCCCCTTCTCAACATAACATTTCCTCTTGGAGAAAACCCAAAATAATAATTCCCTGAGCCCCTTATAATAAAAATAAAGAAGGAGAAAATCTTGACCCCTAACCCTGGAGTCGAGAGTGGGAGCTCTTCCCCCAATTGTAATGACATGTCTGCTTCTGCTCCGATGCTGCAGCACATCTCTACTCCCCTTCCCTCTCCCCTAAAGAAACCCCCCTGCATCACTACACCGAAATCCCCAGGTAAACTCCAGGGGTGAGCTATACCATGTAATAGCACATGAAATTAATCCACATTACTATGCATGCCTACAATAATTTCAATTTAGAAATTAACACATGTAATGTTTTAATTATTCCCATATGGAACATAAATCTTTCTTAATCAGTTTAGACCATATGTATGTAATACAGGATAAAAAAGGAAAAACATATCCCCTCGTCATTTCTTAGGGACATCCAAAGCTTATTGGTAAATTATATGTCAGGGCTTTGCATGCCCGGTTTACTGGAAGGTCTGAAAGGCAAAACTGAGAAAAAAAAAATAAGCACTTGCATATTTTTAAGTCCAGACCTAGAGCTGTATCTTATACTCATCTGTGCAGATACTGGCCAGCTGTTATTTTATTGCTGCGTCCGGTCTCTTGCAGAACGTTGCCGTAATAGTTTCTTGCCGACAGGGAAACCCACACGCACTTGCTCATGTCCGAGGAGTCCAGCTGCCGCACCGAAGAGCACCTTCCCGTTTTCACTCCACAGCCACCACTCCAATATTAGTTCACTGCATTCAATACCAAGCAAGAAGACCAAAAAAAAACAAAAAACAAGCCAAATAGGTAAACTCGTTTATTTTACGAACCAGCCATCGGATGAGCAGTTCCACCACATCACCACCAGGCTGTTTCTGCTTACTAAGTCGAAGATCAGTTCAGGAAAGCTGATGTGCTCATTTTTCTCATCCATTAGCCTCCCCAGCTCTTGAAATTATCATTGGATCCACAATAAATATTGACAGATTCTGAGACTAAGTTATTTACCATGACAGTTCCTTTCATTACTCAATATTTGAAATAGCAGGATCAACGATGTGCAAATAGGTCAGGGAACATGATAACAAGATTTTCTGCAGCTTGTCCTGCATTTTCAAATGATTTCCAATTTCCCTGATGCAGAACCGATAATTTGGCAGGGTATATCATTTTAAATTTTATTCTGGCAGCTATCAGCTTGGTTACCGATGAATGGTATTCGGCTTTCTTCTGCCTGGTGGCTACCGGTAGATCCTGCGAGATTCTCAGGGGGGTCTCTTCCCATTTAATCTCCTGCAACTCTTTAACCCTAGATGAGATGTGTTGCCGATCTATGTAACTTAACAGCTGGACAATGAATGGCCTGGGTTTGGCTCCAACAGGGGGTTGGGGATTTAGTGAGCTGTGAACCTGTTCCACATGATATGTGGTAGCATACGGTGGAGGACCAGCGATTTTCAACAGGAGCTTTTTTGTAAAGAGCATTGTGGAAGATCCTTCGGCTTCTTCAGGCAAGCCAAATATGGCTAGATTATTCCTCCTGTTTCGACTCTCAAGGTCTTCGAGTTTAGCCTCCACCTTGTTTAATTTCTGTCTGAGTGCCACAACGTCGGGGTTTAGACGTGATTGCCAGCCTTCTAGTGAAATAGTTCTTGCTGCAATGTCGGAGAACTTTATGTTCATTTCCTTTAATTCAGTCTTCATGCCTTTGAGTTCTGTGGTGAACTCCAGAAGAGCTTGGTTGAGTGGTTCCATCTCAGCGATAAATCTATCTTCCGATAGCGGCGTAGGGCTGTTAGCTGGCGCTGCATTTTTGCTTGCAGCTGCGGTCTGTGTTTTCCCCCATTTAGCTATTTTCTCTGGTGTTTGAGGAGGCGTACAAGCAGGGAGGCCTTGACGCATTTCCACCTCCATCAGGTCTCAATACGCTTTTCCCCCGAAGAAGCATCGATCGCAAGTATCACCAGGCTATAAGGTGTTGCGATGTCAGTCAGCAGAGAGTTTTTGTTATGTAGCAGTTGCTTAAGTGAGGATTTGTAGGAGCGTAGGTGAGGGAGCAGAGCAGCCTCACGTCCTCTCAGGGTAAGCGTATCACATGATCCCTGGGGTGGTGTTTCTCTTGAACAAGTTCATCACTTCAGATATCTCGGAATCATTCTTGACAGCTCACTGTCCTACGCCCTCCACATAGACATCACAGCTAAAGCAATCAACAAATGCTTAGGGCTACTTTATCACCATAGATAGAGCCTGACTCCTGAAGCCCTCAGCATAGCAGTCCACAGTTCAGTAGGTTCTCTAGTGAACTATGGACTGCCGATATATGGCTCTGCTACAGATACTGCCCTCCAACATATAAAAACTGCCCTTAACAATGCCTGCAGGCTCAGCTTAGAGGCATACCGACTAACCCACACCTGCAATCTCTATACAAAGGCTTACTGACTAATGCTCTTTAGTCACATAAAATAACAATCCTGCCTCCTGGCCAAAAAGATCTGCCTTGGTCAGCTACCGACTGGGGTCCAACAACTCCTAGTTCCCAGCACTGATCCCAGGCCCACCCGAAATTTGGAAATGCAGTCCTTCCTGACTCAAAAATGTCAGACTTCTCAAGGACAAAGGTCCTTTGCCTATTGGGCACCGTTGTGGTTCAGCTCCCTCCGTAAGAACATTATTAGCCTGCCCACTCTCTGGACCTTCAAAAAGAACCTAAAGAACCATCTAATACAGGAATCTCAATGTGTCTGCCATCGCTAGAACCTAGCAAAGGCATCTCCTACCATCTGCCCTTCCGCCAAACAGATCTCTCTCTCTCTCTCTCTCGAACACCCTGCACTTGGGTCTCAACCCCCCACCCCATCTCTCCAGCACTTCTATGGGCTAACCCCCTCATGTTGCTGACAACTAACAGGCTCCCTGTTGGGTACAGTTATTTAGCCTGTTCCTGTATGTATCTGACTGTGTTTACTTATTCCAGTTTTAGTTTTCGCTGTATTTTTTGCATTCCTTTGTTTAAAGACCAAATGTACCTAAATGTTCCTATTCAAATTCTATTGCCTTGTTTGTCTCAATCCTCTGTATAATCACCTACTTGTTCTAAATGTACTAACGTGGAACCTATATAAAGAGCTCTGAGCTCAAATGGTTAATCCAAGATCAGAAATAAATTTAAAAAATAATAAAAAAAATAAAGGTCAACTTACTTAGTATCATTGATTATTAACAGTCTCCTCGCCAAGTCTGCACAATTCCAGGCATGGGTGCAGGTGATCAACCCAGACATTATAGCACTCATTGAAACCTGGATTTCCCCCAAGACACTGGATGCATCTATCTCCCTTGATGGCTACAACTCGTTCCAACAAGATAGGAGTGCCAAACGCAGGATTGGGTGCCTAGTATATGTCAAGTCTGGAATAATGGTGCAGGCCCTTGATAACAGTCTTAATACAAAGGAGGCCCAAATTCTGAACCCCAGATTAAACATAGGGACACAGAATAAAGTCCTGCTGGTCTCCACAGTATACATTCCTCCAGGGCACTAACCTGCTGGGCTAAGCCATGTCTTCACAAGACAAGAGCAACTAGACAACCACTGGGAGAAGATCATTGTAAATGACTTCAACATAAACTGGCACTCACAGAAAGAAACAAAAGCAAAGGATCTAATTACTACCCTTTTCCTATAAAAGATGGCAACTGCTGACACCCGACTTAACTACAAAACAGGAAGCAGCTCTCTCATAGACTGGCTCCTGACCACACACCCTGAGCATATATCTGATGTCACTGTCCTGCCTGACAGCCTCAGTGACCACTCCCCTGTGAAGTGTACCTGGTCTAACAATTTACCCAAGAGTTCACCCAAGGTGTGCAAAAACCACTGCTTGAGGCCTGGACTACTTGAACATTTCAAGCTGTACGTGACACAACTGGATTGGTCTCTGCTGGCTGGGGATATAGATGGTAATGAGGCACTTAACTACTTCATAATGGTTTTCAACCATGCTTGTGATATTTTTGCAACATACAAAATTAAAACAATTAAGGGAACCTCCAATCTCTGGCTCTCCAACTCCCTTATTGGACTTATGAAGAACAGAAACAATCTTTGGCATATAGCAAAAGCAGTTGGTACACCTTCTGCATTTAAATACCTACAAGGCAGCTAGAAATGCTTGCACCAGACTCATCTGACAGGCTAAAGCCTCCTACTATAAGGATCTACTAACCAAAACCTGGGGTTCTGGAAGAGATTTTTGGTGCTCTCTTAAATCCTTAATGGGCAAAGCCCCCAAGACCCCCTCAGATCTACTGTTGACTGTGAAGGGGCCCCTACAGGAACCCATCGAAATTGCCAGTGAGCTCAACAACACATTCACATACCTTTCAGTGTACTCCCTGGTGACTACTTCAATGCCCAACTGTCCCTCAAAATCCCCCAAGGAAAGATATACCACCCTTTTACTTTAGACGTGTCACCAAAGCAGAAACCATCAAGCATATTAAAAGGGCACTTGGCAAGACCAGAATGGAGTGGATCTGCTTGACATGAAGCTGGTTGGTCTGCTCCTTCATGAACTTGCTGGTCCTCTTACCATGGTGTTTAATGCCTCTCTAAAATCAGGAGTATTTCCAAATGCATGGAAGTCAGCTAATGTAACACCTGTCTTTAAAGCGGGGGATAAATCCCAAACATCCAACTGCAGACCTATACCCATAATTCCACCCCTTTCGAAAGTACTCGAAAGAATGGTCTCTGAGCAGCTTACTGAATACCTTGATAACCATAACCTACTCTGCCTGCAGCAGCACGGCTTCCGTAAAAAGCACTCCACACTCACCGCTCTAGTTGATTATTCATCCCAACTGTATAACGCCTTGGATAGTGGTCAGGCAGTGGGATCAGTCTTCATTGACCTCACGAAGGCTTTTGACTGTGTTAATCACAACCTCCTCCTAAATTGCCTTCTGTCTACAGATCTATCCCCAGATACGGTATTATGGTTTGGCAGCTACCTCTCTAACAGATCACAACAAGTCACAATTGGTGCTACCCTATCAGCTGCTTGGAGGTGCACCTCGGGGTTCCGCAGGGGTCAATCCTCGGTCCTCTACTCTTTAGCCTGTTCATCAACTCCACCCCAATGGCTTGCTCAGCAAGCACAGTTCTCTATGCTGATGATGCAGTGATCTCAGTCGCTGGCAAAGACCAACAATCCATCACAACTGAATTCCAAAGTAGCTTCCATAAACTTCAATCTTGGTTTACGGAAAACAAGCTACTACTAAACATCAAGAAAACAAAGAGTATGCTCTTCACCACCTCCCAAAGCAAAAACAAATACCTGCCCCTTCGTATTCATAACCAAAAGGGTGTAATCCTAGACAAAGTATCTAACTTCAAATATCTCACCATCACCTTTGATGACGTGCTCACCTTTTCAAACCACATTGACTCTGTTATCAAGACTGCAAATATAAAACTTGGTGTACTTTATCATCACAGACATTCAGTGACACTGGATGCACTCAAACTAGCCACCAGTAGCTCAATACTGTCTACCATTGACTATTGGTTGCCCATATATGGGGCAGGCACAAAAACTGCTCTTAGCAGGATCAACACTCCTCAGAAAGGCCTGTCATCTTACTTTGGGGGCTACTCTTGACACCCACACCTACTCGCAGTACACTGAAACTGGGTGGCTCCCACTCCATCTTAGAAGGCAAAAGCAAACCTGCCTACTTCTAAAAAAAGTACTACTTGGACTGACATCCCCCACACTGGGAGGACACTTTAAGCTGGCTGTCCTAACAACATCTACCCGTAGTGCAGTCGTTGACAAGATGATGATTCCCTTCAAAAGGATGAAACTTGCCCAGAACTCCATCCTGTGTCAAGGTCCGAAATGGTACAATGAACTATCTGCTGTCCTCACTGATACTACCAAGATTAGTACCTTCAAAGCAGGGCTCAAATCTCTCCTTGTCTCTAAAATGAATTGTACCTGCCTGCGCTAATGTGATAGTACCTTGCCCCCAGTTTTCCATTTACCTACCCCCCCTTCAGCTATATACCACTTTATTCTTAACCCACACTGCTACCCCCAATTTACCTGACTATGGCCTACCTTGGTTGAATGCTCCACCTCTCTCTCCCACCTCAGATGATGCCACCTGCCTGTGCTAATGTAATAGTACCTCACCCCCAGTTTTCCATTTACCTGCCTCCCTCTACATCTTTCTGCTATATACCACTTTTTTATTAACCCACTCCCCTACCCCAGTTACCTGACGATGGCCTCACTTGGTTGAAAGCTCCACCTCTCTCCCACCTCAGACGATGCCACCTTCAGCTGATCCCCCCATCCCCTCTTATCTAATCAGTCAATCTGTTACTATTTACTAATCTGATGTGTATAATTTCACATTTTACTGTTACTGCCTGTGTATATGTGGCAATGTTTTTTCCCTTTTTTTTTTCTCTGTAAACCTTGTATTTTTGTAATGTTTGTTCAACACTAACGTGGAACCTTTGAAAATGAGTCCTTAACTCAAAATGTTAATCCCAAACTGAAATAAATAAATAAACCATCAGAAAGCTAACCAGAATGGAGAGAGCACTCCAGGCGAGAAGCTTCTCTGTGTTGCTGGCCCCATCCATGGGCTCCCAGTTTTCTAAGGCCTGGGACAAATCATCAGGGAAACACAAGCACCAGGAGAGGGAGAGGAGAAAGGACAAGCCCCACTCAGTATGCTCTTGATTGCCACTCCACTTGGCACTGGCTGCTGCTGTGTCATCATCCACTTTGCTGGTGACACCTCCTACTGCCCAAACCCTTGCTACCACAGGGTCAGCTATGGCAGTGAATCCTCCAGGCCTCCCACAGCCAGTGAAGGTTCATCAACGTTGGGCCTTCTGATGCCCCCATCAGTGCTGCAAGCCCTGCTCCTCAGACCTCAGTTCCCCCAGGGTCGTCTGGCAGTGGGTTCCACCGGACCTTCAATGGTTGGCAGTGGCCCATCGGCGCGAGGGGCTCCTTCCTTCCCATCGACATCACAAGCCACTTCATTGGCGTCAGAATCCAGCCTCCACAGTTGGCCGAGGCACTCAACAGCACGCGGACACCATTGACATCCAGGCGGTTGCTCTCCTCCTTTGTGGAAATAATTTGCCTGTGTTCCTCCTCTGGGCACAACAACACTGAGACACCAGACCAACCCCGTCAATGCCTACCATGGCGTGAACCTTGCTCACTCCAGAGCACCAACATCCTCGCTGCCTTCCTTGCAATATTCAGAGTACATCAGCAAGGATCAGGAATACATCCACTAACATCCCGCAAGAAGAGGAGGAGGAGGAAGGTATTGATAGGATCCCATCTAGGTTTAACTCTACCATTTCTTCACGGAGTGAGGACTCATAAGGTATACACCGAGGCCCCCCTCTGAAGACTCCTCCTTCATCTTGGTGATGAAGCAGCTCCAAACAACAATGGGGTTTGATGCTAAGATATTACCAGGAGAAGCCTGGTTGAGTTTCTGGAACTACCCGATTCTACCTCCTCTTATTAATCATCCTCTACTGGCTGCAGTAGAAGATGCCATCATGGCTGCCTGGTACAGACCAGGTTTGATCCCTACCATGCCTAGAAAGGCAGATAAACTGTACCAGGCTCTCTCAGGTAAGTCTTTTTTTGCAGGGTAACCTCAGGCTGATTCTGTAATGATAAATGAAGTCCTTAACAGGTCCAAGAGGTCTCAGCACCTCAGTTCTCTTCCCCCAGATAAGGAATTGAGAACATTGGACCTCATGGGTAAGAGGACCTTTGCCTCTGCCACACTGGCCCTTAGAATAGCTAATGACCAGGCCCATATGGTCAAATTCCAGAATACCCTCTGGAAAAAGGAAAAAGCAGCAACTCAAGCCCTTCCAGAGGGTCCCTAGAAACAGGAGATACTTAAAGCCCTCCGGACTGGGGCAGATGTAGGTAAGTGCCTCTTGAGGTCTGCCTATGACATCTTAGATGACTCAGCCAGAGCAGCTGTTGCTGGCATCTGTGTCAGGGACATTTTTGGCTCAGATTGTCAAGATTTGCTAGTGATGTCCAGCAGTCCATTCTAAATGCCCCTTTCAGAGGTTAGAAGCTCTTTAGGGTGGATGTGCAGAACATCCTTTCTGACCTACAAGCTTCAAGCAGGACTTTAAGGTCAGTCTACTCCCTATACCACACCCAACCAAAAAGTGGGCAGAGGGTACCCTTTTATGGGGCCACACACAAACCTAGGTCAGGTGCTAGACAGCAGAGCAAATGCAGAGTAGGATGAGCTTTGCCTGCCCCTACCTCCACCACAGGGAAAACCCATAGAAGTGGAGGTGTGGCCCTAACTGCAGGTTCTACTTCAGCGTGACTACTTCATACACTCCCATCCTCCGTCCCACAGCATGAAGGAGGCAGTAGGGGGTCATCTCCCCCTCCACCTAGACCAGTGGAGAGAGGTCACAACAGATGTTTGGGTCTTGAACTAGCCTGCCAGCACAGCAGCAAGGCATTCATCAGCAATGCCGACTTGCCAGGTTCGGGAACGGACCCAGGGAGTCAGAGGGCTGGTAGGGGGGGAGGAGGAGGATGGAGTGTCCAAGGGAGGGTGAGCATCTGATGTGTGACTAACCCCTGTTGAAGGCTGGAAGGAAGCAACAGCTGGCACTGATCTAGTGGGGAGGCATGCCAGATGCTGATTCTTCGGTGTCACTGCATCATTGCACACCATGCCTCCCATCAGGGTTATAGCATGTACAAAAATGCCAGCTCCCTTCTATGAGGCCCAGCTCTGCTATCAATCCTACTCCACCTGGCCATGACTCTTTGTTGGTGACCGAGCCTTGTGGATCTGTCATGGGGGACTTTCCCTCATGCCCCCACTCTGGAGGCTAAACCAGGGTTTACCCTATTTGAACTCCATGGGGGGGGGGCCCCACTCAGCAGCCCTGCCCTAATGGGTAAACCTGGGAAGGATCACCACAAAGGTATGTCCCAGACGATCAACTGTGAGTCGGGTGGTGTGGGGGCTGAGCTTCTCAGGAGGACTCTGACACAAAAAAAAAAGTCAGCTCAATGGGCAGCTGGCCATAGTGGTGAGAGAGGGCTGTGCTGATTGCCCTCCAGGGTCGGGGTGGGGGTGGACTACCTCTGGGGGCAGGAGGGTTCGCTAGACACCAGGGAATGAGAGACAGGCTACTGGCTTTTTTAAAATAATGGGACCGGAGATGGGGGGGGGCCACTAGACGCCAGGGAAGGAAAATTATTTAAATGCTTTTTTTTGTTCTTTTTAACATGGGGCTGGCAATCTGTGAGGGAGTGCAGTGGGCAGCGATCAGTGGGGGAGAGAAATGAATGTATTATACTGTGGGGGGAAAGCCTCAGAACTGACCACTGGCAGTGATCAGCTCTGCGAAATTTCTTTCCCGCAATTTAATAGATTACCCACTGTCCGTAGATTTATTGCCACTGTTTTAAGGTAGAATTTCTGTGAAAGTTACCAAAAGGATTTCCAAACTTATGAAAAAGGGAAAGTCTGACTTTCACAGAAATTTCGCCAGCTGAATTTTTTTTTCGCGCACCTCTGCTGGTGCAGATAGAGAACGTCGGTGTAGCATACTACATAAACAAGCAAGGGGGAACCTATTTGCACCCACTGTGCAGGGAGGCAATGAGGGTCTGGTACTGGGCTCTGGAGTACAGCCTGGAGCTCTCGGCCATCCATGTCCCAGGCATCGAAAATGTCCTGGCAGACAGGTTAACCCGATGGCAGACTTGTGCACTGAGTAGGATCTGTTGACCTCAGTAACAGAAGGCCTATTCGACAAATGGGGTCATCCAGAATTGGACCTTTTTGCATCCCCACTTAATGCAAAACTGCCGCTTTTCTGCTTGCTCACTCCAGGGCCTAGAATTTTCTGATGAGACACATTGTCCTTCTCATGGAAATGAAGGTTCCTCTAGGCCTTCCCTCCCTTTCCTCTGATTCATAGGGTGCTAATCAAGCTCCAAATGGAGGGAGCTACTCTAATTCTGGTCACTTCCTTCTGGCCTCATCAGATATGGTTTCCCTTGCTACAGCAGCTGGCATTGGAATCTCCAGTACCCTTACCCATGTGTAAGGGCTTTCTATCACAGGGGCAGGGCACTCTGGTCTATCAGGACCTCAAGCCACTCCATCTGCGTGCATGGCTTCTGAGAACATAGCTGTGACTCAATTTGTGGTGTATTGAAAGGTGGCTGATGTCTTGGTGGTTGCTAGAAAACCCTCCACCAGGGCCACATACTCCATGTAGTGGAAGTATTTTGCACCATGTGCTGCTTCTCATTACTTGGATCCCTTTTCTTGTCCAGTGAATCAGATTCTGGAGTACTTACTGTCCCTTTCAGATGCTGGATTGCAATACTTTTCCATTAAGGTGCACCTGACTGCCATTTGAGCTTTCCTTATGCCGACTGATGGTTGTATGGTGGCACAACTGGAGGTGTCCCATATGTTCTTGCGAGGCATTCTCCACTTGAAGCCTCCCATCCGTAATCCAGTCCTGGCTTGTGACTTGAGTTTTGTTCTAGAGAAACTTACTTTGGCCTTTTGAGCCAACTGTGACTTGTAAGCTACATTTTCTGTTGTGGAAAGGGTTATTTTTAGTTGCTGTTACTTCAGCTCGAAGGATCTATGAGCTTCAGGTTCTTATGTGCGAACCTCTTTATTTGATTTTGCCTAAGGTGGTGTCTGAGTTTACCCTGACTCAAGCCATCCACCTGCCTGTTTATTTTCTGAAGCATGCCAATCCAGGGGAAGCATTGCTCCATATTTTAGATGTACAGTACATAGAATACTCAGCTATTATAATCATTGTACCGGGACTGCAGGAAGTCCTCGCAGCTTTTTGTTTCCTTCACTCTTGGGAAAGAGGGTATACCAGTTTCTGAACAGTGCCTGTACAAATGGTTGGCCAGCTGTATTGCTTTTTGTTATAAGAAGTATGGTAAGGAACTTCCTATGGTAGTGCGTGGCCATTCAACCAGAGGCATGGCAACTTCTGTTGCCTGTTTCATGAATGTGTCAGCTGCAGACATTTGTGTTGCTGCAACTTGGAGTACTGTCCACACTTTCACTAAACACTACAGTCTGGACAGTGCCAAAGAGAGACCCTCGAAGAAGATAGTACAGTTATGTAAAAACTTACCATAACAGTAGATCTTCAAGAGAATCTCTTTCATCAGGCCATGCCGCCCCACCCTTCACCCTCTTGGACTCAGAGTTTCTCAATTCCTGTTTCTCTCTCTCTCTCTCTCTGTCTTCTCTCTCTCCAGTATCCTACTGTTTTTCACCTTGACTACCAGTGGGAACCTTCAGCTCCCCCTCAGTTCCCCAGGAGGAGATCTTCTACGAATGGTCTCCAGCAGGGAACTGAGGAATGCATGGGGCAGCCCACGTTTATATAGAGAGGACGTCAACATATGATGTCATTGTGGGCAGCCCCTAGTTGACTGCTAGCAAAAAAAGTTTCTGTGTGTTCCTAGCACCTGGCAGCTATAGTTCCGTAGGTGTGGCCTGATGAAAGACATTCTGTCGAAGATCTACTGTTACGGTAAGTTCTTACATAACTGTGCTATTGTGATGATGGAAAGGACAAAGGGTCCATCTTCAGACACATTGCAGTGACTATACCTGGTTTTAGTTTGGACACAGCCCCAAGGGATTAAAAGGGTTACAAAACTAGTTTCAGAATGAAACTGAAAAGTTAATGGGACCCTTTAATCCACACCTTGCCTCCATAGGACAATTAGAGATGTGGAATATAGCCAGCAGAGTTTGCAGGACGGACCTTAGTGTGTCACATCTTAAGAATGGTACCTCCAACTGGACAGCACCCCACTCATTACTTCCCTCCAGTGTTAGCAATGAGTATGAAACCAAAGTACCTGCTGTGGGACTTGAATCCCTAAACTTTCTGGTTCAGATGTAAAGGAAAGGCCTATGATTCTCACTTTGTGAGCTCCCGATGTGATGCACGTGCCTTCAAATAAGGGAATAACAAAATAAGTGATCTGGTATATTAAAAGTGATGTGTCAAAACTCAATCTCTTCTTTATTCAAATATATTCCTTTTTGGGGTCTCCTGTTACATTAACAAATACAGGAACTCTTATATGGGTTTAAATTAAATGTCTAAACAGTTTGCACCAAATGGGATTTATCTTTGTTCTCCTTAATACATGCAGGATTTCTAGTCCCAGGATAGTATGTGAAATTATTGTGAAGGACGAAGAAACTCGCATCTGTGACTTAATGGGCAGGAACAATATTGTACACCAACAGCCTCCTGAAGAAAGCAGCACCACCAGAAAGTACACTAACTGGAAAATGCTACTTGTAGGATAGATCCAGGAGAGCCCTGTTGGTCCCAGGATGGGAAGTCTGAATTTGTTCTCAAGTCTTAGTTTCTCAGGTACCAGTGAAGGTGGTGCTGTCTCAGCACCAACCACTGGGCCAACATCAGTGGCAGTTCCTTTATCTTCATGTGCAAAGAGAAGTGCGCAAACAAAGATTTGCCATTCCGCATGTGTTAAGGATTGGTACAGTGCACCAATCCCATTTATAAGTTAAATTGATGCACTTGGATTACAGATCAGTTCCTGGATCCTCAATAGCAGAGTTCACATGTACTGCATATTTGATTACAGAGTAACTGATTACTCAGCAATCAAACAAAACAGTATAATAAACGGGGCCCTCAATACAAGCCCTCCTTTAGAGTCAGGACATCAATTTCATCTGCAGCAGGGTAAGCAGCAGAGATATCACTGGTAAGCAGGTAGGACAGGATGGGGATTTTTCACGATAAGCAAAGGAACTGTCGAAATTTAAACAGTGAGCAGTGCTTCATATTTTATTTTAAGAATTATTGGCTGGGACATGCTCACTGAGCCAAAGCTCCTTTCCAAGTACATCCCAGTCTGTGTATGTGGGTTGTAAGAGGAGGAGGAGGTAATTGGGGAAACAACATTTCTTTCTTTTAGTTTAAGGCTGTTCACTTTTCTAAAGCCTAGTGGAACATTTTAGTGAGAGGAGAAATACCTGTTATTTTTACGAACATACGAATCTGCCAGCAGAAACAGGCCTTACGATCTATCAAGTTAGTCCGCTCAAATGCACAGCTAGTACCCTTACATTGCAGCTGCCCCACCCTCCTCTCCCCCTCACCTTTACCCCCCCTTGCACCCTGTCTCATGTCCTTTTAAAACTTCCCACTGTGCTACAGGATACTACCTCCTGGGGGAGAGTGTTCCATTTCTCCACCACCCTCTCTGTGAAAAAAGCATTTGTCGATGCCGAATGTTTGCCTGCTGTTATTGGCATTGGTAGTGCATGAGTTAGAGGGATGCATAGTAGGAATGGCAGTGAAGTAGTGAACTAACGCCAACCCCCACCCCCAACCCCACCACTACCCTGCAGAGACTGACTGGCATTGGGGTGTGCCTTCGGGTCGGCCATAACGCTCATGCCATTCTACCTAACCCCACCCTGTAGACAGTGACAGGTGTAACAGTGTGCCTTGCAGTCTTCGGCTGTTATGCTCACTCTATTCCATAAGGAAACAAGGTGAGATGGGTGCAGTATAAGAGATTGGGGTGAACGTTAGGGCAAAAGACCCCAAGGCACACCTCAATGCCGGTCAGTGGCTGCAGGGGGGGGAGTAGAATGGCGTGAACATTATGTCCGAGAACCCCATGCCACACCCTCAATGCCTATCAGTCTGTACAGGGTGGGGCATTAACAGTTGGAAACCCTAGCGCCCCAGGCATTTGTTGGTATGTTCATTCAAGATTTTCAACATAGGCTTTTTGGGACCTCCCCTCTTGAACAGTGGCACTAAGATTTCATTAATCTGTTCCAAAGCTTGAATTTGCACAGCGACTCCACCATTCTGCGAAACAGGCGCAAAAACACTTTTGGGGCAGGATGCAAAAAATGACAGCTATACTATTCATAAGGAGGTGTGCAAAATGGGCAATGTTGAAAATTCTGAGTGAGAATATTATAAATTTGTAAAGTTACAAGTGTGCATGGAAACTGTGCAATACACGCTCGTAACATAGTCATTTTATGGACTTTTGTCACCAGATTTTCAACATAAGCATTTTAGGACCTCTGCTCATGAACAGTCTCACTGTGATTTTCTTAATCTGTCCTGAACACTGATTTCCCACAGCGACCATGCTATTCTGCGCTGGAAGTAAGAAAACACATTTCAGCAGGATGTGAAAAATGACAGCTGTATTGGTCATAAGAAGGTGTGGAAAAATGCCAGTATTGAAAATCTGGAGTGAAAATACTACAAATTTGTGAAATTATGAGGGTGCGTGAAAACTGCGCAATGCACGCTCGTAACACAGTCATTTTATGGACTTTTGTCACCAAATTGTCAACATAGGCATTTTAGGACCTCTGCCCATGAACAGTATCACTGTTATTTTCTTAATCTGTCCTGAACACTGATTTCCTACAGCGACTGCGCTGTTCTGCGCAGGAAGTGCGAAAACACATTTCAGCCAGGATATCGAAAATGACAGCTGTACTTTTCATGAGGAGGCATGAAAAAATGCCAATATTGAAAATCTGGAGTGAAAATATTACAAATTCACGAAGTTCCGAGTGTGCATGGAAACTGAGCAATGCCGCTCGAAACACAGTCATTTTTTGGAATTTTTTCACCAAATTTCCAACATAGGCTTTTTTGAGAGCCCACCTCATGAACAGTGGCACTGTCATTTCATTCATCGGTCCCAAAAGTTGATTCTGTGCAGTGACCACAAAATCACCTTTTGGGACTGAATAATGCCATGACAGTGACTGAATTCATGAGGAGGGGTCCCAAGAACCCCTTGTTGAAAATTTGGTGCCAAAAGTCAAAACAATGGCTGAGAAATCCACATAAGTTGGAAAAAAACATTATGCCATTATACTGCTTACCGGCATTTCTTCAGTTCGTGGTCGGCTTTGAAGAGAGCAGACATGTTCCAGGTCCACCGGAGATCGTCATGCCAGGCTCCAGAGGTAAGTATGGGGTGAGGGTGTGTGTGTGGGAGGTGGGGTGCACAGAGAGTGGGTGCGGGTTGGGGAGGGTGCAAGGGATGCAACGAGGGACCGTTTTCTTTTTTAACAGGAATTAAAAAAAAAAATTGCCGCGGGACACTTTTGGCTCACTGGGGTGGGGTCCCAGCATGCCACCTGGATGTTTGTTGGGGGGGAGTAGAGCTGATGGGGATTGTGTACCCCCATCGGCTATATAGTATGCTGGGGGGAGAGTGTGCATGAGCCGAGGGGGATTGGGTTACCCCCGTCGGCAAATGAACTGGGGAGAGGGCATGTCGACAGGGGGATTGGGCACCCCTGTCAGCTTTAACATGGACTGGGAAAGGCGGCAGCTGTACAACTGATTTGTGGGGACTGTGAGAGGCTGATGGACAAGCTGCTGCCATATTTCTCTGAAATGGGACACCAGACAATGCAGCTGTAATTGGCTGCTGCAGTCAGGGACTGCCCCTCAAACTCAGCTGATTGTTTAATGATGGGGTGCTCCCTGATTGCAGCAGCCAGTTTCTCTCAAGGTTGTGGCAAGCTACAGTACTGCTGTCATGGACAACGTGATTTTCTATTGGTGCCACACAGACCAGCTCCAAAATGGGCTGCTGACATTGGCAACAACACTGCCACACCTCCACAACTCACTACTGAAGCAAGCTGCTGCAATGTGTTTCTTGCACATGCGTACAAGCAAACATAGACATGCCTCCTCATCTCTCTCTAATATCTTCCACCCTCCAACCTGAGACCAGGCCCTCTGGTGTCCCTTCCTCTCCTCAGCTTAAAGGAGAAGACTCTTGTATATTTCTGATTTGGAGATGTCTGATGTATTTATTATACATTACATCAATTACTGTACATATGTCAATTAAGAGATCAGTCATTTCTTCTGTTGCAACACATATCTAGAGTCTGAGGCTGTGACACAAGGTAGTAAATTGTCAAGCAAGCCTCCATTTACATGTAAATTAGTCACTTGTAATATAGCCTCTCCCCATCCCTTGATGTCACTGCAGCAACAGTGCAGAAGAAAACATAAGTGTATCAATGCTGTCTATCCTGATTTTAGCTTAAGTTTGCAATAGCTTATGACAGTTCTGTCATGCAACTCACACAGGGAGTAGTACTTGTAGCCTTAATACTGTACGTGTAGAGCAAATAATACATCTAATAGTATTTCATTCACAGAAAACAAACTCTGTTTCCTTCTACTGCTCATGTCTCTTTGTGAGACAGTTGTAACATGCTGTGGAGAGCAGTAGACTGAATCAGTCAATCATGCAGGCAGTCAGTCAATCTGTATTGAACCAGGTGAACACCCTTGAGAAGATTCATTTACAAAGTGGGCCTGAGCAGATTCCTAAAGAATCATACAAGACTGGATTCCTCCTTTGCACAAATGATACATACATACCCCATTTCAGCAGCCTGAAAGTGGAGAACTAGATCACTTACTTTATAAAGTGTATTGTTTTACATTTCAAATGCTCCTTAAATCTGAGTTTCTGACTGGAAATACCAAGACAGAATGCATATGACATGAGAGGAATGAGCTACAGTAAGCAAGTACAGAGTACTACAAACACTGCGACTGATTAGTTTCTTTACCTACAACAGCTGAAGTGTAGCATCTGATTTGTGAGGGACATCCTACTTCAAATGCTGCCATTACAAAGCGGGAGGGAGGGGGAACTGCCACAGCTTGTTCTCAGTACCTTCAAAGTGAAGTGCTATAGCTCTCACATCACTGCCAATGATTTATAATGGGAATGGGGTCACTTTTAAAGTCATGGACCTGAGGGGCCATCACAGTTCCCAAGGAGGTTAAGGGAACTTAAGGGTTAGAGAGTAAGGGACTCTAGTAGGATTTGAACCAGAGTCACCCAGTTCTTGTGCCTGTGCTTTAACCACTAGATTACCCTTCTTTCATATGCTGCAGATGATGCTTTTCTGGTAACCTATTTCTTGTTATAGCTGAACTCTTTATTGCCTTACAGCAACCATACAATCACTGACTGCCTAGTTACAAATGGAAAGAGGCATATTTGCAAGATTGTTTCTCACTGCTGGTGTCAATCAAAACAGAAAATCAATCAATCAATCAAATCTTTATTTATCCAGGTGAACATCATTGAGCAATGCTCATTTGCAAGATGGACCTGGTAAGGTCAAGATACAATTTGTATGACGTATAACATGCAGAGAATACACAACTTTGAGAGGATAGCAAATGAATACAAAAACAACAACTCCAAGACAGAGTGCTTTGAACAGCTAATAACAAGAAAAAATATATATTACATATATACATGATTCATCAAATAGCCAGCTTGTTAGTGGAGGACACTTTAGAAACTAGCACTTTTTGGTGAAGATTAAATGTGTCAGGGGAATTATTAGAAAGTTTTTAAACTCGGGTGATGAGCTGTATGGACATCTGGAAGATATATCTACAGAGAGTGATTTGTAGGAGGCAAATACCGGCTGAAGCAGTGACAGGGAGGATGAAAGGAGTGTATACAGAATGTTGTGGCTAGGGGTGGTGAAAGGGAAGGAGTGGGAAGGGCCGTGTCAAAGAGGGATCAATAGTAGGTCAAGGGGGGAGGGGGATGGACTGGGAAGTAAAACACTGAAAGTATAAGGAGACTAAGTATATAATGCTTAAGAAGGAAGGATTGTAGTAAAGGTTAATGAGATGTGAAGCAACTGCTCGTAGGGTGCTGAGGAGCTACCTTGAATAGTCGTCCAGCTGGTAGGAAAGATGGAGGGTTAGTCTAATGTTGACGGAAGCAGTTACATTTTTCTTTGAATATTTTGTTGTATAGATATTTAAAGGCTGTAATAGATATGAGCTTGTTCACTTTCAGTGTCTTCTGCATCGTGTTCCGTAGGGTAGATAACACATAACTAACAGCATGTCTGCCATGTCAGAGTGGAACTTAGGCACTTTAAGAGTAATGAAGTTCAGGCTTTTAATGCATAATTACTTGATGTGGCTTGTAGAAAACAGTCTGAGATATATTTTGGAAGCTGCTGTAATATTGCTCTGTAAGTCCATAATAATGCATTCCTATCCCTTCTATATTGAGGCGAGGGCCAACCAACTGCGGAGTATAGCAAGCAGTGGTGAGTACTGTATGGTAAGTCTGTGATAAACCTCAGAGCTCTATGGTATAGTGTATCTAATTTGTTCAAGCATACCGTAGGGCAGCGACTATATAGGAAGTCAGCATAGTCTAGTACTGAGAGGAATGTGGCCTGGACCAACTTCTTTTTTTAATCACTTGAAAGGAAGTGCCTTATTCTATAGTAAAGTCCAAGTCTTTGTCTAAGCTTTTTTAGCAGCTCTTCCAGATGTTCTAGGTAGTTTAATCTACTATGTAGCCATACCCCCAGGTATTTGAATTTTGTGACATATTCAAGATTTTCACCAAGTGCAGTGGATAGTTTAGGGAGATCGACTGGGATTGAGTATCTTGCCTGCACCTGTGGGGAAAAGAACATTGCCTTAGTTTTTTTTTGTATTCAATAGTAGTTTTTTTTCCAGCAGCTGAAGTTGCAGTAGGTCGAATTCTGCTTGTAGTTCTTTGCAGGCTGTTGTAGGAGAAGAGATGCTAACACACACAGAACATAATACAACAGCTGTATAATACCACTTAAAACTCTTGTTGTACCCAGAGTCATTTATTGGGTAAACTGTTTTTGCTAACAGGAACAGCAACACAACACATACAGGCACTTTCTTATATGAATACTGTATATACCTCAAATCTGTGCTGCATCACACTCACAGGGACCTAATCCCTTTTAGACCTGCATTTCAGGATGTGCACAACACTTAAAGGATTCCTCCATTACTCAAGTGGGGAACCAAACATTGTGGGTTCTGTTTACTGGTAGAACATGATTTAGTGCAGCACCATTATCTGTTGCTCTGATGACATCAGCCTCCAGCAATATTGATGGTAACATGGAGGACAAACACATTGATAACTTCTGGGGGCTGTATATTTTTATTTATAATCTAGATTTGGACAGCAATAGAACTGCTGGCAACTGGAGGAGGCACACAACAGTTACACATAAGGAGTTGGGTAAATATTGGTGTGCAGCTGTGGGAAACTTCCCCTTTAAATATCTCTTCTGTGCCCATTTTGTTAATCCCCTTCAAATATTTAAAAGGTCTCAATCATATCCCCCGATCCCTCCTCTCCTCCAGGGTGTACATATGCAACTCAGTCAGAAACATCGAAACATAGAATCTGATGGCAGATAAGGACCACTTGGCCCACCTAGGCTGCCCATTTCCCTACCTAACAGATAAGCTGCAGATCCTAGTTAACCAACAGTCTACTTCCACCTACCCCCCCACTAGAATTGCCTTATGTCTGTCCCATGCATTCTTGAATTCCACCACTGTTTTTGACTCTATGACCTCCTCAGGAAGGCTGTTACATGCATGTACAACCCTCTCTGTGAAGAAATACTTCCTCACATTACCTCTGAGCAGTCTCCCCTCTATCTTCGAATTGTACCCCTTGTTCTTGCACATCTCTTTTTCTGAAAGATGCTACCCTCTTGGACTTTGTTGATTCTCTTGACGTATTTTAACGTTTCTATAATGTCCCCCCTCTCCCTCCTTTCCTCAAGGCTATGCATCTTAAGCTTCATAGGTTTCATAGGTTTTCAGAGCATTTGAAGACTGAAGTCCATATACTCGCCCCAATTTAGGTATAACCATAGATTTTATTATTAATCAGATATTTATCTAATTTGGCCTTAAATTCATTCATTGTTTTACTAGCCACTATTTCAATTGGGAGCTTATTCCAAATTGTCGTTATCCTTACTGTTAACCAATGCTTCCTCCTGGCTGTATTATACCTTTCCCCACTTATCTGTAGGGGATGGGCTCTAGTGTTGTATGACTGGTCCCTTAGAACCAGGTTCAATTGTTCCCAGAGTGAAGAATCATTTAATGCCCTGTAGATCATACACATATCGCCTCGTAGTCTTCAAAACTCCAGAGAGTACAATCCCGAAGACTGTAGCTGCTGTTCATAATCCTGACCCTGTACCTCCTTAATTCTACCAGTTGCTCTCTTTTGAACCCTCTCCAAGGATCTGTTGTCGCCCCTGCCCCCAGTTGCCCAAAACTGTGCACAATATTCCATACCCGGGTGCACCAATAATGTGTAAAGTGACAAGAGAACCTCCCTGTTGCTGCATTGTATATGTTTATGAATGCAGTGTTGTATGCTGCTAGCTTTTTTAATAACCTGGTTGTAGTGTGGCCTAAAACTAAGATCATTGCAGATTTTTATACCAAGATCTCTTTCTTCAGTAACAGCCTTTAATAGTCTGTTGCCCAGCCTGTATTGGTGTTGCTTATTCTTTTTATCCATATGCATCACAGTGCATTTATCGGTATTAAATATTGACCCTTGTCCCTGAGCCCAGGCTTCCAATTCCACAAGGGCGGCTTGCAGGGAATCAGCATCCTCACTATTTTCTAACACATGTCCATATCAGGTGTCATCAGCAAATTTGGAGAGCCATATATCTGGTGGAGAGCTCATGGACCCAATATACAAATTAAAAAGACATGGACCCAATACTGAGCCCTGTGGAACCCAACTAGTCACATCTGTCCAGCTTGGATATTCTCTCTTGATGCAGACCCTCTGTTGTCTGCCTGTCAGCCATGACTTAATCCAATGAGTAATTGTCTCTTGTATACCTAACAATCAGGGCAGCAACCAATTTATCGTGTGGGACTTTGTAAAATGCTTTAGAAAAGTCCAGAAAGATGATATCCACAGAACTACCTTCATCTAAAGCTTTATTCACTTTCCCATAAAATTCCAGAAGGTTTGTTTGACATGACCTCCCCTTCACAAAACCGTGTTGCATATTGTTGATGTTACCCGTCAAACATTGAAACTCAATAATGTATTAAAGAAATAATGCACGACAGGGTGTGTGTCGTGCTGGGATAACGCCATGCATGGGGGGGTTGGGTACACGGCCACAGGCCGAGTGCATCCAGTGTCCCAGACGTGGTGTTATCCCAAACGACACATAGCCTGGAGTGCATTATTCCTATTATACAATGGCTTGTTGTTATATAAAATAAAAAAAATTATTTTAAAGAATGTTTTTATTAGCATGGAAAAATATTTTTGTTTCTTAAGAGGACATGCAAAAAAGGGATCATGAAGAGTGGCCATAATGATGACAGTAGAGCTGTGGCGTTGTGCTGGGATAACACCATGGGTTCAGCTCCAAACTGACCAATCACAGTTCAAATTTCTTTCTTGCCATTATATAATCTTTTATAATGCCCTCCAACAATTTCCCCATGATCGAGGTCAAGCTAATTGGTCCATAATTTCCGACTTTCTGCATTAAACCCTTTTTATGTATGGGGACGACCACTGTCTTCTTCCATACCTCAGGTACTTCTCCTTCATTTAAAGATTTCTGAAAAAGGCAGGGCCTGCCAGTTGTTCTGCCAATTCCTTAATTGCCCTTAGATGCAGGTCATCAGGGCCCTGAGCTTTATTTTGATCCAGTAGTTTTAATTTTTTTCCACTTGAAGTTTATCTAGAGTAATGCTAGATTCATATAAGGAATTACCATGCTGGGACGTAGTAGTTACTCATAGGTGCCGCAACGGGGGGGCCACTAAGGCCATGGCCCTAGCACTTTCATAAGTGGCCGTATCAGTTTTTGCAATCATGTTAATGTATTTAATAGGAAAGAATTTACCCCTTACATCCTTGGCCCTACCACTTTTCAAACCTTTCTGGCACCAGTGTAGTTACTTGTACTATGATTAAACACAGTGGAAAAATAATTATTACAATGTTCTGCCATTTCTTGGTTATCAGATATTACATTCCCATCCTGACTCAGTAATGGACCAATTTTTCTATTTGCACCCTTTTTGCTATTTATGTACTAGTAAAAGGACTTATAATTATCCTTAACTTTAGTTGCTAATTTTAACTCATGTTTCCTTTTTGCCTGCTCAATACTCTTTTTTTTTGTAGTCCTTAAACATTTTTTATAATTAGCCCAACTTGCTTCATCACCACTTAATTTAGCCATCCTAAATATTCTATTTTTTTTCTTTATTGCCCTCCTGACTGAAGATGTCATCCATGAGGGAAGAGATTTTTTTGCCACATTGTATTTGCTTATAGTGGGCATGTGAGTTTGAACCAGGCTATTTATTCTAGTGATTAATATATCCCACATGCATGATAATGTTGCACCTTTAAATTCCTTTTCCCATTTCCAGCTAGCCAAATCCCTTCTCATACCATCAAAATTCACCCTGTCATACCTATAAACTGTTGTTTTACTGGTATTGTCGCCTGCTTGTCCCATATAATTAAATTTAACCATTAAGTGGTGACTTGAACCCATTGGTGGCAAAACTGAGCATTTTTGGATCATGTAACCCAGGTTACTTCGGACCAAGTCTAGAATATGGTTGCCCCTGGTATTTCTAGACATGAACTGTTCCAACTCGGCCAAGTTAAACATTTCTAGGTAGTCCCACTCCATTGCAGTGTTAACTTGTAGGGCAGGATTCACAAAGAAGATGCCCTCAGTGCATCCTGGCTGCCTCGGCGCAGGGGAGATGCACTGAGTGCAAAATGGGGGATTCACAGAGGAGGCGCAGGGAGATGCCTCCAGCGCATCCCCTCCATGAACAGCACAGGTGTGCCCTGCCCAGGATGCACTGGGGCAACCCAGGTTGCACCAACGCATCCCCCATTGCCAGCTGTGAACCCTTCGGGGCAGGGCATCTCAGGATGCCCTACTCCCAAAAATGTGATTCATAGCCAGGGGCATGGAAATGAGGCCATTAGGCATGCGTGGCGCAGGGGTCATTGGCATGCCATTATTTCCCCATTTGCATTGCGCCTGCCGGGATGCCCTGGTGGAATGCCCTGGTGGAATGCACAGAACAGTAGACGTCGCACAAGCACGCCCCCCTCCCCACCCCAAGACCCCGGTAAATGCCACGCCTGCCGGCAGTATAAGAAATGCAGAACCCCCACCCTTCACCCCTGTAGACTGCCACACCCAGTGGCAGAACATGTTGTACAGAACCCTCCCAAGCCCCCATTGCAGCTGCCTCCACAGCGGTGATGAATGTAATGAATAACCCCTCCCAGCCCCAAGCCCTCCTTGCAGCCGCCCTCCGTGGTGGTGGTGGATGTGATAGATAGCCCCTCCAGCCTCAAGCCTCCGGATTGCAGCCACCCTCTGCAGCAGCGGTGAATGTAATGAATAGACAACCTCGGCCCCAAGCCCCCATTGAGCCTCTCCCGACGGTGGTGGTAAATGTACAGAACAACCCCCCTCAGACCAGCCCCGTTGAAGCCGGCTCCCCATGGCAGCCGTCTGTCATGTAGCGAATCTTCCCGCACCCACAATCCACCCCCCAGCAGGGTCCCACTGTCGGCGAGCGGCTCAGCCCACCTGCACCACCACGGCCATCTGCCGGCAAAGCTGTCTGACAATGGCAGCTACCGGCCTAACCCAAAGCCCAGTGTCGGGTTGTAGGGTAGCTGTCATTGTCAGACAGCTCTGTCGGCAGGCAGTCGTGGCAGTGTGTGGGTGGGCTGAGCCGCCCACCGACAATGGGACCCTGCTGGGTGAGGGGTGGATTGGGGGTGCCGGGGGGGATTCACTCCATAATGGATGGCTGCCACGGGGAGTGGCTTCAACAGGGGCTTGAGGCTGGTGGGGGTTATTCATTGCATTTACCACAACTACGGAGGGTGGCTGCAACGGGGCTTGGGGCTGGGAGGGGGGTTGTTCTGTACATTTACCACCGCCGTGGAGGGTGACTGCAACAGGGGCTTGCGAGAGGGGTTCTGCACAACATGTACCACTGCCGGGTGCGGCAGTCTACGGGAGCGGGGGGGTACACCGGACTGCCAGGGTGGGCAGGCTGCCATGCTGCTGCCTGCAGTATGGCAGCCTACCTGTGGGTGGCCACCCACTTAAGTCTAGCCTTTCTAGACTTATATTTCTGCGGTGCATCCCCGAACTTGCCCCAGTAATGTGCCACCAAATAGGGCTGTGAATGGGGTTGCGCCCGGTATGCATGGGCATGCCCCCTTCACAGCCCCTTCAGATGCACCGCATAACATTACTGGCGGTATGAGGCGCATCTGCGATGTGCTGGGGCATCAGAGTTGCACCTGCACATCAGCCCCCTGCCAGAATCGCCTTTGAGCACATGTCAGGATGCCCTGGCGCATCTCAGATGTGCTGGGTGCATCCCTTTTGTGAATCCTGCCCATAGTGTTTTCCAGTTAATTCTGGGGAGATTTAAATTACCTAGGAGTTTAACATTTTTTGAGATTACCTGTTGTTTAATAAAGTCTAACAGTAGGTAATCCTCCAATGGTGTAATTGGAGGTGATCTATATACTAAACCTATATTAATTTTGATTTTATATACAGGGGAGATTCCTACCCACAATACTTCACTATTTCCCCATTTGGAAGCATCCATACATTCTGATATAATGCCATCAGCTATATATAATGCCACACCCCCACCCCTGGACAGTGTCCTGTCCTTCTTATATAGGGTGTACCCTGGAATATTTTTATCCCATATGTCCTCTTGTTTCCACCAGGTTTCAGTTATGGCACAGATGTGTATGTCCAAGTCATTCAGGATAAGTTGGAGTTCATCCATTTTATTTGTTAGATTTCTAGCATTTAGTGCAATTAAATTTATTTTGAGTTGTTTTGACTCTCTACTTTGTAGTTCCCTAGTTTTAATAATACCCCTGCCACCCCATTTATTAGTTTAAATGGGAGTCAATTATGCACTTTAATTGCCCTGTCTATTTAAGTGCATTCCATCATGTGTAAACAAATGCTGTCCTTGAAAGTCCTGCCAGTGTTCCATATATTTATATCCTTCCCTTTGACACCAGCGTTTCATCCATCTGTTCAGTCTTTGTATTTCCTTAGTTTGTAATAAAGTGGCCCTGGGTACCGGTAAAATTCCTGAAAATACAAGGTCACACAGCTGAGACTTAAGAGACAGACCCACCTGTTCAAAATCTCTCTGGATATCGATAAGGTTTCTCTTACCCACATCATTCACACCAATGTGCAGGAATGTAACTGGTTTTGTGGTATTTTCTGTTAGGCCTCGGAGTAATGTCTTAATGTCACTAATTCCTGGTCCTGGTAGAGCACTAACTGTAATATATTTTTTCCTATTTTTACACAGAACGTGGTCTGTATACCTTAACACTGAGTCACCTATAGTCACCTAGCTCGCCTATCGATTTTGCTGAGGCCACAGGTCTCAAAATTATGATGGTTAACACCTTAAGCCTGCCAAAAAAACTTCTACAGCTGCAAGCCTGGGTAGCATATGTTAAGCCTGATCTTATCATAATCACCGAAGTGTGGCTAAAAAAGACAAATACTGACCACCAAATATCACTGCATGACTACAAATTATATAGAGCTGATAGAGAGACTAGAGATGGGGGCGTGATTATTTACACGAAATCTAAGTACGTGGTCGCTAATATTAGTTGTAAATCTCTAGCCAAGGAATTTGAGTTAGTCTCACTGAGCCTTCATCTCCCCTCCTCAGAAAGCATCACCATCATAGGTGGCTATAGACCCCCATCTGGTGGTGATAAAGTCCTTAATATATTGAAATCCATGTTAGCAGATGCAAAATCAGAAACTATATTTCTAGGAGATTTAAATATGGACTGGTTGTCACCTAACTCACTTGGCCTCAAATCCCTTTGCGATGAGCTAGGTTTTGTGCAAATAGTCAGTGAACCTACTAGGAACAACAAACTAAATCCTGCCAATAGCTCCTTATTAGATGTGGTATTAACCATCCACCCACATAAAATATCTCATTCAGCAGTATTTCACAATGATTTGAGTGATCATGCAATTGTCGCCTGCATAAGATCCCAAGTTAAGACTCGTCCAATGCCCATCTTTATAACAAAACGTTCCTTTCTCAAATTCAGTGCAGCAAACTTCCTATCTGACCTGAGTATGATCAGGTGGCAAGATCTCTATTTAGCTAAAGATGTCAATGAGGCAATTTACACCTTTAATGATAAACTCACTACAGTAATAAATAAGCATGCCCCTTTTATCAAAGTAAGGGTACAGAAAAACTCCAACCCCTGGTTCACCTTGGATCTTAAGGCAGCCCTTATAGCACGAGATAAGCTTTGGGCTAAAGCTAGACATTCCAAAGAACCATCGGACTGGCAGGATTTTAGAACTGCCAGGAACACTTAAGGCCAAAAGAATTTCGTACTTCTGCCAAAATTACTACATTTCTACTCTTGAACAAGCAAAGGTAACCCACATAAGATATGGAAGACTATCAAATCTATTGAAGGACGACCCACGGCCCCCTCAGTCCCAACAAAATTAGTCGCTAGTGGAAAGATTGTGGAAAACAAGTCCCTAATCTTGGAGGAACTCAACTCCCACTTTCCCACAGCAGGACTAGCTTTCGACTCATCACCTTATGCTGGTTCCATGGTGTGTCAGCACACCCCTTCCCATTCACCTAGCCTAGCACCTAGCCATTTCCAACTGTGAGAGATAACTTACAAAGAAGTTGAAGATTCTCTTCTTAATTTGGACACAAAAAAAAAGTTCAGGGGATGATGGTTTGGAACCCTTTTTTCTAAGGACAGGCTACGCCCATCTCACGGCCCCAATTCTCCATATCTTCAACCTCTCCATTACATCTGCTACTGTGCCGTCCTGTTGGAAATCAGCACATGTCCTCCCTTATTTAAATCTGGTGACCCATGCGATGTAAACAACTATAGACCTATTCCATCTTACCTATCCTTTCTAAAGTACTCGAAAAACTGATCCACTCTCAGCTTAAATCGCATTTGGAAACCTTTTCTCTTATTAACCCAGCGCAATCCGGCTTCCGGGCCAATCATAGCACCATCACTGCTCTAGCGAAAGTAACCAATGATTGGATCTCTGCTATATGTAACCCCCCTGCAAATGGGGGTTCCCAAAAGACTTCAGGAGCTTGCTTGAATGCTCCAAGCCTGAATGGTGTTTATGCTTAAGCCATTTATCTGTGAGTGTTTTAGAGCCTCTGGTAATTGTCTCTTTAAGAGCTGTCGTTTGCAGACATAATTAGTTTGTATGGGGACTGTGTGTTTCTCTGCTTGAGTACCACTCAAGCTGCTGCCAATTCACTCCATTTTTGCAGTCACTAGGAGTGCAAAGGGAACCTATCTGAAAGATGTAACTGTTTGCCAGAAATCATTTAGAGTAATAATGAAAATACAGTTTGTCTAACCTGCTTTCTTTGCAGTCAGAACTGTGTTTGCCTAGTTCCCCATTCTAGTTTTGAACTGCTGAACTGGACCAATCAGTGTGGGTTAAGGTAGCTCTAAAATGGTGCCTTGGATGAATCAGAACTTGGACTCGTAATCTGAGCCAGCCACAAGAGGATTGTATGGGCAGTGACTCTGGGAAATGTAGTTTGGACTTCGGTGCCTTTTTGGACCAACAGGGCAGTCTATTATGAGTGACAGCCAATCCAGCCAAGAACTGGGAGGAACTCAAAGGAAGTGCCCGGGTTTGTCTGCTGGAGTTTCAGTTGAGCTCTGGCAGTAAAGAGGGAAGGAGCCCTGTGCTTTTTCCGTGTGCAGTTTTAGTCGGAAACGCGTGTAAGGCCCTCGGTTCCGTCTGCAGCTTGTGTAACTGCTTGTTAGGACTGAATCCATCCTGTGAAGAGAATCAAAGGATATCTGAAGAGTAGAAACCAGGCTCACCCTGTAGAAGACTGGAGAAATTGCTGAATTGCGCTCGGTCTGTCAGGAACTGAATCTGCTGTGTGTTCTTCCGGTATTGTGCAGTAATTGCATCGATAGAGAAGCAGCCTGCCTGGTATAGTTTCTTTTACCATATAAATGTGTGAGGAGGCTTGTGTAGCTCAAGTAATCCTGCTGCCATTAAAGGACTTTTGCCTGTTACTGTTTACCATATAAATGTGTGAGGAGGCTTGTGTAGCTCAAGTGAATCCTGCTGCCATTAAGGGACTTTTGCCTGTTGCAGTTTGTCATATAAATGTGTGAGGAGTCTCGTGGAGCTCAAGAGTAGCCCGCTGATGTTGAAGGACCCTATCTTGTTTGGAGGTCATGAGTACTAATTCAGGGTCACTCCTGTTGAATTGCCACATTGAATCCAAATGGAATTACTGTACTGCTGACCGCTTAACTAATTTTTCTTTTCTCTGTGTGAAAGGGCCTCACCAGCTGCCACGGTTTGACTAGCCACTAGGGCTTGGGTACCCAGGACAGTAACTGGTAGGGATAGGCCTGTGCACAGAGCCATAGGTAGATGAGTAAAGTGATAAGCTAATTAACCTGATTTCCCTGTCCTTGTTATATCCCCTAATAAATCAGAGCTGCTTGTTTCAGCAAAGTTATACTGCATGAGGTATTTGTCTACGTTAAAGTATTGTACTGTGATTGTTGCACTGTATCTTCTTATTTTACAGGGGGTCCCAGTGCCTGAACCAGTCCTGGGGGTAAGTGTATACTGTGAAGGTAATTCTGACATACTGTGTGGGCCACTAGTGGGAAGAAAGGGGGGTTGCAGTGTCCCAGAGGGCTGTGACCAAGTTAGTTTAACTATTGCAAACCCTGACCTCTGGGTGGAGGCACCCGCCATTGGATCCAGGCCCCTCAACCTGTTAGTGGCAAATCAGGCAGGGGTAGTAGCCCCTGGGATAGTGCCATCTAGGGGTTACATATAGATGCTAAGAAAGTAACTGGCGCTGTATTTCTGGACTTAAGCAAAGCTTTTGTCACCGTTGATCACAAACTATTAGTCAATTGTCTTGCAAAGATGGATTCCTCATACCACACCACACAGTGGTTCTCTAGCTACTTGACTGGGAGATCTCAAAAAGTAAAGGCGGAAGGCTTATTCTCTGCTGCCTTGCCTATTGTAAGAGGAGTTCCTCAAGGATCCATCTTAGGCCCTATCCTGTTTTCCATATATATCAATGACTTAGACGCTAACATAACTACATCCCATCTGCACTTTTTAGGATGATACTGTGTTGTATACTTCTGGATCATCACTATCTGAAGTCAAGGGAGTGCTCCAAAGGATTTCTCAGAACTTGAGCATAATCTAATAAAGGCAAACTTCTGCTTAATACGAAAAGACTAAAGCGATGATATTCTCCTGCAGTGCTGTTACAGGCCCTCCCAATACCTTAGCCCAAGATTTCATTGTCACTACGCTAAATGAGCCCTTGGAAGTAGTAACCAAATTTAAATACTTGGGTATCTGGATCGATAATAAATTATCTTTCAATGACCACGTTGAAGATGTCTCTAGAAGGTTAAAAGCCAGGTTAGGTTTCTACTTCAGAAATAAGCCTCTTTTTCCTCTTGAAATTTGGAACAAACTTGTCCAGGCCACCTTTCTCCCCCTGCTCGACTATGGAGACATAATCTATTCCTCTTCCACTTGCTCAAACCTAAGCAAACTGGACGCCCTCTATCACCGCAGCATTGAGGTTCATACCAACTCCCTTACCGCTCGCGATCACTGTGACTTATATGTAGCTGTCGGCTGGACTTCCTGACTACTAGACGCCCGCCCATGCTGGGTTATGGACCCTCAAACTGCTATTGCAGAAATTGCCAAGCTACCTCTCATCCCTCATTAGTATCTCTTATAGTGCTTACTTGTTAAGGAAATCTGACTTTATTATGCGTGATATACCAAGGATGCGGACCTCCTTTGGTAAACATGCTATTGCTTATGCCCTTCCCGCTATTTGGAATCAATTGCAATCTGTACTGAAACTAACTAACACAGTTTCAATTAGCTTTTACAAATTGCCAAGTTCAGCCAAAATAAAAGACACCTGTAACTGTCATTAAAATCTCTCCCCTCCCCAAGGGTGCTATTTTCTTATACTTGGGTATGATATAATTGCCTTACCATATTAACTGCTTTTCCTCCCTACCTATTCTTGGCCTCCCAACAAATAAGTTCCAATACTACGCTACCAAATTACGTCTACCCCCCCCATTATCAGTGTATTCTGATTTTCCTAGTTCCCATAATGTTTGTATTGCATACATCAGCTTCATTATCAGAATGCAACCTGTAATTCATCCACCTGTGTTAAATCACTGTTCGCCACCTGCGCTTGTCATTGTGGAACCTTGTATGTATGTATGCATGTATATTCAGCCTGTATCATTTAATGCGCATCTCATGTATATATTGTTATTACCTTTCTGTATTGTACATTGCTTGTCTATATTTATTGGGACCTCCTTGTGAATGAGCTTGCTCAATGGAGTTTTTTCCTGCAATAAACTTGAACTTGAACCTATAATAAGTACATCCTGTGGTATAGCACTGTTTAGCCTTGTAGTATTATGTGTGCTAGTGCAATTTTGGTCAGCTCAAAAATTGGGTAAGTATCGGGTGAAAGGGCACTAAATCTGTCTGGTGTTAATATGTTAGTTGAGCCCCCTAATTTCCTTCTGCTTTTTTTATTTGTTGTCCTACGGCACCAATCCTCAGTATTTGCATCTCCCTCATCAACCGTCAATGCTGGTTTTAATGGTTCTAGTATCTCAGGTTCGATTAGCCCCCCCTACATGGCGACATTCGCCTCACGAGGATCCCCAAGCAACTACAGTGCCTAGCCACTGTGGGAGACCCTCTGGAACCTGGCGTAGCCTGTCAGGGGTCCAGCACCCCCCAATCAGCTCCGACTGGAGTTGAGGATCTTTTAGTGAGGTGGGTGCAGGTGGTGCAGTCCCCTGTGTGGGGGGTTCGGGGGCAGAGAAATCCATAGCGAATTGGCAGCTGACTGCAGAATGCGGTTGACCTGCCGGTGTCGCTGACAGGGCGTTCGACAGAATTTCTGTCGGCCTCCTGTCGTGGATCCTCTCAGGTTGTACTACCTAAGAGATAGTGTCAGCTATAGTGTCAATGAACTGTTCAAGTGAAGTTATGTCTGCTTGCGCCTGCATCCTTTACCTCAATTTAACTATATTGGCTTGCAGGGTTTCTATCATAGTGCATTTGTTACATTACATAGATACACAGACAGTGTTGGCAGATAAGGGCCTATGGCTCACCTAGTCTGCCCATTTGAGCTTGTAAGTTCAGTTTATGTTTTCCTAGAAGTCTGTTACCCCTTTTCCCTGACCTCCAGAATTCCTTTATGTCTATCCCATGCATTCTTAAATCCTGTGATTGTTTCAGCCCCCACCACTTACTCTGGCAGGGTGTTCCACTTGTCCACCACCTGTTCCGTGAAGAAATTCTTCCTCACGTTTCCTCTGAATCGTCCTCCCTCCAACTTCATCCCATGCCCTCTAGTCCTGGAACATCTTTTTCGCTTAAAAATAGTGTATTCCTGCACCCTGTTCCTCCCTGTAAGAAACTTGTATATCTCTATCATATCCCCTTTCTCCCTTCTCTCCTCCAGGGAGTACATGTTCAGTTCCTTCAACCTGTCCTTATAGGACTTGTGATGCAATCCATGTACCATCTTTGTTGCCCTCCAAACCCCATTAGTTCCTCCACCTCAGCATTACATGTTACACTTCATATAAAGCTTCATATTAACACAATACCTTATGCCACAATTGGAAGGAATTATCCCAGTCTCCCAGCTGACACAGCCGACGCGTGTGTCTCTGCCCGTGTCTCCGCGCGCACCGACGCTCCCTTAGTGTTTCTTCATATGTCTTCTGGTGCTTACCATGCACCATTTTGGTTGCCCTCCTCTGGACTCCACCTTGTCTATGTCTTTGCGGAGACGGGGTCTCCAGAACTGTACACATTACTCCAGATGTGGTCTTACCAACTGTCTGTACAGAGGGCCAACAACTTCCTGTTTTCTACTGGTGATGCCTCTCCTTATGCATCCCAGTATCCCCCAGCCCTCCTTACTGCCTTCTCACATTGCTGGCTCACCTTTAGGTCATCTAATATGACTATTCCCAGGTCCCTTTCCATTTTTGTTGTTGTCAGTATCTCACCCCGCATTGTGTAATCTTCCCCTGGGTTCTTGTTTGCCAGGTGCATTATTTTGCACTTCTTTGCATTGAATCCAAGCTGCCATACTTCTGACCATTCCTTCAACCTTGCCAAGTCCCTTCTCATCCTTTCCACACCTCTTGTGTATCAACCCTATTGCAGAACTTTGTGTCGTCTGCAAAGAGGCATACTTTTCCTTCCAGTCCCTCTGCAATGTCACTTATAAAGACATTAAAAAGGACTGTACCCAGTACTGAACCCTGCAGTACCCCACTAGTAACCCCTCTTTCTTCAGAGTGGACTCCATTTACAATTAATTTCTGTGTCCTGTTGTCTAGCCAATGTTTTACCCAGGATACCACCCTGGGACCCACTCCCAGGCTGGTCAGTTTGACTGTTAATCTTTTGTGTGGGACTGTGCCAAATGCCTTGTTAAAGTCTAGGTAGGCCATGTCCACAGCCCCTCCCTGGTCTACTACTTTTGTCACCCAGTCAAAGAAATTAATTGGATTCGTCTGACATGATCTTCCTGCTGTGAACCCATGCTGCCTTGGGTCCTGTGCCCCACTGGTTTCTAGGTGCTCAACAGTTATTTCTTTCAGAAGTGATTCCATTACTTTCCCTAACACAGTGATCAAACTGACAGGTCTGTATTTTCCTGCCTCTGTCCTGCTCCCACTTTTGTGAAAGGGAATCACATCCACCTTCTTTCAGTCCTCAGGTACCACACCATCCTCCCATGATTTGTTAAAAAGGGTAGTCAGTGGTTTCACTAGGCACTCCAGTTAACATCTGGCATATTCAGGTCTCCCATCAGCAATATCCCCCCTTTCTCTGCCATCCTAAGGATGCCTTCTGTCATTTCCTTGTCCATTTCCTCCCCCTGAGACGGGGGTCTGTATACAACCCCTCTGCAGATTGTGATGCCATTTCCAGTCTCCAGGATGACCCAAAGTGCCTCCTCTCCTCACTGTTTACCCTTTAGTTCTGTTGCTTTGATCCCTTCCCTTACACAGAGAGCTGCTACTCCTCCTCTTCTTCCCTCCCTGTCCATCCTGTAGATTGTGTACACTGGTATGTTGACATCCCAGTCATGGTTCTCTGTGTACCATGTTTCTGTGACTGTCACGATATCCAGGCATCCCTCTTTCATCAAGGCCACCATTTTGGGGAGCCTTTTACCTAGACTACGGGCATTGGTACTCATTACCCTCCATTTTTTATAGCTTTATTAATTTTTGCCCCATCCCTGTCCTTACTGCTTTTGTCTTTTTCTCCATTTTCCCCCTGCCCTTCTCCCTATCAACTGCTCTATCTTGGTGTTTACCTCACTAACTACCCTGATTTTTTTGGGGGGGGGTTAGGATTTCCCTTCTCCTTTTCAGTGCCTCCCCCCTTGGCTAGTTTAAATGCTTGCCAGTGAAGCATTTAAAACTATCACCTAGGATCCTGGTTCCCCTCCTGGATAGATGCAAACCATCGTGCCAGTATAGGCCTGCATCCCTCCAGGTGGAGCCCCAGTCCCCAATGAAACCAAATTCATGAGCTGTGCACCAGTTTTTCAACCAGTCATTGAATCCCATGGTGTGGAGTACCCTAGCCTCATGCATGCCATAGAGAGGGAGCACTTCCGAGAAAGTTACCGTGTGTGCTACTTGTCTAAGGCCTCCTCCCCAACTCTACAAACTTCTGTTGTACTGCTGTGATCCCATTCTCAGCCAGGTCATTTGTCCCTAGGTGGATAATGACATCCAGCTCAATCTCCCTTGCAGCTGCTCCCATGACCCTGAGGATTCATTTCCTGTCTCTCCAAGCCATGGCACCTGGCAGGCACCTTACCTCCCTTTCCCCTCCCTCCCCAAGTTCTACCCCCCTAACAATTGAGTCCCCCAACAGGAGTTGTTCCCTTCCCCTGTGGGGTCCTGTGCCACCCTTCTGTGGGTCTCCATTGTGGAGGTTCCCAGCATCCAGCCTGTCCTGATAGGTTTTGCCCTCCAGCCCCTGGATCATCTTAGTTGCCCTATGCTGCACTCCCTCCAGCAATCTGATATCCTTCTTCAGAAAGGGATGCCAGAACTGCACACAGTACTCCAAAAGTGGCCGGACTAGTGATCTGTACAGTGGCAGGATCACATCCCTATTTCTAGATGAGATTCCTCTCACAATGCACCCCAGCATCTTGTTGGCCTTAACTGCCACCTTCCTGCACTGAGCTGATTTGTTCATGTTACCCATTATGATCACCCCTAGGTCCTTCTCCTCTGTGACCTCTATCTGAATCCCTCCAAACTGGTAACTCCTCCTTGAGTTCCTTGCTCCAAAGTGTATAACCTTGCACTTCTTCACATTGAAGCTCAATTGCCACTTTTCCGACCACTCCTCCAGTTTGATCAGGTAGCCCCTGCCTCCCCTCTATGTCATCCACCACTGCCCTATCTTGATATCATCTGCGAACAGACTGATCTTGCTCCTAATGCCATGTGAGATATCCTATATGAATAACCCAAACAACACCGGACCCAGGACTGAGCCCTGCGGCACCCCACTTGTCACTGTCCTTGGGGAAGAGAGTGCCCCCACCACCACTACCTGTTGCTGCCTCCCCTTCAGCCAGTTCACAATCCATTTTGCCATCTTTGTTCCTGCCCCTACATATTGCAACTTACACCCCAGCTTCCCATGAGGCACTGAACCAAAGGCCTTGCTGAAGTCTAAATACAGTGCATCCACTGCATGGCCTTTATCCAGTTACCTCATTAACCAGTCATAGTATTTAATTAGGTTGCTCTGGCAGGATCTTCCAGAGACAAATCCATGCTGCTGACTGTCCTGGAGTCCTTTTTCCTCCACAGAGATCACCAGTCTCTCTCTTTCAAGATTGCTTCGATAAATTTTCCTGCAATGGATGTGAGACTTACAGGTCTGTAATTGCCTGGTTCGTCCTTTGGGCCACTCTTGTGGAAGGGAACCACATGAAACATCCTCCAATCCTGTGGCATACAACCTGCATCCAGGGAGGTATTGAACAGGTCCACCAGCGGCCCCACCAATACCCCCTCCAGTTCTTTTTCAGTTTTTTTTAAATGTTTACTATGCAAACGTTCTAAGAAACAGGTGAAAGCATTTGAATGTGAGTGATGAGGCTGACCGGTACTTTTGCCATGTGTCAGTGTGGGATTGACAACACCCAGACTGACAAGTTTGATCAGTGTCTTCTTCCTGGACATTCAATAATCATTTTCATTAGCTGCATGTTATCACCATGGCCTTGTAGTATTGATCTTGCTAGATTCTGTTGTACAAACTCTGATCTGAGTTTAATTTAAATTTCTTAACAGTCTGCACCAAACAAGAAATATCTTTATTGTCCTTAATAGATGCAGGATTTCCAGCCCCAGGACACTATGTGAAATTATTTGCGAAAGACGAAGAAACTCCTGTCTGTGACTCGATGAGCAGGAACAATATTGTACACCAACAGCCTCCAGAACAAAGCACCACCAACAGTAAGTACATAACTGGCAAATGCTACATGTCGGATAGATCCAAGTGAGCCCTGTTGGTCCCAGGATGGGAAATCTGAGTTTGTTCTCAAATCTTGGTCTTTCTGGTGGCAGTGCAGAGGTGCTGCCTCTGTACCACTGAACCAATACCAGTGACAGTTCCTTTATTCCGGTCACCTCCAGAGCTAGGGAGTAGGTGCTCCTGGATGTGATCCAGGGGGGTTCCTGAGACAGCTGGTTGCTGGACCCACTAGGCTAAGGAACACACTAGACCTGGTACTATCGAATGGTGAAGCATTGAGGGGAAATAAGGGTAGAGGACCTGTTAGCTGACAGTAATCAGTATGGTTTAGCATCACAATGAGCAGAGAACCAGAGGGATCAGTAACAAACACAGTGGATTTCAGGAGGGCAGACTTCAGGAGGATGCAGGAGTTGCTGAAGGGGAGACTCGAGGGCATAAAGTAGGGGATGGAAGTGGAGCAGAAATGAGACATATTTAAACAAGGAATCATAGAGGTGACGGAAACATATACCAAGCTACAGAGTAAGAAGAACAGAACAGAACAAAAAAAACATGCTGGCTAAACAGGGAGGTGTTGGGGAGGGGTGAGGACAAAAAAAGTGGTATGCTTGAAGTTTAGGACAGGAAAGGAAGAGGACAGGGAAGAATATACCAGATGGTCTAGGGAAGTGGGGTGAGGGGGCAAAAGCCACAAGAGAACTCAGGTTAGCACAGGGAATAAAGGGGGGGGGAGACTTTTTGAGATATGTCAGAGAGAAAAGGAAATGCAGGGATGGTATAGTGAGGATAAAAGTGGGGAAGTGGGTGGAAAAAGGAGAGGAACAGGTGGAAGCACTGAATGAATACTTTAGCTTAATGTTCACGCAGGAGAAAGGGGGACCAATACCACCTTGGACTGGGAGGTGGGGTGGGGTGAGGGAGGGAGGGACTGATGGCCTGATCAAGAGTAGTAGAGTATTAGAGGGGCTGAGGGTGTTAAAAGTGGAGAAGGCACCTGGGCCGGATGGTATCCACCCCAGGGTGCTGCGGGAGATGGCAGAGGTTCTGGCAGAACCACAGGCGGACCTGTTCAACACCTCCCTGGAAATGGGTGATGTGCCTCAGGACTGGAGGATGGCCCATGTGGTGCCGATACACAAAAGTGGTCCAAGGGATGAGCCAGGGAACTATAGGCCAGTTAGTCTCATGTCCATAGTGGGCAAGCTCATGGAAACAATACTGAAAGAAAGGCTGGTGGCATTTCTGGAGGACAATGACCTCCCGGATGAGAGCAGCATGAGTTCATTTCGGGGCGGTCCTGCCAAACTAACCTTATACAATATAATGACTGGGTGACAAGGAATCTGGATGGGTGCCATGCTGTGGATGTCCTGTACTTGGACTTCAGCAAGGCCTTTGATTCATTGCCCCATGGGCGATTAGGGGGGAAGCTGACTGGAGTGGGAGTGGGAGTGGGGACAAAGATGGCATGCTGGATTTCAGACTGGCTATGCGGTAGGCTACAATGGGTGGCAGTGGTGGGGGGAGGAAGTCTCTGAGCCTATACCAGTGACAAGCGGGGTGCTGTAGGGCTCAGTACTAGGCCTGGTGGTATTTGGACTATGCATCTCGGACACTGCGCACGGGGTGGAGAGGAGGGTAAGCTTGTTTGCAGATGACACCAAAATGGGTGCATTAGTGGACGAGGAAGAGGATTGGAAGCAACTACAGGAGGACCTAACCAAGCTGGAAGAGTGGCTGGAGAGGTGGCAGCTGGGGTTCAATGTGAAGAAGTGCAAGGTTATGCATTTTGGGGCAAAGAACTCAAGGAGGGCGTATTGGGGGTAACACTGGAGATCATTGAGGGTGAAAAGAACCTGGGAGTAATGGTAACAGGGAGCATGAACAATACTGCCCAATGCAGGAAAGCAGCGGTGAGGGCAAACAAGATGCTGGGGTGCATAGCAGGGGGGGTTCACATCCAGGCACAAGGAGGTGATCTTGCCCTCTACAGGTCACTAGTTAGGCCACACTTGGAGTACTGTGTGCAGTTCTGGAGGCCACTCCTGAGGCAGAATGTCAAGCTGCTGGAGGAATTGCAGCGGAGGGTGACGAGGACGATTCAGGGGATGGAGGGAAAGGACTACGAGAATAGGCTGAGAGAACTGAATATGTACATACTGGAGGAGAGGAGAGATGGGGGGAACATGATTGAAACCTTCAAGTATCTAAAGGGAATCAACAAGGAGGGAGAGGATGGGGCATTTAAACTAAGGAATGGAAGAGATACTAGGGGGCATGGGCTAAGAATAGAGGGGGGTAGATTCAGGAGGGAGATGAGGCATTACTTCACAGAGAGAGAGTGGTGTCAAGGTGGAACGCTCTACCAGAAAGGGTGATATCAAGCACAAATGTGGATGGCTTCAAGAAGGCATGGGACAGAGAGTGAGGGTGGGTAAGGGTGGGTGAGGCGGTGGACAAGCAAGGGAGAACAAGGGAGTGGGGGGAAGGGCAGCTGCAACCTAGGGAGCTAGCTGCACAATCGAGCAGATGTTGATAGACCAGGAAGTCTGTTTCTGCTGGCACATTCGTATGTTCATATGTATATTTATCTTCATACACAAAGAGAAATGTAAGGCTTAGTGGAAGGATTTTAAAGAGGGGGATAAGTAGCTGGTATTTAAAACATTTTAATATGCAGAAGTTCTGAGAAGCAGATGAAAGAATTTGAATGCAAATAATGAGGCTGACCGGTACTTTTGCCATGTGTTAGTTTGGGACTGACAACACCCAAATTGACAAGTTTGATCAGAAGACTCTTCCTGGACATTTAATAATCATTTGTATTAGCTGCTTATTATCACCATGGCCAGTAGTATTGATCTTGCTAGGTTCTATTAGTACAGTTTCTTATTTTTTATTAATGTTTGTACAGTAATCACATAGGCTGTAAAGTTTTCTGAGGTTCTGGGGGAGTTTTTTTACAATGACTGCGCTTGCGCACCCAACATTTAGTGATAATAATAGGGATTTCGGGGGGGGTCACTGATGAGCCCATTGCAGTTCACAAAAGCAAGGGCTTGGTCATCTACACCAATGACCACGGGCTGTGGTCCTGGCATCACTCTCTGCTTGGTGGGCTGAAACTTTGTGCATTTCAAAGGACCAAGCCACTCTAATCAGAGAGAGCTTTGATCCTTTGATTTAAATGAAGCCGGTCAGCAAAGAGCTGAGCGACTTTTCGGAAACCGTCCACCGATGTCTGTTGCAGCTGTACCTCCCCAGCTCAACCTATATTATTATAAGGGCAAGGGGTTGCCCAGTCCCCCATGCCAGCTGCTACTCCGACCCTGCCCATTTTAGTTAAGCAGCACTGGGGAGCCCGCTCCCAGTGTTGCCAGCTATAACAGTGACACTGGGTGGTGCCCAATCCCCTAATGTCGCTACCTGTAAGAGAAAACTGTCCCTCGTTGTTTTTTTATTTATTTTTTTATTTTGTAAACCTGTAAAAACGAAAACTGTCCATCAATGTCTGTTGAGCCATTATTACCCCCCACCCCATCCTCCCACCTCAGGACACACCTCCCAAGCCCTTACTTACCCACCAGAGGTCTGATGGTGTTATCTTCTCTGGACCGCAGACACATCTTCACTCTTCAGTGCCTGACAGCGAACTGAGGAAGTCAGGTATGCAGTTCAATAGTATTTCAATGGGGTTTTGAACTTAGTAGCATAACTTGGGTATTTTTCAATATTTTTGGCCCAAATTTTCAGCATACCTTCTTTGGGACACCACCTCATGAACAGTGCAACTGATGTTCGGTAAATCTATCCTGAAAGGTGATTTCACAGTCACTGCACGAAATCACCTTTCGAACAAAAGTTGACAATTTTTTCTACCATTGTTCATGAGGTGGGGTCATAAGAAGCCTATGTTGAAAATGTGCCGTTAAAATATTAACAAAAAAAAAAGTTATGAGCCTACCTTGAAGTTTCTGAACGCAGGCTCATAACTTTGGTAATTTTTGATATTTTCCCCCCAATTTTCAAAATAACCATTTCTTCACAGCACTTCATGAATGTGACAGCTGTCATTTTTCAAATCCTGGCCAAAATGTGTTTTCACATCCCATAAGGTAATTTCTCGGTTGCTGCGCAAAATCACCTTTTGGCCAGGAGCTGAAAATTTTCCTCACTATTGTTCATGATGTGAGTTCATAACCAGGCTATGTTGAAAATTTTGAGTAAAAAGATGTGAATGAATGACTTCATTCACATTTCAGTGAATGACTATTACAGTATGCACTGCAAGCCCATTGGTCCACACTGTGGACCAATGGGCTTACAGCTGATAATGTAAGCTGTCATTCGGTGGGCAGCCAGGTGGTATGTGGGTAGGCTGCTGCTGCCCGCCGATGACAGGGGGAGCTGGGTGGGCTGGAGGTTCTGTGAGGGGGTTGGAGGGTGCCACTGGACCACCAGAGAATTATTTTGGCACAGCCGGGGTACCATTTGACTATCAGGGACACATTTACAAGGGCTTTTACGGTGATCGGGCAACTGGGAGGAGGGGTACCACCAGATTACCAGGAATAATGTCAGATTTATACTATGGCGATCGGGTGACTGGCAGGGGTACCACTGGATCACCAGGGTGATTTGTGGGTGCTTGTGAATGGTATTCTGGGGGGTGGGAGCCAACCATGGCAGGCGTCCGCTGTGTTGCACCCTGCACTACAGCGGCCCGCCAGTGGGTGGCTATCCTTTGAGCCTTATTTTTCAGGCTCAACTGTGTGCCCCGGTATGCGACGCATCTCAGAGTTGTGCCAGTATGTGCCACACATCCTGGGCTGAATATCGGGTTGTGCTGCATATGCATGGGCACGCCCCCAGTGATGCGCCACATACATTACCTATGCACCCCAGTGCATTGGGACTTGCGCAAGTCCCTCCTTTGAATATCGCCCATGGGGCTAGACAAGATGTGTTTTCATACCTCTGGTGCGAAATGACATTTTGGCCGATGTACTATAAATGGCACATGTCATGTCTATAATGTGAATCCGAAAACGCTTGTTTAATTAGTTGTTTTTACACTCTGCATAGCCATTGCAATGTTTGACTGGGTTTGTAAAAATATGGATTTTAAGCTTCTCACTGGAGTTTGGCTGTGTTGTGTGGACATATACATTTTAACTGCTTGTATTGATCATGGACCTTATAGTTTGTTTTGATTTCTTTTAATTGTTCTTATCATTATGTTAGTGCCATCACACCATATCATTTGAAATAAAAAAAACAATGTGGCTATTTGGGGTTGACTTTTCTTATTTTTAACTTTAATTTGCCAGGGAGGAACTGTAACTGGGAGATATTTGAGGTCATTTGTGACTAGACCTGTTGTTTAACCTCTGAGGAAATAGGTATCTGAAAGGAAGGAAGACACTCCCGGGGTGGAGGGTCAGAGTTGTAGTTGATTGTTTGTGGACAGCATAGGTTTAATCCCTCTCACCCCAAGCACATAACTTCCTTTATAGCCGGGGCTCTGACATCACTTCCTGAAAACTGCTAACAACGTACACCTGTTCGTATCCTTAAAGGCACAGCACCCATAAGGGGTAGAGACACTCATAAGCTTGCACACACTAAAACGAGAAGAAAAAAAACAAAGAAAGCATCTGTAACAGGAAGGGACACAGACATGTGGGGAGTGGTGCAGTGCACTGGCTGTGGAGCAGCAGTCTTCCAGGAGACATTCTGGAGACTGAATTGCTGCCCTATTTGCAGGCAACTCTCTGGTCTGAGGGAGGAGGTTGTTCATCTCCATGCTGACCTGGCAAGGATTCAGGAAACCTGTTCCCCCACCCATGGACCACCCAGGCCATCGCCACTACCTCAGAGGTTGCCAAGAAAGAGGAGTAGTTGGACCACGGTGGGCTCAGGTAGGATAAGGGTGGTGGAACAGAGGCGCATCCCTCCAGCTGTGCCTCTCCACAGTTCATTTGCCACTCTGGTGGAGCATGGTTCCTCTATGGAGGCACCCACAGTGGAGACCAAGGAGGATGCTGGGAACCTCCACAATGGAGACCCACAGGAGGGTGGCACCGGACCCCACAGGGGAAGGAAACAACTTCTGGTGGGGGACTCAATTGTTAGGGTGGTAGAACTGGGGAATGGAGGGGAAAGGGAGGTAAGGTGCCTGCCTGGCGCCATGGTGTGGAGCGACAGGAAAATGAATCCTCAGGCTCGCCGGAGCAGCTGAATGGGGGAAGGAGCTGGATGTCTTTATCCACCTAGGGAAAAATGGCCTGGCTGAAAGAGGGATCAGAGCAGTGCAACAGGAGTTTGTGGAATTGGGAAGGGGCCTTAGACAAGTAGCACACACAGTAAATTTCTTGGAAGTCTTACCTGTCTATGGCATGGATGAGGCTAGGGTACTCTGCACCACTGGATTCAATGACTGGTTGAAAAGCTGGTGCAGAGCTCAGGGATTTGGCTTCATTGGGGACTGGGGCTCCACCTGGAGGGATGCAGGCCTATACAGGTGTGATGGTCTGCATCTTTCCAGGAGGGGAACCAGGATCCTAGGGGATAGGTTTCAATGCTTCATTGGCAAGCATTTAAACTAGCCAACGGTGGAGGCACTGAAAAGGAGATGGGAAATCCCAGCCCCCAAAAATCAGGGTAGTTAGTGAGGTAAACACCAAGATAGAGCAGTCGATAGGGAGAAGGGCAGGGGTAAATGGAGAAAAAGACAAAGGCAGTAAGGACAGGGATGGGTCAAAAAGAAATAAAGCCATAACAAAATGGAGGGTAATGAGTACCAATGCCCGTAGTCTAGGTAAAAAGCTCCCCAAAATGGTGGCCTTGATGGAAGAGGGATGCCTGGATATCGTGGCAGTCACAGAAACATGGTACACAGAGAACCATGACTGGGATGTCAACATACCAGGGTACACAATCTACAGGAGGGACAGGGAGGGAAGAAGAGGAGGAGGAGTAACTCTCTATGTAAGGGAAGAGATCAAAGCAACAGAACTAAAGGGTAAACAGTGAGGAGAGGAGGCACTGTGGGTCACCCTGGAGACTGGAAGTGGCTCCACAATCCACACAGGGGTTGTATACAGACCCCCGTCTCAGGGGGAGGAAATGGACAAGTAAATGACAGAAGGCATCCTTGGGATGGCAGCAAAAGGGGCGATATTGCTGATAGAGGACCTGAATATGCCAGGCGTTAACTGGAGCACCTTTGCTATAGCCACATACAAGAGCAGGGCCATTCTCATTGCCCTACAGGGGGGCATGCCTCAAACAGCTAGTTTTAGAACCCACTCGGGAGGGAGCAATCTTAGACCTGGTACTCTCAAATGGGGACGGAGAGAGGATCTCTGATCTTGAAGTGGGTAGCCATCTGGGAACAAGCGACCACCAAACAGTGTGGTTCACAGTAAACTTAGCTGTAGAGTCAAGCCACACAAAAGTGAAGGTACTGGACTTCAAGAGGGCTGATTTTGTCAAAATGGGAGAGTGCCTCAGAAAAGCACTAGCAAACAGGCGAGAAGGTGAGGTGGAGCAACAATGGGGAAACATCAAAACCGCCATCACAAAGACAACAAGCCTTTGTGTGAAGCAAGTTAATAAATCAAAACAAAAGAAAAAAACACTATGGTTCTCAAAAGAAGTGGTGGGCAAAGTAAGGAAGAAAATGATAGCATTCAAGAAGTATAAGGAAACACAGAAGGAGCAAAACAGAGAACTGTACCAGTTAAAGCAGAAAGGAAGCGGGGAAAGCAGCCAGAATAGCAAAGGCCCAAACTGAGGAAAAGATAGCCAACTTGGTTAAGAAGGGGGCTAAAACATTTTCTAGGTACATTAGGGAGCAAAGAAAGGTGAAGGCAGGAATACTGAGGCTGAATAAAGAGGAAGGTGATTGGGCAGAGAGCGACAGTGAAATAGCAGTGTTGCTGAACGAATACCTCTGCTCAGTATTCACAATGAAAAAGCAGGGGGAGATACCTCATCCAGTCGATAGAAGCAGGGAAGTTGATATTAGTCCTTTCACAGAAGATAGGGTTCTGAAAGAACTCTTAAAACTGAAGGTGGATAAAGCAATGGGGCCTGATGGGATTCACCCCAGAATTCTAAAAGAACTAAGGGAACAACTAATAACACCACTGACTACCCTTTTTAATAAATCTTGGGAGGATGGTGTGGTACCTGAGGACTGGAGGAGGGCAGATGTGATTCCCTTTCATTAAAGTGGTAGCAAGAGAGAGGCAGGAAACTACAGACCTATCAGTTTGACCTCTGTGGTAGGGAAAATGATGGAATCACTTCTGAAGGAAAGAATTGTTGAGTACCTAGAGTCCAGTGGGGCACAGGACTCAAGGCAGCATGGATTCACAGCAGGAAGGTCACATCAGACAAATCTAATTGATTTCTTTGACTAGGTGACGAAAGTAGTAGACCAGGGAGGGGCTGTGGACATGGCCTGCCTAGACTTTAGCAAGGAATTTGACACAGTCCCGCACAAAAGATTAATAAACCAGTTAGTCAGTCTGGGAGTGGGTCCCAGGGTGGTAGCCTGGGTAAAACACTGGCTGGACAACAGGACACAGTAGATAATAGTAAATGGAGTCCACAGTCAAGAAAGGGAGGGTTACTAGTGGGGTACCGCAGGGTTCAGTACTTTGGCTGGTCCTTTTTAATGTCCTTATAAGTGACATTGCAGAGGGACTGGAAGGAAAAGTATGACTCTTTGCAGATGACACAAAGATCTGCAACAGGGTTGATAAGCAAGGTGGGGTGGAAAGGATGAGAAGGGGCTTGACAAGGTTGAAGGAATGGTCAAATGTATGGCAGCTTAGATTCAGTACAAAGAAGTGCAAACTAATGCACCTGGGAAACAAAAACCCAGGGGAAGAGTACACAGTGGGGGGTGAGATACTGACAATGACAAAAATGGAAAGGGACCTTGGGGTAGTCATATCAGATGACCTAAAGGTGGGCCAGCAATGTGAGGAGGCAGTGAGGAGGGCTGGGGGGATACTGGGATGCATAGGGAAAGGCATCACCCATAGAAAACAGGAAATTGTTGGCCCTCTGTACAGTCAGTTGGTAAGACCACATCTGGAATACTGTGTAGAGTTCTGGAGACCCCATCTCCGCAAAGACATAGACAGGGTGGAGGCTGTTCAGAGGAGGGTAACCAAAATGGTGCAGGGTCTGCTCCAGAAGACTTTATGAATTAAGACTAAAGGAGCTTAAGATGTATAGCCTTGAGGAAAGGAGGGAGAGGGGGGACATGATGGAATCTTTCAAATACCTCAAGGGAATCACCAAAGTCCAAGATGGTAGCATCTTTCAGAAAAAGAGATATACAAGAATAAGGGGGCATAATGTGAAGATAGAGGGGGGAAGGCTCAGAGGTAATGTGAGGAAGTATTTCTTCACAGAGAGGGTTGTAGATGCATGGAATGGCCTTCCTGAGGAGGTTGTAGAGTCAAAAACAGTGAGGAGAATTCACGAATGCATGGGACAGACATAAGGCAATTCTTGTGGGTGGGTAGGAAGAAGTAGGCTGTTGGTTAACTAGGATCTGCAGTTTATCCATCAGGTAGGGAACTGGGCAGACTAGGTGGGCCAAGCCGTCTTTATCTGCCATCAAATTCTATGTTTCTATGTGTAACCCCTAGGTGGCGCTATCCCAAGGGCTACCACCCCTGCCTGTTGGGCTGGTGACAGGTTAAGGGGCCTAGGTTCTATGATGGGTGCCTCCACCCAGAGGTCAGGGTTAATAGTAATTAAACTGGCTTGGGTACAGCCCTCTGGGACACTACAATCCCTCTTATCCCACATATAAACACTTTTCACACATATAGATACCACTTACCCTTGAAACTGATTCTGCAGCATGTCTCTGAGGACCCCCTGTAAAACAATGTTAAACAATGTTAAACAATAAACACAGCAAAATGCAGTACTGTTTCTATATGTACTGACACCACAGACAGTATATAGAATAATAACAATGAATCTGGTTTATTTAGGGAACAGCAACACGGGAGGTGGGCAATCAGGTTGATTAGTTTTTGCAAAGTTCAAATTACAGTACTGTGCACATGTACAGGGTCCTAAAAAGTCACACTCTGGGTACCCAGGATGGTGGGGGGGCTAGCCAGGGTCTCAGAAACATGGTACACAGAGAACCATGACTGGGATGTTAACATACCAGGGTACATAACCTACAGGAGAGACAGGCAGGAGAGAAGAGGGGGAGGAATAGCTCTGTATGTCAAGGAAGGGATAAAAGCAACTGAACAAAAGAGTAAACAGGAAGGAGAGGAGGCACTGTGGATCACCTTGGAGACTGGAAAGGGCACCACAATCCGCACAGGGGTTGTGTACAGACCCCCATGTCAGGGGGAGGAAATGGACAAGGATATGATAGAAGGTATTCTTAGGATGGCAGAGAAAGGGGAGATACTGTGGATGGGAGACCTGAATATGCCAGATGTTAACTGGAGCACTTTTGCTGCAGCCACATCCAAGAGCAGGGCCATTCTCAATGCCCTACAGGTGGCAGACCTCAGACAGCTAGTTTCAGAACCCACTCATGAGGGAGGAATCTTAGACCTCATACTCTCAAATGGGGGCAGTGAGAGGAGCTCAGATCTAGAAGTGGGTTGCCATCTGGGAACAAGTGACCATCAAACAGTGTGGTTCCCATTAAACTCAGCTACAGAGTCAAGCCATACAAAAGTGAGGGTATTGGACTTCCGGAGGGCTAGAAGGAGGGGTGGAGCAACAATGGGGGAATCATCAAAACTGCCATCACAGAGGCAACAAGCCTTTGTGTGAAGCAAATAAATAAATCAAAATGAAAGAAAAAGCCACTATGTTTCTCAAAAGAGGTGGCTGGGAAAGTCAGGGAGAAAAAGATAGCATTCAGGAAGTATAAGGAAACACAGAAGGAGCTGGACAGAGAGCTTTACCAGTTAAGGCAGAAGGAAGCAAGGAGGGAAGTCAGAATAGCAAAGGCCCAAACTGAGGAAAAGATAGCCAACTCGGTTAAGAAGGGGGATAAAACCTTTTATAGGTACATCAGAGAGCATAGAAAGACAAAGGGAAGGATAGTGAGGCTGAATAGAATGAATGGTGGGTGGGCAGAGGGGGACAGTGAAAAAGCAGGGATACTGAACGAATATTTCTGCTCAGTATCCACAAAAGAGGAGGGAGAAGTACCTAATCCAATTAACAGAAGCACTCTTTATAGTGGGGTCGATCCCAGCCCTTTCACAAAAGAAAGGGTTCTGCAAGAACTCCTAAAACTGAAGGTGGACAAAGCAATGGGGCCTGATGGATTCACCCCAGAATTCTAAAAGAATTAAGGGGGAACTAGTGAAACCACTGACTACTCTTTAATAAATCATGGAGGATGGTGTACCCGAGGACTGAGGAAGGCGATGTGATTCCCTTCACAAAAGTGGGGACCAAGACAGAGGCAGGAAACTACAGACCTGTCAGTTTGACCTCTGTGGTAGGGAAAGTGATGGAGTCACTTCTGAAGGAAAGAATTGTTGAGCACCTTGAGGCCAGTGGGGCACAGGACCCAAGGCAGAATGGGTTCACAGCGGGAAGGTCATGTCAGATGAATCTAATAGATTTCTTTGACTGGGTGACCAAAGCAGTAGACCAGGGAGGGACTGTGGACATGGCCTACCTCGACTTTAGCAAGGCATTTGACACAGTCCCACACAAAAGATTAATAGTCAAATTAACCAGCCTGGGAGTGGGTCCCAGGGTGGTAGACTAGGTAAAACATTGGCTGGACAATGGGACACAGAAAGTAATTGAAAATGGAGTCCACTAGTGGGGTACCGCAGGGTTCAGTACTGGGTCCAGTCCTTTTTAATGTCATTATAAGTGACATTGCAGAGGGACTGGAAGGAAAAGTATGCCTCTTTGCAGATGACGCAAAGATCTGCAACTGGGTTGATACACAAGGAGGCGTGGAAAGGATGAGAAGGGACTTGGCAAGGTTGGAGGAATGGTCAGAAGTATGGCAGCTAGGATTCAATGCAAAGAAGTGCAAAATAATGCACCTGGGAAACAAGAACCAGGATAGATTACACAATGGGGAGAGAGTAACAACAACAAAAAGGAAAGGGAGCTGGGGTAATCATATCAGATGACCTTAAGGTTAGCAAGCAATGTGAGAAGGCAGTAGGGAGGGCTGGGAGTATACTGGGATGCACAGGGAGAGGCATCACCAGCAGAAAACAGGAAGTTGTTATCCCTTTGTACAGACAGTTGGTGAGACCCCATCTGGAGTACTGCGTCCAGTTCTGGAGACCCCATCTCCGCAAGTACATAGACAGGATAGAGGCAGTCCAGAGGAGGGCAACTAAAATGGTCGCAGGGTCTGCAAGAGAAGCCGTATGAGGAGAGACTAAAGGAGCTTAATATGTATACCCTTGAGGAAAGAAGGGAGAGGGGGGACATGATAAGAAACATTTAAGTACCTCAGTGGAATCAACAAAGTCCAAGAGGGTAGCATCTTTCAGAAAAAGAGACATGCAAGAACAAGGGGACACAATTTAAAGATGGGGGGTCCAGGAGAATGTCAGGAAGTATTTTTTCACAGAGAGGGTAGTGGATGCATGGAACAGCCTTCCTGAGGAGGTTGTGGGGTCTAAAACTGTGGGAGAATTCAAGAATGCATGGGACAGACATAAGGCAGTTCTTGTGGGGGGTAGGAAGAAATAGGCTTTTGGTTAACTAGGATCTGCGGCCTATCCTGTAGGTAGGGAAATGGGCAGACTAGGTGGGCCAAGTGGTCCTTATCTGCTGTCAAAGTCTATGGTGCAGCTGGTTGGGGTCCTTTGATGGAAAAAACACAAGCACACACAAATTATAATCCGGAGCCCTGGGTCTCAGTTCGTGAAGAAATGGAACAGCAATAATCAGATGACACACTTGTAATTGATAACAGACTGCAGGGAGAATACCCTGATTTGTACTCACAATACCCAAGCTGAGAACTGGATGGTGTATGTCCTTTCTGGATTGCCAGAAACAACAGGGTATGGAGAAAGGTCCTTGCCACTGGATCCAACTGCAGTTGATAACAAATGGATTTAGTCCAACACAAGCAGGGGTTTGCTTCCAGCTTCAGCATACAGCTCACAGTACAGGGGATATGAAATAGCGGTTCCCCACAAGCACTACGCACATTCATATGTAAAAGGAAAGTACTATACCAGGCAGGTTGCTCTTCGATCCCGATCGCACTTACTGCAAAACAGCCGGGAGCACACACAGCAGCTTCAGTTCCTGACAGACCGAGCGCGATTCAGCAATATCTCCAGTCTTCTACAGGGTGAGCCTGGTTTCCACACTTCTGGTGCTTCTTTCTCCTCACAAGTCGGATTCAGTCCAAACTGGCACTCACAATGGCTGCAGGCCGACACTCAGGGCCTCACACGTGCTTCCCATGCGAAACTACATGCCGCAGCAGAAGCAGGGCTTCTTCTCTCTTCACTGTCACTACCGATCTGAGCTTTCCAGTAACAGAGCAGGGCATTTCCTTTGGCTCCACACCAGTTTTGCTGGTGGATTCAGCTGTCAATCACTGCAGGGCTCCCTCTGTTGGTGCAAAAAGGCACTAAGCTCAAAACTACAAACAGGTATCTGCCTCTATCTCTGAAATCAAATAAAGAGGCAGAAGACACTGCAGAGCAGGACACTGCGGCACAGGAGCTAGCACAACAAAACTCACCCAAATCAGGAACCAAAACAAAACAAGCACAAAGGAAATCCAAAAAACTTCTGATCATAGGAGACTCCATGATTTGGGGAGTTGATACCCATCTCCAGCCAGGGGTGATGGTCAGATGTCTCCCAGGTACATCAGCATGGAGAGACACTGACCGCATTGCTAGAATTGTTCACAAAGCAGGAGAAAACATTGATGTCCTAGTACACGTAGGGACTAATGATCTCGCCAGCCGGTCAGTTGTGGAGACCAAGGAACACCTGACCAGGCTGGGTGACAAACTATCATCTATTTCGTCCGGCATCTCCTTCTCTGAGATCCTGCCAGTCTGGGAGAGGGGGCAGATGGACGGAAGGTCAGAGAAGGGGAGATAGGGGAGCTAAACACGTGGCTCAAGGGCTGGTGCCAGGAAAAAGGACACAGATTTGTAGGGAACTGGCAACAGTTCTGGGAGCGAAGTTCTTTAAATTTGATGGACTGCATCTGACTAAAGAGGAGTCAGTGCATTGAGGCAGAAGTTTGACGTCTTTGCAGAATATTTAAACTAGAAAATGGGGAGAGGGTGCAGCACCATACGTCGAATGGGAAGAACACCCTCCCCTCAGCTAGTGGTCAAACAGGAATTCAGCATGTTTGCCATTCATTTGCATCACCAGGTAAGAAAAAGGTTTGTCTCCCCATACGACGCACAGAGGTAATGCCAAACTTCACCCAACAACTAACACACCAAAATCTGGCCAATGGAAAATCATGTACACAAATGCTCACAGCCTGGGAAATAAGATCCCAGACCTGCAGGCAATAATGTCAGAGGCTAAACTGGACAAAGTAGCAATTAGTGAGATGTGGTTTACCAGTAACCACACTTGGGAGACTTCAGTACCTGGCTATGTATTGTTCAGAAGAGACCAAGGTGCAAAAAGGGGGAGGAGGCCCTGTAGCTAATGAAAATATCAAAGCTACAGAAATTCAGAATACACATAAGGAGCCAGAAGAACTGTGGGTCACCCTGGAAACAGGAAATGGGACAGCCATAAGAACTGGGGTTGTCTACAGGCCCCCAGACCAGAGGGAGGACATAGACATTACTGTTAGAAGATATACAAAACATGACAGCTAAAGGGAGGTTCTGATAATGGGAGACTTCAACATGCTGGATACAGATTGGTCAATACCAGCAGGAAACATCTGCCAGAACTAGACTCATAGTGGATTCCTGCAGGGGAGGGCCTCAAACAACTGGTACAGCAACCCACAAGAGACAGGGCTATCCTAGATCTAGTACTGACTGACAAAGAAGGGATCACATATCTCCAGGTAGAAGGTCACCTGGGGGCCAGTGACCATCACATGGTATGGTTCAATTTGGCTACTACATCTAAATCATCCCATTCCAAGGCAAAAATATGGGACTTCAGAGGAGCTGACTTTGATAAGATGGCTAACAGAGTTAACCTAGCCCTGGCAAAAAGAAACACAGGTGAGGGGGTACAGGCAAAGTGGGCAAGCATTAAGGATGCAATACTTGAAGCAACATCCCATTGTGTTAGACAGAAAAGGAAGTGCAAAAGAAGAAGGAAACCACTTTGGTTCTCAAATACAGTAGCAGAAAAGGTCAGAGCCAAAAGGCTGGCCTTCAGGAAATATAAGGGAACACAGCGGGATGAAGATAGGGAGGCATACCAAACTGCCCTAAGGGAAGCAGGTAAGGCAGTAAGGCAGGCAAAGTCCCAAACTGAGGAAACACTAGCACGAACAGTAAAAGAAGGTGACAAGACTTTCTATAGATACATTAGTGAAAGGAGAAAGTCCAGAGGGGTTATTCCTAAGCTTAATGGAGAAAAGGGAGCATGTGAGGAGGAGGACCCTGTAAAGGCATCTATCCTAAATAGATACTTTGCTCAGTATTTACTGAAGAGAAGGTAGGGCAGGGCCCACAGCTCAGCATCATGGATACAGGGGAGGAGGTGAGCACTACTCCTTCACAAAAGAAAGGGTCCTACAAGAGCTTGCTAAGCTCAGGGTGGATAAGGCAATGGGACCTGATGGCATACATCCCAGGGTACTTAAGGAGCTAAAGGAGGAACTAGCAGAGCCATTAGCAGAATTGTTTAGTGAGTCTCTGAGCACAGGAGAGGTCCCAGAAGACGGAGAAGGGTTTATGTGATCCCGCTCCACAAGAGTGGTAGCAGGGAGGAGGCGGGAACTACAGACCGGTCAGTCTTACCTCAGTAGTGGGCAAGATTATGGAAGCACTCTTAAGGAAAGGATAGTGCAACACCTGGAATCCATAGGGGCACAGGATCCAAGACAGCATGGGTTTACAAAGGAAGGTCCTGTCAAACTAATCTCATAGATTTCTTTGACTGGGTAACCAGAGTGGTGGACCAAGGGAGCAGTTGATGTCGCCTACCTTGACTTCAGCAAAGCTTTGACACTGTTCCACATAGAAGATTGATAAATAAGCTGGGTAGGCTCGGATGGGTCAGAAGTTGGTCAACTGGGTGGCAAACTGGTTGATGGGCAGAAAACGAGAGTGGTGGTAAATGGTATACAGTCAGAAGAGATGCAAGTCACAAGTGGGGTACCTCAGGGATCAGTCCTGGGGCCAGTCCCTTCAACATCTTCATTAGTGACCTTGCAGATGGACTAGAGGGTAAGCTTGTCTGTTTGCAGATGACACCAAGATCTGCAACAGAGTAGATGATCCAGATGGGGTGGCAGAATGAGAAGAGATCTGGATAAACTAGCAGAATGGTCAGAAGAGTGGCAACTGGGATTTAATGCAAAGAAGTGCAAAATCATGCACATAGGGAAGAGAACCCTGAAGCCACCTATAGGCTGGGAGGGAATTGCTAGCAGTCACAAAGGAAGAAAGAGACTTGGGCATCATCATCACTGATGACCTAAAATCATCCAAGCAGACCTCTAAAGCAGTAGGTAAGGCTAGGGGGTGTTAGGGTGTATTAGTAGGGGTATCACAAGTCGTAAGAGGAGGCATAATCCTCTGTACAAGACACTGGTTAGGCCCATCTGGAGTACTGCGTGCAGTATTGGAGCCACACACTTTCACAAGGACATTAACCAAATTGAGGCAGTCCAGAGAAGGCAACCAAAATGGTGCAGGACTGCATCAGAAGACATATGAGGACAGATTAACGGAGCTCAATATGTATACCCTTGAGCAAAGGAGGGAGAGAGGTGATATGATCGAGGCATTCAAACACCTTAAGGAATAAACAAGTGAAAGAGTCTAACATGTTTAAATATAAGAAAATAGCAGGACAAGAGGACACAGCATGAGATTAGAGGGAGGCCGATTAAGGGGGAATGTGAGGAAATAATTTTTCACAGAATGGGTGGTGGATGCATGGAATGGCTTACCACAAGAAGTGGTGGCTATGAATACAATGCAGGGCTTCAAACAGGCATGGGATAGGCATAAGGGAGCAATACAAATGACTATGAATAGATAGGCCACTGACAGAGCAAAGGCAGATGGCACATTTATAAGGTAGAAAAAGAAATGGGCAGACTGGATGGGCCTTGTGGTCCTTATCTGCCGTCAACTTCTATGTTTCTATGTTACTTTTCCCAGAGTCACTGCCCATACAATCCCTTTGTGACTGGCTCAAAATTGAGAGGCCAATTTCTGATTCATCCACAGGCTCCATTTTAAGGTCTCTCCTATCATCCTGATTGGTCCAAGTCAGCAGTTCAGGACCAAAATGAAAGAGCTACACTGAGACAGTTTGTGCTGAAATAAAGACAGGCTAGACAAACTACATTTTCTCAGTCACTCTAAATGATTTCTGGCAAACAGTTATATCTTTCAACAGGGCTCCCTCTGCATTTGTAGCGATGGCAGAAACGGAGCGACTTAACAGCAGCCCAGGTGGGATTCGGGCATTAGAACACATAGTCCCCCCCTTTTCAATTAATTATGGCTACAAGCAGGCAGCTCTTAAAGAGACAGTACCAGAGGCTCTAAAAGCACTCACACTTAAGTGGCTTAAACGCTGAACACCTCCAGACTTGGAGCATTCAGACAAGCTCCTGGAAGATTTTTGGGAACCCCCATTTGCAGGGGGGTTACACCCTTCCTGGCCTGGAAAAACTTGGCGTCCGCATCAAGTAGGTACCCTTAGAAATTGCAGTATGACATCATATACATTTACATCACTAACATATTAGGTTTATACGTGTAATCATCAGTCACCATATCACCTTGCCATAAACACATTTCTGATACTTTTCAGCACATTACTTTTTACACAGCATTATACACACATTGTACCTTACTCAGGTTATTACCTCCTGCACATGAAACCTGAAGAGAGGGGGCCCTTTCCTATCAGCTACCTTAGGGCTGGATGGGGCAGGGGCACTATATTGAGAGGGTGAAACAAGTAACCTGGAGTTAGCACTTATGCTCAGTTTGGGCAATGAGTTCGGGGACACATATACTCCTTTGTGGACCACATTGAGAGGCAAATCCATAGACCTCCCAGGAGAATCGTAACTAAGGCATACTACAGGCTTTACAGCTCTACCAGTCTTTCTAGGGAGAACTGTTACAGTCTCTGCATTTTGGCCTTTACTTTCAGCGTGATCTTTACTTGCCAGGGGGGTTTCTTTCACGGTAGCAGGGTTAGAACTTGGGGCACTGTCAGCTCCAGTATTTGCAATTTCAGGGGTCACAACACTTGTTTCACAAGGAGAGCTTTCCTGCACTGCCAGTGGACCGTCAGGGCACTCAGAATACTCTTCTTGTTCTATCACCAGTCTGTTCCAGTTCATCATTTTCCTCCTCAGAGAGCTTATACAGTTTCACCATACACAGTGATTCCATGTCATCCGACTTGATACTTTGCACTTCACTTTCTGGGAGCATTGGCTCCAAGGATAAAGCTGGGGGCTTAGGCAGTCCAGAAGGCTCAGCTTCATCTCCATGATTGACTAGAGGGTTGCCTTGAAACAATTGGCTCAGTTCATAAGAGGGGTAGTACCCAAAGTTGCACTCACTTTCCTCTGACATGGACTGACAGTCATTTTCAACTGGGACTTGCTGTGGAGAACACTTTAACTCAACATCTGTAGGTGCAGACTTTCTTTGCTTTTGCTTAGCAGCAGCTCAGGTCACTGGTCCAGAGGGAGCACTTTCTGGGGGTGCAGACTCAATCAAGAGTTGTCCAATGGGCAGTAAATGATTTCTATGCATTGTTTTAACATCTTTTGAATTATTCTCAGGCCTTACTTTGTACACAGGCAGATCATGTAGTTTGCCCACTACAATGTGAGGGAGATGGTGCCACCTGTCAGCAATCTTGTGTTTGCCATGCAGTCCCAGATTTCTTAGCAATACCCGATCTTCCTCCTGCAGTTCCTGTGCTTTCACCTTTTTATCATACCTTTCTTTGTTGGCCAGATTTCTTTTGGCAGCCATGGTTTGAGCCAGTTGGTACACATGATTTAGCTGGGCCTTTAACTTTTGCACATACTGTAAATAGTTGTCAGCTCGAACCCCATCAGGAGAAACTCCAAAACATACATCTACCGGCAGTCGAGCTTCTCTTCCAAACATCAGGTGGTAGGGGGAGAACCCAGTGGCATCACATTTGGTGCAGTTGTAGGCATGTACCAAGGTGCTGATTTGTTGGCTCCATCTGGGCTTGTCTTTTGGGTGGAGGGTGCCCAGCATGTCCAACAGAGTACGGTTAAGATGTTCAGGCTGTGGGTCCCCCTGGTGGTGGTAAGGGGTGGTTCTGGACTTTCACACTCCCCACAGAGAAAGCAACTCTTTGATCAAACGACTCTCAAAGTCTCTCCCTTGGTCAGAATGGATTCTTTGTGGAGCCCCATAGTGAACAAAAAAGTTTTCTACATGTACTTTTGCCACAGTGGATGCCTTCTGGTCCTTGGTGGGGAAAGCTTGAGCATATCATGTAAAATGGTCGGTGACCACCAGCACATTATTAATATTTCTTTGATCTGGCTCCAAACTTAGAAAGTCAATACAGACCAGTTCCATGGGGCGCTGGTGGTGATGTTGACAAGGGGGGGCAGCCCTCTGGGGCAAAGCTTTCCTCTGTAAGCAACGACTACAAGTTCAAATGTGTTGCTCAACATCAGCCACCATTTTAGGCCAATAGAATCTGGATCTCACCAAGTCAAGTGTTCTGTCTATACCAAGGTGCCCCATGTGGTTGTGTAGGGACCTTAATACTAAGTCTTTGAAAGCAGTGGGCAAAACTAGTTGTTGTTTGTCTATTTTTCCCCCCTCTGTCTGTTGTTTCTCAGTATAACAGTCGATTAATCAGTTTCAACTTGTATAACAATGCAGTTCTCAAATCAGTGGAGCGTAACTTCTATACATCTTTCCCTGTGTATAGGGCTTCTAGAGCTGATTTGATCATAGGATCTTGGGATTGAGCCCGCTGAATACTGTCACTGTCCAGCTGAGGCAGTGCACCAATGTCTAATGCAATAAAGTGGCAATAAGCAGCAGGTATGCAATTCTCAGAGGGCCCCAAGCAATCCTCTAGACAGTCCACTGCATCCATGGACATTTGTTCCTCCTTGTCAAACATCTGGCATAGCGCTCGAATATCAGGTTCCGGCAGTCTGACTCATTTATTTCTGGAAACAGGCATCCGCGAGAGAGCATCAGCATTTATGTGGTTCAGGCCTGCTCTGTATTCAACAGCGTAATCATATGTAGCTAATGCGGAAAGCCACCTATGGCCAGTAGCATCCAACTTGGCTGAAGTCTGCACATACAGACGTGGCCAAAAATATCGGCACCCTTGCAGTTTTTTCTAATAATGCACCATTCCTTCCAGAAAATTGTTGAAATTAAAAAATATTTTGGTATCCACATATGTATTTATTTGGTTTGCAGTGGAATAAAACACAAAAAGCAGAAATATTTACTAAGTCTTAGCTTATTCCATACAGAAATCCTTAAATGGTCCGGACAAAATTATTGGCACCTTTTAGAAGTAGTTAGAAATAATTAGATTTCAAGCAGGTGATTCTCCTTCACTTTGGAACTGAACTCACCTGTGGTGAGTTGCAGGTGCCTGCAATATAAAAATCACTCATTCAACCAGTTTGAATAGAGAAAAGGACTCTTTCTCTTGTTTTGTGTCACTGTGTGTACCGCAATGAGCATGGAGAAAAGAAAGACAGCCAGAGAATTGTCTGAGGAGATCAGACAGAAGATTGTAGCCAAGCATGGACAATCTCAAGGCTACAAATCAATCTCCAGAGACCTTGATGTTCCTGTTTCCACTGTACATAATGTTATCAAGATGTTTAAGGCCCATGGCACTGTAAGCCAACTCTCCTGGACGTGGCGCAAGAGAAAACTTGATCGAAGATTGCTGCACAGATTGTTCGAATGGTGGAGAAAGCACCTCGATCAACTGCCAAACAGATTCAAGCTGACCTTCAGACACAAGGTACGACAGTTTCAACTCGCACCATTCGTTGCCAACTCAATGAAAGGGGTTATATGGTAGGAGGCCCAGGAGGACCCCACTGCTGAGAGAGAGACATAAGAAAACCCGACTGGGGTTTGCCAAAACATACCTGAAAAAGCCAAAATCCTTCTGGGAGAATGTCCTGTGGACAGATGAGACCAAATTAGAGCTTTTTGGTAAAGCACATCATCTCTCTGTTTACAGAAAACAAAATGAAGCCTTCAAAGAAAAGAACACCTTCCCTACAGTCAAATATGGAGGAGGTTCAGTGATGTTTTGGGGTTGCTGTGCTGCCTCCGGCACTTGGTGCTTTGAACGTGTGCATGGCATCATGAAATCTGGAGATTACAAGGCCATTTTGGAGCGCAATGTTGAACCCAGTGTCAGAAAGCTGGGTCTCTGTCAAAGGTCATGGGTCTTCCAGCAGGACAATGACCCCAAACACTTCAAAAAGCACCCAGGAATGGTTCAAGACAAGACGCTGGACTGTTCTGAAGTGGCCAGCAATGAGTCCAGATCTAATTCCCATTGAAAACATGTGGAGAAATCTGAAAACAGCAATTGGGAGAAGGCACCCTTCAAATCTGGGAGAACTGGAGCAGTTTGCACAAGAAGAGTGGGCCAAACTGCCAGTAGAGGTGCAGGAAGCTCATCCATGGCTATAGGAAGCGGTAGATTGCAGTTATTTTGACAAAAGGCTGTGCTACCAAATATTAAGTCTAGGGTGTCAATAATTTTGTCAATGCCATTTCTTTTCATTTTCTGATTTAAAAGGATATATTAAATTCTGAATCAAAAACAAAGGTTCTGTAATATTAACAGAGAAATAAAGAATTGTGGAGACCAAATACTGTATTGTTGTTAATTTCAACTTATGTTTAGAGGAATTGTGAGTTATTTGAAAAAGTGCAAGGGCGCCAATATTTTTGGCCACGACTGTAGGTCAAAGGATTATTATCAGTTTTTACCAGTATCTTATCCCCATGCAAGTACTCGTGGAATTGGTCAAAAATGGCCCACTTCAAAGCTAGGAACTCTAACTTATGCACCGGATAGTTCTTTTCAAATGGGGTCAGACTTCTGTTGGCAAAGGCCACTGGTCTCAGGCCATTCTCATGCTCCTGGTACAACACAGCCCCCAAACCTTGCAGGCTAGCATCAGTGTGTAGGACATAGGGTTTTGCTGGATCTGCATAGGCAAGGACAGGAGCGTGAGTGAGTTAATATATAATCTCATGAAAAGCAGCTTCACAATCAGGTGTCCATCAGGCTCCAAAGACTTCATTGGGGTGAAAATACACTCTCTCAGCCTCAGGGGAAGCTGACCTCTTATATTGTTTGTTAGTAGGAGGGTAACCTTGAGTAAGATTGAGTAGAGGGTGAATCACTCTTGAATAGTCCTTGATGAACCACTGATTGTAGCCACAGAATCCCAGGAATCTTTGCAGTTCTTTTAGATTGTGGGGCTGTGGCTAGGTGGTCAAGGCCTCAACTTTACTTGGGTCTGTTTGTATTCCCTCGGTGGACACTATGTGTCCCACATACTTTACAGAGGTTTGGAAGAACTGACATTTATCGATGGATAGCTTAAGGCCAAAGTCTTCCAATTGGTCCAACACCTTGAACAATCTGCTCTCATGTTCTTCCAGTGAGCTGCCAAACACAATAACATCATCTTGGTACACCAGATACTCTAATAAGTTCATGTCCCCCACTGCACACTCCATCAGTCGTTGAAAAGTAGCTACGGCGCCTGAAATCCCTTGAGGCATCCTCATGAATTTATAGAAATCAAGCGGACAGATAAAGGCTGTCTTTTCATGGTCTTCTGGGGCCATCGGCATCTGGTAGTACTCACTGCGAAGATCCAACACTGAGAACCACTTGCTACCATTCAGGCAGTCTAAGGCATCCTGAATGCGGGGCATTGTATACTGATCAGGGATAGTCCACTGGTTCAAGGTGCGATAATCCATGCACATCCATACTGTCCCATTTTTTTTTCTCACTACCACAATAGGTGAATCATATGTGCTTCTGGATTCTTGTATAACACTAGCAGCAAGCATCTCTTGCAGATGCTGTCTCACATCATCTACTGTATGTCAGCAGGTGCCAGGCATTGAGACCTCTCACGAAATGGCCTTTTATCATGCAGCCGGATATGGTGCTTAGCTCCTTGCACACATCCCACGTCCCATTCCTTTAAGAAAAACACTTGGTCTCTCTGGAAAAGCTTCTGACTGATCCTCACATTCCAGTCTGCTGCCAAAGGGGAGTCACTGAAATCGAACAAGTTGGGTGTCACTCTGTCACTCTTCCCCGAACTCTTGTTATTAGGTAGCACTGCAGTATCTGCACAATGTACATTAGCCAGGGTGCAACCTCTGTTTACCCAAATCTCTCTATCAGACACATTATGAACTTGAACCATTACCCTTCTGGCATAAGCATGAGCTCTGGCAGGCAAAATACTAGGCTTGACCAGTAGTCCTTCCGGCAATTTTCCATTGCCTGGTGCATCCAGCATAAGTATTTTATTCTTGACATCCTTCCTGATACGGACCTCCCCCTTTAAGGTACACTGGGCATTTGGCACCAGGATCAGGGACTCAGGATCCTTCTTCCAGACAATTCCAACCGGTTCCTCTGGTTCCACTTTTTCAGCTTCTCTCTGTGCCTCATAGGCGTTCTTGATCTACGCCGGAATTCTTCATGCTGTACCAGTCTGCGACCCCTGTTTCTCATAACACAACTGCCCCAACCATCCAAACATATGCGCATTCATCCCGATTAGTAGAGGAACCCCATCTTACAGTCCGGTAGGGGACACACTAAGGCCAGGGTCTCTACTTGCTCGGCCACTCCAGCCATGGAGGTGGGAAAAGACAGCCAAATTCAGATATATCCAGAGTAGGGATAGGCCTTCTCACTTAACCCCCAGACATGCAGCCCCTTCAACGGTTGTAAGGGTACATCAGACAAATGCTTCTGATACCAGTCTTGGAACATAATTGTCACTTGGGAGCCACTGTCTAATACAGCTCTTGTAGACACTCCATTTACCTTTACAGTGGTCTCCATGGAGGGACCTACTATTCTGGACCAGTCTGGAGAGGCGGTAGTGGGGGCCAGGGCAATTGACCTTGCCACAAAGGGACGTGAGTTAGCATTTTTGGGACCCTCACTGGGATAATTTTGTGTACCTCTTAACCACTGATTTGTTCTCCGAAGCTCTCCTTGTAGCCTATATGCAACTTTGTCTGTGTCTTTTGGGGACCGGCATTCTCTATTCGTGTGCCCATCCTTCCCACAGTTACAGCAAAACATATTTTCTGGAGTTTAAGCTGGCCGAGGTGTCACACTGGGAGCCAGGGCTGGGGTACTAATAACTGGAAACCTTGGTGCCATCTCCATCTGCGGCGTGATAAGTATTTGGAGACATCTCGTCAATTCCTCCACTTCCATGGTCAAGACATCCAGTTTTGAGCTGTTGTCAGCAGGAGATGCCTAGGTGAGTACCCCCAACCCCATAGCAGATGCAGCTGGATGAGGGTCGAGGCCTGTACTTGCAGGAGCGGCCTTCATAAAGAGACTGTTTTTTATTTCCCTGAACTCCCTCAGCAGTTCACCCCATGGAGGCACACCCTCATTGGTCCCCACTTCAGAAGGACCCTTCGATGCCGTGATCACTTGGACTGCGCTCACCCCAGAATTAAAATCCCCCTCCTCATCTTCAACCTCCCGAAGTTTTTTGTTTCAAGTTACAATAGTCTGGTGGTTTACCCCTTCTGTCTGGGAGCCTTAATTGAAGGAGCTGCAATTTAGAATGTTTTGCATGTTGTAGTAGGTGCTCCAACCTTACACGGTTTAAGTCACTGGCGGCTACCCCACCTTTTCGGTAAGCCTATTGCAGAGCTCTTTCCAGATGAGTAACATATGCAGACAAACTTTCCCCAGGCCACTGTTTTGTACCTTGAAATTTCCACATCAAGCTCTCCCCTGACTCAGTGCTCCCAAAATTGCCTTCAAGTGCAGATAGGTACTTCTGGGCAGATGCATCCAGATTTGTGGACCTCAAAAATTTAATGGCCTCTAGGGCAGGACCCCTCAAACTTTTTATGATTCTTTTTTGTTTCTCAGCCTCCGCACACTGCCATTCAGGTATCAGGGGGCAACACAATCTTTCCAGGTGTCCCAATCATCCTCCCCCTGGGAGGGTGCCAGAGAAGATCCTCAACCTTCGGTAAGAGTCGTGACTAATGGAAGGTGCAGAAATAGGAGCCTGAATTGGTTCAGCCACAGAAAGAGGGGCAATAATGGGTGCTGGAGTGGGAGGGGGTGTTGAGGGAGGAACACCCCCAGCTGGCAGAAATAACTTCTTTAAGTCCTCCACAGTTTTCCCTTCCTCCAGCAACAACTTAGCAAATTGTTCCTCAAAAGTTCCAGATAGTGGGGGGGGGGTCATTCTCCCCCGGGTCTTTGCTGTCCTTAGTTATCACTCTCCAGGCAGTGAGGACTCCCTCTGGGGTAATAGTCTGTGGCACTTTGGAGCTATCTGTGGGGTCCTTATACTCTTCTAGGGCCATGAAAGTGTGGGTGAGCAGATTAGCATGTCGACCCACCACCACAGGGTTTTGTAAACTTTCCACCTTGGAAAGTACTCCCTTTACAGTGTCCTTATTGGTCCCCAGGGGGATGTCCAGGATAAGCATAGCATTTTGGGGGTCAGTCTCCTGCCCAGTACACCACCCCACCAACTGGTGCACAGCCACTTCTGTCGGGGCATCCATTTATTTTCAACAGTGATTCGTAAATGGGGCCACAAGGGGATGCTAATCCAAGCGGTAGCCTCCAAGATGTAACCCCCAGGTGGCGCTATCCCAAGGGCTACTACCCCTGCCTGTCGGACTAGTGACAGGTTAAGGGGCCTAGGTTCTAAGATGGGTGCCTCCACCCAGAGGTCAGGATTAATAGTAATTAAACTGGCTTGGGTACAGCCATCTGGGACACTGCAACCCCCCCCACTTTGTTCCCACTAGTGGCCTACACAGTACACGGGAGTTACCTTCCCAATAACCCACACATGAACACTTTTCACACATATAGATACCACTTACCCTCGAGACTGATTCTGCAGCACGTCTCTGAGGACCCCCTGTAAAACAAGGTTAAATAACATTCACAGCAAAATGCAATGCTGTTTCTATATGTACTGACACCACATACAGTATATAGTATAGTAACAATGAATCTGATTTATTTAGGGAACAGCAACACGGGAAGGGGCAATCAGGTAGATTAGTTTTTGCAAAGTTCAAATCGCAGTACTGTGCACATATATAGGGTCCTAAAAAGTCATACTCTGGGTACCCAGGATGGTGGGGGGCTAGCCAGGGTCAGTGTAGCTGGTTGCAGCCCTTTGATGGAAAAAACACAAGCACACACAAATTATAATCTGGAGCCCTGGGGGCTCAGTTCATGAAGAAATGAAACAGCAATAATCAGATGACACACTTGTAATTGATAACAGGCTGCAGGGAGAATACCCTGATTTGTACTCACAATACCCAAGCTGAGAACTGGATGGTGGATGTCCTTTCTGGATTGCCAGAAACAACAGGGTATGGAGACAAGGTCCTTGCCACTGGATCCAACCGCAATTGATAACAAATGGATTTAGTCCAACACAAGCAGGGGTTTGCTTCCAGCTTCAGCATACAGCTCACAGTACAGGGGATATGAAATAGCGGTTCCCCACAAGCACTACGCACATTCATATGTAAAAGGGAAGTACTATACCAGGCAGGCTGCTCCTTCGATCCCTATCGCACTTACTGCAAAACACCCGAGAGCACACACAGCAGCTTCAGTTCCTGACAGACCGAGCGCGATTCAACAATATCTCCAGTCTTCTACAGGGTTAGCCTTATTTCCACACTTCTAGTACTTCTTTCTCCTCACAACTCGGATTCAGTCCAAACTGGCACTCACAATGGCTGTGGCCGAAACTCAGGGCCTCACACGTGCTTCCCGTGCAAAACTACACGCCACAGCAGACGCAGGGCTTCTTCTCTCTTCAATGTCACTACTGATCTGTGCTTTCCAGTAACAGAGCAGGGCATTTCCTTTGGCTCCACACCAGTTCTGTTGGTGGATTCAGCTGTCAATCACTGCAGGGCTCCCTCTGTTGGTGCAAAAAAGACGCCACGGTCAAAACTACATTTCCCAGAGTCGCTGCCAATACAATACCCTTGTGGCTGACTCAAAATTGAGAGTCCAAGTTCTGATTCGTCCACAGGCTCCATTTTAAGGTCTCCCTATCATTCTGATTGGTCCAAGTCAGCAGTTCAGGACCAAAATGAAAGAGCTACACTGTAACAGTTCATGCTGAAATAAAGACAGGTTAGACAAACTACATTTACTCAGGCACTCTAAATGATTTCTGGCAAACAGTCATATCTTTCAACAAGGCTCCCTATGCACATGTAGCGATGGCAGAAACAGAGCGAACTGACAGCAGCCGGGGCGGGATTTAGGCATTAGAACACACAGTCCCCCATTTTCAATTAATTATGGCTATAAGCAGGCAGCTCTTAAAGAGACAGTACCTGGGGCTCTAAACGTACTCACACTTAAGCGACTTAAACGCAGAACACCTCCAGACTTGGAGCATTCAGGCAAGCTCCTGGAAGACTTTTGGGAACCCCCATTTGCAGAGGGGTTACATATGCTATCATGTACAACTTAGGAAAGATGTGAAAAATAGCTTATTATTAGGCTTTTTGATTCCCAGTAGTTGTGATATGAAAGAAGAAAAATTAGTGAAGGACAAAAGGCACACACCTCTGTCAGAGACTATAACCAACAAAGCATTGCAGATATGTTTAAAGAGATCCACCAAGATGAATGTCACATCCCCTGCACCTGATATATAGGTGCCTTACCTCCACGGCATGCTGGTACTGTGAAGATGGCATAAAATAATCCATTAGGCAAAAAACTGTTTCACTCATAAAATTAAATAAACCAGGTCCCAAGGACTTCACAGTTGTAAGTTCTGCCAACGCTCCACCCCCATGCTCACGAACGTGATGACAAGATGCTAGGGAGAGCGCGGGGGTGTGCTCCTTTATTGTCAATGGGCGGCGGCTTTCCAATTGTTTTTTAATATTATAATGGCCACTTGATAATGAAACGTGGGCACCGGTCAACTTTGGGGAATAGGCTGGGAGCACATCTAGGGCCTCAACAGACACAAGGAACATGGACCAAAGTGGAGACTGCCCTCCACATAAACTTCATAGAGATGAGGGCCATTCTGTATGATCTGGAAGCCTTCCAGAACCATCTGTCCCCAAGGCATCTGCTGATGCAGATGAACAACATCAATGCAGTACACTACATCAACAAGCTGTGCAGGGATGCAATGAAGGTTTGGTACTGGTCTCTAGAACATGGTCTAGAGGTGTTGGCCATCCATGTTTCAGGCATCCAAATCATCCTGGCAGACAAGCTAAACAGGCCGCAGTGCAGAATGCATGAGTGGGAGCTGCTGTCTCCAGTGGTTGAAGACCTGTTCAACAGGTGGGGTTGTCCAGAGTTGGACCTTGTTCTGTCCCCTCTCAGTACAAAACTGTTGCTTTTCTGCTGGCTCGTTCCATGGCCTGAAGTTTTTTGGTGAGTTGTGTTGTTCCTCTCTTGGAAAAGGAGGTTCTTTCATGCCTTCTCTCCCTTTCCTCTGATTCAGAGGGTGCTAATCAAGCTCCACATGGAAGGAGCTACTGTAATTCTCATGGCTTCCTTTTGGCCTGACCAGATCTCATTTCCCTTGCTGCAACAGCTGTCAATGCAACCGTCAGTACTCCTGCCCCTGTGCAAGGGCTTGCTATCACAGGAACAGGGAACCCTGATCCATCTGGACCTTAGTCACTCCATCTCCATGCCTGATTCCTGAAGACATAGCCTTTGCGAGGTTTAGAGTGTCCCCAAAGGTGGCTGTTGTCCTGGTGGCTACCAGGGCCACCTATTCTGTGAAGTAGAAGTGGTTTGCTTTGTGGGCCACTTCTCAATACTTGGATCCCTTCACTTGTCTGGTCAGTCGGGGTCTAGAATATTTATTGTCCTTGTCAGATGCAGGGCTGCAATACTCTTCTATCAAAGTGCTCGTGGTTGCTATTTCAGATTTCTATGTACCTATTGATGGCCATATGGTGGTTCAGCTAGAGGTGGCCCATTTGCACTTGAAGCCTCCCATCCACAATCCAGTACTGGCTTGGGACCTGAATTATGTACTAGAGAAACTCACTTTGGCACCTTGTGAGCCAACTGTGACTTGTGATTTGTGCTTCCTTTCTTGGAAAGCATTATTTTTAGTTGTCATTACTTCTGCTTGAAGGATTTCAGAGCTTCAGGCTCATATGTGTGGGCCTCCTTATTTGATTTTCTATAAAGACAGGGTATCTTTATGAAACAATCCTAATTTTCTTCCTAAGGTAGTGTTAGAGTTTACTTTTGAATCAAACTATCCACCTACCAGTTTATTTTTCTGAGTATCCCAATCCAGGGGAAGCATTGCTCCATACTTTAGATGTATATAGAATACTCAGATATTAAGTTCATCGAACTGTAGGAAGTCCTTGCAGCTTTTTATTTCCTTCTCCCCTGGGAAAGAAGGCGTACCAGTTTCTAAATGGTGTCTGTCCAGATGATTGGCCAAGTGTATCACTTTTTGTTATAGTAAGTATGATAAAGAACTTCCTGGGGTTGTTTGTGGCCAATCAACCAGAGGCATGACCACTTTTGTTGCCTGTTTTAGGAATTAGTCAGCTGCAGAAATTTCTGCTGCTGCAACCTGGAGTACTGTCCACACTTTCCTTAAACACTACAGTCCGGACATTGCCTCTAGAAGAAAGGCAGGCTTTGGCCTGGCTGTGCTTCAAGACCTCCTTTCTTAGGCCTGTAACTTCCAGTCACCCAGACTGTCTCTCTGTCAGTACTTTTTGGGACTCATTCCATAAGTGTGGCCTGATGAAAGAGATATCCTTAAAGAAGATAGAACAGTTACGTACTTACCATAACAGTAGATCTTCGAGAGAATCTCTATCATCAGGCCATGCCGTTCCACTCTATGCCTCCTTAGACTAAGGCTTCTTTGCTGCCATCTCTCTCTCTCTCTCCAGGATAGACTACCTGCTGTTCCCAGCCTGGTCTGGTAGCTGGGAACTTCAGCTCTCTCTCCTGATTCCCTAGAGGGAGATCCTCTGAGTATGATCACTGGCAGGGAACTGAGGAAGAGGGGGCCGCCCAAGTTTATATACTGGATGTCAATGAAAGACATCATCATGGACAGCCCCTAGTGGACTGCTTGCAAAAAAGTTTCTATTTGGTCATAGTGCCTGGCGGCTATAGTTCCATAGGTGTGGCCTGATGAAAGATTCTCTCAAAGATCTACTGTTATGGTAAGTATGTAACTGTTCTTTGTCGAATAGGTCAGGTGTATCATCATCTGATGACATCACTACACTCCTGGTGAGTGAGCAGGGAATAAAGGGGAAAAAATAGGACTGATGCAGGCAGATGAAGTCTCCACCTGTCCCCCACATCCATCTGGGTCCCCAGCAGCCGACTCCTTGGGTTGCTTCTGGCACTCACCTCCTCCGTGGGTGGCCAGATAGAATAGGGGAAGTAGCCAATGAACTGATGGCAATCCCAGTCCTGGAGGGTAAGCTGGGAGGACAGCACAGAAGTAGGCCTTGGTGGGCCTAGGAGACCCAGAAAAGCAGGCAGCAGGGTATCAGGGGATGGGCAGAAGGAAATTGGTGGTTTGTGGAAGAAGGGGAGCAAAACAAATACAGTCACTAAGGGTGGAGCAAGGGAGGGGTTCCCCAGGCTGGGCAGCTGGTGAATTTGCTGCACAGCCTTCAGTGCTTCAGATGTTAACACCACCACTAGTAGTAACATTGTTTATTGTATTTACAAACATTTGCATATTTTTGAATTTTATAGTTATTTTATAATTTTGTATAACTGGAGGCTAGGAGAAACTGGGCTGGGAGGATGTGGGGGAATAGGTACCTGTATGGGAAGCAGGAGCAATAGTTGTGGAACAGCAGTCTTTCTGGGGGTGATGTGGAGTAAAGGGGAGGATGTCCAGTGTGTAAGAGCTTGGAGCAGCTAAGGGCTGAAATAAGGCTGCTCAGATGAGAGTTGAGAAGGATGGTGTGGGAGGTCTAGAGAGCAGAGCAATGGAGTGAAAGGCAGAGGAGTGGTGCCCAGGGGAGTGATGGCATCAGACAGGAGATGGGAGCAGGGAGAACCACTCAGTATACAAAAGTATCTCTTCCTCAGAGGACCAGGGAGCCCAGGGTGGAGGAATAGCAAGTGGTAAGGGTAGCATCAGAGATGGGAACACCTGAAGGGGTGCCTTTATTGAATACATTTGCACCACTGTCTGGAAGGAGGGGGGGGCAGCAGGAGGTGAGGTAGGAGGTCAGGTTGAATCAAGGATGACAGTAGGATTACAGGAGAGGGGAGGGGAGAGGGAACTAGTCAGGGAGAGCAGGGAAGAGGAAGCAGGCAAAATGAAGTGGAAAATGGAGTGGAGAGGGACAGAAAGGGAAAGGAAGAGGGGGATGGAAAAGTGGACACAGATACAGATAGTCAGAAGGGGAGGGGCAGAGTGGGAGATGGAAAAATGGGGATAAATAGTGGATGCAGAGATAAGTTCACTAGGGTGCAGAGGGAGCAGTTAGGTGGGAGATCAGCTAGTACTGAAGGTAAGAAAGGAAGGACAGGGAGCATGGGTGCAGGAGATGGAAGGGTGGCAAGTTTAGGGGGCTCCATAATGATGGGTATTCACTGGGGAAGGGAAGGGGACCCAGGTGCAAGCAGGAGAGTGGTTTGTATGCCAGGGGTGACAGCGGTAAGGTGGGCCCAAGAATTAGGGAAATAGTAAGGGAGGTTGGGGGAAACCTAACTTAGTTTTACACATGGGAACTAATGACCTAGCTGAGGAGGAGCCTGAGGTAGTGCAAAGTAGGTTCAGGGAGTTAGGGAAGATCTGCAGGAAGGAAGCAAGTTAGCTGGCCTTCTCATAGGTGATACCAGTACCAAGGACCAGCACCACCAGGAAAAGAAGAATAGATGTTAATGTCTGGCTGAGGAAATGATGCAGGGAGGAGATGTTCATCTGTGTTGGGGACTGGGATGAGACCTGCTCAAACAAGGCACTCTTTTCACCAGACAGGCTACACCTCAGTAGAGAGGGTTCTAGGGTACTCAGGTACAAACTGGGGGAATACATAACCAGGGGCGTAGCCATAATTCTATTTTGGGGGTGTTTAAATATGACATTTGTGAAAAAGGAGAAAAATGAGGTCTGGGGGCCGCCAGGCTCAGAAGCTCTGAGGTGTACATGTTCTGTGGTGAATTTTGGGGTTTTCTGGAAGAAAACACACACATTTGTTACATGTTCTCCACCCCAATTTCATGAGAAACTTTTTTTTTCACATGGAATCAGGGTTGTGGGAGACGGTGACTGTCCTAAGTCTACAGAACCTCCAATGGCTGTGGACAACTGGTTGTCTAACAGTGCGATCAACCACCGTGGTTCTACCTGCTGTGTGAGTAATGCTGCCTGGTAACAAGGCATTGTACCACTATGTACACAGATTATGGTGGAATATTATGCCGTGAGCACCAGGTCACCATCTAAACTCCATGTTTTCTGTCATGGTGCCCTATTTGCCCGCCCAATGTTGCCAGTGTGCAAGCGTGAGCCCCTTTTATATATCTGTATGTCAAAAATGAGCAGTTATATGTACTCCGAGTTCTGAGAGTGAGCTGTTAGGCTTATGCAGTTTTTGTAATATACTGTGATGTTTGAAATATTTCTACATAAAGGCTGCTGCTGGATGTCTGGGGGCTGGTAAGCCCCAGAAGCTCTATAGTGTTTACATGCTCTGTGGTGAGTTTTAGTGTTTTGTTTTTTTTAAGTAAAAGCGCAGTTTAGTTACATGTTCCACATTGCTAATTTCATTGGAATGTTTTATTACAAAAGAATCAGGGGTGTGGAAAACTCTTGCTGGCATTACAGTCAGTAGGACCTCCAATGGTTGTGGACAACTGGCTGTCCAACAGTGCCATCAACCTCTCACTCCACATGCAGTACAATATGCAGTTTTGCCAGTAAGGCTGCAAGTAACTATGGTAGTGCACTGACTGACCAACAGTGCCATGATAAACCACACCACCAACACCAACCCTTACAGCCTGCGAGACACATTTGAAATAAAGTTACTGTCTAAAAAAAAAATGTTAAACACGTTGATGTGAGTGTTAAATAAACATTGTACTTACAATTTAGTGTCTTCTTGTTTTCATTTTTCTTCATGTTCTGTTAGGGGCCAGACTGAGGATTATTCATGCAATTGCTGATGTCTTGTGTGGACTCATCTAGTATAAAGCTAGCTTTTCACTGGCTCTTCATTCACAGCAGCATCTAGCTTCTCCATGTCTCCATGGAATTTGACTATCTGCAATGGTGTCATGCATCTGGGAGGATCGGCGGTGATCCCTAGATTCCAGGATGATCTCTACCATGGTTAACTGATGGGTCCTGAGGTGGCTCAGTAATCCAATCCTAAAGCCACAGATTCATCTGCAGAAATTGCAGATGTTTCCATGTGGGAGAGCTGCCTGCTGGCTGGGGTTTCCTTCCCTTTTCATTCCTACATTCTCTGTTTTCCGGCTTCAAGGGCAAGTGGTTTCTCTTTAAAGCAGGCCCCATGATGGAAATTCTAGGCGCCATTGAGATTGGTTGGTTGCTAGCTCCTCCCAGCTTGTTATGTCCGTATCTGTTTTCATGACATATGCATTCAGTGTGTCTTTGTAGCGTTTCCTTTGACCACCACAGGATCTCTGGCCGTGATGGAGCTGGGAGTATAAAATTTGTTTGGGGAGTCGAGAGTTGGGCATCCATACACAGTGTCCAGTCCAGCGGAATCGATGTCAGATGATCATTGCCTTAATGCTGGTGACATTGGCCTCAGCGAGAACACTGGCGTTAGTGTGGTGGTTTGCCACTTGATGGGGAGGATTTCACGGAGACATCGTTGGTGGTACCTATCCTCTGGGAGGATAGTGTAGTAGCATTCATGAAGGTGTCATAAGGTAGCCCAGTCTGTTTCAATATGCAATCTTTTGAAGAATGGTCGGACATTCAATGTCTTTGAGAGACTTAACTCATGTTACAAAAATTGTGTTAGGCAGTGTTTATTCAACAAGAGAATACATTGCTTTCAAAAAGCACTGTAAGCTGAAGTGCTATCACCAGTTGCCTCACTAGTCTTCAATAGTGCCTTTGTCTTCCAACCAACCGTTGCAATTCACAGTCCCAAGATTTTTTTAATGCTCAAATCACTATTTTTGTTGTATTTAGTTTCATGAGTAGGAGTTCTGCAATGACATGGTGCAGAGAGATGCATTCGATGATGACAGTACACATTCCTTACTATGTATTCAGTTTCACTCAGTTCTGAGCTGCAGTAAGTTTGTTCCTGAGATGACTGTTCTGGGTCCTGCTTTTCTTAATGGCTGACCCAAGACAATTTCCCAAGACAACTGGTCAGAGACTGATGAATTTACTGGTCTGGGAACAGTTTTTCTGACATATTTATTTTATTGCCATTTGCACCAGTTAGTGTAGAATCAGTATTCCAACATCATGTCACCATGCTCACCGCTCAAGTGAAATTTGAGGCTGAAATACATTTAGAGGAAATTGTGATTGAAACTGAGACCACCTGGATTGTAGTCAACAGTTGAAATGAACACCTGGATCACAGTCCGTGATGCCCACTTTTCCCTCACTGACTGCTGATTTAATTTCTCTGTCTGTCACTGGGTCGGCCTGTAACAAGTGAAAAAGCATTAGCACCACATCACTGGAGATGCTGCTACCTGTGTAAGGTTGTGCTATGCATACTTCAACGTCTTGGTATCAATTGTTGAAAGATGTTTATTGAAACAAATGTTTTAGAATGGTATCTTATGTGCAATTAGCAGTTTCACCAAGCAGCACAAATTAAAAGAAATCCTCTGTAGGAATACACAGGCTGCACATGTAGAAACATAGAATTTGATGGTAGATAAGGCTTGCTTGGCCTACCTAGTCTTCCTTCTCAGAAGTGCTGACAGTGTAGTGAAAAGAAAAGCACCAAGCGAGTCAGAGAGATTGCAATATGTAATTCAACTCATGGCTGTGTGATTGGTGCTAAGACACAGGATGCCATTACATATGGAACTAGCACAACTTTTCTGAAAAAAGCTTTTCTTTCAATATGATGGAAGCCAGTAAAAGGCAACCTGAGGGCTTTGAGTCACTGTGGCTAACAGTAGGCATGGACAAGGAAAACATTTCAGAATAGGTGTTGTGCACAGGCTCCAAATCAAGGAGATAAAGGAGACAAGTGGGCCCCTGGAGATAAGGAGTCATGGTCTACGCCGCTTAAGATCATTCCCCAAGCTGAGAACAAGAACCTTGGCACCAGGTAGATCTGCAGACAGAGTCTTTCTGGAAAGAGGTAAAACATCTTCTGGCAATCAAAGCAATGGAGCCAGTGCCCCAAGTCAAAGAGGTAAAGGCTTTTACTTCAGATACTTCCTCACAAGACGAAAAAATGGTGATTGGTGACACACTCTTCATCTAAATTGTAGACACATTTTGAAGCCAAAGTTCAAAATGGTTACTCTTTCAATAATCAGTCCCACATTGCAAATGGGAGACTGGCTAGCCTCCCTAGACCTAAAGGATGCTTACTTTCACATCCCTATCAGACCATGTCACAAAAAGTATTTGAGATTCAGGCTTGCCTCATGCCACTGTCAGTTAATAGCACTTCCATTTGACCTAACTTCTGCTGCAAGGGCCTTCACAAAGTACCTGGCCCCAGCCTGGCCGTAATGGTAGAGTGTTTGAGAATACTGGGGGTAACAGCCTTTTCCATACCTGAATGACTGGCTAGTAGTGGGTCAATTCTGACAGCATGCACAGCAATCTCTAGCACTAGCGAAATGAATACTGGCTGGCTAGGACAGTGAACTATGTACCTCATCAACAAAACAGGGAGGGACCAGGTCAGCCCAACTTTGTGCAGAAGCAATGAGGCTGTGGTTACTGACATACTCCATGAAAGTATCCTTATCAGCCATAGACCTTCCAGGGAAGGACAATGTACTGATATATTCCCTCAGCAGGATAAATCAGGACCACCACGAGTGGTGTCTGAATCCCCAGATACTCAGTACAGTTTTGAGAAGGTGGGGCACCTCAGAGGTGTATCTTTTTTCCTCTGTAGAGAATATGTACTCCCTAGAGAAGAGAGGATGAGAACATGAATGAAACATTTGATTACATAACAGGCATTAACAGGCACAGGAATGTTTTCAGTTCATGAAGAACTCCTGGACCAGGGACCATGATCTTAGGCTGCAAGGAGAGGTTCTCTATCAACACCAGGAAGTTTTCTTCACAGAAACACTGGTGGATGCTTGGAACAGCCTGCCTCAGGAGGTTATGGGGGTCAACAGTGGCTGGGAACCAAGACTGTATTGGAGAGACACAAGGGAGCCCTGACTACAAAGGACAAATCGAGAGTCCAAATAGGGTTATAACAAATGGCCAGACGAGATGAGCTAGCAAACTACTTCTGACATCAACTTTTATGTTTCTATGTCATGGTGTACCAGAAAGGAGTTTTGCACACTTGCCTGTGGACAGACTTGTGACATAATTCCTTGGGCCATTTACCAGCCAGTAGGTAATATTTAAAAGCCTGTTTTAGGCTTTTTTCATCAATTATCAAGCCTTTTTTTTTCATGGCACTGTCTGTGCACCAGACACGGAGTGCACTATTTATTAGCGCTAATCTAGAAGTGGAAATATAACATTCTGAAACAAAAATGAATGAGACACCTACAGAGTTGGTGGTACAATCAACATGAGTAATGTATACTTGCGCTTCAACCTTGTTGGACAATCAGTATTTCTTGCCCCCGATTGCAGGATTTTGCAGTTCACTGCAGCACTAACCAGTGCAAATACCACTGTGCTATGGTGACACACTGGCAGCTGGATAGCAAGCTTGTAGTTGTACACATATCTGTCAGCTAGTGATCCCAGATAAGTTTGGGAATTGGTGCCAGAGTCAGGCATGAAACCGTGGGGACACAAGTGTGGGGAAAGGGGTAGTTTGGGTTTTTGTTGCACTGTGCTTCCTATTCACATAGGAAGCTTTTAACACCCACAAAAAACTATGTAACAGCCCAGTCCCCTGGGGTTACTAGAATGAAAATCCCATCTGTGTTAGCCATGATCTACCAGCTGCCCCCTACTTTCCTAATAGGATGATAGGGTACCTAGTGAGGGCTCATTAGAAGCTCTTTACATGACATCATTGTTCACTCATCCTCAGCAGAGGATGATTATGTCATTAGAACTGTTGCAGCAGCTTGAGCCACAATGGAATCAGTTGAGGAGGACAGTTTTTAGAATGATATTGAAGTGCAGTCAGTGTGTAGTGATCCGAGTGAGAGTGCCCAACAAAGTGGAGCTGTTCGAGTGAGAGGCACATACCAGTCTGTCCAGTGACTGGGTGAAGGACCTTTGGTCATGTATCTCACCATAGTGAGTGTGACGTCAGTAGTGACACTGGAAAGTGGTGGAGACTGTTGATTCCAGGACAACAGATTGTCATTTCAGAGAGAAAGAAGAATGGGACAGCAGTTCTGTGAGGGCAAGAGGCAATCCCCTATTACAGCAGAAGGATATTAGCAGTCCTGTGAGGAGACAAGCGACAATTTCCAGTATGTGACCCTTGAAAGTGAAAGTTCTTTATTAAGATGACTGTATTACAAATTAAGTAAAACAGAGTACAGAGAGAAGGCAGCATGTGAGGTGGGCGCCTGAATCACGGAGCTGTCTGAAACAGCGACGCAATGTGGGCAAATGCCTGAAAGGCGAGGGGGCAGGGAGGGGATCGGATGTGGAGCAGTGGGGTGGGTGATCCTAGAGACAGGATGTCGCATTATGTACACACGCACATGGGGGGGCGAGCACATCAAGCGTGGCCTGGGAGGGGGCAGAGGGGATGTGGGGTTGGCACTGCGGTCGGCTGACGATCGGGGCCGTGGTGTTGGGGGTTGGCCTCCTCTTGCACTGCTGGGGTTCCAGGTTCTGGTCTGGGCGCTACTGTGGTTTTGTTGCACCCGGCCCAAAACTTGTTATTTTTGTTTTGCTTTTGCCCCCCAACATGTACCCCCGAGTTGAAAATCCTTAAGTAGGGGGGCAAGGGATTTAAATCGCCAACGCCATTCTTCTGTGCACTGAGGAAGTCAGGTGGCAAAATTGTTGTTGCCACCCTGACGTCGCGATATTGTGAATCACTGTTCGGCGCCCGCCATTATCACATATAACCCAGACAGGGAGACTAGCAATTTTTGTGTTGCTGTCTCTTGGTGTATGTGCAGAAAGATAAAGCTAAAATACACCAGTCCGAGCCTCAGCCTCACCACAAATATCTGCTGAGCTTGAACCCCACCCTGGGGGGTAATCAAGGGAGGTAATGCTGGTTGCTACTGACACCTCCTCCCATAGTAGACATGCTGGATCAGAGGAGTGAACCCACCCGGAGGGACATGTCAAGGGGTATCAGTTACCTCATGATTATATTTCATTACTTCACCCTGTGACTGTGAGTTGAGGTAAGTTGGCATGGTTAAAGGACATTTTCCCTTTTCTATATCTTTCTTCACCCCTCAATGTGAATTGTACATAACAGCATCTGGGCGAAGGGGTGCTCTGTGACCATAAACACACATCACCAAGTGCAGCACTGCAAATGTGTCACCAGGAGTAGCTCTAACAGGCATACAATTCCAGAACTTCACACAGGGTACAAGCCACCACAAAACATTTTTTGCCCTTCCTGCTGACCTCCACTGCTGCTATCTTAGGCTCAGGACATGAACCTGAATAGCCAGCATGCCAAGAGGATGTCCAACATCTCAGCACCACTGAACAGGTCCAGAACTGAGTTTATTTCATCTTCCTTCTCCTGCTCTCTTCAAGGAGCATGTACCATTGACCATGTGTTAGGAAGAGATGGCAAACACCAGGCAGTCTCTGGCACAAAACGTAATGATGCCATGGAACTTAGAAGAGTGATGGGAGTTTCCTTCAACATACATGATTGATGACCCATTGCCATTAGACAATAGAGGCTCCGCCATACTATCTCCCCCGAACCCCAGTCCAGCATAAGCGAGTCAAGAGACCATTCCTACTACTGCAGTTATCTCACCAGTTTAGTTGTTCAGTGAGCCAATGACAGTAACAGAAGAGGGACACTGGAGATGGCATTATATTTCAATTTCAATTTTTAAGTTGTTTACTTGAAGTAACTGCAACCATTAGGAACACAAGCCACACTACAGAAAACATCCCACAATAAAATTACCTTGATTCATTTTTGCTCCCTTTAAACATGCACTACAGCTTACATGACTGGTCTCACACCCGCAGTGTCCTTGAGTCTCGGTTTTACCCAAAATGTAACCATTAAGGGTTATCTCCTCGCCCATACCCACCATCAAAGCATTATTTTACCAAGGGCAACAACAAATCTAATAAAAACTAATAAAACATTTAAACCAGCTTTTTTTTGTTAATTTTGCACACACAAAATATACAGATGTCCACTGTATAATCACAATATGCCACTCGAAAATGTTGGTGATGCCAGGATTTACCCATGCCCTGGGGTGTTTTAGCCACTTGGCTGCACCTCGTGGCCAAACACCCCAGGGCGTGGATAAATCCTGGCATCACCAATTCCCTCTCATGGTATATTGCTTAAATCACACCACATGGATGATGGTACAGTGCCTCTTGTTCCAGATGTGTGCACACATGCCACTGCAAGTGAAATGTGATACCCAAGCACAAAAAAATGTTCTTGCCAGTGCTTGTTGGTCATGTGGCAACAGTACATGACGTGACCATACAAACATCAATGCAATGACTGTATCAGAAAGCACCACCAAACCACTGTCATGATTGCCCTATCTTGCTCCTACAGAAAACAGCCCACACTGAAAAACTGAAATTATACAATGGGGGTATGAAAATCCTGTAACCTAATTAGTCAAAACACATCACATGACTGTGATAAATCCTCCAGCATATACCCACTGTAAACGTTTTATATCACTATAAAACAAAATACAAGTTGAACATTGTATAATAGCAGATTTATATCCAAACCCTCCTCCATGGCTCCCTAGGCATAACCCCCAGTAGTCTCTCCTGACCAGCCTTTGTGTACACGCTCCCTTTTTCTTCCTTGCAACATCCTCCCTCCACCTTGGAGGTGGCATGTATGACCCATGTGCGAAGGGCCAACTCGTTTGCACACAGCCTACCCCCCCCGAAGGAAAACTAAGCTCCCCGGCCCACCATCAGTGGAATGCACTGCCAGTCCTTCTCTAACTGGGAAGGCCTCCCAGTCTGGCTGATCAAGACCTGGCCTCTTGAGTTCACTTCTGAACCGGGGACCAGCGCGGTAGCTAACGAACAGCCAATAAGCCATCAGGTGGCCCTAATACATTTCTGCAGAGGTCTAGCAAATGTGAACATGAATACCCCCCCCCGGTGGCGTGGCAGCAATGAACTGTGGGTAAAACAGTCAAAATAGTGTCAGAGATGTCATGATCACTACTATAACTGAGACCCTAGTGTTGGCATTATTTTATCATTTTTGTGGGTTTAGCGGGGAGTCCGGGGACTCTTATCTTTAAAATTATACTTACACCAGCTTTTAAACCACTCTTGGCCCATAATTCAAATACTAATTGTTTTCATGGCTGCATAGGATAGCTATGTTAGATGTAATGTTTTCGGGGAAAGGATGGGAAAGCAGAAGCAGAATCGATGCATACTACTTTAGCGTCCACAGTGGATTCTCAGATCACCATATTAGTATGCATTGGACTGCTATGCTGTCTCTTGGGCTTATTTCTTTTACAGCCTCCACCCCTCTATGCACTTGCTTGCGTTATAGAAAAAAAATCTGGGTATTTCTTGGATTTACTATACGAAGCAGGTTTCTTTTTTGTATTTCTGTATTTACTGTACTTTATACTCCACTGCCCTCGACCTGCCTTTCAGCTTGCCTTCTCCCCATCCCTCCCAGTGCCCTATGGTTTACCCCGTGGCAGAGCTTTCCGTGTTCCCTAAGCCTGGAAGGTGTTTAGCCTGGATGTGAGGTTGGCTGCCCAATGAGTGGTGCAGGGCCTGTGGGGAGGAGCAGCTTTACTCTGCTAAGTCCAGGGTGCTTTCCAGGTTTTTCATGTCCCCTCCCCCTTCTGGCTCCTTGTGGGCAAGGACTGCATAGACGTTAGCAAGCAAGCTTGCAGACATCCCAGTCAGGAGAAGCCTGCAGCCACATTGCAGCTCTGCTTGCCCCACTACCTGTGGTCACCCAGCAGAGTAGAGCAGCTAGTGCAGTAGGGCTCATGGCCCTCCCTCCCAGGTGAAGGAGAGTGTCCTTTGAGATGCTCCATTCCCCCCTCCAGCTGACCCCTGATTCCTTCAAACCCGGGTCACTGGCATTGATAACGCCAGTGCTACTGTTGTGTACGGGCGGCGTGAGGTAGAATTCAATCGCTGTAGTTACTGGAGTCACTTAAAACCATTTAGCCCCCTCATCATAGATATACCACGAAGTCTGTATTCTGTCAGCAGATATGGTTTTATCTCACTACTTACTAAAGGTAATACTGCCTTTGTCGTGAGTGTTAGCATCGCCTTCCTCTCCTTTACTTTTCGATCAAAATGCTCCTGGTGTCAAGAACTCTCCTCCCACATGTCTGGGATTTGAGTACCACATTGAAAGTGTGGATCAGGAGTGGCATATACTCTTCCTGAAGAATTTTGTAGTGTTCAGTAAGGGTACCATGTAGTCCCGAGGCCAATGTTAGAATTACAAGGGGGCTTCCCAAGGCTCAGTCCTTCCTAGCACTCAGCCCTCCCACCTTGAACGGCAGGCCGCGCAACTCCCCAGCAGGTGATACAAGGTGTAACCTTGATAAAATTATGAGCTAGACCTAATGCTATTGGGCAATGTGTTTTAGGGTCTGGCACAAGCACCCCAGGTCACTCCACTGGCCTGAGTCATTACCAAATGGGTGGCTTCACCACAGTGCTGCACCCTCTGTCAATTACTGGATGTACAAGACATGCTGCTTCCGAAGCCTATAGGGTACCAATGTCCCAGGGGAGGATACGGCTGCATACCACCCCTTCCCCTGGTTCCACCACCCACCCCCATGGGACTCTCCATCATCGATTCTGCATCCTGTGCAGGCTATTAGACTGTACTCACAATACAATACAGCTCCACTACATAAAGACGGTGCAAGGTTTACTTACTAAGTAGCACATGGAGCAAAAATCCACACTCCTCAGCTGGATAAGAAATTATAAACAAAGTTTAAAAACTGCAGCTATTGCCAGCCCAGTGGCACAGAGGGCTGAGGCGCTGGACACCTACCTCATGCCACGCTGCCGACCCAGGTTTGGGAATTATGGTGGGTCATCAGGAGCCAGCACAGGAAGGGAGGAGGAGGTAGGACTGAGGGCGAGGCAGCTCTCCCTCCCGGGTGGTTGTCCGCTCTCCCCGTAGTTCTGCTCTCATCAGGTGGAGGTCCAATGGGATGCGTAGGTGGGAGGGCATGGTAGCAATTGCCAGGGGTGAAATGGAAGAGGCTGAGCCAGTACCCTGCGTGTGTGTGCGCGCCTCCATGCACACACACATATGTGTCTTCCGGGGTCCTGGGTGGGACAAACACCGGGGAAAAAAGCATAAAAGTCTAAAAAAAAAAAAGGCCCAATTACAAACACTATTCAGGCTAGTAGCTGATCAAAGCCCCAACCAGTTTCTACAACAGTATGTCATTGGGGATCTCCTGGCGTTGTACTGTTGTATGAAACTGCTCTGGGCTTTGATCAGCTAGCTAGTCGAATGGTGTTTGTACTGGTGGGTCAGTTTTTAGCTATGTTTATAATTAAGCCTTTTCTTGACAAGCTGAGGATTTTTTTTCCCACGTACTATCAGGCTGTACTGCTGTGTAATCAGAGGAGACTGTTAACCAGAATGTAGGCCATCGTGTATCTCTTTAGAGAGCCTACCCATCCCACTGATCTAAAGAACAAGCAATGCAGTCTTGTTGATAATCACCTCTGATGCTGCCCTGGGCCACATGCACCTCCACCATATGTGCCTAACAACACCTACCTTATTTTTCAACGTCGCCACCATACCAAGGTCACTCAACTCCAACCTCCCCTCAGTGAGGCCAGATGGTACCTGATTCCAGAGCCAGATGGCAGTTAACCTAACGTCGTGGAGCCCAGAAGAGACATACATGTTGGAGTAGGGAAAAAGGGATAGGTTCACCTTCCTGGGTACATTCCTATAGCAGATGGACAAGAGGTTGCCTCTGGTCCCCAGTCATCCCTGCTGCTATTCCACATTCCACTGCCAGCCATCATTCACAATCACTAATAGTACTCAGTTATTTTTAAAACTTTCAAAATAAATCAAGAAAAATGCCTCAGTCTTAAAGTTTATCTCCACACCTCACAAAAAGTGTGGTAATTGCAGGAAAACTTGAATTCTGTCCTCCTTACCTTATGGCTTCTTATTTCTTTGGGTCTGCTTGCTTCTGCTGGCCTGGGGAATGCCCTGCTCTGCTCACCTTGCTTGGTCTGCTCTTCAGACTCTTACTCGAGTCTCTCTGGCAAAAATAAAATGACTGGGCCGGGGCACTGCTTCAAAATCTCGACACTGCACTTTCTCCTCTCCGCTCGCCTCACCGCCGCCGGTGTAAACTGCCAAGCAAATTAAATTTATTTAAATCTTTGGTCTCGCTACTCTCGCGCTGTAGCCTCTCGCCGCAGCCGTGCTTCGCCCCTCTCGTCGTCTCTCGCTCTTCTGACTTCCCGCCCGGAATTTACTACAGTCTGCTCCCACCATCCAGTCAGGTGACCAGTCATACTGACTGACATGCATCTCCTCCTCTCAAAGCCTTAGCCGATGCCCGATGCCATGGAAACAGGATGAGTAGTCGGGGAGGGGGCCGCTGTCCTTCTCCTCTCTGCTGTACTTTTTTTTTTTTTTTTTTTTTTTTAAATCGCCCCCTCCTTCTTGTTTCCAGCAGATTGCAAACTGCCATCTGGAAGCAGAAGATCAGAAGGGCATGGATTGTGCAGCAGTTCTACACCAGCGGCTTGGGGTCAGACGAGCTGAGATTTGCCCAACCCCCCCCCACTACTCTAGCCAGCTGGCCGCCGGGTACCCACAGGTGCGGATGTGGACAACAGTAACCTCACCAGCGGCGGTCAGGTGGCACGGTGCTAAGCTAACTAACGCACAATTTTAAAAGAGCAGTGCGCTCCGCGCTAGACTGGAATAATTTAATTTTTGCGGTCATTTTTTCGGGGGGTGTTTGAACACCCTAAACACCCCCCCTGCCTACGCCCCTGTACATAACCACTACACTTAACTTAAACTACTGGGGGGGCAGTGGACATGCAGGTCCAACGACTCTGAGAGGAGGAGGTGGAGATCAGTTAACCCCCCCCACAGTGATGGAAGAGGTCTGGAGGGAGGAGGTAGAAGGGATGAGAAAACAGTTAGCAAAGGATGGAGGGGGTGATGAACACATAACAAGAGTAGGTGGGGATGCACACAGAAGGGAGAAATGTGAAGAGAAGAATAGAGGGAAGGACGGTCAGATTCTAGGTGGAGGGTTGTGTCTCTGAACGTTCAGAGTCTTGGAAACAAAATGGACAACCTGCAGGCGCTATTAGCAGACAGGAGGGTGGACGCAGTGGCAGTAAGTGAGACTTGGGCAATACTACACCATGTTTGGGACCTTGCAATCCCTGGATACAAACTATACAGGAGGGACAGGGTAGTCGAGAAGGGGCGGCAGTTTACATCAGGGAGGGAATAACTTCAATGAGGGAGAAGTCAGAGGAAGGGAAGGTAGAGGCATTATGGGTTCAGCTACAGTCCAATAGAGGGAGAAAGGTGAGGTTAGGTGTCGTTTACAGACCACTCAACCAGGATGAGGAGAGAGACATGGAACTGAGCTTGCAAATATTGGAAGCTGCGGGGAAAGGAGAGGTGGTAATTGTGGGGGACTTCAACCTGCCCAAGGTGGACTGGAGCGTACCATCCACAACATGTGCTAGAGGTCAGGTGATTCTAGAAAGACTGCAAGATGGGTTCTTTTCTCAGGGCATCACAGAACCAACAAGCTCAGAGGTAATTATTGATATGGTGCTCACAAATGGGTAGCATGTACAGGAAATAATGGTTAGAGAACACCTGGGTGGGACTTGACCATTGTACAGTGTGGTTCCAGTTGATTATGGGCAGGGAAAGCATCCCAGCTATTACCAAAATCTTGGATTTTAGGAGGGCAGACTTCAGGAAAATGGGTGAAGTGCTAAGAAGCCACCTGGCAGGCATCAAAGCAGATATGGAGGTGGACCAAAGGTGGTCCATCATTAGGGATGGAATACTGGTTGGCACAGAGGAGTGCATTAGGCTCAGGGGTAAGAACACAAGGGCCAAAATACCCAGCTGGTTCAGTTCTGGGGTTGCCCAGGCAGTAAGGGAAAAGAGGATAGCCTGTAAAAAATTCAGGAAGACCAAGAGTAAGGCGGCTAGGAAAAATTACCTAAAGCTGGCTAGTGAGGCAAATAAGGAAGCCCGATGAGCTAAGGGACAGAAGGAGCTGAAGATAGCTAAAGGATTTTAGAAGGGGGGGGAGAAGGCCTTCTTTTGCTATGTAGGTGAGAAAAGAGAGACAAGGTAGGGATTGTTAGGCTAAAGAAAGGGGAGGAATGGGTGGAGGATAATGGGGGAAAGCAGAGATACTAAATGAGTACTTCTGTTCTGTCTTCACCAGGGAGAAGGACAGACCAGTGCATCAAGGAAGGAGACAAGAAGCAAGAGGGAGGGGAACACAAATATGGTGATAGAGTACAATAGAGTAAGGCAGGTGCTGCTAACATTGAAGGTGGAAATATCACCAGGCCCAGACAGGGTACATCCAAGGGTACTAAGGGAACTGGCTGAGGAACTGGCAGGGCCACTGGCAGGCCTATTTAATAGTTCACTAGAGTCAGGCATGGTACCACAGGACTGCACATGTGGTCCCCCTCCACAAAAGCAGTCCCAAGGATGACCAAGGGAATTACAGACCAGTTAGTCTAACCTCAATCGTGTGCAAGCCCATGGAGACCATCCTTAAGGAAAGGGTGCTAGAATATCTAGGGGAGCATGGTCTCCAGGGTGCGAGGCAGCATGGGTTCATGGGGGGAGATTATGTCAGACTAATCTGATTGACTTCTCAATCAATCAATCAATCAAAGTTTATTTAATCAGGCAGTTACATCATTGAGCAAGCTCATTTTCAAGATGGTTCTGGACTTCTTTGACTGGTCATTAAGACAGTAGACAGGGGCCAAGCAGTAGACATCCTCTATATGGATTTCAGTAAGGCCTTTAACTCTGTGCCACACAAATGGTTGATCAGGAAGTTGGTGAATCTCGGGGTCGAGGTTAAGATGTCCAGATGAGTGGAAAACTGGCTGAGGGACAGAGCCCAGAGGGTGGTTGTGGGGGGAAGAGTTATCTGGCACCAGAGAGGTCACCAGTGGGGTCCCTGCAGGGCTCTGTGCTGGGGCTGGTATTGTTCAATGTCTTCATCAATGACATTGGGGAAGGCACTAAGGGCAAAATGTGCCTATTCGTAGATGGCACTAAGCTCTGCAGGAGAGTGGACACAGCTGAAGGGATACAGGACCTACAGGATGATCTGGAAAAGCTGGGCAGTGGTCCGGGATCTGGCAGCACAGCTTCAATGCCAAGAAATGCAAAGTTATGCACATTGGAGTCAAGAATCCCAGGTCGGAGTACCGTACTATATGGGTGGAGTCCAAATGTTTGCATCAGAGGAGGAGAAGGACCTGGGAGTGATGCTCCCTAGTGACTTGAAGCACTCCACGCAGTGTAAGGAAGCAGCAGCAAGGGCAGACAAGATGCTGGTATGCATAGCTTGGGGGATCAGTAGTAGGAGAGAAGAGGTTATACTGCCCTTGTACAGGTCACTGGTGTGATGGGCCACTGCTGGAGAGATGTAGATGAGTAACCCAGGGTCCAAATGAAAATTTCGGATAGGATAACTGCTATCCAGACAAGGAGAGGCAGGAGTCAACTTAGTATTTCGATGCCCTCAGGGTGGGCACTTATTTGGTACCAAGGGGTAGACAGACACAGTCACAAGAAGGAGGATGGGTTGCCCAAGAACAATAGGGCAATGGAACAAGGATATACTGAAATACTTTTTATCTACCACTTTTACGGTTACCGCTACAAGCATAAACTTTAGGTCTACTGCCACTCTTATTCTAATACTAGTTTATACTGTACTTCTATACTCTAAACAAGAATCCAGTCTTATTCTGATACTAGTTTATACTGTACTTCTATACTCTAAACAAGAATCCAGTTACATAGGCTACTCAGCACTACATTAGGGTGATCAGCATCATACATCTACAAAAGAGTCCAGATTTTGCAAGAGTCCAGAGATCCAGCATCTTCATGTACACCATCATTCTTCGTTGGTAGCTACAAGGGAAATAAAACAGAACTTTGGAACCCTAATCTCAATTCCCAGCAAGGACCTAGATAAGGCCACTGAGGTGGTGAGAGGTTTGGTAAATAGACCATATATCTTCTGCAAAAGCCCACTCTCTCCAAGGCTGCCGGAATGTGGAACCAAAGCAACTGGTTCCTGAAATAACACACTAAAGCAAGAGGTTCCTCGGCCAAAACCCACTTCTAGGGTTGCCAAGGATGAAGAAAGACCAAGATCTGCGTGGCGATGAATCCAGTGGAGGACTACCACGATCCGACTGATGCTGCAGCACTCCAAGGGCCAGCTGGACTCGGAAGGAACTCTGACAGGACCAGGAACCATAAGAATCTGAAGAGATGATGGTTGACTCTGCAATCTTCAGGTCAGGAACTAACACAAAACAAAAGAAAGCGATTGAGCGTCCCGGACTGAGCCAGCCGGACTCGACTTTTCGTGACGACCAGGTGGGGGCGCAGAACAGGTTCTCCAAGATGAGTCTCTCTTTCTTCTGTAGAGGCGACTAACTTAGGACATCTGGAACAGGAATCATACAGACGATACTGGCACGGCTGTCATGATGCACGTTTGGTGGACGTGCACCCTCAAGCTGTGAAAACAAAGAAAGCAGGCAGATACGACTGGCCGGACTGGAAGCTTCGGCCGGACGACACAAACAGATGGCATGAATTGATGGATGATCTTCCTGGAGTGAAGAATGCTGGAAGGATGTCTTCTTCTGAGTAGAGACTGATTCTGAGCATGTGGTGTTACAGACCACACTATGAGACTGCAGTGTGGTAGAAGATTACTTGGTTTACTTGGTTTACTTGGTTGATAAGGACAAAAGAAGGCTACTGCTCATCGAGATTTTCCCCCACCACTATGGTGGAAAAGTTATACCTAGAATGTCTGACTTCATCCGATATCAGACCTTTTCTAAATGAATGATTCGAGCTACATTGACCAAATATTGAAGAAGCTTGTTCCAAATTCTGGGAGTTCCTGCGTAAAGTAATTAAGCCTTTTGTTCCTTTTAGATTTATCCACATCAATTTGTTTATTATATGGAGCGAGAGGATATCTTTCTACGTGAATATTTTAATCCGCATTGTTGCATTAGGTCCTGAGAATTGTGGATTTTATGTAAAAGAAGTAGATCACCTCTTGTACGTCTAAATTCAAGTGAATGTAACCCCGTTTTTTGCAATCTATTCCTATAGTCCATCTTAGACAAATATGGAACCATTTTAGTCACTCTCATCTGAATTTTTTCTAGTATATTAATATCTTGCCATAAGTATGGACTCCAAAACTGAGAACCATAATCAGAATATGGTCTTACATAAGATCTGTACAAGGGAATAATACATTCCTGCGTCCTAGTCACAAAGGATCTTTTTATTCTGGTAAGTATCGCATTAGATATGTTAGCTATCCTTACACAGTGATCCATTGAAGATAGTTTATTATTAAGTATTAATATAATAGTATTCCCAGATCACACTCTACTATTGATACCTTAAGAGGAGAATTATTTAGGTAATATGTCTGTTTAGGATTGTTCCTTCCAAAATGCAATACATGACATTTATCAGGGTTGAGTAACATCTTATTTGCATCTGCCCATTTTTCAATAACTTTTAAGTTATTTGTAATGGATTCCTATCTAAAATGAAGATACAGGCCCTCCCAGTTTGGTATCATCAGCAAATTTGGAGAGGAGATTGTCAGAGTTGACCTGTAAATCGCTTATAAAAATATTGAATAGAGTAGGTCCAAGAACTGAACCCACTAGTCACCTTGTGAACTTCTGAAAGAACACCATTTATTCTGACACACTGTTCTCTGTTAAATAACCATCCAGAAACCCACTTAATTATATAGTTTGAAAATCCAAGTTCAACCATTTTATCAAGCAGCAAATCGTGAGGAACCATGTCAAAAGCTTTACTATAGTCAAGGAGTACCACATCCATAGGGATTCCGTTATCAAGTCCCATACTTATATAGTTATAAAAAGCTACCAAATTTGTGGTACAAGAATACCCTTGTCTAAATCCATGCTGAGTCCAATCGTTTAAGTTTTTTATAGTAGTTTCATTTTCTAATAATGTTTTGACAATTTTCTCCATTAATTTACTGATGACTGAGGTTAAACTTATTGGGCGATAATTCTCAGGTTGCGAATGATTACCCTTCTTAAATATTGGTATAACAATAGCCTTTGCCCAATCATGAGGAATTACCCCTTCACCTAAAGATTTGTTAAAAATAAGGGTCAGAGGCTTAATTATAGCTTCTGCTGTTTCTAATAGAAAAGTAGAATTAACATTATCAGGTCCTGGGCTAATATTTCTTTTGAGGGAACAAATTGCCTCAAGGGTATCATTTTCAGCAATAATACAGACAGGTGAGTTTTTATCTATTTGAGTAAGAAGTTTAGGAGCTGCTTTTTTTGTAAATACAGAGCAAAACTGATTATTGAATGTATTAGCAATATCCCTATCGGTAGAAATAGTAGAGTTGTTTACACATAAATGACCCATATATCTACCATTCATTTTTTTTATTATTAAGGTAGGAAAATAATGATTTATAACTATCTTTAGAGTGTGCCAAGCGAAACTCCAAGTTTTTTTAGATTGTAAAATAGCCTGTTTCAACAGTTTTACAATTTTCCTGTATTTATTAAGCAATTGTTCTTTTATACTTCCCTCACTTTTTTTGACATGAGAAAAGAGCTTATGTTTATTTTTGATTACATTTTTAATAGTTTTATTAAACCATAAGGGGATTTTCCCATTTTTATTATATTGTTTTATAATTGGAACAAATAAGTCCTCCAAATGGTAGATTAAAGATTTCAAATAGTTCCATGATTCCTCAAGAGATAGAGGGGATACAATTTCTTCCCAGGAAATAGAGTTTAAATGGTCATTAATATTTTTAAAGTTAGCTTTACTATAATTTTTAAATTTGGTATGATTCAATTTTTGCTGTAAAAATAATAATGAAAAGAAATTGAGTTATGGTCACTAGTACCCAGAGGTCACTAACTTGAATATCAGATATTGAACTCCCTATATTAGTAATAACTAAATCCAATATATTCTCTCCGCGTGTGGGTTCACTTATAAGTTGTTCAAGGCCCAAATCCACTATAAGAGTGATTATGTCTTTTTCTGCTAGAGAGCCACCAGTTAGGGAAGTCCAGATAATAAAGGGCATATTAAAGTCACCCAATGCAAGAATATTTCCTTTAGAGGCCATATCAGAAATTTCTTTATGCAAACTTAGAGTGTAGTCCAAGTTAGATGTAGGAGGCCTATAGCAGGTACCAACCAAAAGTTGGGGTTGTCCTTTAAACTGAATATTAACCCATAAGGATTCCGTATCACTAACAAGGGGCAACTGAAATGAAGTTATATCTTCCCTAACAAAGAGGCATACCCCTTCCCCAGTCTGACCTTGTCGATCCTTATGAAATAACTTATATCCTGGAAGATTCGGAATCCACATAGTATCCGGATCCCACCAGGTTTCAGTATTAGAAATAAGTCCATAATTTGCTAATAGGCACTTAGCTTCTAATTCAGCCATTTTAACCGAATTTAAGGATCTAGCATTGAGAGAAAGAAGCTTGCACACAGACAAATCACTATTGAGACTGTCTTCGTACAGTAGTAAACATATAACTGAAGAATGCCCAAAGAACTGTGGAATAGTGCAATAATTTGCCAGGGAGGGCAAATTATAACTTCAGGGGTAATTGTTACTGTTAAGGGCCAATGTCCAGGTGTTTAGAGCAATAGTTCAGGTACTTGGACCAATAGTTCAGGTACTTAGGGCAATAGTTCAGGTACTTCGGACAATAATTCAGGTACTTAGGACAATAGTTCAGGTACTCAAGGCAATAGTTCAGGTACTTAGGGCAATAGTTCAGGTACCTCGGACAATAGTTCAGGTACTTAGGGCAATAGTTCAGGTACTTAGGGCAATAGTTCAGGTACTTCAGACAATAGTTCAGGTACTTAGGGCAATAGTTCAGGTACTTAGGGCAATAGTTCAGGTAGTTCAGACAATAGTTCAGGTACTTAGGGCAATAGTTCAGGTACTTCAGACAATAGTTCAGGTACTTAGACAATAGTTCAGGTACTTCGGGCAATAGTTCAGGTACTTCGGACAATAATTCAGGTACTTAGGACAATAGTTCAGTACTCAAGACAGTAGTTCAGGTACTAAGGCAATAGTTCAGGTACCTCGGACAATAGTTCAGGTACTTCGGACAATAGTTCAGGTACTTAGGGCAATAGTTCAGGTACTTAGGACAATAGTTCAGGTACTTAGGGCAATAGTTCAGGTACTTCGGACAATAGTTCAGGTACTTAGGGCAATAGTTCAGGTACTTAGGACAATAGTTCAGCATAAGCAGTACAGTAATCACAGTAGTTTCACAGTATAGGCAAATAGAACACTTTCAAATGAACCCCTGTTTCTATAGGTAGGGTATTCTGGAATAGGATCCCTTACTGTACGTTGTGGCTAGGGAATCCTTTAGTACCACTAGGCTGGCTTGCCCTATTCCGCTAGGCTGGGGACTCCCTTTAGCACCACTAGGCTGGCTTGCCCTATTCCGCTAGGCCGGGGCTCCCTTTAGTACCACTAGGCTGGCTTGCCCTATTCCACTAGGCCGGGGCCTCCCTTTAGTACCACTAGGCTGGCTTGCCCTATTCCACTAGGCCGGGGCCTCCCTTTAGTACCACTAGGCTGGCTTGCCCTATTCCACTAGGCCGGGGACTCCCTTTAGTACCACTAGGCTGGCTTGCCCTATTCCGCTAGGCCGGGGACTCCCTATAAACCAGGCTTTACCTCGGGCCTAATGCCCTACCTTTACCTCAGGCCTGAAGCCCTACATTAGCTTGGGCCTGGTGCCCCACCATAGATTGGGCCTGGCGCCCCAATTTACAATTGGCCTGATGCCCCTCTAAACTTTGGGCCTGATGCCACACTTTACAATGGGTCTAATGCCCTACTTTATATTTGGTCTGGAATAGGCCTTTTAAATACTGTTGCCCCTTTAAATTCTGCAGGCTCCCAATGTCTGCTGTCCATCTTTATACAGGTTGCCGCCTTTAATCCTGCCCCCTTTATTAATATTCATAGGTCACTATGCTGGCCTTGCTTCTCGGCCCCTCCCCGTGGGCGTCGCTAGCCCCCCCATCCAAATTAATATTCCGATCGCAGGTCCTACTGACCCGATGCCCCTGTGGCGCTAGGCCGCCTTTCCTAAGTGCCTAATGCACTTTTTAAACCACAATCCAGTGCCCCTTGAACACAGGCGGCCAGCACAATGCGTGCTGCCACCGACTCACTGCTTTGCGGTCTCAGGACGTCCGTGGCTGCACTGGGAGGCGGGAGGTGAGCTGCAGCGGGAGGGAAAATGGCAGGCTGCAAGAGGGATGGCTCTGGGGGGCCTCCAATGGCCGACAATGATGCAATGCTTCTCTGCCGCCGATGTGGCACCGGATTTACTTTTACAAATCACTCGGGGGCAAAAATAAGTAACCGGAGGGCTTTTAAGCCCATATAGTGCATTGGGACTGCATTTTCATCTTCGTGGTGCCCCGATGGCACCACTGACTATGAACTGAAGAAGCAGAGGAAGTCTTCGGGCAGGGGAGGCAGCACAGGACCACAGCAAGTCCAGAGGGACGGCTCCAAACAAAAAGTTAAGCCTAAACTGTCCCCCTGACTTCTGGGTCCTGGCTCCTCATCCTCTGCCCAGGGTTCACTGTCTCCAACTGTTTACTTGTAGAATCCTTGTTTAAACTTGAACCTCTCCAGGGTTCTAGATCTGCTGGATTGGAATGCTGTGCATGAGCCACCTAGCACAGCATTCTGTCCAGGCTATTATGACACACATTGCTTGTAAATTCTAACTTTTTACAAAGCTGCAAGTGCACAGGGCACTTTTCTATTATGTACAGTATTTTCCCTGTAATGGCCAACTTTGGGGCATTACACTGGTAAGATTACATCTAGAGTATGGAGTTCAGTACTGGTGCCCACACCTCAAAAAGGACATTAACCTGCTAGAGAAAATCCAGAGAAGGGCTACAAAGATGATAGCTGGTCAGCGGGGTAAGGCATATGAGGTGAGGTTGAGGGCACTGAACATGTACAGTACTCCCTGGAGGAAAGGGGAGTGACAGGGGGCATGATTGGGACCTTCAAGTATTTGAAAGGGATAAATAAGGTGGATAAGGAGGGTCTCTTTAAGCTGAGTAATAACCTTAACATGAGGGGCACAGTCTTAAAGAGCTAGTGGAGCCAAAATAGGCAGACAGTAAAATAATACAAATTTTAAGTAGTAGTCAGTTGTAACTTTCTATTTCTAAAGTATTTTTCTTTTTCCTTTTGCTCATCAGAAAGTCTTCTATGTGATAATAGTGTGTTGAATGTGTGGAACAGCTCTTAGCCTGGCAGCTGACATACCTAACTCCATTGCCCCACACTACATGATCTCACTGACTATGCCATCACAGGTGAATGACCTGGCAGTCACTCACTTGCTGTTCCTAAGTAGCAGTGATGTCATAGTCGGTGAGATCACAATGCTTATGATGTAGTGTGGGGCAGTAGAGTAAGATATGTCAGCTGCCAGGCTAAGAGCTGTTCCACACATCACACCCCTTAATATCAGGTTAACAATCTTCTAGATAAACAAGGGGGAAAAGAAAAGTACCTCAGATATTAAAGTAAATGGTTTGTTGCTTTTAAAATTTGTTAGTAGTTTTAGGCAGTACACTAGCTCTTTAAGCTGGAGGGGGAGGTTTAGGAGGGAGGTTAAGAAGCACTTTTTCATGGAGAGGGTGGTGGACATTTGGAATGCGCTTCCAGAAGAGGTGGTCTCATTGAAGACAATGTGCAGCTTTAAGAGAGGCTAGGGAGGATGGGAGGAGTGGACGGGGCAGGGACAGTAGCTCAAGCTGTGAACCCTGCAACACAAGCAGACTAGATAGACTAAATGGCCTTCTTCTGCTGGCTTCATCGTATGTTCGTATGTAGTATTTGAGCAGTTTTATGAAGGAATCCTAATGACTGCAATTCCTTTAGTTGGGAGGAGAATTCCAACAGCAGGGTGCAGCAAGGGAAAAAGAGTTTAGACCATAATTAGTTTTAACTTTCTTATGATAAAAGGGTCTGTCACTGGAGCCTGGGAGAAGAGTCATGGGTGGTTCAAGTAGTGCTCAGTTTCAACAAAACATGCATTCAGTTCCCTGGAGACTTTTTTATTTTATTTTATTTTATTGATGATCTAGGATTAACACCTTTGAGGACAAGCTCATTACATAGGTTCCACGTCAGAGTTGAGGACACACTGGTAAACATTAAGATACTGGGAAACAAAAGAAAGGAAACAAAATACATCAGGTTTAACCTAGGTAACAAAAACATTGGATTAGTGTTGGCATTGTACAATGTATGCCAGCTTTACAGCGTTCAGACATAATCACCCAATAAAATGTTAGATATCCTGGAGGGAAGTGAAAATATCAGCCCAGGGGCATCGTCTGGTGTAAAGTAGGTGCAGGAAAGAAAATTATTTGCAGTAGGGAAGGTGAAGGCAGCTGAGATTGAGGAGTAGGCTCAGGGTATGGTGTGAGAGCTTCTACTTGAAAAATGTGACATAGGGATAATAGGGGTAGTTGAAACCTGGTGGAATTTAGACACTGAATGGAACCAACACATTCATGGCTATCAACTTTATAAAAGGAATAGATTATCTGGGGATTGCACTGTATATTAAAGATTAAATCAAATGCCAAAATATTAACATTGAGGAAGATTATGGAAACATTGAGATGTCTGTAAAAATAGTGGGTTTGAAGGGTAAACCTTTTAAAGTAATAATGTTTTACAGACCACCTGATACTACAGTAGGGGATACAGAGGTATTCATGGACATGGCTATAACTCTGGCAGAAGATACTGATGTAGTACTAATGGGGAGATTTGAATATTCCTGAAATAGATGGAAAAAAGATAAAAGGTAACAACTCATTGGGATCTAGAATAAATGAGAAACTTATATCAGCAGGTACTCAGCAATGTATAAACGAACCAACTATAGGTAATAATACCCTGGATGTTATCTTAACGAATTTTCCCAATGATATTGGAAATATCAAAATAGGACCACCAATAGCAACGTGTGATCATGGAACCATCATGTTCACAATTAATAAGACTAATAAAATCATTAAGGGTAAGACAACCCAGATAATCTATAATAAAGCAAACTATCATGAAATAAGAAAACAACTGAGTAAATTAAACTGGAATAGATTAATGCATGAGCTATCTACTGAAGAATCCTGGGAAGTTCTCATAAATATAATAAATAAAGTAACATTAGAATACATCCCTACGAAAAAAGTATATAATAGTAAGGGGGAGGGAAAAAAACTTCTGGATCAATAATAAAAGTATTAAACTATGTAAGAAAAAGAAAATACTGTAGAGACAGATGAAACAAGAATCAGGGATCAGTCGGGCAAGATGCAAAAAAAATATTAAAGGAGGTCAAGTATGAAATAAGAAGAGCAAAACAACAGGTAGAACACAAATTAGCTACATCAAAAAACAATACAAAAAGCTTTTTCGCCTATGAGAACAACAAAAGGGGAAATGCTAATGCTGTGGGACCACTTCTTATTGATGGTGAATTGACTGATAAACCTAACAAAATTACTAAAGAATTCAGTAAGGCATTCAATAAGGTGTTTGTAAAGGATAATTATATAAAAAACAAAAATCAGGACAAAATATGTAATGGGGTTTACAATGAAATAGTCATCATTGATAAAATTCTCTAAAGAATGCAAAAAATTAGGATAGATAAATCCGCTGGTCCAGATGAGGTTCACCCAAGATTCATAAAAGAATTAGGAGATGTGTTAGTACCTGCCATTCAAATAATAGGGCAGAAATCCCTGGATGAGGGTTATGTACTAAGAGACTGGAGAATGGCATATGTAGTCCGGATACATAAGAAGGGAAGTAGATCGGAGGCAACAAATTGCCGACCAATAAGTCTGACATTGGTGAGCTGTAAGATTATTGAAGGCAATGAGATTGAAAAACACATCTTGAGTGAGGGATTGATTGATAATGCCTGACATGGATTTGTAAAACATTGATCTTGCGAGACTAGCCTAGTCAGCTTTTATGAACATGTTGGTAAATTAATAGGCCAGGGCAATAATGTGGACATGGTAATGTTAGACTTCAGTAGACCCTTTGATACAGTTCCTCATGGTATAGTGATTCAAAAACTTGAAAATGTGGGAATTAATAGCAAAATTATTGGATGGATTAGTCATTGGCTTATTAACAGAACTCAAATAGGATTCAGGGTTCTTTGTCAGACTAAGTTGAGGTGTCCAATGGTGTGCCGCAGGGGTCTGTGTTGGGGCCATTGCTGTTTGGTATTGTTATTTCTGATCAAATGTAATTGGTAGTAGCAAATTAGTAAAATTTGCAGATGACATTAAGATGGGAGGGCTTGTCAACACCTTCAATGATAGACTACAATTTGGTCAAGACCTGCTCTATATATCAGAATGGGCAAATATGAACAAAATGTGTTTTAATATGAATAAATGTGTGATAATTCATTTGAGGAAGGATAATATAGAGCAAGACTATTACACCCAAGGTGTAAGACTCAAGAATTCTGATTGTGAAAAAGATCTGGGAGTATATATTAGTTCTAATCTAAAAAATGGATACCATTGTAGAGTAGTAGCAAATAAAGCCATGCATCTGGTTAACTGCATCAGAAGAAGTTTCCATTCTAAAAGTAAAGAGGTGTTACTGCCTCTTTACAAGATCTATGTGAGACCCTACTTGGACTACTGTTCTACAGTTTGGAGTCCCTACTTGAAAAAGGACATAGAAATGGTTGAAAAACCTCAAAGAGCTTGTACAAAACTTATAAAGGTGGTTAAAGACAAAACACATGTGGAGAGGCTGAAGGACCTAGGGTTGTGGTCACTGGACACTCTACGTGTAAGGGGAGATTTATTATTGTTATACAAAATTTTAAGTCAGGAAAAACTAAAATAAGATCTTGGTCTTCAAATTAAAGATCATAGTTATAATTTGAGAGGGCATAAACTCCAACTAAAAGAAGACCTGTGTATGACAAAGCTTAGACAATATAGCTTTGGACCGAGAGTGGTCCAATCGTGGAACAATCTACCCACTGAAATAATGGAGTCCCCAGCTTTGATATTTTTAAATCAAATCTGGACAAGTATATGACAGTTGGTAACCTTGGTTTCCTCCACTGTAATGGTGGGGTCAGTCATCATGGGCTTATGCCTTCTGGTTGACTTATTAATCCAGTATGAACTCCAGTATGAGAGGTGGGGAGAAGGATAGGGGGTGGGGAGATTGGCTAGGTACAAAAGGAAAAGCAAGAAGGGGAAACTGGGTGGGGGATGATAAGACAAAACAATATTATACATGGCAGAGAGTATAGAAAGCAATCACAGCAGGAGTTAGCAACTAAATGATTTCTAAGCATTTGCTTAAAAGGGCCTAATGAGCCCAGTGAGGAGATATCGGGGGGAGGGTATTGAGTCAGTTTGGTTCTCGGTATGCAAAGGACCTTTGACTTGGCGGTTAAGATTATGTTTGCTGTATTTAGAAAGTGGCTCTGTGATTGTGGGTTGCACTAGGGATGGGTGCGCAGATTGAGAATATCATCTGCCTGCAGACTGGGATACATTCTTACTGCCAGAGGTAAGTCTGTTAATTATTTTAAACCTGGAAAAATAGCCAGCTGTAGAATGTGGTGCTTTACAGGCAGGGGCGCTTGAGGCACACATGGAAGAGATGTTGGATGTGATAGTGTTACATCTAGTATCATTAGTCTTACTAACCTCTTCTTCCAAATCACCCACCACTCCAGCATGGTCCAAAACTGGTCTATTCAAATCAAGTTGTTCATCCCTTTGGTACTGATGCCACTAATAATATGTTTTGATTTCATGTGTCTCCATTGACCGGTAGTAGACGTGTGCCAGCTTTTCCATGACTGACTCTAGCTTTGCAGATCTTGCATATGGCAATTCTCTCCTCTTTTGGATCTTTAACAATGAAATCTCATACCAAAGATGTGTGGGACATTGGCTGTTTCCTTGCTAAAACAAAATTACAATGCAACAGCTCAGAACTCCTCTGACGTGGAAGTTAGGTGATGATGTCAAAACATTAGGGCATGTCCTTAGTGTGTGCTGGTTAGCAAGCTTGAGTCATAGTAGCTGAGCTAGCAGGTGCTAGCATGAATTAGCAGGATTTAGTGTTCTCGCAGCTGTGGTCATGCAGCAAAGCTGGTTGCAAAAGTTTCTATGTGATGGCACTTTGTGAGAGTTAGAAATATTTTCTGTTCTTTTTCCTACCAGGGAGGCCATTGTTTGAACTTGCAAAGTATGAACTACATGTTGGTGAGATGTTACTGGATGCAGTATGAAAAAACTTTGGTGAAAATAAAATGATGATATTGCACTATGTACATGTTTTTCATTAAATCTTTTGGAAAAATTGAAATAGTTGAAACAGGGTGCTGATCATTCATGGGGGTTTGTTGCTGTGCAACCTTCGGTTTTGTTTCCTTGCTAGTTTGCCATGGTGAAGGGGTATGACTGGGTCAGTATCTATTAGGGAGACTGAAACTCAGAATCCCGAAACTGACGAGACCGAGTTCAGTCTCCTGACACCCACATGCCTGACAGGAAGAAAACTGACACCGACAGGGGTACAGTGGCAGATGTGACAAACTGCTACCCTACCCCTAATCAGGCACCACAAGGAACTAAAAATTGCAGATGCTGGCCAAGCTGCAGCTCTGGCGTGGAGATCTAAGCCATTAGCAACTCGTTCAGCATCGTCTGGTAGACCGGGTTCTGTTCCCGGCCACCAGAAATTTTGCTGGCACACTGTTTCACCACCCCCCCTGCAAATTTGTTTTTACTCTGAGGTCTGCCCCCCCCCCGGGAGTTGGTTCTTTAAGCTACGGGGGGTGCGGGTGGCAGAGTCCCCTGCATTACATGTACGTTCCTTACAGGATACTGAAATTCAGTCTCTCAAACTCAGTCTTGTAGTGTTCGGGAGACTGGATTTAGGTCTTTCAAAATACAGTATATCCAATGGGCCAGCAGCTGTAACTATAGTATCATAACTGCCAGTGCCCTGCTGCTACCTCCCCTATCGCTCTACTATGGCATTTCCTGTGACTTGCCCTTAAACTTTCTTTTTAAAACTTGACTGTATATGTGTCCCTTGTCAATGTTACCCTTCTTACCATACTCCTCCTCAACACCAATGTTTTTCTGCTTCTAATCTGATGGACAGTCCTCTCCATCCTGCTCTCAGTTGACATATGGTAGTGGATCATCCAAAGCTGAACCAATCTCACTGCTGCCCTCATCAGTATTCTCCATCTCCACCTTCTGGCATTTCCTCATTACTCATATTCCTTGACTCCACAATCTCCTATACTGGAAAAAATTATTGGTAATCATTCTCCACCAGCCCCCCAACTACCTCCTCCCATGCCACCTCCTCCTTATCCTCTAAAACCTCAAGACTCCTCCACCACTGTTTTCTGTGTCTCAGATTCCACAGTATCCTGGGATTCCTCCAGAACTGATGACCAGCTCTGTGACTACCATATCATTAGCACTGCTGCTACTTCAGTAGCCATTTTTTTCACTAGGCGACTGTTGAACAGTTGCCCTCCTGATAACTGTGATATTCCTTTCCCCAGGCTCAGATGGTGATACAGGACCCTTTTTTGTTTATAATTTTATGAGAAGTCTTACAAAATGAATCCACAGCAAGGATGATTATATCATATATGTTTGCTACATACATATCTTATGGTACAGCATCACTTTGTCGAGGGTTCTACCACATGTGGAGGTGTATGTTCATATTCAGAAACAAAACATCACTAATTTGCCACACATGTGGTAGACCTTACTGTAATTACTTATCTAAATGTCCACATAGGCATTAAAGGCTTTCAGAACCTATAGGGTCCCATTAAGTAGTAAGAGTTCTAACCACAAAGTGTACATATGCAGTTTAACCCCACCCCACAACAGCAATTGGAAGTCCACATTCAGTGACAGAAATCCCTTTCTCTTGTTTAAAATATAAGCAGAAAAGTGCAAACATAATATGATGCAAGAGTCATGTTCCTGGCTCTTCTGCTTCACAAGGAATATTAAACACAACATTTTAGCCTAAGTAACCATTAAGTAGAACTAAGTGGTGTGTATTAGGCAGTGTCAGGTATACCACTTTTATTCCATAACAATTGTTATTCCCAGAGCTGCTACCAGTATAACAGAGGACTGTGTAGCACACACAACAGATGCTGCTGCACCACTTACAGCACGTACAACCCTTCCCTTGCTCTTTTCATGTAAGGACAACCTCCCAATCCCACGCTGTAGGTCACTCTCTGAGCTGTTCTTCCTATCAGGCTCAAAGGAGTATACAGTATTTTATGCAGAAAATTGTGCTGGCCCTTAATTTATTATGGGTTCTCTTTTGTGCCTCTTACAGGTCACGACTGAAAACCTGGGCTCTGCATAAGCAGTAAAATATGTTGTAAATAAATAAGTAAAAATTGGTTCAGTATAGCAATGAGGAACAGTGGTGCAGTACTAAACACTGCTGCACTGAAATGTATCTCCACCAGGTTTCTGAATGAAAAAGAAATCACATGCCATAGTTTTTTTTTACTCAGTCTATTTATGGTATTTGTACCTCCTCGGCTGGGGGTTGTACCATTGGTTCTCCTTTCAGCCAGCCCTCATGTTCCCCTGTCCCGGCTGTAGCCAGAGCTCAAGCCCCCTCGCCCCTAGCCCTCACAGGCTGCTTCACAGCGGGTCCTTACCTCAAGACTGTGGAGACCTTGAGGCTGGGCTTGAGGAGCCAACAGGTGTATCCGTGGGTGCCATCGGGCCCAGCTTACACGCTTGCCATAGAATTGACAAGACTCATGAGTAGCCCCCCCCACACACGGTGTGGGCATGTAATGACGTCTGAGATGCTGCAACATGCTACTGCACACTGTACATCTAATGTCACCCACACCAACACACTCTTTTGACCCCAGGCATGCACCAGCCCCTGGCCACCACCACCAGAAGCCAGTGCCTCAGCGGTCATCCCTTCCCACCCTCCCCAGAGGACAGCAGTCCATGGGACACTTGATCCTCCTCTCCCCGGCCGACCCTTCAACTCCGGAAGCCGATCCCAACCCCAGATCATCTGTGTGGTTGGAGGTAAGGCGCCAGTGCCTCAGCCTTCTCTACCCTACCCATCAGGCTGGCAGCACATGCCATAGTTTTTAAAATATATTTTTATATCAGACAATCTCCAGTCTACCTTCTGTGTATACATGAATGTAACATGTATTAATCCTCCCATTTGCCTTCAGCTTGTGTGTAATACTAGTATATGATTATCAGATTATTTCCTTATATATATTTTGTTTGGTTTAGTATTTTATTACTTTGAGGTGTATTTATTTGCTTAGTAAATTTTTGTGAACTCACCCTCCTATTGATATTTGTGAGAGACTTATCTTGAGGGTGGTTTTCAAATTATATTGTTATATTTTTTTTAGCTTGTTTGGTTTATCATTTTATTTTTTGAGGTGCATTTATTTTTATATTGTATTAAGCATTGAGAGCGCTTAGTGATAGTAGCACCAGGGAGTGAGAAGCCTGGGTGCTTTACAATTGTTTTTTGTTAGTTTTATGAGTTTGGCCCCCAGGTAGTGAGAGGACCTGCGGGCTAAATATAGTTAGGTGGTAGGAGGTTAGGTATTTAGATAGTTTAAGTTATTTAGTTTAATTATTTGATATTTGTTTGAGTAGGTATAGATTATTTAGTTGGGGGGTGTGAGGAAAAGTTTAGGATAGGCTGTAATTGTTGGTTTTTTTTTATAGTATGGTTATTTTTATATTGAGCAGTTAAATTTATATTGTTTTGTTAGGTTGTGGGCCTGGGATATGTGTCAGTTTGTTATCCCCCCGGTCGAGCGCTGTTCAGCCTCCGCTCTCCATGCCCTCCACCCTTTTTGCCCACCTCTGTTGGCTTTTTCTATCAATCAAAGTTGTCAGGCTTTAGGTATTGCCCGTGGGGGGAACAGGATGGGGGGTGTGAACAGTGAAGGCTGGAGGAACGGGATGCTCTCATCGGGGTTGTTAAGCCCAAAAGACACCCTGGGGTGAAGTGGAGTTTAGAGCGTGGGCTATTTTGTTTGGTCCCCATACCCAAGGGCACCATCGTTGGTGATGGGCAGGTGGCCGGGGCAGCCCAGGAGTTCTGTCCAACCCGGGTGCTGTTGTGCAATGCCAGATCTGTCAGGAACAAGACTGCAGTGATTTCGGATCTTGTTGGGGTGGCAGATCTGGCTTGTATCACCGAAACCTGGCTAGATGATAATGCAGGCCCAATATTTGAGGCCGCAATTCCGGCCGGGTATACGGTGATACATCGCCCGAGGTTGGACCGCACGAGTTGGGGGGTGCGGTCTGTTTCAAGACCGAATTGGAACTCACCAGTGTTACAGTTGAGGAGGACAGTTCATTTGAATGTGCTGTAGTAGCAGGTGTTGGCTATAGGATTGTTCTCATCTACCGTCCACCCGGAGATGGGAAGTAATACATTTAAGGAAGTGGCAGACTTTGTGGTCGATATGGCATTTGAGTCACCCAGGCTGATGGTCCTGGGTGACTTCAATGCCTGGATTGACGATGAACTCTCACAATTTGGACAACACTACCTCCAGTTGATGAACTCACTGGGCCTGACACAGGTGGTTCTCATAAATGTGGCCATTCCCTTGACCTCGTTTTCCTGCTGGGGATTGAAGCCTCAGACATGGGGGTGGAACCAGTCGGATGGTCTGATCACTACACAGTGAGGTTCAATTTTGGCACCCCCCCTTTGTAGGCTGACCCCTGTGGAGATGGTCAAGTACCGACCTTTAAGGAATGTTACTTCCAATGGTCTTGCTGCGGTGCTTGACCTATCACAATTTCCTGTGCATTGCAATGACCTGGAGGCTTTGGTCTTGGCATATAATAATGCCATTACCTCAGCCCTGGATTCTAGTGTACTTGTACTTGTGTGTCCTCTCTCCCTTCGCCCTCAGGCTCTGTGGTTTGATGGAGCCTTGAGGAAGCTGCGGCGACTAGGACGTAGGTTAGAATGTTGTTGGCGGAAATCCGGCTTATATGCTGACCATTTTAGATTGTTAGAACATTATCAGTTCTATCAGTCAGAAATCTCTCATAAAGAAGGCAGAGTCCGGGGAAATTTCTGCCGCTCAGAATCAACCAGCTCAGCTTTTCAGAACTGTGGGCAGGCTGTGCAACCCAGCCTGTCTGCAGCTCCGAAGAGCTTTTTCACAATTACAGTGTGATGAGGTTGCTCGGTTCTTCACTGATAAGGTGGCTGACATTAGGTCGGAGATCCACTTAACACATTCTATGCGAGTTGCTGAGGCTTGGTCACGATCCCTCCGTTTTCGTGGAGTACCTTCGACCGTCCAGAAATCGTGAATGTTATGTGGATTGTCCAGGGGATACGCCCTACATGCTGTAGTTTAGATCTGAGCCCTACATCCCTGATTATGGGTTGTGGTGATTCTATCGGCCCATCTGGTGCTCCCTTGACTCAGATGAATATCTCTGTTCCTTGAAAAAGGCAGTGGTGTGCTGATTTATATGCAACCCTTACCCTGGCTAAGAGCAGCATCTTGTAACAAGGACCTGCCTAACTTGTACCACAGACAAGGCAACAAACCACAAGTTGGCATACAACAAAGGTACCACTCCTGGCTTTAGGGTCAATACCTGGCTCGGCATCTAAGAGGGCAGGGGGTTTAGAGTGCAAAATAACATTTACATTTACACCGAGTTCTGGGAGAGTGGTACCAGGGCTATGCTATGTCTCCTATCTGAGGTGGCCCATAACGATTCACTCTTGGAAGCACAGATAGAATATCCACTAATAGAAAATGGGATTATATTGTATGGCTTATTTTCTGAACAAAGATGGAAAGGCAGAAATGGGTGGTCCCCCAAGTTTGGATACTGTACTTTACAGAAACAGCATTTTGCATCAAGAACACTTTGCTTTCTCCAAAACAGACAGTAATGGCATTTCACACAAACTTCTCTACAGAACAAACTGCCAATCTCTCTGTTCAGGGATCTCTAAACTTTCTTTTCAGTGTCTATTACATGGGGGTTGCCACACACTTTAACTTAAAACATCAATCTTCCTGACTAGATGGGCTAAGTTAACACCTGCAGGGCAAACTGTACCTTTCAGGCAACCAGTTAACAATGACCAGGGCTCCAGGTGAGGGTCTACCCACCCTGACCCCAGCCAGCCTCTGTCATTCCATTTGGGACACACTCGGATCCTCCAATCCCTCTTGGATTGCTAGAGGCATCCACACATTTAAACTTTTACATTCAGCACATTATTGAGGGGAGAAGTGGGGTCCTGAGTGGTGTAATCTAGCCTTGTCTCTGGACACATATACCACCAGCCAACTTCCCTAAAACATGTCCATGTTGCTGTATTCACAGTTTGTTTGTCCCTTTGTTACAGACCTCAGACCTTTGTAGAAATAATTTTCTTCCATTGTATTCCATAGCTTTAACCACTAAGACCCTTAGTCTCTGCCCTGGGTAGCTGGACAATCTTCTAGTCCCTCAGCGGATTGTCCTTTGGACTCACGGATTTCTCAGCCCCAAAACTGCAGGTCTCCACCACTTCCTGTGGTAATGCTATTGTCTCACTCACTAGGGTGAGAAAATGACCAGAGGTCCTTCACCCAGCCCAGGGCAAGCTGGCAGGCACCTCTCCCTCTGATCACTGCTGCTCTCACTCACTATCTCTGTGACCAACTGACCCCAAGATTCTAAACTCCCTTCCCTACAGCTAGCAAAGGGTTATGCTGCTGCAAGAGTTCTAAATGACATCACTCATTTTCTACCTAGCCTAGCTAAGTATACAATGAGCTGTGTGCAGAGGATTTCTAAAAATCCTGTACAAGCTGCCTAGAGACCCTACCTTATTTATTTTATTTTATGTATTTAAAGTTTGGTGACCAGGTAGGCCCACTGAGACCAAAGCAGTCCCTTTTTCAGGGGCAACTTGGAAATTAATTACATACATCTATAAACATAACTAAATCCTATCCTAGTGGATAACTATCTCCACTCCTGCCCCCGGCCCACCACCTCCCATACTCCCCCTTACCCCTGCACCTCCTTCCCCCCCTCAATCTCCTACCGTCACTTCCCCACCACCCACCCCCTTCCCTTGTCTTGCTCATAGCTCAAGTCTTTGTACTGGTTATTACATGTCAGTAAGTCAATGACTATATGTCTGTAACTAAAATGATGACTGTTCCACGCTGACGTGGAACCTTTGTAAAGGTATTGTAATCCTAGATTGAAATAAATAAATAAAATAAAATAAATAAAATACATACATGTAATTTCATAATGAACAGTCAATACAGACATACTGTACTGACCCAGTCAAGGATACAGTGGCAGGTTAATTACAATCAACATCAACAGGAGAAGAAATACTATTATACACGAGACAGTCTCAGTCAGATGGGTGTCGGCTGACTCTCAGCAGTAGCAGGTGCAGAGGCTCACTTCCAACAGATGGGCCTTAAGTCCCTTCTTGAAGCCCCCAAGGGAGGTACATTCCTGGAGACCTAGGGAAGTCCTTACACTGGGAACTTGGAGAAACTGGCAGCCGTAGGATCTTGGTGTTCTCCCATTCTTTTTGGGAGCTAATGTGTTAATTAGGCTGGGAGAGATGCCATTTTGCTGGAGCATAAAAGCAAGGCACAGTGAGGGATATGATAATCTGCCCTCAAGAGAAGGCCACCTTAGACATAATAGTACCTTGGAGTGATGTTTCCATGGTGGCGCCCCGTGGCGAAGTACCCTATCCTGTGATACAGTGTTTTTAGCCTTTGCATTTCAGGTCTTCTTACAGAATGTAGTAAAGGGGTCCCATATAGCAAGGTTGGAAGGGTTGTACCAGTGGAAACCTTGAGTTTGGATTCACGAGTGAGGAAAGGGCACAAGTGATATAATAGACCTAACTTTTGGTTGAGTTTCTTGGTCAGATGGTCGATGTGGCCCTTGAAGGAGCAGTCTTAGTGTAAGTATACATCTAGATATTTTATATAATCAATCACTTCAATTTTTGAGCCATTGGAAAGAGCCGGTGACAATAAATGTAAATGGGTTGGGCCCAGGCCTTTAGGGCCAAATAACATGGCTTTGGTCTTTTTACTATTTAGAGGTAATTTATTAGTAAGAAATCAATTCTCAAGTAGACCAAGGTCTTAACCAAGGAGGTTGTTTAGTTGGACAGTGTCTCAGGAGGACCTCTAAAGCACAGCATCATCTGCATATAAGGTCATCTTGGCCCCTCCACAATGTTGAAGCAAATCATTAATAAATAGGGAAAACAGGAGTGGTTCCAGTATCAAACCCTGTGGTACACCATTTGTGATAGAGCGTTTGTCAGACTTAGCTCCACGCCATCTGACAATTTGTGATCTGCCATCAAGGTAGTCTGTGAACCATTGAGTAGACAGACAATCAAGACCAAGAGATGTTAGTTTAGTGATAAGCTGCTGATGATTCACCAAGTCAAATGCCTTGGTGAGGTCTATAAAGACCGCACCAGTTGAAAGGCCAACATCTAGAGCTGTGAGGATATCCTCAGTAAGGCTAATCAGGGCTGTGTTTTTTACCATGATTTTTTCTAAAACCATGTTGTCGTATGGCTAGTAAATTGTTCTGTTCAACATATTCCTGCTGGTATACAATCCTCTCTAACACTTTACTTAGAGTGCAGAGAATGGATATTGGTCTGTAATTCTCAACAAGCTCAATATTCCCACGTTTAGAGATGGGAGTGACAAAGGCAACTTTCCACACAGTAGGGACTTTGCCTTCAAGCAGCGGTCTGTTTAGGAGCCAAGTGATTGGGGAGGCAATGACGTGGTCTGCGATTCTTAGGAGCCTGGGCTCCAGCTTATCAAACCCAGAAGAGCCAGAGGATTTGATTTTTCTTAGTAATTTCAGGACCTCAGATTTAGTTGCAAGTTTGAAGTGAAAGTTAAGGTAAGGGGTTTGCTCTTGTAAATGATCCTGGGGGGAGGGGGGACCCAGAGGGATTATTTTTAAATTTGTCCAGGTCAGTGAGGAATGCGTTTAGTGCATCTTGTGGGCTGGTATAGCAGACACCATTTGCTACTATGTCACTTTTCTCATGGCTGGTGTTCCCCTTTAAGACAGAGTTAATTTGGGACCAACATTTTTTAGGGTCCGAAAGATTTTTAGTTTGTAGGTTCTGGAGTTATTGTCTTTCAGCTGATTTTAGTTTCTTTTTACACTTGTTTTTCAATTTTCTATATTCCACCCAATCCTTAGTTAGATTTGTAGATTTGAATTTTTCCCAGGTTTTGTCTCTCACCCTCATTTGTTTTTTTGAGGTCTCTGGACAACCACCTTGAGTGTTATCCCTTGACTTTGATTTGTTTTAGAGGGCATGCTTATTGGTGGCCGAGAGGAAGTTATTGATGAAGAAATCAAGGGCTGAGTCCAGACTGGGGGCTAGCTTGATTTGAGTTTAATCCACCGCTGCTAGGGTTTCAAGAAAGGAGCAGGTGTCAAAATTGGAATAATCCCGAGCCCAAAGAATTCTGGGTGGAGGGTTGGGATGGTCGTTTTTCCAGATGCTGAATATAGGGGTATGGTCACTTATGGAGTCCGCATATGTCCCAGCCAGTTTGAAACTACTGGGGTTGGAATTGAGACTCCAGTCTAATGTGGTGTGGTGTGGCTTCCTGACTTAATGTTCAACCTAGTGGGTCCTTGGATCAATTGGGTCAAGTTGGCCCCTAGCAAGCTGGAATTTACATCACTAATGGTGTGCAGACCACAGTGGAGGTAAAAGGCGCCAAGAATCATTTTCTCTCACTGAGGTAACCCCGAGATCAGAGCCAGAAGGCTCCTTAAGGCATCTTTTGCAGTCTTAGGCAGGTTATAGACACAGCCAAGTAGCAGGGGCTTAGTTCCACCAGGCAGTATTTTGTTGAACACTGCCTCACCACCTGATTGGGTATGGTCTGGCACTGCCACCAGGGAAGCATTTAGGGAGTATTTTACGTAGATGATGACTCCACCACCCTTTCTACCACATCTATCGTGTCTAAAGGACTTAAATCCCTGGAGGTCAACCTCATGCATTAGGAACTAGGCTTGAGCCAGGTTTCAGAAATGGCAATTGTGTCAGGGGAATGCATATTTACCCATGCCTCAAGTTCATGCATTTTAGGTTTGAGGCCGTCAATATTTATGTGGACTAGTTTCAGACCTTTGGCATTAGCCCCGACAGCCATAGAAGGTCACACAGTTGGAACATTAGGACATGAAGAGCCAGGGTTAGATTCAGTATCCCCAGCGAGTAACTACTTAATGGTTAGCAGGAATTTCAGGAGTGACCCCGGGGGGGGGGGGGTCTGACATTTGTAGACTCTGAAATATTCCATAACCATGTAGCAGTTTCCCCCTTTTCTAAGCCAGTATATGGTGATAAGGATAGGGTTAAGGATGGCTTGGGGGTAGATACATGAGAAATGGGAGTACAAAGGGTCTGTGGGCTGCCCCGTGTCCTGCTTGAGAGTGATCAGCAATTGGGCCGTACCCAGGACTACAAGTATGTAAGTATAAACCAGCACCATATTAAAGCTTAAAGATGGGTCAGCTAAGAGGAGGAAGTTCAGATTAACCCCCAAGATATATGGAAGTAACAGGTTAGGTAAAAGCTTGAGTAGAAAAATGTGGGCGGAGACAGTATCTAGGGGGAACTATTGAAAAAACGTGAGATAAGATAATGTGGATGGTTAGGGTCACCGCCACTAAAACAAAAGGCCACAGCATCCTCCACTCTGAGCCAAAGCACCCCCAAACTTGAGCAAGAGCTACACAAAAGAATGTCAGAGGAATACTCAGTGTGTGAAGGAGAAAGAAACAGTGACCTCTAGGGGTAGCTGGATATAATTTGCAAATAGGAAACGGGACACTTTTTTTTTTAACTATGAATTTTTTAGTCATAAATCCTGTACAAATTCTTAGTGTAAGTACACTGTGCCACTAAAGGAAGCTGTGGAATGCAGACAGCAGTGAGTAAGAAAACAAGTCAGCACTGGTATGCTGGTGGAAAGTCGCCAGGTTCAAATCTGCTGTTCACTGCTCCCAAGACAGAGTGCTTCAGCTGGAAGTGGAGGGCAACTCATACCTGCTAGTCAAAGCAATTGTGTTTCAGAGCTCCCAAGGCAACAGGTGTGTGTTGGAGGGGGGTTCTGACCTGCTAGTCTAAGCGGCAGGGTTTCAGAGCTCCCGAGGTAGCAGGTGTGTGTTGGAGGTGGTCCTGACCTGCTAGTCCAAGCGGCAGCGTTTCGGAGCTCCCAAGGCAGCAGGTGTGTATTTTTATTTATTTATTTATTAATATTTTGGATACACCTGTGAGCTAGGAGCTCGTTCAGTGGGTTCCACGTCAGAGGAATACAATACAGGAGAACACATAAGTAATGGATTAGACTAGCTACAAAACATAAAAACATAATGACAGGTACATAATACCATTCACATTTGGTTCAGATAAGTAAAACAACTCATGGCATTGTACAATGTATGCTACAGGTGCAAAAATTGGAAGACAGGTGAGGTGCAGTCCATAAGGCCAAGTCTCACAAAGGTGAAGTACAGAGGACAAAGGGAGAAATAGGATCAACAGGAGGAAAGGGGTGGTTGAGTGAACAGGTTGGATGGGTGGCCAAGGAGCAGGGAGTAACAGGAGAGAGGAAGGAAGAAAAGGTGAGTTACAGAGGCCGAAGGGAGGAATAGGACCAAGGGAGAAAAGGGGTGGCCAAAGATCAGGTAGGATGGGAGGCCAGAGAAGCAGGGACAGCAGAAGGGAGGGAGGAAGGAAGGAAGAAAGGAAATCAGCCCAGAGAGTCTGGTCAAGGTGAGGAGGGGACGAGAATGCAGAGTGTGAAGGCAGAGAGGACTTAATGGGAGGGGGAGAGAACAAGGAAGAGGCGGGAGGAGAGAGAGACAGAGAGATGAAGAACAGTCAGGAGGGCAGGTGAAGTGTACAGAGGAGGGGAAGATGCTGGGTGCAGGGTGCACAGGTGGAGGGCATGGGGAAGAGGGAGAAGATTGAGGCGAGGAGCAGGAGGGATGAGAAGATTAAGGAGAAAGGTTGAGGGACCTGGGGGAAGTGCAGGACTACTAGTTAGGACTAGTTAGTGGAAGCAGTCGCAGCTGGATGCAGCATTAAGATGCTGTCTGAGCAGTACTTTAAAGGAGCCTAGAAAGGGAGCTGAAGATATGTCGATGTGTAGAGAGTTGAACCAGAGTGGGGCCCGGTGGGTGGAGGGGGTCCTGATCTGCTAGTCTAAACAGCGGCGTTTTGGAGCTCCCAAGGCAGCATGTGTGTGTTGGAGGCGGTACTGACCTGCTAGTCTAAGTGGCAACATTTAAGAGCTCCCAAGGCAGCAGGTGTGTGTTGGAGGGGGTTCTGACCTACTAGTTTAAGTGGTGGCATTTCGGAGCTCCCAAGGCAGCAGGTGTGTGTTGGAGGGGGTTCTGACCTGCTAGTCTAAGTGGCAGCATTTTAGAGCTCCCAAGGCAGCAGGTGTGTGTTGGAGGGGGTCCTGACCTGCTAGTTTAAGCGGCAGCATTTTGGAGCTCCCAAGGCAGCAGGTGTATGTTGGAGGGAGTCCTGACCTGCTAGTCTATGCAGCGGTGTTTCGGAGCTCCGAAGGCAGCATCTGTGTGTTGGTGAGGGTCCTAACCTGCTAGTCTAAGTGGTAATGTTTCTGAGCTCCCAAGGTAGCAGGTGTGTGTTGGAGAGGGTCCTGTTCTGCTAGTCTAAGCAGTGGCGTTTCGGAGCTCCCAAGGCAGCAGATGTGTGTTGGAGGGGGTCCTGACCTGCTAGTCTAAACGGTGGCATTTCAGAGCTCCCAAGGCAGCAGGTGTGTGTTGGAAGAGGTCCTGATCTACTAGTCTAAGCAGCGGCGTTTCAGAGCTCCCAAAGCAACGGGTGTGTCGGAGTGGGTCCTGGCCTGCTAGTCTAAGCAGCTGCTTTTCCAAGCTCCCAAGGCAGCAGTTGTATGTTGGAGGAGGTCCTAATCTGCTAATCTAAGCAGCAGTGTTTTGGAGCTCCCAAGGCAGCAGGTGTGTTGGAGGAGGTCCTGACCTGCTAGTCTAAGCGGCAGTACCTGGTCTAATACTGATGAAATTCTAGTAACCTCAGGGGTCTGGGTGGTTACATATATAGTGGCATCCCCCAGGATGAAACCCACTTTTAAAGCACTCTGCAGTATGCTGCAGCAGACCTACTGAATAAAGCAATGTAATTTCAATGGCAATTAGTCCCCTTTGTCATGCAGGAAACTGTGGCATTCCCTTCATCCTGGCACTGTCACATTTTCCTGAATGACAATAGGGACTAATTGTCTTTGAAATTACATTGCTTTATTCAATAGATCTGTTGCAGCATTCTGCAGAGTGCTGAAAAATGCTGTAGAATTGGGTTTCATCCTACATCTGTACATGATACATCTGTTCTCTATCTACTAGGGTACACTGCCTCCTATCTCACTACTGGAAGTGCAGTCCTTAAGATAAGTACCCTTCTGCCTGTCTCTAGTAGTAGTTCATTATCTGCCTGATATGTGGTGTGTGTGACTTACTTTCTGTGTGACTGCTACTATGCACTGTAGAAGACAAATTCCACTCTGGTGATCGTTCTGTGATACTGGGGACACATTGTCTTGTGTCTTGTGTTAAACTGCCTCCAATCTCACTGTCGGAAGTGCTGTCTTTCAGATGAGATCCCTTCTACCTGTTTCTAGTAGTTATTCATTATCTGACTGACTGCTGTGTGAGGTACTCTATTATGAAAGGCACTATTTATAGCAGAAGCCAAATTTGACCCAGTGATTGTTCTGTGATAATGGGACACATTAACTTGTATACTTATTTTATCATCAAATAAATATATTTCCAAATACCATTGTTTTGTTACTTAGATCATTATTCACAGAAGAGTTCTCCCATGTAGTCTGGTAAATCAGAAAGTCATTTCAGGAGTCTTTGGTTCAGTGGGTTCTACACATCCTCTTTGATGACATATCCCTCTATTAAACCACACCTATAGGACAATAAGCTGTCAGCATCAGGACTGTTCAGAAACGTTTGCCATCTGGGGCCACCTACATAGAAACATAGAATTTGAAGGCAGATAAAGACCGCTTGGCCCACCTAGTCTGCCCATTTTCCTACCTAACAGATAAGCTGCAGATCCTAATTAACCAACAGCTTACTTCCTCCTACCCCCACTAGGACTGCCTTATGTCTGTCCCATGCATTCTTGAATTCCCCCACTGTTCTTGACTCCACGACCTCCTCAGGGAGGCTGTTCTATGCATCCACAACCCTCTCTGTGAAAAACTACTTGCTCACATTACCTCTGAGCCGTCCCCCCTCTTTCTTCAAATTGTGCCCCCTTGTTCTTGCACATCTCTTTTTCTGAAAGATGCCACCCTCTTGGACTTTGTTGATTCCCTTGAGGTACTTGAAAGTTTCTATCATGCCTCCTCTCTCCCTCCTTTCCTCAAGGGTATACATATTAAGCTCCTTTAGTCTTTCTTTGTATGTCTTCTGGTGCAGACCCTGCACCATTTTGGTTTCTCTCCTCTGGACAGCCTCCACTCTGTCTATGTCTTTGCAGAGATGGGGTCTCCAGAACTGCACACAGTACTCCAGATGGGGTCTCATCAACTGTCTGTACAGAAGGATAACAACTTCCTGTTTTCTACTATTGATGCCTCTCCTGTGCATCCCAGTATCCCCCAGCCTTCCTTACTGCCTTCTCACATTGCTTGCCCACCTTTAGGTCATCTGATATAATTACCCCAGGTCCCTTTCCATTTTTACTGTTGTCAGTATCTCATCCCCCATTGTGTACTCTTGCCCTGGGTTTTTGTTTCCCAGGTGCATTACCTTGCACTTCTTTGTACTGAATCTGAGCTGCCATACATTTGACCATTCCTTCAACCTTGCCAAGTCCCTTCTCATCCTTTCCACTCCATCTGGTGTATCCACCCTGTTGCAGATCTTTGTGTCATCTGCAAAGAAACATACTTAGCCTTCCAGTTCCTTTGCAATGTCACTTATAAAGACATTAAAAAGGACCGGTCCCAGTACTGAACCCTGAAGTAACCCGCTAGTAACCCTCCTTTCTTCACTATGGACTCCATTTACTACTACCCTTTGCGTCTTGTTGTCTAGCCAATTTTTTATCCAGGCTACCACCTTAGGACCCACTCCAAGGCTGACTAACTTGAGTATTAATCTTTTGTGTGGGACTGTATCAAATGCCTTGCTAAAATCTAGGTAAGCCATGTCCACAGCCCCTCCCTGGCCTTCTACTTTGGTCACCCAGTCAAAGAAATATATTAGATTAGTCTTAACACGACCTTCCCATTGTGAATCCATGCTGCCTTGGGTTCTGTGCCCCACTGGCCTCTAGGTACTCAACAATTCTTTCCTTCAGAAGTGATTCCATCATTTTACCTACCACTGAGGTCAAACTAACTGGTCTGTAGTTTCCTGCCTCTGTCCTGCTCCCACTTTGTGAAGAGGAATCACATCCACCCTCCTCCAGTCCTCAGGTACCACCCCATCCTCCCATGATTTGTTAAAGAGAGTCAGCGGTGTCATTAGTTCTACCCTTAGTTCTTTTAGAATTCTTGGGTGAATCCCATCAGGCCCCATTGCTTTGTCCACCTTCAGTTTTATTAGTTCTTTCAGAACCCTTTCTTCTCTAAATGGACTGGTATCGACCCCCATCTTTAGAGTGTTTCTCTTGTTTGGTTTAGGTACCTCCCCCTCCTCTTCCTTTGTGAATACTGAGCAGAAATATTCGTTCAGTATCCCTGCTTTTTCATTGTCACCCTCTACCCACATTTCCTCCCCTTTATTAAGCCTCAGTATCCCTCCTTTGGACTTTCTTCGCTTCCTAATGTACCTAGAAAAGGTCTTATCCCCCTTCTTAACAGAGTTGGCTATCCATTCCTCAGTTTGGGCCTTTGCTATTCTGACTGCCTTCCAGACTCTTTCTGCTTTAACTGATAAAGTTATCTGTCCTTCTCCTTCTGTGTTTCCTTATATTTCCTGAATGCTATCCTTTTCTCCTTAGCCTTCCCTGCCACCTCTTTTGAGAACCAAAGCATTTTTTTCCTTCGTTGTGTTTTGTTGATTTGCTTTATGCAAAGGCTTGTTGCCTCTGTGATGGCTGTTTTGATTACTCCCCATTGTTCCTCCACCCCTCCTTCTTGCCTGTTTGCTAGTGCTTTTCTGAGGCACTCTCTCATTTTCCCAAAGTCAGCCCTCCTAAAGTCCAATACTCTTGCTTTTGTATGGCTTGATTGTATGGCTGTGTTTATCGTGTACCACACTGTTTGGTGGTCGCTTGTTCCCAGATGGCTACCCACTTCTAAATCTGAGATTCTTTCTCCGTCCCCATTTGAGAGTACCAGATCCAAGATTGCTCCCTCCCGAGTGGGTTCCAATACTAGCTGTCTGAGGCTTGCCCCCTGTAGGGCATCAAGAATGACCCTGCTCTTGGATGTGCCTGCAGCAAAGGAGCTCCAGTTAACATCTGGCATATTCAGGTCCCCCATCAACAATATCTCCCTTTTCTGCCATTCTAAGGAAGCCTTCTATCATTTCCTTGTCCATTCCCTCCCCCTGAGATGGGGGTCTGTATACAACCCCCATGTGGATTGTGGTGCCATTTCCTGTCTCCAGGGTGACCCAGAGTATCTCATCTGCTCCCTGTTTACTCTTTAGTTCTATTGCTTTGATCCCTTCCTTTACATAAAGAGCTACTCCTACTCCTCTTTTATCCTCCCTGTCCCTCCTGTAGATTGTGTATCCTGGTATGTTGACATCCCAGTCATTGTTCTCTGTGTACCATGTTTCTGTGACTGCCACAATATCCAGGCAACCTTCTTCCATCAAGGCCACTAGTTCAGGGAGCTTGTTACACAGACTATGGGCATTGGTACTCATCACCCTCCACTTTTTGATGGCCCTACCCCTTTTAGCCCCATTCCTGTCCTTACTGCCTTTGTCTTTTTTTACATTCACTTTTGTCCTGCTCCCTAATGACTTCTCTACCTTGGTGTTTACCTCACTAATTACTGTCATTTGTGGGGGGAGGCTGGGAGTTTCCTGCTCCTTTTCAGTGCCTCCCCCCTTGGCTGGTTTAAATGCTTGCCAATGAAGCATTTAAACCTCTCACCTAGGGATTCTGGTTTCCCCACGGACAGATGCAGACCATCGCACCAGTATAGGTCTACATCCTCCAGGTGGCTCCCAGTCCCCAATGAAGCTAAAACCTGAGCTCCACACCAGTTTTCAACCATTCATTGAATTTCTGGTGAGGAGCACCTAACATCACTCTTGCCATAAACAGGCAGCACCTCCAAGAAGGTTACTGTATGTGCTACTTGTCTAAGGCCCCTCTCCAACTCTACAAACTCCTCTTGCACTGCTCTGATCCCATTCCTAGCCAGGTCATTTGTCCCTAGGTGGACAATGACATCCAGCTCCCTCCCTCATGCAGCTGCTCCACGATCCTGAGGATTCGATTCCTGTCCCTCCAAGCCGTGGCGCCAGGCAGGCACCTTACCTCCCTCTCCCCTTCCTCACCCATTTCTACCCCCCTAGTGATTAAGTCCCCCACCAGGAGTTGTTTCCTTCCCCTGTAGGGTCTCATGCCACCCTCCTGTGGGTCTCCTTTGTGAAGGTTCCCAGCATCCTCCTTGATCTCCATTGCAGGTGCCTCCAAAGAGGAACCACTATCCACCAGAAGAGCGAATGAAGTGTGAAGAGGTACAGCTGGAGGAATGCAACTCTGTTCCACCACCCTCTCCCTCCCTGAGCTCATCCTGGTCCAGCCTCTCCTCTTTCTTGGCAACCTCTAAGATAGTGGCATATGCCCTGGTGGTCCCTGGGTGGGTGAGGAGTTTTCACGAATCCTAGCCAGTTCAGCCTGGAGACGGGCAACCTCCTCCCTCAGACCAGAGAGGTGCCTGCAAATAGGGCAGCATCACAGCCTCCAGAATTTCTCCCGGAACACTGCCCCCCACAGCCATTGCACTGCACCACTCCTATCATGTCTTATTTTGTGTCCCTTCTCCTGTTTCTCTGTATGCTTACTCTCTCCTCTCCTTACAACTCTCACCCTTCCTGTTCTGGGACAGTAACTTCCTATATTCTTCAGTAGCCTCCTTCTTCCTTGCTCAGTGTCAGACCACCTGCAGCTGGGGGGGGGGAGTGAGCTACTTTTTTTCCTTTAGGGTTGACAAAACCAATGTTTCTCTATGGTCCTTACCTTCCTACTGCCAAACAGTACGTCAATGAATGCCAGCGCTGACACTTTAACATGGGCTACCCCATCATTACTCAGTTCTTGCTACCACTGTCAACTGCTCGTCAGATCACTGAGAACTAGGGTTGCTTAGATAATTGTTTTTAAAAACAGATACCACAGATTTTAGCCAAAATTTAGGATTTAGGATTTTTCGGCCTAGTAAAGCTGCCACAAATCCTAAATATTAGGATTCCAAATCGGAAACAGATCCAAAAACCCAATCTGATTTGTAGTACATAGTTGTTCATGTAACAAAAAAAAAAAAACAAAGACCCTGATGTTTAAGTAAACCCCCTCTTCCAAACACCTTGTAACCCAGAAGTAACCTCCTGCTCCCTAGTCCCCCTGATCATATATATTATAAATAAATTAAACACCACATGGTCTGTATAATAAAAGAAGCCACCCCACCTGGGCTGAATCAGAAGCCTACCACACCCTGGCACAAGCCACAGTTTGACAACTCCCTGATTCAATAAAGAACCCCCCACTTCCAACACACCCACTAGCTCCCACCTCCCCCCATGACACCCAAATACTTCTTAATATCCGAGTGGGGTCCCATGGTGGAGCAGCTTGTGCTCATCTTCAGTCTAGGAGGAGGTATGTATAAATGAATGACAATGTCCTCCTACAGTAATAACAAAAGAAATTAACTTCATACTCATCGCACTTTCCTTTTCTCTTTGCTCCAGCATTGTCAATGGGTAATCATAACAACTGGGTATAGTGCACCCCTACCAGGGCAAATGGCACAGTTCAACCTTTAGAATGGTGGGCATATGAGTATTCCATGTGACTGCAGTTCCCCAGTTACTACTGCTACGCAGTACCATTATAGCTACACATGTTCATGTATCTTAAACCCATTATTACACATTCGCCAATACATTAAATAAAATACTTTCCTAGCAGGCATCCTAGGAAGGAATTGTTCTCCATGGGCTCCAGGCCTGGATTATTTGGTCCTTTTGCAGGGACGACCTTCAAAACATACATACATTCATACAGTCACAGACCCGTGAACTGAAGCTAACACAAAATGAGGTGGGTTCTCTGGTTTCTTTTTACGGAGTGCAGCGAATTACCTGCAACAGAAAAAAAACCTTAGAGGACTAACAAAAACCTGTTAAAGGGAAACTCGATTGAGTCCCTCAATTGCGTAGCGGCTGCAGAGAACACCGATTAGGGCTTTCAACATAAAAGAAATGTTTTTAGTACCTGGTGCCCTGGAATTTTAATAGAAAAGATCCGCTCGCTCCATCATGGCAACGGACCTGCAGGAGGACATCTCACGCACCTTGGGTGACTTCCGCTGTGAAGGTTCTGCTAATGAGGGCTACCAACATCTGGCATTTGTTGGTAGCCCTCATTAGCATAACCTTCGCGACGGAAGTCACCCAAGGTGTGTGAAATGTCCGCCTGCAGGTCTGTCGTCATAATGGAGCAAAGCAGATCTTTTCTATTAAATTCCAAAGCACCAGATTCTAAAAATGTATTCTCGATTGAGGAAGTCCTAATAGAGCGTTCTGTAACCTCTCTGCAATGAGGGCCTCAATCGGAGTTCCACTATGATCTGAGACTAATTGAGGAAAACCTTATGTTTTGATTATATCAGAGTACAGCGCAGCAGAACAAAGAGAGAGAGAGGATTTTAACAAATCAAACCTCTCTTCCGACATACCGGATAAGATTTTCCCATAGGAGCAGGCTCCTGGGCAGGGCCCATTGACAATGTTGAAGCAAACAGAAAAGGAAATTACATTAAGTTTGAAGTTAATTTCTTATTTCTGTAGCGCTCCACATTGTCAATGGGTAATTATAACACTGGGTTCTAAGAAGCAGTACCCAGATTAAAAAATGAGGGGGGGAATAGTATCTCATACACCTGAAAATATCAGAAAATACCTGCAAACTGCTGCCTGCAACACTCTGCAACCAAAGGTGTGTTAGCAGAAAAACTCTGACAACCAATTAAAAACATGGTGAAAAAGCCACGTAGCTGGCTTACATAACTCCAAAAATGAGGCATCCGCCTCTCTCTGCTGAGGAAGTTGCCCTCATCGTGGTGGAGTAAGCTTTGAAGAGAGCCAGAGGCTTATCTTTTTTTTTATATGACATAGACTTTAGCAACACAGGCCTGCACCCATCTAGCTGGGGTAGCGTAGAGACTTGACGCAGCTTAGCTGCTCCAAGGGAAATAGACCGTCTGAGTTAAGACACTCAGCTGCTCATTAAGGTAGCACTTAACTGCCCAGTACAATCCAGCTTGTGCAATTCCTTCATCTTGGGGTGAGAAGGTTGTGTACGAAGGGATGGAAGGCATGCTTCCTGGTTCAGAAAGAATGCCATGAGCACTTCTGGGACAAAAGACATAAAACCATCCTGAGTACCACTTGTCTTTATGCGTAAGAAAATAAATCTCCTCATTAGACAAAGCCTGGAGTTCACCGGATCTATGTGATAACAGCAATCGCCGATGGGTGATTGCTGTTTTAGAAACAATGTACATCGCTGAAAAAATATTTCAACGATGTACCCCAGTGCACTGCAGTTGGTGCCCCCAGCACCCCCCTACTTAAGGATTCTCAACTCCAGGGAGATGCATGCCAGGGGGATGCAAGCAAGGCCAAAAAATATGTCAGGCCGGGCACAACAAAAAGTACCTGCACCCGGACCCGAACCCAACAACATTCCCACCCCAGCCCTGAACCCACCCACCACACCACAGAAACAACTCAGCAGCTTGCCGTGGCACTACCCCCTACAATCCTGCCGTCCACTCCCACCCCACATTAGGTGTGTTCACTCCTCCCCCCACACACACAGGCATGTAACGACAGGATGTCACTATTTCACGCAACCCCCAATCAGTCGACCACCTTCCCCAGTCGCCCCAATTACAGGCGCCGCGATTGAGTCGCCCTTTCGGTAGGTGCCCATTCGCGATCGCTAAGGTCATGGGATACCAAGTTCACCCACTCTCCTGGCTGAATGCCTGGCCAATAGGAAAAAGCAGACTTTGTAAAATAATGGATGTGAGTGTTCGCAAACCTTCTTGCAAGAAGAACTCAGAACCGAATTCAGATTTCCATGAGAACCAGAGATAGAACACCAGACGTGCCCTCTGGCAGAGGTTGTCTGAACCTTCTTTTGCTGAGCAGTTGGGGAAATTATTTAGTTGCTGGATAAGCTTTACATTCTTTTTCAGTCTGTGGACTTTAGGGCAGTAGTGCTGACTTGTTTACTAGTGTTGTGTGGTATGGGGGATCCATAGTGAAAGCTAGATATTCATTTACCTTTTCTATAGGCATTGTGAACAGCTTTCTGGAAGATTCTGTCCTTCTCAGCCAGGATCATTTTACAGCTCATTGGGGCTTAAATATCAGGGCTTCTCACATAGCAGTACTGCAGAAGCAGTTGGGGTCTGGCAGAGGTTGTCTGAACCTTCTTTTGCTGTGCAGTTGGGGAAAGGATTTAGTTGCTGGATAAGCTTTAAATCCTTTTTCAGTCTGTGGACTTTAGGGCAGTAGTGCTGACTTGTTTAATGCTGTGTGTGTGTGTGTGTGTGTGTGTGTGTGACCTTCCTCTGGAGGAGGTTGCAGTGCTTGAAGGTGCAGTGTGGGGTAGACACAGGGCTGATACACTCTCATGAGAGTCGGGTGTGGGCCCTAATCCCACCCACCTGACCCCTCCCTCCCCACAGCACAGCTCATTTATAGGGGAACACCTGCCCTGCAATTGGAGGAAGGGGCTTTAGGTGCAGCTCATGTAGTTCTATTCAATAATGCAGCCACAGGGCAGGGAAAAAGCATAGGTAGGTCTCAAATAGAAGTAAAGCATCCACAATGAATTGTTGATTAGTGTGATAGGTGGATATTGTAGGGGCCTTCAACTGGAATATATCAGGTAAAATTTCTGTTAGAGGCTGGGCTAGGATTAGTTAGTTCTACTTGCTGTAGGGATAGTTAGGCTGTATAGGTAGTGTGGCCCATGGGTAGGATTGTTGGGAGTAAGGGTTGTAGGGCAGCAATGTGGATGAATATATTCTGGAGGCTGGGAGGGTGCCCAATATGCCACAGGCTAAGGAGGCTCGAGGAAGAGATTCGTGGCTTGGCAGGGAGCTGGGAAGGTTGAGGGATGAGGGGAGGATTCCGTCGGTAGGAGGGCTGACGTCTGAGAGTATTGTAGGGACACCACAGAGAAGGAACAGTGGATCAAGGGAGGGGGCAAACTAGACAGGAAGCCAGCTGATGAAGGGTGGACTCTAGTAGGACCTAAAAAAAAAGAGGAGCAGCTGGAGGGAGGAGAAAGCACATAGTAAGGCAAAGGGGATAGGGAACATGTTTACTTTACTAGCAACACATGGGGAAGAGGATGCAGGAGGTGATTTTACACAAGGGATAGCACTCACAAAGAAGAGGGAGTGAGGGGCATTACTAGTGGAGAGATTGAGCATGGTGTGGTGGGGGAGGGATAATACTTGGAGAGGTGAGGAGGGAGAGGAGGTTGGCAGTTAAACAGGAGGAGGAGGGAGGGGTCTTAATTGGGAGGGCACGGGAGGACACTGGAGCACATGGTCAAAACATGAAAAATGAGAACCTGAGTGGGGGGGTGGTGACGAGCACAAAGGAAGAGGAGGGGGGTGTACTGGTGTTGGGGGACTCCATACTAAAGGAGATCAGATGGGGCAGCAATGGGGAGAGGCAGTCAGATATGGGTGGAGTCCATACCAGGATTAAAGGCAGACATGGCAGGATAGGCAATCCTAAGATGCGTAAAGAGGGGTAGGAGGAAATCACACATTATGGTACATGTGGGGACAAATGACCTAATGGGGTTAATGGTGGAGATAACAAGGGAGAGGATTGAGGAAGTGGGAAGGTTGTTCAAGGAGACTGGGGAGTCTGTGGCCTTCTCCGAAGTGCTCCCAGTACCCTGCACAAGTAGCGTGAGAAAGGAGAGGATTAGAGAGTTGAACACATGGTTGGGAAAATGGTGTCGAACTAAGGGGTATATGGTTTTGGGCGGCTGGGGCAGTACCTGGGATAATAACAATCTGTTTGCAAGGGATAGGCTGCATCTGAGTGGTGAGGGGAAAGAGGTGTTAAAGCAAAGACTGGGGAGATATATATTGCGACAAGGGTGGATTTAAACTAGATGAGGGGGTTGCAAGTGAACAGCAGGTAGGCAGGGATCCAATAGAGTGGAGTCACAGCCTATCCCCCAGGCTAGCAGAGAAGGACTTGGAGTGGCCAAAAAAGGAGGGAGTAGAAGGGAGGAGATGGAGGCTAGTGAAGGGAAGGGGGCATTATGGAGGGTGGTCTCACTGAATGCAAGAAACCTAGGAAACAAATCCGCTGAGCTACAGTTAGCTAAAGTTTCTTAGGTACTCCGAAGTGGAGCCCTAAGTGAGGGTGGGCTATGGCTCCATCTCTCATATTGAGAGATCTGATGGCAAGTACATGGATAATGTTTTTTTTTTTAAACCAAATCTGTAGGTTTGGTTTTGGGTGGGGAGGAATGTGGAAGAGTAAGAACCCCCCCACACGCATTTATTTGTTTCATGAGTTCCCTACAGTGTGGAGGGTGGATATTGCAGCTGTCACAGAAATGTGGGCAACTGAGCACCAGGACTGATATCTGTCAATCCCAGGATACAAATTATACAGGAAGGACCGTAAGGAGGGAGGGTGGGGTGGGGTGGCAGTCTATGTGAGGGCGGGATCAAATGCACAAGGGACGAGGGAGAAGAAAGGAGAACAGTGGCAATCTGGCTGTAGTTCCCAGACTCAAGGGGTAGGAAATTGAGGTTTGGGGTGGTATACAGGCTGCCGTCCCAGTCTGAGGAGCTTGACAGGGAGTTAGCAGGATAAATCAAAAAGGTATGTAGAAAAGGGAAGGTGGTCATCGTGGGGGATTTCAACTTGCTGGGGGTTGACTGGAGCAGTCCGGTCACCTCCAGTGCTAGGGAGCAAGTGCTCCTGGATGTGATCCAGGAGGGTCACCTGACACAGTTGGTTACTGTATCTACTAGGCTAAAGAAAACTTTAGATCTGGTATTGTTGAATGGGGAGGGAGTGAGAGGAAATAAAGGTAGAGGACCCACTAGCCGACAACGATCACCAAATGGTGTGGTTTAATATCACAATGTGTAGGGAGCCAGAGAAATCAGTTACTCGGGTGGTAAACTTCAGGGGGGCAGACTTTGGGAGGATGCAGGAAGTACTGAAAGGGAAACTGGAGGGCATAAGGCAGGAGATGGGTGTGGAGCAGAAATGGGATATTATTAAATGGGGGGGTTACAGAGGCAACAGAAGCCTGCACCAAGGCACAGAGTAAGAGGAGCGGATCAAGAAAACCATGCGGATTTAACAGCGAGGTGTGGGGGTGGTGAGGGCAAAACGAGTGGCGCACCAGAGGTTCAGGAGGATGGGAAAGGAAGTGGACAGGGAGGAATATGCCAGATGGTCCAGGGAGGTGACCAGAAAAGTGAGAGAAGCCAAGGCCCAGAGGGAGCTTAGATTAGCACAGGGAATTAATGGGGGGGGGAGAAATACTTTTTCAGATGCATCAGGGAGAAAAGGAAGTTCGAGGAGACAATAGTGAGGATAAAAAGGTGTAGGAGTGGACGGAAGAGGGAGAGACGCAGAGAAGTACTGAATGAATACTTTGCTCAGTGTTCATGGAAGAAAGGGAGGACCGCTACCAGCATGGGCTGGGAGGGGTGGGGACAGGGGAGAGGAGGTGACAGATGGAAGAATTGAGGCAAGTAGAGTCCTAGAGGAACTGAGGGCACTGAAGGTAGACAAGGCACCAGGGCCAGATGGTATCCACCCCAAGGTGCTGAGGGAGATGGCAGAAGTGTTGGCAGAGCCACTGGCAGATACAGATACAGATACAGCACCTCACAGGAGTCAGGATGTGTGCCACTAGACTGGAGGATGGCACATGTAGTACCATTATACAAGAGCAGGCCAAGGGATGAACCGGGTAATTATCGTCTGGTAAGTCTCACCTCCATAGTGTGCAAACTTATGGACATGATATTAATGGAAAGACTGGTGTCATACCTGGAGGACAGTGGCTTCCAGGATGTGAGGCAGCATGGGTTTGTTTCAGGGAAGTCTTGTCAAACCAACCTCATACAATATTATGACTGTGTAAGTATGTTTATTGATCGATCTATGACCATGACAATATTACAAAACACAATACACATGAATATTAAACTAATAATTAAACACACATAAAATACAATGCACATAAATACAAATATTATGTAGGTTTGCTTATATCAGTTTTTTAAAAATTATAAAACTTCACTTAGTTCAGTATTCTACCAATCCAAGTTATTATTCAAAACATTAAGTGAGTTGAATTTTTTAATTGTTTTGCTTTCATTGCAATTTTATTTTATTGCTAAGAGATAGCCAGCAGTTTTAGTAATTATAAGTGCATCCTTGGTCGTGAATAAAATATTTACTAAAAGCTGGTCATCATCCGTAGCAATTTTTTCCCAGATTGGAGAGAGCCAACGCTTTCTTGGAATGTCATACCAAGGATACTTCATAATTACATGAAACAGATCCTCTTTTTCTGTGTTTGAGTAAGGAGCAGTAGGTAGCAGTTACACAAGTAGTTTTATTATATCTAGCTGATAGAACATTACTTGGAAACATCTCAAGCCTATATCTGGTAAATATACATTTAGGATTCTGCAAAATATCAAGATACTCTCTATAGTAAAACATAGAATTGTTAACCCGTAACCAAGGAGATATTCTACTTCTTGAAATAAGTTCTAGGTCCAAAGTTATACAGTAATTAATGAGTTTTTTAGTCACATATGCTTTATATTTGAGGCGTATTGTTATGTTATTATTATTGAGATATTTCTTCAAGTAAAGGAGTTCAGTTTGCTCCCAGATTTTATTTACTCTTGTTAGCCATTTGGATCTGGAGCAACCTATTTTTTCCCAGTCACACTTTTCCTGTAATGCAAGTGCAGGATATCTTGTGTTACTCATCGAGAGTATTTTTATCCAGCAATTAATCAGCCTAGCACATGCATAGGCTGTTAGAGATTTTAAACCAATTTCTGCATATATGAGAGCCACTGGAACTGAATTATTAAGTCCCAAGGAATTTCTGAGTAATTTATTCATTGGTATTTCCAGGGCCTGCCAATTCTCAAAGTCCCACACTTCTGTTTGGTATAACATCTGGAAATAGTACTTTGCTCTGATTGTTACTATAAGTGATTTTATAGAATTCCCCCCAAATGTATAATTAAATGCTTTTAATGAATTAGATGTTAATTTAAGTTTGAGCAAAATCATTTTGGTATGTTTGGACCAGCAGCCATCATTAGATAGACACAGTCCCAGGTAGGTATAAGATTTAGTCATTTTGAGATTTTTCCCTGCCACCTTCCAAAGTTGCTTCAATTTATTAGAGCCAAATACCATAACCTGGCTTTTTGTCTCATTTATTGAAAGTTTGTATTTTGTTGCATATTCACTTAAAATATCCAGCTTCCCCTGTAAACCCCTTTGAGACAGGGACAACAGAACTAGATCATTGGCAAAAGCTAAGGAGGGGCACTTTTTGTTGTTGATCTTAGGCAAATCACTTCCTGAGCATTCCAATTCCAGGAGTAGCTTGTAACAGTGTGGGAGCCATTGCACAAACATACCACGATTTAAATGATGTGGTTGTGTGCAGTATATATATTTCTTTGATGACTGCAATCAGATCCCCAGTTATGCCCCAATCCCTCATTAATTGTCAAAGTAAATTGAGTGAAATTGAATCAAAGGCTGAACTAAAATCTATGAATGCTACATATAGCTTTTGTTTGTGAATATTCACATACTTCTCATAAAGATGTAATAATGTAAAACAATTATCCGTTGTAGAATAACCTACATGGAAACCAGCATGGCTTTCCGAAAAGTCACCCAGATGTTTAATTTGCTCCAATAGCTTCCCCAGTACCACTTTTGAAAATATTTTACCAAGATTATCCCGCAGAGAGATTAGGTGATACATACAGGGGTCAGATTTGTTGCCTTTCTTATAAATGGATATTATCATTGCCCCTTTCCAAGATTTGGGAAAAGTTAATTTAGTTACCAGATAGTTGAAAATTGGAGTTAGAATAGAAGCCCACTGGGCCAGCTTGGTGGTGCTGAGGGTTGAGGTGCTGGACACCACACCTCACGCTACGCCGGCGACCCGGGTTCAGGAACAGACTCAGGTGGCTGGGGGTCAGCAGGGGAGAGAGAGGATCAAGCATCCCAGCAGATGCTGTCCTCCCTCAGGGGTGGGAGACCAAGAATGCACTAGTGTTCTGCATCCCTTCAAGCCAGTGGAAGCACCGGCAGTAGCAAGGGATGGAGGTGGCTCCGTTCCACGGAGCCAGGGAGGGGAGGGGAGACGTTGGACAGCACATGAGAGGTAAGGCGTGTGTCAGCACACCACCCCTCGGGACATACGTCCCAAGCACCGGATGTCTCAGAGGGTAGGGGACTAAAGGGGAGAAAAACAGAAAAACACCTCTCGGCAGCCCTAGATGAAAGCCACTCCACTTCCATCCAAGACCACCGAGAAGGGACAGACCCCGCTGTGCAGGAGGTAAGAGAAGGAGGCACTCTAGGGGCAGATCCCAAGAAGGTGGGGTGGTGGAAATGAGCGGATGGAAGGAGTGGGCACCAAGAGGAGCTAGGAGGAAAAACACAAAGTAAAAAAAAAAAAAAGAATAGAAGCCCACAAGGAAGGTGAAAGCAAAAAAACTTCTGCTGGGATACAATCAAGTCCTGGGGCTTTACCTTTTTTCATGGATACTATTGAGAAATAAACCTCTAGATTTGTGCAAAAAGGAAAATTCCACAATTCCCTGCATTGTATGAGGTTTTCATACAGAACTGTTGGGTCAAAAAAAAATTTCTGTGTAGTACTCAACCCACTGATCAATGGGAATATACGTATCTAGGCAAGTTTTTTGATTATTTGTACCATTTGCTACCATCTGCCAATAGGAAAGATTATCCTTATTTTCTATAGCTGATAACATTCTTTTCCATTGGCTTTGTTGAAATTCACTTTGTTTTTTAATAAGCAGTGCCTTATAAATTTCTCTTTCTTTGTTCAAATGACTAAAACCCTCTCTTAGATTATTGCAATGTATTTTCCTAATTCTTTGATTTAGAGCTTTCTTTGCTTGTTGGCATTCCTTATCATACCATGTGTTGTTTTTATCATTACATCTATAAGATGTTGTAAGAGATTTTCTAACATCTTCAAAACATCTGTCTAGCTGATTTATCAAGTACGCACCATCAAAGTTAAAAAAGGGGGATTTAAGTACATTTTAATAATAGGAATTATTTCTTCACTTAATTCCTGCTTCCATTTAATTTTTGTCTTATTATGAATTTCTACTTTGTGGTGACATATATCTGAGGTTGCAATGCCCATCTTTTTTATAAGTCAAAAACAATGGGAAATGGTCACTATCACACCTCGGTGCTACCAAACAAAAATCCCAAGTATCCAGTGTGCTATTCCTGAAAAGTAGTCTATCACAGAGGGTCCGACTGAAATAAAGTGGGTAAAATTACCCTTAATGTCTCCCCTTAACCTACCATTTAATGGAGCAAGATTATATGGCGTTAAGACATCAATTAGATTGAGACCCCTCTTGTTTACTTTAGGGTCTTTTGGTTTCCTGGGAAATTTATAAGCATTTTCAAATCTCCAGTTTTGTATGTCTAGATCTGAAAACCCATCATACCCACTCAGTCTCGCATTAAAGTCACCGTACATCAAGATATCTTCACAGGCTGTGGTTGCCCATGTTGTGTGTATAATTTCTTCAAGATCTTCCCAAATTTTAGGATAGAAATCTCTTTAATTATGCGGAGGAATATAGACATTGATAAGACACAATTTCAGTCCACTTAGCTGTATATAAAAAGCTTGACAGAAAGAACATGAATAAATTATATCAGCCTTAACATCCTCCTTTATCTTAACCCATGTTACTAATCCCCTGGCAGGCCTTCCAGCTTTAAAATATTTTTTCCCGGAGGAATGGAAGTTACAATAACCATTAAGAGTAATATCATTATCCACTAAATGCCAAGTTTCCTGTAGGCAAATGATGGTAGCTTGCTTTAAGAATTTCATACATTCTTTGTCTACAAATTTGGAGCCCACCCCAGCTATATTCCAAGAGATAATCATTGCTTTAAGACTAAGATCCACCCCAAGTCAATCATCTTGGAGGCTAAGCACATCAACATTATTTGAGACTGTGACATTGTAAATATTTTCTACTTCCATTTTTTTATCATTTACTACTATAGAGCTACTATTTTTAATACTTTGATCTTCCACATAACTAGTTATGGAAAGAGGAGAGTAGGAGACAATGTATAAGCCCATAATGCCTAGAACCGAACTGTTGTTTATTATTTTGTAAAATAAGCTTATATTTTATTGTAATTTTAATTTGATCTACATCCATCACCTTGCTACACCTGACAACTTTAAGTGCACCAAGGTCTTCAATAGATATGACCAAGAGTTGCTCAAAAAGATTGGATACTGTTTGTTTAAGTTCATTGGGGTTTTCATCTGTGGTTCTGCTTAGGCCATATAGAAAGACAGTGGAAGGAGATGGAGTTTCTATATTTGGAACATTTATTCTGGTGTTAGTATTTTGGTTTATAACAGCAGAACCGAGTATGTCACTGTCTACTACATGGACTTCTACAGGGTCCAGTAGCGAAGCTCTCTGGCGTATCCTTTCTACAGCATCCATATTACTGATTATAACATCCACCTGTCCCATATTATTTAATGTTATCCTCCTCTGTATCCTATTTATTGTTATATCAGAGACTGGAATTATTAGGGCATGAGTGAATACGTTTATCACTGCTTTCCTTAACTTACTAGTGTTTTCTTTGAACAGGGGTTTTAGCCTAAAAATACGAATGCATTTCTTACATGCCCCTTGGTGAAACTTATTTAATTGCTTTCTATTTATAAAATCAATTGTATAGCCAAGTCCTTTTAACAGGCCATCATTGAGCCAGATTTGATTGGCTGTTCTAGCATTAGAGCAAAATATAAAAATACAATCAGAACCCTGGCTATCTTTGTTCTTCCAGATCTGTGGTATGTCAAACTCTGTAATATCAACACTCGTGGCTGCCCTTAATAGGTTCACAATCTGTTTTTTGTTTTCATACATAGAATTAGACTAAGTCTGTTGATATCCATATAAACATAAAATAGCACAATCTAACACATTTACTAGCACCCTGTTCTCATGCGAATTATGAGGGACCACCTCCTGTATAGTGGCATTTGGAGTTAACATAGGAGCTGACATTATTTGCTGTACTTCAGACTTTTCAGACTTCCAAGTTTGCCAGTCCTGTCTAAAAGCTATCAAACCATCTTTAAATGATTTGAATTTCAGATTGAAGTTATGTAGAAAGCCCCTTTGTTCCTGAATATCAATCTGATCTGGCAAATTGGAAAATTCCTGCATTGTAATTTGTGTTGGTACAACAGCTTGATGGACACTAGATTCTCTACTATCTTTGTTTACACTAGGAACTTCTTTTCCCAGTGGTTGTGATTCTTCCTCCAACTGCCTTGTTTTTTTGGTTTTTATCTAACATAGGCTTTATTTTAGCAGCATTTTTGGTTGTCCTCTGTTTGTTTTTCTTCTGCCCTTGCCTTCTTTTAATTACTGGTGAGTCTGGAATAAGGATAGTAGGGAAATCGGGTCTGATATAAGAGACCTTCTCTGAAGAAAGAGGAATTGATGGATAGTCATTTATTGGGACAGTTTTATCCACTTTGTTACTGACTTCTTCCAGTCTAAAGCCATTATTTGCTATATAGCCTTTAAGGGTTTCTAACTCATTGCAGACCCCTACTAACTGGTCCATTAGCACCAAATGTGCTGCATATGGATTTTTCATAAAATCTTTTAGTCCTTGATCTAAATTGAATGGATATGTCTCGACAGGATCTTTAGCTATACTGTTATGAGGCGTTGCAGTCTGCTGGTTAAAATTTACTATATGGTTCTCTTTACAACCCCTTGTGTCCAAAATCTTTAAACCATCTATGACTTTCTGGATACCTGCACTAATATCCCTTAGGCCAGGATTCCAGATAGTGTCCGTTTTAGTCATACACATTACTTATGGTGAAAACATTTGGGAATAAGGGGTCTCTGAGAAAGAATCATAAAATAGATCAATTGAAACTTCTTTTTGAGGCTGTATAGATTAATTTGTATCCCTAGGGTCTACTGTACCATTAACCTTTTTTACTGTTCGTAAGGAAATATTAGAAAGGTTATCTTGATTCTCTAATTGAAAAGAAAAATTGTTTGAACAAAAAAGTTTAGGGATAGAAGAGAGTCTTGTAACATCTTAATTGAAATCTAGGTATTTGCTGTCCTGTTGGTTTTTCCTGCAATTAATTTCAACAGGGTCTAATCCAGTGGGCTGACATACAAGATCAGTGGAATTGTTTTTCCTTGTAAACAAATCACTAATTTTTGTTTGAATGGGGGTTTGCACTTTTTATTTTTATTCCACTTCCTTGTACCCCTTTTTGCTGGTTTGTCAATGTTATCAACTGCTTTTACCTTGTCTGCTTTATTTGCCTTCTTTGTAACTTGTTTACTAAAATGCCAAACTGTATTACTGGAATCTGGAGTAATAACCTAATCTAAATCAATTAACTGGATATTGCCAGGTTGCTCAATCTGTGATTGAAACTATCCAAAGTAGCACTGGGATCATCTGTTGTAACCATGGCAGCCTGTTTCCTAGTAATGACCATTGCAAATTACAGGGAAAAAAAAACAATAACTAAATTAAAACACAACAAGAAAAAAAACTTGCTTAGAACTTGAGAAACTATAAACTGTCACAAAACCTGGTATTTTCTGCGCAAACAAATCCAGCTCTTTTCTGCTCAGTTGGGACCCCAAACAAAATAAATCATAGGAGCACAGCTTAGAATAGTGCAAAGCAGTTCAAAGAGTTCCAAGGAAAGAAGTTCCTGCAGTTGTCCACAAAAATTTTGGAGATCAATATATATAATCCATCACTGGAGAAAGATATGCAATAGTCTGTGGCACAGTAAATGGATCAAGGGGACTAATCGATAAGGTCCAATGAACAGAAGCGACATCAAGCATGAATGGCTGGAGACTGAAAGGACACCAGAGAAAAGCTCCAAAGGTTCCGGATTGAAGTGCAGACAAAGGATTTAACAGGGTCTCATATGCAAAAGTGGCACCTTCCTCCGTTACCCTCAGAAATGTCCACACTATAAATAACCAAAAAGAATAAAAAGTAAATGAAATATAAAAGCAATACAAACAGTGTAAATAATATAAGCAGTCCTGCCCCCTATAATAACCTAGGTAAAATTTGATCGATGGATGTTTTGCAAATACGTTAAGAGATGCATGCTTTGACAAAACAAAAACAAAGCTAGAAAACACTTAAATAGCCCTTAGAATCGTAAAACGCTCAAGGCTACTAAACTTAATTTTACACTGCCAAAAAATTTATTCAGAATAGAAACAAAACAGTAATAGTATAAAATGTATTAAGGCTCATGACAATTGCTAAAAATATTTAGGTAGAGACTTACTTTTGTCAATTCAGTAAACTGCTGTTGCTTGAAAGCAATAAAACAGGTCAAAAAAAGTGCAATCAGAGCTCCTCTGGTTAGGCTATTGTGTGGCTCAGTGGACAGGTATACAACTGTAATGGTGCCACTAGTAGATCTAAACACTAAACGGGGACTCTGCGCATTAAATGCAGCCCGATCATATGACCACAGAGGACTAATTTGGTGCGAAAAATCAATTATAGTTAAAATTTAAAAAAGTAAAGACACTTCTATAACCAGATATAAATCCGATTCCAAAGATTTAAAAAACTTGTAACGGATAATAGGGCAAATAAAAGAACAGACACAATTAAAATGTAGAGACTTAAAAAAATGCAAAGTTGGCCCTAATAAAACACTGGGATCAATGTAGAACAATATTGATCAAAATAAATAGACAAATAATCGATAAAAACTTGTAAACGCCCTTCTCCGTTTTTCCATAACATTCACTTCATATCGCTCAGTGTCACACACTCATACACATTATCGATCTCCTTATGTTTTTAGTTGGTTTGTATCACCAGGTCAACAGCCCACAGGGCCGCACCTTGCCCTGGCCATCCGACCGGCTTTTTCTCCCTCCTGTTTTCTTACTGCTTTTAGTTGCTTTTTTTTCACACGCTGCTGGAAGAGAGGGGACAAGAAAAAAAGACTAAACTGAAGGCAGAGCGGGCAATAAGATGTACTGGTAGAGGCTGCACTTCTAGGCAACAGGTAGCATACCTTTTAAAAATTAAAACAAGCTGTGCAGCCCTGCTGCTTGCACTTACTCCTCAAGGTAAGTACAAGTGCGCGTAGTCCGATCTGCCTGAGACTCATCCAGTCAAGTGCAACAATTCCAGGAGAGATTGTGAGTGAATCATATTATGACTGGGTGACAGGTGAGCTGGATAAGGGTCATGCAGTGGATGTTCTTTACTTGGAGTTCAGCAAGGCCTTCGATTTGGTGCCTCATGGTCAGCTTGGGGGAAGCTAACTGGTGTAGGGGTAGGGGCAAAATGATGAACAGGATTACAAGCTGGCTCAGTGGCAAGCTGCAATGGGTATTGGTGAGAGGGGAGCTCTAAACTCCAAGGCCGGTGATGAGTGGGGTGCCACAGGGCTCTATGTTGGGGCCAGTATTTTTTGGGCTCTTCATATCAGACATTGCACGCGGGGTTGTGAGCAAGGTAAGTCTGTTCACTGACGACACCAAAATCGGAGCAGTGGTGGATGGAAAGGAGGGATGAAAGCAGCTGCAGGGGGACCTACGCAAGCTAGAGGAGTGGTCAGAGAGGTGGCAGCTGAGGTTCAGTGTAAAGAAGTGTAAGGTTATGCACTTTGGGGTGAAGAACCCAAGGAGAGAGAGTACTGGCTGGGTGGGGTTAAACTGGGGATCACTGAGGAGGAGGAGAAGGACCTAGGAGTAATGATAACAGGGACCATGAACAACACTGCTCAGTGCAGGAGAGTGACTGCAAAAGCAAACAAAATGCTGGGGTGCATAGTGAGGGGGTTTTCATCCAGGCGAAGAGAGGTGATCTTGCCTCTCTACAGGTCACTGGTAAGGCCGCACTTAAGAGTATTGTATGCAGTTCTGGAGGCCATACCTAAATCATGATATCAGGCTACTGGAGGGGGGTTCAGAGGAGGGCAACAAAGATGATATGTGGAATGGAGGGGAGAGAATATGACAGCAGGCTGGGAGACCTGAATATGTACACCTTGGAGGATAGAAGGGACAGAGGGGATATGATAGAGACGTTCAGATATCTGAGGGGAATCAATAAGGATGGGGCAGATGGGGTCTTTAAGTTAAGGAGAGGGAGAGTCGCCAGGGGCATGGGCTAAAAATAGAAGGGGGAAGATTTAGGAAGGAAATGAGGAGAAAATATTTCACAGAGAGGGTGGTAGCAAAATGGAAAGCCTTACCTGAATGGGTGGTATCATGTAAAGCTGTGAACAGCTTCAAAAGGTCATGGAACAGAGAACAGGGGAGAGTGAGGGGAGGGGTGGCAGTGGGATGACAAAGAGAGGGAGTGGAGCAGCTGCAAGCTATGGGTGTTGGCTGCACACTCAACCATACTTAGATAGACCTTGTGGTCTGTTTCTGCTGGCACATTCGTGTGTTCATATGTGAGATTCTGATCACCCCTCCAGAATCTTCAGGTCCTGCTTCATGGCCTTCACCTCCCTGGGGTGTCCACCCTATTGCAGATTTTTGTATCATCTGCAAATAGGCATACCCCTCCCTCTAGCTCATCCGCTATATCACTGATGTAGATATTAAAAAGGAGGGATCCCAGTACTGACCCCTAGGGCACCCCACTCAACACCTCCCTCACACTGGAGTGCACCCCATTTACCACTACTCTCTGGCTTCTGCCTGCCAACCAGGTTTCTATTTGCCTAGTTATTTTCTGTCCCATCCTGAGCTTTCCAGCTTATTTATTAGCCTTCTGTGAAGGACAGTGTCGAAGGCCTTGCTGAAGTCCAGATAGGCTATGTCCACCACCCCTCCCTGGTCAACCACTTGCATCACCCAATTGAAGTACTTTATCAGGTTTGTTTGGCGTGACCTGCCATTCATGAAGCCATGCTGCCTATCATTCTACAGGCTGCTATCCACCAGGCAGTCCACCACCCTTTCCTTTATTAGTGCCTCTGTCAGCTTACCCACCACCGAGGTGAGGCTGACTTGGTGATAATTCTCGGCCACCTCCTTACTGCCTCCCTTGTGCAGTGGCACCACATCCACCCTCCTCCAGTCCCTTGGTACCCACCCTATATCCAGGGACAAGTTAAACAGTCCTGTCAGTAGGGCAGCCACTCTTCCCTCAGTTCCCGGAGTATCCTCGGGTGCAAGTCGTCCAGCCCCATTGCTATGTCCACCTTTAACCTGCCTTGTTCCTCCCTAAACCTGTCTATGTTGAACAGACTCAGATCCACCTTTTTGTCTTCCCTACCCCTCAGCTCGGCTCGGGTCCGCTACTCACCCCCTCCACCATGAAAACTGAGCAGAAGTAGCTATTCAGAACCTCTGCTTTCTCAAAGTCCCCCTCCAGTTGTAGTCCTCCCTCCCCCACAGCCATACTATCCCCTGCCTTGCCTTTCTTCTTTCCCCCACATACCTAAAAAAAGTTTTCTCTCCCCTTTTGGCCTGTCTAGCTATTTTCTCCTCCATGTCAGCTTTAGCCTTCCTTATCTTCTGCCCTGCTATCCTCTGCTTCTCCCGATAAGCCTTCCTGTCCTCCTTTCTTTGTGTCATTTTATATTTTCTGAATGCCCTCTTTCTTTCCCTGACTGTCCCTGCCACCTCCCTTGTAAACCAGAGTGGTCTCCTCCTTTTTTTGTTTTTCCTCACCTTCTTAATGCACCATTTCCCAAGTGATCGCAGTAGAATACTGTTGTCAATAATGACAGAAATGGTGATTTTCATGAATGGCAGTGAGTAGGTTCTATTGATTAGAGCACCAGTTTGCTAACTAGGAGATCACAAGTTCAAACCCCACTAGAGGAAAAAGCGTGTTAACTTTGGACAAGTCAGTTAGCCTCCCCATGCTCCAATCTACCCAGATGTGGAAATGGATAGAAACAACCCCATTGAAAATATGATATTGCATCTCAAGATATCCTTTTTTTTGTATATTCTTTCTTTTGAGGTATTGCAAAAAGCATATTCCATACAATGATAAATATTATAGAAAAGCTGCATATCATAGTGGCACGGTAGCATCACTACAGGTAGAGCTGATTAAGGTGTTCAGTGTTAAACCCCTAACTTTGCATACTAATATCTTTGGCACCGTGTGACAAAATGAGCAGAAATTGTGCATGTGTTGTCTAGGAGGCAAGGTCCTGATATGTGGAAAGTTTTGTGACAGCAGCTTGTGCGGTTTCTGAGATCCGCATGTGTCATTTTTCTGTAGGGGGTAGCTTTTTTCCTATGCTTAACATGTTTTTTTTTTGCTCTCATTTACATCTCATATGGAATGGAATTTTTCCCCCAGACTTTCGGGGGACATGTGCCATGTCCTAAGGCAGTGCTTTTGATAGGTCTGGTTAAAAATATTAAATGGCTGCAGAGCTACAAGGCTTTAACATTTTGGGCCAGATATTCAAACTGCGCCGGGCAGTGGCGCAAACCTGGGTGCAGCACAACTGAACAGCACCGGGGCTAGGACCAGGTGATATTCAACGGTGTTGTGCCATGGCTCCGCACCATTAAATATGGCACGGAGGGTGCACACACTGCACATGGCACAGTGGCACTGCACCAGTGCAAGACACAGAAAGGGAGCAAGGGGATGCGCCAGTGCAAGTGCAGTTGTGCTAGGCGCATCACCAACGATGTTCAGCCTGGGGCATGCAAATGAGGCCAAATGCATGCAAGGCACAAATGGGGCCATTTGCATGCCATTATGGCCCCATTTGCATGCGATGCGCTGATCCCCAGCGAATTGCACCTGGCGCCCTGCCAAGCTGCTGCCATCAGGGATCGACACTCTGGTGGGCTATTGCAGACCCCCCCGCTCCCGTACGCCCAATTGCGGGCATTTGTAAGAAGTAAATTAATCCCTGGTGGTCTAGCGGTAATCCCCCTGCGTGCCCGATCGCAGGCTGTTGTGGAAATACTGAATTACCTGGTGGTCCAGTGATATCCCCCCTTCCCACCCACTCACAGAGGTCCCCCGGCCACCCAGAACCCCCCCATCATAGGCGGGCAGCAGCACCCCGCCCACATGCTGCCTGGCCGTCCACCAAATGACAGCGTACAGTATGATCTGCATGCCTGTTGGTCCATAGCGTGGACCAATGGGCTTGCAGACCATACTGTACTACACAGGACCAGATATGTGAATGAATGCAGTGGACCAATAGGCACGCAGATCGCACTGTATGCTGTCATTCGGTGGGCGCGCCAGGTGGCATCTTCCCCTCGATGATGGGGGTGCTGGGTGGCAGGAGACCTCTGTGAGTGGGTGGGAAGGGGGGTACCACTGGACCACCAGGTAATTCAGTATTTCCACAACAGCCCATGATCAGGCATATGGGGGGGGGGTTACCGCTAGACCACCAGGGAATTAATATAACTATTACAGATGCCCACGATCGGGCATATGGGGGGGTTGCCGCTTGACCACCAGGGATTAAAATAACTATTACAGATGCCTGCGATCGGGCATACGGGGGAGGTTACCGCTTGACCACCAGGGATTAATATAACTATTACAGATGCGTGCGATCAGGCATACGGGGGGACCACTAGACCACCTGGTATTATTGTAATTATTACAGATGCCCACGATCAAGCATGCAGGGTGGGGGGGCCACTAGACTATCAGGGGGTCAGGGTGCTTGTGGATGGTGCACCCAAGGCTGGCGGCTGTTGTGTTGTGCCTTGCACTATAGCTGCCCACTGTGGGTGGCCAGCATTTGAGCCTGTGATTTACGGCTCAACTTTGAGCACCAGTGTGTGGTTCATGTAGGAGTTGTGCCAGCATGTGCATCACACATCCTGGGCTGAATATCAGTATGTGCCGCATATGCATGGGCACGCCCCCTGCATCTGCACCACATGCATTACCAATGCACCCTGGTGCATTGGGGGTTGTGCTGTGCACCTTACCCCATTGAATATCATGCCAGGGTGCATTGGGGGGTTGCACGTGGTGCACTCTGTTGCGCCAGGCCCAATCCCTTTGAATATCCCGCTCTTTGTGTTTTCCATTCTGAGCATGTGCAGTACGGTTTTTGAGTTAACATTTTGGTGTGACATGAACAATCAGATGTCACAGATGCCAGTTTTTGATTTCTCACCACTTGACTCTCACTGTGCAATGCATTTCTTTGCATCATGAGGCCACCATCTTCTTTTTTACTCCTCAAAGTAAAAAAATTCGAAATACATAAAAAATTATTTAATTGTAAAAAACGAACTCCTGAATCTAGCTAAACGGGATCCATTTAACTAAATTCTGGAGTTTGTTTTTTAAAATGAATGCCAGAAATACATTTTCTGGGCAACCCAAAACTGAGGCTTCCTAACTTAGTGACAGGAGTCATTGACCCGCATTCTCTGTATGAGAATAGCGGGACTTTCTTGACTTCTGCAGCCGCAGCTGGAACTCATGCTGTGGGTTGCAGTGACAGCAGTGAGCTGCTGTTTCCCTGGTGTCTAGTGGTGTCCCCCCCAATTGCCATTCCTGTATTTGTGTAATGTTGCCCTGGTGTCTAGTGGCACCCCCCTCTGATCACTGTCCCTCTTGATTATTTATCTTTCCCTGGTGTCTAATGGCATCCCACCCTCCGATTGCCATCCCCATAATTTATTTATCTTTCCCTGGTGTCTAGTGGCACCCCCCCGATTGCCATACCCATTGTTTATTTATTTTTCCCTGGTGTCTAATGGCACACCCCACCCTCCGATAACCATCTCCATCATTTATTTATCTTTCCCTGGTGTCTAATGACACCCCCACCCTCCAATAACCATCCCCATAGTTTATTTATCTTTCCCTGATGCCTAATGGCACCTCCCACCCTCTGATAACCATCCCCATCATTTATTTATCTTTCTCTGGTGTCTAATGGCACTCCCCCACCCTCTGATAACCATCCCCGTAGTTTATTTATCTTTCCCTGGTGTCTAATGACACCCCCACCTTCCAGTAACCATACCTTGAATTTATTTATCTTTCCCTGGTGTCTAATGGCACCCACCACCTTCTGATAACATCCCCATAGTTTATCTTTCTCTGGTGTCTAGTGACACCCACCACCCTCCAATTGCCATCCCCATAGTTTATTTATCTTTCTCTGGTATCTAGTGGCACCCCCCCACCCTCTGATTGCCATCCCCATAGTTTAGTAATCTTTCCCTGGTGTCTAGTGGCACCCCCACCTTCTGATAACCATCCCCATAGTTTTGTAATCTTAAGGTAACAGAACAGGAAAGGGATCTTGGATCTGGGGATTATATTTTCAGGGAACCTTAAGGTGGGGAACCAATGCAGCAAGGCGGTGGGCAAAGTGAATGGAATGATGGCATGCATAGGGAGGGGAATAATTAGCAGAAGGAAGGAGGTGCTGATGCCCCTTTATAGATCCATGGTGGAGCCTCACCTGGAGTTTGGGGTGCAGTTCTGGAGACCTTACCTGCGCAAGAACATAGACGGGATTTAAAGGGTTCAGAGAAGGACTACCAAGATGGTGCATGGTATGCATGGGAAGCCCTATGAAGAGAGATGGAGGGAGTTGGATCTGTACCCGCTGGAGGCTAGAAGGGGGGAGACATGATGGAAACATTTAAGTACATGAAGGGGATTAATAAGGTAAGAGGGGGCTTATTCCCCAGAAAAGTAAATGCTAGAACTAGGGGTCATTGTCTAAGATTAGAAGGAGGAAGAGTTAGGAGCAATGTGAGTAGACGTTACTTCACTGAGAGGGTGGTAGAGTCCCGGAATGGTCTGCTGGAGGAGGTGGTGGGGGCCGAGATGGTGGAGGGATTCAAGAGGGCATGGGACAGAAACAAGGGGTTTACTGGTGGGTGGAGTGGGAGATCTCTGGACAAAGGAGACAAGTAGGGAAGTGGGTACGAGCCAGGTAACTTTGCTAATTTTAAATATTTTGACCCCAAATTTTCAACATGGCCATTTTCTTACACCACCTCATGAATGTGACAGTTATCATTTTTCATATTTTAGCCAAAACGTGTTTTCACACCTGTTGTGTGGAATGAATTTGCAGTGGCGCAGAATGACGTTTCGGCGGAATTTGAAAATTCTCAGTACAGTGTTCATGAGGTGAGGTAAAAACAAGGCTATGCTGATAGTTTGGTTGCTGTTTTGGCTGATATGCAAGCGCAGGACCTGGAGGACACCAGGGAAACATACATGTATGCATCTATGGAGGGATGTAAGTGCAAGGACCTCCTACAGGCAAATGAGGATTCTATTATACTATTGAAAAAAGTAAGGAAATTGTTTGCAAAAATCTGTGTTAATGCACCGGTTAGGGTAACTCAACACCACAAAGTAAGGCCCCGAAGCAAAAGGAAAAAAATAGGGTTTGGGGTCTCCAGAGTCTTGGTGAGTCAGTGGTAGGGGACTTTCTTGTGGTTGTCAACCCTAATACTCTCCCCTGCCCCTGTGGCCCCTGCTTAAAAAAAGGAGATCATGTTTGCTCATGGAATGGGGTGGGCATTACGGTTGACAACCACCATGGAAGACCTCACCACTGATTTGCAAGTTACCCTAACTGGTGCATTAATGCAGTTTTTTTGCAAAGTATATATATATGTGTGTGTGTGTGTGTGTGTGTGTGTGTGTGTGTGTGTGTGTGTGTGTGTGTGTGTATAGATACAATTTGTATTGCAGACTTTGTGTACACATCATTAGAAAGTTTAGAGTACCTATCTAGGTTTCTGTGATGTTTAGCTGGTTATACCTGTTAGTGAGTTGTGTTTAGCCACAAACTCACTATACACACTTCAGTCTTCCTATCCTCTATTTCTTGTACTTGTTTGTTATTTATACCTGGTTGCTTTCTTCATTGTCAATTTTTAGCTCCTCAGATGTATGTTAAGACTTTCCATGTAGTCTTTCTATCTGGTATACAAATCAGGTTACTTGATGCATGTAGCGTAGAAGTGTTTTTCTAATGACATGTAGCAGCTGACCTCTTATTGCCACTATTGGAGTATGGGTGACTTCTGGATGGCCCAGTGGTGTGTCATACTCTGTTTTGCTGCCATGAAGGCCAGGTCCATTAGGTATGCCTGGGTAGTGGTAAGATCTGCTTCCACCTGGGTGATTCCCAAAAGGCAGAGCTTCAGGGTGTGTTCTAGGGACTGGACACCTATTCTCCCCAGCTCATCGCACATCCCAGACTGGTATGTCTGGATCTTCAGGCAGGACCAGAGCATGTGCATAAGGAGCCTGTAGGGTGTAAACAGCACCCACAGTTAGGTGGGTGTTTTGGGTCAAATATATGCATTCTAGCTGGGGTTAGATATGCACTATATAGCACCTCAAACTGAGACAGTTGCAGTCTGGTATTTTGGAACCTCTTTATTGGATAGTGGACCACCTGGCGCCACTCTGAATCTTAGAGTGACGCCCCAAGTCCATTTACCAGTTTGCATTAAGTGGTCCCTGGACTGTATGTGAGTTCTTATACAGTCTATTGTACAGAGCTGAGATTGCTTTCCCCCTGCTACAGGTCCCTGCCTCCCAGCTTTCTCCACTGGGTTTAAGCCGGGCAGAACCGGCTGTCCTCCCCCAACTGGTGCAGGATAGTGCCTAAGACACTAGTGCGTAAAGTGATGAGAGTGTAGTAGAACATAGGTTTCCCTTAATGCTGGAAAGGAGTGTAGTGTTCCTTGGCTGAATGGATCCCTGATATCTTTAATTCTCTTGTACTTCCCATTTGACAAAGGCTTGGCCCTAAGGAATGTTGGCATTTGTGGGTTTTGCCACGGGGAGTTATGGGGTGATATTTTGAAAGTGTTCCCCATACGTGCCAGTGCACCGTGCCATACCCTGAGAATGGTTTTAGTGCAGGGGTGTCCATGAGGGTGTTGGTTTTAGTGCAGGGGTGTCCATGAAGGTGTTCATGCTCTTCAGTGCCTTGGCATAGGTGAGTGCTGCAAGTGATGTGTCCGTTCCCAGTGACACAGCTTCTAGGACTTCCCCACACCTGTGTCTCAGGCCTTGGCCTCAGGCAACTAATCAGTGAGTTAAGCTGGCATCTCTGTAGTATGTTCTCAGATCCATGAGGGCTACCCCCTTCCCCCAAGCTTTGTATGTGTGAGTGCGTTTTATTTGATATGGGGAGATATTTTAGCCCAGACGAAAGAGGTTATTATGTATCTGAGCTTCATGAAGAAGCTGTCTGGGATGTATATAGGTAGTGCCTGGAACACATATGTGAAGGCCGGTTGAGTATTCATTTTTGCAATGTTTATTCTCCCAATCAAGGTTAGCGGTAATGAGTGCCAAGCCTCCAGGTCCTTCTGGGGTTTGGCTAGGAAAGGTGGGATACTGTGCTTGAACAGGTCCCCTAGTCTGTGTGTCAGGCTGATCCCATGATATTTGATTTGTTTTGTACCCCATGTGAAGGGGAGGGTAATTTCTAGACCCTGTGTGTCTGGTTCCCTTATTTGCAGCATGTTGCACTTGGACCAGTTTGTTCTATAACCCGAGAGGGCCCTGAATTCCTCAGTCTTGGACATCACTGTCTGGAGAGAGTCCTCAGATTGTCAGCATATAGGGGGAGATTGTGTGTCTCCATCTTCCCTCAAACTCCTCTGATTTTGATGTATGCCTAAGTGCCACTGCTAGGGGTTTGAGGACCCAGGCAAAGAACAGCAGTGATAGAGGGTATCCTTGCCAAGTAACTCTTTGCAGGGGGAAGGAGGGAAACAGTGTTACCTTGACCTTCACTGGGCCGGGGCTGATTTAAAATTTCTAGTAGGCTGCTGAAGTGAAGGCCATATCCATAGTTTTTAAGATTTCTTTTCAGGTATGGCCATTCCACCCTATCAGAAGCTTTTTTAACATTTAGGAGAGCTAGAATACTGAAGGAGTCCTGCTTTTTTGAGTGGAGGATGATATTAATAGCCCTACGGATGTTACTGATCCTTTGCCTGCCTTTAATAAAGCCCATTTGGTTGTTGTTGACCACTGAGGGTGGAGTTTGTTCTAGCCATCAGACTAACACTCTGGCATAGATTTTGAGGTCCACATTCAAGAGGGAGCTAGGTCTGTAGGAGCTGCAACTAAGAGGATGAGGGTGATAATCCCTATGCCCATATTTTGGGGCAGGGTACCAGTCTCTCCCATCTCCATGTGGACTTTAGAGAGAGGGGACAATAAGGAGGGTAGCAAGAGTTTGAAAAATTCTGCCCTGTACCCATCATCTCCTAGGGCTTTCCCATTCTGTAGTTGCTTGATCACTGTTACAATTTCGGCTAGATGGCTAGGACTATCCAGTTCATTCTTTTGGGCCTCTGCTATTTGGATTTTATTTTTATTTTTTTATTTATTTTATTCTAGGATTACAAGTACCTTTGAGCCAAGGCTCTTTTACAAAGGTTCCACGTCAATTGGAGAAACAGTACAAACATAAACAAAAATTGAAATAGGCAATTCAAGCAGTTGGATACATATATTTGTGGGGAGGTAGGTACAGGACAGAAATTTGAAAACAATTCAGAGCATGGGATTCTAAAACAGTCTCAGGCAGTTGGAAACAGACAAATTGAGGGAAGGAAGGTACCAGGGCAAGGGCAGGGTTAACAGGAAGATTTGAGAGATTGAGGAGACAACAGAAACAGAGGAGCAGCTGAGGGCATTGTCAGGATTTGAGCAAGTGCTAACGTTGGGGGGGGAGGGTGCAGAGGAGAGGGAGAGGTAAGAGCCAGAGGGGATAGCAGATTAGGAGTAACAGTCACAGGAGCTGGAGGTAGAGAGGTTGAGGCGAAGGTAGGTTTTAAACTGGTCAAGCCTTTGCAGAAAGGTGATGTCTTTGTTGAGTCCATTAAACCAGGAGGGTGCATGGTGAGCAAAGGACCTCTGCCCCTGAGAGGTGTGACACCGGGGGATGTGCAGAATTTGATTTCCAGAAGCCCTAGTGGGGTAGGGGCTGCATGCTGCACATAGGAGAGCTTGGACTCCAGAGGGTGCAAGGCCTAACGTAATCTTTTTGGCCATTAAACAGGTATGATACTTAATATGGTTGGATAGTTGGAGCCAACCTGTTTTGGGCATAGAGTGCACATGTGGGTGAGATCGTGGGATCCTGTAATGAGATGGTAGGCTTTGTTGAGGGCCAAGCATATGTGACTAAGGGATGTGTCAGTAGCAGAGCCATAGACAACGAGACCATAATCGATTAGTGAGACCACAGAGCTCTGCACAGCTATCCTTGATGCATCTGCGATAAGGCATTGCCTGTTCCTATAGAGAAGACCAATGCATTTATTTACAGCTTTAGCAACAGTGTCAGTGTGAATGCCATAGGATAGGTGACTGTCCAGTATGATACAAAGATATTTAAAGGAGTGTGCTTGGTCTAGGACAGCACCATGGCAGTTAGCAATTGCAATGGGCTGAGACCTATACTTGCTGTGGGAGCTGCAGAAAAGCATCAACTTTGTTTTTTTATAGTTGAGTACCAGCTTTTGTCTATTAAACCATTTTTCAAAGAAGGTGAAACCCACCTGGAGTTTTTCTTGAAGTAGGAGGGGGTCATGATGACTGGCATGGATGACTGCATCATCCGCATAAAGCAGGATTTGTTCAGGACAGGATTGTGGAAGATTGTTCAGGAAAAGGCTGAACAGGAGTGGCCTGAGGATGGATCCCTGTGGGACTCCTGAATGGATGGGTCTAGCATCGGAGGGGGTGTTGGCAACTTTCACCCTTTGTGAGCGGTTTTCCAGGTAGCTCTTAAACCAGGAAGAAGCCTCAGTGGAAAGCCCCGCATATTGAAGCTGAGATGAGTAGTTGGTGATGGACGGTCAATGAAGACTGATCCAGTTAGTTGATTATTGTGTAGAGAGTCATGGATTTCTCTTGTGAATTCTAGGAGGGCCGATGTAGTGCTGTGGCCTTTTCTGAAAACTGTGCTGCTGCTGCTTACAAAGGATGTCGTGTTTAGCCAAGTATTCCCATCAGCTGGTCAGAGACTAATCGCTCAGTGGCCTTTGGGTGGGGGATAGTATGGATATAGGCCTGTAGTTCCCATGATGGGCCTTGTCCCCACTTTTGTGGACTGGTGTAACAGTGGTGGATTTCCATTTGTCGGGGAACTGGCTGAGGGGGAGAGAGAGAGAGAGAGAGAGGTTCAAAATATGAGTTAGTGGAGATAGCACTTCATCTAGCTTAAGGGACAGTAGCTTAAGGTCGAGTGTGTCCCCACTGGTTCTAGATCCAGCAATTGCTTTGCTGACGTATTTGCGCACTTCATGCCTCCTGACTGCTTTGAATTAAAAAGGTGGTTGAGTCAAGGAGGGAGGGCAGGGTGGTGAGAGGGGGTGTTGCAGAGAAGTCAGCGTCAAAGAAGTCATGTGGGAGCACACTACTGAGATCCAAGAATGCATTGTTAAACGTGTTTGCTATGGTGGCTGGGTCCAGGGTTATAGTCCCATCCACTTCCAACATGGTAGGTGATGCTTTGGGCAATTTCCCTGCAACATCTTTAAGGTTATTCCAGAAGGACTTCCCCTTTCCCCAGGTGTTAGTGAGAGCAGCTTTGTAGTAGTTACTTTTCAACATACGTATTGCTTTAGTACAGTAATTTCTAGCACGTTTGTAGTTTTGTATATCTACTTGCCTACCAGTGTCCCGAGCCTTGGCCCAGAGGTGGTCCCTAGATTTCATAAGTGCTAGGAGCTCCCCGGAGAGCCAAGGGTTGCAAAGCCCTGTAACTTTCCTCTTTTTGTAGTGGGCGTAGGAGTCACAGGCAGCATTAAAGGTGTTGATGAAGAAGTCTAGTGCAGAGTTGACATCCTATGCTAGGAAAATAGGGGACCAGTCTTGTTGTCTAAGGTGGGATATAAGGTGCTTCAATTGGCCATGTGGGAGGATTCTACTTGTAATTAACTTTGGCGGTGGGAGGCTGAATTTATTTGACCATTCACAGATGACTGGGGAGTGGTTACTTAACGAGTCAGGTAGGACAGAGGCTTTTGAGATGTGGGATAGATGGTTAGTCAAGATCCAGTCCAGAAGGGAGAATGTACCAGTCTTGTAGTTGTGCCTAGTGGTGGTGGTGACCAACTGGGTGAGGTCGGTGGCTGAGATAGCATCCTTAAAGCCATTTGCAGCTGCTCAAAGCCAATTAATGTTGAAATCACCCATCAGGATGGTCTCAGAGCCTGCGGATTGTGAGCAGATAAAGTCCAAGATGGTGCTGAGACCTTTAACTTGTTCCTTAGGAGGGATGTAGACAGCAGTGATGGTCAGCACCTTGTTGTGGGCCCGAGTAGAATTCTTATAGGTAGAATCTGGGCAGTCAAGACCAAGGTGGGGGTTTGAACAGGGTACCATGGGAGAGCATCTCTGAGGTAGATAGCACATCCACAGCCTCTTTTAGAGGTCCTGTCAAGTCTGAAGACATTATATCCTGGCAGGACTGTTTCACTGTCTGGTATTTTAGGAGTGAGCCAGGTTTCGACAACCACAAGAACATCTGGGTTGTGTAGGTGGGTAAATATGTGCAGGGCATTGAGTTTTGGTAGGAGGCTACAGACGTTGTGTGCTGCAAAGGTGAGTGCCCCTGTGTGGCACTGTCAGCGGTCATTGCCAGGAATTGAGGGGTCAGGGTTAGGGTGTATACTGCCTGATAGTAGTAGTAGAAGGAGCAGGAGTTTCGAGGTGCACCAACAAAGTTTTTTGAGGGAGAATTTCTTCGTCTGCCCCTTACAGGAGCGAAAATCCCATTGTGGATTATGATCCCAAAGAGAGGCAATGTGAGCCAGTGGCAAGAGTGGGAAGAGGCGAGTGTAAATCACCTTGTCATGATACCAAGGGTGGTACCAGTTTGCCCCGGTGGAGGGACAATAAGGGGGTATAGTCCTGAGGTGATGGTTCCTGAGTGCTTGTAGATGTAATCCAATTGGAAACTCCAAGGGAGATTGGGGAAGCAGGCTTCAGGAAGGTTAGATAATGGGATCAGGGAGGTGAGAAAAAATAGACAGAGGGGCAGGGAGGAAAGAACCATAATGATATAGAGGGGGTGGTGGGGGACAGGGCATTAAAAGGGTGTGGGGAGTGAGAGAGAAACCAGTCAGAGTCACGTGGACAAATGAGAGTGGTGAGTGGAATGGTTGTGACAGGGGTGTTGTTGGAGACAGTACAGAGTCTAAGCAGACAGACAATGAGTGAGAATATAGAGGGTAAGGTAAAAGTCAGGAGAGTTTGGTAAGAGGAGAACAATATGAGGCAGCAGAGAATCTTAAGGGGGTAAGGTATAAGGTGAGTTTGGTAAGAGGAGAACAATATGAGGTGGCACCACCAAGGAAGCTGCTATAGGAGGAGCTGAGAGGTAGGCAGGAGAAACGGGCAGAGCGTGGGAGGCAAAGGGTCTCCTATGCTAGGAAGCGGGGTGAGAGGAGCGCTGGATACCAATAGGACTGGAGGGAACTGCAAGGGGTTGGGCAAGGAGAGTATTTAAGGGAGGCCTTGGCGGGAGTGGGAGAAAAACCCTAGAAGCTATAGGATCCAGAAGCTAGCATAAAAGTCAATAGAAAGCTATGGGGAAAAGCGCTCCAATCAGCGGCAGCCTAGGGAAGAAATGGACCAATCGGACTTATCCTCCAAAAACCACACCAATCAGAGGCCTCCTGCATGAGATGGCTCCGTGAGAGTCTTCAGTGGTAGTACCTAGGCAGGAGAATCCATAGAGAAGGACCAGGAGGGCAGTCAGGAAGAGGCGCTTCTGGCGGCGGCCGAGGAAACGGCTGCTCGGCTGAAGAAAGCGCCGCTTAGGCGTGGGTCCCTGGGGGGAGGAAAGAGACACAGGAATTAATATAAAGGCAGAGAGACAGGGGCGGGTGGCTGGCAGCAGGCATCAGCGGGGGGTTGGGGAGAGAGATTTGAAACCAAGGCAGGATACTCAGACTGGTTGACTGGTGTCAGAGATAGAAAGAAGACAAAGGGCAGTGGGGGGTGAGAAGCAGTGAGGTGCAAGTCACGGGGAAATGGGAAGGGCTATAGGACGGAAAGAGCAGCAAGATGGAGACAAGGTAGCAGCAATAAGGGACCGCCAGGGGAAGGCTGGGACAGGTAATTGTAGAAGGGGGCTAATGGTGGGTAGAATACCTTGGTGGAAGTAGAAAAGAGGAAAGTAGGCAAAGGCAGTGGGAGAGGAAAACTTAGGGCAATAGAAAGGTTGAGAGAACAGAAATCAAAGGCTTTGCTGTACACAATGCTTGCAGGCAGGCTAACTTTAAGATAAACAATTAGAGCACACAACTAACTTTAAATAACAAATTAGGACAGTGCAGACTCGTGGACCATACAGGTTATAAACAATTGTAAATTCAGTGCACAGCTGCAATTCAATCGCAATGACAGGCACAAAACACTAGAAGCTGTAGGATCCAGAAGCTAGTGTAAAAGTCAGTAGAAAGCTATGGGGAAAAAGCGCTCCAATCAGTGGCAGCCTAGGGAGGAAATGGATGAATCGGACTTATCCTCCAAAAACCACACCAATCAGAGGCCTCCCGCATGAGATGGCTCCAGGAGAGTCTTCAGTGGTAGTACCTGGATAGGAGAATCTATAGAGATGGACCAGGAGGGTGGTCAGGAAGAAATGCTTGTGTCAGTGGCGGCTGTCAAGGAAACAGCTGCTTGGCTGAAGAAGGTACTGCTTAGGCGCGGGTCCCTGGGGGGAGGAAAGAGACACAGGAATTAATATGGAGGCAGAGAGACAGGGGCGGGTGACTGGTGGCAGGCATCAGTGGGGGGTTGGGAGAGAGATTTGAAACAAAGGCAGGATGCTCAGGTTGGGTGGTGTCAGAGACAGATAGAAGACAAAGGGCAGTGGGAGGGGGTGAGAAACAGTGAGGTGCAAGTCACTGGGAAATGGGAAGGGCTATAGGATGGAGAGAGCAGTAAGATGGAGACAAGGTAGTAGCAATAAGGGAGAGCTGGGGGAGACTGGGACAGGTAATTGTAGAAGGGGGCTAATGGTGGGTAGAAGACCTCGGTGGGAGTGGAAAAGAAGAAAGTAGGCAAAGGCAGTGGGAGAGGAAAACTTAGGACAACAGGAAGGTCGAGAGAACAGAAATCAGAGGCTTTGCTGTACACAGTGCTTGCAGGCAAGCTAACTTTAAAATAAACAATTAGAGCACGCAGCTAACTTTAAATAACAAATTAGGACAGTGCAGACTTGTGGACCAGACAGGTTATAAACAATTGTAAATTCAGGGCACAGTTGCAATTCAATCGCAAAGAAAGGCACAAAACCCTAGAAGCTATAGGATCCAGACACTAGCGTAAAAGTCAATAGAAAGCTATGGGGAAAAAGCACTCCAATCAGCGGCAGCCTAGGGAGGAAATGGACCAAATGGATTTGTCCTCCAAAAGACGAATCAATCAGAGGCCTCCCACATGAGATGGCTGTGTGAGAGTCTTCAGCGGTAGTACCTGGGTAGGAGAATCCATTTAGAAGGACCAGGAGGGCATTCAGGAAGAGATGCTTGCGTCGGTGTGGAGGAGGTCAAGACTCTTCAGGAAGCCAGTAATAGCTTCCTATGGGGCAGTGCACTTGGACCAATACACATCTCAGAAGTGTATAAGGAATTGGGTGCTGACTCCCTTAGGGGTCTGATGTAAGAAGCTGTCTGGTGATCTAAGTTTCTTTATGTGTCAGTCTGTGTCTTCTTTTCTCAGATGCCAGACTATGACTTTCCCTGCAGTCTTCCCATGTGTTATGTTGTGGGCATTGCATACATCAAGTCTATGGAGAGCCAGACTGTGGTGTAGCTATCTTTCTACGAGCCCTGGGTGTTGTTCCCAGAGTCATGCTATGGGCATGTAACGATCCCTTCGATCACATGTTCTCTGGTCTAGCTGAAACAGGTGCATACAGTAAGGTATGTTTTTTTCAATCGCAAATGTCCATACGTAGCAAAACAAGCTGTAATACATTTGGATCAACATTTTCTACTAAATTACATACTAAGTTACATATTACATACTAAGAGTACTAGATGCACAGAAGGTTGTTACGCATATAAGTGCATCCCCATAATCTGGGTCTTTTTAAACTTTTTTTATTAAACGTTTGTCCAGGTTAACCTTAAAGGTATCTACGCTTTCTGTATCCAACAAGCTTTTGGGTAATCCATTCCATTGAGATATAATTCTTTGGGTGAAAAATGAACGTCTGATATCTAATTTAGGAAAAGTTAAAGATAGTTAGAATCCTTGTCTTCTAAGATTGCATTCTGTCGTATTGAATGTCATTCCCAATTGTGCCATAAGCTCATTATCCTTAGTTATATTAGACATCAGGAGCAGATCCCCCCTTGGTCTTCTCATCGCCAGTGTGTACAAATCCAGCTTCATATTGCAAATTCAGTATTTGAGTAAGAACCCCTTGTCCCCTCTTTCTCCATGGTGCAGCCTAGTTTGGCTGTCCATTACCCCTAAGAGTAGTGGCGCTGCCACAACACAGGGTTGGAGTTGACAATATCTGTTCCCTCTGATAAACTGTTACCATTCAAGCCTTCTGACTATGAAGGGGATTTGCAAAGTTTTTTTTTTTAGGTTTTTTAATTTTTGAACTTTATTTTTATAAAAATAATACATGGCAATCCACTTTAGGATAGATTTCTGTCATCACAAAATAATTCCACAATTGATAAAATTGAAATAGAATATGGATCACAGTGGATAGTCAATGCAGTACATATACTTAAAAAGCCTAGCAGGTAGTGCTCTTTGGGTATCCACCATGTCTAAATATACAGTATTGTTTCTCTTAACCTAACAATTCACATCTTATATTAGTTATGGCACAGAATCGCTACATTTGGTCATTATATGCATTACCCCATCATTCTATTATTAAATAATTCTAATTGATGTCACAATTTGTGAGTCAGTTTTTCTAGATAAATATACCGAAATGATGTGGTCTCTCCAGTGGTACATATCTGGAGGCAATTGTGATGGCCAGTGAGTAGTGATAACTTTCTTTGCTGTAGTAAAAACTATATTAAAACAATATTTCTGGTGTTTATTCAGGAGCTTCAATGGCTAGTCCAACAGAAGGACTATGTTCGCTGTTAGGGGAGGTAAAGTAGACCAATGGTCATGTACCTCTACATCTTGGACTGACCAAAAATTGAATCAGTTTAGGGCATGACCAGAAAATATGTGCTAGATGTACAGGCTGGTTATCACAATGTCTCCAATATTCAGAGCCTAAGGATCTATTAAATTTTACAAGTACTGTCGGAGTTCAGAAATAATACATAATAGTTTTCCGCGGAAACTCCTTCCAACTAACCACTGCATGTTTTGTCCATATGTATAAGCTTTCAGCTTTCCCTGTGTGGAAACTGTTTATTGCTGTCTTGTTTCTGATTTGATGTTATCTGACTGTTGATGCTTGTATTTCTACTCTCCCAGGTCATTCCTGAAAATGGGCAGGGTTATTGCCTAGTGTACTTACCCAGTTATCAGAAGCAAATAAATAAATAAACTATTAGAGGTGGAGACTTTTTGCTGCTTTTGGTATATTTTGCACCAGTTTTTTGGGAGAATGCGAGTATTTAATTCTTGCTCCCATTTTGTGTTGAGGGATTTGAGTGTCAATTTTGGTGGGGTGTTTATAGCTCTATAGAATAAGGAAATAAAGCGAGGAGGGAGCCCTTGGGTTTGCGTAGCCTGTAATAGTAGGATGAGTGGATGTATTTCCCTATAGTCTGAGAGGGGACCTAACTTTGCCATTAAAAAAAATGCCTGATTTGTAAGTAACAGAAATGATCTACTCTTGTCAAAACATTTTTGTTGAAAAAAAGTAAAAGGAGGGGGGATGATCCCATGCCATTGGGAGACAGCTGGGGGGAGGAGGACAGAACATCCCAATGGACGCTCTCCTCCTCCAGGGGGGAGGGACACTTTGGGCTGCACTCATACCCTACATCCTACGGCTGGTAAAATCACGGGCTGTCAGAGTCAGGGAGGAGAGGTTGATGTTGGGTGGTTGACTAGTCTGGATGAGTGTCCTTCTTGCCAGCACCCTCTAGGGGTTGGGACAAAAAAAATGGGAGATAAAACAAAGAAAGTTGCTGGCATCAAGTAGTATGATGCCAGGATCCCTTAACGACAGGACCCAGCAGTGAGTGGCTGGTGAATCTGGTACACCGGGACCTAGCGGAATACCAGGTGGAAGGTAGTGGTAGCTCCCCAGGCCGACAAGCGAGACAAGTATAAAAAAAAAGTAAGGGGTATGGAATTGTCTGTTATCAAATAATTAATAATAAAAGTGGAGCCTTTGTCTTCCCCATTGAACCAATTGATGTCTTCCCTATTGAACAAATTAGTGTCTTCCCCATTGAAGAAATTAGTGTCTGCCCCATTGAACAGATTGGTGTCTTCGCCATTGAACAAATCGGCGTCTTCCCCATTGAACAAATTAGTGTCTCCCCCATTGAACAGATTGGTAGTTCATATGGTTTGGCTTGAATGTAGCACCATGTGCTACAGTTCCATAGGAGCCAGTGGTTTGAGGAGACGTTTATGTTTCAGAATGTTATCCCATGTTAGGAGGACATTTTTGGAAAAGTAATTTTCTGTTAACTGCTCTGGAGGTAAAGGAGGGTTGGAGAATAAAGTTGTATGACTTGAAAAATTAAAATCATCAACTTCCAGGTTCTTCGAGTGGGCATCATAGGATTGGTCCAACCAATCAAGCCTATCTTGAAATTAAACCAGAGGAAATAAAAACTGCAATATCAACACTTGAAAATAACATTGGCCCTGGACCAGATGATTTATTAAACATACTTTAGAGCACATGATTACTCCTCTAGTTGTAATTTTCAACAAATCTTACCAGAAGACTGGCATAAGGCTACAGTGTCACCCATAGATAAAAGGGAAATTCTAAACTAACAGAGAACTACCGACCCAAAAACCTAACCTCCATAATATGCAAAATTTGGGGAAAGATCCCGAAGAACAGAAATGAGAATGAAAATCAGCTTAAGGGATTGAAAGACAATATCCAACATGGATTTTGTAAGGGATGTTCATGTACTACTAACCTTATATCATTCTATGAGAGAGTAAGTTCATGCATCGATAGAAATATACCTGTGGACATTATTTTTCTTGACTTTCAAAAAGCTTTTGATCTGATAAATCATTATTTACTTGTGTGTAAAATGACCACCCTTGCATTTAATCAGTATACTGTAAATTGGATTACATCTTGGCTCCAAGAACGTACTCAAAGAGTTAAAATTACTGATACTCTGTCAGGTGGCATAGCTGCGACCAGTGGGGTCCCACAAGGGTCTGTCCTTGGACCCATACTTTTTGGTATCTACATAAGTGATTTACAAGCAGGAATACTAAATAAAGTAAGTCAATTTGCAGGTGGTACTAAAATCTTTTCTGAGGTGGATACAGATGAAACAAACTCTGGTCAGAGCCACCACGGCTGCATAATGTAGTTTGTGAGGTTGTGTACATTTGTAAAGGAGGCTGGAGAACCAACACAATGAATTGCCAGTAGTGATGATATCTTTATTGTAAAAGGTAAGGGAGGCAGAGACAGTATGAAAGCTTTGCATTGAAAAAGTAGTTTAGGCAATGTGGTAATGTTATTGTTTATTTATATGGTAATACAGGAATACTGTACAGGTAAGAGCATGTAGAGGTTGTCATTATATAAAGTTTTTTTTTGTCCAGGAGTCTTTTCAAGTTCTGTGTACAAGTGTATAAATCAGGTGATTACGATAACACTGCACAAACACATTTTGCTATGTGTTGTTTTCTTTGTCACTTCATTGTTCCAAGGTGGATTGTGCTTTTGGCATGACATTTTCTGGGTGGCAAGCCCTGGTTCCACAGATGTGCCTTTTGGTGGTTTGGTATGAAAACATTGAACAGGCCCATAGTTACAGCATTCCAAAGTTCAGATATTTTCCCATAGGATAACATTGTGGCACCCGTGACGAATTTCGGTGCCCATATCTCGAAAATGGTTCAAGATACAGATTTTTAATTTCAAAAATACTTAGTCCCTCTATAGGGGGACTAAGTACAGAAGTAGGTTGGAAAACCATTAATACCATGAATTTTGAATTTTTTTCTGCCTTGTTACTGAGATATTTGGAAATTAATAATCCAGTTGCTTATTTTCATGTTTGTATGCCACTATTATGCCCTCAAAGTTAGCACTCACAGCGCTTTTCGGTGCCTGTATATCGGAAACAATGCGAGATATGGATTTGGTCTACTTTATCTTGTGTGGCCATCTAGCTGTCACAATTACAATGACACTTGAATTTTTTTCCTAGCTGCTATGGTTCCCTAGATATTGACAAATGTATGTTACAAGGCTTCCTTGCCCTATAGGGCTGCTGTATGGCTCCGTAGTTATGTGTAAGTGGGAGCACAGGGCCCCACAGACACATATCATTATGCATAAATGGGCAGCTTTGGGCCCCACGCTCCCACCAACACATACCATTTACTGTTTATATTACACTTTTTCCAAAAGAAAGGAAATTATTTACAAAAATCTTCATTAATGCATCAGTTAGAGTTGTTTTCACAGTGACAAAAGTGTGGAAATTCAATGTTAGGGTTACCACCCCACCACCACCACTACCCCACTGCCACACTACCCATCCACTGAACACCAAAAGACATTGTGGTGTGCCATGGGGTCATCAGTCCTAACTGTCACCCCATTCTCCTATACTTTAGCATGTCTGCTTGCTTAAACGTGGAATGGGGTGAGAGTTGGGACTGGCAACCCCATGGCACCCCCTGACATCTATTGGTGTGTGGAGGATGAGGGCATGGGGGTGGGGTGGGGTGGTGGTAGCCCTAACGCTGAATTTCCACACTTTTGTCTCTGTGGAAACAACTGTAACTGATGCATTAATTAAGTTTTTTGCAAAGAATAGTTATCTATCTATCTCTATCTGATGTGTGTGTGTGTGTGTGTGTGTGTATATATATATATATATATATGCACACACACATATATATTATGGTAGCACGGTAGTGCTACCATAGTTAGGGTTGAGTAGACCTTTTAAGGTTAAATGGTGAAACTTTGCACCTTAATAACTTTGCCACCGTTTACCAGATTTGCCTGAAATTTGGCAGGCATAGGGTAGAACTATAGATCTTAGGATCTGCCAACTTTCGTACCAGTTGAATATACGGCTGAGGAGGTATTAAGCAACATCAGTGCGCGCAATTACTTTTTTTGTGCATTCTTTGCTCGCACCTGTAGGTTGCATGGTTTGCGAGACAGGTCCGAAAGCTTCAGGGAATGTGCAGCTGAGGTCCCTGATGTGCCTTTTGAAGATTTTGTGAAAAAATATTGAACGGTTCAAAAGTTATTAAAAAAACAAGTTCCCATTATAAGTCAATGGGAAAAGTTAAAAAGTTTAACACTTTCGCAAATGCAGTTTTTAGTGTTGCAAATGGTCCTAGTAGTTTTGTAAATCCACCATTTTATTTTCAGTTACTGATCACAGAAATGCTTGGCATTTAAAATTGGGACCATCTAGAGGTTAAACACCCAGAAATATATTTTTCAATTTTCTGGGAAAAGTAGTGTCACAAAGTAGTGTTGCACCTGCGACACTTTCGCAAATTTTACGAATGCTTTCACAAATCATTACACTACTTTTCTAGGCTATGGCCAAAATGACAGGAATTCTTTGCCACCCTGCTGCAAAAAAACCGTTTGGTCTTTTGGGCTGAAATTTGGAAGGAAGGCAGCCAACATCTCACAGATGTGTCTTTTGGTGGTTTGGTAATGGTAACAGCATTTGTGTTTCTGTTTCCTTTGACATTATTGTTGCTGTTACAGTCACCATTTGTGTTTCCAATTGCAGTACCATGACCATGCGCATTACGGTTTGTGTTTCCATACATGCTTGCATTTGCATTTTCGTTTCTGTTTCCTCTGGCGTTATTGTTGCTGTTACTGTTACCATTTGCATTTACAGTTGAGGTACCACGACCGTGCCCATAACAGTTTGCATTTCTGTACACGCTTGCCTTTGCGTTTCTGTTTCCTTTGGCATTATTTTAACTGTTACCATTACCATTTGCATTTCCAATTGTGGTACCGTGACTGTGCGTGTTATGGTTTGCGTTTACATACGCGCTTGCATTTGCCTTTGTGTTTCTTTTTGCTATGGCATTATTTTTGCTCTTACCATTACCATTTGCAATTGCGGTACCATGACTGTGCACATTACACTTTGTGTTTCCATACACACTTGCGTTTGCCTTTCCATTTCTGTTCCCTTTGGCATTATTGTTGCAGTAACAGTTAACATTTGCATTTACTATAGCGGTACCATGACCATGCACATTACCAGTTGCATTTCCATACGCACTTGCATCGCCATTTGTGTCACTGTTCACTTTGGCGTCATTTTGCTCTTGCATTTCTATTAACGTTTGCGTTACCATTTACATTTGCATCACCATGTGCAACTGTTAGCGCTTGCATTTACGTTTCAGTTACCGTTACTATGTCACAACACATCACGTGGTGGTAGTGCGGGGCCTGAAGAGCCCACGCTCCCACTACCGCATTCTATTCATTATTTATAGTCCTCATTCTCAAAAAGAAGAGAAATTCATGGCAAAAATCTCCATTTAATGCATTAGTTAGGGTTATTCCACAGTGAAAAAAGCAAGGAAATTCAGTGTTAGAGTTGAAAGCCCCCCTTGCATCCCTCCAGCCCGGCCCCCCAACTGGCTTTGGGGTGTGCTTTGGGGTCTTCGGTCCTCTCACCCCATTCTCCTATTCCTCAGCTTTTTTACACATGTGATGGGTGAGAGTTAGGGCTGATGACCCCAACACACACCCTGATGCCGGTTGGGGGGGCAGGCTGGGGGTGCAAGGGGCTTTCAACCCAACACCTAATTTCCTTGCTTTTGTTGCTGTGGAACAACCTAACTGATGCATTATACTGAGTTTTTGCCATGAATATATATTTATATATATATATATATATATATATATATATATATATATATATATGTAATAATTTTTATTTATCAAATGCAATTCAAATATCAAAGCACTGCACAGATATAAATGATAAACTTTAAAACAAAAGGTAAAACCCAATGTACACACCCAGTAATTGTTCATATTAATTCACAAAAGCAAGATTAAATAAATGGGTTTTTAGTGCCGTCTTGAAACTCTCCACGGTATGGCACTCTCGAACCTGATGAGGTAGAGAATTCCACAGGGTAAGTGTTACAAAAGCAAATGAATGAGCACCAGATGATCTTCCTGAACATAGAGTCTCCACCACTCATTCACACTAATGGGATCTACGCCAGAGGCCCTAGGACCCAGCAAGAACAAACCTTTTTGCATGAGGGCCGGCGCCAGAGATGGAGCCACGAGGAGCTGCACCGTGAGCCCCGACTTGTGTGGTACAAGACCATCACAGCGTCGACCCTCCAGCCATCTCATTTCCTTTTTTCCCACCATCAACTGCGCTTCAGTGACAACGTCACTCACCCGCCGGGAGTCAAACTTCAAACTAGCAGCATAGTTTTCAGTTTATTGTTTTTTAATTTATCATGAAATAAGTACTGAGTACAATTAATTTTACTTATTAAGAAAGAAGTCTTCAGCCCTCCATTGATGGAATCGACCATGAGCGGGTCAGGTGGTGGTAGGGATACTTTGTATGAAAGCTGTTGAGTCAGCCGGGCTGGGTCCGGTCCGCCACCCTCTCTGGAAGGGAGGTCTGACAATGAACAGTCCGTTGCTCGGGGAGATGAGCGGTCCCCTTGAAAGCATAAAAGAAAACGGTCCCATTCTTGGCACTGTTTGACCTCGAGCTCTTCCTTGGCCCACAGGTCAGAAAAGAGAAGGCATCACTAGAGGTCACCTTCTGGTATGTCTGCGCATCGACGGTCGAACGTTGGGGCCAAGCGCTGGACTCCTCCTTTGTCAGAGTCACCAGTTTCTGTCTCTGGTGGCTGACCTCTTCAACATCAGAGCCCATCCCCACCTCTTGGAAGGGCATCCAATGAGCAATTTCATCAGTGGGCCGCTGTTATGGAGCAGTGGGCTCGGAGGTTGATCTAGCTGCCTGATCCAGTCATTCCAAGGCCTTCAGGCCATTCGAGGGAGTGGCTAGGGCGGTTGGACCTTCCTAGTCACACAGCACTGTCTTCAGTGCCGTCGACCCCGCGCTCAGGTGTTTTCCCCCCTCACATGGCTGTGGCACAGGGGGCCACACCAATGCCTCTATCTCCTGGTAATCTTCATCCTTTTTTTTCAAATCACAGTTTTCAGAACCTTAACACTATCTCGGCACCACCCGCAGTACCGGAGATGCTCTCGGCACCAACTGCGGCATCAGAAAGTCTGTCGGCACCATCCTCGGTGCTGATGGGTCTGTCGGCACCATCCTCCATGCTGATGGGTCTGTTGGCACCATCCTCAGTGCCGTGGGCTCTGTCAGTGCCATCTGCTGGGCAGTTTCTGATAGCACCGACTCCCTTGTCTTCGGCGCTGTATTCCTCTTTGGCTCCAGGGCTTGGTACCGCGCCATCTGGCCTGCAAAGATTTTCAACTCCGACTCCTTTTTCTTCTTCTTTTCCTTCTGATTTTCAGTCTTTTCCTGTCCATTCAGTCCCTCCTGGACTGTCAGGAGATGATTTTGAGCCTGATCCAGATCTTTGGCTGGGTGATGATGTTGAAGGAGCAGGGATCAATCCTGCTGCAGAGCCTGCGGTTGAAGACCTTTCATTTAAGTCTCTGCTGAAAAATCTAAATTCTATTCTTTCTCTCCAGACTACAGGAATCAATCCTGGGAAGCTTTTAAGACTCCAGTACCTACATGTCCTGGAGATCCCTGTGGATTTAACTCCTCTGGTACAATCATCCTTCGAGACACTCTCTCTCTCAGATGGTATGGAACAATCCCGCTCTCATCCCTTCCATGGCTAAGTCCATAGATAGGAAGTATGCTCCTCCCAAGGATCGGCCCATTTTTGGCCTCACAAGTTTTGCTGATCCCATTGTAGTCTTAGCAGAGAATAATAAGGCTATTCTTCCTCAGGCATCTACAGCCCAGCCTATAAATAAAGACTCTCACAAGATAGACACCTTAGGTAAGAGAGTCTTTTCTGCCTCCACCCTGGGTATGCATATTGCCAGCTACCAGAGCTATTTTTCCCAATATGAGTATGTACTTTGGCATTCACTCAAACAGATGGTAGAAGCTCTGCCCAAATCAGAGACTAGTTCAGAGCTACTGTACTTCAGATCATAACCAGGGGTATATTGTCCAATAACCAACAGGTTAAAGCTGCAATGGACGCTTTTGATACTGCTTCCCAAGCGGCAGCAGCAGGCATTTGTACCCACTGCCACTCTTGACTCTGTACTTCGGGCTTCACGAATGATGCCCAACAGCAGGTCTTGGCTTTACCCTTTGACGGTATGTATCTGTTTGGGCCCCAAGTAGAGCAAGCTCTAGAGGCCACACAGAAGACTAGGTCTGCCATTAAGATGGCTTGACCTGCACCAGCCCCTTCTCAGGGAGGTGTCAACAAGTGCCAATTTCACAACTGTCAGTCCTTTTGAGACAAAGGCAGAGGAGGTTTTAACAAAAACCACATCCCTCAGCCGCAAAAGGAAATGCAGCTGAAGGCACAGGGGCCAAAGCGCCCAGTGCTACCTTCTGAGTTTCTGGCCCAAGTCCCAACTCAACTGTCTGAGGGGGACTCTTCCTCAGTGGTAGGAGGATGTCTGACTCAGTTTTACAACCAGTGGAAATCCATAACATCAGACAAATGGGTCCTCTGGATAATCCACAAGGGGTACTCCCTCAATATTTCAGAACCCCCCAGATCATCCCTGAACTACAGCCCAGGCTGTCAACAATTCAGTCAGACCTTCTTGCTTCCAAGGTACAAGGCCTTCTGAACAACAGTTCAGTAGAAGTAGTTCTGCTGTATCAATGAAACACAGGTTTCTACTCCCATTACTTCCTAGTCCCGAGAAAAACTGGTAGCATTCACCCCATTCTGGATCTCTGGAAGTTAAAAAAGTTCCTTCTCAAATCGAAGTTCAAGATGATATCACTAGGTATCCTGCTACCTTTGATTCATCAACATGATTGGCTAGCCTTCCTGGACATGCAGGATGCCTACACAACATCCCTATACATTCCAAGCACCACAAATACCTAAGGTTCGTGGTGCTGAGACAACATTATCAGTTCAGAGTCCTGCCCTTTGGGCTATCCTCAACGCCGCAAGTTTTTACAAAGTGTTGTGCAATACTCGGAGTGCATCACAGAAAAATCAGAATTCAAGTGTTTCCATATCTGGACGACTGGCTCCTAGCAAGTTCTTCCAGACAAGAAACTCTGGATGCCATAGCCATGGCTTCAGACTTCCTCATGTCCATGGGAGTCCTGCTGAATCTCAACAAATCACAGTTGCAACCATCCCAGAAACTCCTTTTTATAGGAACTCTTCTGGACACCTCCTGCACGAAAGCTTTTCTTCCAGAGGGCAGAAGGAGCGATATCTTATAGATGGCCCAATACATCAGAGAAAACAACTAGATTCAAGCTATCTCGATGCAATGGATGCTGGGTCTCATGGCATCCTCGGTGTTCACTGTACCCCTAGCACGTCTCCACATGAGAACCTCTCAGTGGATGCTCAGTACTCAGTGGTCCCCAACCACTCACCCTCAGTCCTTTCTCATCAAGGTGACAGAACTCTGAGGAGGTCACTCACCTGGTGGTCACAGGAGGACAACCTTCTGGAGAGATATCCCTTTGCTCCTCTGGATCATCAGATCTCCGCTACCACAGATGCATTCCTGATAGGCTGGGGAGCTCACTGCCAGAATCTCCACACCCAAGGTACGTGGACTCAGGATGAAGCCCAACTTCACATAAATGTCCTGGAAATGAGAGCCATTCTCTATGCAGTCCGAGCCTTGAAGGACGTACTCTGTCACAAGAACATTCTCCTTCAAACAGACAACAAAGCAGTGATGTATTACATCAGCAAGCAGGGTGGTGCATATTCTTACTCATTATGCAGGGACGCTATGAAATTGTGGGAATGGTACCTAGAGCATGGGTCTCTAATCCACGCGGTTAACCTGCCAGGAGTACAAAATGAACTGGCAGACCGTCTCAGCAGGACAGTGACAGATCCTCACAAGTGGTCTCTCAACTTAACCGTTATACAGTCACTCTTCAAAGAGTAGGGAACTCCAGACCTGGACCATTTTGCATCCCCACTCAATGCAAAACTGCCTCTATTCTGTTCCAGAAATCCAGGACCTGGCATTTTCTGTCAGGATGCGTTCAGGCTGCAGTGGACAAAACGCTTTCTATATGCCTTTCCTCCTCTTCTCCTAATTGAGAGGGTACTTCTCAAATTCGAGTCTCGGGGGACAAAATAATTCTCATTGCTCCCTTCTGGCCTCAACAGATATGGTTTCCGCCACTCAACAGTCTGTCAGAAACCCCCCAAAGGAGCTTCCCCTTCAGATGAACCTTCTGACCCAGGGTCCCATGGTCCATCCTAACCTGAGGTTGCTTCACCTTCATGCTTGGCTCCTGAAGAGACAGAGGTGAATAGGTTCAATGTCTCTTGTAGGGTTTCAGATATTCTTTTGGCTGCACGTAAGCCAGCCACCAGAAAAACCTACACAGTGAAATGGAAGCATTTTTCTCTCTGGTGTGCAAAATCCTCTTTGAATCCCTTTTCCTGCCCACCAAAATAAAATCTTGGCGTACCTCTTAGACCTCTCAAATTCAGGTCTGCAGTACTCTACGGTAAAAGTTCACCTTTGTGCCATTTTAGCTTATCATGAACCAGTACTTTCCTTGTTATTGGCTCAGTTACCTGTAGTTAAGAGGTTTCTTAAGGGCATTCTGCATACCAGACCTCCTATCAGATACCCAGTCACAGCCTGGGACATTAACCTTGTGCCAGACATGCTCAGTCAGAAGCCTTTTGAACTTCTAGCTACCTGCGAATTGAAATTCCTCACTTGGAAAACGGTCTTCTTGGCAGCCATCACCTCAGCCTGCAGAGTTTTTGAAATACATGCACTGGTCACAGACCCCCCCATTCACTGTATTTCACAAGGACAAAGTAATTCTTAGGACTCATCCTAAGTTTCTCCCTAAGGTTGTCCCAGAATTCCATCTAAACCAACCTTTAGTCCTGCCTACCTACTTTGCGAACTTCCAGAATGAGGGGGGAACATACCGTTCATTCCTTGGATGTTAAAAGAGCGCTACAGTTCTTTCTAGATAGAACAAAAGAAATTTGCAAGGCTCAACAGTTGTTTGTTTCCTTCAGCAAGACCTGGCTGGATCAACCTGTCACCACTAGGTGCATTTCAGCGTGGCTGGTACCATGCCTTTGCCACTGCTATTCTATGACACAGGTTAAGCTGGAAGGCACTCTACTAGAGCAGTCGCAGCATCTCTGGCGGAAATCCACAACGTGCCCATTGCAGATATTTGCAATGCGGCTACCTGGAGCTCAGTGCATACTTTTGTTAAGCACTATGCATTGGATATCCATTCCAGGTGACATATGTCGTTTAGCAGGACTATACTTAACAGACTTCTGTCCTAAACATGTAAGCTCTTAATTTTTTCCTGCCGCCCGTCTTGGGGGATTATTGGCTTGGTACTCTCCCATTAGTGTGAATGAGTGGTGAAGACTCTATGTCCAGGAAAATATGGAAATTAAGTACCTACTGTAATTCTTGATCTTCTTGTACGGAGTCTCTACCACATGTCCACCCACCATCCCCGGAGCTCATCTCTCTGGTTTTGGTCTTCACTCCCTCAATGACTGGGCTGTGATGACTTCATTGTTGACCCTTCTTATATGGGTCATTTGGACTATCTTACGTTTGATTTTATTAGGTTAGTCCCTCTAGTTTAGTTGTGCTGCACCTCCTTGGAAAAAAAGTACTGGGGTGAGTGGAGGGTCGACGCCGAGATGGTCTTTACCACACGATCCAGGGCTCGTGGTGCCACTCCTCGTGGCTCCATCTTTAACGCCAGCCCTCTTGCAAAAAAGTTTGCTCCCGCTGGGTCCTAGCACCTCCGGTGTAGATCTCATTAGTGTGAATGAGTGGTGGAGACTCCATCCAAGAAGATCAAGAATTACGGTAGGTAAGTAATTTCCATTTTTCAGCTGCACTCTGGGAACCTCTAACAATCCCTTGTCAGTGGAATGAAAGGGTGGAGGGGGCAGTAAGATCAAAGAAACTCTCACAGGTAACTCAGACCCAGTCCATGTAGTGCTCTGTAGGTCAACAAGCTGAACTTAAAGGTGATCTGCCATTCCATTGGCAGCTAGTGTAGTGCATGCAGCACAGGAGTAATATGATTAGACCGAGGAAGCCCAGTCAGTAACCTGGCTGGCGCATTCTGCACTAGCTGAAAATGGATATCAACCCCTGGTAGCCATAGGTAGAGGGCATTGCAGTAAGCCAGGTGAGAGGTCAGAGCCACCACCATCATGGCCCTATAATAGGTCTGTAGTAGAACCTCTGGACCCATGCTTGCACTTGTACATCCCGATAGGTCTATCACCACCATTAGGTCATCTGGGACCACATCACTCAGTGGGCAGTACCAGACCATCTTTGAAGGGGCAGACCTATGGGGGGGTGCATGGAAAAGCTGAATCTGATAGTGTGATGGTCAGACCCTATTCCTCTCCTGATTCTCAATCTGTCCTGTCTGCACTACCCCTGCATCTCTTTCTCTCTCCTATGTCCCTACTCTGTCTGTTCTTCATTCTGAAATGGGCATACATTATACAATGCCTCAGTATACCTTTCCCATTGCCTCATGTCTGGACACTTGTACCTACTATGTCTATTGTCCCCAGCCTTTGTACCTTGCTCCCCTTTGTAACTGAAGTGGAACCTATTAACGAGCATCCACTCACAGGTGTTATCCAAGATTTGAAATAAATACATAAAAAAATGAAGACCATTTGACTGATTCCACTACCAAGCCAGTGCTTTCCATATTCAGTAGGAAGACCAGATCCAGACAGTGACTCAAAATATGAGTTGCAGAGGAAACAACCTGTATGAAGCCCAACGTATATATTAAAGTTCCACAGAGTAGTGTGCAAGCAGGAGACTGTGGGCCGTTGTTCACAGCATTGGACAGCCAGACCCAAAAAGCAGAATCCAACCAAAGAAGATGTGGCACACAGGAGCTTGATTCAAGCAAAATAGCAAATTTATTTAAGGCACAATAGCCAATTACAGCAAATAGCTCCAACACAGTGAATAAATACGAACAGTATAGCCCCAGTGCTTCGACTCTAATAATGAGTCTTCCTCAGGGGAAGACTCATTATTAGAGTCGAAGCGCTGGGGCTATACAGTCCATTTTGTTGTAACATTGTATATATTGTCACCTGTATTTATATATGTGAATGCCCAGACTCTTCTTGTAAATGAGTTCTTCTCAGTGATGTTCACCTGGTTAAATAAAGATTGATTGATTGATTGAACATCCTGCACCTTACCTTGTTGTGTAATGGAGGAAATAAACATGATGCAAGCAGTTGATCAAAGATATTATTGTCCATAGTTATGCTAAATAAAAGCCAGGTAAGGGCAAGAAAAGCACATTTGTAGGATTCAGAATAGTTTGGTTTGAAGACAGGTAGCAGGTAGATTCAGGATAAAGAATGTTACCTGAATGTGAACTTTTATTGGTAGTAGAAGATTTAGAGAGACAGAGGGGGAGAGGGAGAGAGAGAGAGAGAGAGACACACACTTTTGTTTTGAATGTTTCTTAGTGAAGGGAGGAGAGAGTTAGAGCCTGTTTACACCACTCGATTTACAGTGCATCAACCCTTGAACAGCAGTTGATGCACTGCAAATCACACTGTGTGGACACTTACCAGTGTGCCTATGAATGCCTCCTCTCCCACTTTCTGATTCAGTACAGGAAAGGAAGTGTCCAGTGAATCAAGTGACTTGCCATGATGTGTAAACTCACATCTGCGCTCAATCCGCAGCAGTGGGCAATTTTTCCAGCCTGCACCATTTTCCCATGATGCTTCATTCCTGGTGAGCGAGAGGATGGCAGCATTGTTCTTGTGCATGTGTGCAATTGCTGAAATCAGTAAATCTATTGTACTTCACTAGCAGAAGGTTGGTGTTTTTATTTGTTGGCCGCTCTACTGCTGGTCCTTGAGGCTGAGGTTGTGCTGGGGGGGTGATGGTATATGAGTTTTTTGGAATTTGGGGATGTTGCATCAATACAACTCTGTGCGGGGGGGGGCAGAGTGTGACTGCCTGGTGGAGAACAGAGGGACATTGCAATTATAAACCATGGTACAGTGTGGGTGTCCCTCCAGCTGCAGAGAGGTGCATGTCCACAGCATCCATTGCTGAGATTACAATTGAAATTTTCAGTGCAAGAGCTAACAGCAGCTCATGGTGTGAGTTGTTTAATGCACAGTAGGCGAGCTGGCAAGGGACAAAGTGGGTTGGCTACTATGCTGTGAGGGTTTGTGTTCAGGGATGCTGTGGTCATGCACCTCTGTGCAGCTGGGGGAGCAGAGTGTGACTGCTTGCTGGTTCCTGTTTGTTGGAAGGCATGGCAACCACCGGATGTGATGCAGCAGTGGAGTGCATCACACAGCGCGTAAGAGCAAACATGAACAAACAAAGACCACCCCACTGTAGGAACTGCCCGATTGTGGCACACAGTGCAGCGCTGCATCAAAGATTGTGTAAATTACTAACGATGGGCAAAGTATGTAAAAGATGATCTTCCATCACATGAGGCTACATACGCAGTTAACACAGAAAGTTTATGGGTTAATATACAATTGAAAGAAATGCCCCAACTAACATTCGGCACTTGTCATCGACCACCAAATGCTAACTCAAACTGCTCTGATACTTTACTAGAAGAAATCAAGAATATTGCGGATAATGGGAATGTTATAACTATGGGTGATTTTAATTTACCCACTATTAACTGGCATACTGTAACTGGTGAGTCTCTAATATTTCCACAGTGATTGACTTAGGACTCGATCAACTAATAAATTAACCTACCAAAGGTGATAATATATTAGACCTCTTGATTACTTCTTTGGATAACAATATTCTCAATATTTCCTTATCTGATCCACTGGGCAATAGTGACCACAAAACCATTACCTTCAGTTTAGTATATAATCATAAGAATAACAGCACAGTACTAAAAAATTACAATAAAACTGATATTAAAAGAATAAATAGTCTTTTAAACAATATACCATGGGAAAGTGTACTATCCCCATTAACACTTGAAGCATCATGGAACTTTATAAAAAATATCATTCTAAATCTAGAGGCAGACTACGTTCCAATTAAAAGTAAATATAACAAAAAAGGACAGATACCCCCCTGGCTAAACCATCATATAAAAAAAACTAATTCAGTGAAAAAAAAACCTTTTGACAAACTAAAGACATACTCTCATAATAAAAATATCTTTCACTCTTTCAAACATCAGTAAAAGAATTAAAACAAGCAATCAAATTGGCAAAGTGTAACTTAGAATTCAACATTGCACATACTAAAGATGGACATAAATCCCTGTATGCATATTTAAATAAAAAAAGGCAACATAAGGCAAGTTGAACCTTTAAAAACTGACAGCAAACCAATTACATCTGACAAAGATGTAGCTGATGCACTCAATCAATATTTTTGTTCTGTATTTCTGAAAAAAGATCCTAAAATATACCCAAACATCACAAATACTAACTCAAAACTATTTCACGTAACCCAAAAACACACACAAGAGGCATTACAAACACTAAAAAAAAACCAGTAGCCCAGGACCTGATGAAATCAGTCCAAGATTTCTAATAGAAATAGCAAAATTCATAAAATATCCACTAACTATAATATTCAACAAATCATTGAATGACTGCACTGTTCCACAAGACTAGTTAAAGGTTAATGTTACACCCATTTTAAAAAAAAGGTGGTAGAGCCAAAATAACAAACTATCAGCCTATTAGCCTGACATCGATCCCATGTAAAGTACTAGAAAAAAACATTAAAAATATACTGGATTCAGAACTACAAACACTTAATATAAATGATAATACCTGTGGTTTTCAGCAGGAACACTCCTGTGCATCTAATCTCATAGCCTTCTGTAACATCATAAATCAGCGGTTGGACTCTAACATACTGATGGTTGTAATTATTTTAGATTACAGTAAAGCATTTGATCGAGTTTCACTTACAAAACTGATTAACAAACTTTCTTATTTAGGTCTTCCAGCCAATCTAGTCACCTGGATCAACAGCTGGTTGGCCAACAGAGAGCAGCAAGTAAGAATCAATAATGTACTCTCTGATTGTGGGAAGGTGTCCAGCGGAGTCCCTCGAGGCTCAGCTTTAGGACCAACCCTATTTAATCTATATATATCTGACATGCAAATAAATTCAGATAATATATTTTCTAAGTTTGCTGATGACACAAAACTTGGTGGCAGGGTGGACACTGATCACTATACACGCCAATTAAGAGATCTGGATCAGATTGAGAATTGGGCTCGAAATGGAGTTCAACATTGATAAATGTGCAGTGCTTCACCTTAGAAGAAACAATCCAATGCATTCCTACAAACTCAAAAACATTACATTAAATGTTTCAAATAGTGAAAAAGACCTTGGGATTATAATTAATAACAAGCTTACTTCTACCAATCATTGAAGCAGATTAGCAAAACATTCAAATACATTATTAAGAAGAATAAATCAGACATTTATTACAAAAAACAAAGAATGTATAATCCCACTGTATAATACCTACATCAGACCATATTCTGATTATGGATCACCATTTTGGAATCCACATTTAAAAAGAGACATCAACAGAGTGGAACAAATACAGAGAAGAGCAACCAGAATGATTCCTCATCTATCACACCTGGACTACCCTAGTAGACTTCAGAAACTCAAATTGCATCCCTACAACTAAGACGTAAGAGAGGTGATCTTTTATTTCTGTATAAATTACTTCAAACTTCAGGTTTTTTTTTTGCATCATTTGTTTATTATTTCCTTTTTTTCCCCATAAAGTAACATACAGACATACACACATACAGACATGTACAACATGAACCTTAATTCATAACCTATTTACATCAAGATCCATTTTGTTATTCTAACATCTCATTCTATCCATTCAGTTAAAAAGTTTTCTCCTTGAACAATTATCCCGGGTGGTAAGGAGTCAGGGCCCCTGTTATTTTGGTGTCCACATATACCCCTCCCCTTCTATATTCACTTCAAACTCCGCCCTCTTTCAACATAACGCTCTCTGCTACTGTCAACGATGAAAGGTATGGTTGCCATACTCTGTAAAAGAGCTCCTCTTTATCCTTAACAGCATATGTCAGTCACTCCAGAGTAATGGCCTGTATTATCAAGGCTTTCCATTGGGCTACAGTAGGCTTCACAGCCGTGACCCAAGTATTAAGGATACAGTGCCTAGATATATATATTAGTACCCTAAGCCATTTTTGTACAGGGGCCCAATCTCCTTCCCCTGTTTCCTACATGCCAAATACCAACAAGAGAGGAGACAGAGGATACTGCTGTCCTCCTATCCTTTGCAATTCAGACACCACCTCTCCCCAAAACTTCTCTAAAATTGGGCAGGCCCAGAAGTAGTGGTAGTATGAAGCTGGTTTGTTATTACATCTAGGACATACAGGAGAGACTGTAGTATTATACTTATAAACAACCAGAGGTGGGCAGTATAATCTATGGCAGAACTTATAGTAGGATTCTTTATATTCATTACACAACAAGACACCTTGATGTAGTTGGACAAGTATCTCCCAGTTATCTGCTGAAATTGTGATCCCTAAGTCTCTTTCCCAGAGCATCCTAGTGTTTTGTGTTTTATCCGAAGGCCAAGTCTTACTTTCCTTAGCCATTCTCCTGATGGTTCCTTTAGGTTTTTTTTGTCCTATCATTATTAGTTGTTCAATTGCCTCCCACTGTGATATGGAGCTCCCTAGCCTCCCAATAGATCTGATCTATGCCCTTATTTGGAGATAGCGGAAAAAGTGTTGGCATCCCAACCCTGTCTTATCTTGTATGCTCTCAAATGAATCCAGTTCTCCACATGTGAATAAACGCTTGAAGCAGCTAATTCCTCTTGTTGCCCACTCCCCATATTCTCTGTCCTCCAGCCTCGGAAGAAAAAATGGGTTTCCCCTCAATGGTAGGAGTAGTGTATTGCCATGTCCAGTACCTCTCAATTTAGACATCTTCCTCCAGCTATCCAACACCGCCATGACCAAAGGATTCAGTTTAGGGAGTCTTTGGTATGCCTTCCAGCCTCCAAGGGACAAGTATGCTGAGATTTTTCCCACACTCCCTCTCTCCTCCAAGTCTATCCAGCCAGCTTCCCTAGGCCTGCCAATCCAGTCCTGAATATATCTACACTGCATGGCCCTTTGGTAATTCTTCAAGTCTGGAAACTGAAGTCCTCCCTTTTCTATAGGGGCCTTCAAGCAGGCTTATTACCAGACTAGAGCCTGTGTGGCTGGCTATTTGTGTTTGTCTCTTGTCAGTAGTTTAGTTTTTGTGGATTTTCATGTGTTTCTGCTTGGAGGAACTGGACCATTCTTGGACATAACATCTATGAACATTTCCTGGACTAAGAAACTGCAAAACATCACCACCAGGTATTGGCATTCTCATCATAAATCAACTTTTTTGGAAGCCATCAAAGCCAAAAGTAAGGTCAGTAAATCTGTTATACAAGCACTGAGTGAGTTGTGGAGTGCTTCATTGAATCCACATTTCCGTCTGACTTGTTCTTAAAGGATGTGTACTTGTCTTTGAGGTCTATTCAAAACCATTTTGGAGAACAAAGGGAAGATACTAAGAAAGCATTTTTACATCCTGCATATGCTCCAGGCCAATGTTCATCACCTTCAGGAATTTAACCCCTTCAGAAATTTGTCACATTCTGGGCCTTTGAGCTACAATAACAGTTTTCTGGTCCCAGGTAGTTCACCATTTCCTGTGGATTTGATTACTTTTCATCAATCATGTGGCACCTCTGAGAACATGGCTTTATATATTGTGCTGTGCAATATCACGGGGCAAACGCAGACCAGCAAGGCCAAGAGGACTAGATGCCCTACAACAAAACTAGTCTGCAAAATGATTAAAGCGTACCTTCTTAGGATACTACTTATGCTACTTCTGATATCTGGAAATGTTCATCTTAACCGAGGCTCACCTGCTTTTGCCCCATGCCACAAAAAGGCGGAGGGGTCCCTCACATTAGCCTTAATCAATGTCTGCAGCCTCCTTAACAAACTTGACATCTTGCAAACCTGGGTCCAGCAACATAGCCCTGATGTACTCTCTGTTGTCGAAACATGGCTTAACCCCAAGATACCAGATGCTGCAGTCACCATCCCTGGATACTCTATATTCAGGCAGGACAGGGTTTCCAAATGAAGAGGGGGCTGTGCCATCTACCTGAGGAATTCCTATCTGGGTTAAGTCTTCCCATTCTCAAACCCTAAACCACCCTTGCAGGTTCTCGCTATTAAAGTTCTACTCGGGGTGCACAACAAGGAGCTCACCATTGCCTCTGAGTACCTACCCCCTAAAGATCAGCCCAATGGATTTATGAGCATATTGGAAAGCCTAGAGGGATTGCACCATAACTCTGAACTCATAGCACTAGGTGACTTCAACATAAATTGGCTATTGCTGGAGGCCAGAAACTACAAGGATGCTGTCACATCACATAACCTCACCCAGCTTGTTACCACCCCCATCAGATGCAACTATAGGACAGGGTCCCGAACACTTCTGGACTGGATCCTTACTAATCACCCTGAACCAATCTCAAAAGTCTCAGTGCTCCCTGATGGGATCAGTGACCACTCACCAGTCACATGTACCTGGACAAACAAATTCATGAAGCCCCCTCCTAAAATAATTCACACCAGAGTGTTAAAGCAGGGGTACCTTGAGCTACTAAAGACACACCTAAGCTACCTGGACTGGACACCAGTCAACTCTGCCATTGATGTAAACCAAGCCTTAGACCTTTTCAACAGCCACTTCACTGTGGCCTGCAATATCTTTGCACGTCTCAAAAAGCTGAAGGTCAGGGGCAGAGCTAATCCTTGGATAACCCCCGATCTAATCACTTTACTCAGACATAGGGATCATCTCTGGCACTGTGTCCATGCAACATACAAACCTGGGGATATTCATAAATATAAAGCTGCCAGAAATGAGTGCATGCGGGCAGTTAGGGGAGCCAAAAGCAAATACTTCAAGGAGGCTCTCTCCAACTCCTGGGGTGATGGAAAAAATTTTGGAGTAACTTGAAAGACCTTACAGACAAGGACCCTAAGTCACCACCCACCATGCTCAAAATAAATGGAACACCAACATCTGACCTGTACACCATCACCAACACCTTTAACAGTGCGCTTCCAACTTGGATAGTGTCCTCCCTTCTGATTTCTTTGATGCCCCCTCTGGTAGTAACCCTCCTGCAACTACTCTTCTCCTACACCCTGCCCCACAATTCTACTTCAAGGAGATCCCAGTGCATGAAGCCAGAACCTATATTTGGAAGGTCATTCACAACGCAGGCTACAGCGGTGACTCTCTTGACCTGAGGTTGTTAACACTTGTCCTTGAAGAAGTCCTTGAACCCCTGACAAAGGTCCTCAACCTGTCATTAAGCATGTCCCAATTCCCAGCTCCCTAGAAACAGGTGACCATCACACTGGTACACAAAACTGGAGACAAATCACTGCACTCCAACTACAGACCTATCTCCATCCTCCCTCCATTGTCTAAGGCCCTGGAGCGCATCGCCTCAGACCAATTAGTCAAGTATCTGGAAAAATACAACCTCCAGTGTCCTGAGCAACATGGTTTCTGAAAAGGGCACAGTACCACCACTGCACTATTAGAATTCACGGGCTTCATCCATACCACACTCGATCAAGGAAACTGTGTATGGGTAGTATTCATCGACCTTACAAAAGCCTTTGATACTGTGAACCATCCACTCCTACTCAAGCAATTATCAAACATTGGGCTCTCCAATGAAGCACTGCTCTGGTTTTCAAGCTACCTTGGGGAGAGGGTCCAGTGGGTTAGGATTGCCGGTGTCACCTCGGAAGAAAAGCCAGTCCTTTCAGGGGTCTCACATGGGTCCATCCTGGGGCCACTACTCTTCAGCCTCTTCCTCAATGACCTTCCCTGTGTCTGCCACCAGAAATTACTGCTCTACGCTGATGACACAGTCATGTTCACCAACCACCAAAATGCAGACCTCTTTGAGAAACAGTTATAGCTTGAATTCATGTGCATCGAAGAATGGTTCAAGTCACACAAACTGGTCATGAACTACAGCAAAATAAAGGTTATAACTTTCTACAATGCCAGGAGCAAGTACAAATCCCGTGACCTCACCATCCTAAACCAAACAGGGACCTTACTTGAACATGTTCCTGATTTTAAATACCTAGGTGTCACATTGGACAGCTCACTGTCCTACCATCGGCACATAGATTCTGTCACCAAAGCCACCAACATCCGTATAGGCCTGCTGTACAGGCACAAACACTGCATGACTCCTGACACACTCTCCGGTTGGCTATCAACAGCTCTGTCACCTCCATCATCGATTACAGGCTAGCAATTCATGGCTCTGCCTCCACCTCTGCCCTCCGCAGAATTACAGTTGCACTCAACAAAGCATGCAGGCTGCTAACTGGGACTGACCGACTTACACACACTTGTGACCTGTACACTCAGGCAGGATGGCTTCCTCTCATCAGCCGGATACAGTATCAAACGTGCCTCTTAGCCAAAAAGTCCTCCTCGGGGGTCATGCCCCCAGGCATTAAAAAGCTCCTCATTGACCACCACAGCACCCAGAGAACTAGAAGTTCACAACGACTAACCTTCCTTGTCCCCAGATGCTGGACTACCATGGGCCAGAGGACCTTTGCCCACAGAGCACCACAGTGGTACAATACTCTCAACAAAGAAACTCATACTGCTGCTGCTCTTGGCCCTTTTAAGAGACAACTCTGACTTCATCTCATTTCAACTAGTCATTGTGACTGCCTCGCCTAATCAGGGGCCCACCGTTCACTGCCCTCCACTTCAGTCTTGACAGTTACCTCTCCCCACCTTGCCCCCTTCTACCTGCCTACCCCTGCCCTCCCTTTCCTCCCCTGGGCATTTCCTGACTTTTATCCCTCCCCTTTAGAGCTCTTACCCTCACCCTCTACCTTCTGATAATGGCCTTCCTGCCTGCATACCCACTTCCTCTCACCTGCAGTGCTTATTTCAAGATTGACCTTGGCTGGTATGTCATGCTACCTAACATTTGGCACATTTTGAATTACTGGAATTTCCTAAGCCTCAGTCTCTTACTTCTTTTTATTGTGTAACTATGTATTATTATGTTGACCTTTGTATGTATGTATACCCCCCATTCCTTCGACGTGGAACCTTTGTAAATGAGTAGTTCCTGCTCAAAGGTATTTGTAATCCTAGATTTCAATAAAAAAATAAATAAATAAGCCTACCCTGGGGCATCTCCCTCTCCAAATAAAGTCAGAGAAAGCTTTTTCCAGTTTTCTCACTTCCGTTTCTCTTAACCCGATATGAAGCATTTGTAAACTATAGAGTATTCTAGGGAGTGGGTTCATTTTGATAAGATTTATCCTACCCAGCCATATTATAGGAAGGTCTCTCCATCTAGACAAGTCTGTAATTATATTTTGCACCAGTGATGCATAATTCAAGTCATATAGAGCTCCAGTTGCCCCCCACCACTCTGATGCCCAGATAAGTGAAAGCCTCTCGGACAACCAGAAAGCCCCATTTTGATTTCTGTGTAGTGATTCCTCCATCCTGCACTCCCACCCTCAGCTCTTCCGATTTATCCGGATTTAATTTATATCCAGAGAACTGTGAGAAGTGGCCGATCAGGTTCAATAGAGCAGGCATAGACCTACTAGGCTTGGTTACATATAGTAACATATCGTCCACATAGAGTGAAAGCTTGGTCTCTCTACCAGTCTTCCCTACCACTCCTGAAATTTCAGGTTGTTTCCGATTGGCAATAGCCAGGGGTTCAAGTGCCAAGGCAAACAGGAGGGGGGGAAAGCGGGCACCCTTGCCTGGTGCCTCTTCCTAAATCAAAGCTATCTGAAAGGGTGCCATTGGTTAGTATTCTGGCCCTAGGGTTTCAATACATCTGCTGCACCATCTCTATAAACCCCTCACTCAGACCAAACTGGGCCAAAGCCTCCATTAAATATTCCCACTGTACTCTGTCAAATGCTTTTTCTGCATCCATTGACAGAATATGCATCACTTCCCTACTACTCTTTGCTCCACAGATTACACTCAGGAGGGTCCTCATGTTGTGATATGAATACCTATCTTGAATAAACCCGGTCTGGTCTGGGTGAATGAGCTCTGGTAACAGGCTCTCCAGATGAGTAGCCAAATTTTTGGCCAAAACCTTAGAGTCACAGTTTAAGAGGGATAGTGGTCTAAAGGAGGCACACTCTAAAGGGTCTTTCCCAGGTTTTGGAAAAAGCCAAATTGTGGCCTCTCCCCAGGATCGAGGTAGTTCTCCCTCCTCCTCCCTCACTTCTCAGAATACTGCCTCTAGGTCCCTCACAACTTTTAATTTCATAACTTTGTAGTAATCAGCTGAAAAACCATCAGGCCCACTGGTCTTGCCCCTTCTAAGTGCCCCAATGGCAGAAAGAATTTCATCTTTTGTAATGGCAGCATTTAATCGCTCCCTCTGTCCTTCTGTTATCTGCGATATCTCCACCTTATTCAAAAATTCCACCGTCCCTCTGTTTTCTCCCCCCTTTTGGCCATGGTAAAGCTCTTGATAAAATGTCAGTTTTAATGCAGAATGTGGAATACAATACTCAAAAAGAAAATTAGTTCCAAGATTGCACTTAAAACAACTTGATGTACAAAGAGCAAAAACCAACCACAGGTTAAATTTTTTTTCAATACGGGCTCCAAAATTATGGAATAAACTTCCACATAATATTGTAGATAATGAAACATTTGACATATTTAAGAAGAGGCTAGACATATGATTAATAAATTGTTAAATCATTACAATTATCCACATAATTGTGGGGGGCATTCTCGATGGGCTAACGCTTACTTAAGCCCCATGAATACCAAGTAATACCAAGTAATAGGTGGCACTGCACCAGAAGGAGGTGATCAAAAATTGGGAGCAATGCGGTAATGTAACCAGGGCTATAGAGAGAGAGAGAGACTTCTGTTCATACTGCCATCTGGGGACTGCTTTATAAGTCAGCATGATGCACTCAGATTCTCTCCATTCAAAAAGAAAAAAACACCTTTGTGAATGTTTTTTCCCCCATAGCCCATGTAATAAATGCAATAACCCACTCCAAAGTAAGTGGTTACAGGGATTTAATTCAGGTCTCAGGTGCTATGAGGGTACTCAGCTTTGTCTTGTGTCTCATACCACACCCAAGATGTGCATTTAATTCCTGTAACCACATAGCCATATGCATGTGTGTGTATATACTGTATATATTATGGGACTGGACTTAAAGCAAGTTGTGGGTAGTAATTTAAACTAGAAAGAAAGGGGAGAGGGGATAAAGCACCTAAAAAAGGCAGTGAAAACTGAATATATGATGGAAGAAAATTAAAGAAGAGGAATGACTGTATGGTCATTAAATGCCAGAAGTTTGAATATTGAAAAGAAAGTCAAGTTGGAAGTTAAGTTACTAAGTGAAATGATTGACATGTGTATGGTGACAGAAACATGGTGGGACTCAGAAATTAAATGGAATACAAATATTGAGAGTTATAGGTTATACTCCAAAACAAGAAAGAACAAAAAAGGGGGAGGTGTGGCTATGTATATTAGAGAGGATATACAAAGCAGACTGTGTAATAAAACAGATAATGAGGGAACAGAATCTTTATGGGTTTGGGTAGCAGGAGGTGTTGATAAAAAAATACTATTTGGTCTATATTATAGACCACCCAATAGCAACAAGAGAATAGATACCTTAATAAGAAACTAAATCGAACAAATGACTCTGGAGGGAGATGTTATTACAGGAGACTTCAGTTTCCCCGATATCGATTGGGGAAAATATAATAATAAAAAGGCAGACAGTGAGAAGTTTATACAAATGATAGAAATGACAAGCTTGGAACAGCTAATTTATAAGCCAACCAGAGGGGAAACTATTTTAGATTTATTAATAACAAATAGGACAGACATTATTCACAAGATAAAAATAAGAGAACAGCTGGGATATAGTGATCATAACATTATAACATTTACTGTGAAAAAGCAATTAAAATATATTAAAGGAAAGACAGTCGCTAAGAACTATAATAGGGCAAATTTCAAACAGATTAAAGAAGAACTAAAAATGTGGAATTGGAAACAGAGTTTTGAAGGAAAAAATTATCAAATGTGGAAGGAATTAAAACATAAATTACTAATTCTGGAAAAAAGCATGTACCAGACAAAAGGATGCACAACAGAAGAAGAAAAAAAACACCATGGTGTACAAACAAAGTAATTAAATTATGCTTAAAAAATACAAGACATTTAAAAAGATTAAACTATTAGGGACAGAGGAGGCTATAATACACTATTGAGCTTGTTTGAAGAATGTGAAAAGTACAATAAAAAAAGAAAGGAGGGTTGAGGCAAATTTGGCCTATAGGAAGGATAACGGTAAAAGTTTCTATACATATATAAATCAAAATAGAAAAGATAAGCAAGGTGTGTGGCCATTGTATAATTACAGCAAAGAAATAAAAAAACAAAGGAAATGGCAAATGCCTTAAATGAATTTTTTTGATCTGTATTTAAGATAAATGGGGAGGTAAAGGAAGTCAAAGTGGCAGAAAACCAGCAGATGACAAACCTATTAACAGCAAGGGAAGAAACAGAAAAATGAATAAAGTAAAATCATATAATTCTGCAGGACCAGCTCTATTGCATCCAAGGTATAGTAAGGAAATAGCACCATTGATATCGGAAACCTTAGTATGGATATTTAACTGGTCTTTTACAACTGGTGAGGTGCCAGAGGATTGGAGGCAGGCTTTTGTAGTACCACTTCTTAAGAAAGGCAATAAATCAGAAATGTCCAACTATAAATTTGTGAGTCTGACTGCAATTTGGGGGAAAGGTCTCATAGGTATATACAAAGCTAATAAGACTTAAAGTGCATAGCAGCTTGCCATAATATTAGCTATAGCCCAAGATACCAGTTGCTATCGGATAGTCATCTAGTCGTGCCTTGAACTCTGACATTTTCTGACTAGCTACTACTACTACTACTGGGAGTTCATTCCAAATTTTTGTAACCCTAATACTAAACCAGTACTTTATTTTTTGTTTGATATGTGGAGCCCTTTCATTGTAGTAGATGTGCCCTTGTTGCATATGTCTGTGTTCTCAGCTCTAATCCCAGCTGTACCCACAGCTCGTCGATGAACAGTGCTCTGTAGACCATACATAAATCGCCCCAAGTCTTCAGAATTCCAAAGAATAAAGGGTCAGCTCCTGCAATCTCTGTTGATAGCTCAGCCCATTTAGACCAGAGATACACTTTGTTACTTTTCTCTGCACTTGTTCTAGTGCTCTAATTTCTGTTTTTCCCCCCTGGTGACCAGAATTGGGCACAGTACTCCACATGTGGGCAGACCAGTGCTTTATACAGTCTATCTCTGCTCTTGATATGCTTATTTATATATAGCAATAAGCCACTGGCTTTTTTAATAGCCTGATTACAGTGAGACTTTAGCCTAAGGAAAGTGGCAGAAAGTATATTGAAAACTAGAATAGAAGGGAATTTTACAATATTAGGATTTGCTGATGAAAAACAGCATGGGTTTATGATCACCACTCCTTAGATCAAGGACACCTGTTTGGTGCTGCTTTCATTGACTTAACCAAAGTTTTCGACACAGTGAATCATGCCTTCCTGGTCGAACAGCTTACCACCATTGGCCTAGCTCATGACGGCATAGCCTGATTTGAAAGTTACCTGCACAACCGTACACAGCAGGTGAAGACTGGTAACACCCTCTCAGATAGCAGACCTGTCCTGTCTGGAGTTCCTCAAGGGTCCACCTTGGGCCTTCTTTTATTTAGCATCTTCCTCAACAACCTTGCTTACTCCTGTCAGGATCACATCCTTTTTATATGCTGACAATGCTGCCCTGTTTACCAGTGATCCAGACCCTAAGGTTCTTTAATCTAGGCTACAGAGTAATTTTGTAGTCATAGAAAGATGGTTCCATAAACACAAGTTAGTTATGAATTACAGCAAGACTAAAACTATGCTGTTCCCCAGCTCCCAAAATAGGCACAGAACTTACCCTCTTTCTATCACCAATGAAGAGGTCTCTCTCCTGGAGCTAGTTCAGCTCTTTAAAAAAAAAAATCTGTAACTATTGTACCTGTATTTATTTTGTAACCTTCTCACTTCATGTATCTCTCCAAGTAATGTCTCCCCAGGTCGTCCCTGAAAAAGGGACCTTCGGGGCTCAGTGGGCCTATCCGGTTATCAAAATTTAATAAAAATAAAATAAATATGTGGGAATTACTACCGACAATATGATGACCTATGCCTATCACATTGACAACATTGCTAAGGCTGTTAACACCTGCATCGGGCTACTTTATAGGCATAAGCAATGTTTGACCCCAGAGGCTCTTAACCTGGCCATTCAAAGCTCTTTTGTCTCGGTTATTGATTATGTCTTACCAATCTATAGATCAGCTACTGAAACAAGTCTTCACCGCATCATAGTTGCACTAGCAAAGCACGCTAGCTCCTTAGTGGCTCAGACCGTCTGTCCCATACCTGCAACATGTACGCTTAGGCTAACTGGCTCCAATTCAAAGGTAGACTCATGTACCAAACATGTTTACTGTCCAAAAAAGTAAGCTTAGGCAAAATGCCCCTAGCAGTGTAAAAGCTTATTACCCCCACTATCAACCGTTGTTGCACCAGAGGCTCTACTAGCCAGATTTTAATATACCCCACTGTCACACTTCTCTGGGAAAAAGGCCCTTTGCCTACCATGCCCTGCTATGGATGAACTCGCTGCACCATGACATCACTTCAGCATCCACCTTGGGCTCCTTCAAGGTTAAACTTAAGCAACAGCTAGTTGCTGATGCCAGTTGTGACTGCTTCCAATAACCTTCCTTCTTGTGTCCAGCACTTATTCTAACTTTATGCTATCCTGACCTTATGCATAACTGTTCCTCAGCATGTAAATAACTGTTCTAAGTTGCTAATCATTCTCCTTCACATTTCGTCTTGATCTCTTCCACTCTTTCCCCTCACCCCTCTGTGGCTTTCCCTATTGTATTCCTGAGTTCCCTTGCTCACTTTAAAATGCTTTGTCCCATACCTTCTCACCTCTGACAAGGCCCCTGGGCTGATGCCATCCCTTACCTTGTTGATCATTATGGGTCACACCTGGAAACAGGCCTCAGCTCAGTGTGCCTTTCCTGGTCATCAAATTTTAAATAAATAAATAAAATAGATATTAGGCTGAGTCTGTTCTCATTTTCCTGTAAAGGGTAATTTCATAAGATGCCACCCCATCTAATATGACCCTTTGAATTCCAGGTTTTAGTCAGATATGCACCATGGCATACATTGTACAATGCCACATGTATTGGAACTTCTCTGATTATGCACTCTTGTAATGTCTTGTATACTTCCTTGTTTTGTTTGTTCTCCATCTCATACTTTCCCGATATGTATTGTTCGTCTGATGTGGAACCTATGAAATTATCTTGTTCTCAAGGGTGTTATCTGGAAATTTCAATAAATAAATAAATTAGAAGAACAGAGCATGTGTTACAAACCATTTGTGCTTTTATGAAAGCATAAATGAGAAAGTAAATAGAAACATACCTATAGATATTATATTTCTGGATTTTCAGAAGGCCTTTGATAAGGTATCATATGTCAATTTAATTGAAAAACTAGCTAAAATGGGGTTGGATAGTCACACTGTTATATGAATTAAGAACTGGTTGGGCAATAGAACCCAAAGGGTAAGATTAACTGGAGAACTATCCAAAACTATCAAGGTGGAAAGTGGTGTCTCACAAGGATCCGTACTTGGGCCGATTCTGTTTTCCCTGCACATCAGCGACTTGTGTAACCCCCTGCAAATGGGGGTTCCCAAAAGTCTTCCAGGAACTTGCCTGAATGCTCCAAGTCTGGGCGGTGTTCGATGTCTGAGCTGTTTAAATGTGGTTCCAAGTGAGTGCTGTTTGAGCCTCCACGTACTGTCTCTTTAAGAGCTGTCTACTTGCAGACTTAATTAGTTTGTATGGAGGGGGACTGTGTATTTAATGCTCGAATCCCACCCAAGCTGCTGTCAAATCGCTCCGTTTCTGCAGTCGCTAAGGGCGTAGAGGGAGCCTAAATGAAAGATGTAGCTGTTTGCTTGAAATCAGTTAGAGTGTTAAGTAAAATGCAGTTTGTCTAACCTGCCTTTCTTTCAGCTGGGACTCTGTGTGTGTTACCCCTCCATTTTGGACCTAAACTGTTGTGCTGGGCCAATTGGGTTAAGAGTTCCTAAAATGGAGCCTGTGGACAAATCAGAACTTGGACTCTTAATTTTGAGCCAGCCACAAGGGGATTGTATGGGCAGTGACTCTGGGAAATGTAGTACAAGAATCCAGAAGCCCCTATGCTTCCCCCATCGTGGTAGTGAGAAAAAAGAATGGGACAGTAAGGATGTGCATGGATTACTGCACTTTAAACCAGGGGACTATCCCTGATCAGTATACAATGCCCCGTATTCAGGATGCTTTGGACTACCTGAAAGGTAGCAAGTGGTTCTCCGTGATGGACCTCCGCAGTAGGTACTACCAGATCCCAATGGCCTCAGTAGACTGTGAGAAGACAGCCTTTATCTGTCCACTTGGCTTCTATGAATTCATGAGGATGTCTCAAGGGATTTCAGGCACCCCAGCCACTTTTCAACAATTGATGGAGCGTGCAGTGGGGACATGAACTTATTAGAGTGCCTGGTATACCTAGATGATGTTATTGTGTTTGGCAGCTCACTGGAGGAACATGAGAGCAGATTATTCAAGGTGTTGAACCGACTGGAAGACTTTGGCCTTAAACTATCCATTGATAAATGTCAGTTCTTCCAAACCTCTGTAAAGTATGTGGGACACATAGTATCCACTGAGGGAATAGAGACCAACCCAAGTAAAGTTGAGGGCTTGACCACCTGGCCACAGCCCCACAATCTAAAAGAACTGCAGAGATTCCTGGGATTCTGTGGCTACTATCGCCGCTTCATCAAAGACTATTCAAGAGTGATCCATCCTTTACTTAATCTTACTCAAGGTTACCCTCCTACCCACAAAAAATACCAGAGGTTGGTTTCTTCTGAGCCTGAGAGAGTGTATTTCTGTCCCAATGAAGTATCTGGAACCAGATGGACACCTGAGCGTGAAGCTGCTTTTCATGAGATTATATATCAATTTACCCATGCTCCTGTCCTTGCCTATGCAGATCCAGTGAAGCCCTATGTCTTGCACACTGATGCTAGCCTGCAAGGCTTGGGGGCTATATTGTACCAAGGGCACGAGAATGGCCTGAGACCAGTGGCCTTTGCCTGTAGACGCCTGACCCCATCCGAAAAGAACTATCCTGTACATAAGTTAGAGTTCCTAGCTTTGAAGTGGGCTATTGTTGACCAGTTCCATGAGTATTTGTATGGGGCTAAGATACTAGTAAAAACTGACAATAATCCTTTGACCTATGTGCGAACTTCAGCTAAGTTGGATGCCACTGGCCATATATGGCTTTCTGCATTATCTACATATGACTATGCTGTTGAATACAAAGCAGGCCTGAACCACATAGATTCGGATGCTCTCTCCCGGAGACCTGTTCCCCGGAATCACTGGGTCAGACTGTCAGAACCTGATATTCGAGCACTCTGCCAGAAGTTTGACAGGGAGGAACAAATGTCCACGAACACAGTGGACTGTATGATGGATTGTTTGGGACCCTCTGAGAATTGCATACCTGCTGCTTATTGCCACTTTTCTGCAATAGATAATGGTGCACTGCCTCAGCTGGACAATGACAGTATTCAGTGGGCTCAATCCCGAGATCCCATGATCAAATCAGCTTTAGAAGCCCTCTATGCAGGGAAAGATGTGTCCAAATTACGCTCCACTGATTTGAGAGCTGCATTGTTATGCAAGAAAAGTACTAAGTTGAAACTGATCAATAGACTGTTATACAGAGAAACAGTAGACAGAGGGGGACAAATAGACATACAACAACTAGTGCTGCCCACTGCCTTTCGAGACTCAGTACTGAAGTCCTTACACAACCACATGGGGCACCTTGGTATAGACAGAACACTTGACTTGGTGAGAGCCAGATTCTATTGGCCTAAGATGGGGGCTGATGTTGAGCAACACATTCGAACTTGTAGTCGCTGCTTACAGAGGAAAGCTTTGCTCCAGTGGGCTGCTCCCCTTGTTAACATCACCACCAGTGCACCCATGGAGCTGGTCAGTATTGATTTTCTGAGTTTGGAGTCAGATCAAAATAAATACTAGTAATGTACTGGTGGTCACTGACCATTTTACGAGATATGCCCAAGGTTTCCCCACCAAGGACCAGAAGGCATCCATTGTGGCAAAAGTACTTGTAGAAAACATTTTTGTTCACTATGGGGTTCCAAAAAGAATCCATTCTGATCAAGGGAGAGACTTTGAGAGTCGTTTGTTCATAGAGATGCTTTCTCTGTGGGGAGTGCGCAAGTCCAGAAACACCCCTTACCACCCCTAGGGGGACCCACAGCCTGAACGTTTCAAATGCACTTTGCTAGATATGCTAGGCACCCTCCACCCAAAGGACGAGCCTAGATGGAGCCAACAAATTAGCACCCTGGTACATGCCTACAACTGCACCAAAAGTGATGCCACTGGGTTCTCCCCCTACCACCTGATGTTTGGAAGAGAAGCTTGACTGCTGGTAGATGTGGGTTTTGGAGTCTCTCCTATTGGGGTTCAAGCTGACAACTATTTACAGCATGTGCAAAAGTTAAAGGCCCAGCTAAATCATGCATACCAACTGGCTCAAATCATGGCTGCCAAATGAAATCTGGCCAACAAAGAAAGGTATGATAAAAAGGTGAAAGCACAGGAACTCCAGGAGGGAAATTGGGTATTGCTAAGAAATCTGGGGCTGCATGGCAAACATAAGATTGCTGACAGATGGCACCATCTCCCTCACATTGTAGTGGGCAAACTAGATGATCTACCTGTGTAGAAAGTAAGGCCTGAGAATAATTCAAAAGATGTTAAAACAATGCATAAAAATCATTTACTACCCATTGGACAAATCTTGATTGAGTCTGAGCCCCCAGAAAATGCCCCGTCTGGACCAGTGACTAGAGCTGCTGCTAAGAAGAAATCAAGAAAGTCTGCACCTACAGACGCTGAGTTAAAGTGTTCCCCTCCACAAGTCCCAGTTGAACATGACTGTCAGTCCATGTCAGAGGAAAGTGAGTGTGGCTTTGAATACTACCCTTCTTATGAACTGAGTCAGTTGGTTTGGACCAATCCCCTAGTCAATCATGGAGATGAAGCTGGGCTTTCTGGACTGTCTAAGCCCCCAGCTTTGTCCCTGGAGCCAATGCTCCCAGAAAAAGAAGTGCAAAGCATCAAGTCAGATGATATGGAATCATTGTGTATGGTTGAACTGTTTGAGCTTTCAGAGGAGGAAAATGATGGTCTAGAGCAGACTGGTGATATACCAGATCAAGAAGAGTATTTTGAGTGCCCTGACGGTCCACTGCCAGTGTCCGAAAGCTCTCCATGTGAGCCAAGTGTTGTGGACTCAGAGATTGTAACTCCTGGGAGCTGAAAGTGCCCCAAGTTCTAGCCTCTCTACCCCAATGGATACTCCCTGACAAGTGAGGACCATGCTGAAAATGAGGCTCAGAGTGCAGAGACTGTAACAGTTCCCCCTAGAAAGACTATCCAAGCTGTAAAGCCTGTGGTGCACCTCAGTTATGATTTTTCTTGGGAGGCCTGTGGACTTTTCTCTCAGTGTGGTCCATAAAGGAGTGTATATGTCCCCGAGCTCATTGCCCAAACTGAACATCAGTGCTAACTCCAAGTTACCTGTGTTGCCCTCTAGGTATGGTGCATCCAGCCCCGAGGTAGCTGATAGGGAAGGGTCCCCTCCTCTCTTCAGATTTCATGTACAGGAGGTAATAACCTGAGTTATGGTACAATGCATGTATAATACAGTGTAAAGAGTGATGTACTGAAAAGTTTCAGAAATGTGTTTCTGGTATGGTGATATGTTGACTGATAATTACATGTATAAGCCCAATGTGATACTCATGTGAATGTATATGGTTGTATTGAAACTTATGGGGTACTTACTTGATGTGGATGCCAAGTTTTTCCAGGCCAGTAAGGGTGTAACCCCCTGCAAATGGGGATTCCCAAAAGTTTTCCAGGAGCTTGTCTGAATGCTCCAAGTCTGAGTGGTGTTCAGTGTCTGAGCTGTTTAAATGTGGTTCCAAGTGAGTGCTGTTCGATCCTCCACATACTGTCTCTTTAAGAGCTGTCTGCTTACAGACTTAATTAGTTTGTATGGGGGGACTGTGTATTTAATGCTCGAATCCTGCCCAAGCTGCTGTCAAATCGCTCCATTTCTGCAGTCGCTAAGAGCACAGAGGGAGCCTGAATGAAAGATATAACTGTTTGCTTGAAACCAGTTAGAGTGTTAAGTAAAATGCAGTTTGTCTAACCTGCCTTTCATGTAGCTGGGACTCTGTGTGTGTTACCCCTCCATTTTGGACCTAAACTGCTGTGCTAGGCCAATTGGGTTAAGGGTTCCCTAGCATGGAGCCTGTGGACGAATCCGAACTTGGACTCTTAATTTTGAGCCAGCCACAAGGGGATTGTATGGGCAGTGACTCTGGGAAATGTAGTTTTGACCTTGGCGCCTTTTTCTACTAACTGAGGGAGTCTTATTGTGAGTGACAGCTGAATCAGCCAACAGAATAGTGTGGAGCTAAAGGAAATGCCCTGCTCTGTGACTGGAAAGATCAGATCACTTGTGGCAGTGAAGAGAGAAGGAGCTGTGTGCTTCTGCGGTGTATAGTTTCACGCAGCAAGCATGTGTGAGGCCCTGAGTTTTGGTCTGCAGCCTTTGTGAGTGCCAGTTTGAATCTGAGTTGTGAGGAGAAAGAAGCACTAGAAGTGTGGAAACCAGGTGCACCCTGTGGAAGACTGGAGAAATTGCTGAATCGCGCTCGGTCTATCAGGAACTGAAGCTGCTGTGTGTGCTCCTGGGTATTTTTCAGTGATTGCGATCGGGATCGAGGAGCAGCCTGCCTGGTATAGTACTTTCCTTTTACATATAAATGTGCATAGTGCATGTGGGGAATCGCTATTTCAAATCCCCTGTGCAGTGAATTGTGTGCTGAAGCTGGAAGTAAATCCCCAGCTTAATTAGGACTGCATCCGTTTGCTATCAACTGCAGTGGGGTCCAGTCACAAGGACCTTGTCCTCACGCCCTGCTCTTCTGGCAATCCAGAGGGACATTCTCCATCCGATCCTCAGCTTGGGTGTTGTGAGTACAAATCAGTGTATTCCCCTGCAGCTTGTTTTCATTCATAAGTGTGTCACCTAATTCTTGTTGTTTCACTGTTTCTTGGACTGAGCCCTCCGGCTCTGGATTACAATTGGGTATTGTTCATATCTTTTCTCTACATGGCCCTATCCATCTGCACCTGCCGGCCAACTGTGATTTAATGCCACCAATTAACTTGATTTCCCCCTCCCGTGTTACTGTACCCTAGATAAATCAGATTTGTTGTTGTTATACCATATGCTGTCTGTGGTGTTGGTGCTTATGGAAACAGTATTGTGTTTTGCTGTGCATGTTGTTTAACCTTATTTTACAGGGGGTCCTCAGAGACATGCTGCAGAATCCATCTCAAGGGTAAGTGGTACCTTATGAGTGAACAGTGTGTATATGTGGGGTATTGGGACTATTAACTCCTGTGTACTGTGTGAGCCACTAGAGGGAATAAAAGGGGGTCTTAGTGTCCCAGAGGGCTGTGGCCAAGCTAGTTTAACTACTACAAACCCTGACCTCTGGGTGGAGGCACCAGCCCTAGAGTCTAGGCCCCTCAACCTGTCAGTAATCAATCAGGCAGCGGTAGTAGCCCTTGGGATAGCGCCACCTGGGGGTTACACTTACATTATAGCATTTTCAACCAGGTAGCCAAATTTGCAGATGATATTAAGTTGAGGGGACCAGTTATATCATTAGAACAACAAAAAGTACTGAAAATGTATTTAAAGAAAATTGAAACATGGGCAAAGCTTAATAAGATGAAATTCAGTATGAACAAACCAGGGGTAATGCATCTGGGAAAGCCAAATAGCAAAAATAAGTACATGCTAAATGACAAAGAATTACAAGAGGTACAGGATGAGAAAGATTGTGGGGCACTTATAGATAACAGGCTGAGTTTTGTTAAACAGCGTACTCAAACTATACAAAAAGCTAACTATATGGTAAGAAACATAAAACGTAGTCTTATGAATATGTCAATAGGATGTTTGTTACCTATAATAAGTCCTATGTAAGGCCATATCTGGACTTCAGGTCACAGTTTTGGAGCCCATATACTAAAGGTGAGATTAAAAGGGTGGAAGCAGTACAGATAAGATACACTAAAATAATGGTACTTTGAGTAACTATGAGTATAATGAAAGACTAAAAAGGACTGGTCTATTCTCCTTGGAACAAAGAAGACAGAGGGGACTTAATGACATTATTCAGTAGCATATATGACAAAGAATTAACAAACAAGATAGGTTTGAGTTTACAGGGTAAACCAAAAGGTCTGAGAGGACATGAGATGCAGATCAAACTGGATGTAGTAAAAAGAAACAAAGTTTACTATTCATTTTTGAATAGAACAGGGAGAATCTGGAACACCTTACCAGTGGACGCAGTTAATAGTAAGACACTGACAGAATTTAAAAGAAGGACAGATCAGTTGATAATGGGGAATAGGTTAAAATGTACCCACTAAGGTGGGGAACGGTTTATATGGACCAAGGGTCTTCTAACATTCTAGTCCCAGTAGAAGAACCTAGTATAATGTATACTGAGATGCACATGCACACACACACGCACCCACACACATATATGTGTATGTATGTATATATATATATATGTGTGTGTGTGTATATATATATATATATATATATATATATGCATAATTGTATGTATGGATATATAAAGATATCAGTAGAGACAAATATGACCATCACATATTCCTTCCATACTGCACATTTCCACATAAGTGTTGCATACAGCTACAGCTCGAAAACCCTAGCCTGTTGTGTAACCAACAAAAAGGATAACAGTTCTTCACCACACAGCATTCCAGAACTTGCTACCAACATACATAGATACATCACAGATGTCAAAATATGTTAGAAAGAAATGTAATGTAAATATTAAAATACTCACTTTTTGAGGATGCTCTGACATCTGTTTTTGTCAGGAAGTCTGGTGTAAGGGCTGTGACTGAATAACATGTTTCAGTTAGGATGAGAAGGTTGTGCTGGAGATATCGTTTATATATTTCTGGTTGCTTACAGCAGAGACAGGATCTGACAGCAACTAGGTTAATCAGGTGTGGAGCAGAAATATGCAAGTTATGAAATATATGTAATTTGCAGCACTGTTTTAATAGCAACTGGTAAGGAGGAGACCCCAGTTAAGTAGTAATAATAGTCACCATGAAATGAACATTATAAAATCAGGTTTCATCAATCACAATGACATGAAACTTACAAAATAAACACAGGAGAAAGGAAAATATAAATGACAAACACCACATGCTCTAATTATATTTTCTGACTGTTATAATGACCATGTGTAAAAGCCCTGTTTAATGACAGAAAGAATAGAATATAAGGAATGGTAGTATTTTTTGATGTAACCCAGGTCTGCAATCTACAGAGCTACTGACACCATTGATGTTCAGATAGACAGGCAGACAGAGGGATAGATAGATATATAGATGGATAGATAGATAGATAGATAGATAGATAGATAGATAGATAGATAGATAGATAGATAGATAGATAATTAAATGTTAGACATATATAGAGTAACAGATGGGGTAGTGTGTGATATGAGAATTTAATGCACACTCTCGGTGTGGGATGCTACATAAACCCCCTGGGCTTATGGAAGCATCCCACACTGAGGATGTGCATTAAATTCTCATATGCCCACTTCCTCATTTTTTTATTATATATAATTTGCTGGTGAGCAATTTTTTTTCCAATGAGTGCTGTGACACACACACACACACACACACACACACACACACTCTCTCTCTCCCTCTTAGTCAATCCACCCCCCCCACACACACACACACCACTCTACTTTTGGGGGTGCATACTTCAGCAGCCCAAACACAACTCTAAATGCAGCATGTAGTTTCAGCTACCCAGTTCCCACTTCAGATTCCACAGCAGTCCCGCCTAGTCCTGTCCTCTCTTTTGCCCCTTAGCTGACAACAGCACAGCAGCTTCCAGCTCCCTCAGGTCCCACAAATTTCTTTTTTTTAAGTGAGCTAATATTTGGATCGCACTCGTCCTTACCTCTTGGTGTGGGCAAGCAGCAACGGACCGCTCCCGCTGGCAGCATGTGGCTTGTGAAGCTGACGAATGGAGAAACGACCAGATACTTTTTTTTATGATTAACAGCAGGTTGAATGGTAAAATCAACCAGATTGTTAAAAAAAAAGATTACGGGAAGGCAAGGGCTTATTGTGGTAGCTCTTCCGTAATAAAGAAACAGAATTTGAACAGAACCACCACGTTTCTTGAAATGGTTTATCCTGCCCACACAGTGAGGGAAGCTCACTTTTGACAGATGCAGCACGTGAATGCTGTAATAACCAACTGGTTATTACGACAAATATGAACCAGTGGAGTCCATTCAAAAAATTGCTCACCAGTAATTACCTTTATTTATTGGAATGTTTCACCAGAAAGGTACATTGAGCAACAAGTTACTTATCTCCCGGTGTGACCTGGGGGGAATGGGTACAACTAGAATGAGACATTAAACATTCAAGTTACAATATCAACATTAACATACAGTTGTAAGGCAAGTGTTAGAAACAATGTTACAACAGTGTTGCGCATTACATGTAGAAAGAGTAGACAATAAGTGCTGGGTTAATAAGTAAACAAATGTGTACATAAAGAAAGGGGAAGGGAGGGAGAGTGAGATGGGAGGGAAAGAGTTGTGCCCTGGAGACCCCTTCAGGATGCGAGGAACCTTGCAAGGGGTCTGGGGGGACCAGAGAGAAGGGGTTAAAGCAGTGTCCCAGAGGGACCCCTTTAAGATGGTGGAGGAAGAAAGTAGATGAGAGATACAAACCCCTTGTGGGTAGGAGAGGGAGCCATCAAGAGCATTTGGGGTTCTTTTCATTCTGTTAGAGATCAAGGGAGGCCAGTAGGGGGGAGCAATTGGGGGAAGGAGGGAAGGGCTAGAGATTTGGAGGTAGGTGTGCACAAGGTAAAATGAAAGTGAGTGGAGGGGGTAGAGTTTGTTCAGGGCTTAGAGGAAGGAATTAGGGAAGAACATGGCAGGGGCAGTTAGGTGCAAGGTAATTATTGAGGGCAGAGCTGATGGAGTAGATGGAGGATGAGTGCCAGATTTGGGGGATCCCGAATTTTTGGGAGGGGGTGAGAGTAACTGGATTGGCTGATTTGGGTGGATCTGTGGAGGACAACCAGGGTACAGGAGTCAGTTGATCTAAGTAAATGGGAGGGTGGGGTGATAAAGGAGGAGGTGAGTTAGGATGGGAGCTCACCCATCCAGTGCTTGGAGGTGAATTTAGCACACTGGGAGAGTCACCAGTTTGTGAGAGAGGGGGGAAGGATAGGGCACGATAAAGATTGCAATGATGGATGCGAGGGGGGTGGCATCCAGGGCAAAGTGGCAGAAGGAAATGAAGGAGGGTATCCAGTCTGGCCAGGGAGGACTTAGTGGCAGCACCATAGACCACATCACAGTAGTTGAAATGGGCAGTATCATCTTCTAAACAAGTTCACGTCTAGCGATAGGAGGGATGCAACTACAGTACAACATACACAAATATAGGTAGAGACTGAAAGAGAAATAAAGAGATAGATAGATAGATAGATAGATAGAGAGATAGATAGATAGATAGATAGATAGATAGTTACACAGGCAGACAAATAGACTGATAACAAGCAGTACTATGTGGTTAGGAAATATTAAGGAAGACTGATTCTCTGACATGTATTAGTTGAATGCATGCCAATGGTCACAGAATTACATAACATAGAGTACAGTAAGCATACAATGATGTAGTTTGAGAAAGTAGTGACACGTGTTGCGATTTAGTACACAGGTGTAATGGTGAGTGGTGCTTTCAGAGAGGATGTCAGAATAAGTTACAGTACACCAAGTGTTAAATGAAATGTATGTTTTTAGTGGAAACACAACTGTATGCAAGAATGGAGCGGAAATATACAATGTATAAGTAATATCTGATGGTCAAATGTGTCTTATTAGTTTCTGGTAGCAATATATATGTAAGTAAGAATACCCAACAGTGTGGGTGTTATTGGGATGTAACGGACTGCCCTGGGGTGTAAAGAGGCCCGGCGCCACAGGCAGAGGGCCTTATTACCCCTGGAAGGTCCGTTATAGCCCATAATGCCCACCCTGGAGGGTATTATTACACTTTGAAAATGAGTACTGTAACAAAAAAAAAGTGAAATAAAAATACTGAAAAAAATAGCTTGAAAATAAGTGTTGTTAAAAAAATAGTTCCTCCACATGCATTGCATTGAAGGACTTTTGTCCTACTCGAGACTCTGTAGTTCAGAAAAAAAAAAGCTGCTTATATGCAGTTACCGTCCCCACAGCAGAGTAATAGTTACTTTTTCTGTATTGGACTGGCACCTTGATGCTCCTGTCCTCACTATAGCTCCCCCCTACTTGGTTTATGTTTGATTTTTATCTCCAAGTTTTTTTTTTTCTGTCCTGTGTTTTTTGCCACTGGGTGTGCCGGGCGTCTAATACTGGGGCCGCAGTATGATAGAGTAAGCATGGTCCAGGAGGCAGTTGTTTTCTGTTGGCTGCAGGTGGTGACCACTATTGTGGTATGGACATGTTTTTCTCTCGCTATAAAGTACTTTGTGAGATATTTGTAGCAGTCATGACCCACTTTAAGCTAAATTGCTTTGGACGAGAGAGTGCAGTAGCTCCAGTATCGCTGCTGTGCATGACAGGAGTGGGAGTTTCTTGGTTTCCCTACCGGAGATGGACATCCATCAGCAGTATGGTAAACCAAGAAACTCCCGGTCTTCTCATGCACAGTAGTGGTGCCATAGCTACATGTACTGTCAGTGAAGTTAGCTTGTCATTCTGAAATCCAAGCTCTTTTTTGATACTTTAAATTAATGCTGCTCTTTCATGTTTTTTTTGAATGACGCTATTATGGGGAAAACAATCAGGGAGATGAGCCTAGCTACCAGTTTAGGGATTGCTTAGCAAGCAGAAAAAATGGCGGCTGGTGGTTTTGAATGTTCAGAGTGCCCAAGGATAGTAGAAACAATAGGGCACCTTGAAGTGGCACTCGTTTTTAAGTGGGCGTTGATAAAAAATAACAGCCCAGGTGAGAGATTGTTTCAACCAATCAGGATATGAGTTTTACTTTACCCATAATCTAAATATTTATACAATGGAGGTAGGAGCAATATCAGTGTGATAAACTAGGTTATTTCCACTGGAGTGTGATATCTGATGATGACATCACCAGAGTTAAAATATCTGACAAATATACATACTCTGCTGATGTCACCACTCACTCACTCACTCACGCCTGTATACTAAATTGAACTTCTTTCTAAATGACAGTGCCTCACAGTTTCTGTTTCTCACTGCTTGAAACTAACTCAATTAGCATTTCCAAACACATTCACCTGTTTCCCATAGTGTTTGTAACACTCCCAGCCCATTCAAAAACACTTACACTCAGAACACACTGTTCTCCGTGTAGCCTAAAGGTTAGAATAATGAGCTTTGAACAAGCTTGATGTATCCAGCACACCAGATCTGGATTTGAGTCTCACAACCTCTACTTCCACACTGTGTGGCTCTGAACAAGTCACTTAACTGCCTAGTGCTCCAAGTCACCTCTAAAAACCTACCCAATTACCAAACAATAAAATAAAAGATAAAAGGGAAGCATAACTATACTTCTGAAGCTGTCATCCCCATTATATAAATAGAAAATGTAATGGGCAGATTGTGTGATATGGAAAATATTCTCACTCCTGCATCATGAGATCTGGATACTCTCACTTGTGAGTATCCAGAGCTTATTCTGCAGGAGTGAGAATATTATCTATATCACGCTCCTGTACATTACATATTATATATATTAGAGGCAAAAAACTCAGTTTAATGCATTAGTTTGGGTTGTTCCACAGCGACAAAAGTGAGGAAATTCGCTGTTAGGGTTGAAAACCCTAACTCCGAAATCACCCCCCCCAGCACCACACACACACAGACACACACACATTCAAGTATGGGGGAGGACCAAGTCAACACAACCAATGACAGACATCCAGCAGCAGGTGACAGAAATAACAAACAATTGTCTAAATGTACTACGAGACATCCCCACCCACCTGACCAGGTACTGCATGCTCAGTGGAGATCAACAGCAAAACTGAGGCCATGTACACCAAACGTACACATCCCTGATTGCAGCTGCACACAACGTACCACACTTAGTAGTTGCATGGCCTTACCTACCGATGCCTCACACCACACCACACCACTTGTGGTGGGCCACCTGAGCAATAGAGTTAAGCAAAACCAAGCAGTTGTACAGGTATAATATCTCTGATTATAACAAGGGTTTGAGAAATGCAGCTTTCTAATTAACTGTAAACATTGTAACAGCCTTATGTTTAGTTTTTATTAACATACATGTAGAGCCTAACCATATGATGAACATGGTTTAATGTTGTTTAAAAAACAGTTTTATTATGATAGCAATAAGCCACTCCCAGGTATTATGTTAATGGTCAGTTTATCACTGTCTAGCGACATGTGGCACTCGGATATGCCTCATTCAACATTAAACCCCTACAGGGTGATTAACAGACCATTTAACATAACTGTTGGTCATGCCTTATTGCTTAATTGTCTTTATGAGTAATACTTCCTCTGCTAGGCACTGCAGCAGCTTTGCAACACAGTGTCCCACCCAGTTACACCATACACTGTCTAGTTGCTGGAGAATGGCTGTGAATATGAACTCATGAAGATGAACAGTGTAACTTGATCATTACAGTCATCGAAACCCTAGTGTGATTATAACTGACAGACTCAGTGATAGAGGATAACCCTGCTGTCCTAGTACATTTACCCCATTATGAGTTAAATCAATACTAAAAGACATTCTGTTTATATCTACACCATACCTACTTGATTCCTGTTGTAGCAGAATTAACATAGTTATCACTTTGATAGCATCAGTGACAGAAGTGGCAACCCAAACAGTAGGCATACAGCCTGAGTATGAAACAACTGTTAAAAAATCACACTGTGTCCATAAGTGGCATAGATCACTCATTGCAGCAATAGCAAATGTATTACTATTTGAATAAGTTAGTCATCACAGATGCAATGAGATTGTCTTTATCAGGTACAACATACTCAGTAAGTGCCTACAGGAAAATCTATCCTATATACATGTCCGATACAGTTACATCATTGTTGGCTCAGTAGTGCTATGATATTTGTAGTTGCTTGGCCTGATCCATGCAATTACAATCTTTCTTACAAAGAATACTTACTGCATCTTTAATTATTGAAACACACTGAAGGTCTATGTATGTACATCAGCAGTACACCTTCATCAGTAAGAATGCATGTGATACTGGCAGTACCATTTCACAGCGCTGAACAGGCAATGCTTTCCATACGCTTACATCAGCCTCTCTATGTTGAGTAAACCATTGCAGTAAATGTACTAGTATGTAAATCACCTACTAAATGTATCACTACTTTTATCTTGAGCATGCTAGTGTCTTGTAGTTAATTTATGTGCTTTTCTTAATTAATGTATACTCAGTAGTGTTAAAACCTTTCTACAACTGTCATCATGCACCTTCAGCATTTATATTGAATAACGGCACAGTACCAGTTGTGGTGTGGTGGGGCATCGTAGGTAAGGCCATGCAACTACTAAGTGTGGTACGCTGTGTGCAGCTGCAATCAGGGATGTGTACATTTGGTGTACATGGCCTTCAGTTTTGCTGTTGATCTCCACTGAGCATGCAGTACCTGGTCAGGTGGGTGGGGATGTCTCGAGTACATTTAGACAATTGTTTGTTATTTCTGTCACCTGCTGCTGGATGTCTGTCATTGGTTGTGTTGACTTGGTCCTCCCCATACTTGAATGTGTGTGTGTGTCTGTGTGTGTGGTGCTGGGGTGACTCGGAGTTAGGGTTTTCAACCCTAACAGCGAATTTCCTCACTTTTGTCGCTGTGGAACAACCCTAACTAATGCATTAAACGGAGTTTTTTGCCTCTAATTTCCCTTTTTTTTGAGAATGATATTGAGAAATAGTGAATGTAATGCGGTGGCGGGCGCACGGGGCCCTTTGGGCCCCGCGCGCCCGCCACATGATGTCTTGTGGCATAGTAACAGGAGCAGCAATGCAAACAGAAATGCTAACAGTGGCACACATGGTAACACAAGCGCGAATGATAACAGAAAGGGTAACGCATATCGTGGCGTAGGACGGAACGTGAAATACGTGATGTCTGGTCACAGTAACATGGTGCCTGTAAATGGAAATGTCAATGGGCATGGTGGACGCAGTGAAACAGAAGAGAAACAGTGCGGTACACACAAATGGCAAAAAGTAACAGAAAGCATAGCGCAAATGAAAACGCAAAGGATGACGCACATGGTGGCGCAGACGTCAACGGCAAGTGAAACGGGTACGGAACTGCAAGCGGAAAGGGCAACAGTAACAGTAATGTAAGCGCACAGGCTGGTTTTCCCCAAAACCTGCATTGAGAAAGACAGTGAGTACAAATAAAATGTATGCAAAATAATGAGTATCGGTGCAGAAAATGAGATCTTGGAATACTAAATACATTATATCTCAGGAACCGTACGACGTAGAAAAAAAATTTAAAAGTCATATTATTTGCAACTGCCCTGGCTAATTTGACTCTTAGCCCCATTATGGGGCTAAGAAATTTTCCGACGAAAAGTCCGTATCTCGCACTGTTTCTGAGATATGGGCCCTGAAAGGCGTGGCGAACGCCGTAATGTTATCCTATGGGAAAAAAAGAAAAGTTCAGAGCACCATAACTTTGCCTCCCTGTAATGTTTTTTCACCAAACCACTGAAAGGCACATCTGTGGGCTGTTGGCTGTCTTCCCTCCAAATTTCAGGAAAAAAGACCAAACCGTTATTTTGCAGCAGGATCCAAAGGATTTCTGTTATGTTACGTACGTAATGTTATCCTATGGGGAAAAATGTCAACTTTGGAGTGCCGTAACTTTGCCCTGCAGTGATATTTTTTCACCAAACTATTGAAAGGCACATCTGTGGGCTGTTGGCTGTCTTCCCTCCAAATTTCAGGAAAAAGACCAAACCGTTATTTTGCAGCAGAGCAAAGATTTCTATGTCTACGTCCCAGGCGTATCCTATGGGAAAACCGTCAACTTTGGAGTGCCGTAACTTTGCCGTCGTGTAATATTTTTTCAATACAACACTGAAAGGCACATCTGTGAGATGTCGGCTCCGTTCCCTCCAAATTTCAGCTCAAAACTCCCAACGGTTCTTTTGCAGCGCAGTGCCAAAGAATTGCTGTCATTTTCCCACAGACTAGAAAACTACTGTCGCAATTTGCGAAAGCTTTCGCAAAAATTTGTGACACTTTCGTGAGCATGAAAGTAATTTGTGAAAGTACTTTTCCCAGAAATTTGAAAAACATATTTCTGGGGTGTTTTACCACAAAATAAAGACACGGCAAGCATCCTCAGGGCCCGACTAGGTGAATACAAAAAAAATTAGGTTGCTAGACGGTCCCAAATTTAAATGCCAACCATTTTTCTGATCACCAACTGAAAACAAAATGGCTGATTTAGTAAAGTAACAGGCCCATTTATGAAGTAAAATGCATTTGCAAAAGTGTTGAACTTTTGTTAACTTTTCCCATTGACTTATAATGGGAAACTGTTTTTGAATAACTTTGAACCGCTTAATATTTTTCACGAAATCTTCAAAAGGCACATTGGTGACCCGCTGCATGTTCCTAAAGATTTCAGGTCGGTCACAAGAAACCGCATTCGACCTGTAGGATGCGACTCACAGAATTCCAGAAAAGCGTAAACGCATAAGACAGATCACACTTAATAACTCCACAGCTGTATATCTGACCAGCACAAAACTTGGCAGATCCCAAGGCCTATTGTTCTTGATCATAAATTCCAAATTTCAGGCAAATCCATCAAACGGTTGCAAAGTTATTAAGGTGCAAAGTTTTGGGGTTTAACATAGAAATGACTCCTCAACCCTAACTATGGTAGCACTACCGTGCTACCATAATATAATATATATATACACACACACACACACACACACACACACGTGTGTGTGTATCAAGATAAATACAGATACCGTAGAAGGGTTATCCAGTGATGATAGCGATTATAAGTGAGTGACTGTAAAAACAGTGACTCATTTATAGATCTATCATCATCGGCTACCCTGCAAAGGTAGTGATGGTACAGTGAGGAAAGCGACTGGAAGGGGAGGGATAGAGAGGTGTAGGGGAGGGATAGGAGGGAGGGTATGGATAGGTAGGGGATCGTGCTGCAGCCAAGCCAGCCCTGTGGTGTAGTGTGGTGTAGTGTTGAGGATGGCTAGCTAAGGTGCAGTAGGCACTGGGTTACGGACTTGCCAGGAGGCGATTGTTTTGCCACTGCTTGCGGCTGTCCTGTTTTTTTTTTTACCACTCTATTTTGTCCCCTCCTCGACATGCACCCACTGAAGTTAGCAATCTTAATGGAGGGGGTGGGGGGGTGCAGACTCCCAAAAAACACTTTAGTATGCCAGAAGTGGGGTTGCCGAGCTTTGTATATCTACATTAGCTATGATAATGATCGCTGTATTGAGATCGCTATCATCACACGGAACCATAGAAAGAAATAGAGATGACCTATGTTCCCCCTAAGGTGTGCGCATGTGCACTCGCACAGCAGTCAGAAGTAACCCGCACAAAGCTTTAGTAGTAGCGCACAAAGCAGCTGACAGGGATCCTCATGTTCATGAAGTAGTGACAACAGACATCCCTCAGATTTAAGACTCAGGCAGCAGGACATAAAAGTGAAAGGGAAAGAAACATTGTATGCCCACCCCTCAAGGCCATGACCCTTTAATTTTAACATGCCAGCAGTTAACAAGCTAGACATCTCACTCTCGCTCCACTTACTGAACAGAGGAACCAATCGGCTAAATTCCAACCAATTGACTTTGCAGTTACAGCAATATTTTTAGCTTGACACCTCTTTTCAGTAAGACAGTACTTGATAATGAACAGTATTCCCCTGCTGTTCACAGAAATGGCATGTTTTATTTGTTTGGTAGATGCTCCTCAACAAAGCAATGTGAGAGATTCTCTGACATAGGGAGTATATTATATTATTTCAGTTTTAAAGTTGCATAACTTCAGTGTAATCTTCCTCCTCCCCAAGCAGTAGATGCCCCCAACAAAGCAATGCGAGAGATTCTCTGACATAGGGTGTATATTATATTATTTCAGTTTTAAAGTTGCTTAATATCAGTGTAATCTGCCTCCTCCCCAAGCAGCGTCTCACATATAAAATGTTTTTAGAATGGACTTAAAGCCTCACCGTTGTATGCATGGTCAATTTTTTTTCAATATAAGAAAATGGGAAAACTATAGTTTTTGTTTACAATAAAAGCATCAAAGCAACCTACTGTTTATTTCTGTGTAAATGTTTTATGTATTTGTTGGGGGCTGGAATGGGTATAACCTTCTCAATTAGCAGGCTGAGACGTTGATTGTACATATGTCTAGAGAGATGAGATTGCGCTTCTCTTTGAAACGGGGTCTCGTATTATATACGCATTTGAGATTTAATGAATCAGTGCTTGTAAAAGGTTGCCCATGTTGGCTACATGGGGATAGTAATTCTAAAATGGACAGCAAGAAATGTAAGTGCGAAAACTTTCCTTTTCATTTAATTTCATAAATTCAGACTGTGCTTAGTATGTGTCAGGAATGGAAGAGAAATATAGTCACCTAAATGCACCTCCTCTCTCATATCACACTGACTCACTCAATACATTGTAAAAATACATTTTAAACCCCCCACTGAGCTTGACAGTACCCAGCATACTCGTTGTAAACCATACCTAGGGTAAATGACATCACATACAATTATGCATGCATCCATCAAAGATCCCATTGCTAAGTACTGCTTTAAGAAGCTGTCCAACCCTGAATACCACATTGCCATAACAGTATTAAATTATGTACTTTTGGAGTTGGCAGAGTTGTCTAAGATGTTTCAGAAAAGTGGTCTGACAACAGTTGAAGCTGTAAAGATTGCTAGGGCAAAAATTAAAATGATCAGAAGCCAGTATCTGGGTGAAACTGTCTACTGGAGCCAACCCATAGAACTGCTTTTGGCTAACTGCACAGCTGAAGTAAGCACAACAGCAGTTTTGCAATTCATTGGTCTGTTATGTGACCCTCTGGATAGCCAATTTCCTGCAGGTGAACTTTCTGACTGATTTGCCTTTGATTTTGCAGCAATGCCACATTGCAGCTTTGAGTTTGGCTTATCTAATATTGAGAGACTGTACAGCAATTATCAGGACTATTTATTTTTATCAGTGGACCAAGCAGAAATTGTTAGCCAGTACGACGACTTCAGAGTTATAGGTGCTGAAAAAATAAAGGGAGTACAATTAAAATCCTTTACTGACATGATCCACTCTGCTTTGACTACCATGCAGGAGAGCATGGTAGCTAAACTTACTGATGTATGTGCTACATTCCAAGCTAAACATGAAGCTATCATGTATAAAGGTTTCTACACAGTCTTATCCTTCCCCAGAAGAGAGTCTCCATAGGGAGGTGCAGAGTGAGAAGGATATGATAGCACAGAGAAAAATCTTGGGAGTGATAGAGGATCATGTACTGAAGCAGGGAGAAGTATGGTTGAGTAGGACCATAACTTTCTTTGGGTGGAAGGTTTCACTCAAGGATTCTCATAGGAAATTTAGGGAAGATTTGTTGCTGCTCTTGGAAAGAGCATTAGGATTTTATAACTCCAGAAACATGGTGGAGTCCATAAAGTTATATAGAGATCCTGAGCCCACAACACAGAATATTGCATTTAAAAATCCTCATACAGCTAGCAGCTTGCTTTCTCTGGCCAGCAAGCTGGATTGCTTGAGAATACATTTAGTTAACACATCAGACTTGGGCAAAATCTTTTCCAGGTTGACACAGACTAAGGATAGTCCAGAATCAATCTTAGAGGCAGATAATCCCCTGATTGACTTGGGAAACCTAACTGACCCTAATACCTACTTGCCGCTGACAGTTACTGATTAAGCCTGACAAATGCAGCCTATAGATAATATCAAACAAATTAACTCTGAATTTGGATATGGGAGCTGGGGATTGAGATGTGGGCACCCTTTCTATACTTTCATGGAATATTGAGGGCATCCATCATAAAATAATTGACTCTTAAGTAATGAGATTTCTGGATAATTTTGATATTATTGGACTACAAGAAACATGGTGTACAGAAAATGTAACTCCCAAATTGGCTGGATATTCTGTCTCTACTCTGCCAGCAACTAAAGATAAAAAGTTTGGAAGGTTTAAAGGGGGTATTTCCTTTTTTTATCAAAACTTTACTAAATTTTTAGATCTCTAACATTTCTATTAAGTCAGAGGGTATTTTGGATCTAGTGATTAGCACGGGACAAGAGAAGATCATTCTCTGCAATATATACTTTCCCCCTCGCAATAGAGCTACTGGTCCCACTGACCTTTTCGTACAGGATCTGAAAATGGCACTTGACAAATTGTCAGATAAGAGTATAACTTGTCCAATAATTATTTTGGGAGACTTTAATGCCAGAATTCCTTCTTGTTTCTTGGAGGATGTATATTTAGATTCAGTCCATACAATATCTATAATTAATCCAAATATCTCATATACTAGGACTGCTCAGGATCTAAAATCTAACCTCAGAGGTAGGGAATTGCTAGCAGGCTTGGCCAGTAGAAATTTCTGTATTTTAAATGGGAGAACTCAGGGAGATCTAGTTGTATCCTTAACGTATAGAGGACCTTCTGGCTCTTCAACCCCTGATCAGGTTTGGACCAATTTGGAAGCAGTAAAGCTGATTCAAAAGTTAGAGGTCATGGATAGATTGGAATCAGCACACTGTGACATTGTAATTAACATCAAATGCCCTTTTGGGACTTTAAGGAGTGAGGCACAACAGGAAGAGAGTCTGGAAGTCATAAACAAGAGAAGGATTAGATGGGGGCCGATTTATCAAGCTAGTTTCACAGAAATTCTTAGTACAGGAGTCTTAGATGATATTCACGAGTTGGTCCTGGACAAAAGTAAGACCTTTAATATTTTGGAGAATTGGGAAACTAGTCATTCTTTATTTGGACCTAGATGTAAAACAACGTACCATCCTAGGTCCCTTTATAAAAAGTCTTAGTTTAATTTAGCATGCCTACAGGCAAAGAAAGACTTTGGAGGAAAACTAAGACAGCATAAAAAGAAAATAAATAAGTCTGCATCAGATTTTAAATTGCAAAAGACTGAAAGAGAAAAATACAGAAAAATTCTCTAATGGGAGAGACATAAACATACTCAGGGACTTTGGGAAAAACTGAGGCAGGCTGTTTTGGATAGGGATGAAAGGCGATTTTGGAATATTGTTGCCCAGTGATATAATAGATATGCCAATAAGATTGAAGCCTATATTACACCTGAAGTTTGGGCATCTCATTTTTCCAAGCTCTATTATTCTCATGAAGAGCAGGAGACACCTGATGCTTTCAAAATACAGGAGGATGACATTTTTCCAAGACCTATCTTGATCACAGAGGACGAAATCTGGATGCCACTGATTGGGCTTAAGGCAAATAAAGCACCAGGGCTGGATGGGGTCCTAGGTGATCTCTATAAGGTTTTTCCAAACTGGTGGATTCCTTTTCTTCTTTTGCTGTTTAATGGCCTGGTTCGGGGTACTCTTGCCCTGCTAATTGGGCAGGTAGTGTCATCTTCCTAATTTTTATAAAAGAGGATCCAAATGACCCAAGGATGTATAGGCCTATTAGTTTGATAGATGTTTCACAGAAGATTTTCTCTAGGATAATTTTTGGCAGATTGCTGTCGTGGGTCAAGGAGAACTCAGTATTGAGTGAGGCACAGAACGGTTTCCAGAAGGATAGTTCTACAGTACAACACTGATATGTGCTTCTGCACCTGATCTGGAAGTATACTGAAGTGAGAAAAAACAGATTATATTGCTGTTTTGTGGACTTCTGCTCGGCCTTCAACAGCATTAGTAGAAAAATCCTTTGGGTTACGTTAAAGGATCTGAAGTTGGAGGACTCACTTCTTGATGTTATTAGACTCTATGAAACTACGTGGGCAAGGGTCCAGTATAATCAGTATGGTCATCTATCTGATAGATTTGAGACAAACGTGTGGGTCAGACAGGGGTGTATTTTGGCCCCCACTCTCTTTAACATCTACATTAATACAGTGTTGGCTCAGCTTGGTAACCCAGATTTTCATACTCCAAAAATTAATGATCAAAGGATTGAATGTTTAGCATATGCAGACAATTTAGTCTTGCTCTCTACTTTAGTCCTAGGTTTTAAAAGAAAATTGGCTCACTTTGAATCTCTCTGTTCTCAAAGGAAACTAAAAGTTTATCTCGGCAAGACCAACATTGTAGTTTTTGGCTCTCAAACCAAGAATATGATAAGCTTTAGGCTAAACGGTAACCATATAGACACTGTTAAGTGTTATGACTATTTAGGTGCCTGTTTTGCCTCTAGCGTGTCTTGGACCAAACATTTGGAGACTGTTCAATTTAAAATGGGATCTTCAGTAAATGCCCAAAAATATTTAACAGCAAGATGGGGAAGTCATTGGTCAGAGGGGTATTAAGAGTTGCTAATGCCAAAATAAGAATGAGCATGTTATATGCCTCTGAAATCTGGAGTTATACTAAGGTTAGAGAATTAGAAATAATTCTGAATAAACTCTATAGATAGATCTTAATGTTGTTAAATGGAACTCTAAGCTGTATTCTTGCCTTGGAGTTAGGACAACGTTCCTGGACTTCTCTCATCTGTGAACAACATTATCTCTTTCTGTTGAAACTTTTTCTTTTGCCCCAAAAAGGATATCCCAGAATGTGTGTAGAGGAAGCCATCAAATTGACCAGCATAGAATATGCACTTCCCTTTATTCAACTTATTAAGAAAACAATAATGCTGGCCGGATTGGGCCACCTCTTATATAAAATTTACACTAGACCAGTTGCGGAGATTAGGCAGGATGTCAAATTGAGGCTTATTGACTTAGACATATATTCTTGTTATGTTCAACTCTCCAAGCTTAAGTTATTTGGGTTTTATAAAAAAAGTAAAGATTGCATGGAGATAGGAGCCTTATCTCTCTTTTTAACCTGTCCTAAACAAAGGAGAATCTATACAAGATTCAGAACTGAAAACTATAATGCTCAATGTATTTATTTCAGACGAAAAAGAGAGGGGGTACTTTCTCCACATTGTAAATGTGGAGTAGGGACTATAGATGATCTCAAACATGTGGTACTCTTGTGTCCTAGGTACGAATCAACTAGGAAAAAAAACTGCTGGGTGGATTGTTAGGGTATCTCAGCTTCCCCCTGGAGGATCTTTTGGAATATTTGTTTACTACGAAAGATAAGAACATGATAGAGATCTTTGCAAGATTTTTAATTTCAACTCATTTGTAAAGTTTATTAGCGGGACCTGAAGTCATGTGGAGGTTTTTTATGTGAAAAGGTACTCAAGGGACACTGGTAAATTGAATTGCACTGTAAAGATATTCAAGTTCCTTTTTGATTTATTTGTCTATTTATATTTACTATGTATTCTGTCCTGATTTTAGTATATTGCAACTGCTTTATGCTGAACAATAAATTGTATTATTACTACTACTGCTACTACTACTACTACTACTACAACATTCCAAGCTTCTAGTGCTGACTGTGAAAGAGGCTTCAGCCTCATGAACTGCATTAAGAGCAAGCAAAGAAACCACTTGGAGGAAAGCCATTTAGATATTCTGATGCAAACAAAATTGTTTTTAGCATCAGATGGAAAAATGGATCTTAATAAAATATACATCTACTGGAAGACTGGGAAAGACAGGAGAGAAAAACAGTAAATGCTGATTTCTTAGCAATGCATCATCAGCAGCACCCCTCTTAGATGCTTGCAAGACTCTTTAAAATGTACATAGTTTACACATGTTTCCAGTTCATACTGTTATGGTGCACAATGCATATCTAAGCTTCGGACTGTCAGAATGTATATTTATACTTTGCATTGAGTATTTGAGTGCTTGGTTATGTTTTCTACTGTTTATTGGCAATAAAATATATCACTTGTTTGGGCCACCCAATTTGCACACATTAATCAATTTTTTTGCACAAAGTGCCACACAGATATCAGTTGCCCACCCACAGAGACTAAAAATTAGAGGGAACATTGGAGATGACTGCAACAGTATACTGGTATGCTAATGTATACAGACACACATACACACATAAATACACATATATGTATGTAAGTATATATGTATGTATTTGTAACCCCCTTGTTACCCGGGGTTACTAGAATCCCAGTAAGACCTAGTGGTAGGCAGGGAAGGCAGCTTGTGAAACTCCAGTTAAATGGATTTCACACTGTCTCACTCTGTTCTCATTCTCAGCTGAGACTGAGGGATGACATCACCATAGAACTTGCGCAGCTGCATAAGCCACATTGGAATCTGCAGTTGGAAGTCTGTTAGAATGTTGGGAGTTTTTGAACAGTGAGCAGCAGCAGTTGTGTGTGAGCAGTCTTGAAGGGAGGAGCACAGCAGTCTGTGCACAGGCTCTTGGAGCCTAAAGCCTGATGTAGAGCTACTTTAGGGAAAGGTGTGTGTGTTCACAAAGAGGAACACAGTAAGCTGTTCAGTGAAGTGGTGGAGACCGCTGTTACTGGTCTCTGTGCCCCATCCCTGAGGGGATGGGGTAAAAGGTTTGCCTGTTATTCCAGGGGCAACTTCCTGGTTCCGGCTAGGGAAGAAGCTGCCTTATTTTTCTAAGTTGTGCTGCGGCACCAGAAGCTGTCAAGAATCGCCTGTGGAGCACCTGCAATCAGAGGGTGAATTCTGCTCTTACATGGGGCCTATATTTCACCTGAACTGTGGTAAAGCGGGATTTGGACTGCTTAATCAGTGGGAGGCCTAGAGGAATAGGCTAAGCCAAAGTAAAAGTATGTTCAAGTCCAGCACAAGGGGAAAGTCAAGACATGTAGAGGAAATGTGCTATGCATTTACCTTTTAATCTACACTGCCAAGCTTTTCAGAAAAAGATGTTTAATGTCCAGAGAAATGGCCGAGTATGGATTGTGGAAGCTAGAGGTGGGAACCCCCCCATCTTTAATAACCAGGTTCACCTCTATGGATTTGCTCTGTGGCCCTTTTACTTTGCCTCAGGCACTTGGCCAGCGCTGAGAGAAGTACCCAGACGTGGGATTGAAAGGAAATTTCCCTTAAGGAGGTGAAGGCTCTAAGGTGGTTTAGGGAGCCACCAGAAAAATGTGTCAATGTCATATGGACAGGGTTCGAGTGGCCGACAGGGGAGTTGGGCCAGGGAAAACCCAAATAGTGTACAAGTCAGGCTGTGTACCCAAAGCAGCGTGCAAGTCCAGGATATGTACCTGGTGGGTCCAGAGCCTGAGGGCTGAAGTGTTGAGAAAATGTTCTGTTTCTCTTATCTGCATTACCAGGAATGTAGCCCCATGGGGGTCCATCTATGCTTTGTTTGTTCAGTTTGGATGTGAATAAAAGCCACACTTTAGAATCCCATTCCTGGTATTGGACGTTACAGTTATTGCTTCCTGTGTTCAGATTTTCTTGTGTGCCCCTGTGGAGAGTAACCAAACCTAACCCTTGTGCCGAGTAACCTAGTCCTCCCCGAACCCAGTCCCCCACCTGGTACTACTGTCAGCTTCAACAGCATACCACCTGTCGTTTGCAATAAGTACAGGGGTGAGGGGCTTACAAAATGGAGGCACCGCTTAGGATTTCTAGTTTAGGGAGGAATGGTGCTCGGGCAAGGGGCTAGCGTTTTGGTTTTCTGGCAGTGGGTAGCCCAAAAAGCTGAAGCAAGTTTAACTAGTGTGTCGCTGTGTGCTGTGGTTCATATGCTGCTGTTAAAATACCAACTGTTTACCAAGGAGCAGTAAAGCTGAAAGAGTATGCCCGTGTCCTGCATCAAATATTTACAGCGCTTTTGCCAGCTTTTAAAAAACTGTGTGTGATAAAGAAAAGTGTGGAAGACTAGGGGTAGCAACAGGAAAATTGTGCCCTGGACGTTGGAAATGCTTTCTAGTAAACTGTGTGACAAAGAAAAGTGTGGAAGACTAGGGGTAGCAACAGGAAAATTGTGCCCTGGACGTTGGAAATGCTTTTTAGTAAACTGAGAGACTTGCTGTGTTAATGGCCACGATAAATGGTTGAAATGGGCTCCCGTCGTGGAGTCAGTTAGAAAAAAAAAGTGGTTTCTGCAGTTTAAATTTGCCTGCTCGATGATTGCCATGAGGAGAAGAGCACTCATGAGGGAAAGAGGCTCATTTGCATGGCGTCGTGTGATTGCTGAGGTTGCAATCAGTCCTGCCCCCCAACCAGCTCGACAGCGACTGCCCAGCATTCGAGAGGGAGAGTGAATGGAGTGTGTGTACTGGCTTGGTGGAGGAGCATCGCGGTGATTAAAAAGCGCTGTAAAAGTATAAAAAATAGACTTTTCTGTTTAAAATTGGGCTCAACCCGCATCTCGATTGACTGGATTGTGAGTGTGGTGATTGAAGAGACAATTGGCAGGACTGCCCACCCGCTTCCTTTCTGAGGCCTCCAAGACTGGTTGCAGGCTGTTTTTCCATTGCAGCAAACAGCTACTGATAACAGTGAGTACCAACAGTAATAATTACTCAAACAGTGATTTTTTTGCCAAAAGCCAACTGAATAAGTGTGCAGCAGTGTAGTCGCTTTGCAAATAAAGACTGTGTCAAGTTTTACCAGCTAAAGCAAGTCTGTTAAGGCATTGACTGTGAGCATAGTTATGGGTTCAGTGTCAGTTTAAAGTTTCAAAGCCAGTAGAGAGACCGTGAGTTGTAGCAAAATGTGTAGCACTAGTTACAGGCAATCCTGTGCTTGAAATCCTGAGGCTTTAAGGGACTGTGAGCTAAAGCAATGTTTTCAGCAACTGAAAAGTCCATGGCAAATCATATAAATGTGCTAGGAAAAAGAACAGTGCAAGTTTGTCCAGCTTAAGCAAAGTTAACAGTAGTGTGTGTAAATCGGATGCGCAGTGGCTTGACCCAATTTCTGAATGTTGATGCACAGGAATGCTGCCGTCGCCATTACAGGGTGGGGTAGTAATGTAAACACAGCAGCAGAGGAGCCATTTTAAAAGTAAAAGAAAGTGTTCAGTAATGTGGGACTTTCAGTAACAGTGAGCATTTTTTTGTTTTTCCCTGCAGTCATGGCCTCAGGACCAGTCCGCTATCCAAATCAAGCCTGGGCTATGGTAGCAGTAGAAGTAAATAAGTTAAGGGACACTGAGAGGTGCTACTATGGAGGACAACTGCCTTTTCATGTGGTGATTCCTGGATATCCAGTGCAAGTGTGTTTAATATGCTTAAATGCTGGAAGGGACGTCTTCATGGTACTTCACTGTTTGGGGTGCTTAGAGAAATACGGCTTGTTTAAAGCACCCAAGATTTGTTTGGCTCCCACATGGACTACAGTTCAGGAATTTATAGTTGGCAGCACACAGCACCAGGTGGAGCCTGTTGAAGAAGGCCCCTCGGGGGAGTGTGGCACAAAGCTAGAGGGTGCAGATTTGCAGACAGAACAGTATGCTGATGTTTCGGATGCTGGATCGCAGAGAGATAATTCAGACAGAGCATCAGTAGACCCCTGGGGGGGCCTAGCCCAAGTCTCATAGGACAAGATGAGAAGAGGGAGGCCTTTGAATGGTAGGTATCGACCTCTGTGCCCAGTGAAGAGTGGATAGTCTCAGGAGTGAGGATGACTGCTCACTCCTGGGCACAGATTCTCAGTGAGGAAGAAGAAGAGGGGGAACCTATGTGGCCTTGTGAAAAAGGAACGGGTACACAGCCTCAAGCTCTTGCCTCAGAAGAATGCATGGAAGAGAGTGGTGATGCCACTGCCCTGGCTGTGCAAGAAGAAGAAGTCAGGGATCCATTTTTCATCTCATTGACAGTGCGTAGCTGGCAGAACCAGGACTGGCCACCCCCAAGCCAGGCCAGTGGTCTCAGGTTGACCAAAGCTAGTAAAGAGGAGAGACTGGTTCGTAGGAAGGCGAATGAAATCTATGGGATGTCCTTTCCTACCTTTCCTCGGAGAGTCTGGGAGGAGATTGAGAACAGCAGGAAATCCTGGATTTGGGCTGAAGCAATGAAATGTGTGCATCCTGGTGCAAATAAGCATGTCAGGAATAGAATGTTTCATGAAAAATACAGCCAATGGAAAGAGGCAGGACACTGTTTATGGACACTGTTCGAATAGTGGATGGAGAGGGTTGTGAAACCTTTCACAGTGTGAATTATGTGCACCCAGATGGGGTAATAATGCAAGCTCCTGACCCCCTGTACTATTGGCCTCAATGCAAGGACCTCCCTGCAAATGTGCCCGTGCCTACCAGATGGAAAGCAGAGCAGTGGTAGTCAATACTGCCACACCAGCAATTACAGTGCCTTTGTTGTTCCACCAGTATGGACATCCAGGATGCAGGTTCCCCACATTCATCCATTCTTCAGTGTACAGACTTTCCAGAATCCATCGACCGGCCCACCAGATGACTTCAGATCCAGAGAGGACGCCAGCCCAGCAGTATCGTTATCATCGCCTGGTAATCGGATGACGTCAGACCAGCTGTTTTCCTTGTTGTTCCTGTTCTAAGGTTCCATCTCCAGAGATGACATCAGCCCAGCAGTTTCCAGATGTGCCCTCCTGTAGTACCCGGAATATGTCTTCCCAGCTGTATCGGAAGAATGCTACCAGGGAGAGTCTTCAGCAGAGGAGCAGATCGGTGCTGTTTGTTCATTCTACAAGGGGCTGGTAAGTCCAAACTTTTCTATCCTTATGACATTGCAGTACACGCCCTACACTAGCAGACTCCAGAATGTGTGAACTGTCCTCAAAGACTCTCCCTTTCGGGACTTTGGGACTTTGGCCTGCTAGAACTGGTCTTCACTGGGCTCTGGCCCAGGAGAGACTCTTTAATGGACTAGCCTTCAGGCACTGTGGTCACTAGATGGAACTTTTTGGGCACTCCATCCCTCAAATGTGTATTGTAAATAATGTCATTGTTTTTCTACTGTTTTCTAGTGTATATACTGTTTTTCTACCTTTTCTAAAAAAAATATTTTTGGGATTCTCTAGTGTTTTGATAGTAGTGGTTTAGATAGACTGTGTATGCAGATTAGGAGTGTGTGTTGTCTTTCTTTTTCTTGCAGGTGTTCCTGAAGAAGATAGAAGAGAAGACAAGAAGAGGAGGAGGGACTCATCAGAGTTCCTAAATAGTACTTTAGTGTGTAGAGTTTAAAGTACTGTTGTTGTTGTTCTTACTATAGTAACCCTTTCCTTCCACAGGTGTGGTTGTGGGGGTATGAGGGAATAATGTAATAGATGGTATTAGTTCCTGTTGTGTGGTTGCGTGGTGCCCAAGGTCAGGGAGGTCCCCTGTTTGTTGTTTTGGGATTTGAGTTAGAGGCTGACAGATTTTCCCTAGAGGGCTAGGGGGGATAGACAGGCTGTGGTCCTTTACAGCCATAGGGACTGCAGTGCTGAACTATTAGGGCTATGCTCTGGACAGTTCTACCAGAGCCACTAGGCACCCATAGTTAGTGGGTAGAGTAGCGGCTGATATGTCAGCCAAAGGCCTCCAGGCCCTTAGTGTTGCCTGCCTGTGCTAGCACATGGTAGGAGGGGGCCTGATCACCCCCCCCCGCAGGTAACACATAGGGTGGGATGGCCTAAGCCAGGTAAATAATGACACGGATAGTCATTTTCCTGGCCCAGGGCGAGGTGTAACCCTTACCTGGGGTTACTAGAATCCCAGTAAGACCTAGTGGTAGGCAGGGAAGGCAGCTTGTGAAACTCCAGTTAAATGGATTTCACTGTCTCCTCTGTTCTCAGTCTCAGCTGAGACTGAGGGATGACATTACCATAGAACTTTCGCAGCTGCATAAGCCACATTGGAATCTGCAGTTGGGAGTTAGGTTAGAATGTTGGGAGTTTTTGAACAGTGAGCAACAGCAGTTGTGTGTGAGCAGTCTTGAAGGAGCACAGCCGTCTGTGCACAGGCTCTTGGAGCCTAAAGCTCTGATATGGAGCTACTTTTAGGGAAAGGTGTGTGTTTCCGCCAAAAGAGGAACACAGTAAGCTGTTCATGAAGTGGTGGAGACCACTGTTACTGGTCTCTGTACCCCATCCCTGAGGAGATGGGGGTAAAAGTTTTGCCTGTTATTCCAAGGGCAACCTCCTGGTTCCGGCTAGGGAAGAAGCTGCCTTATTTTTCTAAGTTGTGCTGTGGCACCAGAAGCTGTCAAGAATCGCCTGTGGGGCACCTGCAACCAAAGGGTGAGTTCTGCTCTTACATGGGGCCTGTGTTTCACCTGAACTGTGGTGAAGTGGGGATTAGACTGCTTAATCAGTGGGAGGCCTAGAGGAATAGGCTAAGCCAAAGTAAAAGTATGTTCAAGTCCAGCACAAGGGGAAAGTCAAGGCATGTAGAGGAAATGTGCTATGCATTTACCCTTTAATCTACACTGCCAAGGTTTTCAGAAAGAGATGTTTAATGTTCAGAGAAATGGCTGGGTATGGATTGTGGAAGCTAGAGGTGGGAAACCCCCCATCTTTAGTAACCAGATTCACCTCTACGGATTTGCTCTGTGGCCCTTTTACTTTGCCTCAGGCACTTGGCCAGTGCTGAGGGAAGTACCCAGACGTGGGATTGAAAGGAAATTTCCCTTAAGGAGTTGAAGACTCTAAGGTGGTTTAGGGAGCCACCAGGAAAATGTGTCAATGTCATATGGACAGGGTTCGAGTGGCCGGCAGGGGAGCCATGCCAGGGAAAACCCAGATAGTGTACAAGTCGGGCTGTGTACCCAAAGCAGCGTGCAAGTCCAGGCTGTGTGCCTGGTGGATCCAGAGCCTGAGGGCTGAAGTGTTGAGAAAATGTTCTGTTTCTCTTATCTGCATTACCAGGAATGTAGCCCCATGGGTGTCCGTCTATGCTTTGTTTGTTCAGTTTGGATGTGAATAAAAGCCATACTTTAGAATCCCATTCCTGGTATTGGACATTATAGTTGTTGCTTCCTGTGTTTGGATTTACTTGGGTGGCCTTGTGCAGAGTAGCCAAACCTAGCCCTTGTGCCGAGTAACCTAGTCCTCCCCGAACCTAGCCCCCCACCTGGTACTGCTGTCAGCTTCAACAGCATACCACCTGTCATTTGAAACAAGTAAGGGGTGAGGGGCCTACATATTTATATATAAAGCTTACAGTACTTAGTGACACAAATATGACCATCACATTGTCCTTCTATATGGTTTATTTCCTCTGACGTCCTGCATACAGCTCCAGCTGGTAAACCCTTGGCCTGTTGTGTAACCCAGAAAAGGCATAAAATGTATTCACCACACAGCATTCCATAACTTATTTGGGTATGTAATTTCAAAACAGCAATCACTATTACTTGTGGAACACAACGAATGGCTGTATATTTTGACAGTTATGTTACCTACATGGGTAGATGCATGATGGATGTCACAGGATGTTGGAAAGATTTGTAAGGAAGATATAATGACACTTTTTGAGGATGCTGAGTAATTTTTGTCAGTAATTTTGCTGTGAAGGCTGTGTGTTGAAAAGAAATGTGTTTGTTAGGATGAGAAGGCTGTGCTGGTGGTAAGCTTTATGTATTTCTGCTTGTATACCAAAGAAACAGGGTGTGACATTAACTAAGTTATTAATCAGTGGAACAGAAATATGCAAGGCACAAAATATGTTTTTTGCAGCAGTCTAACCAGCGACTGGGATATATATATATATATATATATATATATATATACACATACATACACTGTATATCTTGAAAAACATAGAGAAAGGAACAGACAGAAACAAATACTGTAGATAGATGACTGGTACATTACTAATATGTCTAGATAGAGATAGAGACAGAGAAACATAAATAGATACAGAGAGGAAGAGACACAAATACATAGCTATGTATGCAATAATACCCGACAGGGTGGGTGGTATTGGGAAATACCAGACCACCCGGGGGCGTAATGAGGCCTGACACCACAGGCCCTGGAAGGTTGTGTTTAGAAAATGAGCATGGTAAAAAAATAGTTTATTAAAACTGAAATTAATAAAACATTATTTAAAAATAACTTAAATAGTCCCTCTGCCTGCTTTAGAATTGTTTTTTTTACTTTGAGCTAAGGACTTTTATCCTACTGTAGACTCTCTAATTAAAAAAAGGTTTGCCCCAGTTAAGTGACTCATTCCCATCCCTGCTGACTTTTAATGTACTGAGTTTTGCAGTACAGTGCTCTACAGAGCTGTTTAGGAAGAATGGGAGAGGTCAACAACCTGAACAGAGAGGGGTTGCAGTCAAGTGCAGAAAAAGAAAACTCTGGAACAACAAGTAGAACCCTGAGGCTAGCGCTGTAGAAAACCTTTGTTTTTTGTTTTCCCTCTTGGGACCAACATCTGGAGAAGGGGGTTGGGAAGAGAGTTGCCGTGGTCATGGAGTAAAGAGGGAGCCTTGTGGATCAGTAAAATTGTTTTCAATCTCTCTCCGAGCAGTGTTGAAGAAGCGAGTCGATGTCTGCGCAAGAAGCACTACAGCAGTACGGTCTGAAGAACTTGTAGAACAAGACTTAAAGAATGGGTGGCTGTACGACATCATTATGGAGACTTGTATATGGCTTTTTATACATTTTTTAGTGCTATCCTCACCATTTAGAGAGTGAGAGAACAATAGGTCTGGTACCACTAGAGGTTATGACAGGAGCAGAAGTTTCTTTGGTTTCCATACTGCAGGTGGATGGTATGGAAAATGAAGAAAGTACTGCTCTTCTCAAGTACACTAGCACTTTTCGGAGCTACCAATTTCTTTCTCCTTCTCTCAGGGATCGGGCACAAGTATGATTTACTTTCTAAAAAAAAAAAAGATTTTTTTGTTGTACTCCTCACTTAGGTTAAATGGCTGTTTTGCATGATGGTGCAGATGCTGTCGGCAGGTGTACCGTGAACAGGAGTCGGAATGGAAGATACAAAGGGAGGGAGGTATGAGTCGGCAGAAAAAAATAAAATAAGGCAACAACTTTTGTTTTGTTCTGTGGTGAGGACAAAGAGACATCCTGACAGGCAGTATCATCAGCATGGCATTTGTGTACGGAGGAGGGGGTGTCAGTCGCTACGCAAACAGAAAAAATAATGGTGGCTGCTAAGGTTGAAAATTCGAGGTATCTATGGATACTCTGAGTAATGGGATACCCCAAATTGGAACTTGTTTTTAAGCGGGCTCTGATGAAAAATACCTGCCCGCTTAATTAGGTGGCCTATCCAATCAACATGCTAGGATTCTCATATCCATTTTCTGAACTTAGATAGACACAGATAGATAGATAGATAGATAGATAGATAGATAGATAGATAGATAGACAGACAGACAGACAGACAGACAGAATAAGTTACGGTACACTAAGTGTTTCATAAATTGTATGGATTTTTTGATAGTACTCAACAGGCCAAGTGTTAGGCAGTGCAGCTGTGTGTGACAGTGGAATTATACAATATATAATGAATATGTGATGTCACTGTTTCTCATCAGTCAGCTGTGTAGAATAGCTTTTCCCCTTTAAAGGTTAACTGAGTACCAAGAATATTGCATTAAATATGTAGGCAGGAGGAATGTTTTTTTTAAATAATGCCTGTTACTTTATCATTCCTTTATTGTTGAATACTACATTTAGGAGGCAATATAAACAGTGGTTTAAGGCTCTGGGGTGCAAATCTGGAGACCTGGATTTGAATCCCACAGCCCCCACTTACATACTGTGTGACCCTAAGCAAGTCTCTAAACTTCCTTTTGCTTCCAGGTTGCACCTGTAAACAATCTTTCAGCTTAGTGTGCCACTCCTTGTTAAACAATTACAACAAAAAAAATTCAGATTTGCAGCTCAGACCTGTAACTGACTGCACTATATACAATGCCTCACTATTTTAACCCCCTTCAGTGTACATCAACAAGTTGATGCAGCAGCACTCTTTATAACCAATTACAAATCTACTGCTTACAGTAGTTTTTCCATTATATAACCCTGATTGTCACATAAATCACTCTATTACAGGCCAGACCGTTGGTGAAGCGGTAGTGTTATCGCTTATGATGCTGGTGACCTGTATTCACGAACGAGCTGGAGGGCAAGATGGGTGGAGCAGACTTGAGCATCCCAAGGGCAGCTCGCCTCCGGGGGCAGCTTGGGGGCAGGGCTGGTGCTTGGTTGACCTCAGGCAGAGGCTTGCAGTACAGCAAGCCCAGTCACAAGAAGGAGCTGTGTGATGGACGTTGGTGCCTAGCACCTATACATCAGGGTGCACGTCATGCACAGAACATGGGAAAATGGTTTGCGGCACTCCTGGTAGACAGATGGCCAGGCCCCACCTGTCCCAGATCTGATGAAACTCAGGAATTTGGGGTGTAAGGGCCCAGCCTCATCCCTGCCTGTGGGGCAGACCATGGCTACATGGGGAATGAACCACTCCAGGCTCCAGGTAGAGGGCAGGAACTAGAAGGCTGCAGGCAACTCCTGAAGGGTGGGAGTACCGTGGGTGGGGGGAACATAAATAGAAAGTTCAAACAAAAATCACTCTGCTACATTCCCTGTACCTGAAAATCCTGTCCACAGCTGTTCATCTTTGTGTACTGTCCAGTATTTGATACATACACAATATTCTTCAACATAGAACTCTTACTTCAAACCCACTCAGTGTAATGCAGCATGGTACAGCACTGGAATTCCCTATTACCAATTGCACATCTAGCTTTGACATATCATTACACATTTTTATTACCCTATTCCTGGAAAACCTGCAAATTGCTACACATTTCATCACTGCTACACAATATAGAAATCAACAAAAAAGGAATGATAAACAGACATTATTAAAACAAAAATTGCTCCAGCGTGAGTATTTTACACAAGATTCAAGATTCATGATACTCAGTTAACCTTAGAAGGGAAAATCTGTTCTGTACAGCTAACAGCAGAGAAACAGGGATGTCACCCTGATACTGACTACTTCTTGTACTATGTATAATAACTAACCAATCACATAAATCCATGCAATGCACACATACAGGCTTTATTTATTATCACTTTACCGTTATACTATCGTCTGTGATCATCGACCTGACAATGACGACACCACATTTCTGCACGGTTCCTTCAGCTTAATCTTGTAACAGTTACTTGTTTCACCACAAATCTATACTGAATAATATTTGCTCAGGTACAGCTATTAAAAACATATGTGCTTAAGTAAGATAAATTGAAAGGGTACAGTGCTTTACATAAGAAACTTTTGCAACTCCGCTCCCCACCCACACATAGAAAGGAAAAAAACCCTGACTATGACATTTACGATTTACAGTCCTTTACCAGTTGACTTAATTGACATTCTAGTTTACAGCTAAACAGTATTACACTGCATGCTTGTAACTGCCATCATTGTATGTAATTTAATACTTAGAGCATATTCCGTCATAAATATATACATTTGCAGTACATTTGTTATTTGTACAATAACTGTGGGAGACCTTGAGACAACATCATTTTGTTTACTACACAGACAAGAAACACGGGACATGTACGTGCTAAAGTTCATCATGACACTGCATAATATTAGTCATTTTTAACAAAGTGGCATCCGTATCTCTTTTAAGTCTTGTATCATGGTTCTCGTAATGATTACGATGGAAACCATCATCTACACCTTACCTACAATCTATATTACTGATACTACACCTACAAGCAGAACAGGTGTTTCTTGCAAAGTCAAACTAACTGTCACAGTAACATTCAGTGCATTATTGCACATTTTTATGTTGGCTCGCATGTGCGCGCCTGCCAACATATTGCAGTAGTAGCAGATTTGGAGCTGCGGTCACTGTGGTCGAACACAGGGCACGCATCAATAGGTGCATCCCTCATTCCCCAATAAGGCAGCTGCAGGTGCTGACACCAGTAACATGTAAACTGGCCACCAGATCTAAGAAAAGGTTCACTGCAATGATAGCTCAGCTTATCATGCAGCGGCGTGCCTTTCCTGGTGAAACAGTTTAATAAACATGGTGGCACTGACTGCTGCCATGCAGAGTGCCCCAACCCACTTCATTTGCCGACAGGGGAGCCCACTTCCCGTCGGCATAATGCCCCTCTCCCAGTTAAAGTGTATGCTGAGGGGGTGCCTAATCTCCCTCTGCATCATGAGCCCCCCCAAACAGTCTTTCTTGGCTGAAGGGGGGCTCAGTCCCCATCATCTTCAGTCCCCCCTTCCCTGTTTATTTTGCTGACTGGGGAACCCTCCCTGTCAACATAATGACCCTGCTGCTTTTGTTGTGTGTGCCGAGGGGTGCCCAATCCCTTGGCTCCTGTCCCCCCCTTCAGTAAAAAGGACGGGGTGGCCAATCCCCATTGGCTACAGCACCCTCTGCCAAAAAACAGTCAGGTGGCACACTGGGAACCCACCCCAGTGTGTCAAATGCCCCTGTAAAACAAAAAACATCCCATGATGTTTTGTTTTTTAAAGTTACAAACCAGAAAATGATCCCTCGTCAACTCCGGTGGCTCTCCCCCAACCCGCACCCACTCTCTGCACTCCCTGCCTCCCCACACCCCTTCACCCCATTCTTACTTCTGGAGCATGGCACGACGATCTTCAGTGGACCGGGAACACATCTGCACTCTTCAAAGCCGACCGCGAACTGAAGAAATGCCGGTAAGCTGTATAATGGCATAAATAGGGTTTTTTCAACTTTGGTGCATATCTGGGGCATTTGGGGGAATTTTGGCCCCAAACTTTCAACATGGGGTTATTGGGACCCCTCCTCATGAATTCAGTCACTGTCATGGCGTTATTCGGCCCTGAAAGGTGATTTTACGGTCACTGCGTGGAATCACCTTTCAGAACTGAGTAATGAAATGACAGTGCCTCTATTCATGAGGGGCTCTCAACAAGCCTATGTTGCAAATTCAGTGGAAAAAATCCCAAAATGGCTGTTTATAGGTGTGCATTGCGCATTTTCCACACACACTCGTAACTCCGTGAATTTGTAATATTTTCACTCCAGATTTTCAGCATTGGCATTTTTCCCCACCTCCTTATGAATAATACAGCTGTCATTTTCCATATCCTGGCTGAAATGTGTTTTCACATGGCCAGTACAGAATAGCGCAGTCGCTATGAGAAATCAGTTTTTGGGACAGTTTGAGAAAATGACGGTGACACTGTTCATGAGCAGTGGTTCTAAAATGCCTATGTTGAAAATCTGAGGATGAAAGTCCATAAAATGACTATGTTACAAGTGTGTGTTGCGCAGTTTCCATGCACCCTTGTAACTTTGCAAATTTGCAATATTTTCATGCCAGATTTTCAGCACTGGCATTTTTTCACACCTCCTTATGAACAGTACAGCTGTTATTTTTCACATCCTGCCCAAAATGTGTTTTTGCACCTGTGGCACACAATGGCATGGTGGCCATGGGAAATCAAGTTTTGGGACAGATTAACAAAATCACAGTGCCACTGTTCATGAGGGGAGGTTCCAAAATGCCTATTGCCTGCTCATGACTTCACCAATTTTCATATTTTTACTCCAGATTTTCAATATTGAAATGTGTTTATACCTCCTCATGATCAATACAGTTGTCATTTTTCACATCCTGCCCAAAATGTGTTTTCGTGCCTGTGTCGCCAAATGGCATAGTCACTGTGCAAAACCACCTTTTGGCTAACAAACTGAAAGTGCCGGTCTTCATGAAGTGGGATCACAAAAAGCCCATGTTCAAAATTTGGAGTGAAAATACCAACAAATGCCTATGGCGTTAGGGTTTCCAACTGCAACATCCCACCCTGTAGAGACGGACAGGCGTCAGGGGTGTGACTTGGGATCATTGGCTGTAATGCTCATGCCATTCCACCCTGACATCCACCCTGCAGCCAGTGACAGGCACTGAGGCGTGCCTTGGAGTGTTCGGCCCTAAAGTTCACCCCATTCTCCTATACTGCACCCATCTCAGCGTGTTTTCTTATGGAATGGGGTAAGTATAAGACCCAAAGATCCCAAAGCACACCAAGACACTTGTCAGTGTCTGCAGGGTAGGGTGAGGTTAAATGGCAAGAGCATTATAGCTGATGACCCAAAGGCACACCCCAATGCCTGTCAGTCTCTGCAGGGTGGGGGTGAGGTTGGTGTCAATTCAATACTTCACTGCCACTCCTATTATGCATCTCTAACTCCTGCACTACCAATGCTAGCGAGACAAAATTCGGCATTGACAAATGCTTGTTTAACAATGTCCTGAAAATTAATCTTTACACCTATGATCAAGACTGTCTCACAAATTAGCAAGATAGCTTCCAAAATGATACTTCTTATATATTTGGAGCAATTGTAGCGTAGTGGTAAAACTTTGTGCTGCAAACCTGGAGACCTGGTTTTGAATATCACAGTCCCCACATTCATAATGTGTTGCCCTGAGCAACTTACTAAACTTCCTTATACTTCAAAGTCTCAAAGGGATTTCAGCGTTGCCTTACTGTGCCTTTCATGAATAAACAATTTCCCCTTTCCCTTACTTGTAACACACCATCTGAAAAATGCCCTCAGATGCAATACCAAAATAAACATTCCAGTCAATTCTTACTGTACCATATCTATGCCTTTTTATTCTACATTCCATTGTCCCAATCACAACATAATTTGACATTTTATAACATCGTTTACATACCTTCAAACAAAATTCTAAATTCTGTTGTGATCAGAGTTTAATATTTCAGGCACAACGGAATAGCAAAGCTGGAAGGTTAATTCAAAAATCAATCTGATGCTGCCTCTCTTCTCCATGTGCTTTTTATGTGTAAGGAAGGCAGTAAAGTGCAGTGGTTTAAAGCTCTGAGCTGCAAACCTGGAGACCTGGATTTGAATCCTATAGCCCCAATTTACATATTGTGTGACCCTGAGTAAGTCACCTAAACTTCCCTGTGCTCCCAGGTCACACCTGTAAACAAGCTTCAGCTTAGTGTGTCTCTCCTAGTTAAAAAAATATATATATTTTTTTCCCCTTGCAAACATGGTGAACAAAAGATATACTTCAGCCAATCCAAACATACTAACATAATAAAATGCCAGCAGAATAGGCCTAATGGTCTCTTGAGTCTGCTCGATTTTCAGCACCCGCACTGAGGGCCGATTTTGGTGTCTCCCCCTTGGGTTATACTGTCCCCAGTGCTAGATGTTCCACCTGTATTGGGCCTGGTCAGAGTTACCCTTTCCCTGTACCTGTCCCATCCCATCTTAAACCCGTCCACAGTCTCCACCTCTACCAGTTCCCTGGGTGGTGCATTCCATGGCTCCACCACCCTTTCAGTGAAATAACATCTTCTCCTCTCCTCTCTGAGCCTGCCCCCTTCCAGCTTACACCCGTGACCTCTTGTTGCCCCACCCTCCTTCCTTTGGAACACCCTGGCTGGGCCTCCTTTATTGATCCCTTTCATGTACTTAAAGACCTCTATCATGTCCCCCCTGTCCCTCCTCTCCTCAAGGGTGTACTTGTCGAGCTCCTTGAGCCTCTCCTCATAGGTTCTCTCCCCCAGGCCCCAGATCATTTTGGTTGCCCTCCTTTGGACCCTCTCTAGGAATGTAATGTTCCTGTTTAAATGTGGTCTCCAAAATTGTACACAATACTCGAGGTGTGACCTAACCAAGCAGTTGTACAGTGGAAGGATCACTTCCGTCTTTTTGGAGGTACTTCCCCTGGCGATGCATTCCATCATCCTATTTGCCCTTGCCACTGCCCTCCTACAGGTCTCTGAGTTATTCATTTTGACATCTACCACTACCCCCAGGTCCCTCTCACCCTCCATGACTTGAATCATGTCTCCTCCCAGGGTATACCCCTGGCCTGGATTTCTGACTCCCAGGTACAGAACCTTGCACTTCCCCGCATTGAATTTTAGTTTCCATTTTCCTGACCACCTTTCCAGAGCCTCCAGGTCCTCCTGCAAGGCCACCCTCCCCTCCTCCCCATTTACCACTGCACCCAGCTTTGAGTCATCTGCAAAGAGACTCCTCTCACTCCTGATCCCCCTCCTGATGTCTGAGATATAGGCGTTGAACAGGAGTGGCCCCAGCACTGATCCCTGGGGAACCCCACTAGTAACCCACCTTGGGGATGAGGCTAACCCTCCAACCACCACCTTCTGAGTATGCTCAGAGAGCCAATTTCCTATCCATCTTAACAACTGTCTCCCTACCCCCATTTCCTTCAGCTTCGCCAGCAGTCCACTGTGAGGTACCGAAACAAATGCCTTGCTAAAGCATCCTACAGCATCTAAAGGAATTATACTATGATGTGTGATACTGTGTCATTTCTTTACTTGCAGCCTTTTCAGACATTCAGTCTGTAACCTTAACAGCACAATCTCCTTGCAATATAAAACAACCTGTAAATGAGGTACTGATAACTCTCTGCCCTGAGGGAGGAAGTTGCCCGTCTTCAGGCCGCACTGGACAGTAGTAAGGAAACCTTCCCCCAGGCCACACTGGACAGTAGGAAGGGAACCTCCCCCATCCAGGGAGCATTAGCGCCACCACCACTACCTCAGAGGTTGTGAAGAAAGCACAGCAGTTGGACCACAGTGGGCTCAGGGAGGGTGAGAATGGTGGAACAGAGGCACACCCAGTCAGTTGTTCCACTCTACAATCCATACACCATTCTGAGGGAGCATAGCTCCCCTATGGATGCACCCACAGAGAAGACTGATGACAACTGTCACAAGGGAGGCCCACAGGAAGGAGGCAGAGGACACCACAGGGAAGGGAAGCAGCTCCTGGTGGGGGACTCAATTATTAGGGATAGAACTGGGGGGAGCTGTGAAAACTGAAGTAAGGTGCCTGCCTGGTGCCATGGCTTGGAGGGACAGGAAGCGCATCCTCAGGATCACGAGAACAGCTGCAAGGGAGTCTGAGCTGGACGTAATTGTCCACCTAGGGACAAATGACTTGGCTCATCATGAGATTAGAGCAGTGCAGGAGGACATTGCAGTGTTGAGGGGCCTAAGACAAGTAGCACACACAGTATCCTTCTCAGAGGTGCTGCCTGTCAATGGCATGGGGAGGCGAGGGTAATTAGCACCATGCAGTTTAATGAATGGTTGAAAAATGGTGTGGAGCACAGGGTTTGCTTCATTGGGGACTGGGTTCCACCTGGAGGGACACCAGCCTATACTGGCAGGATGGTCTGCATCTGTCCAGAAGGAACAAGTCTTTTGAGCAATTGGTTTAAATGCTTCATTGGCAAGCTTTTAAACTAGTCAAAGGAGGCACTGATAAGCAGCAGGAAAATCCCAGCCTCTCCTACAAAACAGGGTACTAAATGAGAAAAGACCGAGGTAGAAAGGTCAGTGGGGATGCTGCAACAGAAGGTAAAGCCATCAAAAAATGGAGAGCAATGAGTACCAATGCCCGTAGTCTGGGTAACAAGCTTCCTGAATTAGTGGCCTTGATGGAGGAGGAACATCTGGATATCGTGGCAGTCACAGAAACATGGTACACACAAAACCATGACTGGGACATAAACATACCAGGATACACTATCTACAGGAGGGACAGGGAGGGTAAAAGAGGAGGAGAAGTAGCTCTTTACATAAGGGAAGGAATAAAAGCAACACAACAAAAGGGTAAACAGGGAGGAGAAGAAGCACTGTGGGTAAATTTGGAGACAGGCAATGGCACCACAATCCGCACAGGGGTTGTATACAGACCCCCTTCTCAGGGAGAGGAAATGGACAAGGAAATGATAGAAAGTATACTTAGAATGGCAGAAAAAGGGGAGATATTGCTGATGGGTGATCTGAATATGCCAGATGTTAACTGGAGTGCAGTTGCAGCAGCCACTTGAAGAGTGGAGTTATTCTAGATGCCCTACAGGGGCATGCCTTAGACAACTAGTATTGGAGCCCACTCGAGAGGGCAATCTTAGACCTTGGTCTCTCAAATGGAGATGGAGAGGATCACAGATGTAGAAGTGGGTAGCCATCTGGGAACTAGAGACCATCGAACAGTATGGTTCACAATAAACACAGCAATAGAGTCAAGCCATACAAAGACAAAAGTACTGGACTTTAGGAGGGTGACTTTGCCAAAATAATTGAGTGCCTAAGGAATGCACTAGCAAATGGGCAGGAAGGAGGGTGGAAGAACAATGGGAATAATAAAACTGCCATCACAGAGGTAACGAGCCTTTGTGTGAAGCAAATAAACAAAACAAAACGATGTAAGAAACCACTATGGTTCTCAAAGGAAGTGGCAGTGAAGGTTCAAGAGAAAAAAGCATTCAGGAAGTACAAGGAATCACAGAAGGAGCAGGACAGAGAACTGTATCAGTTAAAGCAAAAGGAGGCTGGAAGGCAGTCAGAACAGCAAAGGCCCAAACCGAGGAAAAGATAGCCAACTCAGTTAAGAAGGGGATAAAACCTTTTATAGGTACATCAGGGAGTGAAGGAAGACCAAGGGAGGATAGTGAGGCTTAATAAAGGGAGGAGGGTGGGCAGAGGGAGACTGTGAAAAGGCAGAGATACTAAACAAATATTTTTGCTCAGTATTTACAAATGAAGAGGGGAGGTACATAAAGGAGGAAGGGAGAAGGAGGTCGGAGTCACTTTGGATGCAAATCCAGGATTCCAAGAATAGGATTCTTAGAATGGGAGTGGTGTACGGGCCACCATCTCAGATGGAGGAGTTAGACAGGGAACTAGCGGGACAGATCAGGAGGACCTGCCAGAAGGGTGGTTTGGTGATTGTGGGGGACTTCAACATGCCAGGAGTGGACTGGAGCACCCCAACAACCAGGAACAGAAGGGAGCAGGTGCTGCTGTATGCCTTCCAGGACAGCTTCGTGCTGCAAATGGTCAGTGAACCAACCAGGTTAGGGAATACCTTGACCTTGTGCTGGCAAATGGGGACTTTGTGAGAGAACTTACAGTGGAGGAACCGCTGTCAGGGAGTGACCACCACTCAGTATGGCTCATATTGGATATGGGCAAAGAAGGAGTGGAATCTGGCACAATAGTGCTGGACTTCAGGTGGGCTGACTTTGGGAGGATGGAGGAAGTGGTAAAAGGGTACCTGGCCAGAATTCAACCCAGTATGGACACTAACCAGAGGTGGGAGCTCATAAAGCTGGGGATAGTGGAGGCAACCAAAACCTGCTGCAAAGCCCAGAGCAAGAAGGCTAGGGCTAAGAAACCAATCTGGTTGAGCAAGGAGGTCATGGAAAAGGTAAGGAGGAAAAGAACTGCCTTTAGGAAGTACAAGAAAACAGGGAGGGGAGGACAGGGAGGTACTTGACAGAATTGAAGGAGGTGACAAGGGCAGTAAGGGAAGCCAAAGCATCTACGGAACTCAGGCTGGCACAAGACATTAAGAGCAGGGGAGAAGGACTTTTAAGTACATCAGGGAGAAAAAGGAGCTGTAAGGACCACATAGTAAGGATTAGGAAGGAGGGGGTTGGGTGAAGCAGGGTGCGATAAGGCAGAAGCACTAAATGAGTACTTCTGCTCAGTATTTACTAAAGAGAAGAGGGGGGTGACACCCAAGGTGGGAGAAATGGCAGAAGCGGGGTGAATGTGGTGACAGATGTGGAAATCATGGAGAGCAGAGTTCGAGAGGGTTTGAAGGCACTGAGGGTGGACAAGGCGCCAGGCCCAGATAGCATCCACCCCAGGGTACTGAAGGAGCTGGCAGAGGTTCTTGCAGGACCTTGGCAGACCTATTTAATGCCTACTACATTTGGAGTGTGACCTCAGGACTGGAGGATGGCTCATGTGGTGCCCCTCCACAAGAGTGGCCCCAAGGATGAACCGGGAAACTACAGACCAGTGAGCCTCACATCCATCATGGGTAAGCTAATGGAGACTATCCTGAAGGAGAGGCTGGTGGCCCTCCTAGAGGCCAAAGGACTACAGGACAGCAGACAGCATGGCTTCATATGTGGCAGATCCTGCCAAACCAACCTGGTTGAGTTCTGTGACTGGGTAACTAGGCAACTGGACAAGGGCCATGCAGTGGATGTCCTGTATCTGGACTTCAGTAAGGCATTCGACTCAGTGTCACATGGAAGGCTGGGAAGGAGGTTAGTAGGCACAGGGGCAGATGCAAAGCTGACGATGGGTAGGAAACTGGCTGCAGGGAAGGCAACAGAGGTGGTGGTGGGTGGGAGCTCTCACACCCAAGGGCAGTGATGAGCGGTGTTCCACAGGGCTCGTGTTTGGGACCGTGTTGTTTGGGATATTCATTGCAGACATATCATGGGACATCAAGAGCAAGGTCAGTCTGTTTGCTGATGATACCAAGGTAGGCGTGGTGGTGGATGACCTAGGGGGATGGCAGGGGTTGCAGGATGATCTGGAAAAGCTTGAAACCTGGTCAGACACCTGGCAACTGGGCTTTAATGCCAAAAAGTGCAAGGTGCTGCATTTTGGGATGAAGAACCCAAGGAGGAGTTACCAGCTAGGGGGAGTGCAGCTAGCCCAGACAGAGGAGGAGAAGGATCTGGGTGTGCTCTTTATAGGGTCAATGAACAACTCGGCACAATGTAGGAAGGCAGCTGCAAAGGCCAACAAAATGCTGGGTTGTATTGCAAGGGGTATATCCTCGAGGAGGGAGGAAGTGATTCTGCCACTGTATAGGTCATTAGTTAGACCACACCTGGAGTACTGCATGCAGTACTGGCGTCCGCATCTGAAGAGGGACATTAAGTTACTGGAGGGGGTGCAGTGCAGAGCGACAAAGATGATCAAGGGGCTGGGGGACTTATCATACAAGAGGAGGTTGAAGGAGTTGAATATGTACTCACTGGAGGAGAGGAGAAACAGGGGTGACATGATTGAAACCTTTAAATACATGAAAGGAATAAACAAGACAGGTACAGAGGGGCTGTTCAAAGTAAGGGAGGGGAGGGACATCAGGGGCCATGATATGAGACTGGCGTGAGGAAGGTTCAGGAGGGAGATGAGGAGACACTTTTTTACAGAGAGGGTGGTGGCTGGGTGTAATGCGTTACCTGCTGAAGTGGTATGCAGTAGAACAGTGGACTGCTTCAAATGAGGATGGGACAGGACGAGGGGGAGGGTTAATGAAGGGGAAGGGTGGAAGGGAAGGGCAGCTGCAGAATAAGAGGTGCTAGCTGCACATTCGAGCAGACTTGATAGACCTCTGGGCCTTTATCTGCTGGCAAATTTCGTATGTTCGTATAAAACAAACAGTAGAAACACTCTGGATACAGAAGCCCATTTACAGAAGAAAGGGTTCTGAAAGAACTCTTAAAACTGAAGGTGGACAAAGCAATGGGGCCTGATGGGATTCATCCCAGAATTCTAAAAGAACTAAGGGTAGAACTAGTGACACCACTGACTACCCTTTTTAACAAATCATGGGAGGATGGGGTCACTGAGAACTGGAGAAGGGCAGATGTGATTCCCTTCACAAAAGTGGAGCAAGGCAGAAGCAGGAAACTACAGACCTGTTAGTTTAACCTCAGTGATAGGAAAATGATGGAATCACTTCTGAAGGAAAGAATTGTCGAGTATCTAGAGGCCAGAGGGGCACAGGACCCTAGGCAGCATGGATTCACAGCGGGAAGGTCATGCCAGATGAATCTGATAGATTTCTTTGACTGGGTGGCCAAAATAGTAGATCAGGGAGGGGCTGTGGACATGGCCTACCTAGACTTTAGCAAGGCATTTGACACAGTCCCACACAAAAGATTAATATACAAGTTAGCCAGCCTGGGAATGGGTCCCAAGATGACAGCCTGGGTAAAGAATTGGCTGGAGAATTGGACACAGAGAGTAATAGTAAATGGAGTCCACTCAGAAGAAAGGAGGGTTACTAGTGGGGTACCGCAGGGTTCAGTATTAGGACCGGTCCTCTTCAATGTCTTTATAAGCGACATTGCAGAGGGACTGGAAGGAAAAGTATGTCTCTTTGCAGATGACACAAAGATCTGCAACAGATTTGATGCACAAGGTGGGGTGGAAAGGATGAGAAGGGACTTGCAAGGTTAGAGGAATGGTCAAATGTATGGCAGCTTAGATTCAATGCTAAGAAATGCAAGGTAATGCATCTGGGAAACAAAACCCAGGGAAGAGTACACAATGGGGGTGAGATACTAACAACAACAAAATGGAAAGGGACCTGGGGTAGTCATATCAGATGACCTAAAGGTGGCAAGCAATGTGAGAGGGCAGCAAGGAGGGCTGGGGGATACTGGGATGCATAGGGAGAGGCATCACCAGTAGAAAACAGGAAGTTATTATCCCTCTGTACAGACAGCTGGTGAGACCCCATCTGGAGTACTGTGTGCAGTTCTGGAGACCCAATCTCCACAAAGACATAGACAGGATGGAAGCTGTCCAGAGGAGGGCAACTAAAATGGTGCAGGGTCTGCACCGGAAGACATATGAAGAGAGACAAAAGGAGCTTAATATGTATAGCCTCGAGGAAAGGAGGGAGAGGGGGGACATGATAGAAATGTTCAAGTACCTCAAGGGAATCAACAAAGTCCAAGAGGGTAGCATCTTTCAAAAAAAGAGGTGTGCAAGAACAAGAGGGCACAATTTGAAGATAGAGGGGCAGCTCAGAGGTAATTTAAGGAAGTATTTTTTCACAGAGAGGGTTGTGAATGCATGGAACGGCCTTCCGGAGGAGGTTGTGGAGTCAAAATCAGTGGTGGAATTCAAGCATGCATGGGACAGTCATAAGCCCATTCTAGGGGGTGGGGATAGGAAGAAGTAGGCTGCTGTTTAACTAGGATCTGCAGCTTATCCAGTAGGTAGAGAAATGGGCAGACTGGGTGGGCCAAGCGGTCCTTATCTGCTGTCAACTTCTGTGTTTCTATGTTTCTATGATAACATCTCTGTAGCTTTCACAACTACTGTACCTGTCTATGTAAGCAGTTTTCATCTCTTTGAAGTCCTGCTCAATACCAGGGACATGCAGAACACAGTAACAATACAGATTAAATGGCACTACATATCCATATGAAATGTTACTGTTTGAAGTCTGATTCCACTTTTACTTGATATTTCTCTTGTAAGATCAATGATACTACTATGTCACAATAAACTTATTTTTATACAACATGTGCATTACCTATTATTACTCTGTACAGTGCATATATTGCTACCTGTACCATACAACTTTTAATTCTGCCTTTGTAACTATGCCTTCTCACTACTGACATGGAATGGTAGATAATAAAGGCTGGCAACGACACCATTGTCTCCAGGGCATCAGACAGGATGTTGATCGGGAGGGGATACAGGTCCACAAGGGACCTTATTTATAAAGATGCCCGTGATCGGGCGACAGGGAAGGGGGGCACAATGCTCCCAGGGCAGGAGGCTTGGGGTCAGTGTTCTGGGTGGGCGGGTGGTCACCCACGGCTGGCAGCTGCTGTATTGTGCCCTGCAATACGGCAGCTCACCTGTGGGTAGCCTGGACTTGTTTCTGGTTTTACCATGCACATCTTTGCACCCCCCTGAGCGGCGCAAGGCGAGTTTGTGCCAGCATATGCGCCACACATCCTAGGCTGAATATCAGGATGTGCCGCATATGCATGGGCACTCCCCCCGCACTTGCGCTGCATACATTACTGTTGTGCCCCAGCGCAGTGGGGGTTGCACATCGCAACTTGCCCCTTTCAATATCGTGCTGGGGTGTATTGGTGGGTTGTGCTTGGTGCATCCCTGTTGCGCTATGCGCAACTCTTTTGAATATCCAGGCCTGTGTAAATAACATATTGCTACTGCTTCAGGACCCGCCTAAAATTGAAATACATCTGTTGGGCCACTAGGTCATCAGTTTACTTAGATTACTATTTCTGTCTCAACAGTATTCGGGCATGACTGTATAAGTCATCCTGGATGTAACATTTCACATGACTCACTACTAACATAATTATGAGAAGGTTCAACATCACATTACTTATTACAAACAGTACAGTTCAATGTCCCACTATTTCCTGTAAGGAAAAGTGTATCAGCCACAGTTATAGATCTATCTTTTTTATCACGCAATGCCACATAAGAATGACCTCATTACAACTGAGATGCTGCTGTACTAAAGGGTTGAATGTTTAACATTAGTGTGACTACGTATAATATCTCCATGGAATGACATTTCATATTTATAACTACTCAGAGCACAACCATAACCACTCAAACACATATTATGTTAGTTATGTTGTCTTGCACGTGCAGCGCAGGCAACATTTTGTGACAACTTGGTGGAGTAGCAGGTTATGAAGGTGCGGTGGTATCATGGCCAGTGGCGCCTCTGCTTTTTTGGACTGGGCTTTGAGGCACCAATGAAACAGCATGCAGTCTATGACAGCTGGCCAGAAGCATGCCACCAGCTTGAAACAATTTTGCAGCTGCAATGGGGGAGTGCCCTGTCATTGCAGGACATGCCTTGCCTGCTGAAACATTTCAGTAAACATGGCGGCTGCTGCTGTCCAGCTCTCACACGCCCCAGCAAGCTGACTTCAGGGGTGCCCAATCCCCCTGTAGGCATGTTTAACACCCCCCCAAGATTGTGTGGCACACTGGGAGCCCAACCCAGTGTGCCTCCATGTTCAAAAGTCGATTACTTTGGCATTTTCCTGCCCTGCCCCACCCTAGAGTGCCCAAAATTTTCCTTAAACTTGTAAAAAAAGAAAATGGTCCACGGTGTTCTTTTTTTAAATTATTATAACTCGAAACAAAGAAAACGGTCCCTAGCCGTCGGGTCCCCTTCCCTAACCCACAATCACTCACTCTCTGTGCACCCCACCTCCTCACACTTACCTCCAGAGTCCGGCGTGGTGATCTTCAGTGGAGTGGGAACACTTCGGCACTCTTCAAAGCCAACCGCAAACTGAAGAAATGCCAGTAAGCTGTATAATGGCATCAGTTGGGGGAGTTCAACTTAGATGGCTATCTCAGCCATTTGTGTGACTTTTGACTCCAAATTATTAACATGGGGTTCTTGGGACTCCACCTCATGAACTCAGTCACTGTAATTTTGTTATTTGGTCCCAAAAGGTGATTTTGTGGTCACTGCGCAGTATCACCTTTCAGGACCGATTAATGAAATGACAGTGTCACTGTTAATGAGATGGTCTCCCAAAAAGCCTATGTTGCAAATTTGGTGAAAAATGACTGTCTTACGAGCGTGCATTGCACAGTTTCCATGCATGCTCAGAATTTCAAGAATGTTTAATATTTTCACTTCAGATTTTCAACACTGCCATTTTTTCACACCTCCTTATGAACAGTACAGCTGTCATTTTTTGCATCCTGTCCAAAATGTGTTTTCACACATCTGGCGCACAATGGTGTGGTTGCTGTGGGAAATCAATGTGCGTGTCACATTACAAAAATCACAATGACACTGTTCATGAGCGGAGGTCTCAAAATGCCTATGTTGAATATTTGGTGAAAAAATTCTACAAAATGACTGTGTTATGAGCATGCATTGCACAGTTTCCATGCATGTTCATAATTTCAAGAATTTGTAATATTTTTACTCCAGATTTTCAACATTGCCATTTTCACACCTCATTATGAACAGTACAGCTGTCATTTTTCACATGCTGCCTGAAATGTATTTTCGCACATCTGGTGCACAATGGCACAGTCACTGTGGGAAATCAACATTCAGGACAGATTAAGACAATCACAGTGACACTGTTCATGAGTGGAGGTCCCAAAATGCCTATGTTGAAAATTTGGTGAACAAATTCCACAAAATGATTGTGTTACGAGCATGCATTGCACAGTTTCCATGCATGCCTATAACTTGGAGATTTTTTTATATTTTCACACTAGATTTTCAACATTGCTCTTTCTTCACACTTCCTTATGAACAGTGCAACTGTCATATTTCACATCCTGCCTAAAGTGTCTTTCTGCACATCTGGCTCAGAATAGCACAGTCGCTGGGGGAAATCAATGTTTGGGACACATTATCACAATTACAGTACCACTGTTCATGAGCGGCGGTCCCAAATGCTTTCATGAGATGGGGCCAGAAAAAGCCCATGTTGAAAATTTGAAGTGCAAATACCAACAAACGTCCAGGGCGATAAGGTTTCTAACCATAATATTCCACCCTGTAGAGACTGACAGGCATCAGGGGTGTGACTTTGTATTGTTGGCTGTAGTGGTCATGCTATTCCACCTCCACCCCCACCCTGCAGCCTGTGACAGGCATCAAGGTGTGCCTTGGAGTCTTCGGCCCCAAATTCACTCCATTGTCTTATACTGCACCCATCTTAATGTATTTCCTTATGGAATGGGGTGAGCCTTAGGCCCGATGACCCCAAGGCACAATGCAACGCTTGTCAGAGTCTGCAGGGTAGGGTGAGGTGAAATGGCATGAACGTTATGGCTGACAACCCAAAGGCACACCTCAATGCCTGTCAGTCTCTGCAGAGTGGTGTGGGGTTGGTGTCATGATGCTTGGCCAGCTGGTTATGATTATTGCATGATATTTGTAATATAAAAATATAGTATGTGATTGTCTCATAAGACATCCCATGCTTCCATGGTGCCCCCCAGGTTTCTGTGAAGCCAAGATATGAAAACTGACCAGGAACCATTTAATTAACTGACTTCCTTCAGAATGGCATTTTATTACTGTTTATGACATGCCTAGTCCTTTTGAAGTGCAAACCAAATGTGACTTTATGACTTCAGAAACAGGACATCATTAGGCTGATTCCTGTTAGCTTTTTAACACATTGGTGCCAGTGTGGGATTACTAAGTTCAAAGGAAACATGTGTAATTAAGGAGTTATATATAGGAAATGTCTTTTTTCTTCTTCTGATGGCACGTTATTTAAAATACCTCCAGATAGGAAATAATTTTTTGTAATTTTATATACAAAATGGAGGTGCTAAATGACTCACAGAAGAGGTGTGGAGACACAGAGTTTAAACTGATACTTGTGTCTGAAATGTTGACATATCATCTTGTGACTCTGGAGAGACACAGCTCTCTGATCTAACTTTAAAACACACTTCCAAAGGTAATACCTTAGCTAGCAAACATCTAAATGTATTGTGGTAGGAGTTTTGCTTTGTAATTTTCCCTTGTTCCTTTATGTGATTGTGAGTGCTTTGATATATTGTTCTGTGTTTACATTTTTCATATTTTTATCATCTTTTAGTAAAGTACGTTTTCTTAAGATACTGCTTAGGTGTGTCTTCCAAGTTCTTTTTGCATATGATATACTGTATATGTGGTTAAGTCTGACAGCTGTTTGAAGGTCTTGATGGTGTTACTAAACTGGGAAAAGGTAAGAATATGCCTAAGGTCACTTATAACGTTAAAAGGGTTCATTTTGGAAGCCTGGCTGGGTGCCCCTGGTGAAAGATTGTACCACAATCCCCAAAGAGGGTATGTATCTGAGCCTGTTCATTGGGTATGCTAGCATAAGAGTCCAGTTTGAATCCCCCCAGAACTTGAGACTAAAGGTGATTCGGACCCAAAAGGTTACCCTGTCTGTTACCTGTTCACACTATTGCGCTCTGAGGTTGGCACTGTGGGAGCAGAGGGCCTCACTGCTGAGTGCATTTGTGATAGGCGTCACTTCCATACTTCACTGCCATTCCTATTATGCATCTGTCTAACTCCTGCACTACCAATGCCAATGCCAACAAGACAACATTCGTCATTGACAAGTGCTTGTTTCATCTCTCTGGATGCCACTATTGTGTGTTTATAACACATTTGCTTACCATCCCCTATTGCCACAACACACACAACATTTTTATTTCATAATCCCTTAGCTCACCACCTTAAAACACATTATAAATGACATATTACAACATGGTAAATTGCTTTGCATAATTTGCTCAAATTCCTTAAGCTGACACATACATCACATGTTATTCTGTGTGTTTAAATTCTAATCAGCACAGATTTGCTTCCTTTACCCTTCATGACATTTGCATAGCAAACAGGACCTTGGCTGCTACATTGAGATGTACACCCTACTACCACTGCCTGAAATTATTTTCCTGTACTGTCAGCCTGTAATAGCAGCAAAGGGCTACATGTCACACTAAGTCTAAATCAAGTTTGTGGAACAATTTCACTACTCAAAATAATACCATTACAAATCAGTGGTATACAGTCATATCTGTTCCCTTAGTGTGGCATACATAATGGAGCCCATATAGCTAGCACGCTCCCCCCAAAAAAGGAAAAAGAATACTGTGAGTGACAAAACAAACAGACTGGATACATAGCTGTACAGCACACACAGTTCTATGTGATAATGGCAAGTGTGCATCGCTGAAAATCAATTACAGTGATGTACACTCATGGTAAACTAAACAGCGACAATAGATTCTACATTTGTGTGTGGCGGGCCCTCATCCCCTGCACCCCCCCTTACTTAAGGATTCTCAACTCTGGGGGGGGGGTGCATATCGAGGGAGGAAACTTAAAAAAGCCACCTGCTGGTGCAAAAAGCAAAAAGCACCACACTGGACCCAAACCCTGCACCCCCCAACCGACCACCCTCCTAACCACGCTAGCAGACCAGCTCAACCCACCACACTCCCTCCCACATACCTGCCCTCACAATCCTCTCTCCCCCATGTGTAGCCTGTGCATTTGCTTCCCATCACCCTACCTCACCCACCCAGGTATCCAGTCACTACCCTGCCAAGTAGCCCTAAACACAGGTGCTGTGACTGAGTCACAATTTTTGAAAGCACTCAGTCATGGTCGCTGTGTTCACTGGATATCATGCACACTCCTCAAATACTTCTATCACTAACCCCCCCCCAAAAACGCATTCTGTCTTCATAAGTATACACACCACTATTGCTTCATATATAGTTACTAAAACTCGAGACCACACAAAATACATTCTGTATTGCATCACATCATTTACACACTTTGCACACTAACTCAGATCTGTAACTCAATTACATGGATGTCCCTATTATCCACAGATGATATTATGCATACAATTATGCATTTTATTTCAGCAATTACAAAATATTCTTGAGCAGGTACACTATGGTATTTGTTATGCCTCTAACTTTCACATATTTGCTGTATTGGCTCATTGTAGCAGTAATGATAAAAGTTTCCAAACCTTTACAATAATAAATTTATAATAATAATAAGGCACTTGACATGTACTCATATAATGAAAAACTACATATAGGGTTATTTTATATATAAAAAAAGTTTTATTTGACAAATGTACAAAACAAGGTGATTAAAAACTTTGTAATACAGAAGTGCATGGTGTACTTTCATCGCCATACATTACTCATATTGAACAAAGCACTACCTTTGGACTACTAATGCTTTGTCTCTCTTTTACTGACTTCCTTTTCACATAACACAACATGTTGTTTTTTGCAGGAGAGACACACTGAGCTGAAAGCTTGTTTATAGGTGTGACCTGGGAGCACAAGGAAGTTAAGTGACTTGCTCAGGGTCACACAGTATGCAAGTGGAGGCTGTGGGATTCAAACCCAGGTCTCCAGGTTTACAGCTCAGAGCCTTAAACCAATGCACTATACTGCTTCCTTCATTTAATGTACTACTGTGTCTACAGAGAAAACCTCTACTTGTCAAAAGGAAAATTATACCTTTTATGTATAACATTGTCACCATTTAGAAACTTCCATGAAATTGAGACTCAGCTGTGTTACTATTTCAGAAATTGAAAAACTTCTTTGAGCTGATACTCTGTGGTATCTGGTATGCCTCTAACTTTCACATATTTGCTGTATTGTCTCATTTCGGCAATACTGACAAATGTTCCCAAACCTTTACAATAATAAATATATCATAATTTTGGATGGCACCCCACATCGCATACCCTCGTTCTCCCTACCACAGAGCTTCCTTTATCACACTTGGCATGGTCACCAGTGTCGATGTAACATGCTACACCCCTTTCTTCCCATGGAAGCTGCACATGAAACATGGAAGTTGTCTGTCCTCTACTGACCCCACAGTTCTTGTGCTACTTAAAAGCCCCTCTGTTACTAAAGGCCCTGTTAAAATATGTCTAAAGGGGAACTCTCATCCCCTTACACTTTATTTACTAAGACAACTTCTGAAACACCTCATTCTTTTACTTCTCCTTATCTCTGGGAGTGTACATCCTAATCTGGGCCCTCCTTCATATGGAGTCAATGGCAACAAAAAAAAAGGGTACACTTGTCCTGGCCAGTATGAACATCTGCAGTCTGTTAAAAAAAATTGATGCCCTCACTGCTTGGGTTGTAATACACAACCCCGACATCCTGTCAGTCATTGAAACATGGCTGTCACCATCTACCCCTGACTCGGCCATCATCCTACCAGGCTACTCACTTTTTAGGCAGGACAGACTATCTAGAAGAGGAGGTGGCTGTGCCATATACCTAAAGGAGTCATTGCTGGCCTATCCACTTTCCCTCCCTGAACCAGCTACGGATATTCAGATCCTTGCTGCTAAGGTTATGCTCGGTGCACACAACAAGGTCCTCAACATTGGCTCAGTCTATATTCCCCCTGACCTCACCAAACAGGGCTTAAAAACCCTAATGAACTGCTTCATGAGCCTAAAACAAGACACAAAAACCATTCTGTTAGGTGACTTTAATGTCAGCTGGCTCTCGGCAGGTGCCAGAAGGCATAGAGATGAGTTAACAGGTCTGAACTTTACCCAGTTAATAACAACAAATCAAACTAAACTGTTGGTAGTGTTGCATGTGGGCATATATGACATAGGAAATAGGCCCCTGAAAAACATCTTTGAGGACTATGAGACAGTGGTGAAAGTAGTTCAAAATGTAGGAGGTGACCTCATAATATCAAATATTTTACCTGCAAGGGGTAGATATGCATATAAAAACAGAGAGATGCAGTTAGTAAACAAAGGGATAAAGGAATGGAGTACTATACAAAAATATGGATACATAGACAATTGGGCAAGCTGTGGGCATGAAAGACTATTTGGAAGGGATGGGTTACACCTTAACAAAATTGGGTCAAGAAGACTAGCCAAAGTTATAAATGATTATCTGCTCACCTATATAAACTGATAGTGGGGTTGGGGCAAGGGACACATCAGAGGAAAATAAAAACAAACTAGACACAGATACAAAAGAAAAGGGATGGAAATGCCTGCTTCTAAATACCTGCAGTATGAACAAAAAAAATTGATGAACTTAGATATATTATGGAAGCTGATCACATATCAATTTGTGCTGTAACCGAAACCTGGTGGGATGTAGATCATCCATGGGACCAGCAGATAAAGGGTTACCAGCTGTTCAAAAATCTAGGAAATACGGAAAAGGCGGGGGAATGGCCATATATATAAATGAACATATACAAGTAGAACAAATCGAGGTCCAGAATGCAAACCTTGAACAACTCTGGATTTACTGTATAGAATGGGATAAAAGAAGGCACCAGGCCCATCAAGATTGTCCCCCTCAACAGAGGCTCATTGATTACTTAGATATTGAGAAGTAAGTCATATATCTAAGTGTGATTAAGATTAAAACTGTGGGCTCATCAAAAATAATCATGGGAAGGGTGCATAGAGCCCCTTCAATATCGGTAGAGGCTGATTACTCTCTACAGCAGCACATCTAGAACCTAAATCCTGCAGATAAACTAATGGTGGTGAAGGACTTCAGCTTGCCTGGAATACACTGGGATGCCCTCATAGGCACAACAGCAGCAGAGAAAGTATATCTTGATATATGTAAATAGTTAGGTCTGAAACAGACGGTAAACATGATCAGCTTTAACATTTCTGAAAAACAAGTACTGATTGAAGGTGATACTAAAGTACTTATATGGAGTAAAGCAGACTTCACAGCTATCAGAAACAAATTAACACAGTGGGATTGGAGAAAATAATTCAGTAATAATAGTCTGGACAATATGTGGGAGATCCTGATAGATAAGATAAATGAATGTGTAAAGAAACATATACCATCCAGGAAGAAGTATAGCAAGGGGAAAAAAACAGCTGAACAATGTTTAAACCTTAAACAAATACAAAACAAAGTTAAACAGGGAGTTAGGAAAGTCAAAGCATTGCATGAAACTAGGTTAGCCAACAAAACAAAAGAAAACTTTAGATCATTTTATGCATATGTAAATGATAAAAAGAGAACAGGCCAAACCATAGGTCCACTAAGAACACCAGAGGGAAATTTAGCTGTTACTAACAAAAGAAATGGCAGATAGACAAAATATGTACTTTGAATCAGTATTTAATAAGGATGATAGCTTAACAAAAATGGGAGTATCAAGCAAGGCCACCCCAAGTCCCATAATTATAGAAACCAGTGAGGTTAAAAATAGGCTACTGCATCTAAACATCAATAAATCAGCGGGTCCCAACAACTTACATCCAAGAATTTTAAGAGAAACTGCAGATGAGCTAGCACCACCAATTAGCTGTTTATTTCAGCATTCTCTAAATAAGAGGGAAGTGGTCACCGCTTGGAGAGAGGTGATGGTGATACCATTGTTTAAAAAGGGTGACAAGAAATGTCCATCAGGTTACAGGCCGATAAGCCTAACTAGTGTGGTATGCAAGGTGTTGGAGGGTATTATTCATAGGAATCGTAAGAATTATACTGAGCCTGAAGACTTGCGTCCATTATGTTTGCCATAAATACTAACATACTAAAATGCCAGCAAAATAGGCCTAATGGTCTTTTGTGTCTGCTAGTTTGGTCAGCTCCCACCCTGGGAGCTGACCTTGCTGCCCCCCTCTCCCTCTCTGGCTTCTCCCTTCCCAGTTCCGGATATTCTCGCTGCACTGGATTTTGCTTCCAGAACCCTTCCCCTGTACCTGTCCCACCCCGTCTTGAACCCCTCCACTGTCTCTCCCTCCACCAGCCCCCTTGGCAGCACATTCCATGGCTCTACCACCCTCTCAGTGAAGTAGCACCTCCTCCTTTCTCCCTGAATCTCCCCCCACCCAGCTTCCACCCATGCCCTTTAGTTGTCCCCCTTCCTTCCTTTGGAGCACCCTGACTACTCCTCCCCTATTTACCCCTTCACGCACCTGAAGACCTCTGTCATGTCTCCCCAGTCCCTTCTCTCTTCCAATGTGTACATATTTAGCTCTTCGAGCCTCTCCCCATAGGTCCTATCCCCCAAGCCCCAAATCATTTTGGTTGCCCTCCTCTGGACCCTCTCCAGGAGTTCAATGTCCCTCTTTAAATGTGGCCTCCAAAACTGGATACAGTACTCAAGGTGCGGCCTCACCAAGCAGTTATACAGTGGGAGTATCACTTCCCTCCTTCTGGAGGTGATCCCCCTAGTGATGCATCCAAGCATCCTGTTGGCCTTTGCCGCTGTCCTCCTACAAATCTCCGATTTGTTCATCTTGACATCCACCACCACCCCCAGGTCCCTCTCAGCCATTGAGACTTGTAGCATCCCCCCCCCCCAGGGTGTACACTTGGCCCAGGTTTCTGGCTTCCAGGTGCAGTACCTTGCATTTCCTTGCATTGAATCTCAGCTTCCACTTTCTAGACCACCTTTCCGGAGCCTCCAGGTCCCTCTGTAGGGCCATCCTCCCCTACTCCCCATCCACCACCGCCCCCAGTTTTGAGTCATCCACAAAGAGACTCATCTCACTCTTGATACCCTTCCTTATGTCAGAGATATAGGCGTTGAACAGGAGGGTCCCAAGGACTGATCCCTGAGGGACTCCACTAATGACCCTTGAACAGGAGGGGCCCAAGGACTAATCCCTGAGGGACCCCACTAATGACCCTCCTTGGCGATGAGATTATCCCGCCAACCATGACCCTCTGGGTCTGGTCCTAGAGCCAATTGCCTATCCATCTGATCATCTGGTTCCCCACCCCCATTTCTCCCAGCTTATCTAACAGGACCCCATGAGGACCAGAGTCAAACGCCTTGCTGAAGTCAAGAAAGAGGACATACACTGGTCTACCCAGGTCCAAGGCACTCATCACCCAATCATAGAACTCCACAAGGTTTGTCTGACACAATTTCTCCAGGACGAATCCATGCTGTCTATCATCCAGGCACCCCAACTTTTCCAGGTCTCCCCCAGTCTCTCCTTGACAATGCCCTCCATCACCTTGCCCACCACTGATGTCAAGCTGGTGGGCCTGTAGTTCTCTATCACCTCCCTTGATCCCCCCCTTGTAGACTGGCACTATATGCACCACCTTCCAGTCCTGGGGCACCCACCCTGTCCTCGGAGATACATAGATACATAGACAGTGTCGGCAGATAAGGGCCTGTGGCCCACCCAGTCTGCCCATTTGAGTATGTAAGTTCAGTTTATGTTTTCCTAGAAATCTGTTGCCCCTTATCACTGACCTCCAGAATTCCTTTATGTCTATCCCATGCATTCTTAAATCCCGTGATTGTTTCAGCCCCCACCACTTCCTCTGGCAGGATGGTCCACTTGTCCACCACCCATTCTGTGAAGAAATTCTTCCTCACGTTTTCTCTGAATCATCCTCCCTCCAATTTCATCCCATGCCCTCTAGTCCTGGAACATCTTTTTCACTTAAAAATAGTGTATTCCTGCACCCTGCACCCTGTTCCTCCCTGTAAGAAACAAGAGAGATGCTGAAGAGCTCTGCCAGGGGTTTGGCCAGGACATCCACCAGTTCCTTCAGCACTCTGGGATGTAATTTGTCTGGACCCAGTGCTTTCTCCATCTTAAGGGACCTGAGGGCTTCCCTCACTCTCTCTGCTGTGATTTCCACCTCTGCTACCTCGTCCCCCTGCTTTGACTTCCCCCCACCTGCCAGTGATGCCCCCCCCTCCAGACCCGCCAAACGGTAAGGGTATCCCCCTCAGTTTCACTGTCTCCTCCCATGTATGATGCAGCCCCCCCATTTTCCTTGGTGAAAACTGAGGCTAAGTACTCATTTAGTACCTTAACCTGCTCCCCCAGGTCTTGTGCCCATCCCTCCCCTGTTTTAATCCTGCTAATCTGCCCCTTCACCCTTCATTTTTCCACAATGTATCTAAAGAACCCCTTGTTCCCTCTCCTAATTTCCCTGGCCAGGGTCTGCTCCTTCTTTGCCTTAGCCACTCTCACCACCCTAGTGGCCCTTCTGGCCATCAGCTCGTACTCCCCTCGGTTCCTTTCACTCCTTGAGCACTTGAATTGCCTATAGGCTGCCTTCTTTCCCCTCACCACCTCCTGAACCTCCCTGGTCCACCAGCAGGGTCTTTCGGGCCCTACTGCATTTTCATCTTACTCTTGCTCAGGTGCTGGTAGCATCTTGCACCCCCCTCCTGATGATTTCCCACCTACTGTCAGCATCCATCACTGGCCCAATCCCATCCAAGTGCTCCTTAAGGATCCTTCCCATTTCCTTGAAATCTGCCCCCCCTGAAATCAGTTACCTCCATCTTTTTGCAGCCTTCTACCCCTCCTAGGTTCAGGCAGAACCAGATCATGGCATGGTCGCTCCCCGCCAATGGGTCTCTTACCTCCAGGCCCCCAATCTGGTCACTGTCTGCCAGGACCACATCCAGTATCCGCTCTTCCCTGGTCGGTTCCCCCACCTATTGAGTTAGGAACGCATCCTGAAAGACATCCAACAACATCTGTTCCCTGGCCACTAAGGATTTCATAGTCTCCCAGTCTGTTCCTGGCATGTTTAAGTCCCCCAACACCACCACCCTTCCCCTTCCCAATCTGCAATGTCTCCAAATGTCTGCCACCAGACTCTTCTCCAGCTCCTCTGCCAGCGCAAGGGGTCTATACATCACTCCTGTTTTTACTCTCTTGCACCCCCTTGTTATCAAGGTGACCCAAATCACCTCCACAGTTCCCTCCACCTCCTCCACTCCTCCTATGGCAATGCAGTTTTTGACTATTATTGCTACCCCATCCTCCCCTTCCCTCCCCTGTCCTTCCTGAACATGGTGTAACCCTCCAGGTTCAGGTCCCAGTTGTGCCCTGCAGTGGCCCAGGTCTCAGTGACCACTGCCACATCCACCTCTCCCTCAGTTAGCATCACCTGGAGCTCAGGCATTTTACTGCCCAAGCTCCTGGCATTTAGCAGGACTACCTTCTACCCTTTCCCTATACTTTCATTTCCCCTGCTCATGTTCCCATGGGGATTCTGTCTTCCCCTGGTCTGCACCTTACTAGTCGGCCTTTTCCTGCATTCTTCCAGCTCCCCAGAGGGGTGGAGACAGAGTTTCTCCTTTATCAGACTCCCCTTGACAGCCTTTTCTCCCATCCCTCCCCCCTTCATAAGTTTAAACCCTACCTTTCACCAGTGAACCCCTCTATTTAATACCTCCTCTGCCCCCTATTAATATCTGCCCCTCTATTAAATATCAATTAACATTTGTAAAATGTGTCCAATTTATGTTTAAAGGACTGTGTGGTGCCGCTAGCCACCACCTCAGTGAGTAATCTGTTCCAATCATTTACCACCCTTTGGTTAAACAAGTTCCTTGATCTCAAAAGCCTTGATTGTCTTGCCTTTAACTGTAATGGGTGGGATCTAGTGTTATATGCTTTTGTTAGTTGTTTCCAGGCCCAAGTTTTCCCATAGGGCATTGTTTGTCCATGTCTTGTGCACTAGATATATGTCTCCAGGGAAAACAGATTTAATTCATCCAGCCTTTCTTGATACGATTTACCCTTCATGCTTACTGTTCCTCTAGTGGCCCTCTTTTGGATCCTTTCCAACATGGCTACGTCTCCCTTTTTATGGGGAGACCAAACCTGAGCTCCATACTCCAATATAGGCCTCACGAAATGTATGTAAAGAGGCATAATAACCGCTCTGCTTCTTGCATTAATATGCCTAAAAATGCAGTTTAAGATATTATTTCCCCTCTGTGATATCTGCCTGCAATGTGTTGTAAATTTCATGTCCTTCAAAACAATGATCCCCAAATTTGATTCCCCTAATGTAGTTCTTAACAGTTTATTATCTAACACTTATTTCTGCTCTGGGTTATTTCTCCCTAGATGAATAATAGCACATTTATTTGAGTTTAATGATATTACAGCCTTGTTTGTCCATCCAAAAACATGATTTAGTGCTGTTTGTAATGTAGAATTCGAAGAGCCATGGTTGATTATAGCTCCCAACCTGCAGTCAACTGCAGATTTACATAACCAAACATCCTGTTTGTTATACTGTTGTGTAGATATATATAAATTAAAAAGGCAAGGTCACAACACGAACCCTGGGGGACATCACTTGTTACTTCTGTCCATGCAGAAAATGATACCTTTATACTAACTCTTTCATTTCTGTTAGTTAGCCAACCTTGCACCCAGCATATTATAGGATGTGGGATACCTATATTGTTCATGGCTGACAATAGACCTGCATGTGGTAGCTTATCGAAAGCTTTTGAAAAGTCCAGGAAGGCCACATCCACTGCCTACCATCGTCAAGCTCTCTTACCACTTAGAACACATTAAAGAACACTTTATCACATTTGTCCAAGAAAAAGGACTGGAGGATGATAGACAGCATGGTTTCAGAAAGGGGAGGTCATGTAAAACAAACATGCTTAAGTTTTGCAACAATGCAAGCAAACATTTGGATGATGGTAAAGCAGTGGACGTGGCCTTCTTGGATTTCACTAAGGCATTTGACAAACTGCCTCATAAACAACTAATAGCCAGCCTACAGGACACAGGTATCCCAGAAAGCATTGTAAATTGGGTACCATCATGGCTCACGCAGAGGAAACAGCAAGTTGGCATAAGGGGGGGCAGTATCAAGGTGGACTGAGGTACCAGTGGAGTACTTCAGGGATCAGTGTTGGAGCCATGCTTGTTCAACATATATGTCTCTACACTAAAATTGGGTAACAAAAAGGTCTGGTTGACCAAATTTGAGGACGACTACCGTTTGGGAGTAGAGATATCTGAACAAAATGATCACACATTGCTACAAAAAGCATTAGACCACATACATACTTGGTGCAGCAAATACAAACTACATTTAAATTCCCCAAAAATGCACCATTATGCATATTGGTCACAAAAATCAAATGACAGACTATCATCTAGGAAATATAGGCCTAAGGACTACAACAGAGGAGAGAAATGTAGGAATTACCATTTCAAATGACCTGAACTTCAGCTTCTATTGTAATAAAATCAGTAAAAAGACAAATGGTATTTTAAATTGTATTTTAAGACACATTTCTAGCAGAGAGAAATCAGTCATGATTACATTATACAGCTCACTGGTGAGACCTATACTGGAGTATGGTGCCCAGGTATGGGCTCCTCACCAAAAGAAGGATATATCAAGTTTGGAGAATGTACAAAGGAAGGTCACCAGACATATAAATGGGATGCAAGCTAAGTATTATACCACTACCACAAGACTCAGGGCTTTGAATATGTTCTCACTGCAATATAGAAGGACAAGGGATGATATGTGTCTAATATATAGATCCCTAACAGATTATGACCTGAGGGTGAAACTAGGCTTAGAATTCAGGTGCAAAAATTATAATACTAGGGCTCATTCATTCCAGCTTAAGGGAGAACAGTGTAAAACATGGAAGAGAAAAAAATGGTTCAATCAGAGAGTAATCACTACATGGAACAATTTACTGGGCTCAATAATAGAAAGTACATCTGTGACTGTTTAAACACCGCTTAGATGAGTTCTTACAGTAGGACATATAGCGAGCACAATGGATGTAAGTCCAATCAGCTCAGTATAGACCTATGAAACCTATGAACTCCAGCCAGGATAAACAATAAGACTGGGACTAGCACACTCCTGGACTGTGTCCTAATGAATCGTCCAACACATGTCTCCCATTTTGAAGTATTGCCTGACACTATCAGTGATCACTCTCCTACCAAGTGTTATTGGTCTAACAAATGTATCAAGCCCCCTGCCAGAACAATCACAAGTAGAGTGCTCTCCCATAGCCACATGCAGCCACTAAAGTCTTTCCTCTGACAACAAGACTGGTCTTACATTGAAACCACACCTGATATTGACTTAGCTCTGCAATACTTCATTGAACGCTTCAGTGCAGCCTGTGACATCCACACCCCTTTTAGGACATGTAGGATCAGAGGACTTGATAATCCCTGGATCTCTTGTAACCTTTTGGCTCAAATGAAAGCTCATGACCACCTCTGGCATAGGGCCAGGACCTCTAGCAGTCAACCTGACATACAGGCCTAGAAGATGGCCAGGAATGCATATATTAAGGCTGTCTGTGAGCACAAAGTGCATTACTATAAGGACAGTCTTGACAAGACCTGGGCGGACGGGAAAGAAATTCTGGGAAAACCTTTCAGAAATCACTGGGAAAGCATCCAAGCAGGTTCCAACTATGTTAAATGTTGATTGATCTATCACCCATGACCCCGTGTTAACTGCCAATACATTTAATTCATCCTTCACAAACCTTAGCCAAACTCTGTCCCCAAATTTCTTTGAACCGCCTAGCATAGCTCCTACATCCACCAAATCAGAAGAGGCCTTGATCTACCCATGTTTCTACTTCAAAGCTATCTCAGAAAGTGAGTCCAAGACATACCTACGTAAAGTTCTAGGAGGAACTAGGACAAGCAGTGATTCCCTCAACCCAAAACTTCTTACCCAAACCCTAGATGAAGTCCTATGCCCCTCGCCAAGCTTCTCAATCGCTCCCTGATACTTTCACAATTCCCCCAGATCTGGAAATCCGCTCTGGTTACACCAGTTTTTAAGACTGGGGACAAATTACTACCTGGGAATTATAGGCCAATATCTATTCTTCCCCTGTTGTCCAAAGCACTTGAAAGGATTGTTGCTGACCAGTTTGTGGAGTATCTGGAAAAATACAACCTACAATATGTCCAATAATAAGGTTTTCGGAAAGGGCACAGCACATCCACAGCCCTACTGGAATTCACAGGTTTTATTCACCATACTCTTGACCAGGGTCAACTTGTTGGCGCAACCTTTATTGACCTATCTAAAGCATTTGATAGGATCAATCATCATTTGCTGAGAAATCAACTTGCTGGGCTTGGTTTATCTTCAGATTCCCTAAAGTGGTTCAAACTGCACACAACAGGTGAGAATAGGGTCTACCCTTTCTGCTAGACTGCCTGTCTACTCTGGGGTTCCTCAAGGATCAATACTGGGACCCCTTCTATTTAGCACCTTCCTCAATAATCTTCTGGCATCCTGTTCCAAACCAGTACTCCTTTACATGGATGATGCAGTCATTTTCTCAAAGACTGCTGACCCTACCCTCCTTCAGGCCCAACTTTAGAAAAGTTTTACTGAAGCTAAGTCCGGGTTCATCTCTCATAAGTTGATGCTTAATTGCAAAAAAACAAAGGCCATGCTCTTCCATGGTACCACAACAAGTCCAAAGCCAAACAATTACTGATTAAAAACAGTGCGGGTGTAGTCCTTGATCAGACTCACTCTTTTAAATACCTAGGGGTTACTCTGGATAGTACGCTGTCCTACTTCAACCATGTTGAGAATGTTGCCAAGGTAGTTAACATTGGTCTAGGCCTTCTACACAGGCATAAACACTGCCTTACTACTGAAGCCCTCAGTTTGATAATCCAAAGTTCAATTGTGTCTATTATTGACTATGGTTTGGTCATTTATGGTTCCACCACAGACACAACCCTATGTTGGCTTGCCACAACTCCGAATAAGGCATGCCATCTACTAACTGGTGCATCGTATCATACTCTTACTTGTGACCTTTACAGACAAGCAAGCTGGCTTCAAATCCAGGCTTGCATTGAATATCAAGCCTGCCTTCTGGCTAAGAAGGCAGATCTTGGTTTCCTGCCACCAGGTTCCCTTCAGCTTTTCAGTCCCTTCCGGGTCACTCGTAACATACAAAATTCTGTGAGCCAAACTTTTACTGTCCCTCGCTGTTGAACCTCGCTCCAACAGCGATCCATTGCAGTTAGAGCTGCTAATTTATTTAATTCCCTTCCTCTTGAGATTGTGACAACTGCAACCTTGGGACCATTTAAGCATAAGCTGCATCAATTCCTAGTTTCCAGAGCAGCTTGTGACTGCTAAATGCACTGGGACCTCCCTATTTTACTATATGCCCCTGTATAGCCCTGCCCTGTTGCTGCGCTATTCCACTTACAGCACTTCTTTCCTTCATCCCTTTCCCATCACCATTCCTGGCCCCTTTTCATCCTACCTCATCCCTCCTTCCTTTACCCCTCCACTCCCACTTCCCCCTTCCTCCTGTTTCCTCACCTTGTTCTCTTCCTCTGCCCCCTGCCCCCATAGATCATTCCTGCATAAGCTTCATTGTGGCATCTCCCTCCTTGCTCTTATTTTGTTCCTTACACCCTCCAATTCACCCCCTGTCCTTCTCTCCTTGTAATCCATTTCACCCCCTCTTCAGACAGGGCCACTGGCTGCACTTGACACAATATTTATCTTGCCATATTATTCTTTTGTTTATGTAATTACTTTCCTCATGTCGTACTACTTACTGAAACCATTGTAATTTGTTATTCTTGTGACTTGACGTGGAACCTCTGTAAAAGAGCCCTTGGCTCAGAAGGTCTTTCCGAGTTGTTAAATAAATAAATAAATAAATAAAAAATAATGTACTTGCCATGTACTCTTAGATAATAAAAACAAAATGTATTTTTTTTTTTTTATAAAAACATATTTATTTTACAGATTTTAAAAAACAGGTGGTTAACAACTTTGTAACACAGATGTATATGGTGTATGTTCAACACCATGCACTATATTTGGACTACTAATGTTTTGTCTCCCTTTTACTGACTTTCGTTTTCACATACCACAATATTTAATGTACTACTGTGTCTACAGAGAAAACCTCTACTTGCCAAATGGCAAATTATCTGTGTATAGCATAATTAATTCATTAAAATTTGTGACCGGGAAAGGTACACTGAGCAGAGGCTCATTTCCAGGTGCAACCCAGGTAAAATTAACACAGTAGCAAAAAGAACATTACAGAAAATCTACAAAGCCATTATATGGTTAGGAATAATGTAAATAAGGAAAGTACTAAAAAAATGATAAGGCAAAAATACACAAGCTTTGCATTAATTTGGCATTGCACACTTTGGCGCTACTTGAGAGAGGCCTGGAGTAGGCAGGGAATGAGTTTGAGATCAGGAGGGTTGCCAGCTCAAGCTAGAAGAGACCAATTGGAGAGAGAAGGATTAGAGGTGAGGAGAGCACTGGGGGGAGTGCTTGGATTCAGAGGGGCGATGTGTGGGAGGTTATGAGCATTGGGGGCACTGGGGAGTGGGGAGGTGTCTAAGGAGTTTTTTGAGGGATGGGAGAGGGGAAACGAGATGAAGGTCATAGGGTACATATTGTACACATTTAGAGACCTCCATAAAATTGAGACTCATCTGTGCTGCTAATGGATCCTCAGGTCATTTACATTGCAGTTCCTATCTGTACATTACACAGCAAGCCTATGTAACTCATCCTGCCTTTATATGGAACATTGCAATTTTCTACATACTACACTAATTATGAGAAATATCAGATTTACATCTCATGTCACTTACAATACAATCTACTGTAGTACTATTTCTAAAGAGAAACAATGGAACTGACATATTCCATGTTACATCTTCTTTATATTGCATATTACCACAGATGAGATACCTCCTTGAAACTGAGATAAGGCTGTAATAAAGGTTACAGTAGTTAGCTATAGTATGAATGGATATAATATCTATATAGTGTGACACTTAATATTTATAATTGGTCAGGATACAGCCATAACTAGGTAAACATGCATTACATGTCTGTTTGCCCTATCAGGGTGTCACAATTGTGTGTTTACATATATTTATTTAAACAAAACAACCTGTGCTTCACTAGGCACTTTCATAACAGTGTTACTAAAACCCAATTCCATACTTATTTCTAAGCACCACATGACTTCTACATGAGCCACACATATTCAGACTTTTAATTAGGCTGCTATGTCCTACTAATGACACCATCACTATCTCAGTGCATCGCTCTTTGTTGCTGTCATGTATGTCCATAATACCTGTTTATAATAATGCCAGTTTGCAAAGTTTTCCAGTGATATTGAAACCAAAATTGTGCCATACTACCCCTACACCGCATATACATTGTGAGACAAACAATGTCCTGCTCAAATATGTGATCCCTAATTGCAGCTTATGACCCATATGGCCCATTCCCAACATAGATTCATATCTTCAGAAATGAAAATATATCTGCCCTCAACAAATTAAATACCTGTCTCCTAAAGTGTGCACATCACATGACATGTGATGATGTATGTTACAACTCTGCCCATCAATTCTTTAGTCTTTCTGCCTCATGACTACTGCATGACAAAATTATACAAGACTCATATAATATTACCTGGACACTAACACAACTGAATGACAGGATTTTAACATTCTTATTTTAATATTTTAACTACTGTTACTGGTTCTGCACCTGTTCAGTAATTCTCCTTGATTCCACACTTACTTTCATTTACTACAATCTATGAAATATAATGTTGCTCACTACACCACAAGCATGAGCCATACAGTACATCAGAATCTTAACATCGCAACTTACTATACTAATACTTTGCTATTTTTATACTTTTCTACAAAAATAAATTGAGAAGCATAACCCCACTTAACTTTATATTTCACAGCTTATTACAGTCTGAGATAGAAATACAATAAAATCAACCAAAAGCAAAATAAATTATTTTGTGTTAAACTTATTTTCCTACAAACTCCATCTTCTTCCTCTGCCCATGACATTATCACACTTTATATATTAAACTTCAAAGCACAAAACCTGTTCACATGTTAAAAACCCAAGCCTTCAGTCACTTCACACAATAATGCTAAACTTCAGGTGCCAGGATCTGCAGAAAAACTGCCAGAATTTCTGTCTGAGATGCAAATGACTTTACATCTCTCCCCAGTAATTCACATTGGGTGAATCTTACATGCCAGTGTCAAATCCACTTTCCATGCAAAGGACACCAGCTTAGGCAAGGCCATTGATTTCAGTGCTATACAATGTTACTGATCACATCACATAGCCAACATTTACTTCTGAGGTTGCCAGAGATAAGCAATTTTATATTACTGCTAACAAACCAAACCCATAAATTCTGGATCTATGGACTGAAACTGACTGGCTACACTGTCCATGCAAATTATAGCTTACTGGCTACTGCATTACTGCTACTGATATATCATAATCAAAATATTTAATTGTTACATGGATCAACTCAAAATAAGTGACTCTTCTATGTATTTCCTACCAACTTCTTCACAAATCAGGTTATTTCAGTGATGTCCTTTACAGGACTAATATTTCCAGTTCCATACCAACTTTGGCAAGTTTTTTTTTCCTTTTATACCATGCACCCATTCTTATATTTAGTACCTTTTATGTACTGTCATTTTTTAACGTACTGTAACCTTCATTGATTACTGATCCAAGATACCAAACTTACAGGGCAGCAAAAATAAATTCAAGCTTATGTAATTATTACACATTGGAGATAATTGCATTTTTATTCATGTACTACTCAGACACATTAATTTCATTATCTAGGTACCTGCAAATGTATTTATAATATTTAAAAATGTTCACATGACACCACTACAACCTCAAGGGCTATATTCATACCTTAGTAGTTAGTTTCATGTAACAGGCACCCATGGTTCTTTGTGTGTGTGTGTGTGTGTGTGTATGCTAGCACAATAACTAACACAAGGGGGAAGAAAAACAGCAGTACAGTAAGCAACCCAGTACTCTATCCTGAAAATTATAATAATTTCTCCATGTCCATGTTTTATGCTTATATTGTCTGTTGCCTGCTTTCAATGCTTAGCAGTCATTGTGGCCATTGACATGGGGAGGTTACTGATCTGTGCAAAAGGTCATACACCTTATAGCTGTAAATACATGTGTATGACTGCATTTTGTTTTAATGGGAGAATAAAATGTCACTGTACCGATGTTTTTTCTCCATTAAAACATTCTCCAAACAGCTCAACATGTGTACCTTAACAGATATTCAGCTCATTAGTGTTCAGATATGTTTCACTCACACTCAAGTGTAATAATAATGTGCTTAGCGAAATTGCTTTTCTGAGGTTCCAGGAGGGCTAAAAAGGACTAACATTGGTTACAAGAGTTTTCCTTTTATTGACCTTTCCATAAGCCAGTGAACTTTTATTAAGACATCTGTAGTGCACACTCTTATACCCATGTTGCTAGTGTTAGGGAGGTCACCAATCCTTGTAAAAGGCCATAGACATTAAACCTGCAAAACATCAATCTATAACTACATTTCTAAATAGGGCTTTGAAGAATCCTTTTGAAAAACATCTAATATCTTTTTTATAAAAACAATGCATTGTAATGGTAGAAACAAATCTCACTGTAATGGTGTTTTGTTTTCTTTTGTATGTTGCATAACCCTCTTCAGAACCTATATGTATAGATGGGGGGGTACTTTATGTAATATATATAGTGTGTGTGTGTGTGTGTGTGTGTGTGTTTTTCCAGCAGTTGCTCTGTCTCTGCCTAGCTATAGCATTGCTGTTATTTCATATGCAGTACTTATATTATACTTTACTGTAACAATGGATTGATTCACTATTCAGTTTATCTCATGATAGACAAACTAGAATCACTGCCTACTGCTTTGAAAGGGAGAGCTGGTTTGAGTAAAAGTTTTATTGGCAGACTGCCCATAGAGAATTGCTGTGAATTCTGGTGCACACTCAACACACCTAAACTCGTATCCTGAGTCAATGCAAGTCAATATTTATCAGGGAAGAATAATCATATATGCAAATACAAATAAAAAATAAAGAATGATGACACAGAATCTTTTGTATATTTAATTTGGGTCATACTGCCAATTGCATTCTAGATTTCCTTTCTGTGACCTAACCAGTGTTCGGATATGTGGAGATTTAAAGTCACGGGTCAACCCTAGCACAGGGTACTTAATAACTAAAGATCCACAATAATGTTTAATAGATATTTTCTCCATTTAATGGTCAAAATAGACACTGCATGCCCCACTGGACCAGGGAAAGATCATTGTGGAGAGCATTTCCCTGGCCCAGTTGGACATGTAATGTTTGCTGTAACCATTACATGGAGAAAATATCTGGTAAACATTATTGTGGACCTTCATTTATTAAGTACCCTTTGCTAAGGTTGTACTTTGATTTTAAATCTCCAGTTACTGTTTTTTTTTTGTCACAGGGTACTCTGCCCTGCTGAGTGCAGATCTGTTTACTCATAAGTGTTCAGATATGCTTCACTCACACTGAAGTTTAATAATAAAGTGCATAGTTTGTTTGTAGATTTAATTTATGTGATCTACATGGTGTTCAGATATGCTTCACTCACACAACAGTGTAATAATAAGGTGTATATTTTTTTTGTGGGATTGCAGGAGGCCTAGAAAGGACTCACATTGGTTACAAGAATTTTATTTTAGTGACCTTTCCATAAGCCAGTGATCTGATTGTCAAAAAAAAAGCAATATAATTTTCAATAAAAGCAGTTGTAGTGCAGAATAGTTTACGCATGTTACTCATCAACAATCCCTGCAAAAGGTCACAGAAGTTAAACCTGCAACATGTCTCTATATGACTGCATTTCTAAACAGGACCTTGAGGAATCCTTTTTATCATATGGTATAATCTGATATACTATGGTAGGATATATGAGAAGATAATATGCTATAATCTTAAATAAAAGTATATGCTATATGAGGCAGATTGCAGTAGAAAACTGGATCTTTAGGAGCTGCTCAGGTGGAGGTGGGGTGAATCTTTCTCAGTCCACCATTATAGATCCACCTCTTGCCCCTACCACATGAACAACAAAAAAAAGGTGGGGTGGATCTTTAGGAGCTCTTCAGGTGGAGGTGGGATGGATCTTACCAAAATAAACTAATGCTCCCTCCCACTACTCAGGTTCCAGTTCTTGTACCACCCAATTAAGAAAGAAAATAGTGCCCTGCAACCATTGACTAACATGAAAGCACATTTATTTGAGGGCGGAGAGCATTTCTTGGAGGCGGGTAAGGTGGAGGAGACTATTTACACCTTCAGCCAGTTCCACGGACAGAAAACATGACGTGAGCCCTTTTGCACATGCAAAACGTCTGCAGGGCTCTGCCCACTGCAGCTGTAAAAATCAATACTTTAAAACAGGATCTAGTGCACATTGCAGCATGGGCAACAAACAATAAAATTATATTTAATATTGACAAATGCACTGTGATTCACTTGTGAGTAAGAAATCCAACTACAAATTACTCTCTATATGGGCACTGTATAAAATCATCAAAAACTGAAAAAGATCTTAGGGTTATTGTCACAAACCAGTGAACATAGGGAGAGCAATGCAGAAGGGTGGCGCAAATGAGAAACCACATCATATCATCGATCAAAAGTTTCTTCATAAATAAGAATAACATTGTATTATCCCCCTTTATAATTCATATGTGCATCCATACATTGATTGTGCTGGTTCCTTTTGGGCCCCCTATCTTTGTAAAGATAAAAAAACTTATTGAAAGTATGCAGAGGATAACAACTAAATTGATCTCTAGGGTCAAGAACATGTCTTATGAGGAGAGGTTACAAAATCTTAACCTCTATGACCTACAGTTAAGGAGGGACAGAGGGGACCTGCTGATGCTCTTCAATACATTACAAGATCCTGCCCTTATGAAAGAGTGCAACATTGTCATGGCAAAAAAAAACAAAACAATAAACCTAAAGTGTCATAATAAACAAATATGTATACTAAAAGCTACTAGCAATAAATGCAAATATTTCTTCACAGTAAGGGCCTCCACACTTTGGAATACTGTACCCCAATATATTGTGGACATAACTAGCGTGAGTGAGTTTGAATATAAACTCGACAAACTGTTGTTAGGGAAAAAATAATATATGCCCCACATGTGTGGGGAAGGTGGTCACAATGGGCTCTGTGCCTACTTCCACCTTAAAATCACAGAGTAATACTGAGTAATGCTGCCACTTGACAAATCTGTGTGGCCAAAAAATAATGTTTCTAGTGACGTGGATATGATGTTCTGTCCACATTTCTTGGCAGTGTCCTTTCCCTTTAAGATGTGCCAGAAAGTCTTCAAGCTGGCTCTCCCACCCACCCACCCACCCGCCCATGTGGTATCTCCCCCAGCTCTGCCCCATGACACCAGATCTTCCTTTCTGCTGAAAGAAACAGGTTCTGTCTTTACCACTCCTGCATTGAGTAGGCCCTAGTGCTTAAATTCTTCAGAATTACTTCCAGACCAGTTTTGTCTTCATCTCAGTTTTCAATCATGACCACGATGGGTGATAGGTCTGCTCTCAGGTTCCACCAGTGTCCTTGTGGGCAGAAGATGTCCAGGACTGACCCGCATGCCATGTGCATCTACTGTCTGGGGCACAACCATGATCACCAGACCTGCGACTTTTGCCGCTCATTTCATTCTTCTGTCCTGGAGGATCATCTCGCCCGGCTGAAACTGGGTCACCTGGCATAACAGAACATGCTGGTCAAATCAAAGGATGCCCATTGGGTGGTCTTTGCAGCTGCAGGGTCCACCGAGCAGCTGGTGGCCTTTGAGGAGGAAGCAGCTCATTTCTCCTCGGCTTCTGCCTTCATGCCGCTTCAACTGGGCTCAACTGTTATGGGTTGCTACAAGGAATTGTGCCAGGCCCTGCTGACCTTTGGTCAGGGACCCACCTGCAAAACTAAATCTAAAAAAGAGTCTAAGAAAGAAAAGACTTGTCGTCGATTGTGGGATCGAGAGCGTACTCCGTCAAGGGCCTCCAATTCCCACGTTTCTCTGGATTTGACTTTGGCCAAATCCTCGGTCTTGGCCGCTGACTCCATGGGAACCCCATCGGGCCTGTTGGCTGAGATGCTTGCCAACATCCCAGCTGAGAATTTTCTTGAGGCGACCGACCAGTTCGACCGAAGAGGCCGATACTTCCTTGTCTAGGATGCTGATCCTGATGCAGACAGTTACAGGGACACATCAGTCCACTGACTCACCACCTCAGGTCGCTGACCCTGAGCAGGAGGAGTCTCTTCAGTCACCAACTCCCTTCAAGCCCTACCACTGGTCCCCCCGTGGCCGAGGTCTCGGTCTTCTTCCTGTAGGTCGAGCCAGTCCCACAACCATCATCAGAACTCCCACTCTCAGCACCACGGAAAGCTATCCCACTGCTATTCTTCATCCTCAGCCTCCTTGGGTGAAGAGAGGCTTCGGCACAAGTTACATCAATGCTACGAGGACTTGATGTGGCAACAACTGGTGTTTACTGGTGCCAAACCGACCCCAGTTTCTACGCCGGCCATCACTTTGCTGTCGTCTGAAAGGCCTCCACCATCTCCGTTGACAGAACTGATTAAAATGGTCCTGAATCCACTGATTCTGGCTTCTCCACCAGTTGTGGTGGAACTGCCACCCAAACAGCTGACAGTCGGCAATCCAACTAAGGAGTCTTGGTTGGCGAAGAGACTTCCCCATTGGCAGTCAGTAACAACACCTCTGGCAGTCCATGGAGGGTCAGTGGGGACTCTGGTGGTCGATCGCTCTTTGATGACTCTTCGGAGTCCAGTGATTCCTTCCTGCACTCCTGTCCAGTCGACATGGTGTCCATGGGGGATCTCTCGATGGGCGATGGTCCATTCTTTTTCATGGGCCTCCTCCATTTGATCTCTGAGTCGACGGGTATAAAGATGGAACCCATCCAGAAATAGGCTCATTACCTGTTGACTGAGATCCTCAATCAGGGAGGCTCTTTGACAGAGGCTTTCCCGGTGGCAGAAGCCATTCTTGGCCCTGCCCTGGAGCTCTTACCATACCCCACTTCCTGCCATGCGCCTTCTGCTCAGATGGCCCGCAAGTATGTGGTGCCCACCAGTTCCCTTTTGAGATTCGAAGAGCACCCCTCGGCTGAGGGGCTGGTGTCCGACTCTGTGTTACGGTGCTCCAGCAACACCAGGGATGTTGACAAGCCACCTGATAAGGAGTCCAAGAAGTTGGACCATGCTGCTAAAAAGGTCTGTGCTGTCTCCTCGCTTAGCCTCCACCAGGTGAACTTGGCCCTCCTCATGGCCCACTTTTCCCATGCCCTACTGGGCACCTTGGATGGGGCGCTTCCTCATCTGCCTGTGGACCTTCAGACCACGGTCAAACAGGTCCAAGACCAGGGCCAGGCTATGGCCAGAAAACAGCTCCAGATTGCCATGGACATCGGGGACTCCTGTGCCTGCTCCATGGTGGCCTCAGTGTCCATGTATCACAGGACTTGGTGAGGATCTTTACCTTCATGGCGGACACTCAGCACAAGTTGGTAGATGTCCCTTTCCTGGGCACCAACCTGTTCAGGCTCGGGGTCGAGGGTCACCTCACACACATCAAGAAGTCCAATACCACCTTGGACTCAGTGACATCTGCAAAGAAGGACCCTAAGGGCTCCAAGCATTTATCAGAAGCGGATGCCCTTTCATCCCTCCTCCACTCCTGTGGCCAAGCCAGCCCAGCAACTGGCTGGTGCAGGCTCAGACTTGGTGACCTCAGCCCAGGTCAATGGCCTCAGCTGTCCATAAGCCAGTAGGGAGAGGCTCCAGTGGCCTTTCAGTCAAGCCCTCCTCCTCCTCCAAGCCTACCCAGTGATGGGATGAGGGGTGCTTCCCTCATGGCTGTCACACCTCCCCTGGGTCCTTCCATGGGAGGCTGGCTCCACCATTTCCTTTCTGCCTGGTCTGCTGTCACAATGGACAGGTGGGTTCTAGAAGTGGTGGGTCAGGGTCTGCCTCTAGAGTTTGAGCAGTACCCTCTTTGCCAAGCCCATGCCCCACCAAAGGACTTGACTTCCACAGCCATGCTGTCAGATCTCGGAGATGACATAGCCCATCTCTTCTGCTAGAAGGCCATGGTTCCTGTCGGGAAACCTCCAGAACACCCAGGGTTTGTCTCCAGGTACTTCCTGGTGCCAAACTGGATGGGGGCTGGCACCCATTCTAGATCTGCATGACCTGAACAAGTTCCTTAGGTTGTGCACCTTCAGGATGATAACTGCGTCTCAGATCATACCCTTTCTAGAGCAAAATATGTGGTTTTGCTCCCTGGATCTTCAGGACTCATTCTTTCATGTTCCAATCCATCCGTCTCACTGAAGGTTCCTCTGCTCCCAAGCCAAGTGAATCCTCTACGAGTTCCAGGCCATGCCGTCCAGCCTCACCTCAGCCCCCAGGGTCTTCACCAAGTGCATAGCAATGGTGGAAGTTTACCTGAGGTGCTGAGGGGTCCAGATTTATCCCTATCTGGATGATTGGCTGATAGCAGGTCCCACCAGACAGGAGGTGGAGTGGTCCAGGGACCTGGCCCTCCAGACCTGTGTCAAACATGGCCTCCTGGTCAGTGAAGCAAAGTCAGAACTTCTGCCCTTGCAGGTGATCAACTTTTTCAGGGCAGAGCTCAACTCTTGCAGAGCCAGAGCCCAGATCCTGGCAGACAGGGTGGAGGCTCTCTCCTCCTTTGCCCGATCATTTCAGGTTGGGCAATTGCACCCTGCCCGGGACTTCCTGCACCTGCTGGGCTATATGGTGGCCTGTACCAGTGTGGTCTGTTGGGCCAGCTGGAGAATGCACACCCTGCAGTGGGAGCTGGCCAGCCAGTGGTCTTAGCACAAGGGGCACTTTGACCAGCTAGTAATGGTGACCCAGTGGATGTGAGACACCATCTGATAGTGACTGATCCCAGCACATCTGCAGGAAGAGCACCCATTTGTCTGCCCAGAGCCGATGGTCAACCTGATGACCGATGCCTCTCTCATGGGCTGGGGTGCCCACCTGGGGGAACAAACACAGAGTACGCAGGCTCTGGACCCCGCAGGAGTCCTGATGCCACATCAGCCTGCTGGAACTCCAAGCAGTTCAGCTGATGCTGATTGCATTTACTCTACACATTCAGGGTCAAGTGGTCCAAGTCCAGACAGACAATATCACAACCATGTACTACCTCAACAAACAGGGTGGGACGCACTCCCTGCTTTTGTGCAAGGAAGAGCTCTGTATCTGGACCCTCGTGCACAGCCTAGAGGTGGATCTTCTGGCCATTCATGTTGCAGGAACCTCCAATCAGCTGGTGGACACCCTTAGCTGGGTGAGCGAGGCATCTCATGAGTGGTCTCTCCATTCAGAGGTAGTTCACAGTCTGTTCTCTCAGTGGGGCACCGCTCAGGTGGACCTGTTCACCTCCAGGGAGAATGCAAAGCTGCAGCTGTTTTGTGCCCATCTTCCTCAGTGGGGAATGCTGCAGAGGGATGCCTTCTTGAGGCCCTGGACCCCAGGCCTCTTTTATGCCTTCCCGTGATCCACAAGGTGCTTCTCAAGACCAGGAGGGACAAGGCACAGGTGATCCTGGTGGTTCTGGACTGGCCACACCAGTTCTGATCCCCCAATCTCCTCAGCCTCAGCACTAGGTTCCCTGAGGTGTCTTCCCCTATGCCTGGACCTGCTTTCCATCAATCAGGGGAAGGTACTCCACCTGGACCTTCAGTCCCTGCACCTGACTGCATGGTTCTTGAGCGGCTAGAGTTCCAGGCCTTGGGTCTCTCCGAAGATGTCTTCACCATTGTGCAGGCATCTCAGGAGTCAACCAGGAAGTGTTATACCTCAAATGGAAGAGATTCTCCATTTGGTGTCAGGACAAGAGGTTGGACCCTTTCTCCTGTCCAGTGGCTAGCATCCTTGATTACCTTTGGTCCCTCTTTGAGTCCGGCCTTCAGTCGATGACCCTTAAGGTGCATCTGGCAGCCATCTCTGCTTACCAGACACAGGCCAGTTAGCAGTCAGTGGCACAGGAGAAGGTGGTCAGGTGCTTTTTCAAAGGCCTTCACCACATTTCCCCTCTGGTGCGTGAACCATCACCACCGTGGGACTTGTTGCTGGTTTTGGCAAAGTTCATGGGCAGGCCATTCGAACTGATGCACAGGTGTGCTCTCTCTCACCTGTCATGGAAGACTGCCTTCTTGGTGGCTATCACATCAGCCAGAAGAATCAGTGAGCTCCAGGTGCTTTTGGTGGAGTCTTCTTACCTGGTCTTCCACAGGGACAAGGTTGTCCTGCTCCCTAACCCAAAGTTTCTCCCGAAGGTTGTGTCAGAGTTTCACATTAACCAGGTGATTAATCTCCCAGTATACTTCATCAGTCACACCTTGGAGGCCGAACACAGGCTCCATACTCTGGACCTGAGGGGAGTGCTCGTTTATTACAAAGAACACATGGCTGGAGTTTGGAAGATGTTCACCAGCTGTTTGTCATCTATGCTGAAACCGCACCTGGCAGATCTGTAGCCAAGCAGACGATTGGCAGGTGGATCACATCCTGCATTGATCTCTGCTGTAGGTTGGCAGGTAGGGAGCTTCCCAGAGGGCTAAGGACTCATTCCACCCACCATACCAGTGCATCAGTGGCTGCTTGCTAGTAAGTCTGCATGGCTGCAATCTGGAGGTCAGCCCACACCTTCATTTTCCATTACCACATGACCTAGAGTCATGCCTAAATGCTGGTTTCGGGGTCTCAGTTCTTCAATCTCTATTCCCTAAGTAGGGGGTGTGCGCCTTGTGTCCCTCCTCCCAGAGAACTTCTAGGAGTCTGCCAAGAGCTGTTGTTAGACCATCATATCCACATTCTTGAAAAAACAGGTTACTCACCTGTAACAGTAATTCTAGGAGTAGTATATGATGTTCATCCACATGGACCCACCCGACCTTCCTAATTTTGACACACACATTCTGCTTCCAGTGGGCAAAATCTGGTGTCAAGATGTGGAGCTGAGGTAGTTACCACCAGGGTGGATGGGAGGAGCCAGCTTGAAAACTTTCTGGCACATCTTAAAGGGAAAGGACACTGCCAAGAAGTGTGGATGAACATCATATACCATTCCTAGAACTACTGTTACAGGTGAGTAACTTGCTTTATGGTTGTGGGCAGAGCCTACAGCCATTTTGCAATCTGTAGTTTGAAAATGGACGATCATGGCACACTTCCATTGGACTTTTGGAAGTGTACTTCCAAAAGTCCAACCGAGTTGGGAGCACTCCGCCACGGTCGGCCGGTGCGGAATAACAGCCGTACTATTTAGACTGTTACTTTTGCATTCCGGTACAAGAACTGCACATGTGTAGTTCCACTGGTGTCACCATCTTGGGAATGGCAGAATGCCATTCATGGCAACTGTCAACAAGTCATTAAAAAAGCTGGAGGAATACTTCACTGTATAAACAAGCACATTCAAAGTAACAGTAGTAGAGTGTTACTCCCCTTATATACTTCTTTAGTGAGGCCTCACTTGGAGTATTGTGCTCAGTTTTGGTCACCACAACACCAGGGCTCAAAACGTGCTCTGGAAAAAATTCAGAGAAAAGCAACAAAGAAAATGAATGAAGTTAAAGATCTAAATTGTTTAAACAAGTTAGGACTTTATTCCTTAGAATAGTGAAGAATGAGAGGGGACCTCTGTATGGTTTTTTAAAGCTCTTCATGATGACAGTTTATGGGCTAAATTGGGACTAACTATAAGAAATAATCCATATGAAACTCAGTCTCACCCCTTCCAACTTATGGGAGAATGTTGTAAAACAAAGAAAAGGAGCTCCTGGTTTACAATAAGAGTCACTAGTGTCTGGAACCAGTTACCCATAAATGTGGTAACTAGTGATAAAATGGACATTTTCAAGTCAAGATTAGATATTTATCTACGTAAAAACTCAATATATGGTTATACTTAAATTTTCCTAGCAAGCTATATGGATCTCGGTCTTTTTTTGCTCTGATAACCTATGAAACCTATGAAACTGTGCTCGCATGAATGCCAAGCATGCACAGTTGTGTCACTGCTGCCATCTTGCAGATGGTACTTCTCCCATTCCCTCCCACTACTGCTGTCCTCCCCACTCCCTCCATTCTGTCCCAGCCCTGGCAGCAAATAAAACCCTCCCACTACCTCCCACTACTGCTGTCCTCCCAGCTCCCTTTGTTCCCTGTCCCTGCACTGACATCAGGGTGCTCAATCCCTGTGTTGGCATCATGTACCCCTGAACTCATGTGGCACACTGGGAGCCCACTGTCCTCATCGCTCCCTCCATTCCCCATGGCCCCATGCCAACATTAAGTGCCCAATCTCCATGTCAGCATCATGTACCCCCTAACTCATGTGGAACACTGGAAGTCTACCCTAGTGTGCCCCAATTTTTTATTCTCTGTAAATAAAGAAAACTGTCCCACCAACCTATTTTGTTTTACCTGTAAAAAAGGAAATGGTCCCTCATTATTGCCCCAGTCCCCCATCCCCACCCTCCCGCTGAGCACCCACCTCCCTTACCCCATACTTTCCTACAGAGGTCGGCGCTGTCATCTTCTCTGGACTGGGACATGTCTGCACTCTTCAAAGCTGAACTGCAAACTGAAGATTCAAAGGTAAGCATGGTACAATGGCAGTCAATCAGGTTTTAAACTTATGTTGATATATCAGCCATTTTTAGGAATTTTGGCCCCAAATTTTCAGCATGGGGTTCTTGGGACCCCACCTTATGAACACTGTCATTGTCATTTTGTTAGTCAGTCCTGACAGGTGATTTCACGGTCGCTGCATGGAATCACCTTTCAGGACTGATTAACGAAATGACAGTGCCACTGCTCATGAGGTGGGGTCCAAGCCTCATGAAATTCGGTGAAAAAAATTCCCAATGATCATGTTTATGAGTGTGCATTGTGCAGTTTCTGCACGCTCCTAACTTTTCCAATTTATAATATTTTCACTCCAGATTTTCAACATTGCCATTTTTGCACACCTCCTTATTAACAGTGTAGCTCTCGATTTTCACATCCTGCCTGAAACATGCTTTCACACCTGTGGCACAGAATTTGCGCAGTTGCTCTGCGAATTCACTTTTCAGGACAAGTGAATGAAATGACAGTGGCACTTTTCATGAGGTGGGGTCCCAAAAAGGCTATATTGAAAAATCTGGTGAAACCACTCCAAAAAATGTACAAGTTACACACAGTCATTCAAAATTTTCTACACATGTGTGTAACTTTGGTCATTTGGCAGCTCACCACAGCCGTATCAGCTCTGGCTAGAATTTGTTTAAGTTTGGTAAGGCTATACCTCCCTGTTGTTTTGGTAGTTGTAATTTACTATATGCAATCCAAGGAGTTTTACATCCCTATATCAACCTTGCAAAGATTATTATAGGTAAGTCCCATCAAGGAAGTAGTAGTGTGCAGTCACCAGATAGCATTGCTGTACCTAAAGTAGGTTTGTTTCTGATGTACGGCAGCTATCCAGGCAAACCACTCTCTGTGAGACCTAAACCACTATGTGCATCATTGAGACTGTCCATAGCATAAGCGGTATAGAGAAATCCAATTTCTCCATAGCCCTCCTGCCGGGAGGAGAGGTGGCTGGGGGGATCAAGATAAGCCTTCCGTAGCGCTGCTACGGGTTACACATTGAGAGTACAATCTGCATAAGGTCCTGGTCCTCCCCTTAACATCCCCTGTGGGCTGTACATATGACATCAACCCGGTCCCCCCTCCTACTCCTGAGTTCTTCTCACTTGATGTTGCTGGGAAGGAAGGTCATCACCACATGCCCTGCAACTTAAGTGGCAAGATGACACATGCATAGGTGAAGACACAAAGGTCCATGCGCTTATCCAGTGCTCAGCTAGTGCAGACTCAAGAAGTAGACACTCCAACAAATTACTCTAGAGCTGCAGTCATAGTCATAGTAGAAATTAAGACATTGCAGACATAAAAGTAATTGCTAGTGGTTTATTGCTAATAAGAGAGTGTGACACCAGAGCTCTAGTGCTTTAGATTTGTAGCATGACCCTTCATCTGCCCCCTGACAAATGTGCTCTCATTTACATTCTTAAGTACCAAAATCACTCACCTTTGGTTCGTGGTTCTCATATCCCAAAAATGCATGTGAGACCACTCTTACGACCGTAACAGTGGTCTGAAGTGGCCGCATTAAGGATAAAAGCTAATTGTAGAGGCTGCAGGTCCTTTGTATAGTCACCCTGGAGAAAGTGAGGTTTAAAGCAGCAGTGCAACAAAATTGGGCAAAAATTTGATCCCACCTTTTTCTTCACTATAAAAGATTCCATGCAACTTCCAGTTTATTTGGTGGTAAAATGTTGTAGTTCCACCAAAATGTGAGTCTTCTATAAATGTTTTAATTTATTTTTTTCTCAAGAAAAAAAGATGGCCACCACATCTGGTATAGAAATACCATAGTAGGACTGGTAAGGGTTAGGGTTGAGAAAATAAAAAAAAAAAAACACATGGTGCATAGCATAGGTGGTACCTAGCAAAGTACATCTGAGAGGTATACTAAATATTTTTTCATACATAGTTGAAACTAGCTTTTTGGAAGAACATTTCTTTGCACCACTGCTTTAAGGGACATCATATGAACATATGAAAATTTATCCCCTGTATCCCCCTCCCCCGGTAATGCGGTGGTGGGAGCACGGGGCCACGTGATGTCTTGTCACATAGTAACACGGTGCCTGCAAACGCAAATGGTAATGCGCATGGTGACGCAAAGTGAAACACAAAGATAAACAGTATGTAGACACAAATGGTTAAAATAACGCAAATGCAAGCGCAAATGAAAACACAAAGTGTAACGCACATGGTGGGAACAGTAAGTGAAATGGGTACAGAACCGCAAGCAGAAGCGGTAAGAGTAACAGTAATGTAAGCTCACATGCTGGTTTTCCCCAAAAACTGCATAGAGAAAGACAGTGAGTACAAAGAATGTATGCATAATAATGGGTCCAGGAGCAGAAAATGAGGAGTTGGAATACTAAATTGCTTACATCTCAGGAACCGTACAACGTAGAAATTTTTTTTTAAAGCCATATGATTTATCACTTTCCTGGCTAGTTTTGTACTTAGCCTCTGCTAGGGGGCTAAGCATTTTTCCAACGAAAAGTCCTTATCTCGCACCATTTCCGAGATACGGGCCTTGAAAGTCACGGTGAATGCTGTAATGTTATCCTATGGGAAAAAATGTCAACTTTGGAGTGCCATAACTATGCCACCCAGTAATATTTTTTCATGAAAATACTGAGAGACACATCCGTGAGATGTTGGCTGCGTTCCCTCCAAATTTCAGCCCAAAAGACCAAACCGTTCTTTTGCAGCAGGGTGGCAAAGAATTGCTGTCATTTTGCCACAGCCTGGAAAAGTACTGTCGAACTTTGCGAAGGCTTTCTCAAATTCATGTGACAGTGTCACAAATGCACAAATGTGAAAGTACTTTGTGAAAGTACTTTTTTCAGAAATGTGAAAAATAGATTTCTGGGGTGTTTTACCCCAAAATAAAGACATGCCTAGCATCCTCAGGGTCCAACTAGGCGAATACAAAAAGAATTAGGTTGCTAAAGGGTCCCAATTTTAAATGCCAAGCATTTTTATGATGACCAACTGAAACAAAATGGTGGATTTGCGACAGTAAAAGGGCCATTTGTGAAAGTAAAATCTGCATTTGCGACACTTTCGAACTTTTTGTTAACTTTTTTGACATAATGGGAACTTGTTTTTTGAATAACTTTTGAACCGTTTAATATTTTTTCACGAAATCTTCAAAAGACACATTGGGCACCCCAGCCGCATGTTCCCTGAAGTTTTTGGACTGGTCTCACAAACCGTGCAACCTGTAGGTGAGAGCAAAGAATTCGCAAAAAAGCATAAACGCACATTTTGTTGGCTCTTAATAACTCCGCAGCTGTATATCCGACCAGTACAAAACTTGGCAGATACCAAGATCTACCATGCCCAATCATGTGTACCAGATATCAGACAAATCTGTAGAATGATGACAAAGTTATTAAGGTGCAACATTTGACCCTTTAACCTTAAAATGGATCCTCAACCCTAACTATAGTGGCACTATAATATATATATTATAGGGGTGCGGTCACGCTCCTGTATTTAGGGTTATGAAGCCACTTCTATGTTAAACTTAACATTTTGAGCATTAATAACTTTGGACCAGTTAAACAGATTTGCATGAAATTTGATATGCATGGTGGGGCATGGTAGGTCTCTTGATTTGCCAAATTTCGTTTCAGTCAGACTTACGGTTTCTGCACACCAAAACACTGAAAAATGCACTTTTCTCCAGTTATGTGGGCAGTTTTCCAGATTTTGTCCGTGGCGCTGCATGGCCGTTGTGTGGTATGCCACTTTGCAACTTGGCACATTGAAATTGCTTTGGTCAAGGAATATGTCCCTTTTTGTTTGGTGAAAAAATATTAATCCATTCATAAGTTATTAAAGTTTTAAGTTCCCATTATAAGTCTATGGGAACATTTATATGGTTATTTTGCGAACAAAGAATGGGGTTTTGGCCGCCTGGATCCTCCTCACGATCAAAGAATTTGCAGGCTCGCAATCAAAGATTCTTTGATCCCGAGGGAGGGATTAGATGGCCAGTTTTGGAGGGACCAGATAGCCCAATTTTAATAACTTTTAAAATTAAATATCTCGGAAACGGTTTGGTTTTTTAACTTGAAATTTGGAAGGTGTTGATAGGATGTCCTATAGATGTGAATTATGATGTTTAGGTGTCAGAAAATAAATTTGTTGTGGAAATATGGCATGGCACAGTTTACATTTTGTGGACATCGTTTTGCATTGTGGTAGTGGCTTGAAATTTGTAGGGCAGCTAGCCTTACTGCCAATGACGTACCTTTCAGTCGTTAGGTGTGTAAAATGTAAAAAGGTGTGGAATTCTGCCACTCCGACCTATGAAAATCTCAAACTTTAAAATGCTATGTCTTGGACACGGTTTGGTCTTTTAAATTGAAATTTGCAGGGTGTTGAGGGGATGTCATAGAGATGTGAACTATGCAATTTAGGTGTGGGAGAAATAATTTGTTGCAGAGATATTCTATGACGTAATTGACATTTTTCCCATATGATTACATTGCAGTCTGTGTCATGACTTTCTGTGCCGTTATCTCGGAAACGATGCGAGATACAGACTTTTCGCTACAAGTGGCTTAGATCACTTTCAAGCTAGCCACTGGAAAAAATACTTGAAATTGTTGAGTAAGCCTGCAGTGGAATTTTGTTCGTACGTTGCACAGTTCATGAGATATTGTGAAATTACTGTCACAAGGGTTGAAAGAGTGCCTGTCCCGTGCTTTTTGGTGCCCATATCTCAGAAACAATGTGAGATATGGGTTTGGACTGTGATTGTGGTATGATCGATTTACTATCGTGGTTACAATGACACTTGAATTGTTTTTCAAGCTGTTACAGTTCCCAAGATATGGATAAATTACTGTTACAAGCCTTTGGTGGCCAATAGGAATGCTGCATGGCTCTGTACAGTCCAAGTCACATTAAATTGTTCCTCCACCTCACTGGTTTAGCATTTTTCAGTGAGTTGTTTAATGTGTGCACTTCTCACTATAATGATTTATAAAAAGTTTCCTAATTGTTTGTAGCTGCTAATCAGTTTCAGCTTACTTTGCAACTCTCAAGAAACATTTATCAATGCAGTGAAACAAATTAAGCAACCCATAAAAATACTATACCACTGAGTTGGAACCCAATTTCACCACTGCAGTGTGAAGTGCAACTTGATTGAAATGTATTTCTACCCAATTCCATGAAGAAGCTCTCACCCATTCCAGCCAATAGCTATCCTGCATTCAGACTGAAAACCCTGCCCCTGCTGCCATATTGTTTCCCCACTTCTGAGGATTTCACTCACTGCTGTTTTTTTTCTCATTCAGTTAACTATATCACATATTATTTGTGCCCTTTAATTGCTTTATTCCCCCAAAATACCACTGTGTCTTGCTCCACTGATTGCAGTTGTCTGCCTGCTCTGCTTGGCATTTCTGTGGAGTTCTCACAAAACAAAATGCTCCACTTTTAATATTAGGCTTATTCATTTATACATAGCATTCTCATACTACTTTTCACTCTTTTTTTGTTCCTGTATGTCTTTATTTATAAAGATCTGTATCTGTATGTATTTTACTGTGTTTTCCGAGATGTGCTCTCTTGATTCCATTCCTATAAGCTCCTAGTGATCTCTGTCTCGCCGTTTTTTCAATAGGACTGATACAGCCCTTACTAAACTGGGCTCACCTTCTTTTATTTACACTTTAATTTGTTTTTACAATGTGAACCAGTTCCAACTGTTTCCCTGTGGCGCTGGCTGCCCATTTACTTGAGAGGAAATGTGATCCCCCTGCAAGAGGAGTGTTTCTCCTTTTACTCCATCTTGCACCTTTCCGAAGCAGTGCAGGCCACATCCTGACTTGCAACCGAGGTCGCAGTGATAAGTGACTGCCGCAACAGTCCAGGGAATTCTTGACAAGCTCTCACCTTGCTTTGGAGCTGGCATTTGCCTGCTTGCACTCCCCACACAAGTGCCTTAGCACTTGCATAGCTACTGTACAGTACTCCAAACACAATTAATCATGGAGCAGTCCCCCCAAAAATAAACAAACAGGAATCTGATAATTTATTAATTTATAATACATACTGGTTATTAGACACTCCAACTGGTGCCACTGGACCACCAGGGCATGTGAAACGATAGCCAGGGCATACATATTTCTAGCCCACTGGCCACCAGTTCACATAAGTTACATTATTTGGCACTAAAATTGCTGTTTTTAACACAAGCTCTTGCTTATCATTATTCAAAATGGAAAACCGCATGCTGGTAAAGCAGCCAGAGGCAGGATCAGCTCCCCCCGCCCCCCCTTACAAACTTGCCCAAGCTACTGTAAATACATGTTATTTATTTCTCCTATTTTGTGTCATTTTCTATGCTTTTTTTTACTAGCAGGTACTACAGTACTTTGTTTATGTCTGCAGCTGAGGCACTGGAATTCAGTTTTTCAAATATAAAATGATAAGTACTATACAGTACTTTATGAATTGGATTAGGCAGATTTGGGGCCATTTAAAACTGAATCTCATTAGCTGCTGCACTGCAAATGCATTTGACAATGAACTGCATGAACAATGAGCGGGAGCTGAAGGGAGCTCACAGTGACTGAAAGTCATTGCATGTGGATTGCTTGTGAGTTGATGATTAGCTGAAAAAGAGTTTGTATTTTAAGCATTTTGAATTGCCACCGCATTGTCAGCTCAAAAAAATAATGCCAGAGCAGAGAGCTGGAGGAACAGTTTAATGTGACTTGTACTGTAGCTATGCATAAGTGGCAGCACAGGCCAGAGGGCCCGTGCTCCCTCAGATGCATATTGTTATGCAGAAATGGGCAAGCTGGTGGGAGCATGGGCCCTCTCCCACCAGAGTGGCTATTATTATAGGGGTGTGGTTGCACCCCTATATTTAGGGTTATGAAGCCACTTCTATGTTAAACTCAAAATTTTGTGTGTTAATAACTTTGGACCTGTTCAACAGATTTGCATCAAATTTGGTATTCTTGGTGGGGCATGGTAGATCTCTTGATTTGCCAACTTTCATTTCAGTCAGATTTACAGTTTTTACACACCAAAACACTGAAAAATGCACTTTTCGCCAGTTATGTGGGCAGTTTTTCAGATTTTATCTGTGGTGCTGCGTGGCCATTGTGTAGTGTGTGCTCTACAACTTGGCAGGCTTAAAGAGCTTGGGTCAAGGAACATGCTGCTTTTTGTTTGGTGAAAAAATATAAATTTGTTCGAAAGTTATTACAATTTGAAATTCCCATTATATCCTATGGGAAAATTTATATGTATTTTTTGAATGTTAATGAGAAAAAACAGATGGCCCTAGTTAAGACCAGATAGCCAATTTGGGATGACCATATCTCAATCACAGTTTGATCTTTTTAATTGAAATTTGCAGGGTGTTGAGGGGATGTCATAGAGATGTGCACTATGCTGTTTAGGTGTTGGGGAAATAGTTTGTTGCAGATATATTCAATGATGTAATTAACATTTTTTCCATAGGATTACATTGCAGTCTGTGTCATGACTTTAAGCACTACAGGTGACTTAGATCAAGCCACTGGAAAAATATTTGAAATCATAAGAGTAAGCCTGCAGTGGAATTTTGTTCATATGCATGGTTCATGAGATATTGTGAAATTACTGTCACAAGGGTTGAAAGAGTGCCTGTCCTGTGCTTTTCGGTGTCCATATCTCAGAAACGATGTGAGATATGGGTACAATCTTTCTGATGTTGCGTGAAGTACTCACTGTCACGGTTACAATGATGCTAGAATTTTTTTTTCTAGCTCTTACAGTTCCCAAGATATGCACAAATTACTGTTACAAGGGTTCAGTACCCTATAGTGCTGCTGTGTGGCTCCGTAGCTTTGCATAGGTGGCAGTTCGGGCCCAAATGCATATTTTTATGCAAAAATTGGCAACTTGGTGGGAGCTCTCACCAATATACATTTTTTCTACTTATATTACACTTTTTCAAAAAGTAAGGAAATTCTTTGCAGAAAACTGAGTTAATGCTTCATTTAGGGTTAAAGCAAAAAAAGTCAGGAAATGAAACATTAGGGTTGAACCCCTAACTACCCCTCACACACGCCACCCTGATCCTCCACAGTCTGACAGACACTGGGGTGTGTCATTGGGGTCATGATCATGAGGCCTAAATCTCACCCATTCTCCTTTAGTGTAGCATGTCCACATGCTCAGACATGGAATATATTATAGGGGGCACAGTCGCACCCCTATATTTAGGGTTATGAAGCCACTTCTATGTTAAACTCTAACTTTTGTGCATTAACTTTGGACCCTTTCAATGGATTTACATGAAATTTGGTATGCGCAGTGGGGCATGGCAGATCTTTTGATTTGTCAAATGTTATTTCAGTCGGACTTACGGTTTTTGCGTACCAAAATGCTGAAAAATGCACTTTTCGCCAGTTATGTGGGCAGTTTTTCGGATTTTGTCCATGATGCTCCACGGCCTTCATGTGGTGTGGTGCTGTGTGACTTGGCTCAGCTGAAAGAGCTTGGGTCAAGGAACATGCCACTTTTTGTTTGGTGAAGAAATATTAATCCATTCAAACGTTATTAAATGTTTAACTTCCCATTATAAGTCAATGGGAAAATTTATATGGCTATTTAGCGAAAGAAGAATGGGGTTTTGACAATCCAGACCAGCCTCCCTATCAAAGAATTTGCAGGCTTGCGATCAAAGAATCTTTGATTGCGAGGAATTCTTTGATCGTGATGGCCGCCATCTTGTTTTCAGTTTGCGGTTGGAAAAATTCAAATATCTCAGCCCGGGGGGGACTTCTGAGGTGAAACTATGGTGGGTGTTGCTCAGGGGTCTTCCCTCTATCGAGCCATGCCTGTGTTTTTTTCAAAATGGTAAAAAAATAGAGTTTTTAATGTTTTTATTCTTTGATCATGGCTCGCTAATGATCTTTGATTGTGAGCCTGCAAATTCTTTGATCACTAGAGTCTTTGACCGCGATCTTTGATTGCAAGGGCGTGATGAGATGGCCACTTGAACAAATCAATTTTCTCAGCTCATGGGTGGCTTATTAAGCCAAATGAGGGTGGGGTTTGCTCAGGGGACTTCTTTCTATCGAGGCATGGCTGTGGTTTCATGCATTTCTGCCTAAAAATTTACTTTTAACAATTTTTATTGTTTAATCATGACCCTGCAAATTTTTTGATCTTGAGTCTGCAGATTCTTTGATTACGTGATTCTTTGACCGCGATCTTTGATCGTGAGGGTGCGCCTAGATGGCCACATGACAAATTCAATTTTCTCAGCACAGAGATCACTTCTAAAGGCAAACTATGGTGGTATCTGCTCAAGGGCCTTCATTCTGTCGAGTCATGGCTGTGGTTTCATGTATTTTTCTCTAAAAATTGAGTTTTAACATTTTTTTATTCTTTGATCGTGAGCCTGCAAATTCTTTGATCGCGAGATTCTTTGATTGCGATCTTTGCTCCATATGTCCATATCTGGAGGGACCAGATAGCACAATTTTAACAATTTTTCAAATTAAATAGCTCGGAAATGGTTTGGTCTTTTAACTTGAAATTTGGAGGGTGTTGACAGCATGTCCTGTAGATGTGAATTATGGTATTTAGGCATTGGACAATACATTTTTTGCAGACATATTTCATGGCACAGTTTACGTTTTGTGGACAGCATTTTCCATGGTGGTAGTGGCTTGAAATTACTAGGGTAGCCAACCTTACTGCCATGGATGTACTTTTCAGTCATTAGGTGTGTAAAATGATAATAGGTGTGTAATTCTGCCAGTGCAACAAATGAGAATCTGAAACTTTTATGTTTTATGTCTCGGAAACAGTTTGGTCTTTTACATTGAAATTTGAGTGTGTTGAGGGGATGTGCTGTCCATGTGAATTATGGTGTTTAGGTGTTGTAAAATTCATTTGCTGCACTCATATTGCATGACACACTTTATGTTTTGTGTATGGCATTTTACATTGTGGTACCGCCTTCACATTTATAGGGTGCATAGTGTTACTTCCATGGAGTAATTTGTAGTGGTTAGGTGTCTGACATGTAAACAGGTATTGGATTATGCCACTGATGACTGATACTTTGCTTTCATTCAAGGTGGTGGGCCCCACACTTCCACCCATATGTGCTGCCAGCAATACATATGATAGTCAATACTTCTACTCTTATCTTAGGCAGGAATTTGCAAGTTGGTGGGAGAGCAGGGCCCAAATGGCCCCGCACTCTCACCGACTTGTGCAACTTTCTCCTTTTCTATTCTTTCTCAAAGAGTAAGGACATTCTATGCAAAAAAACTTCATTAATGCATCATTTAGTATTAAAACACAAAAAGTCAGGAAAGAGACCTTTAGGGTTGCCCATCCCGCCTCATAGACCTGCCCATCATCCCGAGATTGACAGCTGACAGGGTGTTTCATTGGGGTTGTGAGGCCTAATTGTCACCCCATTCTTCTTTACTGTGGCTTGTGAATGTGATTACAGATGGAATGAGGTGACATTTAGGCCTTACAACCCCAATGACACACCCCGTCAGCTGTCAATCTCAGGATGATGGGCGGGTCCACGAGGAGGGGATGGAGCAACCCTAAAGGTCTAATTTCCTGACTTTTTGTGTTTTAACCCTAAATGATGCATTAATGAAGTTTTTTGCATACTATATATATAATAGTGGCATGGTAGTGCCACTGTAGTTAGGGTTGAGGCGCCATTTACATGTTAAACCCAAAGTTTTGCACCTTAATAATTTTGCAACTGTTTGACAGATTTGCCTGAAATTTGGCACACACGATAAAGATCCATACACCTTGGGATCTGACAAGTTTTGTACCAGTCACCTATACGGCTGCGGAGTTATTAAGCATGATCTGCGCGCACGTTTACGCTTTTCTGGAATTTTACTGTCGTCTCTACAGGTCGCACGGTTTGTGCGACGAGTCCGAAATCTTCAGGAAACGTGCAGCTGGAGTCCCCAATGTGCCTTTTGAAGATTTCATGAAAAAATATAAAACGGTTCAAAAGTTATTCAAAAAAACAAGTTCCCATTATAAGTCAATGGGAAAAGATAAAAAGTTCAACAGTGTCGCAAATGCAGTTTTTATTTTTGCAAATGGCCCTTTTACTGTCGCAAATTCGCCATTTTTTTTTAATTAGCAATCAGAAAAATGCTTGGCATTTAAAATTGGGACCCTCTAGCAACCTAATTCTTTTTGTAGTCACCTAGTCGGACCCTGAGGATGCTAGCCATGTCTTTATTTTGAGGTAAAACACCCCAGAAATATGTTTTTTAAATTTCTGGAAAAGTACTTTCACAAAGTACTGTCGCACTATGAACACTGTCGAATGAATTTTGAAGCTACGCAAACTTGACAGTACTTTTCTAGGCTGTGGAAAATGACAGTAATTCTTTGGCACCCTGCTGCAAAAAGAACGGTTTGGTGTTTTGGCCTGAAATTTGGAGGGAACGCAGACGACATCTCTCAGATGTGCCTTTCAGTGTGTCATTGAAAAAATATTACATGGCGGCAAAGTTACGGCACTCCAAAGTTTATGCTTTTCCCCATAGGATAACATTACGGCGTCCGACGCATTACAGGAATCCTTTGGCTCCCTGCTGCAAAATAACGGTTTGGTCTTTTGGGCTGAAATTTGGAAGGAACACAGCCAACATCCCACAGATGTGCCTTTTTGTGGTTTGATGAAAAAGTATTACAGGAAGCCAAAGTTATGGCACTCCGAATTTCTCTTTTTTTCCCATAGGATAACATTACAGTGTTCGCTGCACCTTTTAGGGCCCGTATCTCAGAAATGGTGCGAGATACGGACTTTTTGTTGGAAAAATGCTTAGTGCCCTAGCAGGTTCTAAGTGCAAAACTAGCCAGGAAAGTCATAAATCATATGACTTTTACATTTTTTTCCACCTTGTACGGTTCCTGAGATATAAGCAATTTAGGATTCCAACTCCTCATTTTCTGCTCTGAGAACCATTATTATGCATACATTCTTTGTACTCACTGTCTTTCTTTATGCAGCTTTTGGGGAAACCAGCCTGTGCACTTACATTACTGTTACCGTTACTATTTTACGCTATGTTCCGTTCCTGCTTCACTTACGCTCACGCTCTACTCCACCATGTGTGTTACCCTTTGCGTTTTCATTTGAGCTTGCTTTTGCGTTGTTTTTAACATTTTTGTCTACACTACTGTTTCTCTTTCTGTTTCGCTTTGCATCACCATGTGCATTACTATTTGCATTTGTGGGAACAATGTTACTGTGTGAGAAGACATCATGTGGCAGGCTGGGCCCCACGCTCCCGCCACCACATTACATTCACTATTTCTTGTTATCATCCTCAAAAAGAAGGCAAATTAGAGACAAAAAAATCCATTTAATGCATTGTTTAGGGTTGTTCCACACCGACAAAAGTGAGGAAATTAAGTGTTAGGGTTGAAAGCCCCTTGGCCCCTGCCACACCCCAAAGCGGTATCAGGGTACATTAGGGTTTTGGTCCTAACTCTCACCCCATTCTCACACCTATGCTTCTTTACATGTGATGGGGTGAGGTTATGGCCTAACCCTAATGTACACCCCGATGCCGCTTGGGGTGTGGCAGGGGGGCCAAGGGGGGGCTTTCAACCCTAACACTGAATTTCCTCACTTTTGTCAGTGTGGAACAACCCTAACTAATGCATTAAACGGAGATTTTTGCCTCTAATATATATATACATACATATAGATAGATGATATTTATTTATTTATTTATTGAAATTGTTTTACCAGGATGCGCACTGAGCAGAAAGATGCTCATCTTCCGGTGTGGCCTGGGGGGGTGAGGGTACAGTGGAAGATAACTTGCAGATTATCAAGAATTACATATGCATGGTAAAACAGTAGAACATAGCTGAGCACAATTACAGCAATACAATAGACAGATTCAGTTGAACAGTTTACAGAGAAAGTTTCAGTTATGCAGTTGCAGGATACAATTGTGTGATGGAATAGGAACAAGGCAAACAGTACAGTTCAACAACAACACTAGACGGGCATAGATTATATTACAGAATAGGATAGTATTGGATAAATGAGGTGTGACACTGAGTGGAGAAAATGTGAGGATCAGGCAGTATCAAGGAGGGTTTAGGACAGGGCAAAGGCCATGTACTAGAAGTACTGAAGTTGGTATAGATAAGCCAGCTTCCACAGCATAAGCTAGGTGCCACTGGTCAAGCAATCAGGAGGGGGATAAAGGGGATGCCTTTGTGACTTAAGTGCAGGAGCAATTTACCAAGAGGTAGTTTGCTAGTGCTGAAGACAGGGAGTGGGTAGAGGAGGAGTGGTGAATTTGGGGAAGGAGTTCATGCCAGAGTTTGGGGAAGCGGTTGGAGAAGGCAGATTGCCCAATAGTGGTTTTCCACCTAGGGATTTGAAGCTTCCAGTCATTGAGGGATCTGAGGGCATGAGAAAAGGAGGGAGCTGGGGTAAGTAAGGTAGAGAGGTATGAAGGCAGGGCGTCATGCCAGAATTTGGCTACAAATTTAGCGCAGTGCTGCAGGCGACGGTTTTCGAGGGAAGGGAATGCGAGGGCATTGTAGAGGTTGCAGCGATGGGTGCGGTGAGGGTGGCATGGTATCAATATAACAACACCACAGTCCCATTATAGGGGTGTGGTAGCACCCTATAGTTAGGGTTGAGTTGGCTTTGCAATGTTAAACCCCGGTTTTTGCACCTTAATAACTTTGGCGTTGTATGAAGAACTAGCATAGAATTTGGCATGTGCAGTCAGGCTGTCAGAATCTCAAGACATGAAATGTTTTATGATGGCATATTGTACAGTTTATGAGATGCAGAGCACCAAAAAATGAAGGGGGAAAAGCCTCTACTTAACCTTGCATTTTTTTATTTTTTTTTTACTCTCGCCTACAGCCTAGACATCGTAGAATTGTTTATGAAATGTTCCAGTTTGAAGGGGCCTGTGCCAAGAGAGTGCCTTTCAAAGGTTTGGTTAAAAAATATTATACCATTTTAGAGTCATAATGATTTTTGCGTTAACGTTCAAGTTTGACTGGTAAAAAAAACCTTTCTCAAGTGCTTATTTTCATGATTTATTTATTTATTTATTCACAATTCGGATGTACAACCTTTGAGTCAAAGACTCATTTACAAAGGCAGTTCATCACAGGGAGGGGAGACAACGTATTGGTGGAGCAAGACAGTGGAGAACAATACAGGTGAGATACAAACAGCATACAAAGCAAGGCATTTCAGTGAACAATATAGGTGAAATACAGAAGAGCATACAAACTAAGCAATTTCAGTGACACAGTGGAGCACGCAGGTTACAGTGCATGGTGTACAGACTACAAGAAGCTATTCTAAGTAAACTAGTACATACATAATACTAGAAGAGACTAGGAGTACTAGGTGATGGTTACCTGGGGGGGCTATGTTTGCAGATGGGATCAGAATGGAGCTCTCGGAAGGCCCTATAATGGGCATTTACAGCTCTGAGTGTCAGTGAGGTGTTTGCGTATGGTGATTTTGAAGGGGCCAATTTTGGAGATGTTAGTAATGTGCATGGAGAGGGAGTTATACCAGGAAGGTGCTCTCTAGTGGAAAGGCCTTTGGGCAAGCAAGATCCTAGCTCTCAGCACCTGGAAGGTGGCTTTGGTTGTATTTCGGGTGACGACCAAATGGGAGGCCCGTTGAAGGAATGTGGCGACACCTTGGGGGGGAGAGCCCAAGTAGAGTCTTTTTTGCAAGTATACAGGTGTGGTATTGCAGGCGTTCTTCAAAAGTGAGTAGGTTCAAGGTGGAGTAGAGCTGGCATATGTGAGCTCTGTTGGGGGCACCTATCAGGAGCCTGCAGGCTTTGTTGATAGAGTTCTGGACTTTGGTGAGGGCAGTAGGGTCAGCAGCTGCATAGGTAGGGAGTCCATGATCAACAAAAGACAGGATTGAGGAAATGATAGCCCGCCATAGGGCAAACTCAGGGAGGCAGTCTTTGTGGCAGTAGAGGAGTCCAATCCGGGTATTCATGGCAGAGGACAGAGAGTTAAGATGGGCATGGAAGGAGAAAGCCGAGTTGAAGGTGATGCCCAGGTATTTGTATGTTGATACCTGTTCAAGGGGGTGTATGGTGCTGGGGATGATGCGAAGGGGAGCATTTCTGGAGTTACTTTGGCGGTGTGCAAAAATCATAGATTTTGTCTTCTTGAGGTTCAGAACCAGACGATGGTTGAGGAACCACTTTTCAGCTTGTCTGAAGGTGAGTTGCAAGGAGCTCTGGAGTGTGAGTGGGTCAGGGTGTGAGGCAACGAGGACTGCATCGTCAGTGTATAGAAGCATTTTGCCCAAGCAGGAGCTGGGGAGGGTGTTTAGAAAGAGACTGAACAATGCGGGGCCCAGGATGGAGCCTTGAGGGGCCCCAGAGCATACAAGTAGGGCAGTGGATAAGATACCATTTAGTTTGACCCATTGGGATCTGTCATGGAGGTAGCTGGAGAACCAGGCCAGAGGGCCAGATGAAAAACCAAGCTGATGGAGGGAGTCAAGCAATAGTGGGTGACACACAATGTCAAAGGCCTTGGATAGGTCAATGAACACTGCCCTGGCGATCTCCCCAGCATCAAGTGCAGAGTGTATTTGGTGGGAGAACTCCAATAGGGCTGTAGTGGTGCTGTGGCCAGGGCAGAAGCCATGCTGCTCTGGGCATAGTATGTTGTGCTTGGATAGATAATCCATGAGTTGGGTGGATAATATTTTCTCCAGGGCTTTGGGGGGAGAATGGAGATAGGTCTATAGTTGTTTGGTAATGTGTGGTCTCCATTTTTATGGATGGGGTAATTTCAGTCAATTTCCATGCACTTGGGAATTGGCCGAGGCATAGAGATCGGTTAGGAAGGTCAGTAAGGGGGGGCTAACATGACATCAAGTGTTAGGCGGAGAATCCTGGAATCAAGGGAGTCACAACTAGGGTTGTGGGAGGAGAGAGCTTTTCAGAGGAGTGGCTTAGCATCACAGGGAGAGATGATCTGGAAGAGAAATGGGGGTCGAGAAATAGTAGGGTGGTTGGATGCATGGATAGGATCAAAGAAGTGGGCAGGAAGGACTGCACTTAGGTCAGAAAATGTTGTGTTGAGGCAGTCAGCAACACGTGGTAAGTCAGTATTAATTGTGCAGTTAATAACCATCTGAGAAGGGGGGGAGAGCGGATTTCCCATTGAGCTCCTTAATGTTATCCCAGAAAGCTCGGGCAGAGCCCCAGGATAAGGCCAAGGTGATCTGATAGTATCTGGCCTTGGCTTGCCTTATGGCCCAGGTGCATTGTTTGTGAGCGGCATTATAGGCTTATCTGTCAGCTGTCCTGCCAGACTCAACAGCAATATGCCACAGGTTATCCCACTGCTTCAGTTGCTGGATCAGTGAGGGGAAATCCAGGCAGCATTGTGTCTCTTGGAGCGGGTGCTGGTGACAGGGGCCAAGATGTCACAGGCCTTGCAGAAGGCTCTGGTGAGGAAGGCTAGAGCAGTATCTATATCCGTTGCGAGGGAGATCAGAGACCAGTTGAGCTGGGCTAAGTGCTGCTTTAGTTTATTAAGGCCCCCGGGGTGAAAGCAGTGACAGGGAATGGCTTTGTATGCAGGATTGAGCGTGGGGGAGGACCAGACACAGAGAATTGGTCAGTGGTCGCTAAGGGAGTTGGCTAGAATGTTAATAGACTTGATTTTGTGGGGGCGGTTGGGGAGTACTATATCAAGGAGAGAGCTGGACCCACTTGATTGGTTAAATCTGGTGGGACGAGTGACTAATTGAGATAGGACAAGGGCTGTGAAGTTGTCCTTAATATGTGTTGTAGTGGAGCCAAGCCAGTTGATGTTGAGGTCACCTAGGATGAGCTGTTCAGCTTTGTGTGGCAGGGTAGAGAGATAGTCAGTGAGAGAGTGGATAGCTAGACTTTGTGCCCATGGGGGTATGTAAGTGGTTGTAAGGTAAAGAGGGCCACGGCCCGGGTCAGGGGTGATTTTTAGGGTGATGGCTTGGGCATTGTGGTCGAGCTTGGGGGTAGGTAGTGCATGGCCCAGGAGGGAGTCACACAGGTAGACTGCACATCCACCACCATGCTTACCCATATGATCTCTAAAAAGGCTGAAGCTGGGGAGGGAGACAGCAGAGTTGGGAGTTGATTGGGAGAGCCAGATCTCCTCTATGGCAAGAATGTTGGGCTTGTGTTGGGAGATCCAACACTGGAGTGCAGCAGTTTTCCTTGGGAGACTGCAGATATTCATAGAGGCAATGCGGAGGCCATGCCCAGTAGGGGGCGATGAGGGGGTAGAGGGTCCAGGTCCAGGGTTAGGGTGGACATTCCCAGAGAGCATGAGGAGTAAGGTGATGAGATGGAAAAGAGGACTACAGCGGTTGTGGTTGAGGTGCTTGGGCAGATGCAAGGATCTGGGGGGCAGTGCAGGGGATGGGTAGGGAGTTGAGGGCAGGTATGACTAGGACAGAGAGGGCCCACCTTCCACTGTGTACAGGGGCAGGGGGGTGGACGTCGGTGGTGGGTGTGGTGGGGCGATGGGGTGGTCCACCATGTGAGGTGTGTTAGTGGTGAGTGGAAAACAGATGGGAAGGCTAGGAGCAGTGGGGGGATTTGCACGAGGAGGCTGAGATTCTGGCAGATGTGTGCCTATAATAGAGCCAGAGAAATTCATTGCAGGGATAGTGGGGGGGACAGCACCGTGAGGAGTAAAGCAAGTATGCAGACACTACAAGGGACATAATGGTGTATGGGATGAAGGAAGAGAGATAAGTGTTGGCAGGCAGGATCCCTCTAGTGGTCAATGAATATAATCTGCAGGTGGAGAAGTAGGCTGATTGGTTCTGCACCACACGTGACCACGTATAAATCAGAGAGCCGCCAAGCGTGGTGGTGGGGGTAGTGGGAGCCGGGCATGCAGCCGGCAGGTAAACAACGACCTTGTTCAGGAGCCCGTGCTGCTCCTATGTGCTCATCTCATTCCTACCTACAGCAGTCCAGGGGTGGGGGTGATCTCCAAGTCAAGTCCGGAGGGCAGGCTCTTCCAGCCCATCGTGACCCACGGTGCAGCTTCCAGCATGAAACCCCACAACTGAGGGAGAGGTAGAGATTTTAAGCATTGGATTTAGAGGCGGGCTAAGGTAAGGACAAAGGAAATGGGTTACTGAAATATGAGGTTACTGAAATATCTCTACTGGTCACAAAGTGAGTCTAATTGCACAGTTAATAAGTGGAGACCAAACAGTTCAAATCAGTTCTTACAGGCATAAGTAGAAAGAAAAAAATCAAGCGCTAAGGTGCTTGTTTAAAATGCAGGCAACTGTAGGATTTCACTAAGTAATTAAAACTCTTAAGGAAGCTTGATTGCAACAGGGAACTGTAGATACATTCAACAGAAAATACTTGAGAAAAAACTATCTCAAGTGCTGCCGACTCTTAAGGCTGCTGTGTGAGGTTTGGAGTAAAAAGGTCCTTTGTTACAAGTCTAGTTTTAAAAAGTGGTTTTATGCCAAACAATACTCCTTGTTCAGGAGCCTGGCACTGCTCCTGTGTGCTCAATCGATTCCCTACCTACAGCAGTCCGGGGGTGGGGTGGGGCGATCTCCAAGTCGATTCCATGGGAGGGCAGGCTCTTCCAGCCCTCGCGACCTATGGTGCAGCTTCCAGCATGAAACCCCTACAACTACAGCAGTCCAGGTGGGTGGGGGCAATGTCCAAGTCGAGTCCAGGGGAGGGGAGGCTCCACCATCCCTCGTGACCCACGATGCAGCTTCCAGCACGAAACCCCTACAACTACAGCAGTCCGGAGGTGGGGGGCAATCTCCAAGTCAAGTCCAGGGGAGGGCAGGCTTTTCTAGCCCTCGCGACCCATGGTGCAGCTTCCAGCATGAAACCCCTACAACTACAGCAGTCCAGGGGTGGGGGGCGATCTCCAAGTCACGTCCAGGGGAGGGCAGGCTCTTCCAGCCTGCGACCACGGTGCAGCTTCCAGCATGAAACACCTACAACTACAGCAGTCCAGGGGGTTGGGGCGATCTCCAAGTTAAGTCCAGGGGAGGGCAGGCTCTTCCAGCCCTCATGACCCGTGGTGCAGCTTCCAGCATGAAACCCCTACTTTTGCTTGTCTTGTGGCGAGAAATACTGATTGTGATGGACACCATCCTTTTTTTTTTTTTCACAATTTACAAAACAGTATAAGAAGGAAATATTGAGGTGAAATCAAAGCCCAATACCTGTATTTTGCTAAACTGCAGTCGTTTAGCTCAGTTCTGGTACTGAATTTACAAAAATACCTCCCCAAACCTGTCTTTCTGCATCGGGATTACCTTCTGCCATTTCTAGCACTTTTACTGTTTGTGACTCGTAATTGTGTTGTGCAGTAATTTACAACATGTGATTTGAGACATGTAATTTGCAACATGTATTTTTATGTTAACTAAGTTAAGTGCAGTTCAATGTCTTTCAATGGGGTTCTGAACTTTGATTTATAACTTTGTCATTGTTGCATATTTCGACCCAAATTTTTCAACATGAACTTTCTGGGGCCCCATCTCATGGCCAGTGTGGTGGAATTTTGCAGATCACGGCCAAAAGGCAATTTCATGGTTGCTTGGCAAAATCACCTTTTGGGTGGTATTTCAGAATTTTCACTGCCCTTGTTCATGAGGTATGGCCATATGAAGCCTATGTTAAAAATGTGGGGTCAAATGACAAACTTATGAGCAGATATTGAACATTTCTATGCTCGCCATAACTTCAGTAATTTTAACTTGCATTCCCTGGCTGGGAGGGGTGTTCCAGACCCTCCACTTCTGTAGATGGACAGAGTCTTCCCATGGAGGCCCTGTGCAGCTGCATCTGTTCACGCAGGTCCCAAAGGGACCTGTATGAGTGAGGATAGGATTCCACCATCTCAAAAAGAAAGGAAATTCTTTGCAAAAAAACCTTGTTAATGCACCTGTTGGGGTAACTTAACACCACAAAAGTAGGGAAATGTGGCATTAGGATTTCCAACTCTAACTCCTCACCCCCCCAAGCAGCAGAAGGAAAAAAAAAAAACATTACAGTTTTGGGTCTCTGGAATCTTGGTGAATCAGTGGTGGGGTCTTCCTTGGGGTTGTGAATCCTAATGCCCATCCATTCCATGAGCAAACTATGTCAGATGTGATCTCCTTTCTTCATGCAGGGCCCTGTGTGACGAAAGCTACAGCACTTTGTGTTGGCAATGTGTGGCAAGACCTACTTCTCTGCCTTTGAAGACTGTATCATTATGAGGCACTGACTTGGAGCTGTATCTTGTGTTTCAGACAGGAGGCTACAGGCTGAGGGGGGAAGAGGAGAGCATTAGGGTTGACAACCCCAAGAAAGACCCCACCATGGATTTGCCGAGACTTTGGAGACCCCAAATCCTAATGTTTTTTCCCTTTGCTGCTTAGGGGATGGTGGCTGGAAATCCTAATGCCACATTTCCCTACATTTGTGGCATTAATTACCCTACTGGTGCACAATGAAGTTTTTTTGCAAAAAAAAAAAATTAAATATAAGTGGTAACCCCCTTTATCAACCTGTTTTCAGGTTCCATGAAACCCGTAATAACTAGGTGTGACATCACACCCAGTTATTACAGCATTTCAATCTGTCATTTTTGAACAGCTGATAGCTCTCTTCGTACAATGTCTGCATGAACCGTCATGCATAAGCCAAGAAATAGTTTCCCTCACTAAGAAACTGAAATCTCCCCCACAGAATCAGGTCACAGACCTGTGTTAAGTGAAACTGGTCCTCTTCTTACTTCGGGGACATTGGATATATCCTGAAACAGAAAACTATTTGTTCTACAGTTTTATTCTTTTTAGTTATAAACAGGTCAGTCGGGACCACAGTCTGCCTTGGCATTCACTTCCAGGGTACGCTAAGACAACTGAAAATTGACTGTCAAGAATGCTTTTAGAAAACTTATTTGTACTATTTTTCTACAATCAGACCTTTGCTACAGGTTCCTGTTATCAAATGAATCCTATAAACGTGTTTTAATTAAAAAAATTGTATCTGTTTAACCTTAAAATCAATTTTTTTCATATTTATGTCTGCTTTTCTGTTTGCATAAAACTCCCTGCACCAGTTAATATGAAAATAATACATCAGCAGGTATGTGTCCATGAGGTTTTTTTACTCACCCTTGGTGTGTGATGACCATATAGACCTCTCAAGCTTTGCTTATGAGCTTTATGGGTCACCACACACATTGGGTGTGTAAAAAAGGCAAAACAAAAAAATCATAATGCACAGCTTGTAACACTCACCTGCCTATGCATCATTCCTTATATCAACACCACAATCTCACAGCCTAGGTTTCAGGCTGAGGTAGCTACAGAGTGCAGCCTGATGATGGCCTGAAACCCCCCCATCTCTATGCTGGCAGTCAGAGTACTGTTAGTACAGGGAGGCTGCAGCTGTGCTATACTGAATCCTGCCTGTGCTTTCTCTGACTCTCAGCATTGAGCCCACGCATGCACAAAATTATCAGTTGGCACTGGCATACAGTCTTCAACAACCTGATTCATCCTCTACTCCAATCGTTGCCGCTCTCCTCCTGTTCTTATCAATACATGATGTACAGGCCCACACATCACATTACATTTGCCATCCAACCTGAAATTCCATGTCTTCAGCTCTGCGTCTCTGTCAAGCTGTGGAATAGCTTCCTTCTCATCCTGGCTGTGCTACCTATACTATGCTGCTGCTGCCTTCTACTTCAGTGGTGAGGAGTTTGCCACTTGCTTTTATATACCACATAATTGCTGTAGCCTGTACTCGCTCCTGCTCCATTAATAAACTGGTCGAGGACATGCGTGTTGCAAAGGAAGGGAAACAGCATGTCAAATAATAAGGCGGAGCAAGGCTGAATGTGCAACTGCATAAATTGGGACCAGGGAACTCCTGTGCACAAGGTTAGGTTGAGCAGGGGAGCAATAAGAGTAGCAGACACACAGAGCTGATTTGTGGTACACATATTCCACGTAAGTAGTATATGAGCCGGGTACAGAGACTCATACATGCCCTTTTCTAATGTGTAAATAAGGCCTTATCTGGAGCTTTGGGAACACCTTCTGAAGCTCAGAGATGGCAGGTTTAGGCTTAACATCGAGATACACTTCTTCTTATAGAGGGTAGTGAACCTAACAGTGAAAATGAAGTCAGTATAGGCCTAAGACTGTGTAGGTCTTTAAGTTAAACCTCTCTAAATTTATTTTTCTCAATGGAATCACGGGATATGGTGGGCTGTAAAGTAGATAGGGAGACCTTTTAAACTGGTAAGTTTTCACAACTTTCTTATTAATCCTTTCTTTTGATGAAGGGAGAAGACATAATGGACCTAGAATCCCATTTTGACTTTAAATTACTATGTAACCCACATAAATGTTACATATTAACATACTAACATACTAAATGCCAGCAGAATAGGCTTGTTGGTCTTTTGTGTCTGCTTGGTATCCAGTCCTTAGCGGGCGCTTTCTCCCCCGTCCCTGTGAGGGTCAATCTTGGCTTCAGTACCCTCATGCATCTGTCCCACCCCCTTTTGAAGCCCTCCACAGTGTTTTGCTCAACTAGGCTCCTGGGCAATGCATTCCATGGCTCTACCACCCTCTCCGTGAAGTAATGCCTTCTACATTCTCCCCTATAGGTTCCTCCCTCCAGTTTACACTTATGTCCTCTGGTTGTGCCCCTTTACTTTAGCCTGTACATTTATTTGGCTCTACCCTGTTAATGCCTTTCACATATTTGAAAACCTCAATCATGTCCCCCCCATCTCTCCTCTCCTCCAGTGAGTATAGCCCAAGGGCTTGCAGCCTGTCCTCATAGATTCTATCCCCCATGCCCCGGATCATCCTGGACCCTCTCCAACAGCACTATGTCCTCCTTAAGGTGCGGCCTCCAGAACTGCATGCAATACTTAAGGTGCAGCCTAACCAAGGCATAAATGTTGAGGAAGAATTTCTAAGCTTGATTCCTGACTATGAGAAAACACTAATACATGTCTCTTTTGTTGTTTTTTAGTCTGCAGCTGGACTGATTACAGTGAGAGTCTGATTCAGCAATCATCACTCAAAAAGCATGAGATGCATTGCACACCAGAGAGACTATTTCTCTATACTCGCCAACAGAATCTAACCAGTGAGAGACCATATAAATGTACGGTATGTGGCAAGGGTTTTTTACGGAAGAGTGACCTCAAAAAGCATGAGGGAATTCACTCTGGAGTGAGGCCATATAAATGTGCTGAATGTGACAAGAGCTTTACACAGAAGAGTAGCCTCATAACACATCAGCTTATTCACTCTGGAGAAAGGCCATATAAATGTGCTGAATGTGACAAGAGTTTCACAAAGCAGAGTAAACTGATAATACATCAACGAATTCATGGTGGACAGAGACCGTTTAAGTGTACTGAATGTGACAAGAGTTATAGAGATGTGAGTGGCCTAAAACCGCACCAGCAAATTCACTCTGGAGAGAGACCATATGAATGTGCTGAATGTGATAAGAGTTTTATACTGAAGTGTGTCCTCATAAATCATCAGCGAGTTCACACTGGAGAGAGGCCATATAAATGTGATGAATGTGGCAAGAGTTTTATACAAAAAGGTCACCTGATAGCACATCAGCGAATTCATGCTGGAGAGAAGCCATATAAATGTGATCAATGTGGCAAGGGTTATATGCACAACAGGGACCTCATAAAGCATCGGCAAATTTGCTCTGGAGAGAAACCCTATAAATGTGCTGAATGTTACAAGAGTTTTACACACCAGTGTAAATTGGGAATACATCAGCGAATTCATAGAGAGAGGCAATATAAATGTACTGAATGTGACAAGAGTTTTACAGCTTTGAGTACCCTCAAACAGCATCAGCGAATTCATTCTCAAGAAAGGCCACATAAATGTGCTGACTGTGACAAGTGTTTTATACAGAAGAGTGACCTGAAAAGGCATCAGCGAATTCATTCTGGAGAAAGGCCATATAAATGTGCCGAATGTGACAAGAGCTTTACACAGAAGAGCAGCCTTATAACACACCAGCTTATTCACTCTGCAGAAAGACCATATAAATGTGCATTTAAATGTGCTAAATGTAATAAGAGTTTTACAAAGCAGAGTAAATTGATAATACATGAACGAATTCATAGTGGACAGAGACCATATAAATGTACTGAATGTGACAAGAGTTATACAGATCTGAGATGCCTCAAACGGCACCAGCAAATTCACTCTGGAGAGAGACCATATAAATGTGATGAATGTGATAAGGGTTTTATACTGAAGAGTGTCCTTATATGTCATCAGCGAGTTCACTCTGGAGAGAGGCCATACAAATGCGATGAATGTGGCAAGAGTTTTACACAGAAGGGTACTCTGACAGTGCATCAGCGAGGTCATGCTGGAGAGAGACCATATAAATGTGATCAATCTGGCAAAGGATATATACACAACAGGGACCTCATAAAGCATCAGCGTGTTTATTCAAGACATAGTCTATAAATGTGCTGAATGTGACAAGAATTTTACACACCATTGTAAACTGTTCATACATCAGAAAATTCATGGAGAGAGGGAATATAAATGAACTGAATATGACAAGAGTGTTACAGCTCTGAGTGCTCTCAAACGGCATCAATGAATTAATTCTCAAGAAAGGACTTATAAACGTGATGAGGGTTTTTTTTTTACAGGAGAGTGATCAAATAAGGCACCAATGAATTCCCTCTGGAGAGAGGCATGTGGAAGGAGTTTTATATGGAAGAGTGTCCTAAAAGTGCATCAGTGAATTTGTGCTGAGAGAGGTAAATCATAAAATCCCAGATTATGCAAACAGAAACAACAAATGTGTAACAAAGCACAGATATTGACCCTATTGTCCTTGGAGCTACTGGACTAATTAACAAGAATTTTTAGGCACACCTGAATATGCTACCAATATATTTGACACCATATGAACTTCAGAAGGAAGCCATCCGAAGAATGTTGCATATATTAGGATGAGCACTTTCAGCAAATATTAAAGATCAATACAATACTGTTTTCCTTATTTCTTTGAACATGTCCTAGTTTTAAGTATGGAATCATTCTTTTTTTTAGTTATTCATCTGTGTTATTATCTATGTTTTTTATTTTAATTGCATGCAAACGTACATTCTGGACATATAGCAAAATAAAATAATAATAAATTAATCAAATCATTCTGAAGTTAAACATAAAGGTATAAAGTCTTAATCTCTTACTGTGAAATTTCAGCTCTTAGATAATGATTAGATTCTAGAATTCCAGTCTGTTGGTAAGTGTTTTAAATAGTTTCCAAATTCCCTTGTGTAAGTAAAACTGGCTGGAGTCAGTATAGTATATAGAAACATAGAAACAGAATTTGATGGCAGATAAGGACTGCTTGGCCCACCTAGTCTGCCCATTTTCCCCTACCTACCATACCGTAGACCCTACTTGATCTCTACCCTAGCCCTCCCTTCCCTAACAAATAAGGTTCCCTTATGCTTATCCCATGTCTTCTTGAATCCCGTTACATTTTTTAACCCCACCACCCACCACTCGGTATTTTTAATAGTTACTTGGATGTATTTTAAGCCTGTTTTGGTCATGCTTTACCATCCCACCATTGTACTCATTAATGATTGTTTTTAAGTCGGGGAGTTTTGTGCCACACCTCATCGGGACCCGGGGAAGTACAGCCATAGACATTCGCATTTCTTCATCATCACGGTCACAAATGCAGTCACAAATCATGATTTACAATTATGTCACAAATCACAACATTAATTTTTTCACTAGTTACTTTACTTGGATGTATTGTAAGCCTGTTTTGTAGTCTCTCTCCAGGCTTCACTATCCCACCATTGTACTCATTATTAAATATTTTTAAGTCAGGAATTTGGACAGTGTCTGCAGTACATACACAGACTGGAAAGAAGACTGACTGCACACATGCAGTTTAGCACAGTATACTTGCATTGCTCAGAATACAAAGTGTCACATATACGGAAGGCAACAAAAAAGGGCATAATTACATACAAGGGTCGGGGATGGTGGAGGAATACATTTTATAACACAACTAACACACTAATGTGGGATCCCATGATGATCCAGCAGCAGTTCCAGCATGGACATAATTTGCAACTGATGTCCCTCTATGCGATCCTGGTGGAGCAGTAGGTGCTGCTGTGGCCCTCCTCTTCTTAGGGATGCCACCTTGCACAGCTGCACCCTCTACCTCAGAACGGCCAGCAGGTGCAGGCATGGTCTGTTCTGTGGCAGCCTGTCACTCCAACTGGTGGTGATTGAGCATATGGGTGTGCTGGTCCCTAGTCCCCAGGTGAGTCCCCCGGGGGCCACGGTGCACCTCCACTTCACATAGGCAACACTTGACCACACTGCTGTCCCCCCGACACAGTCAAAAAACTGCCAAATAACACAGGTGCCTGGAGGACCAGGCACAGGAGGGGAGTGCCAGATGAACTGGCAGCTGACTGGTCACGGTGCTGAACAGGGATGGGATCCACACCTGGGCCCGGAGGAACAGGCACATCCTGCTCCAGAGGACCTAGTGCTGGACTTGGTGGTGGTGGTGGTTCTACTTCTTCAGAGTCAGGACAGGAGGTGATGCTGATCCTGCTTCTGGGGGGGGAGACAAACAACTAACTACTTAGAAAGGTAAGAAAAATAAAATTTACAGAAAGAACAAATTAAGTAAAAAAGAGTACAGAAAAGACAAAAAAATGTAGCTTTTAAAAAAGCTGTTGGGTCTAAATCAAAGTTTAAATCTCCTCGCTCTGATCTCAGAGTATCAGCAGTCACAAAATACACTCCTTTCTCTCCATCTGCACAAGAGAAAGTAAAAGTGCTTGTATGACTCACTTCCCTCCTGCCTAGCTAAAGAGCATGTGACTTACATTACTGTAAGCCATGTGATGTGTGTGGGGGGGCTGCCAAATCTGAAACACCAAGTGGATCACTTAGAATCATAATGAGGAATGCTAAGTCCATTAAAAACAATGATTTCGCCTTACTTCACATTGCCATTCTACCTTAACACTAAGTAATAATGACAAGGCGGAGTGAGCACTTTGCATTGCTGCAACACGAAGTGCCCACTTCACGTTCACTTCTCCGGCGAAATTTAAATTCGCTGCATCTCTACCATTAAATATCACACAAAGTGCGATAAAAATACAATTCCATGTGTCTGGGACCAGGAATCGAGACCCGGTCCCAGACCCCCTGCCTGCCTCCCTTGCTGCCAGTGGCTCATCCCATCGAGCCATGACAGCTACTCAGTGGACCTCTGTCTCAGCAGGATTCTTCTCCTCCACTGGGAAGAGTAAGAAGGTGCACTACCGCGCAGACTTCCTTTCACGGTTTTGCACCCTGTCCCTCTTACCTGCACTGTTCCTACCTTGCAGTCATGTCATGTGCTGTAGAGAGAATAACATTTTGACCCAGTAGGTCTTGTATATAGCCCATCTGGCCCCATTGCCTTGTCCACATTCAGATTTGCAAGTTCCTTCAGGACGTGTGTCTGTCACAAACCCACTCAGCAGGTCAGCCCTCTGCTCCCAAAGTGCCAACCTCTGAGCACAGTCTTGTGAACAGTTAACAAAAACAGGGTAACCCTTCTGTCTGTTTTGCGGGTTGAAATCAACCTTTTTCTCAGTTCTGGAGGGATTCAAACTGTGAACCTCTTGCTAGCGTACCCAATGCACAGGTTCAGATAGTCTTCAGGGGGCCAGATATCTTTGCCTATGGGCACCTAACCAGGTGTACAGAATTGAACCCTTAAAGACTTTAATAGAAGACCTCAGATTACTCTTACCTTTTTTCAGTTTGGTATCACCATTCAAGCTTATGCACAGTGTCTGCTTTAACCACATATACTTCACATGTTAAAGAAAAGAAATTCAAAGACAGATCAAGTAGGCTCTAAAAATAAAGTTTTACTAAAATAGATAAAAGTATGTAAAACATAAAATACAGAACCATATATCACAAGAACCATACAGTCTTTTAAAGAACAAGGTATTAACAGTAGTTCCTACTACAGTACTTAGATTTTGTCTCTCTCAACCTGTATACTTGCTTAAAGTGCTCAAAGATGTTTCTTTATCAGAGTGTAGATAAAAATGTCTCTGAAGGAAAACAGAATACTGTTTAAAAAACTGTCTTTGCCAACCCCTTTGTGTGAGATCACCTAACTCCTCCTCTGTTTATTAAAAATTTTACTTACAGGGTGTTTTATCATTTTAGAAGGAAAGTTAATTAAGGTTACATCAGCAGAGACTCCTTTCCCCATGTGACTTCCCCAATCAAGTCTGTAAATTTCCTTTCATCTATGAGCAGTATCCCCTCTCACACAGACATCAAAGCATTTATGATTTCACACCAGTGTGCCAAACCTGGTTTCCTCCTTGAAATGTCATAATATGGATACTGATTTCCCTCTTAGCAGTTAAAGCTATATTTAACTTGGATAAACAGGAGATTCTTGATTAAGGCCTGTTCTAGTTTGTAATTAGCTTCTGGCCTTCCAGGTAACACCTTGTATCTAAAACCTGTGTGTGTGTGTGTGTGTGTGATCTCACATGCTGTCTCAGCATCTCTCATGAGAGACAGTCCACAACACATTTTTATATTACAAAAAAACATAGTGTACTCAGAACTGGCTGTCCAAGTGTCACAGCGTCCACCTCCCTTCCTTCATTGCTCCTGTCACTTAACTAATTCCTCACCTTCCCCATCCTCCACGAAAACTGAGCAAAAATATTTTTTCAGGATGTCTTCTTTTTCCTAGTCCCCCACCACACACTCCTTTTCTTCCCTCCTTAGCCTTACAATCCCTCCCTAGGTTTTTCTCCTTTCACTTGCATATCTGAAAAATGTATTTCCCCCTTTCTTTTCTGCATGGACTGTTTTCTCCTCCATTTGCAACTTTGTGTTCTGCTTTCCCTGCCTCCTTCTGCTTCTAGTGATACATCTTCCTATCATCCTCCCTCTGTGTCTCCTTATACCTCCTGAATGCTAACTTTATTGCCTTTATCTTCCCAGTCACCTCTTTTGAGAACCATAGCAATCTCTTTTTCCTCTTGCATTTGCTTACTTGCCTGATACAGAAGTATGTTGCTTTCACTATGGCCCCTTTTAGTTTTGCCCACTGTACCTCCACTCCACCCATGACCTCCCCTCCTGCCAGGGCATCCTTGAGGCATTCCCCCATCATTGTAAAGTTGGCCGTCCCAAAGTCCAGGACCCTCACCCTTGTGTGGTTCAATTCTGGCACAATACTTATATTGAACCACACCATACAGTGATTCCTGGTCCCTAGGTGGCCACCCACTGTGACGTCTGCAGCACTGTCCCCATTGGTGGGTACAAGGTCCAATATGTCTCCCTCACAAGTGGGCTCTCACACTAGTTGCTATATGTTCCAACCATTTACAATCTAGGACTAGATTCTTCCAGAGTTCCACTTTTGGAAGGTTTCAGTCTCTTCGCTACCAACCCATGCACCTTCTGGCATTGATTTATACTAGATGAAGCAATTTTCTTACAGGACCTTTGGGAAGTACATGGATAGAAGAGGAACCAAAGATACATAGATCTGATTTATATCTAATTGAGACCCCTCAATTTTATTTATGATAAGGAAGATACAGTTCCAGAATGGGATGATATCCTGACACATTGCCAAAATGTGAACTAGAGTACAGCTTTGGTTGACACAGCTATTGCAAATATGGGAGATGTTATTCATTTTATTTTAAAGAAGTAAAGTGTCATAAACCACGTGTAAACTATTGTACTTTATTTTTACAATTTTTGTCCAGGTGTATTCGATCAAGCTTGTTATTTACAGAACTTTTGAAGAATGTTTTCATTTTTTCCCATTTATTATTGTTAATGGATATGTAACCAGCCTGTCTTTACTTCCACGCTTGAGGCAGGTTGCTAGGGAGTGCTCAAAGGGTTAAACCTGACCCTGAGAGTGGCTTCTTACTGGACCTCAATTAGGAGGCAAGGTGTCAGAATGTTGAATTTAACAGGGCAGACTGGGTGGGCCAGATGGTCCTCATCTGTCGACAGATTTTATGTTTCTCTGTGCTTTCTGGCTTATCCATTTAGGAGTCCTGGCATGAATATTTATGGTTGCAGTACATGGGGAGGCTGGCTTTCTAGGTGGTGCAGAGCCTGGGGTGCAACCATCGGCAGGCAAGCCCCAAAACAGCAACCAAGACAAGGAGGCTGCTGCACTGCAAGATAAGGGATACAGACTACAGCAAATGTTTAATTAAAATGCTATATTTTGCAAACAGCAGCCATTCCAAAACACTGTGTCTGTGGGGTACTAGCTGCAATCCAGGTGCCCCAATGCTTTGCTCAGTCAGAGGTTTGTCAGGGGTTGGGCTCCTGGAGCTAACCCACCCTATTTATACCTGTTGTAACCTGGTTGGACCAGTCAGATTGATCCACCATTACAGAAAGAAGAAAAGGTGTGTCGTGAACATGGCACGTGGTGGAATTGGAACCTGAGTATACTAATTAAACAAAGAGATGAAAATTATGGTGGTAATTCATTAATATATATTACATACAAAGAAACCGTTGTCATGATTTCTCATTTTAATTTCATTTATTGTTGATCCTGGAAAGGCACATTGAGCAGATTTGCCATTTTCAAGTGTGACCAGCATTTACAATTGCAATACAAAAGTTAAAAAGCATATAAGCTACATGACTTAGTCACAACTGTAATAGGACTTATTATTAAAGAGATTTGACAACTTTTTCTTAAATATGGACATAGATTTATTAGACTTAGTAGACCTGGTAAATGATTGTAAACACTTGGTGCAACATAAACACTCTTTGACAAAAACAAGTTCTGCAAAAAGAAAGTTTAAACAATATTGATTCCTGAGATCTAGTGCTGCATCATTTTTGCTGTATTGGAAAAAGTTCAAAGATTGAACAAGGGACCTTACCCAGGATGATGATGATGATGTGAAAGAAAGTAAATATTTTTGCTTTCTACTTCTGGTTCTGCCATCGATCAGAGAAGCCAGTAAGATGAGAGCTCCGATAAAGGCCTGAAATTAACCCCCCCCCGCCAAAATCTCCAGGCAGAACAAAAAATTAATCTTAAAATGCCAGGGAGGGTTCACAGGAAGATAAGAGCTCATGATCCAGGTCCCACCAGACTAAAGGAAGCAAAGATGGCATGGGAGTCAAAGGAGATTCACCTACCTACACGACAGGTCTAGGACGCATAGCAGACGCATCTACTGCCTATAATACTGTTAAAGAGGTGGATAGACTGACACACCACAGATCTGATACAATCATGAAAGAACTGAAAGAAATGAGGGTGGAAAATAAATCTGAATTTTCTTGGCTAAATCAGAGCTTAACCCAGGTCAAATGGTGGGTACAGGAGGTGGAGGACCACATTTCACAAGCCGAGGATGGTATGCTGCACTGGGCCAGATGGTTCAAGTCCTCTGCCAGCACGCAATGGAGCTAGATCAGAAATGTCTTGATCTCGAAAGTCATTCCCACAGAGACATTTAAGAATATATGGACTCAAAGAAGGGGCAGAAGTCAGGGTGATGTCTGATTTCATCATGGGCATGCTCTGAGATGTCTTAGAACTCCTAACATCTTATGAGCTACGTATCGAAAGAGCACACACAGCCTTAATTCTGAAACCTAGGGAGGCAGGTGCTCGTCCAAGATCCATAATTGTAAAGTTTAATAGTTACAGAACAAGGAGGATATCCTGCATCGAGCCTGGCAAAAAAAATGAGATCAAGTACTTAGACTCACGTCTGTGCTTTGACCAGAACTATCCCACAGCAATCCAGTGCCTGTGTTTGGAGTATGGGCCCATCATTAAGAATCTGCAGGAGAAGCAAGTCTGTATACAAACTCCATACCCAGCATGTCTGTCAGTTCACTGGGAGGAAGGCCCAGAGTTATATAAATCACCCCAAGAGGCAAAGGAGGCATTGCTGAAAAGAGGTTTAACTCCCCTGAGCCAACTGGGACAAGGCATCCAGCAGAAAAGAGAAGTGAACGGAGAATGGCAGGTATCCACAAATTGCCAGGGCAAACTCACCCAGATCCCCTTTGCTTCTAAGTTGATCTGCCTCCTGCATGACCTAATTAAGAAGCTACCAGGCACCGAGCAAGCAGAGACTGGGGAGGAAGAAAATGACCGCTGATCACAGAGGCCCGGTGCACAACCATTTGGGACATAATTTTTAGTGAGTACTGTACACCACTGAATTGTGCTTGAGTAATGCTACCACCCCAGAAAGTTAATGCTACCTGCCCTCACAGTAATTCAGACTTCATGGCCTTACCCATGATAATGGAGATAGTCCTTTTGTAGCTTTGATCTGAGTTTGCATTTCCCCCAAGTGTCTGGCTGCCTGAGTCTCGTCTGGTGCCTCAGAAACAACTACGTCATAGATGCAAGCAACCTCGAGGACTTGCTTGAACTATTAGCTTCTACATTGACTCTGGTCCTTCAACTTTACATGTGAACTTAAGCTAATCTAACAGTTTAGCAGCTTTGCTGATAATTAAAGTCCTGTTTGGGGAGGAATGGAGATGGGGGGTGGGGGGGAGTTTTGGCAAATACAAGGAAGTATAATATGCTTGTGTATAAGAGGAGGTGGTGACAAACATTTTGAAGTCTGGGGGAGGTGGTGGTTGCATATTTGAATTTAATTTCAGGTACATGCAAAGGTGTTACTCTTAAATGTACATGACAGGCTGCATGGACCAGGATATCTGAAATCCATTGAGCTGTTGGGTGGGGGGGGGTGAGGGAGGTTTTTTCACCTCTTCCTGCCCTCCATGCTCATCTGCCTTGGAAACAGGGGGAGGGCCAGTCGGAGAGGGAGATGTTTAAATTGGTCTTCCGGATGACATCCCTATCACTGCTGCTCTCTGGTCCATAGGCAAGCTCAATTTGTACAGAGCCCTGCTAAGTTTGCAAGGACTCCTGAAGAGGAACCTCTTGATACAGGGTGACTACCTTCTTCACCCCTCACCTTCTTAAAGAGTGTTCCCATACTGGGAAATTAAGGGAAGGGATAAAAGACCTCATTGCATTTGGTCTTCTACCTTGGAAGGTTCAAGTTTGTCACTTTGTTCTACTGTTATTTTCTGAATAGGATTTTTAAAGTTCAGTAAAATTGGTTTAAATGTTTTTTTATTGTTCTCAAGTGTTGGCTGCAACACCTCTGGGAGGCACCTCTCCACCTTCTAGATCCGCCCCTATGAACCCTTCCCTGGCCCTGAGTGGGAGTACAGAGGTTAGAAACACTATACCTATACAGTATGGATAGGGCAGAGGCCACCTTAATACCTCTCAACATTAATGGTCTCTCAAATTCTGTCAAATGAAGCAGAATTCTCTCATATATAAAGAAAACTGGAGCTGATTTTTGTGCTCTACAAGAGGCCAATCTCACTAAAACTGAACATGAGAAATTGGAATGATTTGGCTTCTCCCACATAGTAGCTTCTGATTATAGAGGGGGTCGCCATAGAGGCATTGTGCTGTTAATACCAAGGCGAGTGGCCTTTGAACTTACAGACTCACTTAAGGATGCAGAGGGGTGCCTCACAGGCTTGAAGAGGATGTATAATGGTCACAGTGGTATCCATTTATGTGCCCCCAAACTCAGACTATAACTTCTATAGGAGAATGTTTCTGAAGGTATTGGAATGGGCAGAGGGTACATTGATCAGAGGAGAAGACCTAAATTTAGCCCTGAACAAGCAACTAGACTCTATATCGAAGTCCCACAGTTGGACAGGAGGGTTGCCCTGAAAGTATCTAAATTCCTAACAGCGGTGGGAGTTGTTGATGCCTGGAGGGCTGTGCACTGGCAGAGAAGGGACTATACATTTTTCTCTGCCATGCATAAAATGTTCTCTAGGACAGACTATTTCTTTACCCAGAAAGAAAATTTGGCCCAACTGATGGTGGCAGAAATAAAAGTTATCTTTCAGACCATGCCCCACTTTTAATTAAGGTTAGATTGGAAGAAATAATGAAAAATACACGTTGGTGCCTCAACCTGTTTCTCCTGCAGGGGAAGAGGGAGCAAACATTAGTAAAAGATATGATAGAGGAAGCAGTGGAGCTGAATGATATGGGTGATGTCTCCCCAACAATGTTAAGGGATACAATAAAGGCCATAATGAGGGGAAAGCTTATAGCACATGCCGCACAGCACAAGAGGGAAAGGAAGCCAAAAGAAGTATAATATAGGCACAGTTAAGGAACTGGAAAATTCATTAAAAAATAAATGCATGACAACAAAGGAAAAAGAACTGCAGGCACTTAAGAGAGAACTGAGTTCAATCCTAGACTACAGAGTGGAGCAGATAATGTTAAACCTTAGACAAAGGTACTACGAAAGGGGGCTCTGATCCTTGCATTTACTGGCTAGTCGGTTGAGGCAAAGAAAGGTCAACACCACAGTGGGTAAACTCTTATATCCTCACACTAGGCAACAACTGGTAAACATGGGGGATATTGCTGATGCATTTACTAAATGTTATAAAGATTTATATAGCACAGGAATCCCCCCAGATCAGGGCAGGACTGACTCCTTCTTGGGGGCCTTACAACTCCCCAGGGTTCAGGGGGAGGAGGCAGAAAAATAAATAGCTCCAATAAGGGAGTTAGAGGTACATACAGAAATATCTCGAATTAAATCAGGAAAGTTCCCGGGAATGGATGGGTATCTGGCAGAGTTCTACAGGTACTTCTGGACTGAGGAGGAATCTGCAGCCCCCTCCTGGATGCACGCAGTGATTGCTGTTTTGCCAAAGCCCGACAGGGATCCTCTTTTTTGCTCATCGTACAGGCCAATTTCTATACTAAATATGGACTATAAGATTCTGGCCAGGATTATCACTAGGCATTTGGAAAGAATACTTCTACCTCTGAGTCACATGGATCAGATGGGTTTTGTCCATGGCCATCAGGTGCAGGACAGAATCCATTGTGCCATGCATATCTTTGAGTGGTTGGAGAGAGAAGGCTCGCCGGCCCTGGTACTGAGTTTAGATGCTGAGCAGGCTTTTAACAAGGTCCCTTGGCCCTTTTTGCAGGCATCCCTACCAGGCTTTCGCTTCCCAGAAGAGTTCTGTCACCTGGCGGCAAGGCTATACAAGGCACCAAATGGATGTGTTAGGGTGAATGGACATGTAGAGGACCTAGGTTCCCCCTAAGGTGTGCGCATGTGCACCCGTACAGCAGTCAGAAGTAACCCGCACAAAGCTTTAGTAGTAGCGCACAAAGCAGCTGACAGGGATCCTCATGTTCATGAAGTAGTGACAACAGACATCCCTCAGATTTAAGACTCAGGCAGCAGGACATGAAAGTGAATGGGAAAGAAACATTGTATGCCCACACCTCAAGGCCACAACCTTTTAATTTTAACATGCCAGCAGTTAACAAGCCAGACATCTCACTCTCGCTCCACTTACTGAACAGAGGAATCAATCGGCAAAATTCCAACCAATTGGCTTTGCAGTTACAGCAATATTTTCAGCTTGACACCTCTTTTCAGTAAGACAGTACTTGATAATGAACAGTATTCCCCTGCTGTTCACAGAAATGGCATGTTTTATTTGTTTGGTAGATGCCCCTCAACAAAGCAATGTGAGAGATCCTCTGGCATAGGGAGTATATTATATTATTTCAGTTTTAAAGTTGCATAACTTCAGTGTAATCTTCCTCCTCCCCAAGCAGTAGATGCCCCCAACAAAGCAATGCGAGAGATTCTCTGACATAGGGTGTATATTATATTATTTCAGTTTTAAAGTTGCTTAACATCTGTGTAATCTGCCTCCTCTCCAAGCAGCGTCTCACATATAAAATGTGTTTATAATGGACTTAAAGCCTCACCGTTGTAAGCATGGTCAATTTTTTTCAGTATAAGAAAATGGGAAAACTATAGTTTTTGTTTACAATAAAAGCATCAAAGCAACCTACTGTTTATTTCTGTGTAAATGTTTTATGTATTTGTTGGGAGCTGGAATGGGTATAACCTTCTCAATTAGCAGGCTGAGACATTGATTGTACATATGTCTAGAGAGATGAGATTGCACTTCTCTTTAAAATGGGGTGTCATATTATATACGCATTTGAGATTTAATGAATCAGTGCTTGTAAAAGGTTGCCCATGCTGGCTACATGGAGATAGTAATTCTAAAATGGACAACAAGAAATGTAAGTGCAAAAACTTTCCTTTTCATTTAATTTCATAAATTCAGACTGTGCTTAGTATGTATCAGGAATGGAAGAGAAATAGAGTCTCCTAAATGAACCTCCTCTCTCGTATCACACTGACTCACTCAATACATTGTAAAAATACATTTTAAACCCCCTACTGAGCTTGACAGTACCCAGCATACTCGGTTAAACCATACCTAGGGTAAATGACATCACATACAATTATGCATGCATCCATCAAAGATCCCACTGCTAAGTACTGCTTTAAGAAGCTGTCCAACCCTGAATACCACATTGCCATAATAGTATTAAATTATGTACTTTTGGAGTTGGCAGAGTTGTCTAAGATGTTTCAGAAAAGTGGTCTGACAACAGTTGAAGCTGTAAAGATTGCTAGGGCAAAAATTAAAAAGATCAGAAGCCAGTATCTGGGTGAAACTGTCTACTGGAGCCAACCCATAAAACTGCTTTTGGCTAACTGCACAGCTGAAGTAAGCACAACAGCAATTTTGCACCTATTGGTCTGTTATGTGATCCTCTGGATAGTCAATTTCCTGCAGAACTTTCTGACTGATCTGCTTTTGATTTTGCAGCAATGCACATTGCAGCTTTGAGTTTGGCTTATCCAATATTGAGAGACTGTACAGCAATTATCAGGACTATTTATTTTCATCAGTGGACCAAGAGAATTGTTAGCCAGTACGACGACTTTCAGAGTTATAGGTGCTGAAAAATAAAGGAGTACAATTAAAACCTTTTACTGACATGATCCACTTTGCTTTGACTACCGTGCAGTAGAGCATGGTGGCTAAATTACTGATGTATGTGCTACATTCCAAGCTAAACATGAAGCTATCATGTATAAAGGTTCCTACATAGTCTTATCCTTCCCCAGAAGAGAGCCTCCATAGGGAGGTGCAGAGTGAGAAGGATATGATAGCACAGAGAAAAATCTTGGGAGTGATAGAGGATCATGTACTGAAGCAGGGAGAAGTATGGCTGAGTAGGACCATAACTATCTTTGGGTGGAAGGTTTCACCAAGGATTCTCATAAGAAATTTAGGAAGATTTGTTGCTGCTCTTGAAAGAGCATTAGGATTTTATAACTCCAGAAACATGGGTGTGGTACAGTTATATAGAGATCCTGAGCCCACAACACAGATTATTACATTTAAAAATTCTCATACAGCTAGCAGCTTGCTTTCTCTGGACAGCAAGCTGGATCACTTGAGAATACATTTAGTTAACACATTAGACTTGGGCAAAGTCTTTTCCAGGTTGACACAGACTAAGGATAGCCCAGAATTAATCTTAGAGGCAGATAATCCCCTGATTAACTTGGGAAACCTAACTGACCCTAATACCTACTTGCCGCTGACAGTTACTGATTAAGCCTGACAAATGCAGCCTGTAGATAATATCAAACAAATGAACTCTGAATTTGGATACAGGAGCTGGGGATTGAGATGTGGGTGCCCTTTCTATACTTTCATGGAATATTGAGGACATCCATCTTAAAATAATTGACTCTTAAGTAATGAGATTTCTGGATAATTTTGATATTATTGGACTACGAGAAACATGGTGTACAGAAAATGTAACTCCCAAATTGGCTGGATATTCTGTCTCTACTCTGCCAGCAACTAAAGATAAAAAGTTTGGAAGGTTTAAAGGGGGTATTTCCTTTTTTTATCAAAACTTTACTAAATTTTCAGATCTCTAACATTTCTAGTAAGTCAAAGGGTATTTTGTCTGGATCTAGTGATTAGCACTGACAAGAGAAGATCATTCTCTGCAATATATACTTTCCCCCTCGCAATAGAGCTACTGATCCCACTGACCTTTTTGTACAGGATCTGAAAATGGCACTTGACAAATTGTCAGGTAAGAGTATATCTTGTCCAATAATTATTTTGGGAGACTTTAATGCCAGAATTCCTTCTTGTTTCTTGGAGGATGTATATTTAGATTCAGTCCACACAATATCTATAATTAATCCAAATATCTCATATACTAGGACTGCTCAGGATCTAAAATCTAACTCAGAGGTAGGAATTGCTAGCGGGCTTGGCCAGTAGAAATTTCTGTATTTTAAATGGGAGAACTCAGGGAGATCTAGTTGTATCCTTAACGTATAGAGGACCTTCTGGCTCTTCAACCCCTGATCAGGTTTGGACCAATTTGGAAGCAGTAAAGCTGATTCAAAAGTTAGAGGTCATGGATAGATTGGAATCAGCACACTGTGACATTGTAATTAACATCAAATGCCCTTTTGGGACTTTAAGGAGTGAGGCACAACAGGAAGAGAGTCTGGAAGTCATAAACAAGAGGAAGGATTAGATGGGGGCCGATTCATCAAGCTAGTTTCACAGAAATTCTTACTACAGGAGTCTTAGGTGATATTCATGAGTTGGTCCTGGACAAAAGTAAGACCTTTAATATTTTGGAGAATTGGGAAACTATTCATTCTTTATTTGGACCTAGTTGTAAAACAACGTACCATCCTAGGTCCCTTTATAAAAAGTCTTAGTTTAATTTAGCATGCCTACAGGCAAAGAAAGAGTTTGGAGGAAAACTAAGACAGCATAAGAAGAAAAGAAATAAGTCTGCATCAGATTTTAAATTGCAAAAGACTGAAAGAGAAAAATACAGAAAAATTCTCTAATGGGAGAGACATAAACATACTCAGGGACTTTGGGAAAAACTGATGCAGGCTGTTTTGGATAGGGATGGAAGGTGATTTTGGAATATTGTTGCCCAGTGATATAATAAATATGCCAATAGGATTGAAGTCTATATTACACCTAAAGTTTGGGCATCTCATTTTTCCAAGTTCTATTATTCTCATGAAAAGCAGGAGACACCTGATGCTTTCAAAATACAGGAGGATGACATTTTTCCAAGACCTATCTTGATCACAGAGGACAAAATCTGGATGCCACTGATTGGGCTTAAGGCAAATAAAGCACCAGGGCTGGATGGGGTCCTAGGTGATCTCTATAAGGTTTTTCCCAACTGGTGGATTCCTTTTCTTCTTTTGCTGTTTAATGGCCTGGTTCAGGGGTACTCTTGCCCTGCTGATTGGGCAGGTAGTGTCATCTTTCTAATTTTTATAAAAGAGGATCCAAATGACCCAAGGATGTATAGGCCTATTAGTTTGATAGATGTTTCACAGAAGATTGTCTCTAGGATAATTTTTGGCAGATTGCTGTCGTGGGTCAAGGAGAACTCAGTATTGAGTGAGGCATAGAACGGTTTCCAGAAGGACCGTTCTACAGTACAACACTGTTATGTGCTTCAGCACCTGATTTGGAAGTGTACTAAAGTGAGAAAAAACAGATTATATTGCTGTTTTGTGGACTTCTGCTCTGCCTTCAACAGCATTAGTAGAAAAATCCTTTGGGTTACATTAAAGGATCTGAAGTTGGAGGCCTCACTTCTTGATGTTATTAGACTCTATGAAACTATGTGGGCAAGGGTCCAGTATAATCAGTATGGTCATCTATCTGATAGATTTGAGACAAATGTGTGGGTCAGACAGGGGTGTATTTTGGCCCCCACTCTCTTTAATATCTACATTAATACAGTGTTGGCTCAGCTTGGTAATCCAGATTTTCATACTCCAAAAATTAATGATCAAAGGATTGAATGTTTAGCATATGCAGACAATTTAGTCTTGCTCTCTACTTTAGTCCTAGGTTTTAAAAGAAAATTGGCTCACTTTGAATCTCTCTGTTCTCAAAGGAAACTAAAAGTTTATCTCGGCAAGACCAACATTGTAGTTTTTGGCTCTCAAACCAAGAATATGATAAGCTTTAGGCTAAACGGTAACCATATAGACACTGTTAAGTGTTATGACTATTTAGGTGCCTGTTTTGCCTCTAGCGTGTCTTGGACCAAACATTTGGAGACTATTCAATTTAAAATGGGATCTTCAGTAAATGCCCAAAAATATTTAACAGCAAGATGGGGAAGTCATTGGTCAGAGGGGTATTAAGAGTTGTTAATGCCAAAATAAGAATGAGCATGTTATATGCCTCTGAAATCTGGGGTTATACTAAGGTTAGAGAATTAGAAATAATTCTGAATAAACTCTATAGATAGATCTTAATGTTAGTTATGGAACTCAAGCTGTATTCTTGCCTGGAGTTAGACAACATTCCTGGACTTCTCTCATCTGTGAACAACATTATCTCTTTCTGTTGAAACTTTTTCTTTTGCCCCAAAAAAGATATCCCAGAATGTGTGTAGAGGAAGCCATCAAATTGGCCAGCATAGGATATGAACATCCCTTTATTCAACTTATTAAGAAAACAATAATGCTGGCCGGATTGGGCCACCTCTTATATAAAATTTACACTAGACCATTTGTGGAGAATAAGCAGGATGTCAAATTGAGGCTTATTGACTTAGACATATATTCTTGCTATGTTCAACTCTCCAAGCTGAAGTTGTTTGGGTTTTATAAAAAAGTAAAGATTTCATGGGGATAGGAGCCTTATCTCTCTTTTTTAACCTGTCCTAAACAAAGGAGAATCTATACAAGATTCAGAACTGAAAACTATAATGCTCAATGCATTCATTTCAGACAAAAAAGAGATGGGGTACTTTCTCCACATTGTAAATGTGGAGTAGGGACTATAGATGATCTCAAACATGTGGTACTCTTGTGTCCTAGGTACGAATCAACTAGGACAAAAACTGCTGGGTGGATTGTTAGGGTATCTCAGCTTCCCCCTGGAGGATCTTTTGGAATATTTGTTTACTATGAAAGAGAAGAACATGGTAGAGATCTTTGCAAGATTTTTAATTTCAACTCATTTGTAAAGTGTATTAGTGGGACCTGAAGTCATGTGGAGTTTTTTTATGTGAAAAGGTACTCAAGGGACACTGGTAAATTGAATTGCACTGTAAAGATATTCAAGTTCCTTGTTGATTTATTGTCTATTTATATTTACTATGTATTCTGTCCTGATTTTAGTATATTGCAACTGCTTTATGCTGAACAATAAATTGTATTACTACTACTGCTACTACTACTACAACATTCCAAGCTTCTAGTACTGACTGAGAAAGAGGCTTCAGCCTCATGAACTGCATTAAGAGCAAGCAAAGAAATCACTTGGAGGAAAGCCATTTAGATATTCTGATGCAAACAAAATTGTTTTTAGCATCAGATGGAAAAATGGATCTTAATAAAATATACATCTACTGGAAGACTGGGAAAGACAGGAGAGAAAAACAGTAAATGCTGATTTCTTAGCAATGCATCATCAGCAGCACCCCTTTTAGATGCATGCAATACTCTTTAAAATGTACATAGTTTACACTTTTCCAGTTCATACTGTTATGGTGCACAATGCACATCTAAGCTTCAGACTGTCAGAATGTATATTTATACTTTGCATTGAGTATTTGAGTGCTTGGTTATGTTTTCTACTGTTTATTGGCAATAAAATATATCACTTGTTTGGGCCACCCAATTTGCACACATGAATCAATTTTTTTGCACAAAGTGCCGCATACACATATCAGTTGCCCACCCACAGAGACTAAAAATTAGAGGGAACATTGGTTCCTGGTCCACCAAACATCATCGCGCCAAGGTCCAGAGATAAGTATGGGGTGAGGGGGATGTGGAGAGGCAGAATGTGCAGTGGGTGGGTGCAGGTTGTGGAATGGGACAGGGAGATGGCAAGGGACCATTTTTTTTACAGGGAGAAAAAAATCACATTGCGGGATCATTTTTTTTTTTGCAGGGCATGTGGCAGGTGGGTTCCCAGCGTGCCATTGGACTCTTTTTTGGGGGGGCAGCTGGAGCCGACAGGGGATTGGGTACTCTCATCGGCACACAACAAAAGGGGGGGCCACATCATGCTGGTGGGGATTGGGCACCCCCATTGGCACACAAGAAATGGGGGGATATGCAAACGGTGATTGGGCACCCCTGTCAGCAAACACAGAAGTGGGGGGAACATAAGCCGAGGGGGGATTGGACACCCCCCTCGGTACACAACAAATTGGGAGGAGTGATGTGTTGACAGGGACTGGGCCCCCAGTCAGCAACAGCCCTGCAATGAGGGGTCACTTCCTCATTGCAGGGATGATGCTGCAAAGATGAGGAGGCCCCTGATTGCAGTGGCTAAAACATTATAAAGTTGTGGCACACTGGCTGAACTAGTGTCAGCAGCAGTGTGGCATGGCATTGGGGGAAGCAGGCAAGCCTTTAAAGGCTGTGGGGGCATTGGCCACAACAGTGCTGCGCCTCCACAACCTGCTTCTGGCAACCTGCTGTAATATGTTTCTTACTCATGCGTGCAATCAACATAAAAATAAAAAAAAAAATATGGTAGAGTTAGCAGAGGGCTTATTACTCTGATATGTATAGACTTGAATTGACATTGTGAGTCTTTAAATATAGGTTATCCTCACTTCTTGATTGTAACTTTGAAATTGACCCCCTGTGACACTCTTAGAATAATAAATATGTTTATTGCCCATCCTATTGATTTGAATAAAGCTGTTCAGGTTGAAAAATAACTCCACAACAGTCAAGATTACATGTATGAGACATTTCCAGGCATTTTAATTATACTAGCATGTGATGGTAACACTAGATTAGGTGAACTTGACAAATGTAATTCTGGAACTAGTGTACTTCATGATTTTCCTATTATTCCAAGAAGAAAGTCTCTTCGAAAAACAATTCGCATCTTGGAAGAATGTTATTAGCTGTAGCTGGGGACCCAGATATTCAAAAGAGTTGAGCCATGCGCAATAGGGTTGCACCTGCGCAAGTCCAAATTTTCGCCATTCTACGATATTCAGCAGGAGGCAGTTGCGCCCCCAAAATCATGCTGAGCAACAGCACAATGATAATGATGGCATGCACAACTGAAGGAGGAGGAACCATGCATAAATGGCGCAGTGTGATATTCAAAGACTTGTGCAATGCGCAACAGTGGAGCAAGCAGAAGTTGCGCCATAGTGGAAATGAGCCAAAATAAAAAGAAACAAGGAAGAGGTGCAAGAACGCTACAGGGAAGCCACATGAGGCAGAGGCACACAGACAGGGCAAGTGGCAGGAAAAGGGCAGGCCAGGGAAAGGCCACAGTTAACAGCCAGGCACAGGGAAGGTGTGGAGAGCCACACAGCATAGAGGCCAGCACAGGCAGGTGTACCCGGTGCAGGGGAAGTAGCAGCCAGGACAGCGGGGGAATACAGTAACAGCTGCCATGGGGGTGAACACAAGCCAGGGACATGGCCAGTGCCACCTTCCACATGGAGGCCATAATGAAGGGGGGGTGAGAAGGTGGGCGGCAGGGGGGCATGGCCATGGAAGGGACTGTTGGTGGTATATCCCCAACAGGCAGTACCGAGCCCGCACCAGCTTTGAGCTGTACACTGATACTGAGATTGTGGGCCGGTACCACCTGAACAGGGCAATTTTGAGGTGGCTCTGTGAGCTGTGCAGTGCTGTGATGCAGGCACGCACACAATGGAGCCATGCCCTGTCAGTGGAGACTAAGGTAACAGCCTGCGTGTGCTTGCTCGCCACGGGTATCATCCAGAGACCAACCGGCGACACCACAGGCATAACCCAGTTGGCCACGTCATGCCACCTCACCCAATTCCTCAGCACACTGCTGCCACATGCTGAGGAGTATATCCATTTCTCCAGCACAGTGGTGGAGCACACAGCAAATATACAGGAGTTCCACAGGGTAGCACGTATGCCTGGCATGCTAGGGGCAATAGACTGCACCCATGTGGCCATACACACACCACCTGGCCATGAGAGGGCAGCATACATAAATTGCAAGGGCTATGCCAGCATCAACTGCCAGGTGCTGTGCGATGCCAGAGGGTGCATCATCAATGTCTGTGCCACGCACCCTGGGGGAGCACATGATTCTTTCATCTGGCACCATTTGGCACTGTGCCACAGATTCAAGAGTGGGGACATCCCCACTGGACACCTAGTGGGTGAGTATGCAAAGCAAATGGAGAAATATAGGGCCTGGGGGGGCATGGCCAGAGGTGCCATGGGTAGTGGCCTACATGCCTTGGGGCAGGGTGATGCTGATCACCAAACTAACCTCCACTCTCTACACACAGGTGACAGTGGATACCCACTCCATCCCTGGCTGCTCACACCCTACCGGCGGCCCACAACCCCATCGCAACAGCGCTACAATGAGGCACATGCCACCACACGCAATGTCATCGAGCGGGTGTTCGGGATGCTGAAGGCAAGTTTCCATTGCCTGGACAGCTCTGGAGGTGCCCTACAGTACAGCCCCTCAAAGGTCTGTGGGATATTCCTGGTCTGTTGCATCCTGCACAACATGGCCAATGAATGTGGGATAGCCGTACAGGTCGAAGAGGGGGATAGCGATGGGGATGCCAGTGATGATGGTGATGGGCAGCCCCCCCTTGGCCGATGGGACCCCTGACTGCTCCAGCTGGCACAGCTGCACCGGGATACCATCACAGAGGAGCACTTCAGCCAACCCAGGTAAGTCATGGGGCCATGCACAACCACCAGTGGCTAAGGCACAACCCACAAACACGCAGGAACCCACACTGGGGGTGCATGCCATCAAGGGAAGTGGCAGAGCACAGAGACACACACACACACAGCCAGGGATGGGTGAGGATTAACATGCCATGCCGAAGGATACACACACACATGCACACACACAACGCAACAAACGTGCACAGAGGCCAGATGGCACACCAACCCAGAATGCACACCCTAGCAACACACATGTCCACAGGCCACCATGCCCACTGCCTGTCCATGTGCATGTGTCAGATGCTGGGCACCATTTTACTTTGGTGTACAGTGCAATGCAGGCATCATCATGCACACGTAACTGCGGACAGCAGCTGGGAGGGGTGTGCAGGTGGACTGTGTGTCCGCGTGCAGGACCGGGTACCCACCCGTGCACTGCCCACTGAAACACACAATGCACACAGGGCAGCACCAGACAGTAGCCGCACTGGGAGACAGGTCAGTCTCGCGACACAGTGCCACGGCCACCACGAATGCATGGGCGGCCCCGCCGAGACCCGCCAGCACTGACAGGCTGACCACTGGCCTCATGGAGTGGCACCGATGGTCCCCCAGGGGTTTCACTGCGTGAACTTGACCGTGCCTGTGCAGAGGTCTGCAGCACACTGAACATGCCTGCACCAGGAGTGCTTAGAATGCCCACAGCTGAACCCGGCGTCGACAGGGTGGGAGTCGCATGACGCCAGGAATGGGGGGTGGAGAGTGCACTGCATGGTGTCCACGACGCATGGGCACCTGACTGTGTGCCCACTGTGGCCATGACAGCAATGAACGCCTGTGCATGCCTGTCAATGGCAGCGGTCACATCCTCCCGCAAACGGTCCATCCCTGCCAGAATCCTATCAGTGTCCCTGCTGCGATGTGCTCCTCTGCCCACTCCAGAGCCACACACAGTGCCTCCACAGACATTGCAAGCCACATCTGCTGCTGGACTGATGCCTGCAGTAGGCAGGTGTGCTCATCAAAGAGGTCATCTGCCTCCTCGGCATCCTTTCCCTCAGGGTGTGCAAGGGCCAGATGTTCAGCACCCCTTGAGGGTGGGTGCTGTGCACCAGGACCAGGTCTGGGCATGTCCACAGGCAGTGCCCAGATGCTGCCGCTGAACCCTGTACCCCCAGGCCTGGTGGGTGACTGCTGATGCTGCCCCTCCAGCTGCCGCACCCCAAGGCTCAGTGGTGCCGCCGCAGTGGCTGCAACAGTCCCACTGTCCTGAACAGACACCAGTGCTGCCCCACTGGTGCTGACAGGCACAGCCTGGGACTGTGCTGACATGCAGGCCCCCATGGTGGCACCAACCACAGCCTTGGGCGCGAATTGCCCTGCTGTGTGTCCATCCTGTGGCACACATGTGTCACTGCCCATGACGGTCATGTCATCATCACTGGTGCCAAACTCTGCCCCAGCCACAGCCACAGCGTGCTGGCATCCATGGATGCCAGCACACTGGGACACAGGCAGGGCTTCCTCCACACCTGTCTCAATGACATCAGTGTGGACAGTCAGGCAACCCCACTATTGTACAGATCCACACATACCTGTGGAGGTGGATGGTCCCACCTCCAACTCCTTCCAACTGTCTGCAGTGGACAGGCCCACCACCACTGACCCATGCAGATGCTCAGGATCTGTAAGGGAAAGCAAAGTCACGTTACTGCGTGTGTCCTACCCTGCCTCCTAGACAGACCATGACTTACCATGCAGAGATGGGCCACCACCAGTCTGGAAGCCACTGCCTGGAACTCCCTCTATGGCACTTCAGTGCATGCTTGCAGAAAGCCTGTCCTCTGCTGGGGTGAGCTGTACCACCTCCAGCTGTCCCCCACCTTCTGCCCTGATGGCAGCCACCTTCTCCTTTACACCCTCCTGTCTGTGCCCATCTTCTTCTTACACTCCTGCATGGAGCACTGGTAGCTGCCATGCAGGTTCACGGCATGAGCCACCTCCTCCCATGCAGCAGCACGGGACTGAGTGGTGCCCCGCCGTCCACTGAGCAGTGGATCCTGAGCCAGGTAGGCCTCGAAAAGGGCCCTGGTTTCGGCGTTAGTAAAAGTTGGCCTCCTCGTCCTCCCACCACTGTTGTCCTCCTCTCCAAGAATGTGCTCGGTCATTATGTAGCCTGTAAGAATGGCAGTTGTTACCTGTGACTGTGCAGTCCCATGCATGTCCCTGAATCCACAGTCCACACTTCCACACAACATGCAACTCACCAATAAACTGCAGTAACCGACTATGGCCACTGCAGCACATTGTCGCACCTTTATAATGCAATCCATGCAAATGAGGTGAGGAGCAACTTTAATTAGATGCAAACTGCAGTGCTGTGCCATTGAATGGATGATCGGATGATTTTCATATGATGGCTGAATATCGCGCTGTTGCGCTTTGTGCAATTGTGTCGAACGTGCTGAGCCAATGGCGCAGTTCTGTGGCGTAGTACACCTCACTGTGCATGCCCAGGTTGCTGACGCAGGTATCTGCCATGCTGATGATGTGCTGTGCATGGTAGGCAATGCAGGGCATGGCCACCATTGTGCCAGTGGTGCTATAGTGAAAGTCACTACATGGCGCCGTGGCAATGGGCCTTCATAGGCGCAATGGCCCAACTGCCCGACAGTCTGCTGTGGCGCTGGCACACAGGCAGCCAATTGCACTATACGCATTGTCGTCCGATGGTGCTGTGAGTGGCCTTGCACCAGAGACCCTTGACCCTGTGCCTGATCTTTGGCCCCTTGGTGCATGCGTCAGGCATAGGTGCACCTCTATCGCGCTGTTTTGTAACAGCATGATAGGGAATGGCAGCGCTGTGCTGCGCAACATCTGCACGTGGGATACCGCACTGCAGAGTGCTATATTGCCTACTGTAGCTATCGCAATGGCGCGGAGAAGAGCTGCTCCCTGGACGGCCATCAAACTCGCTAATCTGGTGGCCATAATAGAGCCATACCATGGGCCTCTTTCTGGGAAGGTCCACCCTGGATAGGGCAAGGACCCAGGTGTGGCAGGAGGTGGTCACAGCCCTCAAGGAGGCAACAGGCAGGGGCCGTACTGCTGAGCAGTGCAGGCACTGATACGGTGACCTGCAGAGGAGGGAGTTGGAGCTACTGGCCCAACTGAGGTCACGTGCCAGGAGGGGCATGGTGCCACGTCCAGGTAGGGGTTCCATCAACACAGTTTTATCGTCCATATGGGTCACAGTGTTGTATGTGTCCAGCACATAGGGGAGGGACAGTATGGGGTTGGCTATGGCGGTGTTCATAGGGTGGTGTGGTGGGTGGTCTGGCTGGTGGAGAGAGACACTCTGGGGCAGGGGGACTTTGTTTCACCGAATGTACTGATGTTCTCTCTCCTTTTGTCCCCACAGACTGGAAGTACTGCACCAACCGGCGCTGTAGAGCGGAAGGGAGTGGAATACAGCCAGGGCGGGCTGAGGGATCAGCTACGCTACCTGACCGCCCGATGTGGGTGAGTGCCAGACATCCATGATTATATTGCATGCTGTATGACAGCAGGGCAGCGGGCATGGCCACCATTCATTGACATCACTGCCATGCACGTCACTTGTTACAGTCAACACTGTCCAGTGGCAATGCATGTCTGGGTGTGCATCACTGGTGGTCCATGTGTGCACCAGGTGCTTGGCTGTGCCACTGCCTTTGCAACACATAGCCATGTCACTAGATGGCCACGGTGGTGCTGTCCATGACTTGGCCAGTGGGTGCGTGCAGCATTCCGTGTGGCTGTATGCACCTGGGTGGGCAGGTCCTGTGGACGTGATCACTGCGGCTGGTCACACACCATCACAGTGGTATGTCCCATGGCCGTATGCCATGCACAGTGGACGGCTGTATGGGGTTGTGCATTCACACCTGTTGACTGTGCCCCTGTCCTAGGTGTGAGACATCTGAGGAGACCAGGACACCTGGCGGGTCCTCATTCTGGCCTGTGAGACCGTGCAATTCTTCAGAGGATTGATGAGTTAGGGTTCTTTGAAGATACAGAGCCAGGGGGGCCAGAGCCAGGACCAGTGGAGCAACCAGTAGTCCTTGGTCCCTGACTTCCCCCAACCCACCCCACACCCTCCTATCTCATCCCATTTGTCCACCTCTTCCCTGCCCACCCCCACCTTTTGTGTCCCCACCACAAACCTGTATATAGTTGTTATTTATGTCTATAGTTGAATTTTATATTTTTATAATACATTTGACTTTTATATGAATACTGTGGTGGTCTCTGATTTACAGCGGGCTATAGGTGCTCAGCTGCAGTGGTGTGCATGGCATCGGGAGTGGTGCAGTCATGGGTATGTGTGTGTCCATGTGGAGGTGTCTATGGTGTGGGGGTAGATATCAGTCAGTGTCTGTGTTGTGAGTGTTGTTCCCTGTGCACTGGATGACTGTGTGCAGTGGTCCATGGCGTGTGCTCTGTGCTCATGGTGCACCCATTGGCCCATCGATGGCCTGTGCAGCCGACACACATGCCTGTCTGTGACCTGCATGGTCTGCTGGCATGTCAGAGGTGGCATTCCCTGCAGGGCGGACACTGTACCTGTCGCTTTGCTGGGTTTCCCATGTCACTGGCGTGGTGCATGCCTGGCTCAGGTGGCACTGTGAGCGACACGGTCATTGTTCCACCTCCATGCTGTGGCTTGTGTGTGTTGCAGGGGATGTTCCCCACTGTCTGTGGTTTGTGCCTGGGTGACTATTGGTGGTGTATTGGTCCATGGTGCCTGCCCAGAGTGGTTGGCACTCCAGTGCCATGTGGACTGCAGGTTGTGTGTACATGGCTTACATGGGCCACAATGGGGGCTTGGTTACCCCACCACTGTGTCCCTGTGTTGTTGTGCCCTTGGGTATGGGTGGGTGTCTGTCCAGACCCTGTGTGGCATCTGGTGTGGTGCATGCTTCCACGCACCACTGTGGGTGTCTGTGCTGGCTGTTGTGGCCAGTGGTGGGCTGGGATGTGTCACTGGAATACTGTGCAGAGCGCTATACCACTGGTGGAGGTGTCAAGGACACGACCATCCCATATGGGGTAACTCTTGTGCCAACGCATGGTCGGTCTCTCAGCAGTACCTTGGGCGACTGTGCATGGTGGCACTTTGTCTGCCGTTGTTGCATTGCCATGTGCTGCAGTCTGCTGATGGGTGCTCATGGTGGGGCTGGCTTGCATGGTTCTGTGGTGCACAGAGTTGCATTGACACTGTGGGGGTGGTGGTATGCATGGGGTTTCCTGCTGTGGGGTCACTGCTCATGGGGGGGGTGTCTGGGAGTCACGGTGCAGGGTGTGCTGTGCACTAGGGGGATGGTGTGGCACAGGGTGGTCTGCCCTCCTGTGTGCTAGCTGCACAGCTTGCCGGTAGTGTGGATGGGGCACCATGGCCAGGCTGTGGGTTGGTTGCTTGTCTCCATGGACCAGTGGTTATTCCAGCCCTCCCCTGGTTGTGCTGTGCTTGGGGTGTGGGGGGACAATGTCTGTTCTGCTGTGTGTTCCCGTGCCCATCTGTGGCATGGGTGGTGGGCCCCTACCTCCCTGATTGTGCCGTTACATTGCTCTGCAGCTGGGGGGCATCCCTGGTTGTGCTATGGTGCCTCTGGACTGCTCAGCTGAACATCCCTTGTTGCGCTATGGTGCATCATATCTGCTCATTTCCCCTCCCTAGTTGCGCTGTTGCGCAGGTAGTGCAATTTTCAGTCGTTGGCCGTAGGCGCAGTTTGGCCTGCTCTTTTTTTGAAAATTGCATCTGTTGCGCATGGGCGTAATAGACTTGCGCTTGCTCCTGCTATTGCTCGCTTTTTGGGCGCAGTTTGAATATCTGAGCCGGGGAGTTTAATTTGAGCATTCTCAATGGTAGAGCTAGAGGGGATCAAGAAGGAATGATCACTTTCCCTGCTATGAAAAGGGGTAGTGTGATAGACATTTGTCTTCTGGATATATTTAGATGCTCAGATATAGCAGACTTTAGAGTTATTGTTAGAACAGAGAGCAACCACATGTCATATGATAATGACATTAAAAGTCTATTCAAAGATATTCATTGCTTTATTAATTACCTTACAACAGTCAATGCTAAAATAATTGTATGAGTGCTCTGTGTGAACTGAGCTAAAACAATTAGTTAATCTGAAGACACAATTGTTGTATTCCAGAAGATGTTGAAGAATTGTAGTATGAAATATGACTTATTTAACTATGAAGAAATACTGTTTACATATAATTATTTGATTCAATATTTGGTGGATAACCTTAGTTTAACTGGCAGGAATAATACGTCTGGCAGAATAATTAAAAAAAAACTTTGAACATAGAAACATAGAAGCTGATGGCAGATAAGGACTGCAAGGCCAACCCAGTCTGCCCATTTCTTTTTCTGCCTTATAAATGTGCCATCGGCCTTTGCTCTGTCAATGTCTATTCAAACTTATCTGCGTTGCTCCCTTATGCCTATCCCATGCCTGTTTGAAGCTCTGCACTGTATTCATATCCATCACTTTCTGAGGTAGGCCGTAACATGCATTCACCACCCTTTCTGTGAAAAAGAACTTCCTCACATTATCCCTTTACTCTCATGCTGTGTCCTCTTGTTCTGCTATTTTTCTTATTTTGAAACATGTTAGACTCTTTCACCTTGTTAATGCCCTTTAGGTGTTTGAATGTTTCAATCATGCCCTCTCTCCCTCCTCCTTTGCTCAAGGAGTCTCCATATTGAGCTCCATTAATCTGTCTCTATATATGTTTTCTGGATGCAGTCCCTGCACCATTTTGGTTGCCTCTCTGGACTGCCTCAGTTTGGTTAATGCTCTTGAAGGTGTGGCCTCCAGTACTGCACTCAATACTCAGGATGGAGCCTCAACTAGTGTCTTGTAAAAGAGGATTATTACCTCCTTCTGACTTGTGATACCCCTACTAATACACTCTCCAACATCCTCTAGCCTTGTGATAATCATATTATCTATGAATATCAAACTGGATTCAAACATGGGAGATCTAATAGACCATATGGCTACATTAGATTATGCAATTGGCAGTGTCAGTGGCTCAGCAGGTTGCACACTTACCTCTGAGGCCGGAAGATCAGAAGGCTGTGGTTTCTAGCCCCACATCAGGCACTTGGGTTAAATTTCAAAACTGACTTTGCAGTGCAGCATGGGGGGGTGCTGCACTCCTGATGTGCCGTCTTTCAGATTAGATGTTAAACTGAGGTCCCATCTGTCTGTTCTGGTGGATGTTAAAGATCCCATGGCACTTCTCGAAAACAGTAGGGGAATTTTATTTAACATAAATCATAACAATCACAGAAGGAAACATCGGTACAGAAAAAACATAATTCATTAACAAATCAACAATCTTAATATATATTTTCTAAATGAAAAATAAACCTACAGAATAGGAAATAAAAATATACCGTTAATTCACAGTTACATGCCCTCTTAAACACATTAAAAATAAAAAGAACCAAGAAAAAACAAAAAATAAAGTATTAAACTGGAAAATCTCTCATCATATCAGAAACATAAAAACTCCTCATGCCCACCACTCTAGACAGCCTTCAAAGCCACTGCCTTATTTGAAATAGTTGTCTCCTACTCTTACTTTTAGAATAACAGTCTCTCTACTGTGTCATATTCTAGAAACAAATCAAATTAATTCAGCCAAGCAATCCTATGCCATAAGGCATTATCCCTTACTTTTGGTAATCTTCTATGATCTGATGTCCTACTAAATTTAAGAGTATTCTCAATTATTACAGCAAAAGAAAGCAAAGAGGTATTAAACTGTTGTGTTACATATTGGCATCTTGCCTGCCATAAGAAAAATTTTATGCAGGCGAAAATCACATTTAATGTGCTAGGGTGAAACAGTTTTAGACATCCAGTATAATCCCCAAACATAAACGCTTCATAAAATAAGGTCTTTAAAACAGGCCACTGCCATCTAGTGGCTAACCTTGTTTAATTCTTGTGTAACAGGACAAGCTAATGTGAAGAAATGCATCTGAGTTTCTTCTATTTATTTATTTATTTATTTATTTATTTATTGGAAGTACTTTTGAGCCAAAGGCTCTTTTACAGAGGTTCCATGTCGTAATAATACATGGGCACAACGTCATTTATAATGGTTACAAGTACATAAGCAGATGCAAGGAGGTTCCATGCCTAGAAAGACATGGGCAAATCAGGTTACAGAGGTTACATACTTGCAATAACAGGGATTACATAAGTAAAATATATAGACACATAATTTAAAGCAGGCTAGGCTGACAGGTTGTTAAGTGAACAACTTGAGATACTACAGGCTATAGAGTGAATCAGGTAGGGAACAGAAGATGATATAGTCTGTAAAATAATTAACTAATACTATACACAAGGAGGCAAGAACTTGATGGGCAGCAGTTCTTTTGTCTTAAGTGCTGAGTGTAGTCATAAAGAAGGGCTTAGACTCACTGGGGAAGTGCTGAGGCAGGGACCTGAGCATGTAGGAGTGTTATTTCGTAAGAAGAGAGAGAGGCAAGGGTGTGTTAGAATGAGGGTAGCAGGAAAGAGGAGCAAAGAGTGTGGGGAGTTCAGGTCTCACAGTCATATAGTTCCTGTTGTGGCGAGGGCCACTCAGTATTTATCTTTAAATGGGCTATTTTGTCCTCTTTTATGATGCCTAGGTCAAGCGCATTAAGCCAAAGTGGTGCCCATTGAGGACCATTGGCCTTGTGTGGTTCTATGGAAAGGATGCAGAGAGCTGAGTTATTTGTACCTCTAGTGCATCTGATGGAATTAGGTTGGCTAAGGAGGCTTTGCAGGCATGGGGTGGTAAGCCCTGGCATAGACTTTGGTGAGCATGCATACTGATACTGGAGGCTACTGTTAGGTTGAGCCATTTTCTTTGAGTGTACAACTCTGCGTGGTGAGTGTGAGATGGGTACTCTAGGACTAAACAACACACTTTGTTTAGTGTTGTTTTGATACATTTCAAAGCAGTTTGGGAGGTAGCATTATATGCTGTTAGACCACAGTTCATCACTGAGAGGACTGAGCTATTTATGCAGTTTTGAGTGCCCCAGAAGTCAGCCTTTTCGGTGTCTGTACAGTAATCCTAGTTTTTGCACTTAATGACTTCTCGACTGTGTCTACTGTATGTATTGGTTAATGAGAGGGTGTGGTCCAGTGTCAATCCTAAGTATTTAAATGTTTGAATCGATCTCCAGGGAAGTATTCGGATTGTTATGAATGCAAAGTTGGTGAGTGCGGTGTTTGTTATGTGATGATGCGAATAACAAAGTAGTAGCTGGTCATTTACCGATTGAGGGAGGTTGTTTAAGAACAGGCTGAACAGTAGAGGGCCAAGGACAGAGTCTTGAGGAATGCCTGTGTTAACACTAAGGTTGTCAGAGAAGGTGTCCAGGATTTTCTCTTTTTGGACCCTCCCAGAGAGGTAACTTCTGAACCATGATACTGTTGCAGGGGAGAGGCCAGTATTGGAGAACTGATCCAGTAGAAGATTGTGATTGACGGTGTCAAAGGCCTTGGTGAGATCAATATACGTTGCCCTCACCAAGTGCCCTCAGTCTAGAGCATTGTGGATAAAGCTGGTAAACTCCACTAGAGTGGTTGTGGTACTGTATTGTTTTCAAAATCCATGTTGTTGCTGACGTTGTAAATGATACTTGTCTAGATATTCCGTCAGTTGGTCACTCATGATTCACTCCAGGGCCTTGGAGAGTGGAGGAAGGATAGATATTAGGCAGTAATTTGTAGAGTTGACCCGTCACCATTTTTGTAAACAGGGTAACCACTGCCACTTTCCAGATCTGTGAATTCACCTGATACCAAGGAGAGATTGGTGAGGGGTTTGAGAGTTATGTCCAGGGTGAGCCTAACTAGTTTTAGGTCAGGTTGATCAGAGCTAGTTCTGGAATTACCTAGTGCTTTTAAGATGTACTTTTTTCTTCCATGAAGGTGATAGCTCCAAAGTAGAAAGGTGGATGGGAGTTTGATTGGGTCCCTGGGTTTCAATCGGTGCAAGTATCTGATTGGTGCTGAAGGAAGCTAGGGGGCATCACTCCACTGAGGTCAGTAAAAGCTTTGTTGATGACATTTGCTCTGTGACTGTGATCCTGCATAGGTTGGCCCTCAATGTTCAGGATGGTGGAGGGAGTTTTATTAGGTTTGCGGTTAGGGACTTGTTCTCCTGACCGCGCTTCTTCATGTCACCCCATGAGTTTGTCAGCTCATTTTAATGTGAGTGTTTTTGGCTTTGCAACAGCCCAAGTGCATTTCTTCATGCAGCTCTACAGTTCTGGTAGTCTGTCTGGGCACCAGAGTTTTTGCTTTGTACCACAGTCATCTCTATTTTTCATAAGGGCTAGTAGTCGTCAAGCATGATCCAGGGGTTGTCATAGTCATGGATCCTTTTGTTGTAGGTTTAGACATTGCACACTTCATTGAATTTGCTATAAAGCATTCTAGGGCAGTGTTGACATCTGTTTAGGTCAATAGAGCTTCAATCTTGGATGCTGAGGTGTGCTCTTAGAGCGCCCAACTTGCCTTTCTTCAGAAGTCTAGCAGTAATAGTCCTGGCTGATGCCTTTGAGGTCTTATTTCACCATTTACAGATTACTGGGGAGTGGTCACTGAGGGAATTGGGTAGAACCATGATGGAAGATATTCTTTCTGGCCAATTTGTGACCACCCAGTCGATTACTGACCCCGTGCCTGTTCTTCTGTTATACAGAGTGGGGAGTCTCACCAATGCACGAGTTGAGAGTGGCTAATAAGTCCTTGTAGTGTACAGTTTGCCAGCAGAGGACCAGTTGATATTAAAGTTCCAACCATTATCAGCTCTGTGTTTGGTCCCCTTTCAGAGAGTGTAGCGTGACAGAATTGAAACCATTTGCTTGTTCCTTAGGGGGGATACAGGCCATGACTATTGTTAGGTTTTCTCGTTTTGCTATATTACTTTTATGGCTATCAGTTGAGCTCCTACATTTGTGTCACATGGGTTAAGCATTTGGCTCTGAATGTGGTCTTAACATATATAATACAATCACCTCCTTTTTACTGAGTCTGTTCAGTCTGAATGCAGCATACCCAGTGAGTTGTGATAGCAGAGTTCTGCACCCTAGGTGATAGCCAGGTCTCTATTATTACAAGAATGTTGGGTTGGTGCTGCTGGACCCAGACTTGGAGACTGTCCATTTTGCTTAGCAGGCTGCAGATATTTATTGATGCTATTGTTAGTCCATTCTGTTCTTCTATGACCTGTTGCAGTGTATGTCATCGGGCCTGGGTTGGGGTGAATATTACCCGAGATCAGTAGAGCAGCCATGTGATCCCTATAGCTTGCCATTTTAGATATGTTAGGGCCTGAGATGTGTCATGTGACGTTTTTTTTGGCATGGCAATGGATAGGTTAGGTACATCACTACCAGGTGGAGGGAGGGGATAGCAAGCCTGTCCACTGCTCATAAGACCCATGTAGTAGGGGACATGATGTGCTGTGTTACTGACAGCTTCGCATTTGGTGGTTTTGTGTTATACAGGTGGTGATATTGTGGCACTACATTCTGGAGGTGGAGGATTTATGTCCTCCTTATATTCTGCAATGCATCCTAGATGGAGTAATATTCATATCTGGCAAGCTGCTTTGTGTGGTCCTGTCCTGTAGAGGTGAGTATCAGTAGTGATAGACATAGAAAGAGGGTTCTAAGGAGGGACATATTGTGGGCTACAGCAGGGAAAGAATTCCTAGGTGTGTTTACAGATGGTGGTAGAGTGTTTGCATTTAACCCCTGTAGGTAGATCGGACTAGAAGCAGGCGTGGTTAGAGGTGAGAGGATGGCAGGCTTATCTAGTTTTTAAGGAGGGGAGAGAGAGAGAGAGAGAGGAGAGAGGAGAGGAGAGAGAGAGAGAGAGAGAGAGGGAGGAGAGGGGAGAGAGGAGAGGAGGGAGAGAGAGGGAGAGAGGAGGGAGAGGGAGGGGGAGAGGGAGAGAGGGAGAGAGAGGGAGAGTGGGAGGGAGAGAGAGAGAGGGAGAGGGGAGGAGAGAGAGGTAGAGAGAGAGGAGAGGGGAGGAGAGAGAGAGGGAGGGGGTGAGAGAGGGAGAGGGAGAGAGGAGAGAGGGAGGGGAGAGGAGGGAGAGAGGGAGGGGGAGAGAGAGGAGAGGAGAGGGAGAGGAGAGAGAGAGGAGAGATGGTGAGAGAGGTAGAGAGAGTGAGAGGGAGGGAGAGAGAGAGGCGAGAGAGGAGAGGGAGAGTGAGAGAGGAGAGGAGGGGGGAGAGAGAGAGAGGGGGAGAGAGGAGAGAGGGAGAGAGGGAGGGGGAGGAGAGAGAGAGAGGGAGAGGGAGAGAGAGAGCGAGGGAGAGAGAGAGAGAGGGAGAGAGAGGGAGAGAGGAGAGAGGAGGGAGAGGGAGAGAGAGGAGAGGGAGAGAGGGAGGGAGAGGGAGGGGGAGAGGGAGAGGGAGGGGGAGAGGAGAGAGGGAGGGGGAGAGAGAGGGAGAGAGGGAGAGAGAGAGAGAGAGAGAGAGAGAGAGAGAGAGAGAGAGGAGGGAGGGAGGGGGAGAGAGAGAAAAGGAGGGCCCACTGAGGAAGGAGCATTGTGATAATAAAATCTGGAGAACAGAGTGTGTGATGTGCCAGATAGGACAGGAGCCCCAGTGGCAGCTGCATATAACCTGCTAACAGTGGAGTAGACACAGAAAATGTCACTGCTACCAGAGATATAGCCTCTAGTGGTGAGAGGATATAATCTGCAATGGAAAAATCAACAGTAAAACTTCTAATATCAACTCAGAACTTAAAATAAGCATTTGTCACGCCGAATGTTTGCTTGCTGGCACTTGGCAGTGGTAGTGTAGAAGTACAGAGCTGCGTAATAGGAATGGCAGTGAAGTATTGAGCTGAAGCCAACCCCACCACCATCCTGCAGAGAGAGGACAGGCATTGGGGTGTGCTCTTTGGTCAACAGGCATAACGGCCACCATTTCACCACACCCCACCCCGCAGACACTGACAAGTGTCACGTGTTCCTTGGGGTCTTTGGTTCTTATGCGCACTCCCATTTCATTAGGAAATATGGTGAGATGGGTCCTATAGGAGAACGGGTGAACTTTGGGGTCAAGAGACCAAGGCATACTCGATGCCTCCTCACTGACTGCAGGTGTGGAATGGTATGAGCATCACAGGCAAGAATCCAAGTCACACCCCTGATGCCTGTCATTCTCTACAGGGTTGGGCGCATGGTTGAAACCCTAATACCTCAGGCATTCTGCTTTTCATTTCCAAATTTTCAACATGTTTTTTTTTTTGTGACCTCACCCTCATGAACAGGGGAATATCAGTTTGTTAGCCGAAGCTGCTTATGCACAGTGACTACAGCATTTAGCACCACAGGTGCAAAACATTCCGAACAGGATGTAAAAATGACAGCTGTACTGTTCATGGGGAGGTGTAAAAATGGCAATGTTGCAAATCTGTAGTAAAATATAAAAAATGGTGAAGTCAATGAGAGCACATAGAAACTGTGCAACGCATACCTCATAATATAATTAGGTTGGGGATTTTTACAGCAGATTGTCAACTCAGGCATTTTGGTGCCTCCGATCATGAACAGTGTCACTGTGGTTTTCTTTATCTGTGCCGAACAATGATTTCCCACAGCGATCACGCAAGATCTTTGCGCTGGAATGTGAAAACACACTTCAGCCATGTTGAGAAAAATGACAGCTGTACTGTTCATAAGGAAGTGTGGAAAATGCCACTGGTGAAAATCTGACTGAAAATATTACAAAATCATGAACTTACGAGGGTGTGTGGAAACTCGCGAATGCTCACCATAACACAGTCATTTTATGGACTTTGTCACCAGATTTTCAACATAGCCATTTTAGACCTCTGCTCATGAACAGTGTAACTGTGATTTTCTTAATCTGTCCTAAACACTGCTTTCACACCAACAGCACCATTGTGCACTACATGCGGAAAACACATTTTGGGCTATATATGAAAATTGCAGCTGTACTGTTCATAAGGATGTGTAATAAAATGGCAATGTTGAAAATCTGGAGTGAAATATTAAATTAAGAACTTCACGAGCATGCATAGGAACCGTCCAACACACGCCTGAAACAGTCATTTAGAATTTTTACACCAAATTCCACATAGCCATTTTAAGACTGCTGCTCATGAACAGTGTCATTGTGATTTTCTTAATGTGTCCCATACATTGATTTTGCACATCGACGCGCCATTGTGCGCCATGTATGAAACACATTTTGGGCAAGATATGAAAAATGACAGCTATACTGCTCATAAGAAGGTGTGGTAAAATGGCAATTTTGAAAATCTGGAGGAAAATATTGAAAATTCGTGAACTTACGAGCATACGCGAGGAACTGTGCAATGCACCCCTCGTGAACAGTCATGTTCAGAATTTTTTCACTAAATTTCAACATAGCCATTTTAAGACCTTCTGCTCATGAACAGTGTCACTGTGATTTTCTTAATTTGTCCCAGTAAATTGATTTCAAGACACTCGACTGCACCATTGTGCGCCATATGGACGGAAACACGCTTTGGGTGAGATGAAAACCCACAGTTGCACTCACTCATAAGAAGGTGTGGTAAAATGGCAATGTTGGAAATCTGGAGTGAAAATATTGAAAATTAGATTTACGAGCTGCATAGGAACTGCACAATGCACGCCTGTAAAACAGTCATTTTGAATTTTTGCAACTAAATTTTCAACATAGCCATTTTAAGACCTCAGCTCATGAATGGTGTCACTCGTGATTTTCTTAATTTGTCTCAGTATATTGATCTCAAGATACACTGACCGCGCCATTGTGCGCTATATGGGTGGAAACACATTTTGGGTGAGATGTGAAAATGACAGCTGTACTACTCATAAGAAGGTGTGGTAAAATGGCAATGTTGAAAATCTGGAGTGAAAATATTGAAAATTGGACCTTACGAAAGCGCATAGGAACTGCTCAACACACGTCGTAAAACAGTCATTTTTAGGAATTTTTTTCACCAAATTTTCAACATAGCCATTTTAAGACCTCTGCTCATGAACAGTGTCACTGTGATTTTCTTAATTTGTCCTGTACATTGATTTCGCACACTGACTGCGCCATTGTGCGCACATGGGCGGAAACACATTTTTGGGTGAGATGTGAAAACGCACAGCTGTACTACCTCTACAAGAAGGTGTGGTAAAATGGCAATGTTGAAAATCTGGAGGAAAATATTGAAAATTTGTTATACTTTATGAGCGCAAGCGAGAACCGCGCAATGCACGCAGGATATCAGTTTGTTTTGATTTATATCAATTTTGACCTTTCGAATGATGTCACGTCGCGGCATATTCCAGCCTGCTGGGTGATTTACGCAGTGACCGTGCAGTGACTGCAAAATTACCCTCACGGGCCCGAATAACGCCATGACAGTGACATCATTCATGAGAAGGGGTCCCAAAACCCCATGTTGAAAATTGGTGCAAAATTCCAAAAATGCCTGAGATATGCAATAAAGTTGAAAACCCGTCTTGCCCATTATACAGCTTACGGCATTTCCTCAGTTCATGGGTCAGCTTTGAAGAGAGTGCAGACGTGTTCCGGTCCACGAAGATCGCCACGCCAAGCTCCAGAGGTAAGTATGGGGTGAGGGGGTGGGGAGGCTGGGTGCACAGTGGTGGGTGCGGGTTGTGGAGGGGGCCAGAGACTACGTGGACTGTTTTTCCTTTACAGGTGTTATTTTACTTAACAATGATGATGTGGATGTCACATGCTGGGCTGGGCTCTCAGCATGGCACAAGGACAGTTGGGGGGGCATTCAGCTGGATGGGGATTGGGCACCTCGCCGGCCAAAGATCGATTGCCATGCTGGGGTGGGCTCCCAGCATGGCACCCAGTACTCGGGGGGGTGAGGACAGTGGAGCCAATGGGGGATTGGGCACCCCCCATCTGCTATATCATTAATTGCCTTGCTTGGGTGGGCACCAAGCGTGGCATTTGGAAGGCTTTGGGGGCAGGGGAGCGAGCACAGCTGACTGGGATTGGGCACCCCCGCCGGCTATACAGTGTGTGTGTGCATGTGGGGGCATGCACGCCTGCGGGCGTGTGTGTGTGTGGGGGAGCTGCATGAGCAGCCGATATCTTATTGCTGCTCACCAAGTGTAGCTCCTCTTGAACTGTATGCCACTGCATTTTGGAGCTTATCATAGACAGCTCCAGAATGCATTGGCTTACAAGGGCCATGCCTGCGAACACACTGACTGAATTGGAGGAGGGGGTGACACACCTCCGAAAACTCCGATGATGGCACTCTGTTTCTTGCACATGCGTGCAAGCAAACATAATGACTGCAAGGATTAAACAAATGATTAAACCCTGGCACATAAATTCAACTAGACAGACAGAGGGAGATACAATAGTTAGAGATGTGTTCAGTAGGAGACAGTGAGGGCCACTTGGAAATCAGCTTCCACTGGTACCAAATCCAAAAGTCCGGGCTAGTACCTTGCAGTATCAGCTGAGCTGTAGCTCATGGACGATTTCTGAACCAATGTTTAGGTTCAAGAAATTGAGGGGTCAAGTCAAGGCTAGCTGGATCCCTTGCAGTATCAGCTGAACTGTAGCTCATGGAGGATTTCTGAACCACTGTTTAGGTTCAAGAAATTGAGGGGTTCCTAGCCTAGTCAAGGCTTGCTGGATTCTAACTGGAAACATTCTCCTCTGGGGCAAAATCTTTAGTTTGAAGACTTGTGTTTCAGATTAGCTCTGACTCCCAGCCTGCCATGACAACTTAGCCACAAGACATCCCAAGTTTTAACTGGAATTATTTTATTATTAAGAAGAGAAATAACCTTTGGGTATTTAGAAGGGAAACAATTAGGAAATTTCACAATGGGGGCATATTGTGCTGTCATAACTTGAAAATACAATTGTTTCCTAGTAGAAGTAATCAAAACATTTTTACACAGTCTCCACTGTCTAACCTTTTGCAAGGAAGCCACTGCATATTCAGGCACATTCAATGTTCCTAATATTTTTGGTGCAAATATTTTCCATTTTGAACAGTAAGACTGGAAAATAAATGTAGTTCATTCTTGCCAATGGTACAGTTCCTCACCCCAAATGACTTTCACAGTAGAGACCAAAAAAAAAGAACAAAAAAAGGCTAATGGATTCATCATCCCCAGCCCTCCAGATTTCAATGGTAAGTATTTAAATTCATGGCTCACAGGGTTGAGTCTGCTTCCCCACAACATCTGGAAGAAACAACTTAGCAACCTAGTTTCTAAACACACAGGTGGTGGATACACAAAGTTTAACTATGTAAAAATAGGAAGTAAACATTTCTTCATAATCAATACTTTTTTTCTGCTTTGAGAATTCCTAATTCTTCCATACCTGTACCTGGGATTCACATAATACCACTTTTTTCCCCAATTTAGTGTTTGAAGGTTTCCACCACCAAAATATATTCCCAACACTGAAACTGTGGCGCGAGCAATAGGAATACCTAAAAAGCTAGTATCTGCCCTTGACCGGCAGGTGGACTGATATATAACACCTGACTCTTCTTCTTTATTTATTTGGGCACCTGATCTATGAGAATACCATGCCAAAGTATGCAAAACTTCCTGACCTGCTTCTGGTGACTGCACAAAAAAACAGAGGTCTTCAGCACAAATTGCCACTTTGTGTTCTGCTATCCCATATCCTGGTGATAGACCCTTAATTTTACTATTAGCCAGTACTTTTCTAATCAGAGGGTCTAATGCATAAGTGTATAAAAGGGGACTAACTGGGCACCCTATCAGACTCCAGCTTTCAGAGATAGCAATTCCCCCATTAAGCCATTGACACAGGGTGTTAGTCTAGTTCCCTCATACAGATTTCTAAGCCGAAGCAGCATATTTCCACATATGCCATAATAGTGCAATTCCTTAAACAAATAATCATATATGAAACCTTACCAAATGCCTTGGCCTGGTCAATCACCAACAGAAAGCATTGAACCTTATTCTGTCTGCCATACTCAAAAACATCTCTTAAAAAGGTAAGAATGGCTGTAATACTGTGTTCTAGAATAGAGCAGGATTGTGCAGGATGTATTAATGTCATACTTATCCTCTGAAGCCAAAAACATAGAATTTTTTGCAAAATTGAAAGGTCTCCAGTTGCTCAACAATTGCCAATTCCCCATTTTAGAGAGAAAAATCATAATTAGTGGTGGACGAAGTGGGCTCAATCCACTCCGTGAAGTGATTCACGGAGCAAAGGTGGATTTGTGGAGTGCTCCGCGATGCGAAGCAGAGTACTTTACGTTATAATGAGGAATGCAAAGTCCATTAGAAACGATGACTTCATGTTACTCTGCCTCCCCAGACCACTAGTCTGCCAACTTGAAGGTGAAGTGCATTGCTGGCAGTGCACTTCACCTCACTTCACCTTGTTTTTGAGCTCCAAAGATGAATTTTGTAGTGATTCATGGGATATCAGGTCACATGGGCTCTATATTGACCTGCACAGCCTCAGTTCAGGGTAGTATGAGTAGGAAGGAGTAGGAGATAGTGTGCTCTGATAGCTGTCTGTGATAGGAATCTTATAAAAGCTGTTCAAAAAGCATTTTTGCTTTTTTGGTGGGGGGCTCCAACTTTAGTTCATTGATTGTAGGAAACCCTCCTGTGCCCATATCATCGAGCATTTTTGTTTGTGCATGGCTTTTAAATGTTAATTTACAACACTGAGTGTGTGTGGTGAAAGACAGTGAAAGTGTGCTTTGGGAGAGGGGCATATCTGTGGTGTAGGTAGATTTAAGTTGGAGAAATAGTGATTTCTTTGTTTTTTGGTTATATTTTTGTTATATAAGAGATTGTGTTAATGTACACATAGTAATATTATCAGTAATAGTAGACATTTTCTTGCTGTTTGTTGTGTGGATGTGGTGCAGCAGTTTATAAGGTCAGGTTGTTTAAATTACAAATTTACAATACATAACGCAGCATAGTACTGAACTTTTGCACTTGCATCACATTCCTCATTCTGCATTGTACACAAACTGTTCTGTGTTGTGTGTGAGTGTGTGTGTGTGCAGTGTTGCGTGCACCAAATAATACACCTTTTATTGTGACACAGACTAGTGTAATTGCAACTAAGCACAGCAGTGTGAACTTGCTGTCCACTGCAGCTGCCTGATTTTGTACTGTGATCGTGGTATCTGTTCTTAGTTTTGCTGCTTGTAGTGCTGTAAAAATCAGCACTGTCTGTATTCATTCCCCCCCCCACCCCCACGTTCAAAAAGGTATTTTTTACCAGACTGGATTGTTTTTGTGACCTCATCAACACCACTGGTTACTGAAGTTTTTTTAATTCCATGACAGTCTCAGAGTGGTCTCTTATCTGTTGCTGAAGCCACAGTTGTTTATTTGGCTTCACATCCAGCTAGTGTCCCTCCATTCAGAAAGTGAACATATCAAAATCTGAATTTGGTAATAATATTTGTGGTTGATCCCCCAGCATGCCTGCAAAGAGACATGGAAGCAAAGCTGTTTCTCGCCATGGCAATGTTGGCAGTAAGATGGTCTGTGTGCGTGGTAGTAGTAGTACGCAGACGCCAGAACTGCATTGCTGATGGGAGGAAAGGTATTTCTCCTGCAATGTTTTTTACAACCCAATCAGTAGGTTCACTCGTAGTTGGAGGAATGATGTTTTCCCAGCAGGTGGTGTTAGTGTTACTGGTGTTAGTGGTGGTGGAGGTAGTATTAGTATTGTTGCATCAAGTTCTAATTCTGACCAGTGTACCATTTCCAAAACTACTGAGTGTGAAGCAGTGCAAGTGAGTGGCAGCGTAGATGATGTAATACTTCCCAATAACATCCCAGTAACTGAACCTGAGAATTCTGATGATCATGTCAATGACAGCATACAATGTGATATTCCATCCACCGTGGTACTTAACGTCATGCATTTTCCATGCAGTGATTCACAGTGTGGTGAAAAAATATCAGGTGATGGTGGTATAGATGCTGATGATGATGATGATATTGCTGTTGTTGCAACATGCAGTCCACATGCTAGCATCCAAGCAGAAGATGTGAATGTGTGTGATGTTGATGAATATGATGATGATGTAATTGACCCCAATTGGAAACTGGAGAAAAAGAAATTAAAAGTGGCTGTGTCTGAGTCTGTTTGCAGAAATCCCCGTAAAAACTTGTGATCTACCGCTTTTAGTTGATGATGATGATGATGATGATGATGACCCAGTAATCAATATGATAGGTAGTCATGGTGGTCAGTTGCAGTCCAGGTGTGCAGTGCCAGAAACATCATGTGCCCCCCCCACTTCAGTGCTTAAAATAACAGACTTAAATAAGCCACATCATCATGGACATGTTAAAAGCAGAGCATCACACTCCCTTGTTTGGGATTTTTTTGTTCAAGATGTAAATAATGATTCAGTTGCAATCTGCCAGGTTTGCCATGTGCGTGTGAGTCAAGGTAAAAATAGGAGCCATCCGGGGACAGGAGGACAGCATACACATCTTAAGAATAGGCACTTGGCTCTGTGGACCCAGCACAAGCTGGCAGCTAATACCACAGTGGGGCATTCACCTGTGTCACCGGCAACCATTACCAGCATGTTATCCCCTTCCATGACTGTTAAACCCAGTAGGAAATTAAATGTGTGCAGTAGTGCGGTAATAAGAGCAGAGGATTACTACAGGCATGATGAGGTGGAGGACCATAATGACTTTGAAATGTTGTCCACTGCTGGTGAGAGTAGTAGTTTTCGTGGTGGTGGTGGTGGTGGTGGTGAATGCAGTATGTCTAGTGCAAGTGGTACATCAACCCCGGTTGGAAAATCTGGCAAAATAACATCATTTCTGGGTTTGTCATCATCACCTGTGCAACTGTCTTCATCAAATGTCTACACTCCATGCCCTGCCAATGCCATTCATCACAGGGCACCAACCATTTGTGATCAACAACACACCACGTGTAAAACGTTTAAGTCAGCCCACCTTACAGAGTGTTTTTGTACATAAGCTGAAGTACCCCCCAATCATACAGTGTCACGAGAACTTGATGCTGCTGTAGCTGAAATGCTGGCAATTGATCTTTTCCTCTTCTTCTTTGTGGTGAAGTCTGGGTTCTGGCAGTTTACTGCATGTGCCTGTCCAAAATGGAAAGTCCCATCCAGGACATACTTTTCTACCCGTGCTGTCCCCGAGTTGTTCTGCACTGTGTCCGACTCAGTAAGACATGCCCTTCAACATTCCTCCTCTCCATTCATCCATTTAAGTATGGATATCTGGACAAGTGGCAAAACAGTGGGGAGTTCATATCTGTGTATAACTGCACACTGGGCGCAGGTGCCAGGGGTTGTTTGTGATGTTGGTTGTGTGAATGATCAGCGCAGTAAGGTGGATTGTTGCTGTAGCAATCTTCCTGTAATTTGACAGCATGCAACAATTGCTATGTGCAGTGTGACCTGTTCACACACTGGTGAGAACATGTTGGACATGGTACTGACTGAAACTGACAGATGGCTAAACCCTCTGTCCCTGAGAGTTGGGTTCCTAGCAAGTGACAATGGGTCAAATGTAGTGAAATGCATCACTAATGGTGTTTTTTTTGTGTTCCATGCATGGCCCACTGTTTTAATCTTGTAGTTCAGGAGTTTCTGCAGCACCCTGATATAAAGGAAATGCTGACCATTGCACGATGTATCTGCTATCACTTTTCAGGATCTGTAAAGACCCGTGACCAACTGCGGCAGTTGCAGATACAAAACAGCCTGCCTCAGCACCGCTTGAAGCTGGAAGTTGTCACGTGATGGAACTCCACGTTATACATGGCAGAGAGGTTGTATGAACAATACAAAGCAATCTCAGAATATCTTATTATGCACACTAGCCGTGACAGTTCTGGGGCCTCCATGTCAATGACGACTGAACAGTGGCACCTAATGGACTCTGTAATAACAATTTTGTGGCCTTTTGAACATGCCACACAGGCAGTGAGTGGCGAGTCTGCCTCCATTATCCAATCAATTCCACTGCTGCAGCCACTGAGGCAGACATTGGTGAATGTACAGCATAAGAGACAAAGAACCTCAGTGCGCAAACACTGAGGCAAGGGTTCCTTGATGTTGCCAGAGATGGTGGTAGCAGCATGTTGCTGCAACACAGGCTGACAGTATTCGACCAGAATCGTCACATTGTGAGCATTCAGCATAGTGACAACTTTGCCATAGCAACTATACTGGACCCATGATACAAACATGGAATTACAGCAGTACTGGAAGGAGGGCCTGAACAGGTAAAAAATATCAGTGGTCAACTGGTGCACTTGGTTCATGGCACACAGAAGTCACATGCCAAGGTAAGCAAACCTCAGCAGCATAATCCAGCTGAAGGTGTACCTGGAGGATAATCAAGCATATCCTGCAAGGGGAAGGGGATTGTAGTTCCAGGTGGTCTGTCATCCAAAGTGGCTGCCGTCAACCCACTTTGGAAGGCTTTGTCCCAAGTGGGTATTTGTGAAATAAATGATTTGGGAGAATAGGATGATGCATCAACAATTGGACTTAGTGCGGCACAGAGAATGGTTGAGTCATATTTGTCTGAAAACAGGCATCTGACAATAAGTGATGATCCTCTTTGTACTGGAGTGGAAAAGTCAGTGAATGGCCAGAGCTGACTGCAGTGGCACTGAAGTACCTCACGTGCCCACCCTCCAGTGTAAGTGTTGAGAGGGTATTCAGCTCATCAGGTGCAATAGTCAGGGATCGTCAGACAAACCTGTCTCCTGCAAATGTTAGTTTGCTAACATTCATTAAAATGAATGAGAGGCACATACCAGCACAGACTGCAACCTCGGTATTCATACCCTGTGTGACAACCCACCTCTCCCTCTGGGCTGAAACAGCTTTTAGAGAGGTGTGTGTGTCCTCAGGTATTCGCTGCCACCAGCCGGACTTTCTTTCCGGCACCTCTTTCAAGTGTACAAACTTGAATAATCACACGTGCAATTGCACAAGTTAAAGTCTGGTAGTGTGTCTCTTTCAGGTGGCGGATGCTACACAGAGTTTACCTTAGCCAGTGAAAAACCAAATCTTACCTTAGAAAAATGACATCAGAGTCACAACTGTTGAGCAAATAAATAGCTTTTACTTAACAGAAAGTGCAATGAGCATTTACAGGAAATGTATTTACAACACAAGACTACACACTCATACAGGAAAAGTAAACAAATGTTTTTAAATAACAGATGGCAAAAGAAGAAGGCTATTACTGAAATATACTATCACTAAACTTACCCTTCCCCGTCCTTACAAGAGACACTGGACCCTGTTCTAACTGCCAGCTCCCACGGACATACCAGGTAGGCTCCAAGCTTATGTTTCCCCTCACAGCTTCCAAAGGCAAGAGAGACTTCTCTGTCTTACAGAAGCTTATATAGTCTATGGAGACTAGGTCATTCCTATTCTCCCTTAAATGCACCAACCAACTAACATGTATGTATTTAATTGTCCCAATCAGAGTGAACACCTATTGGTGACCAATTATATTCCTTTTCACCTTAAGTTTATATTTGAATGATCCAATCCATTCAAACTGCCCTGTGTCCGTGTCTGCAAGGTCTGTGTGTGTCTGGAGATGTCCACTCGAGATTTATGACCCAGCTCTTATCTAGCAGCTAGGAATTCCACAAGCTGGTTGCTGCTGGAGGATTTCAGCCTCAGTGTATTTTTTCCACACTGCTAAAAAAATAAGGCATCTACAGAATCCAAACCATTAACTCTTTCCTTCCCATTTCTGTCACACCCTGCCCTAGTCATGGTGGTCTTGCTGATGTGGAAATTGAGTGTCCTGGTGGCACTGGCAGTGGCTGCCTGAAACGGCCCACCACTGACGTAGATGACGACACAATGGAGAAAGAATTTCCCAGTGGTCAGACTTCAGACATTGATGACTGTGAGGGCAGTTTTCTTTATGAAGATGATGATGTGGTTAATGTTGGCAGGTTTTAACTGAAGTATTTAAAAGGTGGTGTGCCCCCCCAGACCACCACCACTGGGAGTGATGTTATACGCTGCCACCATGAGTCTGTCTACCCTGGACCACCACCACCACCACCAGGACTGATGTTATCCACTGCCACCACTGCCACCATGAGTTTGTCTGCCCCCCCAGACCACCACCACCGGGACTGATGTTATCCAAGTCTGCCACCATAAGTCTGTCTGCCCCCCACAGACCACCATCACTGGGACTGATGTCATCCAAGTCTGCCACCATGAGTCTGTCTGCCCCACATAGACCACCACCATCGGGACTGATGTTATCCAAGTCAACCACCATGAGTCTGTCTGCCCCCCACAGACCACCACCATTGGGACTGATGTTATCCAAGTCTGCCACCATGAGTCTGTCTGCCTTGATGGACCACCACCAATGGGAGTGATGTTATCCACTGCCACCACTGCCACCATGAGTCTGTCTGCACCCCCTGGACCACCACTGGGACTGATGTTATCCAAGTCTGCCACCATGAGTCTGTCTGCCCCCCATGGACCACCACCACTGGGACTGATGTTATCCACTGTCAGCATGAGTCTGTCTGGACCACCACATCCATCAGCCAGAGACAGAACGCTTCTTAATCTTTAAACCATAAAGTGAGTATGTCTACTCATGTTTGTTATGCTGCTTCACTTCCTTTAGTTGCATGTTTTGTTTTCTGCAGCTTTTCAGAGCAGCAGTGGTAAAACACATACAGTACACTTCTTTTGTTTCTTTTACAGGGTAACAAAAAAAGGCTCTATCACTAAAACTCATTGGGAATGGTATGTAGCTGTACCGTACAAAGAGGAACCGATGTAATATCCATGTGAAATCCATTCTGGTAAGTATGAAGATTTTATTTCATCCATTTCATTGTTTTGTAAAGACTGCAGCAAATATTGCACACAGGTTGTGTTAGTTGACAAGATGTGTCTTTGGAATGTAACTTGACTTTAGGGATTGAGATTTGAGAACCAGGGAGGGACACATAACAATTAAGTTGTAAGAAGTCATTCATTTCTTTTTTTAGGAAATTTCCAGATGCTTTGTTGTTCTGACAAAGTGGCCTTATCCAGACAAGTTCTTCAACATCAGCCCCCCCCCATCCTGGGGCGCACATGCAACATGCAGAAGTTATTTCATTAGATGATCATGACCATCATTAACAACCAGACTCAAGAAGAATGCAGATGAAATCTGTGAAGAAGTAAAAAAATAAGAAACCATTACAGACAAACTTGCAAATATGCTCCCCCCACCCCAAAAAAAAAATACTTACCTTCATGTGCTTCACAGTTATCCATTGCAAATTTCTAGGCAAAAAGTTCTAATCGAGCACTGGAATGTGCACACCAACAGTATCTGTGACCTGTGATACAGAACAATACCATGAGTACATGTCCATGTCAATCCCCCTCACCTACAAAATACAAAAATATTTATCTATATACTTGTATATCAACTCACCAAGGCTACTATTAGTGTACAGACAAAGGGCACCCTTCCATCCAGTTGAGATGATCACATTGCATTTCCTCGAATCACAGCATACATTGGACGAGTAACAGTTCACTCACGGTCATCATTTTATTCTGGAGCACTGCGCGCATGAGTGACTGCATAATAAATTCTGGGGTACTTTGCATGTGCTGAAACAATCCCATTTCACTGTACCACTTGTCAATTTTCTGCACACAAGGAGAATGCATTTTGGGCCTGCAGAAAAAAATCTGTGACTCTGTGCCACCACTGCACATATGACTGAGTGCACTATTAATTCTGGGGGACTTTGCATGTGCTGAAACAGTTTCATTTCACTTCGTTACCACTTGTCAATTTTCTGCACACAAGGAGGATGCATTTTGGGCCTGCAGTAAAAATCTGGGGACTTTGTGCCACTTTTGTGCGCGTAACTGAGTGCACCATTAATTCTGGGGATTTTGCATGTGTTGAAACAGTCTCATTTCACTTCATTACCACTTGTCAATTTTCTGCACATAAGGAGGATGCATTTTGGGCCTGCAGAAAAAAATCTGGGACTCTGTGCCACTTTTTTGTGTTCTGTGATTATTTTTGTGAGCTCATGATGTCATTCTGACATTTTTAAAATTAAAGCAGCATTGCAAGAATGTCCTCACAGTTCTGAATTGTACTTTTTTATGCTACTTTACATGGCCACAGCCACCATTACTTACCTCCGAGTCGTGACTTGAATGATATGATTCTTTTCACAATTTATGTCTGCTTTACTTACTTGACTACTTTTTTTATGTATGAAAAAAAATGAACACGTCTTCCAATATTGTTCGGACCAGCTTTGTATTTATTTGCAGCTGCTTTTCAATAACTATTGTTCTGTTGTGTCATAAAACACTGTCCGATGCATAACTGTTAATTAACAACAGAAGTGATATATAACAACTATTTGATGTGATGGAGAAAAGTAGAAGAAAACAATGACAAAGACCTGGTCAGCACCAATTTAAAAGGAATGCTCCTTTCATTATTTCGCACATGAAACAAGGTAGTACAGCAGACTCAACTACTGGAAATTATCCTATCATTCCAGTCAGTCAGGATGTAAGTAAAGGAAGTTATAACATAGCATTATAAAATATAGGTCAGAGTTATCAACAGATTGTAGTGCTGCTGCTTTACAGACATTCACCACATTGCATAGTTATGGTGATACACACATAAACTAATATGTGGGGGCATTACTACCACTGGAATATTTCTTGCTCCTTAGAGTGCAGGTTATTTCTGTGAAAACCACCCATAATTTCATTATGGTGAGTCACGTGACAGAGGAATTCCCATTCTGAAAATCTGCCCACATTCTGCCTCCCTTCTCAGCAACGTTAGGACATGATGGCAGGGAGAGAGTGTGTGTGTGTACTCCTTACAGTGAATATCTGATTGTCTAGCAGCTATCCCAATGTTTCCTTTTGTTATAAGTTTCATTTTGTGGTGAAGTGTGGGATGTTTCCACTAACAAGGCTCTTCTTACTGGAAACGTGGCCACACATTTCACCACAAACTCATCATTATAACACAAAGAAACATTCATAAACCTGCCGGACAATCGGATATTCACTGTAAGGAGCATGCACACATTCTCTCCCTGCCATCACGTCCTAACATCACTGAGAAGGGAGGCAGAATATGGGCAGATTTTCAGAACAGGAATTCATCCGTCACGTGACACACTGTAATGAAATTTCGTGTGGTTCCCACAAAAATGTATTGCACTATGTGGTGCAAGAAAGATTCCGCTGGAAGGGAAAATGTGTATGATTAAACAATAACAAACAAAAAACACACAAAAAAAGTACAACACAGTAGTGGGGTGGTGTCAGGAGTGGGTGTGGGTGTGGGATGGGTAGAAAACAATATCCTCACTTACTATGGCTGTGGGATGCCATGGTGGTCCAGCAGCAGGTGCAGCATTAAAGGCATCTGCTGCTGCTGCTGTGCTTCCACTGTGTTAACCGGCTGCTCCAAAGAACTGAACCACTCATTTTTTTTTCTCGAGTGCTGCCCACACCAGGCCAATGTCAGACTGGGTTGCAGGGGCTGTGGCAGGGTCCACTGCAGTGGGGAATCCAGGTAGTAGGGCTGGTGGTGGACAGGGTGGTGCTGGTGGCTGTGGTGGCAGTGGTGGTGGTGGTGGAGGAGTAGCTGCTGTAGTAGCCCTCCTCCTCCTGCTGTGGCAGTGACTGCTGCAAGGCACATCTCCCACCCCAGCAGCACCCTCAGCCACTGCCACGGAAGGGCCAGCAGGTGGACACCTGGCCCCTTCTGTGGCAGCCTGCCACTCTGCCCTGTGGTAGTTCAGCATGTGGGTGCGCTGGCCACCGGTCTCCAAATGTGTCCCAGGAGGGCCACGACGCACCAGCACACCACACACATGGCACTCCACCACTGTGCTCTCTTCCCCCACATGATTAAAAACTCCCAAACTGGGAGCTATGGGGGGACCAGATGCAGTCCTCACACATCGGGCACAAGTCCCACCACCACCTACAATTTCCGGGGCCACCTCCTGTGGCTGTGGAGGTTGTGGAGGGGTGCTGCTGGAGCCCCAACAGCTGCTGCTAGTGGTGGTGGTGGTAATGGCAGAGAAGGTGGATGCACAGCAGCCACCAGTGGCACTGGTGCTGCTGCTGCTGCTGCTGCTCCTTTTGCTTCAACAGGGGAAGCAACACTGGCCAGGAGTCTGGAGCAGTCCAACATCACACGATTGCCCTGCCCCCAGGGGTCCACTCTCCTCCCCTCCTACCGCACCCATGGGCCTGTGACTAACCTTCCCCTACATGACCCTCCATCCTCCTGAAGTCCACGGGACAACACACACACACAGACAGTGGATATACATGCACACACAAAACACATACACACAAAAAACAAAACAAAACTTATACAAAAAAATTCACTAACAAAAAAACACTAATACAATGCAAAAATGAAATAAAATAGCTTTTAAAAAAGCTGTTTTGTTCTGGGTTCTGGCACTGAAAAGCAACGAAAGGCAAGCAAACTCCTATCCTCTCACAACTGCTTTCTCCCTCTACAAATGCAAAGGAGAAAGTGAAATTACTTCTCTGACTCATTTCCTTCCTGCCTGGCTAAAGCATGTGACTTACAGTATTGCAAGCCATGTGATGTGCCTATTTTCTTCTCTGTCTTACTTCGTGTTAAGGCATAATGGCAATGCAAAGTGGTAATAATAATAACGCGAAGTGAACACTTTGCAGTGTCCACTTCACGTTGTGCTCCACGGACACAAAGTGCCCAATTCACGTCCACTTCGCAGGTGGATTAATAATTTACTGCATCTCTAATCATAACAGCTTCACTAAAACTTGCATTATCTGGTAATCCTGTAAACATTTCATTATATACTTCAAATAAAGGTTGAGCTAAACTAGAAGTGATTTTTTTTAAAGAAAACATCTGGGCCTGATGATGAGCCCTCTTTTAAGGAATTAATAGCCATTTCTACTTCCTGAACTGATATGTGGGCATTCAGTTCTTCTATTTGTACTTCATCTATCTGAGACAATTGTAACTGAGGCAGTTCTATAAGTGGAAAAGCTATATCATATGTAGTACTAAATGAGGCTACTAAATGTTGTTGGACTCCTGGTTTGTATTGCTCCTGACCTATCCTGTAAACATGTCATTAAAGTAGTGTCCAGTTCTTATTTACATGCTGCAAAGGGGTCTGAACTCAACTGGCTTGTTGTACCATATTTCATTTCTGCCTCTAAAGATGCCGCCCTATCATATTAAAATTTTATCATGTGTTCCTTGAGTTCTTTTGTCTGGACAAGTACCTGAGTTCTCTCATCTTGTGAATGACATGTAGTGGTACAATCTATTCCTACATTCCAGATAGTGTATATAATCTGAATTCAATTTCGTGCGTCCTAGATGTATCAGTAAATTTTTACATCTATTTTTGTATCTACCCACCACTGCCAATAGCTATCATACATCTCCAGCACTGTTTTCCTAACATGTATTAAATAAGTCAACTCCATGACAATTTGTTCCTGGTCTAATAAAGCTATATTCACCCTCTACCTTTTCGACGCAGAAAACAGACGTGGAGGAATATTAGGTAAATTTAAGGAGCAATCCAGAATCATATGGTCTGAAAATGCACATGGCAAATTCTTAAAGTGTTGTGGGAGTAGTAATCTAGAGCAGAAAATAAAATTTATGCATGTGGCAAATCTATTTCTAAAATAGGTATGAGCCATGCCTGTGTGTAATTTCTTATATGTCTTCATGAGATTAGCCATCATTATGATATTTTGCAGAGCATGTGAATCACAATACATTTTTCATTGTGTGTTATCCTTAGATTTAATATCTAGGCCACAATTCATATCCCTTCCCCAAATTATACGTCTGGTGGTGTACAAATATGGTCTAATGATATCAAACAACTCAGTCCTTGCTGTTTTTGTCTGAGGTGCATAGGTGTTAATTATTCTTTAAGAAAAAATGTCTGAAAGAGCAGTCCAAAAGCAATGCAGTTCCTGGGCAAATGTACAGTAGTCTATGTAGGGTAAAATCAGTCCCACTAAATAAAATGCCGAACCCGTCCACTGCATCAGCACCAAAAGTCCAATATGATGGACCTCACATCCATCCTTTCCTGGCCTGTTCACTGTAAAAGAGTGTGTTTAACTTGGTTTCCTGAAGAAGGATGATGTCATGTGCTGTTGAATGAAAAAAAGACAAAACAGTCAGTCTTTTCTTAAAGTTCTTGATACTGCATACATTCAAGGAAACAATTCAAAGGGCGGCCATTGCATTTTTTTATAAAGGGTGGACTCAAATCAACTCATCCTGGATTTTTTCCTTTATCAGGTGCTTTTCTTTTTTTTCCCCTTCCCTTTCTTAGTTTGGGAGGGCACAGGAGCAGGTTCCTCACTTAAATCAGAAACCATTTCTGACCAAGAAGACACATCTAATTCCATGTCTGACTCTCCCTCTCTAGACTGAAGAGCCTGAAAGATGTTTTGTAGTGGAATCTGGGTAGATTTGGGTGGGATGTTCTTTTTTTGTGCAGGCTCTGATCACCTGTCTTGCTTTAGGTAACTGGAATTCCAAAGGGGGGTGCCATTGCAGAAGTGCCTAAAACAACTGAATTCAAAAGGGCTACTGTGCTCACACTATCTACTGCTGGTTCCTGCAAGACTTCTGGAGTAGTTCCCTCAGTCTGATGTGTAGCTTCCTGAGTGTTCTGTGCTGGCTGAGAAGTGTGACCCTGCCCCGAAGAAGGGAGGGTGGGGAAGCCTAGCCTGCCTTGTTCAATATCTGGCCTCAGACAGTCTGATGCTCCAGAATTCCCTTGAGCTGTATTAACAAGATTCTCTTGATTAAGACCATCAGCCCTGTTCTGTCCTGCCCATGGGCATTGGTATTATGCACGCCCAACCTCCTCGCATAGGTTATATTTATACACATTGGTACATGCCATACTGACATGACCAAAATCCCCACACAGAACACATTTCGGCCAATCACATGTGCTACTCAAATGCGTATGCAAACTGCATTTGTAGCAGGCCTTTGACTGGCCCACATAAAAACACACTCCCCCATCATGCCCTAAAAAGAAACTATTAGGAATGTGATGTACTTCTGAATTAATCTGAAACAGATTTATTTGGAATGGTCACCTTCCCCAGTCCAAATTCCTTCCTTGTCTATTATAGGTTCAGGTTGACCCAGAACCATACACCTTTTCTGCAACCAGAACAAAATATCATTGACATTCACTCCCTCGTTTTGGAACATGATGGTTATAGTTTTAGACAGTGGTTTGGTTAAAGGAATGGCCATGAAATTGGCCCACAAAGGAGCTGATCTAAGCATGTTATATTTTGTCCAGAATCTATCTAGCCCAGAATGTTGATAAAAACTAATGTCAAATGTATCTTCCCCTGAAATGTGTATCAGGGCATAGATTTCTGATGAATGAAATAACATTGACTCTTTAAGCAGTTTCCGTGCAACATACACTCTGTCAGGGTGCTCCTGTAGGCCCCCGTGGTACCTCAGTTGTACCAAGTTCTTTCTAGGGGCTCAAGTAAACTTATTTCTGAATAATTTGGGAAAGTTGAGCCCTGTCTCCTTGGCCTCTCATGCTCAGTCAAAATAATAGAATCCTAATTGGACTCCTCCTGTGTCTGAGGGGCTCCTGTGGTAGTCCTTTTGTGGGCCTCCAGAGTTTGTAGGATCTGCCCCTGTGGTAGTATGTTGTGTTAGTATGTTGCTCTGGTATAGGAGATATGACCATAGGGATTGTGGTGGGTGTCCCCTGTTTTCCCAAACCTGCCTGTGACTGTTCAGTATGCCCTCCAACCAATGGACTTACCTGTACATTTGTGCTAGTTGAGAGAATTGCATCTTCCTTATTTTGTGCTCTAATGGTTACAAGTGGACCCTTTTCAGCACCCAGAGTAGAGCATTCACCTTCCTACATGGTATGCTCTCCACTTCTGGCTGAATTATCTGCCCCATTAGTCACTTGTGCCTCATCAAACTCATTCACACTTGACTGGGAAAATTCCAGCCATCCAACGCCCTTCAGCCAATTGCTTCCAGCCATCAAGTGCCTCACCTGGCGTTCAAGAAGCAAAATCCAAAGGCCTATCTATTTCAGTCCTAGCGACCACCGAACCACCCATTGGATTTGTAATTATGTGACGAGGCTTGGGAGAAGAGTGACCCACCTGCACACCATTGTCAGTAGCAGAGCTACCCATTTCCATATGGTGCACATCCTCACTAGTGCTTTATATTGTAGTAGTACAGGTTAAGGCATATCGCTGCTCCAAATCCATCGCATCTGACCTCCCACTAGCAGCGTCTCCCACTGCGATCTGATTGGATTCCATTCCTCCAATCTGTCTCACCAAAGTCTTAGGACATACATCAGCAAATGTGGCACCACTCACCCTCAACACATTCCGTGAGTGATCTGCCATCTCCTCGCTCAGCTGCATATTCTGCTCTTCAGGAATCAGGTGAGACATGATTCCACATCCATTGTATCCATCACATCATCCATGATAGTTTCCTCAGCTTGATGAAAGGTCTCCACCATCTCTTCCTCCTGTGACTGTGACCTGGCCATCTTGGACAGGAAGCCAACAGTACCCCCTGCTAAGAGTAGGGGAATTTCCCCAGAGTCCTGGCTAAATTTCCCCCATTCACTAAAAATACCACCAACAGCTTACTCTGGTTCAATTTCAGTTGGTTACCATCTGTATCCCCCCCCCCCCAGTTGTCCCTAAAAAAGGGACATTTAGGCTCAGTGGGCCTACTGGCCAACAAAATTCAATAAATACAAAAAAAATCATAAATATACAAAACTTGGAACAAAAGCATGATATATTGCATTCATTAACCATAGTCAAGTGTTTGATTCAGTAAATAGAAATATATTATGGAAAGTATTAGAGAATTATCATATCAAACCTAGATTGTTGGCAATTCTAAAAACTCTACGCAATCACACAGATAGCCGTATAAGATACAGTCCAGAAGGTCACTTATCAGAATTGATTAGGGTGTTTTTCAGGGTTGTATTTTGACCTCCTTTCTTTTTAATATGTACATTAATCCATCCAGAAAAGCAAAAAAATTGTTTTCTGCCAAAATGACGGAAGCTAGAATTCTGTCACTTCATTACGCAGATGATGCTACTTTGCAGTCACATAGCCTACTTTAATTACAGCGTGCTTTGAAATGTTTTTTTCCATATTTTGTTTATTCTGCTCTTCGCCCCAGCTACCCTCTTACGACCTACTCTCCCCAGCCCAATCACCCAGTTCCTCCCAGACTTACCTGCTGCTCACTGTCCTCTGCCACAGGACTGTGGCAGGAGCCCAGCCACTGGTGTGAAGCCTGTGAGAGGTCAGTCTTCATCCTGTTTATGGGGATTTTTTCCCTCATGTTTTTCTCCCGTTTACTCTCTGGGGTTTTGATAACATGGTCACACATGTGTGTGGAGGCTTGCATGCATTCCAGGCCCAAATGGTCACAGTCCATCCACCCAGCCTAGCGCCAGCCAAACTATCTGTCCGGTGCTACCACAATGAGCCTCTACTCAGTGGCAGTGAAGGACCAGAAAGGCTAACCTCCCCAATCTGGTCTGCTCAATCTTTTCCCAGTCTCCCTGGTTGACCCCTGGTACACCAGGCTTTCTCCTGAACTTGGGTCACCAGCATGAGAGAGGTGAGGTTTTGGGTGCATCTGCCCTCTGTGCCACTGGGCTGGCTGTGCTGTGAACATTTTTACCTGGATGTTATAAAAGTTGAAATTACGTGCAAATACTAATAAGACTAAGGTCCTAATTTTTTCATCTAAGAGATCTAATTACACTTCTTGGTACATCAATAACAAAAATCTTGACATAATGAAATCTTACAAATATTTCAGTGTCACAATAGCAAATAACTTAAACTGGAATTGTCTCTTTGATTTAGTTAAATATAAAAATAACAAAGAGTTTGCTGGTATCAAAAGATTTGCACTGAAATATGGTAAGGAGTTTTATTTGGCAAAGAAAATTATTTCTGGTTCTAAAGGTAAAAGTAACATTCTTTATGGGGCAGAAATATGGCATACCAGAAGAAAAAATTTAGAAATATAACAAAACAGATTTTTTTGAGATTTATGTTAGGCGTGGGGGATTATATACCAGTAGCACACTTGCAGGCAGAAACTGAAACTCTCTCTTTAAAAAGTATGGCACTTGTTAGGACATTGAATTATTTTTTCAAACTAGTTTCTATGACTCCTGATAGACTTCCAAAACATAGCTACTTAGAGGAACATACAAATTCAATGACAGGTACAGGTTATTATGCTTGGTTGTTTTAAACAAGAGGATAATTCATATAGGCTGCCCTGACTTATTCAGTTATAACAGTGATAATCTTCTTGAGTTGAAAAATTCATATAACAATAGTTACAAATGTATTAATACTGATTTGCAACAAGACATGGTCAGAATAAGAAATTCCCAATTGTTGAATGCATATGCTTTGATTAAAACTGACTGGAAGACTGAAAATTATCTTGGTTACTGTCTTAAGTCAGAACATAGAAGAAATTTGGCAAAATTTAGATTTAAAATAATCTCAGAACATAAAGGGTGGCATACAAATATGCAAAATATTTGTATATGTGGACTTGCATATTCTTCTGTAGGTCTACACATTCTTTTTGATTGTCCCAACTTACATATTTTAAGAAACAAATGGATACTCCCTTTAATGCAACACAAAAATCTAGCAAACCAAAAAGATTACCTTATCTGTTTTTTGTCTTCACAAGAGGGTGCAGTTAACTTTGCTCTGGCATCTTTTTTTTTACGAATGGCATTAAGAACTTTCAATTGCTAAAGTATTAAACTGTTACTGTGCTTTATTCCTTGCTCTTCTTATTGCACAAGAGCTGTATGAAAAAATTACTCACCTTAGTAATGTTGTTTTTTCTGATGGAGTCTTGCTATATTATGGCATATGCAGTGAGTCCCAACCTTTGAACTGCTCCGGAGGTGAAAGAGTTAACTTTCCATGCCAGGCATGGAACGCAGAGCTCAATCTCGGTTGAAAACTCTGTCTGTTGTTCTTCAAACTTAAACTGTCAGATCTTTATGAGCTAAACTCACTAAGGTCCTGTGTGGAAGCTGTAAACCTACACTAGCCAACTGGCTACTAAATATAACAACACATTTTTTGGTATCCAAACAAAGACTCAAGTCAGGAGACTCAAAAAATGAAAAACACAGCATCAAGTCACCCCAAGAAAAGGAGGGGTGAAAAACAACAAGGCGGTCATCTACTAAGTGCCAACACTGCACTGCCCACCCACATCCCAAAATTAGAGGTTCTGAGAGGGGCAGGTGGGGGAGGTCATAATATAGCAAGACTCCATTAGAAGAAACATTACTAAGGTGAGTAATTTTTTCTTCAAACAACATGAAGTCTTGCTATATTATGACATATGCAGACTACACAGCAGTACCTCCATGGAGGAGGGACAGAATCTACTTAGGAAATAGGCTCTGAAGCAAAGCTGTGTTAAACCGAGCATCACTCCTAGCCTGGATGTCCAGGGAGTAATGCTTGTAAAAGTGTGAACTGTTTTCCAGGTAGCTGCTTGACATATCTCTAAAATAGGGATGTCCCTGGCAGCAGCCAGGGAAGCAGCTGTACCTCTGGTAGAGTGAGCCCTCAGGCCTGAGGAGGGAAACCTTACCCAGCTTTTCATAATAGAATTGGATACAAGAAACAATCCACCTGGCAATGGATCTTTTAGTGGCAGGTTTCCCCTTACCAACATCACCATAAGTGAGGAACAGTTGGAGGGAGTCAAACCTGTGACCCTTGGTGCGTCAATGTAGTAACTAAGGGCTCTCTTCACATCTAGGCTGTGTAACCTCCTCTCGCCAGAGGAGGAATGGTCAGTGAAGTACACAGGGAGAGAAATAGATTGATTAAGGTGGAAATCTGAAACCACCTTAGGCAAGAACTTCCTGTAAGTCCTGAGGACCACCTTATCCCTATGAAAAGAGATAAAATCAGACTCCACTGACAAGGCTTGTAATTCACTTATGCGTCTAGCAGAAGTAATGGCTACTAGAAACACAGTCTTCCAAGTCAAATACTTAAGTTCTGCTGAAGACAAGGGCTCAAAGGGGGGGGTTGCATAAGCTGAGCAATGCAAACATTAAGATCCCAGGCAGGGGCAGGATCCCTGAATGGAGGGTTGGTATGAAGCAATCCCTTAAAAAACTTGGAGAATACAGGATGAGCTGAAAGAGAAGAAGGTTTACCTGCTGAAATAAAAGCAGACACAGCTGCCAAATGCACCTTTAGGGTAGCTGGTCTCAACCCCACAGTATTTAAATGGACCATATAATCCAGGACTGTGGGTAAATCAGCAGATTCTGGGGAAATATGCTTCCCAGAGCACCATATAGAAAACCTCTTCCATTTGGAATTCTAAGTAGTCCTGGTGGAAGGCTTCCTAGAAGCCTTCAATATATCCATTACACCTTGGGAGAGGTGTAAATCAGCAAACTCTAACTCTTCAAGAACCAAGCCTTGAGATTGAGAGATTTGAGATTCGGGTACCAAATCCTGCCCTGAGCACAGGTTAACAGATTGTGATTCCTGGGAAGGCACAGGGGAAGATGGACTGCTAAGGACAGAAGGAATGGATACCAGGGTTGTCTGGCCCAATATGGAGCAATCAGAATCACTTTGCATGATTGAGATCTGATTTTGACTAACACTTTGAACAGAAGAGGAAAGGGGGGGAAGGCATAGAGAAACTTCCCTTCCCAATTTAGAACTAAGGCATCCAGAGGGACTGAGCCCAAGACTGGGGGCCTGCAGCAAAAAAGGGGAAGTTGTTGATTGTCTGGGGCTGCAAAAAGATCTATCTGTAGGGTACCCCATCTGGCAAATACTACTCCCAGGACCAGGGGATCCAGTGACCATTCGTGATGGCCCTGTGAGATCCTACTGAGGGCATCTGCTAGGATACTGTCCTTGCCTGGGAGGTGAACTGCCGAAAGGGAGGTGTTCAGGGAATAAGCCAGAGACCACAACTTCATCGCTTTAGTGCACAAGGCCACAGACCGAGTGCCTCCTGGCTTGTTGATGTACCACATTGTAGTGGTGTTGTCTGTTCTGACTTGAACAACTTTGTTCTGAACAGATTTGGAAAAAGCTTGAAGTGCTGGAAAAACTGCTCTGAGCTCCAACAGGTTGATGTGGAGCAGGGATTCCTGAGGGGACCACAGGCCCTGAGTAGTGAGGTCACCCATGTGAGCTCCCCACCCCAAGAGGGATGCATCTGTAGTAAGGATTAAAGAATGAAGCTGAGTGACAAAGGGAACCCCTTGTCTCAGATTGTTCTGGTCCAGCCACCACTGTAGAACTTGGATCAGGGTTCTGGTTACTGGGATCAACAAGGTTAGAGGGTCCTCTCTTTGAGACCAGAAGGTTCTCAAATGGAACTGGATGTCCCTCATCTGAAATCTTGCTCCTTGCACTACTGCTGTAGAAGCAGCCATGTGTCCCAGGAGCTGCAGAAAGTGCCTTGCTGGTCGAGAGACCTGCAGGGTGAATGAGGAGGCCAGAGAGACCAGGGTCATTGCCCTGTCCAAAGGAAGGAAGGCTCTGGCTTCCTGAGTGTTCAGTTCTGTGCCTATGAAGGTTAGAAGCTGGACAGGCTCTAAAACTGACTTTGGAAGATTCAGAAGGAAACCTAGAGAGGTAAGCAGTTGCTGAGTTATCTGAAGATGTGACTTGACTTGGTCTGGAGACTGGCCTACTATGAGCCAGTCGTCTAGGTAAGGGAAGATGGCAATTTTTTGCCTTTTTAGATGGGCAACTGCTACTGCCAGGCATTTTGTGAATACTCTTGGGGCAGAGGTGAGGCCGAAGGGCATTGCTCTGAACTGGTAATGGCCTGAGGGCAGCTCGAACCTGAGGTACTTTCGATGGGAGCTTCTGATGAGAATATGGAAGTAGGCATCCTTGAGGTCCAGGGATGCTAGCCAGTCCCTGGCCTTAGAGAGGGTAAAATAACTCCCAGAGTCACCATTTTGAATTTTGGTTTTAAAAGGTGCTTGTTTAAATATCTGAGATCTAGGATGGGCCGCCATTCTTCTGTCTTTTTTGGGGTAAGAAAGTACCTGGAGTACAACCCTTTGCCCTGGTGTAGGGGTGGAACCCTTTCCACGGCTCTGAGAGCCAAGAGGGTACAGGCTTCTGCCTCTATGGCAAGTGCCTCTGAAGGAGTTGCAGGTGGAAAGGATCTGGTTCTCATCTTTGGAAATTTTTTGAAGCTGAGAACCAGTCCCTGGCTTACTACTTCCAGGACCCACTTGTCTGATGTTAGAGACTTCCAGTCCTGGACAAAGTAAGCCAGCCTGCCCCCTACAGGTAGTTGAGAATTGGCCCTGGCAACACCATCAGGGTGTCTGCTTGGCAGGGGCTTTAGGCTGAGGGGTGGAAGCAGGCCTGCTTGTACCCCATCTGCCTCTCCCTCTGATGAACCCCTTCTGGGCATAAGCTGAAGAAGAGGCCTGGGCTTGGTAAAAAGGCCTGTGAAGAGGCCTGCCCCTGCCCCTGGAAAGCTGCCTTTGAGGAGTGGCCTGCCTTTACTTGGCCTGTGCACTCCTATAGGTGGTCCTATACTCATCCATTTTCTTCATGTAATTCTCTGCTCCCCAAAAAAGAATTACCCACAACAGGAAAATCCATGGCTTTAGTCTGGGTGTCCTGTGACAGGCTAGTACATCTGAGCCAAGCCATCCTGCGCAGTGCCACAGATGTAGCCATGACTCTTGATGACACATCATTAGAGTCCACTGCAGCATGGAATTGCACCTTGGATGCCTCAATACCATCAGCAGCCACCTGCTCCAGCTCCTGGCAAGTTGGTCAGGACCTGTTTTGCTAGAGCCAAAACAATATCCCATCTGGATTTCTGGTATCTAGCAGCATAAGCCATATAATTTGCCTGTCTGAGTCCCAAGGATGCTGCCATGTACTGTTTCTTTGCCATGGCATCAATCCTCCTGGAGTCCTTTTCAGGGGTGTGTGAAGCCAAGGGAATATTTGCCTTATCACAGGCTGCTGCTTGCACTACCCTAACATGGCTGCATTGATGTGTAAGGAACTCCATATCCGAGCCTGACAATGTGTACCTCTTGTCCATTCTGTTATCCACAGGAGGTACAGTGTAAGGAGTTTTTAGAATTTTTACTGTCTGTTTCTGAAAAGATTTATGCAAAGGAATAGACAGTCTCCTAGACTCTGGGATATCCATCATTTCTACATAGTCAGGCTCCTCTTGGTCATCAACAGCTTCCTCAACAGGGAGCTGGAGTGTTTCAGCAACTTTTTTATAAAACATAAAATGGGAAGGGGACTCTGAAAGCCTAGGAGGAGACACTCTTGAAGGTCTGTCTGGGGAGATGTCCGGTTCAATGGGCATATCCAGACGTTCAAATCCACATTCACTCACCTCATACTCCTCTTCCCCCTCCTCCAGTTCATAAAAATCCTCAAAATCATACTCTTGAACCGGTGGAACCGGCTGAACTGTACGTTTACCTGATGGTGCCGCTTCAGTCAAAACCAGGGAAAGCGGCTGGACAATTTGGATCGCTTTGGCTATTTCTTCAGTGGTTGGAGAGGAAAGTTTTGGCTCCATACCAGCTGATTTTCTAGTCCTTTTTGCTGGAACTGGCTCCTCCGAGCTCTTTTTGCCCGAGGAAGTCTTGCCCTGGTCAGAGGGCACTCCATCCGGTTCAGTTGAAACTGAACCGGGCTGGCCATCTGGGTCAGCGGACTTCTTGGCCCCCCTTACCCTGAGCCTACCAACTCTCTTTTCTATGGTGGCAGCAGGAAAATTTTTACAAATCTGGCAGTCTGCATTGAGGTGGTCAAACCCCAGACAATAACCACAGGTGGTGTGGGGGTCAGCCTTAGCAAAGGCTTCCCCACAGACACTACAGTGTTGAAACCCAGTGGGCCCGGTTTTTCCTTTGGGTTTCTCAGACATAGTGCCAGTCCTAACCAAACTTGCCCGTTAATGGCAATCCGCCAAGCAAGACTCTCTTATCGGTTCCCAACCGTGTCACGGGTCGTGGAAAAAAACGTAATAAAATCCGTTTCTTTTAGAACTGATAAGAACCGGTAACCACACTCTAAAGACAGATTAATGAACTTTTAAAACATCCTGATCGGTTCAAACTGAACCGATAACCGGTTACAAGTTCCACACAGAAATATAAATGTAAAACCTATCTATTACTCACAATACCACAGACAGAGCTTGAACCGATCGGTTGCAGTTTAAATTCAGTCAAAAAACCAAGAAAAACAATACTTTAACCGACAAAATGAACCGAGCAGAAGGAGAAATCTCCGAAGCGACTGTTCAGTGAGGCGGAGTAAAGAATCTGACAGTTTAAGTTTGAAGAACAACAGACAGTTTTCAACCGAGAGCAAGCTCTGTGTTCCACGCCTGGCATAGAAAGTTAACTCTTTCACCTCTGGAGCAGTTCAAAGGTTGGGACTCACTGCATATGTCATAATATTGCAAGACTTCATGTTGTTTGAAAACACTGTATAACTTGTAACTTAATGAACAATGATATACAGTATATATATATATATATATATATATATATATATATATATATATATATATATCTATGCAAAAAAAACTGCATTAATGCATTATTTAGGGTTAAAACACAAAAAGTCAGGAAATGAAAAATCTTTAGGGTTGCCTTCCCCCCTCGTCCCAAGATTGACAGATGACAGGGTGTGTCATTGGGGTTTCGAGGCCTAAATGTTGCCCCATTCCTTGTGCAATCATATTGAGAAGTAACAGTGAACCCTGCACTCCCACCAACTTGTAAATGTGTCTCTACCTTAAACACCCTCCAAATTTCAATGTAAAAGACCAAACTGTGTCCGAGATATAACATATTAAAGTTTGAGATTTTCATTCGTCAGAGTTGCAGAATTCTGCACCTGTTGACATTTTACAGACACAACAACTGAAAAGTACATCCATGACACTAAGGCTATGTACTCTATCAATTTGAAGGCACCAGCACACTGCAAAACACTGTCTGTAAAATGTAAATTGCATCATGCAATATCTCCACAAAAATACTTTCTCCAACATGTAAACACTGTGATTCACAAGTACTGGACATGCCATCAACACCCTCCAAATTTCAAGTAAAAACACCAAACCATTTCCGAGATATTTAAACTTAAAGATTGTGAAAATTGGCCTATTGATTCCATTATAAAATCTGGCCATCTTGTCCCTCCCTCACGAACAAAGGTGGCGATCAAAGAATCTCACAATCAAAGAATTCGCAGGCTCATGATCAAAGAATAAAAAATGGTGAAACGCAACTTTTAGGCAGAATTTCATCAAACCACCGGCCATGCCTCGACAGAACAAAGTCCCCTGAGCAAATCCCACCCTCATTTGTGTTCCTAGGCCACCCCTAGGCTGAGAAATTTGAATTTTTCAAAGGGTCATCTCGACATGCCCTTATGATGCAAGAACTCAATTAAAGAATCTCGCGATCAAAGAATGTGCAGGCTGGCGATCAAAGAATTTGCAGGCTCATGATTAAAGAATAAAAAATGGTGAAACTCGAGTTTTAGGCAGAATTACATGAAACCACTGCCATGCCTCGATAGAACGAAGCCCCCTGAACAAAACCCACCCTCATTTGTGTTCCTAGGCCACCCCTGAGCTGTGAAATTTGTATTTTTACCTCACAATGCAAGATTGCAATCAAAGAACCTCGCGATCAAAGAATTTGCAGGCTCGTGATCAAAGGTCATTAGCGAGTTGCTGTCGAAGAATTTAAAACATTATAACTCTATTTTTTGACAATTTTAGATGAAACCAAAGGCATGGGTCAATAGATTGAAGCCCCCTTAGTAAAACCCATGCATGTATTACTTCAGGCGTGACCCCAGAGCCGAGATATTTTATTTTTTGTGACAGAATTTGAAAAACAAGATGGCGGACCTCGTGATCAAAGAATTCTCAGGGACAAAGATTCTTTGACCACAAGGCTGCAAATTCTTTGCCCCCAGGTGGGATGAGATGGCCCAAACCCCATTCTTTGTTCGCAAAACAACAATATAAATTTTCCCATTGACTTATAATGGGAGCTTAAAAGTGCCATAACTTTTGGATGCCTTAATATTTTTTCACCAAACAAAAAGTGGCATGTTCAGCCACCAAAGCTCCTTCAGCTGAGCCATCTTTCAGACCAGTATGCCACACAATGGTCACACAGGGCCATGGGCAATATCTCAAAAACTGCCCCCAAAACTGATGAAAAGTGCATTTTTCAGCATTTTGGTGAGCAAAGACCATTAGTCCAACCAAAACAAAATTTGGCAAATCAAGAGATCTACCATGCCCCACCACACATACCAAGTTTCAGGCAAATCTGTAGAATGGGTCCAAAGTTATCAACATGCAAAAGTTTGACTATAACATAGAAGTGCCTTCATTTATTTATTTATTTATTTGTTTATTTATTTATTTAAGAGATTTACCAGATAAGCATACTGAGTGGGGTCCACTCATTTCCAGATGCGACCTGGGGGTTACATAGGTCCAATATGTGTAGAAGACAAACACTGCAGTAGTTTGAATGCGGGTTCAGTAAAACAGCACAATACAGTGGTATACAAGAGCATGAGAGTGGATACATACAGAGAGAGATACAGTGGGTATGGAGAACTGGGTTGAACAAATTTGCCAGTTTGAGAAGTATGAACCTCAGGTCAAAGTGCATAGTTTGTAGTGACAGGTTTGCCCTGTGCTAGCGGGTGAGACAGTAAAACAGAAGATAGGTGTCACAGGAGGAGTACTAGGCTTGTTGCTTAGTATTGTGATTTAGGACCTGTTTAGATGCCCCTATTAGCAGGTCTCGGGTTTCATAACCCTAAATATAGTGGCGTGACTGCGCCACTATAAGATATATATATATATATATAATTCATGGCAAAAAACTCAGTTTAATGCATCAGTTAGAGTTGTTCCACGGCGACAAAAGTGAGGAAATTCGATGTTAGGGTTGAAAACCCTAACTTCAAATTCACCCCCTCAGCACCACACACACAGACACACGCACACACACACATGCAAGTATGGGGGAGGACCAAGTCAACACAACCAATGACAGACATCCAGCAGCAGGTGACAGAAATAAACAATTGTCTAAATGTACTACGAGACATCCCCACCCACCTGACCAGGTACTGCATGCTCAGTGGAGATCAACAGCAAAACTGAGGCCATGTACATCAATTGTACACATCCCTGATTGCAGCTGCACACAACGTACCACACTTAGTGGTTGTATGGCCTACCTACCGGATGCCCCACACCAGACCACACCACATGTGGTGGGCCACCTGAGCAACAGAGTTCAGCAAAACCAAGGAGTTGTACAGGTATAATATCTCTGATAATAACAAGGGTTTGAGAAATGCAGCTTTCTAATTGACTGTAAACATTGTAACAGTCTTATGTTTAGTTTTTATTAACATACATGTAGAGCCTAACCATATGATGAACATGGTTTAATGTTGTTTAAAAAACAGTTTTATTATGATAGCAATAAGCCACTCCCAGGTATTATGTTAATGGTCAGTTTATCACTGTCTAGCGACATGTGGCACTCGGCTATGCCTCATTCAACATTAAACCCCTACAGGGTGATTAACAGACCATTTAACATAACTGTTGGTCATGCCTTATTGCTTAATTGTCTTTATGAGTAGATACTCTCCGTCATCACCAGACAAGGTGCCGCACTGGAACAGGTCAAAAACTTTAAATACCTCGGGATCACCCTTGACCTTCACCTTTCCTACACTGCCCACATTGACCATGTCGCCAAAGCCACTAACTCCCGGCTAGGCCTGCTATTCTGTCATAGGAAACACCTGACACCTGAAGCCCTCACTGTCGCTGTCCAGAGCTCCATCATATCCATCATTGATTATGGCATTATCATCTACGGCTCTGCTACAACCACCGCACTCAAACGTGTATCCACTGCCCTCAACAAGGCCTGTCGACTTGTCACTGGCTCCCAACGCCTAACTCACACCTGTGACCTCTATTCTCAAACTGGATGGTTGAATCTTGCCAATCGAATAAAACACCAAACTTGTATTACTACTAAGAAAATGTTGCTGGGCCTTGCCCCCCCTGGAGTCTGTGCCCTCATACAACCAAGAATCCACACCCGACATACCAGGGGATCGAAACCTCAGCTTCTGCAAGTCCTGCATTGCTGCATAACACAAGGCCAAAGATCCTTTGCTTACCTGGCCACTAGTTGGTACAACGGTCTTCCCAGTGACATCTCATCTTCACTATCGCTCAGCACTTTTAAGACTCGTCTCCGCCTAACACTGACTGCCTCAAACCTCTGTGACTGTTGTGGCTAAGCATATCTTTTGGTTCCATAGCTGAAGATGCCCTTTTGGACCCACATCTTCTCCTGCACTTTGCCAGCACCCCCTTCCTATCTTCACCTCCCCTGCTGGCCCATGACAAATGCCACCCGGCTGCACTACCTCTATTCTTATCCGCCTTCCACCTTTCCTCTCTCTGTCCCCCCAACCTACCTCCCCTTCACTCCCATCCACTTACTCTCCCTGATTTCACCCTCCTCCTTTCCCTTTCCCTTCCCCAAAGTTTCACCTTATTGTTCTGTTTTCATCTACAAGACTATGTGTTGTTTTTTTTTTGGTTTTTTATTTTTATTTTATAAACTGTTATCTTTGCTTATGATTGTCTCAATTGTACCAATGACGTGGAACCTTTGTAAATGAGCCTTGGCTCAAAGGTATTTGTAATCCTAGAACAAATAAATAAAATAAAAAATAAATAAAAATACTCTCCCTCTGCTAGGCACTGCAGCAGCTTTGCAACACAGTGTCCCACCCAGTTACACCATACACTGTCTAGTTACTGGAGAATGGCTGTGAATATGAACTCATGAAGATGAACAGTGTAACTTGATCATTACAGTCATTGAAACCTTAGTGTGATAATAACTGACAGAGTCAGTGATAGAGAATAACCCCTGCTGTCCTAGTACACTTACCCCATTGTAAGTTAAATCAATACTAAAAGACATTCTGTTTATATCTACACCATACCTACTTGATTCCTGTTGTACCACAATTAACATAGTTATCACTTTGATAGCATCAGTGACAGAAGTGTGGCAAACCCAAACACTAGGCATACAGCCTGAGTATGAAACAACTGTTAAAAAAAATTACACTGTGTCCATAAGTGGCATACATCACTCGTTGAAACAATAGTAAATGTATTACTATTTGAATAAGTTAGTCATCACAGATGCAATGAGATTGTCTTTATCAGGAACAACATACTCAGTAAGTGCCTACAGGAAAATCTATCCTATATACATCTCCGATACAGGTACGTCATTGTTGGCTCTGTAGTGCTATGATATTTAGAAGTTGCTTGGCCTGATCCATGCAATTACACTGTTTCTTACAAAGAATACTTACTGCATCTTTAGTATTGAAACACACTGAAGGTCTATGTATGTACATCAGCAGTACACCTTCATCAGTAAGAATGCATCTGATACTGGGCATGAATTTCACAGCGTTGAACAGGCAATGCTTTTCCATACATTTACATCAGCCTCTCTATCTTGAATAAACCATTGCAGTAAATGTACTACTATGTAAATCACATACTAAATGTAACACTACTTTTATCTTGAGCATGCCAGTGTCTTGTAGTTAATTAATGTGCTTCTCTTAATTAATGTATACTCACTAGTGTTAAAACCTTTCTACAACTGTCATCATGCACCTTCAGCATTTATATTGACTAACGGCACAGTACCAGTTGTGGTGTGGTGTGGGGCATCGGTAGGTAAGGCTCATGCAACTACTAAGTGTGGTACATTGTGTGCAGCTGCAATCAGGGATGTGTATGTTTAGTGTACATGGCCTCAGTTTTGCTGTTGATCTCCACTGAGCATGCAGTACCTGGTCAGGTGGGTGGATGTCTCGTAGTACATTTAGACAATTGTTTGTTATTTCTGTCACCTGCTGCTGGATGTCTGTCATTGGTTGTGTTGACTTGGTCCTCCCCCATACTTGCATATGTGTGTGTGTGTGTGTGTGTGTGTGTGTGTGTGTGTGTGCTGGGGGGGTGAATTTGGAGTTAGGGTTTTGAACCCTAACATCGAATTTCCTCACTTTTGTCGCTGTGGAACAACCCTAACTGATGCATTAAACGGAGTTTTTTGCCATGAATATCCTGTCTTTTTCAGAACTATTACTCACTATAGTACTTGATTAATAGTTGTAAGAATACTGCACAGACATACCAAAAATGTTCCAATACTAGGAATACTTCAAGTCTTGTAGTAGTATTTACTGTTATTAACAGTAACAGTACTTCACTGTGAATCATATTGTTTTTATATAACTGTATTCATAGTAATTTGTCATTGTTGTTCCATTTTTGTATTTTTTATGTAACAGTGTCTTACTCTTTTTCTTTGTGACCACATATGTAAAGAAAAAGATGTACATAAGTAAAAGAGTATATGACATGAGATGGACACCATTACTTCATCTACTGAACAAATGGATATGTTACCGTAGTAACTTGTGATTTTATAGACATTGGGTTTACAACCAACTGAGGTGGTAGCACCAATCACGTGAAAAGAGGTGGAAGAGGTTTGCTGGTACTGAATACATAACTTTGCTGTAAGTACGCCAACACAGAAATTTCACTGTTGTACTAGCAGTCACAAACTCATCTTCATCATGATACACATACACACATTCTGTTGAACTAGGTGTATGAAACAACAACAGTGTGCCACAAATAGTGTAAGGTAGCATTCTCACACATCTAAGTTACTTCTACGGAGAATAACAACTGTAATACCACAATAGTGTGGTATGATCTTTCAGCAAATGAGAAAATAACAGTTGTGTAAATCTTGTTTGAAACTATTTTCAATAAACATCCCCAGTACACAATAACACACCAAACACAACAGAGTATGAATTCACTATTTTTTTACTATAAAAATATTTTAGATGTTTAAAATGAAACACAAACAAAAATATATTTATTTTTATAAAACCATAGAAAAATATATTTTTAAAAATATTATATAAAGACAAATAAAAAAATACTTATAAAAGTGTGTATTGCTTCATACACTAATAAATATTGTATAAAAATATATATATTTTTTTACATAGATAAAAAAGAAAAAATTCTTAAAAGTCCTTTATTAAGTGAATGCAAGTTTTGGGCAAGACTTGCGAGAGGTGTACGCACTGCTTGAGGCAATCCAAGGTGGAAACTGGATTCGATGTGGAGGCGCAAAGGAAGTGGAAGCTGTTGCACCCTCCGGAGGAGATACCGGACTACTGTGAAGGGTGGTCAGTTTGGCCCAGGGTAGCTGCAGGGAACAGATGGTGCTGGTGGAGGTGAAGCACTGGTACTGGCCACAGTGCCGTCAGCTACTGCTACAACCGGTTCGAGCACGAGGTTGACAGTCAACGTTGTGCCTCCAAGAGTGACAGCATTCTAGACTGCCTCTCAAGGAGCACAACATTTTGTTCCCGCAGACTGCCAAACTCGTGCACGAGCTGTCTGTAGCAGCGGCAGTTGCCAGTACATTTTCACAATCGCCGGCACCCTACAAAGATTAAAAAAAAAAATGATGAATACACAAGACAAATTAAACAGTTATGACTTTCAAATATTTAACTTCAAATATTTCCTAGGTACTGCAATATCATAAATGCATTAATTTCAAAGTTATGGTAATATTTTGAAGTGTGATGCTAAACTATTTTGTTATGTTATTTGTGTCTCTATTATATTTTATCTATAGAATGTAATAAGATGACAACATCAAAAAACTTATAGTTACATGTGGTTTACAATGCTATTCTTATATTTTATTCACTAGTCATAAATACTCAGTATGTACATACTTTTGCATAATCAACAGTACAATACCATACAATTGAAATAGGTCCTCATCAAGTGTGAGAATTGTTACTTCACCATGTCTGCCTATAATGTCTAGTCATCTCTGCAATAAAAAACGAAACTACCTTGACATGAACACTATCATAATATACTTTAAATGTGTACATAATCATGATCACTTTTATGATTGTTTGAAAGCAAACTGCTTTTGAGCCGTATTTCAGCCCCCTCAACACACATTACTGTTTTAAATAATTAAGTCACTGATATGACATGCATTCAGCAGAACACCATTAACAAGCTATCATGTAGAATTATCATAGACTTACATTCTGGGAATTTTCTAGAACAGGAAAATCATAATAATTATGTCTTGCAAAGCACACCCTATATGTCCACTCAATAACCTACATATGTACATATTAACAGCAAAAATGCGCTCCACAAACATGCCAGAGATCTTCAAGTACATAAAGAACATAAATGACAGATTTTTAGGTTGCATAACTATAAGAAATTCAGACAACTAACCTAAAACTTAAACTAGAGTATGGGAAAATCTAGTCAAAATAAACAGATTTAATTCATTGTTGCACTGTTGGATGCCCGTAATGTGCAGATCACTGTGCTGTTACACTGACACAGAGTAAAATTCTTCAAGACAATCTGGCATGCAGTACAAGGTTCTTCAATGTACTATCTGACATTTAATAATGCATCTAGGGTGTGAGTTGTGCTGGGATAAGTCACGCCTGGGGTGATTAGGACGAGGTCTGAGGCCGAGTGGTACTAATCACCCCAGAAGTGATAGTTATCCAGCACAACACACCCTGAGTGCATTATTGCGAGCTATACAATGGCTTGTTGGTACTAATAAAAGAAAATTAAAAAAAAGTCTTAAAAGTGTATTTTATTTGATTTTTCAATGGGCAGCTATAGTGAATAAAAATAGTCCCATTGTAATGTTATTGTGTGTCTGTTGTCCTCCTGCACCCCCAGGAAAGTGCAGCAGTCCACACACTAACATTCCAATATGGAACGGATATTGTTTTGATTAGTATTTCTGTTTTTTTTTAATGGCTTTAAAATCAACCGCAGGGGAGTTGAGGAACCGCAATAACACTTCGGGTTGTTTGAGCACTTAGTGATTGGCAGCAATGCAGGTAATTTTTGTGGAGTGCCTATTTCAATGTGAGTGTCATTTATCGATTATTTGTTTTATTTTTAATGGTCATGGTAACACTGCAGCTTATTCGAGGAGGCTTTAGTAATTACAGGTATTGTGGCGATCTGAAAGGGTCAGCGCTGCTGCTGACGGGAAATTGAAATGCCCATAATGATGTAGCTTTTTTTAATTTAAAAGATCTGTTTCTAGTCAGGGATAATGTTAGTGAATATTCCTGTTGGTGGTTTTGGCTGGGAAGTTGTAGATAGTTACTGTGCTGGTGCTCCAGCTGACAGGGAAATTTAAATGGCGCTATAATTACGTGGTTTTTTTTAAATGGGAACACTTGTGTGTGACTTGGGGGTTGTTTCACTATATCTGGTGGAAGACGAGCGCAACGAGGGACAATTTGCACTTTCATGGCCGGTGGTCATTTCATATAGTCAAGCACTCGTAGAAGTTGAAGGCAGTTGAGAGTGTGAACACAACGGGATTGCACTGTCGAAAGCAGCTACGTGAGTGATTTCTTATTTTTCCAAAACTAATGTGATCATTTTCGGTGCTGTGACTAGAGCTGTGATGTTGTGCTGATAACATCACGGGTCCAGTCCCAGAGTGACCAATGAGAGCTCAGGATTTTCTTTCTTTGCCATTGTCTAACATGAAATAAACAATTATCATGTCGCATCGTTGCTTTCTATCATTAGCATTGATGGTGTAATAGTAAGAAAGTTTCTAACTGATGCCAAAGCACTCAGACCCTGCAGAGGATGACAGGCATTAGCATGTCCCTCTGGCTGTTAGATATTGCAGGGCAGGAAATATGTTGATCATGTTGTAGAAAAACTGCTGTGCAGTACATTAGGAGGTGAAAAATTTAGTGTTCAACATTTGGTATATAAATACACAACATTTTCAAACCTACTACAGTGCATGGAAATATCCATCTGATTGTAATTATAGAATGTAATGCTCATCTGACACCAAATGTTTTAAATAGCCATATTAGCACCTTTGCTCACATACAGTCCTTCACTGTTATGTCCTCATTAATTGTACCAAAAAGTGATTTCTCAAAGACAGCACCTTACACCATCATATGTGCAAAGTGTGAAAACACCCATTTGACAGTATAGTAGCATTCAGTGTACCACTGTGTGGTGCAAGGCCATGCAGCATTGAAAATTTAGAAATGTGATGTCTGGCCTAATATTTTACTACAGTTTCACCACTCAACAACTCATTTTAATAGCACTTCTACCCAGTGACACGTAGAGTATGATATAGTGGAATCTTGAACCACTGCAAGTAGTCAGACTACTGCATTTCACATGTGGTGAGGCAACTTTCTTAGTGCTATGTACAAATGTGCTTATATTCATAGTGTGACATGTAAGTAGTCCCATTATTCATTCCATTATACATTTTATCAACATTCCCTCACTTCATTATCACCTTTGAAAAATCCACATATGTGACAGTGCACTGAATCTCATCACACTGCACTGTAGAGGTAAGTATGAGGTTGGCAGGCTGAAGAGAGACACATTGCACAGCAATCAAGTTTAACTGGGAAAAGGGGTCATGAAGACTACAAGACACATTTTGAACTTTTTACATTGGAAAAACAAAAATCATCATTGACACTTTTATATGTTGCACACCATTTAGCTCACTAGGATATCCTCCAGCATGTTGTCTGTTTTTGGGGTTGGGTATCTGCAGTCATCAATGCATTGCCATCTTTGTAAGCTTTCACAGCACAAATAAAGTCAATAATGTCAATAGGGATTGGGCCCCACACCAAAACAAACATAGTGGTACTGGCTCGCTACCCAAGGGCATTAAGTGCATACCCCTCACAATTCAACATTTGGAGGAGTATGCCAACAGGCAGTGTCCTCTGTCATCACACTAAACAGGCAAGGAAGTTATCAACTGGAGCATTGATCACCACTAATGTTGACAACTATAGGTTACTGCAAGAACATGATTAACAGACCATTAACATAACCCTTGTCATGCCTTATTAATTAATTATAAAAGGGTCTCAGAAACTGAGCTTTCTGATCGGCTGCAAACATTCTAACAGCCTTATGTAAATCTTTTATTGACATACATGAAGATGTTAACCATTCCTAACTCTCACCCCATCACATGTGTAAAGCAGCAGAAGTATAGGAAAATGGGGTGAGAATTAGGACTGATGACACCAATGCATACCCCAATGCGGTTGGGGTGGGCAGTGGGTCAAGAGGGTTTTCAACACTAACAGCGAATTTCCTCACTTTTGTCACTGTGGAACAACCCTAACTAATGCATTAAACAGAGTTTTTTGCCTCTAATTTCCCTTCTTTTTGAGAATGATAACGAGAAATAGTGAATGTAATGCAGCGGCTGGAGCGCGAGGCCCTCTGCGCCCCGCGCTCCCATGCCCGTAATGCAGCCGGCGGAGTGGGGCCCCTGCACTCCCGCCACATGATGTCTTGAGGCATACTAACAGGAACAGCAATGCAAACAGAAGCACTAACAGTGGCGCACTTGAGTAGCATAATGCGAATAAGAACTGAAAGGATAACGCTACAGTGGCGTGAGCGGAACAGTCTACCACGGATGTGTTGTCACACAATAACATGGTGCCTGCAAATGGAAATTTCAATGGGCATGGTGCGCAAACTAAAACAGAAGAGAAACAGTACTGTAGACACAAATGGCAAAAATAACAGAAAGCATAACCCGAAAATAAAACGTCAAGGATAAGCACACAGTGGCGCAAACACAACAGTAAGTAAAGCAGATGCGGAACATCAAGCAGAAAGGGCAACAGTAACAGTAATGAAAGCGCACAGGCTGGTTTTCCCCAAAACCTGTACATAGAAAGACAGTGAGTACAACTAATGTATGCATAATAATGAGTATCGGAGCCGAAAATGAGAACTTGGAATACTAAATAGGTTATATCTCAGGAACTGTACGCCGTAGAAAAAAAATTTAAAAGTCATATTATTTACAACTGTCCTGGCTAATTTTGTACTTAGCCCCTGTTAGGGAGCTAAGAAATTTCAGATGAAAAGTCCGTATCTACGCACCGTTTCCGAGATCTGAGACCCTGAAAAGCCTGACAAACGCCATAATGTTATCCTATGGAAAAAAGAAGTTCAGAGTGCCATAACTTTACATCTGTGGGCTGTTGGCTGTATTCCCTCAAATTTCAGGAAAAAAGACCAAACCGTTATTTTGCAGCAGGAATCAAAGGAGTTCTGTAATGCATCGAGGCGCCGTAATGTTATTGTATGGGAAAAACTGTCAACTTTGGAGTGCCGTAACTTTGCTGCCGTGTAATATTTTTGAATACAACACTGAAATGCATCTGTGAGATATTCGGCTCCGTTCCTTCAAATTTCAGCCCAAAACTCCCAACGGTTCTTTTGCAGCGCAGTGTCAAATAATCACTGTCACTTTCCACAGATGGAAAACTACTATACGCCAATTTGAAAAGCTTTCATAAAAGTTCGACACTTTACGTGAAACAAAGTAATTTGAAAAAAGTACTTTTCAGAAATTTGAAAAACATATTTATGGGGTGTTTTACCACAAAATAAAGACATGGCAAGCATCCTCAGGGTCCGACTAGGTGAATACAAAAAGAATTAGGTTGCTAGAAGGTCCGAAATTTAAATGCCAACCATTTTTCTGATCACCAACTGAAAACAAAATGACTAATTTGCGAAAGTAACAGGCCCATTTGCAAAAGTAAAAATGCATTTGCGACACTGTAGAACTTTTCCTTAACTTTTCCCATTGACTTATAATGGGAAATTGTTTTTTGAATAACTTTTGAACCATTTAATATTTTTCACCAAATCTTAAAAGGCACATTGGGGACCCGGACGCACATTCCCTGAAGATTTTGGGCCAGTCGCATAAACCGTGTGACCTGTCGCATGACCGTAGAATTCAGAAAAAGCTTAAATGGCGTGCAAATCCGCTTAATAACTCTGCACCTGTGTATCCGACCAGTACAAAACTTGGCAGATGCCGAAGACCTATAGTTCTTGATCGTGTATTCCAAATTTCAGCCAAATCTGTCAAATGGTTGCAAAGTTATTAAGGTGCAAAGTTTTGGGGTTTGACATAGAAATGGCTCCTCAACCCTGACTATGGTAGCACTACTGTGCTACCATAATATATATATTATGGTTCTATGACTTCTATGTCAAACCCCAAAACTTTGCACCTTAATAACTTTGCAAACGTTTGACAGATTTGGCTGAAATTTTGAATACACGATCAAGAACAATAGGCCTTGGCATCTGCCAAGTTTCGTACCAGTCGGATACACAGTTGTGGAGTTATTAAGCGTGATTTGTTCGAGTGTTTATGCTTTTCTGAATTCCACGGTCAGCTAGACAGGTCGATGGTTTTGCTTAGACCGGCCCAAAATCTTCGAGGGAATGTGCGGGGGGGTTTTGATGTGCCTTTTGAAGATTTGGTGAAAAATATTAAACGGTTCAAAAGTTATTAAAACAATTTCCCCATTATAAGTCAATGGGAAAAGTTAACAAAAAGTTCAACACTTCGACAAATGCATTTTTATTCGCAAATGGGCCTGTTACTTTGCAAATCGGCCATTTTGTTTTCAGTTGGTGATTAGAAAAATGCTTGGTATTTAAATTTGGGACCTCTAGCAACCTAATTATTTTGTATTCACCTAGTCGGACCCTGAGGATGCTAGCCATGTCTTTATTTTGAGGCAAAACACCCAGAAATATGTTTTCAGATTTGGAAAAAGTATTCAGAAGTACTTCAGACTTACGAAAGTGTCGCAAATGTTTAGCGAAAGCTGCAAATTGCGACAGTAATTTTCAATTCTTTTGCACTGCACTGCAAAAGAACGGTTGGGAGTTTTGGGCTGAAATTTGAGGAACGTAGCCGACATCTCACAGATGTGCCTTTCAGTGTTGTATTGAAAAATATTACATAGCAGCAAAGTTACGGCACTCCAAAGTTGACAGTTTTCCCATAGGATAACATTACAGCTTCGACGATTACAGGAATCCTTGGCACCCTGCTGCAAAATAACGGTTTGGTCTTTTTTCCTGAAATTTGGAGGAAGACAGCCAACAGTCCACAGATGTGCCTTTCAGTAGTTTGGTGAAAAAATATTACAGGGAGGCAAAGTTATGGTGCTCCGAACTTCTTTTTTCCCATAGGATAACATTACGGCGTTTGCTGCGCCTTTCAGGGCCCGTATCTCGGAAACGGTGCGATAAATGGACTTTTCGTCGGAAATGTCTTAGCCCCCTAAAACTAGCCAGGACAGTCATAAATCATACAACTTTTAAATATTTTTTCTACGTCGTAGGCTTCCTGAGATATAACCTATTTAGTATTCCAAGTCCTCATTTTCTGCTCCGATACCCATTATTATGCATACATTCTTTGTACTCACTGTCTTTCTCTATTCAGCTTTTGGGGAAAACCAGCCCATGCGCTTACATTACTGTTACCATTGCCCTTTCCGCTTGTGGTTCCATGCCTGCTTTACTTACCATTGACGCCTCACGCCACCGTGCGTCATCCTTCTTGCGTTTTCATTTGCGCTACGCTTCATTATTTTTTTGCCATTTGTGTCTACCGTACTGTTTCTCTTTCTGTTTCACTTTGCCTCACCATGCCCATTGACATTTCCGTTTGCAGGCACCATGTTACTATGTGACAAGACATCACATGGCACACCGTTCCTGTCTACGCCACCGTGTTCGTTACCCTTTCTGTTCTCATTCATGCTTGTGTTACCTTATGTGCCACTGTTAGCGCTTCTGTTTGCATTGCTGTTCCTGTTACTATGCCACAAGACATCATGTGGTGGGAGTGTGGGGCCCTTTGGGCCCCGCGCTCCCGCTGCCGCATTATGTGCGGGCCGTGAGGGCCCTATGTGCGTTATCCTTTGCGTTTTCATTTGCGCTATGCTTTCTGTTACTTTTTGCCATTTGTATCTATAGTACTGTTTCTCTTTCTGTTTCACTTTGCATCACCATGCCCATTGACATTTCCGCTTGCAGGCACCATGTTACTATGTGACAACACATCACGGTAACGAACCCGTTCCGTCTATGCCACTGTGTGCGTTGCCTTTCTGTTGTCATTTGTCGCTGCATTACCATGCGCCACTGTTAGTGCTTCTGTTTGCATTGCTCTTCCTGTTACTATGCCACAAGACATCATGTGGGCAGCAGGCCCAAAGGCCCCTTGCACTCCCCGCAGCATTACATTCACTATTTCTCATTATCATTCTCAAAAGAAGGAAATTAGAGGCAAAACTCCATTTAATGCATTAGTTAGGGTTATTCCACAGCGACAAAGTGAGGAAATTCGGCTGTTAGGGTTGAAAACCCTAACTCCGAATTCACCCCCCCCAGCACCACACACACACACAGACACACACACACACACATGCAAGTATGGGGGAGGACCAAGTCAACACAACCAATGACAGACATCCAGCAGCAGGTGACAGAAATAACAAACAATTGTCTAAATGTACTACGAGACATCCCCACCCACCTGACCAGGTACTGCATGCTCAGTGGAGATCAACAGCAAAACTGAGGCCATGTACACCAAACATACACATCCCTGATTGCAGCTGCACACAATGTACCACACTTAGTAGTTGCATGGCCTTACCTACCGATGCCCCACACCACACCACAACTGGTACTGTGCCGTTAGTCAATATAAATGCTGAAGGTGCATGATGACAGTTGTAGAAAGGTTTTAACACTAGTGAGTATACATTAATTAAGAGAAGTACATAAATTAACTACAAGACACTAGCATGCTCAAGATAAAAGTAGTGTTACATTTAGTATGTGATTTACATAGTAGTACATTTACTGCAATGGTTTATTCAAGATAGAGAGGCTGATGTAAATGTATGGAAAAGCATTGCCTGTTCAACACTGTGAAATTCGTACTGCCAGTATCAGATGCATTCTTACTGATGAAGGTGTACTGCTGATGTACATACATAGACCTTCATTGTGTTTCAATACTAAAGATGCAGTAAGTATTCTTTGTAAGAAACAGTGTAATTGCATAGATCAGGTCAAGCAACTTCTAAATATCATAGCACTACTGAGCCAACAATGATGTACCTGTATCGGAGATGTATATAGGATAGATTTTCCTGTAGGCACTTACTGAGTATGTTGTACCTGATAAAGACAATCTCATTGCATCTGTGATGACTAACTTATTCAAATAGCAATACATTTACTATTGTTGCAATGAGTGATCTATGCCACTTACGGACACAGTGTAATTTTTTTTAACAGTTGTTTCATACTCAGGCTGTATGCCTAGTGTTTGGGTTTGCCACACTTCTGTCACTGATGCTATCAAAGTGATAACTATGTTAATTGTGGTACAACAGGAATCAAGTAGGTATAGTGTAGATATAAACAGAATGTCTTTTAGTATTGATTTAACTCACAATGGGGTAAGTGTACTAGGACAGCAGGGGTTATTCTCTATCACTGACTCTGTCAATTATAATCACACTAAGGTTTTGATGACTGTAATGATCAAGTTACACTGTTCATCTTCATGAGTTCATATTCACAGCCATTCTCCAGTAACTAGACAGTGTATGGTGTAATTGGGTGGGACACTGTGTTGCAAAGCTGCTGCAGTGCCTAGCAGAGGGAGAGTGTCTATTCATAAAGACAATTAAGCAATAAGGCATGACCAACAGTTATGTTAAATGATCTGTTAATCACCCTGTAGGGGTTTAATGTTGAATGAGGCTTAGCCGAGTGCCACATGTCGCTAGACAGTGATAAACTGACCATTAACATAATACCTGGGAGTGGCTTATTGCTATCATAATAAAACTGTTTTTTTAAACAACATTAAACCATGTCCGTCATATGGTTAGGGTCTACATGTACAGTATGTTAATAAAAACTAAACGTAAGGCTGTTACAATGTTTACAGTCAATTAGAAAGCTGCATTTCTCAAACCCTTGTTATAATCAGAGATATTATACCTGTACAACTCCTTGGTTTTGCTGAACTCTATTGTTCAGGTGGCCCACCACATGTGGTGTGGTCTGGTCTGGTGTGGGGCATTGGTAGGTAAGGCCATGCAACTACTAAGTGTGGTACGTTGTGTGCAGCTGCAATCAGGGATGTGTACATTTGGTGTACATGGCCTCAGTTTTGCTGTTGATCTCCACTGAGCATGCAGTACCTGGTCAGGTGGGTGGGGATGTCTCGTAGTACATTTAGACAATTATTTGTTATTTCTGTCACCTGCTGCTGGATGTCTGTCATTGGTTGTGTTGACTTGGTCCTCTCCCATACTTGCATGTGTGTGTGTCTGTGTGTGTGTGTGGTGCTGGGGGGTGAATTCAGAGTTAGGGTTTTCAACCCTAACAGCACATTTCCTCACTTTTGTCGCTGTGGAACAACCCTAACTAATGCATTAAGCGGAGTTTTTGCCTCTAATATATATATATATCTCTATATATACACTGTATATATAGATATAGATATATATATCTAATAGATAACCCACTCTTAGGAGTGCAGTCATGCTCTGATATATGCATGCCTTGGTGTGGGTCAACCACCCAAGGCATGCATATATCAGAGCATGACTGCACACCATAGAGTCGGTTATCTATCTTATAAAATGGCAAGATTGTTTTTTAGGGGGTAAAAGTGCAGGTGTGCGGTCGCGCTCTGATATACGCACGGTCATGTGATGGAATTCAACAAATCAGCAGCCATAATTTTTCCTACCCATTTTATAAATAAATATATACATATATTTATAAAATGGATAAAGAATCCATATCCAAATTCAAAGTTCTGATTGTATAAAACACATCACATGACCATGCGTATATCAGTGTGACTGCACACCTGCACTTTTACCCCCTCCAAAACAATTTTGCCATTTTATAAGATAGATAACCCACTCTACAGTGTGCTGTCACACACTAAGCCACATATCAGAGCATGACCACACACCTAAGAGTAGGTTATCTATTACATATATCTAAATCTATATATACTGTATATTATAGTAGTAGTAGGTTTTATTTGTTTGGGGCACCCTTCCATAAAGGCTCAGGGTGCCCTTACAATATGATTAAAATGCAAACAATGATGAAGAACAAACATTAAATAAAAACATACAGATAAAAACTAAACATAATTAAAACAGCTGAGCCAAATCTTAATCTGATTAGCTCAGTCTAAATAGGCACCATGGATTTGAAAGCTTGTGCAGAAAGATAAGTTTTAAATCAGTGTTTAAATATCTCCAATGAAGGTGCCTCCTGGAGGTGATATCAGTGTTTAAATATCTCCAATGAAGGTGCCTCCTGGAGGTGACCAACTGACTGGCAAAGAATTCCAAAGAGTCAGAGCAGCAACCTCGAATGTCCGATCTTCAGAGCTCTTCAACCTTTCTCCAAGATCTCCAGGAGAGCACCAGAAGTTGATCTGAGAGGCCAAGATGGGATATAGGGGTGAAGGAGATCTTTCAGGTAGCCCAGACCCAACCCATGTAGGGCCTTATAGGTCAAAAGACCTATCTTGAAGGTGATGTACTAGTGCACCAGCAACCAGTGCAGTTTGTGCAGCACTGGGGTGATGTGACTCAATCTGGAATGACCAGTCATCAACCATGCACTGCGTTCTGCAAAAGCTGCAGGCACCATAGCGCACCATCTCCAACTCCGAGGTAGAGCGTGTTACAGTAGTCGAGTTTCACGGTCATGAAAGCATGAACCAGCATGGCCAGATCTTCAGGCAGGATGAAGGGCTTGATCCAGGCAATGTTCCAGAGATAATAAAATCCAGTCTGGAAAACAACTGAAACCTGGGCATCAAATGTCAGCTTGCTGTCAGACACAACACACAGATTCTTCACCCTTGATGAAACCTCCAGTTCCGTCAAACCTATACAAAGCCCCAGCCTGTCACTGAAGGTTCCAAGTCTCACCCTCCAACCCAGCCCTGCCACCAGCATCTCAGTCTTCCCAGGGTTTAGTCACAGCCAGTTCAACATCAACCAGGCCCAGATCTCAACCAAGCATTTATTCAGCATATCGACAGCGTAAGGTCTATCAGGTGAGAAAGACAAATAGAGCTGAGTATCATCAGTGTAACAGTGAAAACTCAGCCCATTCCATCTTATGACCTCACCCAGTGGCAGCATGTACATTGTAAAAAGCATGGGGAGAGGACAGAACCTAGGGGGGAACTCCACAGGGCAGGTCCCTCAGGTTTGAGGAATAATTTCCCAATACTACCCTCTGAGTCCTGCCCTGGAGAAAGGACACATACCAACTGTTGACCTTACTGGTGAGTCCTACATATTCCCACAGTCTGTCTAACAGTACCCCATGGTACACCATATCAAATGCTGAAGAGAGATCAAGGAGGATGAGGATTGTACCCTCTCCTCAATCTCTCACCCTGAGCAGGTCATTCAACACCCTGACCAGCACCATCTCCATGCTGTGCATGGCCCTAAATCTGGACTGGAATGATTCCTAGATCTAGAAGTCTATGAGATGCTCCTTTAGCTGTTCTGCTACCATCATCTGAAGAACCTTCACTGAAAAAGGAAGGTTTGAGATAAGCCAGTAATTTGCTAGGACATCAGGATCTTAAAGATGGTTTCTTCAGCACAGACTTAACCAGAGCCTGTTTTAAAGACTCCGGAAAGACCCCAGCCAATAGGGGACTCCTGACTATCCCGGCAAAGACCGGTCCTAAGGCCATGACACTGCCAAGTAGTAGCCATGTCGTGCCCAGATCCAGGTCACAGAAGAAAAAAATTACTCACCATAGTAATCTTGTTTCTTCAAAGGGATCACTCATTATGATTAAACTTAATGCAGTCAGCCTCCTGTGTTGAACTGCTCGGAGAAATGGAATTTTATTCAAATTATGGAATTCTCAAGTGACTCATGCCACTTTCACACTGCTGCCCTAGCAACTGCTGCACTGTGAGTGCTTCAGATTCTTATGGAGCCTAACTGGGTAAAAGACCCATTAGCTAAATTTAAGAATATTAAAATAACATTTTTGCCCTTTCAGGTCAAAAGATTCTTAACCAACAAACCTAAGAAACTTTAAGACCACTTGGGCACCAACTGGTTAAACAAAGTGAGTGTCTACCTTAACCAATATATGAGAAAAAAAAATACCCCAATGTAGGGATTCAGAGCGACTTCTATAGGTTCTAGTAGGAGAGGTAGGGAGGGTCTTTAATCATAATGAGTGATCCCTTTGAAGAAACAAGATTACTATGGTGAGTAAATTTTTCTTCTAACCCCAGGAATCACTCATTATGATTAAACTTAATGCACACTACCAAGCAGTACCTTTGGAGGTTGGGCAGAGAACCTATTTTGGAAACAGGCTCTACAGTACTGCTGTACCAAACCTAACATCACCTCTGGATTGCTAGTGCAGGCTGTAATGCTTTGTAAAGGTGTGTACTGTTTTCCATGTAGCTGCTTTACAGATTTCCAGTAGTGGAATTTCTCTTGAAGCTGCCACTGAAGCAGCTGTGCCCCTGGTAGAGGGTGCTCTCAGGCCCAGAGGTACCTGTTTACCCACCTTACTATAGCAAAACTATATACATGCCACTATCCAGTGAGTAATTGTACATTTTGTTGCAGCTCTGCTCTTACCAACTTCACCATATGTGAGAAAGAGCTGTGATTGACTTGTCCTGTGGGACTTGGTTCTGTCAATGTAGTAGCTAAGTGCCCTTTTGACATCAAGGGAATGGAGTCTCCTTTCTGGAGAACTGGAGTTGTCTGTAAAGAAGACAGGTAGAGTGATAGACTGATTCAAGTGAAAACCAGATACCACCTTGGGAAGGAATTTTCTATTAGTCCAAAGGACCACCTTGTCCCTGTGGAATGAGATGTAGTCCAAATCTGTGCACAGGGCTTGTAATTCACTGATCCTTCTGGCTGAAGTAATGGCAACCAGGAAAACAGTTTTCCTAGTGACATACTTCAAATCTGCGGTTGCCATAGGTTCAAATGGTGCATCCATGAGTTTAGCAGTGCAAACCTTTAGATTCCAGGCCAGACCCCATTCCCTTAGGGGAAGGTGTAGAAGATTAAGGCCTTTAAAATATTTTCTAAATACTGAATGAGAGGCCACAGACCTCTCCTTACCAACTGACAGCTAACAGAGACTGAAGCTAAGTGGATCTTGAGGGTGGAAGGCTTCAAACCTAAGGAATGTAAATGTGTAAGGTAATCTAGAAGAATAGCCATATCAGCCCTGAAAGGGCTCACACCCTTACCTGTACACCATATAGTAAATCTTTTCCACTTGGAGGAATATGTTTTCATAGTAGAAGGCTTCCTGGAACCCCTAAGCACTACCAGCACCTGCTCTGATAGGTTTAGGTTAGCAAATTCTAAGTCCTCAAGAGCCACGCCTTGAGCCTCAGTGATTTGAGATTGGGGTACAGGATCCTGCCCTGAGAGGAGGTTAACAGTTTGTGCCTCCTGGGCAGGTGGATTGAGGAAAACACTGACAGAGACTGCAGGAGAGAGTACCAGTGCTGTCTCACCCAATCTAGAGCCACCAGTATCATTTTTGTTGTTTGGGACCTCAATTTCAGTAGGGTCCTGAAGATCAAAGGAAAGGAAGGGAATACGTACAGGAACCTCCCTGTCCAATCCAGGGCCATGGCGTCCAGGGGAATTGTGCCCCTCAGAGGAGGCCTGTAACAGTGACCATTTTGAACCTTGGTTTCAAGATGTTCTTGTTCAGAAGTCTTAGATCCAAAATAGGTTGCCAATCTCCATTTTTCTTCCTTATCAGGAAGTAACTGGAATAAAAACCTTTGCTCCTGCTTGTTAGAGGCACTACCTCTAATGCTTTGATTGCTAGTTGATGCTTTACCTCTTCCTGCAGCAGAATTCTGTCTGCAGCTGTTGTTGGAGCAAAGGTTCTTGTTCTTAGCTTTGGAAATGATTTGAAATTGAGTGCCAGGCTCTGGCTCACTACCTCAACATCCACTTGTCTGTAGTAATGGAATGCCAAGCATGAAGATAATGAGCCAGTCTGTCACCTACTGGTGGTCCTGCAATAGGGGATGCGACCTGCACTGGCCCATCAGGGGTTCTGTGTGGGCTGTGCCTGAACCTGTGGTGCAGAAACTACTCTTCTCATGGCTCTCCTGCCCCTTCCTCTAAAATAACCTCTGGTCTGCTGCTGAGGCTGGGAAGCCTGAGCCTGAAAGAAGGGTTTGGGGTAAAAATCCCTACCTCTACCTCCCCTACTCTGGGGTCTATAAGAGGTGGAGGGTCTATCCTTGGAATTTATCTGATAGGTGGATTTATATTCCTCCACCTTCTTCATGTATGCCTCTGTTTTATCCCCAAACAATGAATTGTTCTCCAGGGGGAAATCCATTGCTTGGCCTGGGTGTCTAAAGTCAGGTTGGTGGCTCTAAGCCACACAAACCTCCTGAGTGAAACAGACAAAGCCCTTAACCTGGATGCAATATCATTGTCATCCAATGCCATATGAAATTGGTACTTGGTAGCATCAAGTGCAGCCCTTGCAGTATCCTGTAAGTCTACAGCCACTTCACATGGGACCTTATCAGCCAAAGCTAGAACACTGAATATGCCATGTAATTGGCTTGCCTCACTAATAAAGAGGCAGACATGTACCCTTTCTTTCCCATAGGATCCATTTTTATTGAATCTTTGTCTGGTGGATGGGTAGCCAAGGGGATCCTGGCCTTGTCACAGGCAACAGCTTGCACTACTCCCTCAGGATCAGGATGAGTAAACAGAAAACCAGCTGTAGTTCTGTTCAGCTGATATTTCTTGTCAGCTTTCTTATCCACACCAGGGATAGAGGTTGGATTTTTAAAAATCTGCACTGCAGCCTTTTTTAAAGATTTATGCATGGGGAGAAGCAGACATTTTGTTGGGGTTAACCCCATCATCTCCAGAAAATCTGTCTCCTCCATATCCTCTTCTGTTTCCTGAAGAGGAAGGTTAAGGGTTTCCACCATGCTCTTAACAAAAACATAGTGAGAGGAGTATTCCTCAGAACCCCTAGGAGGGGACCCAAATTCTTGCTCAGGGGAGACCTCTGGATCTACAGGTTCCCTTTGCAAGTCATCCTCCTCCTCCCCCCCCCAAACACCTGCAGCAGTTCTTTCCATGCTGGGACTATAGGAGGAACCGGTGCAGTCAGTGTAGGAACTGGGATTGCACCCTGTAGGGCTTGTAGCACTTGAAGTGCCTTAGCAATGTCCTCAGCCGAGGGCATAATATGCTTGTCTGCTGGGAGCTCCTTAGCCTTCTCAGCCAGAGGCACAGTGACATGTTTTTCTTTGCACTTTTTCTTTAATGGAACAGGTCCAGATCTTGTTTCCAAAGTCCTTTTTGTTTTACCTTGTTTAGATTTATCTGAATACTTGTCAGGATCCATGGCTTTACCTCCATCATTTTTATGGGAAGAGGAAGAAGCAGAATTATCCATACCAGCAGCAGAAGCAGAAGCTATATCTTCTAAAATGTTTGACCTTTTCTTTAATCTTTTAGGGCAAAAGGTCTTACAAATATCACAATTGGCAAATATATGACTTGTAACCAAACGAAGAAATACACAGAGAGTGTTTATCTGCTTTTGCTACAAGCTGCCCACAAGACTCACAACATTTAAAACTCGAGGATCCGGTACGTTCTTTAAGTTTATCTAAATGGACCTCTGACATTGATAGACAAAAATATTGCTTACAATAAACCGTTATTTAAAGCACCTCAGAACTGGAGGATCTTTAAAATAACAACCGCTAGCGGTTCCTAGAACCGATCACCATTCGGTTCCTGAATGAAAATAGAACCAATAAATACAGTAATTTAACAAAAAATAAAGCAGTTCAAGGAACCGATCGCTAAATATATAAAATAAAGAAAACTGAGGTAAAAACCTCCCAAACAGACGTAGAACCCTCTGTTCCAAGGAACCTTGAGGGAACTGCGAACAGAGACAAAAAACTACTATAATAATGTTAAACTATACTAAACAATGTTTCTAAGGCAGCAATTTTAAATTTAAACTAAAATGAGTACTTATCCACAGATAAACTTTATTCTGAAGACAGTTCAAGGAGAGCTCTCTGGGACGTCCTTACTAGGCAGGCGGAGTAAAGAATCTGAAGCACTCTGAGTGCAGCAGATGCTGGTGCAGCAGTTTGAAAGTAGCATGAGCCACTTGAGAATTCCATAATTTGCATAACATTTCATTTCTCTAGGCAGTTCAACACAGGAGGCTGACTGCATTAAGTTTAATCATAATGAGTGATTCCTGGGGTAAGAATGTTGGTTTTAGCCCAAGGATTATCCCACGGACCTCCTGCGTCGTCACCAGCTGGAACTCACCCCAGGGTGGCTGAGTACAATCGCCCGTCTGAGAAACACCTCTGTTGGAGGCTTGAATTCCACTTGAGGCAATCCCAGATCTCACGGAGGACAATATGTCAGAGAAGAATTGAGCAAACTCCTCACATTTGTGAGCTGAAAAAGCTCTAATGGATTCCAGACAGGCCGGGTCTAACAGTCAGTCCACAATCCGGAAGAGCTGAGCTGATCAATTCCTTCCAGCTGCAATTGTGCTAGACATAAAGACTGCCTTTTTTTTGGGTGATTGCATTCTGATATTCATGGTAATGAGATATCAGAACCAGTTTGTCCTCCCGAGACCTAGTCTTCCTCCAGTGCCTCTCCAACCTCTGCCCCATTGTCTTCAGCTTCCTTAGCTCCTCATCAAAACAAGGGGAGCCAAGGAGCGAGGCAAGGGGACATATGTGGATCAGCACCAGATGATCCAGAGCCCCAGCAACAGCACTATTGTAGGCTGCTATTGTGTTCTCCAGATCACTGCTGCAGGCCTCCAGCACAGACGAAATGTCCAGTACCACCAACAGTCTGTCTGATTGAACACCCTTCAAAGGGTGGAACTGGACAATTTCCACAGGGGATGGGACATTCAGGGGGGCTTTAAAGCTGAACATAATGGTACAATGATTGGACCAATCTACCTAATCAATTTTGAAGGTGTCAGTTTCAAGCCCCAGTGAGAACACCAGATCGAGTGCATGGCCAGATTGGTGAGTCCCAGATGTGAAAAGCAGGATCAGACCCAGAGCCTCCATACTTAATAGGAGATCTCTGGCCCCAGATGACATCACATCATCCACCCAAATGCTGAAGTCACTGAGAATAATCCATCTTGGTGACTCCAACACCCTTTCGGCAACGAAGGATGTCACCTCCTGCAAGAAGCTCTGATCACACCCAGGTGGACCGTTGATCAGGAGCACTCTAAATTCCAAGCCAGGACCCTCTCCCGCACTGCCACACACTCAAAAGAGCTGGTGTCCCCAACTGGGTGCACCGTCAGACCCAGCTCCAATCTAACACAGATCACAATCCCACCTCCCCTGCGGTTCTTCCTTGGTCAGTGCACAACAGAGCATGCAGCTGGGACAGACACCTCAAGCACAGGGCCCAAGGTATCGCCCAACCAGGTCTCTGTAATACAAGCAAGATTGACTAACCCAACAAGATCAGCCATAATGGAAGTCTTCCTGGCCATCGACCTGGCATTGTATAGCACGGCTCGAAGAGGACAAAAGGCTGGGGCTGGTCCATCGCTACCTGTCCTCTCAGTCTGGAGGATACTCTGGAAACAGAGACAAGGCATGAGGGACTTTGCTCCAACTGTTTCCTGAGCCCAGGGCATCTCCTGATCCCCACAACCTGAATCAGCTCTGTGGTAGAGGCATGTGGGATGAAGAGACACAAGATCATAAAGAAAGATTCAAACACACAAAAGTGTGTATTTATTAAAGAAAGGAAAAAAAATAACTTGCAAATAAATAAAAGCAAAATAAACAGCAGTACTCAACAATACATAGCAGTACACAGCTAGGACTTAGATAGCAGCAGTCCCACCCTCTGTGACTTCAACCTGCTCGCAGGCTGAACTGATCTGATTGCTACAGCGTTCACCCAGAATAAATACACAGAAAAAATCACACAATGCATACAGTAACCCCGTCTCCTGAACTAATACATTTGTTCTGCTCTAAAATAATTTTAAAAATATATTTACTTAACTCACAATGCCAAGAAATTCAAATTCAGATTGTATTTGATGATTTTTAATGTTTAAAGTGCTTAGATAAAACTATTTCCCTTAGAATGGGTCAAGAAGTTCTGTCCGTACAGCTGTGATTGACAGCAAGAGGTGTATATCAATAGCAATCATTTGGGGCACTAGCTCCAAAGGAGAAAGACTGCTGGTTGCTAAGGTAAGTTTGATTTACATTTCTAGAAGCTTTACCAGGCTTTTAGCCTGAGAAAATAATGCTTGCAGTAAAAAGAAATAACTGTGCTTGTGCTTTGCAGCAAAAACAATAACAGGAGGCTTTTATTTCCTTAAGGTAATATTGCAGCAAAATATTAGCATTGAAACAACAATAGCGGCCTTGTTTTACCCTGCATGCAAGGTCTGCGCACAACCTGACATGCAGGTAAAACACACAAAGGCCAAGGCAAGCTGAACTGCTCAAAACCAAATGTTTTACTATTGCTTTTCATTCGGGTAGCATAAGGGAATGTGAGGCACAACAGCCGCATTTCGGGCTGCAAAGAAAACCAAGAAGCATTCCTTACTTTCCTGCACTTCTCTTTTGACTATACAGCAGATGTGTTGCTTTACAAGCTGGGAATACCAGTGAGCTAGAAATACCTAAAGGGACAAGAGTGTCACAGAGTGAAAGAAAACCAAGATGGTATGTACTAAACAGCTTAGTGATTCTGCCTGACTTTCACTGCTACAAATACCTTTAGTCAGGGTTCAAAAGAGTGTTCAGAGCTCCGTGGCACTCATGCTTTTAAAGTCAGCATGAATGGGACAGGAATGGCAAGAAAGAACTTTTACTCTCTCTCTCTATTAGACATGACATGACCTGGCTTTCATTAAACTACCTATGTGGCTTTACTTAAATATGCCCTTCACTGTCCTAAACACAAACCTGCATTATAGAATCAGGGAGAGATCCACTTTCTGGGTATACCACGGAGCTCCGTACTGCAGCTTCAGCAGCAGCTCTGCGGCGTACGGAACTCTCGCAGATTTGTGCAGCTTGCAATGTCTTGCAACTCGCATACACATTCTATCTCATGTAGCCCATTTCCTAATGTAAATGACATTACATACAATAACAAGGATTTAAGCAAACCTAAAGCAGGGAATGCTTATCAAAATGGTGGTGGTGGGGGGCTCTCAATGGCAAGCATACAATGTGGGAGAAAGAGAAAAAGAAAAGAGAAAATAGAGAAATATGAAGAGTAGCTAGCCAGCTTGCAGGGTAGGATAGGATAAGAAAGCAAAAGAGAAGAAATGCTGTTGCAACAGACTTTTTAGAAAAGAAACCTTGGACTGACTTTGTTTAATGCATTTATTAGTGACATGCAGGTTAGTGAAGGTAATCTACTTTCAAAGTTTGCTGATGACACCAAGTTAGGGGGAGACGTAAATACAGCTACAAACAGGTATATACTTAGCAATAACCTGAGAATTATCGAACAATGGGCTACCACTAATGGTGTGATGCTTAATCCAGATAAATGCTCAGTATTGCACTTCAGTAAAAATAACCCTCATCAAACTTATGTTCCAAATAACATTCCCCTGAAAATCTCAGTGAATGAACGAGACCTTGGGATTATTGTCAATAATGAATTGTCTTTATCAGACTAATGCATCAGGATTGCTAAAACATCCAATGCATTGCTCACTCATATTAAATGTACTATTGTTTCAAGAACTGAGGAATGTATCATTCCTCTCTTCAGGACGCACGCAAGACCACATTCCAACTATGGGTCTCCATTCTGGAACCCTTATCTTAAGCAGGATATAGACATGATCAAGAGGATTCAGAGGAGAGCAACTAAAATGGTCTCCCGATTAGCAAACAGTGACAATCATGTAAGATTACATGAAACAGGGCTTTATTCACTTCAAACTAGGTGTATCAGAGGCAATATGCTTTATATGTTTAAAATTCGCAAATCCAAAGATTTAATGCAACAGCGTGGTTTACAGTTTTCTCAGAGAAAAATTGTTCCACGTCTTCATAATAAACAAACAGATGTGGCCAGGTCTCAAACTAGCAAAAGGCTAAATTACTTTACTGTCAGAGCCCCCAGATTATGGAATAGCTTGCCACAAGACCTGGTGGACAGCAACTCTTTTGCTTTACTTAAAAAAGGTCTTGATCAGTGGTTACAATCCACGGAGCTAAGTGAGTAAGAAAAAAAATAAAACAGAAAAAAGATAAATTTCATACCAGTGTGGTGGAGGACAATTTTGATGGGCTTCAGCCTTTTGTCCACAATGACCAAGTAAACAGCATCTCTCTGCACAATGTCTCCCATAAATGGGGGGGGGGGGCTGCAGGAATCTGTTGCACACCATCCCACTCAGAAGGAAACCAGGGGGTGCATATTTTACTGGTTTTCTAAATCGGGATACACAACTCACTTGGGACAACCCCATGGTTTGATTGGGACTTCCGCCCACCCTCACTGGAAGCCCCACCCCAGGGCACCATAAATCAAAGTCATACGTATTATGACCTAAATCTTACACCATAATCCTATATGGTCATAATAACCTATCAGTCAACATTTGCCCTGGGGTCTTCTGTTATTTAACAGTATATCAATCACAAATATCTATATACATTGTCTGATTAATTACCCTTCACCAGAATTTGCATATTTACATATTTACATTTCCTGTGTCAGGCGAGGTTACACCTGCAGCATAACAAGACATGAAGTCTGCATTTTTATGCTATGACCCTGGTCTGTGTTGGACAACAAATTTAAACGGTTGTAGGGCCAAATACCAGCATAAAATACTGGCATGTTTGTCCTTCATCTGGTACAGGCAAACAAGAAGGTTATGGTCAGCTACTAGGGTGAATTCAGCTCCCACAAATAGAACTGAAGTGCTTCGATGGCCCACTTTATCGCTAAGCACTCCTTTTCTATTGTAGAGTATTTTATTTCTCAATCACGCAGTTTCCTGGATATATAGATAACACATATAGATATAGATAGTTCCTCTCCATCAATATTCTGGCTCAAAACTGCACTTATACCAACATTCGAGGCTTCAGCTTGAACTTTAAAAGGTTTAGGAAAATCTGGACAGTTTAAGACAGGAGATGAACATAAGGCTATTTTAATAGCATGAAAAGCTTGTTCACATTCAGGGGTCCATTTTACCATGTTCCCCCATCTCTTTTTAGTAAGGTCAGAGGGAGGGGTACTAGAGAGGCAAAGTCTGGTATGAACCTCCGGTAATAACTAGCAAGACCCAAGAATGATCTTACTTGTTTCTTTGTCTGGCACATTGGACATTGTGCTACTGCCTTGACCTTTGAAATTTCTGGCTTCACCTGATCATTACCAAGGATAAACCCTAGATATTTGGTCTCTCTCTTGGCTGTGGCACACTTACTTGGGTTAATGATCAACCCATCCCCACTAATGGTCTTAATAACAGTTGTAAGATGTTCCAAGTGTGTCTGCCAATCTGGACTAAAAATGACTACATTGTCCAGATAGGCAGCTGAAAAGGAAGCATGAGAGGCTAGCAGTTGGCCCATGAACCTTTGGAAAATGGCCAGTGCCCCGTGTAAGCCAAAGGGCACGTTTATGATGTGAAAGAGACCCATAGGGGTACTGAATGCAGTCTTTCATGAGATAATTGACTCAAAGGAATCTGCCAATGTCCTTTGGTTAGATTAAGGGTTGAAATATATTTGGCATTCCCTATATGAGCAATCAAATCATCGACTCGAGGCATGGGGTACCCGTCAAATTGTGATACCTGGTTCAGTTTTCTGAAGTCCAGGAATAATCTAATTCCTCACTCTTTCTTGGGTACTACTACAATGGGGGATGTCCAGGGGCTCTTTGAAAGCTCAATAATACCTAGTAATCTCATTTACTGTATTTTTTGCTGGACTTGGGACCTAACCCGCTCAGGCTGTCTCCCTGAGGTCTCTGCCGGACGGGAGGAGAAGAGGTATGTATATGATGTTCAACTGCTGTGGCTCTCCCAGGTACTTTTGTTATAGAGTTACTAAACTGCTGCAAGACATGTAACAATGCATCTCTTTTGGAGTTTTTTAAACAGGGATTAATATATAATTCATCTATTCCTGTTTGTACCTCTTTGTCCAGCCAGCTGTAAGCTACCTCCAGATCTGATTCCACTTTTTCTGGAGCAATCAGAAGACTTACCACTGGCTCAGATGTATCCTGCTATCTTTTCAATAAGTTGGCATGATAGAGCTTCTTGCCAGGGTGTTTCTCTGTTATCTATATCTTGTATGTCACAGTACCTACCCATCTCAATATCTTACAGGGCCCTTGCTACTTCGTCAGTAGCTTGTTTTCGGTGGTAGGTAAAAACAAAAGTACCTTCTCTTCCTCTTGAAATTCTTTTTCAGAAACTTTCTTGTCATAATACAACTTCTGTCTGTGCTGAGCCTGACTGGCATTTTTATGAGTCATCTCAATATATTTAGCCAGTCTTTTCCTCAGGGTAACCATGTATTCAGTAATACTAGTATTTCCTGGACTGGTCCCTTCCTCCCAATACTCTTTGATAACATCGAGAGGCCCTCTAGGATACTGGCCAAACAACAATTCAAAGGGGGAATACCCTGTTGAAGCCTGGGGAACCTCTCGATAGGCAAAAAGGAGAAGAGGAGAAAATGATCACATTTCTTCACTTCATCCTTTACGAATTTGCATCTGGTTAAATCTCTCAATGAGACCATCCGTCTGGGAATGGTAGGGAGATGTTCAAACCACTGCCACTCCCAGCAGATGGTACAGTTCTCTTAACAAAGTTGAATTAAAATTACTGCTCAGATCAGTCAATATTTATTTTGGAATGCCCATCCTACTAAAGATCTTAACCAGTTCCTCTGCTGTCTTTTCTGTTGTGATAGAACTTGGGGTACAGCCTCAGGATATCGGGTAGTGTAGTCGCATACCATGATACTGAATCTGTTCCCCTTGGCACTTTTCTCAGTGGGGCCAACAATATCCATAGCCATTCTTTCAAAAGGTTGGGATACCAGGGGTAGGGGCTCTAATGGAACCTATCTGCGCTACCTTTCGAAAAGCCTCACAAAATTTACAGTACTCTGCGACATGCTCATGTATGGATGGCCAAAAAAATCCCTGGAATAACCTAGCCAGGTTATGGTCTCTATCAGCATATCCAGAGCATGGTAAATCATGTGCCAAAAATAGCTGATTTCCATATTTCTCTGGAACAACCAGTTGGTCAACTATCTGCCCTGTTTTTGGGTTACAACACCTCCTATGTAAGATATAATTTTGCAATATCATCTCAGGGGCACCTTTTGGCACCACTTTACAAACCTGTTGAAATAAGAGGGTTTGAGTAGGATCACATTTTTGGTCATAGGTTATATCATATTTTGTCACATTCTACTCAACAGGTACTTCATCAAGCCCATTATTATTGTTAGTCCATAGAGTTTTCAATCTTCTCTTTTCCCTTTTGATCTTTCTAGACTTTCCCAGTGCTTCTATGATGTCCTCTTCAAAAGGGAATGTCTCTCCTGAAGGTTTTTGTTGTCGACTTTTGGCCCTTCTTGTTACTGCCGTAATGTCCTGGGGATTTTTAGCCAGCATGGTCTCAAAGTTTGGAAAGTCATGGCCAACAACAATTGATACTGGCAAATTTGGAACCAGACCAGCATTCACAGTGGAGGGTTGGTCTTTTACAGTCATGTCCACTATGGCCGTGGCATAACTATGCATTACCCCATGGATATAGACCACGTCTACAGGTTCTCTTGGTTTCTTTGTAGGGTTTAACAATTCAGGCTGAATAAGGGTATGCTTGCTACCAGTATCCAAAAGTCCCAACACATGATAGTTATTGACAAGAATATCCACCATATTATATCCAGCAGTCAATAAAGCAAACTGGGCTGCATCAGTTTTTCTTTTCGGACAATATCTAGCTATGTGCCCATTGCTAAACAATGATGACACACAATATCAGCGGGGAAGGTTCTCCCACTTTTTCCACTTTTAGCATCACTTCTAGATGGGCCCCTTCCAGCAGGGGATGGAGTAAGATTAGGAACATATCTGGGGGTTGCTGAGGTTGGAGTAAAGTCTGCTTGATAGGTCCTTTTACTTATGGACCTGGCTGATAAAAACATATTCAGCCAGAGTAATAGCAATCTCTGCAGATTCAGGGTTATGCTCCCTCACCCAGATTTGTACCTCATTTGGAAGAATCTGTAAAAACTGTTCCACAACCAAAGTCTCAACTACCTCAGTACTGGATCTTTCCTCAGGCTGCAGCCACTTATGGCATAGTTACCTCAGTCTTATGAAAGTCTCGCTAGGGTGATATGATTGTTGATATTACAGAGAATGGAACCTTTGCCTGTATGTCTCTGTATTTATATCATACCTTCTTAATATTTCCTTTTTTACTTCTTCAAAGATTTTTCCATGCCTGGGGTCCAAGTTAGAAATGACTAGTTGGGCTTTGCCACTAAGATCAGGGGCAAGTCAAACAACCCATTGTGTCTGGGGCCACCCACATGCTCTGGCTACTGTCTCAAATGTTAAATAAGCCTCTGTTTCATCTGTGGGGGCAATTTTAGTTCATTTAATGTCTTTTGGGCCAGTGTCTTTCCCACTGTTAACTATGCCAGTGCCAATGGTTTGAAGTGCTCTCAGCATCTCTGCCCATCACTGGTCCTGCCACTGCCTTTCCACTTCTCTTTCTTGGAGATCCCTCTCCCGGTGTCGCTCCATCTCCAATTGTTGAATTGCCAACCATCTCAGGCAGTCACTAATGTCAGGGGGTGGTTCCTCCAAGGCTTCCTCTTCTTCTTTTCCATTATCAGAAAAGCTGGTCCTTGCAGGTCCCTCTAGCTTTGTCTTGGGCTGGGCTCCAGGATTTAGACCAGGTACCAATGCTTCCCCAGACTGCTCCTGTCCGGATCATGTTAGGACACCAGTGACATTGGTAACCACAGGCTCCTCCAATTCCACCTTCTGTGTTTTCTCAGCCATGAATATCCTTTCTATGTGTCTGAGAAGATATCTAGGCAGATATCCTGGAATGATGTTCCCCACTAGGCTTGGACCACCAAATCCCACTTCTAACACGACTGTGGTAGAGGTATGTGGAACGAAGAAACACAAGACCATAAAGAAGGTTTCAAACACACAAAAGTGTGTATTTATTAAAGAAAAAAAAATAACTTGCAAATAAAGGAAAAATAAACAGTAGTACTCAACAGTATTCAACAGTACACATCTAGGACTTAAACAGCAGCAGTCTCACCCTCTGTGTCTTCAACATGCCCTCAGGCTGAACTGATCTGATTGCTACAACATTCACCCAGAATATATACACAGAAAAAAAATCACATGATGCATAACCCCACCTCCTGAACTAATACAACATTTGTTCTGCTCTAAAATAATTTAAAAAATATATTTACTTAACTCACAAGATCTCCAGGAGCACCAGAAGCTGATCTAAGAGGCCAAGATGGGATATAGGGGTGAAAAAGATCTTTCAGGTAGCCCGGACCCAACCCATGTAGGGTCTTATAGGTCAAAAGACCTATCTTGAAGGTGATGTACTAGTGCACCAGCAACCAGTGCAGTTTGTGCAGCACTGGGGTGATGTGACTCAATCTGGAATGACCAGTCATCAACCATGCACTGCGTTCTGCAAAAGCTGCAGGCACCATAGCGCACCATCTCCAACTCTGAGGTAGAGCGTGTTACAGTAGTCGAGTTTCAAGGTCATGAAAGCATGAACCAGCATGACCAGATCTTCAGGCAGGATGAAGGGCTTGATCCAGGCAATGTTCCAGAGATAATAAAATCCACTCTGGACAAAAACTGAAACCTGGGCATCAAATGTCAGCTTGCTGTCAGACACAGCACCCAGATTCTTCACCCTTGATGAAACCTCCAGTTCCGTCAGACCTATACAAAGCCCCAGCCTGTCACCGAAGGTTCCAAGTCTCACCCTCCAACCCAGCCCTGCCACCAGCATCTCAGTCTTCCCAGGGTTTAGTCACAGCCAGTTCAACATCAATCAGGCCCAGATCTCAACCAAGCATTTATTCAGCATATCGACAGCGTAAGGTCTATCAGGTGAGAAAGACAAGTAGAGATGAGTATCATCAGTGTAACAATGAAAACTCAGCCCATACCATCTTATGACCTCACCCAGTGGCAGCATGTATATTGTAAAAAGCATGGGGAGAGGGCAGAACCTTGGGAGGAACTCCACAGGGCAGGTCCCTCAGGTTTGAGGAATAATTTCCCAATACTGCCCTCACTGTTGACCTTACTGGTGAGTCCTACATACTCCCACAGTCTGTCTAACAGTACCCCATGGTACACCATATCAAATGCTGAGGAGAGATCAAGGAGGATGAGGATTGTACCCTCTCCTCAATCTCTCACCCTGAGCAGGTCATTCAACACCCTGACCAGCACCATCTCCATGCTGTGCATGGCCCTAAATCTGGACTAGAATGATTCCTAGATCTAGAAGTCTATGAGATGCTCCTTTAGCTGTTCTGCTACCATCATCTGAAGAACCTTCACTGAAAAAAGGAAGGTTTGAGATAAGCCAGTAATTTGCTAGGACATCAGGATCTTAAAGATGGTTTCTTCAGCACAGACTTAACCAGAGCCTGTTTTAAAGACTCTGGAAAGACCCCAGCCAATAGGGGACTCCTGACTATCCCGGCAAAGACTGGTCCTAAGGCCATGACACAGCCAACTAGTAGCCATGTCGTGCCCAGATCCAGGTCACAGAAGAAAAAATTACTTACCATAGTAATCTTGTTTCTTCAAAGGGATCACTCATTATGATTAAACTTAATGCAGTCAGCCTCCTGTGTTGAACTGCTCGGAGAAATGGAATTTTATACAAATTATGGAATCCTCAAGTGACTCATGCCACTTTCACACTGCTGCCCTAGCAACTGCTGCACTGTGAGTGCTTCAGATTCTTACAGAGCCTAACTGGGTAAAAGACCCACTAACTAAATTTAAGAATATTAAAATAACATTTTTGCCCTTTCAGGTCAAAACATTCTTAACCAACAAACCTAAGAAACTTTAAGACCATTTGAACACCAACTGGTTAAACAAAGTGAGTGTCTACCTTAACCAATATATGAGAAAAAAAATACCCCAATGTAGGATTCAGAGCGACTTTTATAGGTTCTAGTAGGGGAGGTAGGGAGGGTCTTTAATCATAATGTGTGATTCCTTTGAAGAAACGAGATTACTATGGTGAGTAATTTGTTTCTTCTAACCCCAGGAATCACTCATTATGATTAAACTTAATGCACACTATCAAGCAGTACCTTTGGAGGTTGGGCAGAGAACCTATTTTGGAAACAAGCTCTGCAGTACTGCTGTACCAAACCTAACATCACCTCTGGATTGCTAGTGCAGGCTGTAATGCTTTGTGAAGGTGTGTACTGTTTTCCATGTAGCTGCTTTACAGATTTCCAGTAGTGGAATTTCTCTTGAAGCTGCCACTGAAGCAGCTGTGCCCTTGGTGGAGGGTGCTCTCAGGCCCAGAGGTACCTGTTTACCCACCTTACTATAACAAAACTGTATACATGCCACTATCCAGCAAGCAATTGCACATTTTGTTGCAGCTCTGCCCTTACCAACTTCACCATATGTGAGAAAGAGCTGTGATTGACTTGTCCTGTGGGACTTGGTTCTGTCAATGTAGTAGCTAAGTGCCCTTTTGATATCAAGGGAATGGAGTCTCCTTTCTGGAGAACTGGAGTTGTCTGTAAAGAGGACAGGTAGAGTGATAGACTGATTCAAGTGAAAACCAGATACCACCTTGGGAAGGAATTTTCTATTAGTCCAAAGGACCACCTTGTCCCTGTGGAATGAGATGTAGTCCACATCTGTGCACAGGGCTTGTAATTCACTGATCCTTCTGGCTGAAGTAATGGCAACCAGCAAAACAGTTTTCCTAGTGACATACTTCAAATCTGCGGTTGCCATGGGTTCGAATGGTGCATCCATGAGTTTAGCAGTGCAAACATTTAGATTCTAGGCCAGACCCAGTTCCCTTAGGGGAAGGTGTAGAAGATTAAGGCCTTTAAAATGTTTTCTAAATACTGAATGAGAGGCCACAGACCTCTCCTTACCAACTGACAGCTGAGCAGAGACTGAAGCTAAGTGGATCTTGAGGGTGGAAGGCTTCAGACCTAAGGAATGTAAATGTGTAAGGTAATCTAGAAGAATAGCTATATCAGCCCTGAAAGGGCTCACACCCTTACCTGTACACCATATAGTAAATCTTTTCCACTTGGAGGAATATCTTTTCTTAGTAGAAGACTTCCTGGAACCCCTAAGCACTGTCAGCACCTGCTCTGATAGGTTTAGGTTAGCAAATTCTAAGTCCTCAAGAGCCATGCCTTGAGCCTCAGTGATTTGAGATTGGGGTACAGGATCCTGCCCTGAGAGGAGGTTAACAGTTTGTGCCTCCTGGGCAGGTGGATTGGGGAAAACACTGACAGAGACTGTAGGAGAGAGTACCAGTGCTGTCTCACCCAGTCCTGAGCCACCAGTATCATTTTTGTTGGTCGGGACCTCAATTTCAGTAGAGTCCTGAAGATCAAAGGAAAGGGAGGGAATGCGTACAGGAACTTTCCTGTCCAATCCAGGGCCATGGCATCCAGGGGAATTGTGCCCCTTGGAGGAGGCCTGCAACAGTACATTGGAAGTTGGTGGTTTTCTGCGGAGGCAAAGAGATCCACCTCTGGAATGCCCCATTTCCTGAAAATTGTACTGAGTACCGGGGTATTCAGGCACCACTCATGGTGGTCTATACTTATCCTGCTTAGAGAATCTGCCAGCACATTGTCTTTCCCTGGAAGGTGTATGGCTGATAGGGATACTCTCATGGAATATACCAGGGACTACAGTCTCATTGCTTCTGTGCACAGCAGATCTGACCTGGTACCTCCTTGCTTGTTGATATAATACATGGTTGTGGTTTGTCTGTTCTGACTTGCACCACCTTGTTTTTTAGGTAAGGAGCAAATGTTTTTTAGAGCCAGGTAAACAATCCTGAGCTCCAAGAGATTTATGTGCAACAGAGACTCTTACGGGAGCCACGTGCCACTTGCTGTGTGCTCTAACATGTGTGTCCTCCAACCTAGCAGAGAGGCATCTGTTGTGAGGATTACTGAGGGTTGTTTCCATATAAAAGGTACACCCACCCTGAGGTTGTGCTCATCCAGCCACCATTATAAAGCCTGGACTAAGCTTTTTGTGACTGGAACCAGTTTGGACATAGGATCCATCCTTTGAGACAAATACCATCTGAGATGGAACTGAATAGCTCTCCTTTGAAACCTGGAGCCCATTGGCAGATGCAGTGGCAGATGCCATGTGGCCCAGTAGCCTGACAAATTCTCTGGCTGATTTGGGCCTCCCGGACACAAAGGATTTTGCAATCTGCAGAATGCTTGCCATCTTGTCTTGTGGCAGGAGGGCTCTGCCTTGTCTAGTATTTAGTTCTGCTCCAATAAACTTCAGCACCTGAACTGGTACCTGCTGAGATTTCTCTTCATTTATCAGAAATCTCAGGGACTCCAGAGTAGATTTTGCTAGTGCCAGTGACTGCGTTACATGCTGCATACACTGTCCTACTATTAACCAGTCATCCAGGTAGGGAAAGACTGTTACACCTTGTTTTCTCAGAAACTCTACCACCACTGATAGGCACTTTGTAAAAACCCTTGGTGCCGAAGTTAGTCCAAAAGGGAGTGCTGCAAACTGGTAGTGGCCTGAAGCCAGTGTGAATCTCAAAAATTTTCTGTGAGATGGTCTGATGGGAATGTGAAAATAAGTATCCCTTAGATCTAGGAAGGCTAGCCAGTCTCCCTTTTACAATGAGGGAATGATTATTGTAAGAGTGACCATTTTGAACCTTGGTTTCAAGATATCCTTGTTCAGAAGTCTTAGATCCAAAATAAGTTGCCAATCTCCGTTTTTCTTCCTTATGAGGAAGTAACTGGAATAAAAACCTTTGCTCCTGCTTGTTAGAGGCACTACCTCTAATGCTTTGATTGCTAGTTGATGCGTTACCTCTTCCTGCAGCAGAATTCTATCTGCAGCTGTTGCTGGAGCAAAGGTTCTTGCTCTTAGCTTCGGAAATGATTTGAAACTGAGTGCTAGGCCCTGGCTCACTACCTCCAACACCCACTTGTCTGTGGTGATGGAATGCTAAGCATGAAAATAATGAGCCAGTCTGTCACCTACTGGAGGTCCTGCAATAGGGGATGTGACCTGCACTGGCCAGGGTATGGTTAGCCAAATATACAGATGACTGCAAGTTAGGGGGGCTTGTAACTACCATAAATGACAAAAACAGCATACAAAAACAGTTAGATCTACTTATTGCATGGGGGATAACTATGCACATGCAATTCAACTTAGATAAATGTAAAGTTATGTATATAGGAAAGAACAACCCATGCTATAGTTATAACCTTGGATCCGCCATACTGCAGTCTGTCTGTGAAGAGAAAGACATTGGTACAATAATAACAAATGAGTTCAACTTTGAAAAAAACACCATTTTAAAGGTTAAGAAGTGTCATGAAATAATAGGTTTCATACTGGCAAACATAAAAAACAGAAAGCAGGAGGTATTAAAGCATTTGTACTCTACTTTGGTGCAACCACATCTTGAGTACTGCTCCCAGTTTAATAAATCTCATACCATAAGAAGCTGTAGACTGGTTGAAGGTGTCCAGAGGAAATATACAAAAAAGATAAGAAATCAAGAAAAACTGTACTATAGTGAAAGATTAAAAAACTTGGAACTATACTCAGCAGGTTATAGACAAATCCATGGGGATCTATGCTTTACATATAATGCATTAAAATATAGCTATTTAGGATCAACTATAGGTCTGACACTAAGTGATACTACAGCTAATACTATAAATAATGGATTCAAAATAACAGGGGAATTAATAAAAACAACTAAAAGAAATAATTTCTTCACTCAAGGAATTGTTGGAATATGGAATAATCTGCCAGCACAGGTAGTGTCAAGTCCAAATATGGATACTTTTAAAGCTAGACTAGATTTATGTATGGAAGACAAAAAATATGTATACCACCCATAATAAGGTGGTGAGTTCTTTAAAGGGCATTAAGCCTATTGAACTTGTATGCATTCTATGAAAAAATGAAAAAAAGGAAGGGGTGAAGACCTTTGAGAAGAGAGAGAGAATAAACAAAAAGCTGGGTCTGAGGTAACACTCCCCTCCTAAAAACTACTACTACCAGTAAATAAAATAATAAAGTAAAACTAATTCAATCATACTCACAGAAAACACTCACTCACTACACATTAACACCCCAAATCCTCACACAATCATACACCATGCACGCCGATGCACACCCCACCAACCAACAACCCCACCAAACCCACCCAGTTCCAAAAAGTTAACCAAGTCTATATCCCTTAACAATAAGGGGGAGAAACCAGAGTCTGTGAGGCTATATCTGAGGATCCAAATTAGAGCAAAAGATATTTCAGTACTGGCTCTTTTAACATCCAAGCTGTGGAGCCTTTTTTCACCTGAAGAGGAGTGGTCAGCGAAATACACAGGAAGAGACATAGACTGGTTCAGATGAAAATCTGATACCACTTTGGGTAAGAACCTCATATTGGTTCTTAGGACCACTTTATCCCTATGGAAGGATATTAAGTCAGGTTCCACTGACAAGGCCTGTAATTCATTAATCCTCCTGGCTGAAGTAATGGCTATCAGGAACACAGTTTTTCAGGTCAAGTATTTCAGTTCAGCTGAAGCCATGGGTTCAAAGGGGGGCTGCATTAGCTGTGCAATGCAGACATTAATATCCCAAGCAGGGGTCAGTTCTCTAAATGGAGGGTTTGTATGAACCAGACACTTAAAGAACTTTTTAAACACATTTTTATTATTTTTATTTATTTAGTTTTTGTTGGCCGGGTAAGTGCACTAGACAAATCCTGCCTATTTTCAGGCACGACCCGGGAGAGGGGGATACAGATGAATACCAACTGACTTTGAACCAGATTAAGCTGTTGGTGGTATTTATAGTGAATAAGGGAAATTTTGACAGGACACCGGGAGAATTCCCCTACTGTTGGCCAGTAGGGGGACAGCTAGCTTATTGCAGGGTGGCCACTTTGGGTGTGCTTTCAGAGGAGAAGGTTGTGGAGGAGGCAGGCAAGGAGATGGATCAGCTTGCTGCAATAGAATCGCAGTTAATTTCCTTTTTGGACACAGACGTGGAGGAGATATTTCATGAGGCAAGGATGACTACAGAGGCATTTGGGCAAATGTCTAGGAACGACACAGAGAAGGAGACAAATGGGAATTCCTTGAAGACTGAGTCAGCGGAGGATCCTGTGGCTTTCAGCAAGGCTGGAGCTGTAAATTGCAATGTAAAAATGGACCAACTGGTAACGAGAGACATCCAGGTTGAGAGTCGGAACATGGAAATGTTCACTACAGCATTGCCTTCGGAAGGGAACGCAGCACAAGCAGTGTTGCAGGATGGAAAAACACAAACATGGTCTGTCTCAAGCAAGGTGTTTGTCAGAATAATGGGGACGCTACAGGAGTTGGAGAGTTCGACGGTTACAACTTTTTCAGAGTTAGTACACACAGAGGAGATAGTAAATCAACCAGTGAGTACTTCCCAGGGGACAACTGAGATACAAAGGGTGCACTTAAGTAAAGAGTCAGGGTTTGTATTTAAACCTGTAGATGGGGATAATAAGAGTACAAACTTTTGAGGACATGTAAAATACCAAACGGACACTCACAAGCAAGATGGAGTTACAGAATTTAGTTTTCAACCACAGAGTTTGCAGCATGTGGACTTTGGGACTCAGCAAGGTACTATAAAACACTGTCATGAAAAAAAAGAATCAAGTTTAAAAATATCGGTAGCTGCAACTAAGACAATAATGGTCCCTCAAGCTCATGATAAGACTTGGTCACCACAAGAAGCCTTGATGGCTGCGGGCTGGGAGAAATATGCAGAAGGGGTTTGGTCTCCAAACCTAGCATGGGACCCAGTTTTGGACTTAAATAGTGGTTCACCTGACTGGAAACCTACGGGTGCACAGGCAGGGGTAGCAACAGGAGGGGGTGTAAGGAACAGTACCATACAGTTAGGTATTCAGGATAATGTTGGTACTAAAGTGGATACAAAGGAGGCTGTTGAAAAGTCTGTTTTGCTAGATTCAGTTAGTAATTTGCAGACATCTGAAAAGCCTTTACTGTCTTCCCTGTTTACTCAAGCAAAAAGAGAGGCTGCGCCTAGACATAATGCTGTACGTATCAGATATAAAGGGGGTCTGGCTGAAAGGCCAGACAGGTATTATGTGAGGAGATTGTTGATAAAAGATTCTCTTCATTTCTCTCCTAGAGATGTCTTCACTTTTATTAATATATCGGGTGAAGACAATTATGATGTTAGTTTTCGTTCTGCTTATTTATTAGAGCTATTTTGGGAAAGATATAACCAGGTGAAGTTTTCGCTAACATGGTCTCCTTTTTTAGTTATTCCACTTACCACACCTTTGATTAAACATGTAACTGTTATGTTTAGGAATGAGGGAGTCCATGTGGAGGCTATTACTCGCTGGTTATCCCTGAAATGTGAGATTCAAGGGGACCCAGAGCCAATTTTAGATTCGGAACAGTTTTGGACGGGGGGATGGAGATTTAAAGTGAAATTAAGACATTCTGAAAAAGGGATAGAGCATATCCCAAACTCTTTCTTACTGGGAAGGGACAGAGTGTGTGTTTCTATAGTGGCCAACCCAGATCTTGTTACAAATGTGGCTCGAAAACTCACTTATCTAGCACATGTGATCACCCGAGATGTGATAATTGTGGGGAACTTAGCCACGTCACAATGCAGTGTGCTAATCTTACAAGATGTGACCTGTGTGAAGAGTATGTGCATGCTTTTAGAGAGTGTACTTGGGCAGTAAGGAACAAGGCCTCTTGCGGAAGTATTGATTTGATTTTACAACAGGCCCAGGAGACGGTGAAGAGAGCAGCATCTGAACCTAAGGATTTAGTAACCCCCCCCCCGTACTTCAAAAACCAGTGGATAATCCCCCTGTAGCAATAGTACCGGTAACAACAGTACCTCTTTCTGTTCTTCCCCCCCATTAGAGACAAACAATATACCTATAAAAATAGAACAAACAGTCCAGCATATAGAATTATTACAACCAGTTTGTTATAAAGAACCAGATGATAAGATAGTAGTTGATGCAGTTCCACAGTTGCCATTACCTCCGAGAAGGTCTAGCAGAAACTTTAAAACAATTGCTCCCCCAGCTAGAGTAGCGTTGGAAACACAGAATACATATGCGGTCCTTTGTCCTATATGGGGAGATTCAGAAATGGACCTAGGATATTATAACTCATAAAAATCAGTGCAGGGCACTTCAGGAGAACCTTTAGGAGAGCATAAAGAGAAAAAAAGAAATGTAGGACAAAATGAGGTCCACTTTCACTGAATTGGTCTGGATAATGGGATTACTTTGGGCTTCTTTAAATATACATAGTATATTGAATAATGTTAAACGTAAAGCGATTTTCCATTTACTCCATGATAAGAATATTTCCATATGTTTTTGCAAGAGACCTGGATGTTCTCTAGAGAACAAATTCAGTCTTTTACAAATGATTGGCCATGGGGACCTTCCTATTGGTCATTTGGCAGAGAAAAAGCAGATGTAATTGGGATTCTTTTTAACGATTACCAGTTTACTCTATATGAACTAATTGATTTAATTTCAGGACGAGTATTAATAATAGATGGTAAATGGATTGATACCACCTATAGGATGATTAATCTCTATAACCCTCAAACAAAAGCATCTAGAATCACTTGTATGAAAGATATCCAACCATATTTAGTAACAGCATTACCTATTCTTTGGGGAGGAGATTTTAATTGTACCTTATTTACTAAAGGGATAACTACTAAAAAAAATTATTGTGACTCAAATTGTTTGAAAACAATAATGACAGTAGCAGACATGGTAAATTGTAATCAGGGTAAGGAGGAGAGTTCTGGATATACCTTTTTTAAAGGATCGAAAGGTTCTACTATAGATTATTTATTGATCTCCAAAAATATTTCAGTTCAAAAATTTTTAAGAGTGCCTGTAGAATTTTCAGACCACATGTTACTCCAGGTGGAGGTGGTAGATACAAGTATACAGAGACCTCAGTCTAAAAGATGGAAATTAAATACCTCTAGTTTACAGGACCAGATGGTGATAAACTCTGTTAAACTAATTTTAAAAACTAGAATTTTGGTAAGTTTCTTATATTCAGATATTGGAGTCTGGTGGGTGGAAACAAAGAAAGATTGTATTTAGTGGTTCAAAGGTTATGGGATGAACAAGAGGAACTCAAAGTTTATTTCTTACTTAAAGCTCAGAGCTCATTTGCAACATTTATACTCGATTGCAAATGTTCCAAACAGGATTTTACCTTACAGATTAATAATATTAAGTTGGAAATGAGACAAATGCAATATGATAGGGCCAAATCTTTGCAAGCCCTTATAAGTAACCATATGGGAAAATCTGTTATTGGGGACCCTTACTCATTATGTAAAATACTTAGAGATTCTACAACCTTAGAGCTTTTGGATTCCAATACAGGTAGAGTAGAGGATGCAAAGGCAATTAGTACCTGTATTAATGCTCATTTTCAGGAACTTCAATCCAAGAACTCTCCTTCTAGTCAGGAAATTAATAACTATTTAAACCTTTTTCCTCCCTCAAGGTTAGATAAGGAGATGACTGCTGACATGATAAAACCATTTTCACCCCAGGAAATTAAGGCGGTACTTGGTAAACTGAAAGATAATATTTCCCCAGGATTGGATGGTTTATCTAACCCATTTTATAAAACCTTTCAAACAGAAATTGTTTCTTGTTTATTATTACTATTTAATAATTTTTTGGCTGGAGAAACTATTCTGAGTTATTTTTCTGAAAGGCTACAAATATATATTTTTAAATTCGGAGAGAAAGGAAATATACAAAATTGGAGACCAATTACCCTGCTAAATTCAGATTACAAAATTCTAGCCTCACTAATTAATAATAGACTATAAAAAATTGCAAATATTGTAATTTCTCCATTTCAGCATTGTGGAATAGCTAATAAGAGAATTCAGTTGGTATTAACTACAATAAGAGATTTGATTGAACATTTGTCTGACATGGGTAATAGTGGAGGCTTGATTTTCTTGGATCTCGAAAAAGCTTTTGATAGGGTTAACCATATATTCCTATTTACAACCTTAAGTTTTTTTGGAATTCCATTAAAAATTCTCAATATAATAAAAGGTTTGTACAAAACAGCTACAGTATATTCTAGTATTAAAGAGATAGTAGGGGAAAAATTAGTAATTAATACAGGGGTTCACCAAGGATGCCCGTTAAGTCCTTTAATGTATAATTTTTCATTAGAACCCTTGATTATGGCAGTCAGTATCAGGACAAAATGGGAGGGTTTTCAAATTCCAGGCACAACAACTGTATTAACAATTCAAGCTTATGCAGATGATGTGTGTTTATTCTTTAAGAATTTAGAACAAATAGAAAATTTATTTCAAGAGTTCCAATTAAATGCTAGGTTATCTAATGCAAAACTTAACTATTCAAAATCAAAAGGGTTATTGATGGGTGTACTTACCAGACACCAGTACAATACAAAGCTATTAAAATAACGACTGGCCCTATTAGTGTTTTGGGGGTCATTTATGGACCACAAAATCTTCCAACCGATAACTGGATGAATGTGTTGGATAAAGTGGAAAAGAAAATACATAGATGGAAGCGGTTCCGTTTTAGTAAACAAAAAAAAGTACAGATATTAAAACAACTTATTTTACCATGTCTACAATATATAGCAGTACTTTTTCCCCTGCCTTCTCATCTAGAAACAAAACTATGTAGTCTATTTTTTCAGTTATTATGGGGCAATAGGCTCAATCCAATTAAGAGATATTATACATATTTGGACAAAACAAAAGGAGGAGTGGGAATGATTGATCTGGTGGTTTATTGTTTTACTTTGTTTTTTGCCCAATCAATGAAAACTACTATAGGTAACACAGATAGACACGAGGATTTGTGGTCTAAGGCAGCAATAGGGCAATATTTAGTAGCTTGGACTCATTGTGCTCCTAAATTTAACTCCCATCTTTCCATTCTGGGTTTTTTTAGGCCAGCAGCTCAAAAACTGTACAAATGGCAGTTAACAAGAACACAAATTAGTGAAGGTACCTCTCAGACATTATATACAGAGGTAATAGCCTCTATTTATCCAACATTTCCTGTCTTTAAGAACTGCTCGTTAGCTTTGAATCAGTCAGTATTAAATCAGCTGAATAATCCTAGATTACCCCCTTATATGTGGGAGACCCAATGGCTAATTATGTACAGTCATTTGAATTTCAGGGGGATGGCAAAATATAAAGCAAAAGAGGAAAGGAATTGTACCTATTTAAATTGCATTAATAAAGAAGAAACTATGGAACATTTTTTTTTATATTGTTCAAATTCATTTACACTATGGGCTTATTTAGCAAAAAAAAAATGGTCATTGCCTTGGTTATTGAAACCTACTTATAAGTTATTAATAATTGGTGATATTTCTCGAAACCTGAAAAAATATGAGAAAAGTACTGTATGGGTGTTGCTTGCTTGTTTAAGATTCTGCCTGTGGCAAGTTAGATGTCAATAGGTATTATACCAAAAGACAACTACAGAGGAAGCATTTAGTCTTTATATGGCCAATGAATTACGAAAAGTATATTTGAATGATTCACAAATGTATAATGTAGAGAAAGTTAAAACATGGTGGAAAGGTTTTTCACATATTATAAAATATAAATAGGAAAGGCCGTGGAATGTGTATTTGTGAAAGTTTTCATTTAGTTAAATGTGTATATTGAATGTTACAAATTTGTATTTGTATAATTTGTTTTTTTTATTTGTTTGTATTATCTGTAATATGCTTTATTATTATTATTAATAAAATCACCCCTACTCTTTTCGATAAGTGCCATGGGATCTTTAACATCCACCTGAACTACCACCAATCCAGGCAGATGGGACCTCGGTTTAACGTCTCATCCGAAAGACGGCACCTCAGAAGTGCAGCACCCCTCTCAAGCTGCACTACAGTGTCAGTACTGGGAAATTTTAATAAACCCAAGTGCCAGATGTGGGAACTGAACCCACAGCCCTCTGATCTCCCAGCTTCAGAGGCGAGTGTGCTACCTACTGAGCCACTGACACATGATGAGAGGCCAGGAATGAGCCCTTCCCTGCTGAAAGGAAAGCATAAACTGCTGCTAGCTGAACCTTTAGAGTTGCAGGCCTAAGGCCTAGACCATTGAGGTGAACCAGATAATCTAAGGCTGTAGAGATGCCTGCAGAATCAGGGACAATGCCTTTCTGAGAACACCAAATGGTAAGCACCTTCTATTTGGAATTATAAGTCTTTCTAGTAGATGGTTTCCTGGAAACCTTCAGGATATCCATGACTGCCTGAAAAAGATGCAGGTCTGCATATTCTAGCTCTTCAAGAGCCAGGCCTTGGGATTGAGAGACTGGAGATCGGGATACCAGATCCTCCCCTTGGAAGAGGACAGAAGATTGTGTCTCTTAGGAAGGGACAGAGGGCAAAACACTGCTAGGGACAGGAGTAGAGGATACCAAGGCTGCCTGGCCCAGTCTGGATCCACTAGGATCACTGTGCAAAGCTGAGTTCTGATCTTGATCAGGACTCTGAACAGCAGAGGGAATGGAGGGAAGGCATAGGCTCATGTGGTGCCCCACCATAAGAGTGTGCCCAAGGATGAACCGGGGAACTACAGACCGGTGAGCCTCACATCCATCATGGGCAAGCTAATGGAGACTATCCTGAAGGAGAGTCTGGTGGCCCTTCTAGAGGCCAAAGGACTACAGGACAGCAGAGAGCATGGCTTCATATGTGGTAGATCCTGCCAAACTAACCTGGTGGAGTTCTATGACTGCGTAACTAGGCAACTGGACAAGGGCCATGCAGTGGATGTCCTGTATCTGGACTTCAGTAAGGCATTCAACTCAGTGCCGCATGGAAGGCTGGGAAGTTAGAAGGTACAGGGGCAAGTGCAAAGCTAGTGAGATGGGTAGGGAACTGGCTTCAGGGAAGGCAACAGAGGGTGGTGGTGGGTGGGGAGCTCTCACACCCAAGGGTAGTGATGAGCAGTGTTCCACAGAGCTCGGTGTTGGGACCAGTGTTGTTTGGGATATTCATTGCAGACATATCACTGGACATCAAGAGCAAGATCAGTCTGTTTGCTGATGATACCAAGGTAGGAGCAGTGGTGGATGACCTGGGGGATGGCAGGGGTTGCAGGATGATCTGGAAAAGCTTGAAACCTGGTCATACACCTGGCAACTGGGGTTTAAAGCCAAAAAGTGCAAGGTGCTGCATTTTGGGATGAAGAACCCAAGGAGGAGTTACCAGCTGAGGGGAGAGCAGCTAGCCCAGACAGGGGAGGAGAAGAAGGATCTTGGGTGCTCATTACAGGGTCAATGAACAACTTGACACAATGTTAGAAGGCAGCTGCAAAGGCCAACAAAATGCTGGGTTGCCTTGCAAGGGGTATGTCCTCTAGGAGGGAGGAGGTGATTCTGCCACTGTATGTCATTGGTTAGACTGCACCTGAAGTACTGTGTGCAGTACTGGTGCCCGTATCTGAAGAGGGACATTAAGTTACTGGAGGGGGTGCAGCGCAGGGTAACAAAGATGATCAAGGGGTTGGGGGGCTTATCATGCAAGAGGAGGCTCAGGGAATTGAACATGTACTCATTGGAGGAGAGGAGGGACGGGGGGACATGATTGAAACCTTTAAGTACATGAAAGGAATAAACAAGATGGGTACAGAGGGCTGTTCAAAGTAAGGAGGGAGGGACACCAGGGGCCATGATATGAGACTGGAGGCAGGAAGGTTCAGGAGGAGATGAGGAGACACTTTTACAGAGAGGGTAGTAGCTGGGTGGAATGCATTACCTGCAGAAGTAGTATCCAGTAGAACAGTGGACTGCTTCAAAGGGATGGGACAGGGCAAGAGGAGGGTCAATGTAGGGGAAGGGTGGAAGGAGGGCAGCTGCAGAATAAGGGATGCTAGCTGCACATTCAAGCAGACTTAATAGACCTCTAGACCTTTATCTGCTGGAAAATTTCATATGTTCGTAGAAGAACCTGCCCTTCCAATCCAAAATCAGGGCATCCTGGGGCACAGTCCCCAGGAGTGGAGGTCTGCAACAGAACAGAGGGAGTTGGTGATTGTCTGGGGCTGCAAAGAGATCTATCTCTGGAGTCCCCCATATGGAGACGATGATCTGCAGTATGAGGGGATTCAGGGACAATTCAAGATGTCCCTGGGATATTCTGCTCAGAGCATCTGCCAGTACATTGTCCTTCCCTGGAAGGTGAACTGCTACTAGGGAAGTCTCAAGTGAATAGGCTAGAGAACACAGTTTCATGGCTTCTGTGCACAAGGCCGAGGACTGAGTGCCTCCTTGTTTGTTGATATACCACATTGTGGTGATGTTGTCTATTTTGACTTGGACCACCTTGCCCTTAACCAAGTCTGAGAAGCACTTAAGGGCCAGAGACACTGCTCTGAGTTCTAGAAGGTTGATGTGAAGGAGATACTCCTGTGGAGACCAGACCCCTTGGGCTGTCGGGGCCCACAAGTGGGCTCCCTAACCTAGGAGAGAAGCATCCGTAGTTAGAACTACTGAAGGAAGTTGCTGGAGATGTGGGACTCCTTGTCTGAGTTTGTCCTAATCCAGCCACCACTGGAGACCTTGGAACAGAGTCAGAGTCACTGGAATCAGTTTGGTAAGAGAATCCCATTTTTGAGACCAGAAGGACCTTAGGTGAAACTGAATGTCCCTCATCTGGAATCTTGCTCCCTGCACTATTGCAGTGGAAGCTGCCATGTGGCCCAGAAGCTGGAGGAAGTGTCTTGCTGGGCGAGAGACCTGAGGTCGAAAAGATGAAGCAAGATCCACTAGGGCCTTTACCCTTGCTACGGGAAGGAAAGCTTTTGCTTGTACAGTGTCCAAATCTATTCCTATGAAGGTGAGAAGTTGAACTGGTTCGAGGACAGACTCTGGAAGATTGAGAAGACAGCCCAGGGAACTGAGTAGGTCCTGGGTAGTTTGCAGAGCTGACTTGACCTGTAGAGATTACTGACCCACAATGAGCCAGTCGTCCAGATATGGGAAGATGGTGATACCCTGTCTTCTGAGGTAAGCCACCACTACTGCAAGGCACTTTGTGAACACCTTTGGAGCTGATGTTAGGCTGAAGAGCATGGCTCTGAATTGGGAATGGCCTGAAGGCAACACGAACCTGAGATATTTTCTGTGGGAGCATCTGATAGGGATATGGAAATAGGCATCCTTGAGGTCCAGAGAAGCTAACCAATCTCCTGGCCTTAGAGAGGGAAGGATTATTCCCAGTTACCATTTTGAATTTGGGCTTTGAAATATGATTGTTCAAATATCTTAGGTCTGGGATGGATCACCACTCCTCTTTTTTTCTTTGGGGTAAGGAAGTACCTGGAGTACAGCCCTTTTCCCTTGTACTGAGTAGGAACCTTCTCTATAGCTCTGAGAGCTAGAAGAGAGGAAACATCTGCCTCTAGGGCAAGGGTTTCTGAGATTGATGCAGGTGGAAAAGACTTGGTCCTCTTTTTTTTGGAAACTTTTTGAAGCTGAGGGCCAGTCCTTGGCTTACTACTTCCAGGACCCACTTGTCTGAGGTCACAGACTTCCAGGCCTGGAAGTAGTAAGCCAACCTGCCTCCTACTGGAATTGGGAAGTTGACCCGGGATGACACATCAGGGTGCCTGCTTGGCAGGAGCCTTAGACTGGGAGAAGGAGAGAGCAGCCCTGCTCATCCCCCTCCTGACCCTCACTCTGAAGAACCCTCTCTGTGGGAAGGGAGAGGAGGCCTGGGCTTGGTAAAAAGGCCTGTGAAAAGACCTGCCCCTGCCCCTAGACTGCTGCTTTTGTGGAGTGGCTTGCCTTTCCTTGGCCTGTGCACTCCTGTACATGGTCCTGTATTCATCCATTTTCTTCACGTCAGCCTCTGTTTGCTCCCCAAACAGAGAGTTACCCACTACAGGAAAATCCATAGCCTTAGTCTGGGTATCCTGTGAAAGGCTAGTACATCTGAGCCAAGCATGTCTCCTGAGAGACACAGATGTAGCCATGACTCTAGATGCCACATCATTGGAGTCCACAGGAGCATGAAATTGCATTTTGGATGCCTCAATTCCATCAGCAGCCACCTCCTCCAGCTCTTTGGCTAGCTGGGGGGAGGCCTGTTTAGCCAGTTCCAGAACCGTATGCCATCTGGATTTCTGGTACCTGGCTGTGTAGGCCATATAATTAGCCTGCCTGGGTCCCAAAGAGGATACCAAATACTGTTTTTGGACCCGGGAAACAAACTTTCCTGGAGTTATTATCTGGGGGTGTGTGAAGCCAAAGGAATGTTAGCCCTGTCACAGGTTGCAGCCTGCATTACCCCAACATGGCTGCTATGATTATAAAGGAACTCCATAGCTGAGCCTGATAACATATACCTCCTGTCCATTTTCTTGTCTACAGGAGGTATTGAATTATGAGTTTGCAAAATTTTGTGTGTCTGTTTACCCAAGGACTTATGAAGAGGGATAGACAGCCTTTTGGACTCTGGGATGTCCGTCATTTTCAAAAAATCAGGGTCTTCTTCTTTCTCTGCAGCTTCAACCAAGGGAAGCTGAAGGGTTTTGACCACCTTTTTGTAAAACAAAAAGTGTGAATGGGACTCAGAGAGCCTGGGGGGAGAGACACCAAGAGCCTGTCTGGGGAGATGTCCAGTTCAATGGGCACATCCAGACCCCCCTGGTCATCATCATCATCATCATCACCTGGATAATCTTCAACTCCCTTTCACTCCTCATAATAAGTATCTGGATCATAATCCGAAGGAGTCGGATCTGACTGAACTGACCACCTAAATTATGAAGACTGTCTAAATCAGCTGGGACATTTTACTCTGGAATATCATAGGATGTGAGGTGACCTTTGTATGGTCTTTAGAGCACTGCATGATGATTTATTATGGGACCAACTGGGATTTAAATTTAGGAATAACATTTATGAAACCAGGTCGCATCCTTTACAACTGATGAGTGAATGCTGTAAAACAAAAAAAAGAAGTTCATGGTTCACAATTAGAGTTGCAAGCATTTGGAATGAACTGCCCATGTCGGTGGTGGCCAGTGAAAGCATGGATATTTTCAAGGCAAGACTTGACATCTACCTATGGAAAAATTCAGTAAAAGGTTATAACTAATTTTTGGTGAGCAATATGGACCCCGGTCTTTTTGAGCTCTGATATCCTATGAAACCAGTCTAAGTGATTGAACAATGCTAATCACTTTGGCTATTTTGTCTGCGTTACAGAATCTGAACTGGTGGACTTACGTTTTCGTTTTGACAGAACTGGACCCTCAGATCAGCTCTCCTTTTGCTCAAGGAGGCATCGCCTAGGTCAGTAGGCACCTCCTCAGGTTCGGCCACAACTGAACTGGGCTAGCCATCCAGATTTACTGACTTCTCAGCCTCTCTTTCCTTCAGCCTACTCAGTCTCTTATCTAGAGTGGATTTAGGATAGTTTTACAAATTAGGCAGTCCGACTTGAGGCAGTCAAACCACATACAATAAACACAGATGAGGTGGGGGTAGGCCTTGACAAAGGCCTCCCCACACTCAGTACAGTGCTGAAACCCAGTGGAACCAGTTTTCTTTTTGGGTTTGTCAGACATGGCCAACCCACTAAATTACCCTATAGCAGCTTTCAAGCCAGGTAATAAAATAATTGATCGGTTGTAAACTGTGTCACAGGTTTTGAAAAAGAACCAGAAAAGGCCCAGTTCTTTTGAAACTGATCGATACCGGAACACCACTCTAATCCCAGAAAATTTTTCTCAGAAAGTAGAAGAAATACAAGGTCGGTTCCTAACCGGACCGACCGGAAAGAAATCGAGGAAAAAAGTAATTTCCACACACTTTGAAAAATAAACAGTCACTACCTATCTACAACACTACCTATACTGTAGACAGAGGCTGGAAATCTGAAATAAATAACAAATAGGATGGTTTAAAACCAAACTCTTTACTTTTAACCAAACCGACTGTTAAGTAGAGTAAAAAATCTGACGGTTACACTGGGAAGAACCACAGACAGAGGTCTGAAAAACGAGCTAAAGCTCAACGTTCTATGCTCCTGCATAGAGTTTAACTCCTTACTCTCATGGGCAGTTCAAGTGCTGGGGCTAACTGCGCTAAGTCAGACTACAGCAAGACTTCATGTTGTTTGAATGTCCCATGTTAACCAGGTGGCAAACAGGACTAAAACTGCCACCTGGAACACTTCTCGGCCACAGAAACTGCACGCTGTTTCCAGCCAACCAAACAGATCAGGACACTTTTCAAGGCTTCTTCCCTGATTGTGTCATGTCGGCTAATTTATCTAGTGTCCTTCTTCTACCTGTAACCATGATCCAGTCCCTGATGCCCATCATGGCTCCAGTCCACTAACCTCGCCGGACCCCCGGTAGCCAGTTAGCATCACAATCCAACATAGTACCACCATTTGTGGTGTGGAACACTGCTTCTAGTTTAAAGACTGTGCTGTTATAATATATAATTTTTGTGTAATAAGGTAACATTATGACTGACCTTTTGACCTCCCACTATGTTATAGGTCAGATCAGCCATATAAGGTTTATCACTGTTATATATTGCTTTAAACTATATACCTGGGCACAGATATTCAAACTGTGCCCAAAAAATGTGCAATAGCAGGAGCAAGTGCAAGTCCATTGCGCCCATGCACAAGAGACGCGATATTCAAAAATGGAGCAGGCCAAAGTGCGCCTACAGCTGATGACTGAATATTGCACCAACTGCACCATAGCGCAACTAGGGAGGGGAAGCTGAGCAGATCTGATGCGCCATAGTGCAAGAAGGGATGTGCAGCTGAGCAGTCCAGAGGTGCCATAGTGCAACCTGGGTCGCCCCCCAGCAGCAGAGCAACCAGGGAGGTAGGGGCCCACCACCCATGCCACAGATGGGTACAGGAACACACAGCAGAACAGACATAGTCACCCCACACCCCCATGCACTGCACAACTGGGGGAGGGCTGGAACAACCACCAGCCCATGGAGAAAAGCAAACAACCCACAGCCAGGCCATGGTGCCCCATCACACCCCCTGGCAAGCTATGACTGGTACACAAGGAGGGCTGACCACCCCATGCCACACCATCCCCCCAATGCAGAGCATATCCTGCACCATGACCCCCAAACACCCCCCTCAGGAGCAGCGACCACCACTGCAGGAAACCCCATGCATGCCACCACCCACACTGTGAAACTGCAACCCTGTGCACCACAGAACCATGCAAGCCAGCCCCATCACTAGCACCCATCAATGGGTGGCAGCACACAGCAATGCAGCAATGGCAGACACAGTGCCACCATGCACAGTCCCCCTGAGGTACTGCTGAGAGACCAACCATGCATCAGCACATGAGGTACCCCACATGGGACAGGGCTTGCCCAGGACACCACCACCAGTGGTACAGCACCCTGCACAGTATTTCAATGACACACCCTGACCCACCACTGGCCACAACAGCCAGCACAGACACCCACAGTGGTGCATGGAAGCATGCACCATACCGGATGCCACACAGTGCATGGACAGACACCCACCCATACCCAAGGGCACAACAACACAGGGACGCAGTGGTGGGGCAACCAAGCCCCCAGCATGGGCCCATGTAAACTGTGTGCACACAACCCGCAGTCCTCCATGGCACTGGAGTGCCAGCCACCCTGCGCAGGCACTGTGGACCCGTACACCACAATCATTTTCCCGGAGCACAAGTCACAGACAGTGGTGCATATCCCCTGCAACACACAGCATGGAGGTGGGACAACAATTGTGCAGGCCACAGTGTCACCCGAGGCAGACATGCACCACACCAGTGACAGGAGGCAACCCAGCATTGTGACTGGTACAGTGGCTGCCCTGCAGGGACTGCCACCACTGACATGCCAGTGGACTGTGCAGGTCACAGACATGCATGTGTGTCAGCTGCACAGGCCATGGACAGGCTGATGGGGTGCCATGAACACAGAGCATGCATCATGGACCACTGCACACAGTCATCCAGTGCACAGGGAACAACACACACACCACAGACACTGACTGGTAGCTACCCTTACATCATAGCCACCTCCACACAGACACACACACATACCCATGACCGCACCACCCCTGACACCATGCACACCACTGCAGCTGAGCACCTATAGCCCGCTGCAAATCAGAGACCACCACAGTATTCATATCAAAATAACTGTATTGAACGAATATATAAAAGTCAACTATTTACAAGACTATTTACAAAATATATGCAAGGTGGGGAAGGGCCACAAACAAGGTGGGGGTGGGTAGGGAGCAGGGGTGGACAAATGGGATGGGAAAGCAGGGGTGTGTGGGTGGGTCAGAGGGTAGAGGGATTACAGGAACTGAGGGACCCCTAGCAGGAGCGCCACTCCACACTCTGACTCCTTCATGCTCGGTGCCTCCGCAGGACCCCGGTGTCGTCAATCCTGTGGAGGATGTCCAGCGATGCCCTTGCCACCTGGAGTATCGTCCGCAGTGCTTCCCTTATTTCCTGGAGATGGTGTGTACATAGGACAAGGGAGCACAGTCAATAGGTGTGAATGCACAATCCCATACAGCCTGCCCACTGTGCATGGCATACGGCCGTGGGACATACCTCTGTGATGGTGTGTGACCACCCACAGTGATCACATCCACATGATCTGCCCACCCAGGTGCATACAGCCATGCGGAGCGCTGCACACACCCACTGGCCAAATCACGCACAGCACCACCATGGCAGTTTAGTGATATGGCTATGTGGTGCAAAGGCAGTGGCACAACCATGTACCTGGTGCACGCATGGACCACCATCGATGCACTCCCAGACATGCATTGCCACTGGGCAGTTTTGACAGTAACAAGTCGCGTGCATGGCAGTGGTGTTGATGGATGGTGGCCATGTCCCACTGCCCACCCTGTTACACAGCATGCAATAGTAATCATGGAGGTATGGCACTCACCTTCATCGGGCCGGTTCAGTGGGTGGTGAGGGCCCTTGCCCCACCTGGCTTCCCTCTGCTCCGCCTGCCACCAAAGATCACGGGCACGGCGGCATTCCTCCGGGCCTGTGGTGCAAACATGGAGAGAGGAACATCAGTACAATCCCATAGCAAAGTCCCCCTGCCCCCAGGTGTGCCGTCCCACCCAGCCAGACCCACCCACCCACACCCTGATGACACCACCACAGCCAACCCCGGATGGTCCCTCCCCCATGTGCTGGACACATACAACAGTGTTACCCATATGGAAGATAAAAGTGTGTTGACGTAACACCTACCTGGCCATGGCACTGTGCCCCTCCTGGCACGTGCCCGCAGGCATGCTAGGAGCTCTGGCTCCCTCCGCTGCAGGTCCCCATACCTGTGGCGGCACTGCTCAGTGCTCCTCCCCCATCCTGTGGCCTCCTCAAGCACAGTGGCCACCTCCTCCTCCTACATCTGGATCCTGGACCTGTCCAGGGGCACCTCCCCGAACAGTGGCCTATGGTGTGGCTCCACAATGGCCACTAGGTTGGCCAGCTGTATTGCTGACCACTGAGCTGCCCTCCTGCGTGCTGTGCTCTCTGCCTGATTTGGCAATATGGTGCTCTGCAGCACTGCTCCCCATGTGCAGATGCTGCGCGGTACAGTGCTGCCATTCTCTATCACGCTGTCACTGAACAGCGCAATAGAGGTGCACCCATGCCTGACACATGGTGCCCGGGGGCAAAGGTCGGGAACAGAGTCAAGGGTCTCTTGTTCATGGACACACACAGCACCATTGGAACCCAATGCATGTAGCGCAATTGGCTGCCTGTGTGCTACCACCATTAGCGGCCTACTGCACAGTTGGCCCAGTGCGCCTATGATGTCCCAGTGCCACAGTGCCATGTAGTGACCATCGCTATAGCGCCACTGGCAGAATGGTGGCCATGCCTTACATTGCCTACCGTGCACAGCACATCAGCAGCGCAGCAGATGCCTGCGTCAGCAACCCGAGCATGCGCAGTGAGGTGTGTACTATGCATGTCACAGAACTGCGCCATTGACTCAGCACGTTCAACACAATTGAGCAAAGCGCAAAAACGCGATATTCAGCCATCATATGCAAATCATCTAATCAGCCATTCAATGGTGCAGCACTGCAATTTGCATCCACTCAAAGTTGCGCCTCGCCTCATTTGCATGGGTTGCGCTATAAAAGTGCGACATTGGGCTGCAGTGGCCATAGTTGGTTACTGCAATCTATTGGTGAGTTGCATGCTGTTTGGGAGTGTGAACTGTGTATTTAGGGACATGCATGGGACTGCACAGTCACAGGTAACAACTGCCATTCTTACAGGCTAAATAATGACTGAGAAAGTTGTGGGAGAGGAGGAACACAGTGGTGGGAGGAGGAGGAGGCCTAACTTTACCGAGGCCGAGACCGAAGCCCTGTTTGAGGCCTACCTGGATCAGGAGCCGCTTCTCAGCGGACGGCAGGGAACACCACAAGCCCGTGCTGCTGCATGGGAGGAGGTGGCACATGCTGTGAACCTGCATGGCAGCCACCAGCGCTCCGTGCAGGAGTGTAAGAAAAAGATGGGCATGGACAGGAGGAGGATAAAGGAGAAGGTGGCTGCCATCAGGGCAGCATGAGCTGCAACAGGTGGTGGACAGCCGGAGGTGGTACAGCTGACCCCACAGGAGGAGAGGTTTGCCGGAAGCATGCAGCGTAGTGCCATTGAGGGTGTTCTGGGTGGTGGCTTCCAGACGGGTGGTGGCCCATCACTGCATGGTAGGTCATGGTCTGTCTATGGGGGGGCAGGGTAGGTCACATGCAGTAACATGACTTTGCTTTCCCTTACAGATCCTGAGCATCTGCATGAGTCAGTGGTGGTGGGCCTGTCCACTGAAGACAGTCAGCTGGAGATGGAGGAGGGCCCATCCACCTCCACAGGTATACGTGGATCAGTGTGAAAGTGGGGCCACCTGGCTGTCCACACTGATGTCATTGTCACAGGTGAAGAGGAAGCCCTGCCTCTGTCCCAGCATGCCAGCATCCATGGATGCCAGCATACTGTGACTGGGGCCGGTGCAAAGTCCATCACCAATGATGATGTAGCTAATGTCATGGGCAGTGACACATGTGTGCCACGGGATGGCCACACAGTAGGACACATCTCAGCCATGTCTATGGGTGGTGCTGCTGTGGAGGCCTGCATGTCATCACAGTCCCAGCCTGTGCCTGTCAGCACCAGTGGGGCAGCACTGGTGTTTGTTCAGGACAGGAGATTGTTGCGGCCACTGCGGCAGCACCACTGAGCCCTGTGGAAGCGGCAGCCAGAGGGGCAGCATCAGCAGTAGGCCAATGGGCTTGGGGATACAGAGTTCAGTGGTAGTGTCTGTGCACTGCCTGTGGACATGCCCAGACCTGGTCCTGGTGTGCAGTGTCCACCCTCAAGGGGTGCTGAGCATCAGGGCCATGCACACCCTGAGGGACAGGATGCCGAGGAGGCAGATGACCTCTTGGACGAGCACACCCACCTACTGCAAGCATCAGTCCAGCAGCAGATGTGGCTTGCGACGTCAGTGGATGCACTGCATGTGGCTCTGGAGCGGGCAGAGGAGTGTCGCAGCAGGGACATCACTCTGATCCTGGCAGGGATGGACCATTTGCGGGAGGATGTGACTGCTGCCATTGACAGACAAGCACAGGCATTCATTGCTGTCATGGCCACAATGGGCACACAGTCAGGTGCCCATGCATCGCAGACACCATGCAGTGCACTGTCCACCCCCTGTTCCTGGCGTAGTGCAACTCCCTCCCTGTCAACACTGGGTTCAGCTGTGGGCAACCCGAGCACTCCTGGCGCAAGCATGTTTGGTGTGCTGCAGACCCCTGCATGAGCACGGTTGTGTTCACACAGTGGAACCTCTGGGGGACCATCGGTCCCACCCCATGAGGCCAGTGGTCAGCCTGTCAATGCTGGTGGGTCTCAGTGGGGCCACCCATGCATCCGTGGTGGCTGGGGCACTGTGTCGCATGACTGACCTGTCTCCCAGTGTGACTACTGCCTGGTGCTGCCCTGTGTGCATTGTGTCTTTCAGTGGGCAGTGCACGGGTCAGTACCTGGCCCTGCATGCGGACACACAGTCCACCTGCACATCCTCCCGGCTGCTGTCCACAGTTGCGTGTGCATGATGATGCCTGCATTGAGCTGTACACCAATGTGCAATGGTGCTCAGCATCTGACAGACGCACATGGACATGCAGTGGGCGTGGTGGCCTGTGGACATGTGTGTGTCTAGGGTTGGCATTCTGGGTCGGTGTGCCTCCTGCCCTCTGTGCACGTTTGGTGCTTTGTGTGTGTGTGCATGTGTGTGTGTCCGTCTGTGTGGCATGTTAGTCCTCACCCATCCCTGGTTGTGTGGATGCTTCTGTGCCCTGCCACTTCCCTTGACAGCATGCACCCCTGGTGTGTGTCCATGCGTGTTTGTGGGTTGTGCCTCAGACACTGTTGCCTGCACATGGCCCCATGACTTCCCTGGGTTGGCTGAAGTGCACCTCCGTGATGGTGTCCTGGTGCAGCTGTGCCAGCTGGATCAATCGGGGGTCCCGTTGCCCAAGGGGGGGCTGCCATCACCATCATCACCAGCGTCCTCATGTCCCCATAGCTGTCCCCCTCTTTGACCTGTACAGCTATCCCACATTCGTTGTCCATGTTGTGCAGGATGCAACAGGCTAGGAATAGTTCACAGGCCTTTGAGAGGCTGTACTGTAGAGCACTGCCGGGGGTGTCCAGGGAACGGAAATGCGCCTTCAGCATCCCGAACACCCACTCGATGACGTACATGTGGTGGCGTGGCCTCACTGTAGCGCTAAGGCGATGGGGTGGGCCACCTGTAGGGTGTGAACAGCCAGGGACGGAGTGGGTATCCACTGTCACCTGTGTGTAAAGGGTGGAGGTTAGTTTGGTGATCAGCATCGCCCTACCCCAGGCCATGTAGGCCACTACCCATGTCACCTCTGGCCATGCCCCCCCAGGCCCTACGATTGTCCATGTGGTTTCCATACTCACCCACTAGGTGGCCATTGGGGATGTCCCCACTCTCGAATCTGTGGCACAGTGCCAACTGGTGCCAGATGAAGGCATCATGTGCTCCCCCAGGGTGCATGGCACAGACATTAATTATGCACCCCTTGGCATCGCACACCTCCTGGCAGTTGATGCTGGCATAGCCCTCGCGATTGATGTATATGGCCCCCTCAGGGCCAGGTGGTGTGCGTATGGCCAGGTGGGTGCAGTCTATTGCCCCTAGCATGCCAGGCATACATGCTACCCTGTGGAACTCCTGTATGTTTGTTGTGCGCTCCGCCGGTGTGCTGGGGAAATGGATGTATGTGGCAGCAGTGCGCTGAGGAGTTGGGTGAGGTGGCATGACATGGCCAACTCGGTTATGCCTGTGGTGTCCCCAGTTGGTCTCTGGAAGGTACCCGTTGTGAGCAAGCACATGCAAGCTGTTATTTTAGTCTCCACTGACAGAGCATGGCTCCATCGTATGGGTGCCTGCATCACATCACTACACAGCTCACAGAGCCGCCTCAGAATTGCCCTATTCAGGTGGTACTGGCCCACAATCTCAGTATAACTGTACAGCTCGAGGCTGGTGCGGGATCGGTACTGCCTGTTGGGGGCATACCGCCGACGGGCTCTTCCATGGCCATGCCCCCCTGCCACCCTCCTTCTCACCCCCCTCATAATGGCCTCCATCTAGAAGGTGACACTGGCCATGTCCCTGGCTTGTGTTCACACCCCCTGGCAGCTGTTACTGTATTCCCCCACTGTCCTCCTTGCTACTTCCCCTACACTGGGAACACCTGCCTGTGGTGGTCTCTGTGCTGTGTGGCACTTCCCCCTTCTGCACTGGCTGTGGCTCCCCACACCTTCCCTGTGCCTCTGTATTCAGGGTGCCCTTTCCCTGGCCTGCCCTATGTGTCCCTCCTGCCCTGTCTGTGTGGCTAGAGTTCTGCCTCATGTGCCTTCCCTGTAGCGTTTTTGCACCTCTCCCTTCCTCCTTTTTATTTTGGCTGATTTCCGCTATGGTGCAACTTCCGCTTGCTCCCCTATTGAGCATCACGCAAGTTGTTGAATATTGTACTGCGCCATTTACGCGTGGTTCCTCCCCCTTCAGTTGCGCATGCCTTCATTATCATTGCGCTGTTGCTCAGCATGATTTTGGGGGCGCAACTGCCTCCTGCTGAATATCGCAGAATGCTGCAATTTCGGACTTGCGCAGGTGCAACCCTATTGTGCATGGCTCAACTCTTTTGAATATCTGGGCCCTTGTATCAAGATTGTGCTATAAAGATGTTACATTTTCTTTTACATATATGTTATTGCTCTTTAGGTAATTAGAAAATAACAAGTCCTCTTAGCAGAGAATCAAGATGCGTCCGTGTATGACACATGATTCTTTCAAGAATTACTATCTTTGAAACAAGAACCTTTCAAGATCCTTTGGAGAGTTTTAAGGACTCTTAACATTTTTTTGTTTTTATTTATATGTACAAGGGTTATGCACTATTAAAAGAATAAAAGAATCAACCTGAACTTATGTTTACTCAGGAAACATTGCTGCATTATGTATGTCTCCTTGAAGGGCAATGTATTTGTTTCTTATAACTAGTCACTCATAATTGTGTCAGTGGTCGTTGGCTAATGGAGTAATTAACCAATTTACCAAATTGTATATATTTACATTGTTAACAAGTTGTGTCAGCTCTGAGGAAACCCAGAGAACTGGGTGAAACATAAGCACAGGGGGGAGTGCCTTTTGCACTGCTCAGGTTGACTGTCTTTGATGTCTTGGATGTGAATAAAACTGTGAACAAAATGCAATAACACAAGTTTGGACATTGCTTCCTTATGAGTGGTGATTGCTTCCACCCTGCCTTTAAAATTATTAATCTTTTGGAATGCACCACTGTCCTAGTGCCATACTCTCACAGCAAACTTGACAGTACCCGCAGTCCAGGTCTGAAACCACCAGCCCCTCAGAGAAACGTGGGTACAGACTTGCCCACAGGGACTGACTACCTCCAGGAAGGGAGCCCTAGCTGCCAATTTTTGCTTTCTTTACATGAGGACAGCTGTCTCTGGGTTTAAATCCGGTCTTTTTCTGCTGTGGCCCCCTGGCTGCAGTCAGTCCCATGAGCACTCCGATTGGCTCCATATAGCTCTGCACTGTTGATTATATTGTGAAAGATTATGTTTTCTGTTAAAACTGGCTTATTTGTATTTTATAGCTGAAGTTTTCTGATTTAATGTAAATGCCTGTATTGTGTTCCTCATAAGACCATTAGCGATCTCAGCTCAGGCCTTTGAAGCCCCCCTTCCCCTTTTTATGCTAGTATTCTGTTTTAAATAGCCCTGTTAATGCTCACTGAGACTTGGAGGCACCTTGCCTAACATCTTGGTCTGCAACACCCCCCCCATTTAAGCCAGTCTGCATTTCTTTTTAGCTCTATAAGCAGCCCCAACCCTTCTGACTCTCTTATTTAATTCTCCTCTGCCTTCTCCTTCCTGGTAGGCTGAGAGCCACAGCAGTGGTTCTCTGATGATCCCGACCTACCAGACTTCCACCCGCATTCCAGGTCTGAAGCCACCAGCCCCTCACGGAAACGCAGGTACAGACTTGCCCAAAGGGACTGATTACCTCCAGGAAGGGAGCACTTGCTGCCAATTTTTGCTTTCTTTACATGAGGACAGTTGTCTCTGGGTTTAAATCCAGAATCTTTTACTGCTGTGGGCCACTGGCTGCAGTCAGCCCTAGGAGCACTCCGATTGGCTCCAAATAACTTTGCACTGTTAATGTTTTATTATATTGTGCTAGATTATCTTTTCTGTTAAAACTGTCTTGTTTGTATTTTATAGCAGACATTTTCTGATTTAATGTAAATGCCGGTATTGTGTTCCTCATAAGACCAGTAGAGATCTCAGCTCAGGCCTTTCAAGCACCCCTTCACCTTTTTACACTGGTGTTATGTTTTAAATAGCCCTGTTATTGCTTACTCAGAGTTTGAGGCACCTTGTCTGAAACCTTGGTCAGCAACCCCGCCCGCCCCCCGTTTAAGTAAGTCTTCATTTCTTTTTAGCTCCATGAGCAGCCCCACCCCCTCTGACTTTCTTATTTAATTCTCCTCTGCCATCTCCTTCCAGGTAGTCTGAGAACCACATACATGGTTCTCTGATGAACCTGACCTGCCAGACTGCCACCCGCAGTCCAGGTTTGAAGCCAACAGCCCCTCACAGAAACACAGGTACGGATTTACCCTCAGGGACTGATTAGCTCCAGGACGGGAGCACTAGCTGCCAATTTTTTGCTTTCTTTACATGAGGACAGTTGTCTCTGGGTTTAAATCCAGAGTACTTTACTGCTGAGGCCCACTGGCTGCAATCAGATCCAGGAGAACTCCAATTGGGTCCATATAGCTCTGTACTGTTAATGTTTGATTATATTATGCTAGATTATGTTTTCTGTTAAAACTGTCTTGTTTGTATTTTGAAGTTGAAGTTTTCATATTTAATGTAAATGCCTGTAGTGTGTTCCTCATAAGACCAGTAGCAAACTCAGCTCAGGTCTTTGAAACCTCCCTCTTCACCTTTTTTTCTTAGTATTGTGTTTAAAATAGCCTGTTATTGCTCACTCAGAGTTGGAGGCACCTTGCCTAATATCTTGGTCTGCAACAACCCCTCGTTTAAGCCAGTCTGCATTTCTTTTCAGTCCATGACCAGCCTCACCCCCTCTGACTTTCTTACTTAATTCTCCTCTGCTGACTCTTTCCAGGTAGTCTGAGAGCCACAGCCATGGTTCTCTGATGAATCTGACCTGGCAAACTGCCACCCGCAATACAGGTCTCAAGCCACCAGCCCCTCTGAAATGCAGGTAGGGACTTGCCCTCAGGGACTGATTACCTCCAGGAAGGGAGCCCTAGCTGCCAATTTTTGCTTTCTTTACATGAGGACAGCTGTCTCTGGGTTTAAATCCAGAGTCTTTTACTGCTGTGGCCCACTGGCTTCAGTCAGCCCAAGGAGCACTCCGATTGGCTCCATAGAGATCTGCACTGTTAATGTTTGATTATATTGTGCTAGATTAAGTTGTCTGTTAAAACTGTCTTGTTTGTATTTTATACTTGAAGTTTTCTGATTTAATGTAAATGCCTGTATTGTGTTCCTCATAAGACCAGTAGCGATCTCAGCTCAGGCCTTTAAACCCCCACCTTCACCACTTTATGCTAGTATTGTGTTTTAAATATCCCTATTATTGTCCACTCAGACGTGGAGGCACCTTGAGGAACATCTAGGTCCACAACAACCCCCCCTGTTTAAGCCAGTCTGCATTTTTTTTAGTTCCATGAGCAGCCTCACCCCCTCTGACTTTCTTATTTAATTCTTCTCTGCCTTCTCCTTCCAGGTAGTCTGAGAGCCACAGCTGTGGTTCTCTGACTAACCCAACCTGCCAGACTGCCACCCACAGTCCAAGTCTAAAGCCACCAGCCCCTCACAGAAACGCAGGTATGGACTTGCCCTCAGGGACTGATTATCTCCAGAAAGGGAGCCCTAGCTGCCAAATTTTGCTTTCTTAAGATGTGAACAGTTGTCTCTGGGTTTAAATCAAGAGTCTTTTACTACTGTGACCCACTGGCTGCAGTCAGACCAGGAGCACTCCGACTGGCTCCATATAACTCTGCACTGTTAATGTTTTATTATATTGTGCTAGATTATGTTTTCTGTTAAAACTGTCTTGTCTGTATTTTATAGCTGAAGTTTTCATATTTAATGTAAATGCCTGTATTGTGTTCCTCATAAGACCAGTAGCGATCTCAACTCAGGCCTTTGAAACCCTTCTCTTCACCTTTTTTCACTAGTATTGTGTTTAAAATAGCCATGTTATTGCTCACGCAGACTTGGAGGCACCTTGTCTATTATCTTGGTCTGTAATACGCCCCATTTAAGGCAGTTTGCGTTTCTTTTTAGCTCCATGAGCAGCCCCACCCCCTCTGAATTTCTAATTTAATTCTCCTCTTCCTACTCTTTCCAGGTAGTCTGAGAGCCACAGCCGTGGTTCTCTGATGGACTCAACCTGCTAAACTACCACCTGCAATCCAGGTATGAAGCCAAGAGCCACTCTGAAATGCAGGTACAAACTTGCCCTCAGGGACTGATAACCTTCAGGAAGGGGGCCCTAGCTGCCAAATTTTGCTTTCTTTACATGATGACAGTAGTGTCTGGGTTTAAATCCAGAGTCTTTTTCTGCTGTGGCCCACTGCCTGCAGTCAGCACCAGGAGAACTCCAATTGGCTCCATATAGCTCTGCACTGTTAATGTTTGATTATATTGTGCTAGATTGTTTTTCGCTAAAACTGTCTTGTCTGTATTGTATAGCTGAAGTTTTCATATTTAATGTAAATGCCTGTATTGTGTTCCTCATAAGACAAGTAGCGATCTCAGCTCAGGCCATTGAAACCATCCTCTTCACCTTTTTTCGCAAGTATTGTGTTTAAAATAGCCCTTCTATTGCTCACTCGGAGTTGGAGGCACCTTGCTTAATATCTTGGTCTGCAACACCCCCCTCCCTTTTTATGCCAGTCTGCATCTCTTTTTAGCTCCATGAGCAGCCCCAACCCCTCTGACTTTCTTATTTAATTCTCCTCTGCCTTCTCCTTCCAGGTAGTCTGAGAGCCACAGCCATGGTTCTCTAACAAATCCGACCTACCAGACAGCCACCCACAGTGCAGGTCTGAAGCCACCAGCCCCTCACAGAAACGCAGGTACGGACCTCCCCTCAGGGACTGATTACCTCCAGGAAGGGAGACCTAGCTGCAAATTTTTGCTTTGTTTACCTGAGGACAGTTGTCTTTGGGTTTAAATCCAGAGTCTTTTACTGCTGTGGCCCACTGGCTGCAGTCAGACCCAGGAGCACTACGATTGGCTCCATATAGCTCTACACTGTTAATGTTTGATTATATTGTGCTAGTTTATGTTTTCTGTTAAAACTCTCTTGTTTATATTTTATAGCTGAAGTTTTCTAATTTAATGTAAATGCCTGTATTGTGTTCCTCATAAGACCAGTAGCGATCTCAGCTCAGGCCTTTAAACCCCTACCTTCACCTCTTTACGCTAGTGTTTTGTTTCAAATAACCCAGTTATTGCTCACTCAGACTTGGAGGCACCTTGCCTAACATCTAGGTCTGCAACACTCCCCTGTTTAAGCCAGTCTGCATTTCTTTTTAGCTCCACGAGCAGCTCCAACCCATCTGATTTTCTTATTTAATTCATCTCTGCCTTCTCTTTCCAGCAGTCTGAGAGCCACAGCAATGGTTCTTTGATGAACCCAACTTGCCAAACTGCCACCCGCATTCCACATCTCAAGCCACCAGCCCCTCTGAAACACAGGTACGGACTTGCCCTCAGGGACTGATTACCTTCAGGAAGGGAGCCTAGCGGCCAATTTTTGCTTCCTTTACATGAGGATAGTTGTCTCTGGGTTTAAATCCAGAGTCTTTTACTGCTGTGGCCTACTGGCTGCAGTTTGCCCAAGGAGCACTACGATTGGCTCCATATATCTCTGCACTGTTAATGGTTGATTATATTGTGCAAGATTATGTTGTATGTTAAAACTCTCTTGTTTGTATTTTATACTTGAAGTTTTCTTATTTAATGTAAATGCCTGTATTGCGTTCCTCATAAGACCAGTAGCAATCTCAGCTCAGGCCTTTGAAATACCCCCTTCCCCTTTTTATGCTACTAACATGTTTAAAAAAAACTCTGTTATTGCTCCCTCAGACTTGGAGGCATCTTGCCTAACATCGTGGCCTGCAACAACCCCTGTTTAAGCCAGTTTACATTTCTTTTTAGCTCCACGATCAGCCTCACCCCCTCTGACTTTCTTATTTAATTCTCCTCTGTCTTCTCCTTCCAGGTAGTCTGATAGACACAGCTGTGGTTCTCTGACAAACCCAACATGCCAGACAGCCACCCACAGTCCAGGTCTGAAGCCACCAGCCCCTCCCAGAAACACAGGTACGGACTTTCTGTCAGGGACTGATTACCTCCAGGAAGGGAGCCCCAGCTGCCAATTTTTCCTTTCTTTACATGACGACAGTTGTCTCTAGTTTTAAATTCAGACACTTTTACTATAGTGGCCCACTTGCTGTTGTCAGCTCCCGTAGCACTCCGATTAGCTGCATATAGCTCAGCACTGTTAATGTTTGATTATATTGTGCTAGATTATGTTTTCTGTTATAGCTGTCTTGTTTGTATTTTACAGCTGAAGTTTTCTGATTTAATATAAATGTCTGTAATGTGTTCCTCATAAGACCAGTAGCGATCTCAGCTCAGGCCTTTGAAACCCCCTTCACCTTTTTAAGCCAGTATTGTGTTTTGAATAGCCCTGTTATTGCTCATTCACACTGGGAGGCACATTGCCCAATATGTTGGTCTGCAACACTCACCCCATTTAAGCCAGTAGGCGGTTCTTTTTAGCTCCATGAGCAGCCCCACCCCCCAACTTTCTTATTTAATTCTCGTCTGCCTTCTCCATCCTGGTAGTTTGAGAGCCACAGCCATGGTTCTCTGATGAACCTGACCTGCCAGACTGCCATCCTCAGTCCAGGTCTGAAGCCACCAACCCCTCACAGAAACACAAATACAGACTTGCCCTCAGGAACTGATTACCTCCAGAAAGGGAGCCCTATCTGCCAACTTTTGCTTTCTTTACATGGGGAAAGTTGTCTCTGGGTTTAAATCCAGAGTCTTTTACTGCTGTGGCCCACTGGCTGCAGTAAGCCCCAGGAGAATTCCAATTGGCTCCATATAGCCCTGCACTGTTAATGTTTGATTATATTGTGTTACATTATGTTTTCTGTAAAAACTGTCTTGTATGTATTTTATAGCTGAAGTTTTCTGACTTAATGTAAATACCTTTATTGTGTTCCTCATTAGACAAGTAGCGATCTCAGCTCAGGCCTTTAAACCCCTACCTTCACCACTTTATGCTAGTATTGTGTTTTAAATAGCCCTGTTATTGTTCACTCAGATGTGGAGGCACCTTGAGTAGCATCTTGGTCCACAACAACCCCCCCATTTAGGCCAGTCTGCATTTCTTTTTAGCTCCTCAAGCAACCTCACCCTCTCTGACTTTCTTATTTAATTCTCCTCTGCTTTCTCCTTTCATGGAGTCTGAGAGCCACAGTTGTGGTTCTTTGATGAACCCTAAATGCTAGACTGCCACCCACAATCCAGGTCTGAAGCCACCTGCCCCTCACAGAAATGCAGGTACGGAGTTGCCCTCAGGGACTGATTATCTCCAGGAAGGGAGCCCTAGCTGCCAATTTTTGCTTTCTTTACATGAGGACAGTTGTCTCTGGGTTTAAATCCAGAGTCTTTTACTGCTGTGGCCCACTGGCTGCAGTCAGCCCAGAAGCACTCCGACTGGCTCCATATAACTCTGCACTGTTAATGTTTTATTATATTGTGCTAGATTATGTTTTCTGTTAAAACTGTCTTGTTTGCATTTCATAGCTGAAGTTTTCTGATTTAATGTAAATGCCTGTATTGTGTTCCTCATAAAACCAGTAGTGATCTCAACTCAGGCCTTTAAACCCACACCTTCACCTGTTTGCGCTAGTATTTTGCTTCAAATAGCCCTGTTGTTGCTCACTCAGACTTGGAGGCATCTTGTCTGTCATCTTGGTCTGCGACACCCCCCCCCCCATTAAGCAAGTCTGCATTTTGTTCTGACTTTCTTATTTAATTCTCCTCTGCCTTCTCTTTCCTGGTAGGCTGAGTGCCACAGCTGTGGATCTCTGATGAACCCCACCTGCCAGACTGCCAATCGCAGTTCAGGACTGAAGCCACCAGGCCATCACAGAAATGTAGCTATGGACTTGCCCTCAGGGACTGATTACCTCCAGGAAGGGAAACCTAGCTGCCAATTTTTCCTTTCTTTACATGAGGACAGTTGTCTTTGGGTTTAAATCCAGAGTCTTTTACTGATGAGGCCCACTGGCTGCAGAGAGCCCCAGGAGAACTCCGATTGGCTCCATATAGCTCTGCACTGATAATGTTTGATTATATTGTGCTAGATTATGTATTCTGTTAAAACTGCCTTGTTTATATTTTATACCCGAAGTTTTTTAATTTAATGTAAATGCCTGTATTGTGTTCCTCATAAAACCAGTAGTGATCTGAGCTCAGGCCTTTAAACCCACACTTTCACCTGTTTACGCTAGTATTTTGTTTCAAATAGCCCTGTTGTTGCTCACTCAGACTTGGAGGCATCTTGCCTAACATCTTGGCCTGTAACAACCCCCCCCCCGTTTAAGCAAGGGTGCATTTCTTTTCTGCTCCATGAGCAGCCTCTTTTCTCTGACTTTCTTTTTTAATTCTCCTCTGCCTTCTCCTTCCTGGTAGGCTGAGAGCCACAGCAGTGGTTCTCTGATGATCCTGACCTACCAGACTTCCACCCGCATTCCAGGTCTGAAGCCACCATCCCCTCACAGAAACGCAGGTACAGTCTTGCTGTCAGGGACTGATTACCTCCAGAAAGGGAGCCCTAGCTGCCAATTTTTGCTTTCCTTACATGAGTACAGTTGTCTCTGAGTTTAAATCCAGAGTCTTTTACTGTTGTGGCCTAATGGCTGCAGACAGCCATGGGAGAACTCTGATTGGCTCCGTATAGCTCTGCACTGTTAGTGTTTGATTATATTGTGCTAGATTATGTTTTCTGTTAAAACTGTCTTGTTTGTATTTCACAGCTGAAGTTTTCTGATTTAATGTAAATGCCTGTATTGTGTTCCTCATCAGACCAGTAGCGATCTCAGCTCAGACTTTTAAACCCCACCTTCAGCTTTTTACGCTAGTATTGTGTTTTAAATAGCCCTGGTATTGCTCACTCAGTCTTTTAGGCACTTTGCCTAACATATTCGTCTGCTCGTTTAAGCCAGTCTGCATTTCTTTTTAGCTCCACGAGCAGCCCCCACTCTGACTTTCTTATTTAATTCACCTTTGCCTTCTCCTTCCAGGTAGTCTGAGAGACACAGCAGTGGTTCTCGGACAAACCTGACCTGCCAGACTGCAACCCACAGTCCAGGACTGAAGACACCAGCCCCTCACAGAAAAGCAGGTACAGACTTGCCCTAAGGGACTGATTACCTCCAGGAAGGGAGCCCTAGCTGCCAATTTTTGCTTTCTTTACATGAAGACAGTTGTCTCTGTGGTTCACTGGCTGCAGTCAGCCCCAGGAGCACTCCGATTGGCTCCATATAGCTCTGCACTGTTAATGTTTGATTATGTTGTGCTAGATTATGTTTTATGTTAAAACTGTCTTTTTTGAATTTTATTGCTGAAGTTTTCTGATTTAATGTAAATGCCTGTATTGTGGTCCTTATAAGACCAGTAGTGATCTCAGCTCAGGCCTTTGAACCCCCCTTCACCTTTATGCATTACTATTGTGTTTTAAATGCTCTGTTATTGCTCACTCAGACTTGGAGGCACCTTGTCTAACATCTTGGTCTGCAACAGCAGCTGTCTGGAGACAGTGATACTCAGGAGGGGGGACCCTTACCAGTCGGTGGGTCTGGGGAGAGGGGGAGGCATCACTGGCAGGAGGGGAGAAGGCTTAGCAGGGAGAAGAGTAGCGGAAGTGGAAATCTCAGCAGAGAGAGAGAGAGAGGAGGAAGCCCTCAGGTCCCTTAAGGCAGAGAAAGCATCGGGGCTGGATAAATTACATCCCAGAGTGTTGTAGGAGCTTGCAGATGTCCTGTTGAAACCCCTGGTGGAGCTTTTCACCATCTGTCTGAGGACAGGGTGGGTGCCCCAGGACTGGAAGGTGTTGCATATAGTGCCTATCCACAAGGGAGGATCGATGGAGGTGGCAGGGAACTACAGGCCTGTCAGCCTGACATCGGTAGTGGGCAAGGTGATAGAGGGCATTGTCAAGGGGAGGCTAGGGGGGACTGGAAAAGTCAGGGTGCCTGGATGATAGACAGCATGGATTTGTCCCAAGGAAATCGTGTCAGACAAACCTTGTGGAGTTCTATGACTGGGTGACGAGTGCCTTGGACCTGGGTAGACCAGTGTATGCCCTCTTTCTAGACTTCAGCAAGGAATTTGACTCTGTTCCTCATGAAGGCCTGTTTGATAAGCTGGGAGAAATGGGGGTGAGAAACCAGATGATCAGATGGATAGGCAATTGGCTCCAGGACTGGACCCAGAGGGTCATAGTTGGTGGGATCGTCTCATCCCCAAGAAGGGTCATTAGTGGGATCCCACAGGGATCAGTCCTTGGGCCCCTCCTGTTCAACGCCTACATCTCTGACATAAGGACACGTATCAGGAGTGAGATGAGTCTCTTTGTGGATGATTCAAAACTGGGGGCAGTGGTGGATGGGGAGGAGGGGAGGGTGGCCCTACAGCGGGACTTGGAGGCTCCAAAAAGATGGTATGGAAAGTGGAAGCTGAGGTTCAATGCAGGGAAATGCAAGGCACTGCATCTGGGGGCCAGAAACCCAGGTCAAGTGTACACCCTGGCGGGGGGGGGAATGCTACAAGTCTCGATGGCTGAGAGGAGCCTGGGGTGGTGGTGGATGTCAAGATGAACAACTCGGAGACTTGTAGAAGGGCAGCAGCCAAGGCCAACAGGATGCTGGGATGCATTGCTAGAGGGATCACCTCCAGAAGGAGGGAAGTGATACTCCCTCTGTAGAACTGCTTGGTGAGGCTGCACCTCGAGTACTGCATGCAGTTTTGGAGGCCACACTTAAAGAGGGACATTAAACTCCTGGAGAGGGTCCAGAGGAGGGCAACCAAAATGATTTGGGGCTTGGGGGACAGGACCTATGAGGAGAAGCTCAAAGAGCTAAATATGTACACATTGGAAGAGAGAAGGGACCAGGGGGACATGGTAGAGGTCTTCAGGTACATGAAGGGGGTAAATATTGGAGGAACAGTCAGGGTGCTTCGAAGGAAGGAGGAGGGGGCCACTAGAGGGCTTGGGTGGAAGCTGGAGGGGGAAGATTCAGAGGAGAAAGGTGGAAGCGCTACTTCACTGAGAGGGTGGTGGAGCCATGGAATGCCCTGCCTAGGGGGCTGGTGGAGGCAAAGAGATGGTGGAGGGGTTCAAGAGAGGGTGGGACAGGTAAAGGGGAAGGGTTCTGGAAGCAAAATCCAATACAGTGAGAATATCCAGAACTGAGAAGGGAGAAGCCAGAGAAGGTGAGGGGGGCAGCAAGGTCAGCTCCCAGGGTGGGGGCTGACCAAATGAAGAGATGTGAAAGACCATTAGGCCTATTTTGCTGGCATTATAAAGTAAAGTAAAGTAAAGTAAGGTAAACGCCCACCTGTTTAAGCCAGTCTGCATTTCTTTTTAGTTCGAAGAGCAGCCCCACCCCCTCTGACTTTCTTACTTAATTCTCCTCTGCCTTCTAGTTCCAAGTAGTCTGAGAGCCACAGCCGAGGTTCTCTGATGGATCCGACCTACCAGACTGCCACCCACAGTCCAGGTCTGAAGCCATCAGCCTCTGACAGAAATGCAGGCACGGACTTGCCCTAAGGGACTGATTACCTCCTGGAAGAGAGCCCTAGCTGCCAATTTTTGCTTTCTTTACACAAGTACAGTTGTCTCTGGGTTTAAATCCAGAGCCTTTGCTGCTGTGGCCCACTGGCTGCAGTCAGCCTCAGGAGCTCTCTGATTGGCTCCAAATAGAAACATAGAAACATAGACTTTGACGGCAGATAAGGACCGCTAGGCCCATCTAGTCTGCCCATTTCCCTACCTACAGGATAGGCCGCAGATCCTAGTTAACCAACAGCCTATTTCTTCCTACCCCCCATAAGAATTGCCTTATGTCTGTCCCATGCATTCTTGAATTCTCCCACAGTTTTAGACCCCACAACCTCCTCAGGAAGGCTGTTCCATGCATCCACTACCCTCTCTGTGAAATAATACTTCCTCACATTGCCCTGAACCGCTCTTCTATCTTTAAATTGTGTCCCCTTGTTCTTGCAAGTCTCTTTTTCTGAAAGATGCTACCCTCTTGGACTTTGTTGATTCCACTGAGGTACTTAAAAGTTTCTATCATGTCCCCCTCTCCTTCTTTCCTCAAGGGTATACATATTAAGCTCCTTTAGTCTCTACTCATACAGCTTCTCTAGACCCGGCACCATTTTAGTTGCCCTCCTCTGGACTGCCTCTATCCTGTCTATGTCCTTATGGAGATGGGGTCTCAGAACTGGACACAGTACTCAGATGGGGTCTCACCAACTGTCTGTACAGAGGATAACAACTTCCTGTTTTCTGCTGCTGATGCCTCTCCCTATACATCCCAGTATACCCCAGCCCTCCCTACTGCCTTCTCACATTTCTTGCTAACCTTAAGGGTCATCTGATATGATTACCCCGGTCCCTTTCCTTTTTGTTGTTGTTACTACTCCCACCCATTGTGTATTCTTCCCTGTTCTTGTTTCCCAAGTGCATTATTTTGCACTTCTTTGCATTGAATCCTAGCTGCCATACTTCTGACCATTCCTCCAACCTCGCCAAGTCCCTTTTCATCCTTTCCACTCCTCCTTGTGTATCAACCCTGTTGCAGATTTTGTGTCATCTGCAAAAGGCATACTTTCCTTCCAGTCCTCTCCAATGTCACTGATGAAGACATTAAAAGGGACTGGACCCAATACTGAACCCTGCGGTACCCACTAGTAACCCCTTTCTTCAGAATGGACTCCATTTACAATTACCTTATGTGTCCTGTTGTCCAGCCAATGTTTACCAGGCTACCACCCTCCTGGGTCCCACTCCCCAGGCTAAGTTAATTTGACTATTAATCTTTTGTGTGGGACTGTGTCAAATGCCTTGCTAAAAGTCTATGTAGGCCATGTCCACAGCCCTCCCTGGTCTACTACTTTGGTCACCCAGTCAAAGAAATCTATTAGATTCTGTCTGACATGACCTTCCTGCTGTGAACCCATGCTGCCTTGGGTCCTGTGCTCCACTGGCCTCTGGGTACTCGACTATTCTTTCCTTCAAGTGACTCCATCACTTTCCCTACCACAGAGGTCAGACTGACAGGTCTGTAGTTTCCTGCCTCTTCTTGGACCCACTTTTGTGAAGGGAATCACATCTGCCTTCCTGCAGTCCCGGGTACCACACATCCTCCCATGATTTATTAAAAGAGTAGCCAGTGGTTTCACTAGTTCCTCCCTTAATTCTTTTAGAATTCTGGGGTGAATTCCATCAGGACCCATTGCTTTGTCCACCTTCAGTTTTAGGAGTTCTTGCAGAACCCTTTCTTCTGTGAAAGGACTGGATCGACCTCCTATCAAGAGTGCTTCTGTTAATTGGATTAGGCACTCTCCTCCTCTTTTGTGAATACTGAGTAGAAATATTCGTTCAGTATTCCTGCTTTTCACTGTCCCCTCTGCCCACCCACTGTTCATTCTATTCAGCCTCACTATCCTCCCTTTGTCTTTCTCGCCTCTGATGTACCTATAAAAGGTTTTATCCCTTCTTAACTGAGTTGGCTATCTTTTCCTTAGTTTGGGCCTTTGCTATTCTGACTTCCCTCCTCTTCCTTCTGCCTTAACTGGTACAGCCTCTGTCCTGCTCCTTCTGTGTTTCCTTATACTTTCAGAATGCTATCTTTTCTTCCTGACTTTCACAGCCACATCTTTTGAGAACCATAGTGGCTTTTCTTTCATTTTGATTTGTTCATTTGCTTCACACAAAGGCTTGTTGCCTCTGTGATGGCAGTTTTGATAATTCCCCATTGTTGCTCCACACCTCCTTCTAGCCTGTTTGCTAGTGCTTTTCTGAGGCACTCTCCCATCTTGCCAAAGTCAGCCCTCCTAAAGTCCAGTACCCTCACTTTTGTATGGCTTGACTCTGTAGCTGAGTTTAAAATGAACCACACTGTTTGATGGTCACTTGTCCCCAGACGGCAACCCACTTCTAGATCTGAGATCCTCTCACTGCCCCCGTTTGAGAGTACGAGGTCTAAGATTGCTCCCTCACGAGTGGGTTCTGAAACTAGCTGTCTAATGCCGGCCACCTGTAGGGCATCAAGAATGGCCCTGCTCTTGGATGTGGCTGCAGCAAATGTGCTCCAGTTAACATCTGGCATATTCAGGTCTCCATCAACAGTATCTCCCTTTCTCTGCCATTCTAAGAATGCCTTCTATCATATCCTTGTCCATTCCTTCCCCTGACATGAGGGGTATGTACAAACCCTGTGCGGATTGTGGTGCCTTTCCAGTCTTCAAGGTGACCCACAGTGCCTCCTCTCCTCCTGTTTACTCTTTTATTCAGTTGCTTTTATCCCTTCCTTTACATAGAGAGCTACTCCTCCCCCTCTTCTCCCCTGCCTGTCTCTCCTGTAGGCTATGTACCCTGGTATATTAACATCCCAGTCATGGTTCTCTGTGTATCATATTTCTGTGACTGCTACGATATCCAGGCATCCCTCTTCCATTAAGGCCATCAGCTCAGGGAGCTTGTTGCCCAGACTACGGGCATTGGTACTCATTACCCTCCATTTCCTGATGGCCTTACTCCCTTTTGCCCCATCCCTGTCCTTCTTACCTTTGTCACTTTCTTCATTTACCCCTGCCCTTCTCCCTATCGACACCTCTATGTTGGTGTTTGCTGCATTTACTACCGTGATTATTTGGGGGGGCTAGGATTTTCCTGCTCCTTTCCAGTGCCTCCCCCCTTGGCTAGTTTATAAGCTTGCAAATGAAGCATTTAAACCTATCACCTAGGATCCTGGTTCCCCTCCCAGACAGATGCAGCCCATCATGCCAGTATAGGCTTGCATCACTCCAGGTGGACCCCCAGTCCCCAATGAAGTCAAATCCCTGAGCTCCACACCAGTTTTTCAGCCACTGATTAAATACCATGGTGCGGAACACCCTAGCCTCTCCTATGCCATAGATAGGTAGCACCTCCGAGAAGGTTACCGTGCGTGCTACTTGACTAAGGCCCCTCCCCAATTCCACAAACTCTTCCTGCACTTCTCTAATCCCTTTCTTAGCCAGGTCATTTGTCCCTAGGTGGACAATGACATCCAGCTCCCTCCCCTGTGCAGCTGCTCCGGCAATCCTGAGGATTCACTTCCTGTCCCTGCAAGCCATGGCGCCAGGCAGGCACCTTACCTACCTCTCCCCTTCCTCCCCCAGTTCTACCTTCCTAACAATGGAGTCCCCCACCAGGAGTTGTTTCCTTCCCCTGCAGGGTCCCCTGCCACCCTCCTGTGGGTCTCCTTTGTGGAGGTTCCCAGCATCCTCCTTGGTCTCCACTGTGGGTGCCTCCATAGAGGAACCACACTTTGCCAGAATGGCATAGGAATTGTGGAGAGGTACAATGGGAGGGATGCGCCTCTGTTCCACCACTCTCACCCTCCCTGAGCCCACTGTGGTCCAACCACTCCTTTTCTTGGCAACCCTGAGGCAATGGCAGTGGCACTGGTGGTCCCTGGATGGAAGAGGAGGTCCCACAAATCCTGGCCAACTCAGCCTGGAGATGAGCAACCTCCTCCTCCGCCCAGAGAGGTGCCTGCAGATGGGACAACACTGCATCCTCCAGAACATCTCCCGGAAGACTGCTGCTCCACAGCCACTGCACTGCACCACTCCAATCATGTCTTATTTCTGGCCCTTAACTGTTTGCAATCCTTACTCTTTCCTCTGTTTTTTCTCTCTCTCTCCTTACTTTCTGCCTGTGTGCCTTTAAGCTCCTGATTGTCCTGTTCTGAGACAAGAATACCCTATATTTAGCAGTAGACCACTTACTTGCTCAGAGGCAGACCTCCAGCAGCTAGAGGGGCCGGAGCTACTCTTGCCCTTCTAGGATGGTGGGTCCTTGGTGGTTCTGTGATCACTCACTTTTGCCCCTAAACTGGAAGTTCCTGTTGTCAGTCAAATTCTGTGCCTATAAAAATAGAACTAGCTTTGGAGGGGCGGGGCTGGGAAGGAGGGCAATATAGTCCCAGCAGAGAAGTTCAGTCACACAGCAGTCCTTTCTCCTGGTGTCTTCTGCCAAGCTAGTAGCAGAAACTTTCTAAGGCAGTCTTTAAATGTAGCTTTCTTCTAGCTAAGCCACCCCCCATACTTACCAGATCTTTCTACAAGTAATTTAAACCTCACAGCAGTTAAGTCCTTTCAGTCACCTGAGATTTACACCTAGATAACTCTTCAGATACCCATTCAGTTCAGTTAACCCAAACACACACTTTTTTTTTGTATGTTAGTTTTTTTATCCTAAATTAAAAGTCAAATACAAAAGTTCTTCTACTTTAGTCCCAGCAGAGAAGTTCAGTCACACAGCAGTCCTTTCTCCTGGTGTCTTCTGCCAAGCTATACCTGCCAAGATATATGCCCTATACTTGGAGAAAACCTGGAGTATGTACAAATTTCAAATACCTAGGTGTGTGGATTGACAACAGACTTGACTTCATTCATCATTTAGAAGAACTGCTAAAAAAGCTTCGCCAAAGGCTTGGCCTTCTCTATAGATTAAAACCCTTCCTAAACAGAGATTCAAAGATGAGATTAGTCCAGGCCATTTTTCTCTCAGTTGTTGACTAAGCAGACTTCCTTTATAGTCACTGCCCCACCTCCTACCTATACAAGTTGGATACCTTATCATAGAGCAATAAGATTCATTACAGATTCTGCCATCTAATACCCATCACTGCTCTCTTTATGCTGCAGTTGGATGGGTTTCCTTCATCTCAGAAGGAACAGAAATGCAGCCCTATGGATTTACAGGCGTTATCAAAAAAATTCAAACTATATTCTGGACTGCTTCACCCAGACCATTCCCTACTCCTATGCCTAAGAACAACAACATCATCATGTTCAAATTGCCCAAATTCAGCACCCGGCTAGGGAGGGCAGCAATCAGCTATTCTCTAGCTATAGCATGGAACACCCTACAAAATCCCTAAAACTGTCCAATATTATTCCAATTGCATCCTTTAAACAGCGTTGTACAGAGTTTTCTTCACAGAGAAATGCAGTTGCTACCGCTTGAGCTAGCTTTGTCATCTCACAATCTCCCTCCCAAAAATTAACCATATATGGCATAATCTTTGTTCTTCAGTTCTCCCTCCCAGGCAGACACCCCATCTTATGGCACCCAGTAATACCCTCACCATCCTAGTATTACATTATACTGTGTGTTTGCCATGGCCCCTCTACTGGGATACATATATACTGTATATACTGTAAATATTATCTTAACTCTCCTATAACCCATTTTTATCATGTCAATTTTACTGTACATCACTGTGTTTATAAACATTTTTTCCCCTGTATGTATAACTGTTTTATATAAGTGTATGATGTGTCTGTTATGTATCAACTGTTGAACCTTGACCTTATCAGGTCCATCTTGTAAATGAGCCTTGCTCAATGATGTTCACATGAATAAATAAAGATTTGATGATGATGATGATGATGATATAGTTCTGCACTGCTAATGTTTGATTATATTGTGCTTGATTATGTTTTCCGTTAAAACAGTCTTGTTTGTATTTTATAGCTGAAGTTTTCTGATTTAATGTAAATGCCTGTATTATGGTACTCATGAGATAAGTAGCTATCTCAGCTCAGGCCTTTGAAACCCCCTTCACCTTTTTTCACTAGTATTGTGTTTTAAATAGCCCTGTTATTGCTCACTCAGACGTGGAGGCACCTTGCCTAACATCTTGGTCTGCAACAACCCCCCATTTAAGCCAGTCTGCATTTCTTTTTAGCTCAATGAGCCCCCCAACTTTCTAATTTAATTCTCCTCTGCCTTCTCCTTCCAGGTAGTCTGAGAGACACAGCAGTGGTTCTCTGACAAACCCGACCTGCCAGACTGCCACCCGCAGTCCAAGTCTGAAGACACCAGTCCCTCACAGAAATGCAGGTGAACTGATTACCTCCGGGAAAGGAGCCCTAACTGCAAATTTTTGCTTTCTTTACATGAAGACAGTTGTCTCTGGGTTTAAATCCAGAGTCTTTTACTTCTGTTGCCCACTGGCTGCAGTCATCCCCAGGAGCACTCCAGTTGGCTCGATATAGCTCTGCACTGTTAATGTTTGATTGTGCTAGATTATGTTTTCTGTTAAAACTGTATTTTTTTAACTTTTTTGCTGAAGTTCTCTGAATTAATGTAAATGCCTGTACTGTGGTCTTCATAAGACCAGTAGTGATCTCAGCTCAGGCCTTTGAACCCCCTTCACCTTTTTACGTTACTATTGTGTTTTAAATTGCCCTGTTATTGTTCAGACAGACTTGGAGGCACCTTGTCCTACATCTTGGTCTGCAACACCCACCCGTTTAAGCCAGTCTTCATTTCGTTCTGACTTTCTTATTTAATTCTCCTCTGCCTTCTCCTTCCTGGTAGGCTGAGTCTACAGCTGTGGTTCTCTGATGAACCCCACCTGCCAGACTGCCACCCGCAGTCCAGGACTGAAGACACCAGCCCCTCACAGAAACGCAGGTACGGACATGCCATCAGGGACTGATTACCTCCAGAAATAGAGCCTTAGCTGCCCATTTTTCCTTTCTTTACATGACGACGGTTGTCTCTGGTTTTAAATCCAGAGTCTTTTACTGCTGTGGTCCACTGGCTACAGTCAGCCCCAGGAGCACTCCGATTGCCTCCATCTAGCTCTGCACTGTTAATGTTTGATTATATTGTGTTAGATTATCTTTTCTGTTACAACTGTCTTGTTTGTATTTTATAGGTGAAGTTTTCTGATTTAAAGTAAATGCCTGCATTATGTTCTTCATAAGACCAGTAGCGATCTCAGCTCAGGCCTTTGAAATTCTCCCTTCACCTTTTTACGCTAGTATTGTGTTTTAAATAGCCCTATTGTTGCTCACTCAGACTTGGAGGCACCTTGCCTAACATCTTGGTCTGCAACAACCCCCATTTAAGCCAGTCTGCATTTCTTTTTAGCTCAATGAGCAGCCCCCCCTGACTTTCTAATTTAATTCTCCTCTGCCTTCTCCTTCCAGGTAGTCTGAGAGACACAGCAGTGGTTCCCTGACAAACCTGACCTACCAGACTGCCACCCGCAGTCCAGGTCTGAAGACACCAGCCCCTCACAGAAACGCAGGTTCCAACTCTCCCTCAGGAAGTGATTACCTCCAGAAAGGGAGTACTAGCTGACAATTTTTGCTTTCTTTACATGAGGACAGTTGTCTCTGGGTTTAAATCCAGAGTCTTTTACTGCTGTGGCTCACTGGCAGCAGTCAGCCCCAGGAGCACTCCAATTGGCTCCATATAGCTCTGTACTGTTAATGTTTGATTATATTGTGCTAGATTATGTTTTCTGCTAAAACTGTATTTTTTTAATTTTATAGCTGAAGTTTTCTGATTTAATGTAAATGCCTGTATTGTGTTCCTCATAAGACCAGTAGCAATCTCAGCTCAGGCCTCTGAAATTCCTCCTTCACCTTTTTATGCTAGTACTGTGTTTTAAATAGCCCTATTGCTCACGCAGACTTAGAGGCACCTTGTCTAACATCATGGTCTGCAACACCCCCCTGTTTAAGACAGTCTGCATTTCTTTTCAGTTCCATGAGCAGCCCCACCCCCTCTGACTTTCTTACTTAATTCTCCTCTGCCTTCTCCTTTCAGGTAGTCTGAGAGCCACAGCCATGGTTCTCTGATGAACCCAACTTGCCAGACTGCCACCAGCAATCCAGGTCTGAAGTCACCAGCCCCTCACAGAAACGCATGTATGGACTTGCCCTCAGGGACTGATTTCCTCCAGGAAGGGAGCTCTAGCTGCCAATTTTTGCTTTCTTTACATGAGGACAGTTGTCTCTGGGTTTAAATCCAGAGTTTTTTACTGTTGTGGCCCACTGGCAGCAGTCAGTCCCAGGAGCACTCTGATTGGCTCCATATATAGCTCTGCACTGTTAATATTTGATTATATTGTGCTAGATTAAGTTTTCTGTTAAAACTGCCTTGTTTGTATTTTATAGCTGAAGTTTTCTGATTTAATGTAAATGCCTGTATTGTGTTCCTCATAAGACTAGTAGCGATCTCAGTTCAGGCCTTTTAAATCCCCCCGTCACCTGTTTACCCAAGTATTGTGTTGTACATTCTCTGGTTGCGTTCACTGGTGCAATTCATCACTCACTCTATAACAGTCATCTTACTGGGTCCACCTTCATCGACTTAACTAAAGCCTTTGATACCATCAACCACAATCTCCTACTTGCCCAGCTTCGACTAGCAGGGCTCTCACCTAACTTGGTGAACTGGTTCAAAATCTACTCAGACAACCACTCTGAAACAGTGAGAATTGCTGGCATATTCTCACATCAAAGGCCAATCCAGTCCGGTGTCCCACAGGGCTCAATCTTGGGCCCCCTCCATTTCAGCCTTTTTATGAACTCACAGCCAGAATCCTGCCCTGAACAGATCCTACTCTATGCAGAAGATGCTGTCATCCTGGCATCCCACCATGATCCAGTCCATCTAGAAGGTGACCTCCAACTGACCTCCTCTGCAGTCGAAAACTGGTTCACAAAACACAGATTTATACTTAACCAGAAAAAAACAAAGACAATGATCTTCTGCAGCTCCCAAAACAAACACTAACAATATCTGCTCTCCATTAAAACCAAGCAAGGAATCACCCTCGATCAAGTTCATACCATCAAATACCTCGCCCTCACCCTTGACTGTAATCTCTCCTATGTCCCACATATCAATAACGTGGCGAAAGTAGCCAACACCAGGATGGGTCTGCTATTCTGACATATGAAACATTTAATCCCAGAAGCTCTGTCCATAGCTGCCCAGAGCTCCATCATCAGCATCACTGACTACGGTCTCATTATCTGTGGATCTGCCATAACCTCATCTCTCAGTTGTGTTTCGACTTCCCTCAATCATGCCTGCCAACTCGTTCCTGGTTCCCACCATCTCAACCACACCTGCTACCTCTACTCGAAACCAAGCTGGCTGCAACTGAACAACTGAATCAAATACCAACCTGCATCACTGCTAAGAAAATCATGATGGGAAAGGCACCACCAGGAGTCAGCAGCCTTCTCAAACCCACAAGCTCCAACCGCAACACCAGGAACTCTAAGCCCCGAATCCTTCAAATCCCAAGCTGCCGCACATCCCAAGGCCAAATGGCATTTGCATACAGGGCTCTGAGTTGGCTGAATGAGCTCTCTAGTGACACCGCATCCACAGCAATGCTTGGAACATTCAAAAAAATGCTCCGCCACTCCATAACTGGCACCTCCACCTGTGCTTGCACCCCATAATATCTTCATTCCCTACGCTGCTTCTGACCTTATAGGTGTCAGTTTCTGCCCTCTCTTCTTGCACTTACCTGTCCAATGCAACTTATAATGCACTTGCCCAGTGTCTATCTTGACAAGGTCCCTCGGCTGCCTCACGTTGACCCTCTACACCTATGCCTTCCCCTACCCTCAGCCCTTTCCCCTTCTTGCCCTCTTTCTCCTGTTGTTTCTTGAGTTACTCATCGCTCAGTCTGAGTTTGTCAAGCAAAGCAATTGTCTAAAACCATGTACCTGTAACTGTTTTATGTTTTATAGACACAAATAAATAAAATAAAATAAATAGCTCTGTTGTTGCTCACTCAGACATGGAGGCACCTTGCCTAACATCTTGCTCTGCAACTCCCCCTTAAGCCACTCTGCATTTCTTTTTAGCTCTAGGAGCAGCCCCACCACCTCTGAATTTCTTATTTATTTCTTCTCTGCCTTCTCCTTCCATGCAGTCTGAGAGCCAGAGCCGTGATTCTCTGATGATCCCGACCTGCCAGAGTGCCAACCGCAGTCCAGGTCTGAAGCCACCAGCCCCTGACAGAAATGCAGGTACAGGCTTGCCCTCATGGACTGATTACCTCCAGGAAGGGAGCCCTAGCTGCAAATGTTTGCTTTCTTTACATGAGGACAGGTGTCTCTGGGTATAAATCCAGAGTCTTTTACAGCTGTGGACCACTGGCTGCAGTCAGCCCCAGGAGCACTCTTATTGGCTCCATCTAGCTTTGCACTGTTAATGTTTGATTATGTTGTGCTAGATTATGTTTTCTGCTAAAACTGTCTTTTTTAAATTTTATACTTGAAGTTTTCTGATTTAATGTACAGTAAATGCCTGTATTGTGTTCCTCATAAGACCAGTAGCAATCTCAGCTCAGGCCTTTGAAACCCCCCTTCACCTTTTTACATCACTATAGTGTTTTAAATAGCCCTGTTATTGCTCACTCTGATTTGGAGGCACCTTGCCTAACATCTTGGTCTGCAACACCCCCCCCCGTTTAAACCAGTCTGCATTTCTTTTTGTTTCCATGAGCAACCCCACACCCTCTGACTTTCTTATTTAATTCTCATCTGTCTTCTCCTTTCAGGTAGTCTGAGAGCCACCGCCACTTTTCTCTGATGAACCCAGCCTACCAGACTGCCACCTGCAGTCCAGGTCTGAAGACAACAGCCCCTCAAAGAAATGCAGGTACGGAGTTTCCCTCAGGGACTGATTACCTCCAGGAAGGAAGCCCTAGCTGCCAATTTTTGCTTTCTTTATTTGAGGATAGTTGTATCTGGGTTTAAATCCAGAGTATTTTACTGCAGTGAGCCCCAGGAGCACTCCGATTGGCAATATATGGCTCTGCACTGTTAATGTTGGATTAGATTGTGCTAGATTATGTTTTCTGTTAAAACTATCTTGTTTGCATTTTATACCTGAGGTTTTCTGATTTCATGCAAATGCCTATATTGTGTTCCTCATAAGACCATTAGCGATTTCAGCTCAGGCCTTTGAAACCCCCCTTGACCTTTTTACATTACTATTTTGTTTTAAATAGCCCTGTTATTGCTCACTAAGACTTGAAGGCACCTTGCCTAGCATCTTGGTCTGCAACACCCCACCCCTATTTAAGCCTTTCTGCATTTCTTTTTAGCTCCATGAGCAGCCCCCCTCTGACTTTCTTATTTAATTCTCCTCTGCCGTCTCCTTCCAGGTAGTCTAAGAGCCACACCAGTGGTTCTCTGATGAACCCGACCTACCACACTGCCACCCGCAGTCCAGGTCTGAAGCCACCACCCCCTCACAGAAATGCAGGTAAGGACTTGTCCTAAGAGACTGATTACCTCTAGGAAGGGAATCCTAGCTGCCAGTTTTTGCTTTCTTTACATGAGTACAGTTGTCTCTGGGTTTAAATCAAGAGTCTTTTACTGCTGTGGCCCACTGGCTGCAGTCAGCCCCAGGAGCACTCCGGCTGACTATATATAGCTCTGCACTGTTAATTTTTGATTATATTGTGCTAGATTATGTTTTCTGTTGAAACTGTCTTGTTTGTATTTTATAGTTGAAGTTTCCTGATTTAATGAAAATGCCAGAATTGTGTTCCTCATAAGACCAGTAGCGATCACAGCTCAGGCCTTTGAAACCCCCCTTCACCTATTTATGCTAGTGTTGTGTTTCAAATAGCAAGGTTATTACTCACTCAGGATTGGAAGCACCTTGCCTAGAATCTTGGTCTGCAACCCCCCCCCCCGTTTAAGGCAGTCTGCATTTCTTTATAGTTCCATGAGCAGCCCCACCCCCTCTAACTTTCTTATTTAATTCTCCACTGCCTTCTCCTTTCAGGTAGTCTGAGAGCCACAGCCGCAGTTCTCTGATGAACCCAACCTACCAGACTGCCACCCACAGTCCAGGTCTGAAGACACCAATCCCTCACAGAAACACCGGTATGGACTTTCCCTCAGGGACTGATTACCTCCAAGAAGGAGCCTTAGATGCCAGTTTTTGCTTTCTTTACAAGAGGACAGTTGTCTCTGGGGTTAAATTCAGAGTATTTAACTGCTGTGGCCCACTGGCTGCAGTCAGTCACTGAAGCACTCCGATTGGCTACATATAGCTCTGCACTGTTAATGTTTGATTAGATTGTGTTCGATTATGTTTTCTGTTTAAAACTGTCTTGTTTGCGTTTTATAGCTGAGGTTTTCTGATTTGATGCAAATGACTATATTGTGTTCCTCATAAGATCAATAGCGATTTCAGCTCAGGCCTTTGAAACCCCCCCTTGACCTTTTTACATTACTATTTTGTTTTAAATAGCCTTGTTATTGGTCACTAAGACTTGGAGGCACCTTGCCTAGCATCTTGGTCTGCAACACCCCACCCCCATTTAAGCCAGTCTGCATTTCTTTTTAGCGCCATGAGCAGCCTCCCTCTGACTTTCTTATTTAATTCTTCTCAGCCTTGTCCTTCGAGGTAGTCTGAGAGCCACAGCCGTGGTTCTCTGACAAACCTGACCTGCCAGACTGCCACCCTCAGTCCAGGTCTGAAGCCACCAGCCCCTCACAGAAACGCAGGTATGGACTTGCCATCAGGGACTGATTACCTCCAATAAGGGAGCCCTAGCTGCCAACTTCTGCTTTCTTTACATGAGGACAGTTGTCTCTGGGTTTGAATCCAGAGTCTTTTACTGCTGTGGCTGACTGGCTGCAGTCAGCCCCAGGAGCACTCTGATTGTCTCCATATACTGTAGCTCTGCACTGTTAATGTTTGATTATATTGTGCTAGATTATGTTTTCTGTTAAAACTGTTTTGTTTGCATCTTATACCTGAAGTTTTCTGATTTAATGTAAATGCCTGTATTGTGTTCCTAATGAGACGAGTAACAATCTCACCTCAGGCCTGGGAAAACCCCATTCACCTTTTTACGTTACTATTGTGTTTTAAATAGCCCTGTTATTGCTCACTCTGACTTGGAGGCACCTTACCTGCCATCTTGGTCTGCAACACCCCCTCATTTAAGCCAGTCTGCATTTCTTTTTAGTTCCATGAGCAGCCCCACCCCCTCTGACTTTCTTATTTAATTATCCTCTGCCTTCTCTTTCCAGGTAGTCTGAGAGCCACACCAGTGGTTCTCTGATGAACCCAGCCTACCAGACTGCCACCCACACCCACGTCTGATGCCACCAGCCCCTTACAGAAACACAGGTACTGACTTGCCCTAAGGGACTGATTACCTCCAGGAAGGGAGCCCTAGCTGCCAAGTTTTGCTTTCTTTACATGAGGACAGTTTTCTCTGGGTTTAAATCAAGAGTCTTTTACTACTGTGGCCCACTGGCTGCAGTCAGCCCCAGGAGCACTCCGATTGGCTCCATATAGCTCTGTACTGTTAATGTTTGATTATATTGTGCTAGATTATGTTTTCTGTTAAAACTGTCTTGTTTGTATTTTATAGCTGAAGTTTCCTGATTTAATGAAAAATGCCTGTATTGTGTTCCTCATAAGACCAGTAGCGATCTCAGCTCAGGCCTTTGAAACACCCCCTTCACCTTTTTATGCTAGTGTTGTCTTTCAAATAGCAATGTTATTGCTCACTCACAATTGGAGGCACTGTGCCTACCATCTTGGTCTGCAACCCCCCCCCCATTTAAGCCAATCTGCATTTCTTTTTAGCTCCACGGGCAGCCCCCATTTCTGACTTTCTTATTTAATTCTTCTCTGCCTAGTCCTTCAAGGTAGTCTGAGAGCCACAGCCGTGGTTCTCTGATGAACCCAACCTGCCAGACTGCCACCCACAGTCCAGGTCTGAAGCCACCAGCACCTAACAGAAACGCAGGTATGGACTTGCCCTCAGGGACTGATTTCCTCCAGGAAGGGAGCCCTAGCTGCCAATTTTTGCTTTCTTTACATAAGCACAGTTGTCTCTGGGTTTAAATCCAGAGTCTTTTACTGGCTGTGGCCCACTGGCTGCAGTCATCCGCAGGAGCACTCCAATTGGCTCCATATAGCTCTGCACTGTTAATGTTTGATTATATTGTGCTATATTATGTTTTCTGTTACAACTGCCTTTTTTAAACTTTATACCTGAAGTTTTCTGATTTAATGTAAATGCCTGTATTGTGTTCCTCATAAGATGAGTAGCGATCTCAGCTCAGGCCTTTGAAACCCCCTTCACCTTTTTATGTCACTATTGTGTTTTAAAAAGCCCTGTTACTGCTCACTCTGATTTGGAAGCACCTTACCAAATATCTTGGTCTGCAACACCCTCCATTTAAGCCAGTCTGAATTTCTTTTTAATTCCATGAGCAGCCCCACCCCCCTCTGACTTTCTTATTTAATTCTCCTCTACCTTCTTCTATCAGGTAGTCTGAGGTCCATAGCCGCTTTTCTCTGATGAACCCAACCTACCAGACTGCCACCCGCAGTCCAGGTCTGAAGAGACCAGCCCCTCACAGAAGTGCAGGTATGGACTTTCCCTCAGGGACTGATTACCTCCAAGAATGAAGCCTTAGCTGCCAATTTTTGCTTTCCTTATATGAGGAGAGTTGTCTCTGGGTTTAAATCCAGAGTCTTTTACTGCTGTGGCCCACTGGCTGCAGTCAGCCCCAGGAGCAGTCCGATTGGTTGTATATAACTCTGCAATATTAATGTTTGATTATATTGTGCTAGATTATGTTTTCTGTTAAAACTGTCTTGTTTGCATTTTATAGCTGAAGTTTTCTAATTTAATGCAAATGCCTGTATTGTGTTCCTCATAAGACCAGTAGCTATGTCAGCTCAGGCCTTTGAAACCCCCCTTCACCTTTTTACATTACTATTGTGTTTTAAATAGCCCTGTTATTGCTTACTAAGACTTGGAGGCGCCTTGCCTAACATCTTGGTCTGCAACACCCCCCCACCCCCGTTTAAGCCAGTCTGCATTTCTTTTTAGCTCCATGAGCAGCCCCCCTGTGACTTGTTTTTTAATTCTTCTCTGCCTTTTCCTTCGAGGTAGTCTGAGAGCCACAGCTGTGGTTCTCTGATGAACCCATCCTGCCCAACTGTCACCTGCAGTCCAGGTCTGAAGCCACCAGCACCTCACAGAAACACAGGTACGGACTTGCCATCAGGGACTGATTACCTCCAGGAAGGGTGTCCTAGCTGCCAATTTTTGCTTTCTTGATATGAGCACAGTTGCCTCTGGGTTTAAATCCAAATATTTTTCTGCTGTGGCCCCCCTGGCTGCAGTCATCCCCAGGAGCACTCTGATTGGCTCCATATAGCTCTTCAGCTGGAGCTGGATGTCACTGTCCACCTAGGGACAAATGACCTGGCCAGAAATGGGATCAGAGCAGTGCAAGAGGGGTTTGTAGAGTTGGGAAGGGGCCTTAGACAAGTAGTGCATTCAGCAACCTTCTTGGAGGTGCTGCCTGTCTATGGCAAGGGAGATGCTAGGGCACTTCTCACCAGAGAATTCAATGAGTGGTTGAAAAACTGGTGTGGAGCTCAGGGTTTTGGCTTCATTTGGGACTGGGGAGCCACCTGCAGGGATGCAGACCTATACTGGTGTGATGGTCTTCATCTGCCCAGGGAGGGAACCAGGATCCTAGGTGAGAGGTTTAAATGCTTCATTGGCAAGCATTTAAACTAGCCAAGGGGGGAGGCACTGAAAAGGAGCAAGGAAATCCCAGCCCCCCCCCACAAAACATTGTGATTAGTGAGTTAAACACCAAGGTACAAAAGTTATTAGGGAGCAGAACAGATTTAAATGTAAAAAAAGGCAAAGGCAGTAAGGACAGTAATGGGGGTAAAAGAGGTAAGGCTATCAAAAAGTGGAGGGTGATGAGTACCAATGCCAGTAGTCTGTGTAACAAGCTCCCTGAACTAGTGGCCTTGATGGAAGAGGGTTGCCTGGATATTGTGGCAGTCACAGAAACATGGTACACAGAGAACCATGACTGGGATGTCAACATACCAGGATACACAATCTACAGGAGGGACAGGGAGGGTAAACGAGGAGGAGGAGTAGCTCTCTATGTAAAGGAAGGGATCAAAGCAACTGAACTAAAGAGTAAACAGGGAGCAGATGAGGCACTTTGGGTCACCCTGGAGACAGGAAATGGCACCACAATCCACATGGGGGTTGTATGCAGACCCCCATCTCAGGGGGAGGGAATGGACAAGGAAATGATAACAGACTTTCTTAGAATGGCAGAAAAAGGGGAGATATTGTTGATGGGGGACCTGAATATGCTATATGTTAACTGGAGCACCTTTGCTGCAGGCACATCCTAGAGCAGGGTCATTCTTGATGCCTTACAGAGGGCATGCCTCAGACAGCTAGTATTGGAATCCACTCGGGAGGGAGCAGTCTTAGACCTGGTACTCTCAAATGAGGATGGAGAAAGAATCTCAGATTTAGAAGTGGGTAGCCATCTGGGAACAAACGACCATCAAACAGTGTGGTTCACGATAAACACAGCCATACAATCAAGCCATACAAAAGCAAGAGTACTGGACTTTAGGAGGGCTGACTTTGGGAAAATGAGAGAGTGCCTCAGAAAAGCTTTAGCAAACAGGCAAGAAGGAGGGGTGGAGGAACAATGGGGAGTGATCAAAACAGCCATCACAGAGGCAACAAGCCTTAGTGTAAAGCAAATCAATAAAACACAATGAAGGAAAAAAACACTATGGTTCTCAAAAGAGGTGGCAGGGAAGGTTAAGGAGAAAAGGACAGCATTCAGGAACTATAAGGAAACACAGAAGGAGCAGGACAGTGAACTTTATCAGTTAAAGCAGAAAAGAGGCCGGGAAGGCAGTCAGAATAGCAAAGGCCCAAACTGAGGAAAGGATAGCCAATTCTGTTAAAAGGGAATAAGACCTTTATAGGTACATTAGGGTGGAAGAAAGACCAAAGGAGGATACTGAAGCTTAATAAAGGGAGGAATGTGGGTAGAGGGTGACAGTGAAAAAGCAGGGATACTGAATGAATATTTCTGCTCAGTATTCACAAAGGAAGAGGAGGGGGAGTCACCTAAACCAAACAAGGGAAACACTCTGAAGACGGGGGTTGATATCAGACCATTTACAGAAGAAAGGGTTCTGAAAGAACTAATAAAATTGAAGGTGGACAAAGCAGTGGGGCCTGATGGGATTCACCCAAGAATTCTAAAAGAACTAAGGGTAGAACTAGAGACACCATTGACTACTCTCTTTAATAAATCATGGGAGGATGGGGTGGTACCCGAGGACTGGAGGAGGGCAGATGTGATTCCTCTTCACAAAAGTGGGACAGAACAGAGGCTGGAAACTACAGACCAGTTAGTTTGACCTCAGTGGTAGGGAAAATGATGGAATCACTTCTGAAGGAAAGAATTGCTGAGTACCTAGAGGCCAGTGGGGCACAGGACCCAAGGCAGCATGGATTCATGATGGGAAGGGTGTGTCAGATGAATCTAATAGATTTCTTTGACTGGGTGACCAAAGTAGTAGACCAGGGAGGGGCTGTGGACATGGCCTACCTATATTTTTGCAAGGCATTTGATACAGTCCCACACAAAAGATTAATACACAAGATAGCCAGCCTTGGAGTGGGTCCCAAGGTGGTAGCCTGGATAAAAAACTGGCTAGACAAGAGGACACAAAGGATAGTAGTTAATGGAGTACACAGTGAAGAAAGGAGGGTTACTAGTGGGGTACCGCAGGGTTCAGTACTGGGACCGGTCCTTTTTAATGTCTTTATAAGTGACATTGCAGAGGAACTGGAAGGAAAAGTATGTCTCTTTGCAGATGACACAAAGATCTGCAACAGGGTTGATACACAAGATGGAGTGGAAAGGATGAGAAGGGACTTGGCAAGGTTGGAGGAATGGTCAAATGCATGGCAGCTCAGATTCAATGCAAAGAAGTGCAAGGTAATGCACATGGGAAACAAAAACCCAGGGGAAACATACACAATGGGTGGTGAGATACTGACAACAGTAAAAATAGAAGGGACCTGGGGGTAATTATATCAGATGACCTAAAGGTGGGCAGACAATGTGAGAAGGCAGTAAGGAAGGCTGGGGGGATATTGGGATGCACAGGAAGAGGCATCAATAGTAGAAAACAGGAAGTTGTTATCCCTCTGTACAGACAGTTGGTGAGACCCCATCTGGAATAATGTGTGCAGTTCTGGAGACCCCATCTCCGCAAAGACATAGACAGAGTGGAGGCTGTCGAGAGGAGGGCAACCAAAATGGTGCAGGGTCTGCACCAGAAGACATATGAAGAAAGACTAAAGGAGCTTAATATGTATACCCTTGAGGAAAGGAGGGAGAGAGGGGACATGATAGAAACTTTCAAGTACCTCAAGGGAATTAACAAAGTCCAAGAGGGTAGCATCTTCCAGAAAAAGAGATGTGCAAGAACAAGGGGGCACAATTTGAAGATAGAGGGGGACGGCTCAGAGGTAATGTGAGGAAGTATTTTTTCACTGAGAGGGTTGTGGATGCATGGAACAGCCTCTCTGAGGAGGTCGTGGAGTCAAGAACAGTGGGGGACTTCAAGAATGCATGGAACAGGCATAAGGCAGTCCTAGTGGGGGGTAGGAGGAAGTAAGCTGTTGGTTAACTAGGATCTGCAGCTTATCTGTTAGGTAGGAAAATGGGCAGACTAGGTGGGCCAAGCGGTCCTTATCTGCCATCAAATTCTATGTTTCTATGTTAATGTTTGATTATATTGTGCTATCTCATGTTTTCTGTTAAATCTGTCTTTTTTGAATTTTATAGCTGAGGTTTTCTGATTTAATGCAAATGTCTATATTGTGACCCTCATAAGACCAGTAGCGATCTCAGCTCAGGCCTTTGAACCCCCCTACACCTTTTTACGCTAGTATTGTGTTTTAAATAGCCCTGTTATTGCTCACTCAGACTTAGAGGCACCTTACCTAGCATCCTGGTGCGCAACACCCCTCCCCCATTTAAGCCAGTCTGCTTTTATTTTTAGCTCCACGAGCAGCCCCCCCATGACTTTCTTATTTAGTTCTCCTCTGCCTTCTTCTTCCAGGTAGTCTGAGAGCGACTGCAGTGGTTATCTGATAAACCTGACCTGCCAGACTGCCACCCGCAGTCCACGTCTGAAGCCATCAGCCCCTCACAGAAACGCAATTACGGACTTGCCATCAGGAACTGATTACCTCCAGGAAGGGAGCCCTAGCTGCCAATTTTTGCTTTCTTTACATGAGGACAGTTGTCTCTGTGTTTAAATCCAGAGTCTTCTACTGCTGTGGCCCACTGGCTGCAGTCAGCCCCAGAAGCATTCCGATTGGTTCCATATAGCTCTGCACTGTTAATGTTTGATTATATTCAAGGCCCCTACTTTTCTGCAGCACAGTGGGACCAAGTTCTGCGGCAAGACTACCATTTGCCGCAGAACTTCTGAGGTGGTGGTTTGTAATTTCTGTGGAAATTTTGCAGCACTAACAAACTACCTCATCACAGTTTCAGACTGTCATCCTGACTTCACTTTCATGGCAGTGGTTATAGAAATCAGGATGGGGAAATCACAGTAACACTAGTTCAAAAAATAACAGACTTGTAGAAATAATTTTATGCCTAAAAAAGCAAAACAAACATCTCTCCCTTAAGGTCCTAGCCTATCGCATAAATGACATATGCAGAGGGGACCTTGTGTGATCAATAAGGTATTTCTATATGCATGCTATCTATCCCACTAATGAGGTGTCCACTGTCTATCACATATATTTGTATGTGCTTTCTACACCACTCATGAGGTTCCCACTGTGTATCACTTGTATATTTATATGCAATCAGTAACATACATACAAATATGTGTGTGTATGTGTTTGTGTGTGTGTGTATGTGTGTACAGTGAGAGAGACAGAAATACTGTATATGTGTGTGTGTGTGTATGTATGTATATATGTGTATGTGTATATATATATATATTATGGTAGCACGGTAGTGCTACCATAGTTAGGGTTGAGGAGCCATTTCTATGTTAAACCCCAAAACTTTGCACCTTAATAACTTTGCAACCGTTTGATGGATTTGCCTGAAATTTGGAATTTATGATCAAGAATCATAGACCTTGGGATCTGCCAAGTTTTGTACTGGTCAGATATACAGCTGCGGAGTTATTAAGTGTGATCTGTGCACGCGTTTACGCTTTTCTGGAATTCTGTGGTCACGCCTACAGGTCGTACGGTTTGCGTGACCGGCCCAAAATCTTCAGGGAACATGCAGCCGGGGTCCCCGATGTGCCTTTCAAAGATTTCATGAAAAATGTTAAACGGTTCAAAAGTTATTCAAAAACAGTTTCCCATTATAAGTCAATGGGAAAGTTAAAAGTTCAACACTTTCGCAATGCATTTTTACTTTCGCAATGGGCCTGTTACTTTCGCAAATCAGCCATTTTGTTTTCAGTTGGTGATCAGAAAAATGGTTGGCATTTAAATTTGGGACCCTCTAGCAACCTAATTTTTTTGTAATCACCTAGTCGGCCCTGAGGATGCTTGCCATGTCTTTATTTTGTGGTAAAACACCCCAGAAATATGTTTTTCAAATTTCTGGAAAAAGTACTTCGCCAAATTACTTTCGTGCTCACGCGAAAGTATACATAGGCCACGGCTTTCATAAGTGCGACAGTAGTTTTCTAGTCTGTGGGAAAATGACAGCAATTCTTTGGCACTGCGCTGCAAAAGAACCGTTGGGAGTTTTGAGCTGAAATTTGAGGAACGGAGCCGACATCTCACAGATGTGCCTTTCAGTGCTGTATTGAAAAATATTACATGGCGGCAAAGTTATGGCACTCCAAAGTTGACAGTTTTTCCCATAGGATAACATTACGCGCCTGACATATTACAGAAACTTTGGCACCCTGCTGCAAAATAACGGTTTGGTCTTTTTCCTGAAATTTGGAGGAAGACAGCCAACAGCCCACAGATGTGCCTTTCAGTAGTTTGGTGAAAAATATCACATGGCGGCAAAGTTCACGATTGCTCAAAGTTGACATTTTTCCATAGGATAACATTCACGAGGCGTTAAGCGCCTTTTCAGGGCCTGTATCTCGGAAACGGTGCGAGATACGGACTTTTCATCGGAAAATTTCTTAGCCCCTTCTGGGGCTAAGATACAAATTAGCCAGGACAGTTGTAAATAATATGACTTTCAAATTTTCTTTCTACGTCATAGGGTTCCTGAGATATAATGTATTTAGTATTCCAAGATCTCATTTTCTGCGCCGATACTCATTATTTTGCATACATTATTTGTACTCACTGTCTTTCTCAATGCAGGTTTTGGGGAAAACCAGCCTGTGTGCTTACATTACTGTTACTGTTGCCCTTTCCGCTTATGTCCGTTTCCAGCTTACTTACTTGACGCTCATGCCCACCATGTGCGAGTATCCTTTATGCTTATTTATGTCTATGCTTCTGTTATTTTTGCCATTTTCTGTCTACAGTACTATTTATCTTTTGTTTCACTTTACATCACCATGCCCATTGACATTCCTGTTTGCAGGCACCATGTTACTATGTGACAACACATCACGTGGCAGACCATTCCCGTCTACGCCACCATGTGCGTTAACCTTTCTGTTCTCATTCGTGCTTGTGTTACCATGTGCGCCACTGTTAGCATTTCTGTTTGTGTTGCTGTCCCTGTTAGTGTGCCACAAGACATCATGTGGCGGGAGCGCGGGGTCCAAAGGGGCATCGGTAGGTAAGGCCATGCAACTACTAAGTGTGGTACGTTGTGTGCAGCTGCAATCAGGGATGTGTACGTTTGGTGTACATGGCCTCAGTTTTGTTGTTGATCTCCACTGAGCATGCAGTACCTGGTCAGGTGGGTGGGGATGTCTCGTAGTACATTTAGACAATTGTTTGTTATTTCTGTCACCTGCTGCTGGATGTCTGTCATTGGTTGTGTTGACTTGGTCCTCCCCCATACTTGAATGTGTGTGTGTGTCTGTGTGTGTGTGGTGCTGGGGGGGTGAATTTGGAGTTAGGGTTTTCAACCCTAACAGCGAATTTCCTCACTTTTGTCACTGTGGAACAACCCTAACTAATGCATTAAACAGAGTTTTTTGCCTCTAATATATATATATATATATATTTTTTTTAATTTCCATGAAATTGCATCCTTATTCATACTGGTCCCATTGGAAATGGAATAAACGGAATAGAGGAGTTATTGCAACACTCATTTTTATGTCAACCTGCTTCCCCGATACACTATGTAACACCATCAGGCCATGACATGCATGTGAACTGATTGTGAGCTAGAGCTCTCCAGCCCATCACAATGTGTCCACTGTGTGACAGAACACTGCACCATACCTTCCCAGGCTCCGAGCAGTGATGTGTTCCACCAATCCTTGTGCTGCCCAGCCAGCTCCCAGAGCTAATCTCTGAACCTGAGTTGCCGGCACAGAAACACAGCATGCTACCCTCTGGCCCAACAGCTGTCCCTGCACACAACATTTCTCCATAACTTTTAGGCGATTCTATCAACCAATGACAATATGTAATCAATAACCCTGGCAAAAATGCATACAGTGCAATTATTTATTTAACAGGTTATTCTTTCAACAGGTCTACACATTATTATATTCCACTTTCCTGGGCATAATTGCTTTATTTTTCTTAAAAATGGCAGTTAAATTAATTTCACCAGTTATTCATTTCAGATGGCATCTCTATACCTTACTTAACAAAATAAGTTTGTACAAAGTAAGTACGGACTTAACAGGTCTATGCTATTGACAAGGTTTATTTAAGTTGGCCCTAGTGCAATAATGTAAGACTGAAAATTGTATTAGGCTGTAGTGCAGGTTGAGCAAATATCATTATGCCTGATGTGCTGTACCACCGCCTCTGGAAATGGCAGCTGTGGCAGATAAGTGACTATTCATTTCTGTTGCAGAATGCAGCCATTTCATTAGCTAATAATGTGATGTTATAGCAATGATAACATCACATTCTGAGCATATGGGGGTTTGGATATAAAAAGAGGTGAAGGGAACCAGATTCTATGGATAAACAGAAATATTAATAAAAAAATCACTAAGAAGAGTGAATTCTGCGGCACCGCAGAAGTTCTGTGGTAGATTGCTAGTTCTGCGCAAAATTCTGCGGCCGCATAATTCTATGGGCCTTGATTATATTTTGCTAGATTATGTTTTCTGTTAAAACTGTCTTTTATTAATTTTATAGCTGAAGTTTTCTGATTTAATGTAAATTCCTGTATTGTGTTCCCCATAAGACCAATAGCGAGCTCAGCTCAGGCCTTTGAAACCCCCTTTCACCTTTTTACATTACTATTGTGTTTTAAATAGCCCTGTTATTGCTCAGTCAGAGTTAAAGGCACCTTGCTTAACATCTTGGTCTGCAACAACCCCCCCCCCCTCGTTTAAGCCAGTCTGCATTTCTTTTTACTACCATGAGCAGCTCCACCCCCTCTGACATTCTTATTTAATTCTCCTCTGCCTTCTCCTTCCAGGTAGTCTGAGAGCAACAGCAGTGGTTCTCTGATGATCCTGACCTGCCAGACTGCCACCCGCAGTCCAGGTCTGAAGAAACCAGCCCCTCACAGAAACGCAGATACAGACTTCCCTGAGGGACTGATTACCTCCAGGAAGGGAGCACCAGCTGCCAATTTTTGCTTTTTTACATGGGGACAGTTGTCTCTGGGTTTAAATCCAGAGTCTTTTACTGCTGTGGTCCACTGGCTGCAGTCAGCCGCAAGGAGCACTCCGATTGGCTATATATAGCTCTGTACTGTTAATGTTTGATTATATTGTGCTAGATTATGATTTCTGTTAAAACTCGCTTGTTTTTTATTTTATAGCTGAAGTTTTCTGTTTTAACGTAAATGCCTGTATTGTGTTCCATATAAAACCAGTAGCAATCTTAGCTCAGGCCTTTGAATCCCCCCTTCACCTTTTTACTCTACCATTGTGTTTTAAATAGCCCTGTTATTGGTCACTCCGACTTGGAGGCACCCTGCCTAACATCTTGGTCTGCAACCCCACCCCGTTTAACTCAGTCTGCATTTCTTTTTAGCTCCACAAGCAGCCCCACCACCTCTGACTTTCTTATTTGATTCTCCTCTGCCTTCTCCTTCCAGGTAGTCTGAGAGCCACAGCCATTGTTCTCTGATGATCCCGACCTACCAGACTGCCACCCGCACTCCATGTATGAACCACCAGTCCCTCACAGAAATGCAGGTACGGATTTGCTCTCAGGGACTGATTACTGCCAGGAAGGGAGCCCTAGCTGACAATTTTTGCTTTCTTTACATGATGACAGTTGTCTCTGGGTATAAATCCAGAGTCTTTTACTGCTGTGGCCCACTGGCTGCAGTCAGCTCCGATTGGCTCCATCTAGCTCTGCACTGTTAATGTTTGATTATACTGTGCTAGATTATGTTTTCTGTTAAAACTGGTCTTCTTCATAATTTATAGCTGAAGTTTTCTGATTTAATGCAAATGCCTGTATTGTGTTCCTCATCAAACCAGTAGCAATCTCAGCTCAGGCCTTTGAAACCCCCCCTTCACCTTTTCATGCTAGTATTGTGCTTCAAATAGCCCTGTTATTGCTCACCTAGACTTGGAGGCACCTTACCTAGCATCTTGGTCTGCAGCACCCCCTGCACTGTTTAAGCCAGTCTGCATTTCTTTTTATCTTCATGAGCAGCCCCCCTGACTTTCTTATTTAATTCTCCTCTGCGTTCTCCATCTAGGTAGTCTGAGAGCCACGGCAGTGGTTCTCTGATGAATCCGACCCACCAGACTGCCACCCGCAGTCCAGGTCTGAAGCCATCAGCCCTTCACAGAAAAGCAGGTACGCACTTGCCCTCTGGGACTGATTACCTAAAGGAATGGAGCCCTAGCTTCCAATTTTTGCTTTGTTTACATGAGGACAGTTGTCTCAGGGTTTAAATCCGGAGTCTTTTACTGCTGTGGCCCACTGGCTTCAGTCAGCCCCAGGAGCACTCCGATTGGCTATATATAGCTCTGCACTGTTAATGTTTGATTACATTGTGCTAGATTATGTTTTCTGTTAAATCTGTCTTGTTTGTATTTTATAGTAGAGGTTTTCTGATTTATTTCAAATGCCTGTATTATGTTTCTCACAAGACCAGCAGCGATCCGAGCTCAGTCCTTTGAAACTCCCCCCTTCACCTTTCTATGCTACTGTTGTGTTTTAAATAGCACTGTTATTGCTCACTCTGACTTGAAGGCACCTTGCCTAACATCTTGGTCTGCAAACCCTCCCCCCCAAGTTTAAGCCAGTCTGCATTTCTTTTTAGCTCCACAAGTAGCCCCCCTCTAACTTTCTTCTAATTCTTCTCTGCCTTGTCCTTTGAAGTAGTCTGAGAGCCGCAGCCGTGGTTCTCTGACAAGCCCTACCTGCCAGACTGCAAGCCCCAGTCCAGGTCTGAAGCCACCAGCACATCACAGAAACACAGGTATACACCTGCCCTCAGGGACTGATTACCTCCAGGAAGGGAGCCCTAGCTGCCAATTTTTGCTTTCTTTACATGAGGACAGTTGTCTCTGGGTTTGAATCCAGAGTCTTTTACTGCTGTGGCTGACTAGCTGCAGTCAGCCCCAGGAGCACTCCGATTGTCTCCATATAACTCTGCACTGTTAATGTTTGATTATAATGTGCTAGATTATGTTTTCTGTTAAAACTGTTTTGTTTGCATCTTATAACTGAAGTTTTCTATTTTAATGTTAAGGCCTGTATTGTGTTCCTCATCAGACCTGTAGCGATCTAATATCATGCCATTAAAACCCACCCTTCACCTTTTTACACTAGTATTGTGATTTAAAAAGCCTTGTTATTGCTCACTTAGGCTGGAGGCACCTTGCCTATCATATTAGTCTGCAACACTCCTCTGTTTAAGCCAGTCTGCATTTCTTTTTAGTTCCACGAGCAGCCTCCTCCTCTGACTTTCTTATTTAACTCTCCTCTGCCTTCTTCTTCTAGGTAGTCTGAGAGTGACAGCAGTGGTTCTCTGATGAATCTGAGCTGCCAGACTGCCACCCGCAGTCCAGATCTGAAGCCACCAGCGCCTCGCAGAAAAGCAGGTACGGACTTGCCTCTGGGACTTATTATCTCCAGAAAAGGAGCCCTAGCTGCAAATTTTTGGTTTTTTTACGTGATGACAGTTGTCTCTGGGTTTAAATTCAGTCTTTTTCTGCTGCTGCCCACTGGCTGCAGTCAGCCCCAGGAGCACTCCGATTGGCACAATATAACTCTGCACTGTTAATCTTTGGTTATATTGTGCTAGATTATGTTTTCTCTTAAAACTGTCTTGTTTGTATTTTATAGATGAAGTTTTCTGATTTAATGTAAATGCCTATATTGTGTTCCTCATAAGACCAGTAGCGATCTCAGCTCAGGCCTTTGAAACCACCTTCATCTTTTTACGTTACTATTGCATTTCAAATAGCCCTGTTATTGCTCACTCAGACTTAAAACATAGAAACATAGAAGTTGACAGCAGATAAAGACTGCAAGACCCATCCAGTCTGCCCATTTCTTTTTCTACCTTATAAATGTGCCATTGGCCTTTGCTCTGTCAGTCGCCTATCTATTCATACTCATCTGTATTGCTCCCTTATGCTTATCCCATGCCTGTTTGAAGCCCTGCACTGTATTCATAGCCACCACTTCCTGAGGTAGACCGTTTCATGCATCCACCACCCTTTCTGTGAAAACGAATTTCCTCACATTCCCCCTTAATTGGCCTCCCTCTAATCTCATGCTGTGTCCTCTTGTCCTGCTATTTTTCTTATATTTAAACATGTTGGACTCTTTCACCTTATTAATGCCCTTAAGGTGTTTGAATGTTTCGATCATATCACCTCTCTCTCTCCTTTGCTCAAGAGTATGCTTACTGAGCTCTGTTAGTCTGTCCTCATATGTCTTCTGATGCAGTCCCTGCACCATTTTGGTTGCCCTTCTCTGGACTGCCTCAATTTGGTTAATGTCCTAGTGAAGGTGTGGCCTCCAGTACTGCATGCAATACTCCAGATGGAGCCTAATCAGTGTCTTGTAAAGAGGGATTATTACCTCCCTCCCTACTTGTGATACCCCTACTAATACACCCTAACATCCCCCTAGCCTTATCTATGGCTTTAGAGGTCTGCTTGGATGATTTAATTTAATTGGTGATGATGATGCAAAAGTTTCTTTCTTCCTTTGTGACTGCCAGTAACTCCCCTCCGAGCCAATAGGTGGCTTCAGGGCTTCTCTTCCCTATGTGCATGATCTTTCACTTCTTTGCATTAAATCCCAGGTGCCACTCTTCTGACCATTTTGCTAGTTTATCCACCTCTCTTGTCATTCTGCCCACACCATCTGGATCATCTACTCTGTTACAGATCTTGGTGTCATCTGCAAACAGACAAGCCTTACCCTCTAGTCCATCTACAATGTCACTAACGAAGATACTGAAGTGGACTGGCCCCAGAACTTATCCCTGAGGTACCCCACTTGTTACTTGCATCTCTTCTGACTGTATACCATTTACCACCACTCTCTGTTTTCTGTCCATCAACCAGTTTGCCACCCAGTTGACCAACTTTTGACCCACCCTGAGCCTCCCCAGCTTATTTATCAATCTTCTATGTGGAACAGTGTTGAAAGCTTTACTGAAGTCAAGGTAGGTGACATCAACTGCTCTGCCTTGATCCACCACTCTGGTTACCCAGTCAAAGAAATCTATGAGATTAGTTTGACAGGACCTTCTTTTTGTAAACCCATGCTGTCTTGGATTCTGTGCACCTATGGATTCCAGGTGTTGCACTATCCTTTCCTTAAGGAGTGCCTCCATAATTTTGCACTCTACTGAGGTAAGACTGTCTGGTCTGTAGTTTATTGCCTCCTCCCTGCTACCACTCTTGTGGAGCGGGATCACATGAGCCCTTCTCCAGTCTTCTCCTGTGCTTAAAGACTCACTAAACAGCTCAGCTAGTGGCTGTGCTAATTCCACCCTTGGCTCCTTAAGTACCCTGGGATGTATGCCATCAGATCCCATTGACTTGTCCACCCTGAGCTTAGTGAGCTCTTGCAGGAGCCTTTCTTTTGTGAAGGGTGTAGTGCTCACCTCCCTCCCCCCTGTGTCCATGGTGTTGAGCTGTGGGCCCTGCTCTACCTTCTCTTCAGTAAATACTGAGTAAAAGTATCTATTTAGGATAGATGCTTTTACAGGATCCTCCTCCTCACATGCCCCCTTTTCTCCTTTGAGCTTAGCGATA